>OX352716.1:1410867-2806735 GCA_947095575.1 Electrophaes corylata | reverse complement strand
CATTCTCTGGGAGTCCTTTTTCTCTATGATTTTTCCACCGACTGTTTCTAGAATCAACGATTCTTTTCTGCCGGTGGCTCCAAGGCGGCAGGCGATGTCTTTGTCCAGCAGCGACACTGTCGATCCTTCGTCGAGCAATGCCAGGACGCGCACTGACCCGTTCGGTCCGTAGATATCTACCGGTATCATCTTTAGGTAGACTCTTGTTCCATCTGCTGCCGCGTATACGGATTTCACTATGTTCTCAGCGTCTTCTTTTTCTGTGGTTTGCTCGTGCTGTGGGCTCGACGACCTTTCTCGCTGCGTAGACGGTGCCGCTGTTCGTTGAGTTGACTCCGAGTGCAGCGTAGTGTGATGAGGCTTCTTGCATTTCTTACAAGGTGGAGCCTTGCAATTCATCTTCGTGTGTCGTCGGCGTAGGCACTTGAAGCATAGTTGCCTCTTAACCACGATGTTCCACTTTTCGTTGGTGTCAGCTTCTTTAAATTGTTTGCATTCGGTGATCCAATGTTCCCTCTCGCAGTTGGCGCAGACTTTTCTGTATTTCTCTGAAGTCGTAGCAACTGTTTCTTCAACTGAATCTTCTTCTTGTGTTGCATTCACCGGATATTTCGGATTTCCATATTTTCTCTTTTGTGGTTCCGGCGGTGCGATCTTCCCGCACAAGTCTGCTTCCCTTTCCAGGAACTTATTTATCTTCACTAGTTCTGGTTCATCTTCGCTCATGCGTGCGTTGTAATCCAGCCATCGGTACCGCAGTATAGGTGACAATTTCTCTGTAATGCTTCGACTCATTTCCGGCGAGTACAAGTAGTGTGGCTTGTTCAGGGCGGTTATTGTTGTCACTGCGTTGCCCACTCGTGTCGAAAAAATACAGATGTCTCTCGGTGAGTCTCCTATGCGCGGAAGTTCCTTTATTTTCTGAATTTCTGCAAGTACTAATTGCTCTGGTCTTCCGAACCTTCTTTCTAGCGCAGCGATGATGTCCTTTGGATCCGATGCTACAAATAATAAGCTTCTTACGGCTTCCTTTGCCGTTCCTTTGATGGCTTTTCTTATCCGTGCCATATTGTGAGCTACAGTGCACATAGCCGAGCTATCCTCGTATGCCCTCTTGAACGGCAACCATTCTTCGTGTGCGCCGTTAAATTCTGGCAGATCCCATATCTTCGATGATGTGGTCATGGCTGGTTTCACCGCTAGGGTAGCGTTTATGATAGCATCAGCTAGTTCTTTCATCTCCGACTTCTGTGTCGGCTTGCTTTTTTCAGTTTCTTGCTCTTGGAATGTTGTGGTCTGCTCTACCCATTGCTCCACGTGTGTCGATCTCTCTACCTCGAATTCTTCATCGAGTTCTTCTTCCGACATACATTGTGCTAGTTCCCAATCTGTCTGGGCTAGGGCTGCAGCCGTCTGAGCAACTTCTAGTTGTCTCTTCTGGTATTCTCGCAGAGCTTCTAGTTCAGTCCTCCTACTTGATTTTGTCGATTTCTCCCGCATGGCTGGAACTGTCTCCGAAGACGTAAACGGTGGGACTGCTGGTCTTCCTCCAATATTCTTCGGTGTTCCCTTTTTCAACGCGGTAACGGGTCGTGCGCTAGCGGGCGCAGTCGCGGACGCGGAACGCGCAGGTGGCGCGTGGGCGGGCGCGGCGGCGGACGCGGGACGCACGCTCGCGGGCGCGGTCTCAGACGGTATGGTATGCGGGGGTGCCAGTTTAGACGTCCGGGTCTGGGCAACAACCGTCTCGGTCGCGGATGCGGTGCGCGAGGGAGGGGCGGCAGCGGCGGCCGCTGCCGACGCGAGTAGTCCTCCCCTTTACCACTGGCCTTGCGGTGGCCGTCGTGGAAGTCCCGGAGGTTGCTTCGGCCGATCCCACGGTCGATTCTGTAGTTTTCGTGACGGTTGACGCGGGCGTATTCAGAGACCAGTCGGTCGTCGTAGTCTCTGTAGAACTGTCCTTCGCCGTACTCCCCGGCGATCGCGAACGGACGATTGGCATCTCGATTGGTATCTTCTCCGTGATCCGGCTCGAAGGACCAAAAAACTGTAGCTGCGGGGCACCAGATCTTTCAACTTCGGGCTTGTAGCGTGCCTCTGCTACCTTCAGTATGCCGGCCGGAGTAACTTGCTGAACCGAGGGTTGCCTATAGTCCGTTTGGAATGAAAACTATGAGATTCTTCTGGAGGAGACTTTATTACTGAACACTTTCAAACTGTAGCACTATTGCACACTAAACTAATTTAAACTGACGCGGAACTGAAACGGTACTGTACTGATTTTGCAGCTCAAAATCGCCGTCTTATATTACTCATCCCTACCCGGCGGCTAGCCTCTAGCTCAGGTAGCGCGCTCGAGTCCTGAGCCAATCACAGAGCTCCTTTGTTCGGTGTCCCTTTCTAATGGGGTCCTCGTGTCTATCATTTTTCCCGTTAACTGTGAACACGTTGGGACTTGTTTTAAAATCTCCTGTCTTTGTTACACTTCATTATTTATGTCTATCTGTCTTTGTTGTTGTCGGACTGTGTTTCCTATCTGTTTCCTCCTGTGATTGACTCAAGGTTAAAAGGTAAAACTATCCTACCTAACGATATTCTAGCCTGACTAAAAATGATCTTTATTGTTTGTACACTTAATTTCTAAACTTAATCTATGTAACTTTATATCTTTGGATTTTGCTTATACTAATGGACGTCGCTAACAAGGTAGGTACATTACATTATTCTATTAGTATATATACACTAATTATTCCTTAGCATAGTTCGCCTTTCGACATAGGCCAGATTCAGACCATGATTCTGATTTAAAAAAAAATCCTGTTTGACTGAGTTATTATGTAAAATTTGATCTATCCAAACTTAGGCCACTGGGCTGGACCATCACGGCGTGTTTTCCATATTACCTATAGAAGTCTCACTGAAGACATTAAAATCTCCAGAATCATGTCCATCGCCCCGTCTCCGCTGTGACGCTGACACGTGCTTCGCTACTTCCAGCGTGAGGCTCTCGTTCTCCAGCTGAAGCATCCCGTACTCCATACGAAGCTTTTGATTTTCCTAAAAAGTAAATAAAATCATTATTCAAGTAATACTTCTTATGCGACTTCCAACAAGGTTGCGTTAAACGTTTAACACTACCATGGAGGGGGTATAAAAGCACCGTTCTTTCTCTCTTTCTCTCATAGCCAGTTACGTTTCGTATATTAAAGAAGTTTTACTTCAGTCGTGTGGCTTAAAGCACACTCGTTTTTTTATATTTCTTTGTTAATCTGACTACCCCCCTCAGACATCGTCAAAGAACCTAGAGTAGGTACTTGGTACTAAGAGAGGGGATATCTACCGTACCTGCGAATTAAAGTCGTGAAGCTATTTCTTTATTTCTATTTTATACCCATACTGCAGTCACCAATGTTGCCTGCCATGAGTTGTGACTGTGACAAACTCCAAAGAGCAGAACAGAGTACTCATTCAGGCTGATGACATAAGTAAAGTGCAACACACTGGAACTTCAGTCATGATTATTTTGTTAAAAGAATCGCCGCGCCGCATCGGTCATCAATAAATAAACTTATTTTACCTGTTCTAAGTTATGTGCCTTCATACTAAGTTGCTCATTTATATTCAAATCGTCCACAGAACTGAGGGCGTCTTCACTACCAAGCTAGAAAAAAAAAAGACAGTGCTTAAAAGTTTTTTTCATAATAAAACTACTTTGTACAATTATACAACACCTTATCTATGATAACAATTATAATCTTTGTCCTGACTGATTTAAAGATAAAGCACAGCCTAAACAGCTGGTTGTAGAAACTAAATTATCAGACATATGTCACTATCTCACTGGGTGCATATGTTGTGGTTACCATCGCTTATAACATAGCAATGCTTTGCAGGACGTTCGTAAGGAACATAACCTACAATGCACTGCTCTGCGTCCAGGCATAAAGGTGTTAAGCCTCATGTGCCTGTAATTTCATCAGCACTGGAACATAGAGAGTTGCTTGGCGCCAGAAATAAGCATGGCATGTGCTAAGGAATTCCTAAAACTCAACTCTTAAAGCAGTGGAGTTTAAAATTGTATGGAAAAAGCTACATACGGACAAAATCACACGCGTTTCCACTACTTATTCATATAAAGTAGCAATTTAGCTTAGCTTGGTAGAATCGAAGTTCCGAGTCTTAGCATAACGCTTTGTTTCCTAATCTTTACATAGTATGAAATAAAGTCACTACCACTGTCTGTTAGTTACATCTTTTAAAGTACTCAATGGATTTTAATGCAGTTTTCAATAATAAATAGAGTGATTTAAGAGGAGGTTTATATGTATATTACATACATATTATAGTACCGAAAAGCCGAAAATTTAAAGATTTGTATCATCCAATGAATGAGGCACAGGTCAGCTAGTATACTTATAAAAACATAAGGGCAGCAAAGCATTACTGTTGTATATATGTTCCTTTGGACATAACAATGACTTTGCCAATAAGCAAGCTGACTTACCAAACTACCCCCTTCTGATAAGAAGTCCCCATTACAACTGGCTCCCTGACTGCCGAGATGTGCTTTACTTGGTGTTCCGCTCAACCGTTCCTTCTGAGCCTCCTCCAATGACAACTGGAGTTCCTGATTCTTATTCCGTAATCTAGCTATCTCACATTTGTATTTACTATCACTTTCGCTTATGTGCTTCTGGTAGTCTTCTATGGATGATTTTAGTTGGGAGATCTCAAATGCTCTGTCTGCTAGCTGTAAAAAAAAAATGTAACAAATGGGATTCAGATACAGGCAGAAGACGAGGTGGTAATTGTTAATTTTGATTTCGGTTGTGTTATGTAAGCTAAATTGTGTTTTTAAATAGTCACAATAGGCAAGGATGCTTATAGTGACTTCAGTATTATTTAAGTTTTCTCCCTCTTTTAAGCTTCTATTTTAATTAGATCTTTTTAATTTAATTTTTTTAGTCCCTCCAGTAAATTTTGAAAGAGGCAGGAATATTTTTAGTACTGTAAAATTAGATTAGCTTAAAAAAACTAAACAACAGAATTGACACCAATACTTACATTCATAAACCAACCTAATGTTTATTTATCTGTTTTGTTTAATCTTAGATTCAGTTTTAATACTGTGTAATAAATATTGTATTTAAAACGGAAGACAAGTAAAATTTATGTAAGTTGGGGATGGTTAGTAGTTTGCTAAATCATTACTTATAACTGTGTTTGTTATAAAATGTATTAGAAACTTATGTACCTGAGATGCAAATTGAGCACTTTCAATAATCTTCTTCTGTAATTCCTCTTGCAGCAGGCCAGAGTCCAAGGGTTGCTGGACTCTGCTGGTAGAAGGTTGTTTCTCGTCATTTTTATTCTTAGATTTCTTATTTAGTTTCAGCTGAAAGATATACACAAATAATCAAGAGTTGTTATGCATGCAGTCAAACTCACATACTTTTTATAATTAGGTACCTAATAGGTAACATTGAGGCTAAGGTGAAAATATAGGAGGAGCTTGAAGTGACCATCTAAATGTTTAAATGTTGGTTGTGAGTGCAAATGCAATTGACCGTCTAGAGAAAATACAGTTGAGTGCATATTATGACAATGACCTGGAATGCCTCAAGTTCATCCTGAAGGACAGATACCCGACGCGTCAGCTGCTGGTTCCTGAAAGTAAGGGAATCTATTTCCAACTCTCCTTTCCTAAGAGACTTCTCCCGCTCTTTCAGCGTCTCTCGCAGCTCGCTAGACTTTGCCTGCTCATCCAAAACGCCCTTCTTAAGCACCTTTACATGAACTCGCAGCTGAAACAACGGAAGAATCAAATTACCGATCGCGTTTCACGATTTAATAAAATGTTGTTACCGACCTAAATCTAAACGCACTTTGGAGTACTCCGACGCCAATTTCTGATACTTTGCCGGTATATCACCCGTAGGCAATCCCTCCATCGTAGTTAATCAATCAAGGCATAATTTTACTTTTTACTTGGCTTATCGGTCTATTTGCAACAAATCTTAGATTGAGCATGAAACGGAAAAGAAAAAAACACCCACTTTTACTTGCAAAAAACATGACAGAAAGACATCAGACAGACGTCTACGAAATTTTTTGACGTTGACTGTACCAACTGACCGTGACATTTTGAGGATGAATAAAGTTGATTTAACCTCTAAATAAATAGGCGCAATTATGTAATTGTCGACTGAATAATTTTACCAATAATAATTTGAGTTTTGGAACTAGCAAAACTAAAAATATAAAAATGAAAATCACTAATGAGGCAATAAGACAGAAAGAAAAAGAAAGAGCCAAAAAATAGTTGTTTTTTGTCTTTGGCAACACTGGCTCTGTTGATGTGTCGCGATTGTCTACAGAAAAATATCAATATTTGGATTTTTATAAAAGAAAAGCAGTCCTTCTCTACAGATTACCTTAATTAATGAGCCTCACAATATATCCCACCCTTTTACAACAAAGCCATGGACGACAGGTAAGCGATTTTCGATGAACTCGCAAGTTTGCCTCGTAACAGGTAAAACTAAGTTTTTGCAAAGTAAACTGACTTTCTTTTATTTATCATCTACAGGAACATGGATACTAGCAGCTCTGCGTTCAATGAGAATGACTGTGAGCATTCCAAAAGTATAATACACATGGACGTGGACTGTTTTTATGCTCAAGTGGAGATGCTTCGAAAGCCCGAACTCCGCAATGTTCCACTTGGTATCCAACAGAAAAACATTGTCGTAACCAGTAATTATGAGGCAAGGAAGTACGGCGTTCAAAAGTGTATGCTTGTGTCGGACGCTATGAAAGTTTGCCCGAATTTAACTTTAGTGAATGGAGAGGACTTGCACGACTACAGAACGGCTTCTAATAAGATCTTCGCGGCACTACTGAGTTGGAAGTGCCCAGTAGAAAAGTTAGGCATGGATGAAAACTTTATTGATGTCACAAATTTAATTCAGGAAAAGTTAAAAACTATGAATGAAAAGAGTGTAACACTCTCCGGCCACATTTATATTGAACCAAGCATAGAATGCCCTTGTGGCTGCCACAACAGACTGAGGATAGCATCACAAATAGCCAGTGAAATGAGAAAAAAAATATATGATGATTTAGGTTTCACAACTTGCACTGGTATTGGACACAACAAGTTGTTAGCTAAACTTATCTGTCCATTACATAAGCCTAATGACCAAACTACAATATACCCAGACCATGCAACCACTTTTATGTTAACTCTAACAAGTGTCCGTTCCATTCCAAGTATCGGCTCTAAAACAACTGAAGCTCTCATCTCCCAGAAAATAATCTCTGTTAAGGATCTCCAAGAAGCATCCTTGGAAGATTTGAAAAAGCACTTCAGTAGCGACATGGCTGTTAGATTAAAAACCCTTGGCTTGGGAGAGGACAACACGCCAGTGAAACAATCAGGTAAACCTTTGAGCATTGGTTTGGAGGATAGTTTTAAGACAGTGAGTGTCAAAAGTGAAGTAGAAGACAAGTTCTCAGCTTTATTACAAAGGTTGCTTGTCTTAGTCAGAGAAGATGGACGTATCCCTGTCTCTCTCAGGGTCACACTGAGAAAGAAAGATGCAAAGCGGCTCAGCAGCCATAGAGAGTCAAGACAAAGTCAAATCTCTTCGTCAATATTTTCACTGACCAATGGTGTGCTGACTGTAACTGATGCCGGCCAACAAAAACTCCTAGCAATAGTAATGAGATTATTCAACAAGCTGATTGATCTTACTAAACCATTCCATTTAACTCTAGTGGGGCTTGCATTCACAAAATTTCAAGAACGTATGACAGGTAGAAGTTCCATAGTGAACTACCTAATGAATGACATTTCCGTCCAATCAGTACTTAATTTATCGAATGACGGTGACACGTCGGGTACATCCATGGACTATTCGGCCGTGTCGCCCAGTAGTAGCACGACAACCGACCATTCTGACGCAGAAGTCGAACCATCCCCGAAAAAGCCTAAGAAAGTTAACTGGATAGCTAAAAGAAGGTGCCTGGCGAAGGAAGAAGTAGCATCGCCGAGTAAATTGAAAGTCGGCGAGATGAGACTGAATTCTAAAGAGTTGGAGAAAGTTTCAGAGTTGAGATTAAACTCGCGCGATCGATCGTTGACCCCCCGCGCCAGTCCAGCCCGCGACAACATGTCTGACGCGTCAGATTCTATGAAGGACGACGGCGCCTGCAACGACTGTCCTAGCTATGTAGATAAGGAGGTGTTTAGTGCACTGCCGGATGAAATGCAGCAGGAGCTAAAAGCAATGTGGAAGAACCCATCCAGCTCAGCTGGCGTGACCAGAAGTAGTCCGCGAAACGCGAACAAACCTAAATCGAACACAATCCTGAAGTACTTTGTTCCACACAAATAGTATTAGTTTAGTAAGATGTATAACTTGTTATTTTTAAGTAATAAGTGAATGGTTTCTATTTTTTCAAATCATACAATTTTTATTCAGCTGATCAAAATACATGTTTATGTTGAATACTGGTTTTTTAATTTTATCTAAAAGAAAACAGGTTTTTTGTATTCATATAAATTGCTATATCATTTAATGTCTATATTTTTAACAGCTTCCGTAACCATAGTAGATAACTCTGTATATTTCTCAACACTATGTACATTGATTTTCAATATTTCTATTAATTTGCCGTAAAAGACAACATCTACGTTAAGTTGAAGTCTGATCTTGTCTCCATCCGTAACGCCAGCGGCACTATCGTTATTCTGCTGAGACATTTCCCTAATCTGCTTCAGTCTTCTCAAGGATTCTTCAGTTTTGTATACTGATGTCAAAACATCTTCTACATATTTGTAGTAGCTAGAAAAAACAACAACTAATTAGAATTCAACCTCATTTTTACGATAAAGTTACAATCTATTACGCAATTACTTACGAAACGGTCATAACATTTAACAAGGCCTCGAGTAGCTCCACTACAAACGCGTTGTCCAATCTTCTCGAAGCGTCTTCGCTGAATTCTCTCAACGCGTTCGTGACTACCTCTACGTAAGTGCACGGTCTGGTGGGTACACTGCGGTTAGTCTTTCTGTACAATCTTGGAATATCGCTGACTTGTTTTAACAGAACATTGAAATTATCGAACAGTTCATTCACAATGCATTCTTTGACTTTCTTCCTCGTTCCTTGTAAAGTCTCCTCTGAGGATTCTAAGCTCTTCTTCAGTAAATCTATGTTGGTGGGGAATCTACTCTGAACGAGTTCTAAGAACATCGGCAGTCTTTGAATAAGCGCCTGTACGTCTATGTAAATGCTAATACTGTTCTCTACAAGTGCTCTATTCACATTAGTCGGCTCGTATCTTGGTGGTGAAGTTCTCTGAAAGAATAATGACACTATGTTATCATTCCTTTCTAGAACGGATAGCGTTTTAGGGGATTCCCTGAAATCCTATGGAAAATGTTTGTATGTTGCCATCACAAAAATTAATTTATCCCAGGCAATTCACTTGATTCCTTGAAATTACGCGTAGATTATATTCCGATACGGTTATGGGTCCGATGTTATAATATCCTCATAATCAAAATCTGCTCAGATATGAGAATAAAAAATATGAGAAAAAACAAGCATAATGCTTTAAGAACATGTTTCACGCATACGTAAGTATTATAAAAGGATCACTTTTGCGTTTGTCCCTTTCTTTATAATCACCTGTGAACAATACGCGCCTGCCCATGTCGCATACCGCGCCAGGATTTGCAGTGACAGCTTCCAGAACTTATGGCCCAGGGCCTCGACATAGATGCCTTCTGACCAGCATTCCTGAAGAGCTGCCCAGCACCGTTGGCTCTCTTTTAGCAGTAGACCATCACTTGGCTCTATCGTGGGTGTCTGTTGGAGAGCTGCTTCGTAGCTACCTACGGAAGAACGAGACAGCGTTCAGAATCATAGCACACGTATAAGTGACTATGGCTATTCATAAGGCACATTATTATTATTTTGTAACAGGATCAAACAAAAAAACGGTAGGAACCAAGCCGTAAGTTTCTTGCCGGTTCTTCTAAGCTTGGTCGCGAGGAACTGGCGCTTAGATTCACCTAGATTTAAGACGTTTCAAGATGACCCCTGCGGATATTACTGAATAAATGCTTTTTGACTTTGCATAGAAAAACTCTTAAAAATAATAGGTTAGGTACCTACTATTACGTAAGCTGTAAGTTACAAGTAGTAGGTAATCGCTTGCAATCATAGGTTGGCATCTAAGCATCCTTTAGCATCTATTATTCTTCTTATCTATTGTAAAATATACTCCCAAGCGTCAGGAGTAACTTAGAATACGGAACGCTGTACCTAGGACATAGGTACAACTATGTCTGGGACATGCTTTTAGGTAGAATAGACTTACCAAGAACCTAAGCTATCTTTTGGGCAGTCGGCTAATAAGACATAATATAAACATAAATAATAAATATTTGCGGATATTTTTACTATAATAGCTTGTACGATGGGAACGAGATGACTGATATTATACTTGTCTTATTACTTTTTTTTTGTAAATACATACCTACTTACCTACATAGAATACAACATAACACCCAGACAGAAAACAAACATCAATGTTTATCACACAAATATTTGTCCTCGGTGGGGATAACCCACCTCACCAAAACTTGTAGTATGGGTACTAGATGACTGGTAGAAAATTTGTCATATTTTTTGTTAAAAGTATTTCAACTACTTAGAATTCAATATAGCACCCAGATAAAAAACAAACATGTTTGTTCGTCACACAAATATTTATCCTCAGCAAGAATCGAATCCACAACCTACAGAGCAGAAGGCAGAGCTACTACCAAGTGAGCCGAGAGGTCAGTCCACTTCCATAGAAAGTTAAAATTAAACATACAAATACTATGACTCATGAATGAACAAGATGGCCGAAACTGACGAGAATGACGTCATTTGCATCCTTGACTCCATTCAATTAGAGATAATAAGCGAAGTGGGCGTTTAACTCTAAACAAACATAATTATGGGAATGTTTAAGTGCGGCGATGGGCTCGCAACCCGTCACGTATGGAATACCAACTACTGCATGTACTAAATGAAATATTTGGACGTACCTCTGACTACCCTTAGACAACCTTTAGGAATCTCGAGTAGGTACTAGCTACTGAGAGATGAGGGGATATCTACCGTGCTTGGGGATTAAAGTCATGACGCTATTTCAGTAATTATTTTTTCAGTACAGTATGTTATCTGTAATATGTAGTTATCAGACCTGTCTATTTATAAGTATAAATGCTGTGTGGGTTGTCCAGCATTATTATTAAAATGATAAAATTCAACATAAAACTGGTACCTACCTAGTTGTACAGAATCGAGTAAGAAAAATAAAATACACAGTAACAACAAACAGTAGTAGTAGAGCTCTTAGTAAAGGGCTCTGGCTTAGTAAAGGGGAAGTACTACTACCATACCTATTTTTTCCGCAAAGCAGCTTGCTGTGTTCCTGTTTGAAAGGGTGCCGGTGAAATTACAGGCACATCAGGCTTAACACATACCTATATGCCTCTGGTTGATGGATGCAAAGCTTTGTTGGTATTCCATAAGTGACAGGTTGCAAGCCCTCAGCCAGAAAACTGGTTTACTCACGATGTTTTCCTTCTCTATTTGAGAGCATTAGCATTGCACATTATACATGTTTTGAATAGAAAAGTTCATTGGATTCAAACCCACAACCATAGGATCAGAAGGCGAGGTCACTCTCACCAGAAACTGTGACTTTGCTTTTGCACAGAATTACAAACATAGCCATTATTTTGAAGTGTGAAATAAAACTTACCAGCAATTTCTTGGAACCGGATCTGGAAGTAGACTGGTAAATTCCACCTTTTTTGAAAGCTCTTAAATTCAACAGTCCCTCGTAGTAATTTAGCAGTTTCTTCATCTGGACAGCATTTCTCTACTTCTCTCACAAAATGCAGACTTTCATTATACCTCTTATAGAATACTTGTGGGTTGCCAGGAGCAAAAATTGATGATAAATTCACCTCTAACCTACTCTCTACTTCACACCAAAAACAGTTTACTAAAAATCTATATTTTTTTACAAGAAATATTAGCTTGGAATGTTGTGTTACTACTAATAGCAGTTTTAGTTTTGTGTTTAGTAAGGATAAAATTCGTTCATAAATTCCTTCGAGTCCATCTTTACTTCGTTGTAATGAGGACTCATTTATTACGTCTTGCAGCAAAGGTCCAACCGCTTGTTTTCGTATTAGTAATTCTGTTTCGGCAACACGGTCTAATGAAGCCAGGGTAATTAGAGTTTTGAGAAGGTTTTCTTCATCACTATCATTCCAAAACTGGAATAGCAATGCATTTAATGTTTGTACAAGCTTCTGACCAACTTCCTTGAACTGTTCTTTTTGGTCAGACTTTATTAAATTCTCACATTTCGCTATTGAGAATTTTAGTTGGTTGTATTGCATAGTGGCACGGTCTGCTAAGGTAACTCTATCTTCTGTTTTCTTATCAGAAATATTGTTTAAAATGTTCTCTAGTGTTTTTAGGCTATTAAAAGTCTGGCTGTAATATTTTAGATGTTGTCTCTTCTTCTGCAGTGTATGCCTTTGACTCATCCACATTGATAACTCCTTCATGGCATCTTCTAAGCATTGCTTGACACTCTGAAACCAACAGAGTGCATACCATCAATCAGGGGATGTTATGAGTAGTGAGAGGCATTTCCTGTTATTGGATGTAGATAAAGATACAGTTATTTGCCTTTTAATTTGTGTTTATTTTACCCATGACTAATCTTTATGGTTATTACTTAAATGTGTACTTACAACTACTTCTTCATTCAATTGTCCCAGTGGTACTTGGATTTTAGATATAGCCTTATCAAATCCAATGAGTGTAGCGCAAAGATTGACGAAATTGGCATAATCCTTGTTGATAAGTTCAATCATAGCCAGCCGTAGGACTTTCAAATAGATTCCTAGATCGTCGCGCATAGACTCCAAAGAAACCACATTTTGATGGTCCGTCAGAAAGTTATCCACGGAGAAATTGGACTGAAATCATACCATACATCTCGTTAGTGTATAACACATCAGCTATATAAGAACAAACAAGAATTTACGGGAAATCGCCGACTATTACCTTCACGAAGTCGTTGCGGTCGAAGCACAAGCCCCGAGGGGCTGGCGGCAACGTAAACTCAACTATATCTTGCTCCATTGTTTTAGTTCACTATTATTACACAAAAGGCACCATTATTGTAAGGAAAGGAATTGTTTAGAAGAATTTAGTTAGACTTGTAGTAACAAACTCTATCTGCTTACGGCGATCATTGTTTGACACTTTCAATTCATATTTGACAATTGACGGTGACGTGACGGGTGGGTGACGTTTCTACAATTGACGTTACTAGCATTCGACGTAACCTTTAGCTTACCTCAAAAAAAAAAAAAAAAACTCGGTGAAAAGTGGTGGCCGTTAGAGGTAAAGGTATGCCTTTACTTTCCTATCTGGCACAGAACATTATATATCCTTACGGACTATCTGGGTAGGTAGGTATTTAGGTAAATAACTATCCTACAAAACAAACAACGAATCCAACGTAATTTGGTAAATTGCCAAATAAGGTAATTATTACCTATTTGATACAAAACAGTTGGTAATTTACTGAAGATAATCATGTCATTACGTACTTACCATAACAACCGATAGTAACTATTTCAATTATATTAAACTGCTAACAGCTTACCTATTGCTAAGTCTTTATGGATCCATTCCCGAGGTTTCCAAACATGGCTTTCAGCTCTGAAAACTTATATCTGAATAGAGCTAAATTAGTGATGAAGATTTTAGGGATTTGGGTGCCTTCCGACCATGAGAATTTCGTCCAAAAGTTTCACAGATTTTTCATGATAACCCTACAATACCTATTTTTGATATTCCAGGCAATTTATATTATCCAGGTGTGGGGTGACCTGGATGCTGTGTCTCAGGCTTCATACCTGCTGTTTACGCAGGCCTGTCTTTGCTTTAAAGTTACAGTTCTACTGGTCAACATGGACATGTTGAAGGAATTGCTAAGGCAGATGAATTCCAATACTTTTCAGCCACAGTCAGAAACTCATGAGAAGTAGGTGTACCGAACTTTTAAATGCTCAAATCATCTTTTCATAGTAGCTTCCTAAGCTCTTTTGAAGGATTTTGAAATTACAGGCAACTCGCATCAAAAGATTCCTACTAGCGTTCATGATAAGCTCTCAGCTGACGGTGGCATGTGGGCCCTGAAGCCTTTGTTCGATGATGCTGGTAGTAGGAAATTTCCATTTGACATGTGGTGAGTTTAGCTTTTCGTAAATTTTTCTCGCGCAATGGGCAGGCCATAGGCTAAAAGAAGTGTAGGACGGCCCGGAACTGACGACAGGCACTGTGAAAATCGCGGGAAGTCAGTCGATGGAGAAAGAAACATTCATGATGATTCAGTTACAAACTGGTGTGTAACGGTGTTTTTGACTTTTTTGACGGCCTTTGCCAGTCAAAAACGAGGTGGAGGGTGGTGGATGATCATGGGAGCGACGATGGATCACCACTGCCGTAATTAACTTGTGGCTAGCGGTATTAGGAGATGATGACATGCCCAGTAGTGATTTGTTGACGATGAGCAGCATATGCTAGGGATGTCGTTTTAGGTTATTAGGTACCTACATAAATTCATTAGTGATATTCTGCCTTAGGATGCCAGTTACCCCCGAACAGTCTCCGCAGTATTTTTTCGGCTATGCCTTCCAACTGGTGACTATTTGCATGAGTGCCTACATGTACTTTGCTGTGGACAGCGTGGCTTTATCGTCTGTGATCTTCGCCTGCGCACAATTCGAAATCATCAAGGATAAGATTTTGAGCGTGAGTTACTCGCAGTTCTTAGTTAGTTCATCTATAACAAAGCATTGCCTCGTAGGTCACGTTCATTAGGAAAGCGCCCTACGATGCACTGCTCTACGTCCATCAACGTGAGACATACAGGTGATAAGCCTCATGTGCCTGCAATTTCACTAGCACCCACACCTTTCAAACCGTACACAGCTAATAACTGTTTGGAGAAACCGATTTTTATTTCGTCTCATAAAGCTGAAAAAAAAGATTAGACACTCTTGTGTGCGGAAATATTTCTTCCATTTGTATAACAGCTGCTTTATTTCAGATCGAAACAGTATGGGACAAAAAGGGTAAAATAAATACAGACATTTTGGAAAAGAACTATTGCAGGTTAATAGAATGTATCAAACAACATCAAGCAGTGGTTTCGTAAGTTTTCTTGACTTTTCTTTGCTCGGTATATGCATGAGACAGCTTGGTGAAAGTAAACACGGCCGTAAATAATTTACAATCACGGTATACGCACATTAATACATCTAGTTATTTACCATATATCCCCTCTTCCAAGTTGGCTATTCAATCAGTTTAAAAGGGCCTATACCTACCTATCTATTTTTCTGTTGTTAGGTACCTTTTTACTGGTTTTCAGGTTTACTAAGACGGTGGAAGACGCCCACCATACCTACCTGCTGTTCCAACTAACTGGTAGCGTTGGGCTGATTTGCATGTCTGCTCTGAGAATTTTGGTCGTAAGTTTTATGTAGTACCTTTTACTCAATCTACATACATTATTATACCAACAGCAACTCCGGAGCCAGTAACCTTTGGGTCAACAATTTAGCTAATAAGTACTAGAAAATTTCAAGATTCATAATAATGTTCAAGGCATAGGTACCATTTTACTACATGACCGAAACAAATGTGTTCCTTTTTAAAAGTTGAGCATAAAAAACCTTCTTATATAATTTTTTTCAAGGTGGACTGGCAAAGTATGCAGTTCTTTTCCATATTGAGCTATCTATCTGTGATGATCAGTCAACTCTTCGTGTGCTGTTGGTGTGGTCATGAACTTTCTGCTACGGTATGATGATAAAACACTAGAAAATTTTGGCGCCCAACGTGGGGCAAAACCTTCCTTGGGCGCCATTGTTTTAACCTGAAAAATAAAACTGGAGATTAAAATGAATCTGAGTTTTGTTTATTATTTAGTCTGGTATATGGTATAGGTTAAATCTTGACGTTTCAGAGCGAAGATATCCACACTGTACTTTACACGTGTGTATGGTATGAGCAGAGTTCAAGGTTCAAGCGGGACCTTGCATTCGCCATGATGCGTGTGCGACACCCTCTGGTGCTGAAGGCTGGACACTACATCCCACTTCTGAGGCAGACTTTTGTTTCTGTAGGTATTCTAATTGGTTGAACATCGGTAAAAAATGTTTAAATTTATGTTAACAATCATTGTTTTATTTTTATTTTCAGATACTTCGCATGTCCTATTCATATTTTGCCGTGTTAAACCAAACTACGTAGGCAGTTAGTTCCAAGGTTTTAAGACTAAGACTTAAGATACTATGATAGCTGACCGCACAATATTTATAGAAGCACACCAAAGGTTTACTAATCAGTAATACCAGCAAGGACATTTAGAGGTCAGAGATATATTACTGCGATAAAATAGTGCGCTGGATCGGACGAAACCTTAACTGTGGACAGTCATAGACTCGAAAAGTCGAAGAGATTGGACGGGGCGCAGTCTGTTTCTCCAGATACTTAAAATTATAATGTTTTCTAGAGAATAGTGAATAGGTATCTTCTAGGGTAACGTGTTGTGACCACAAAGATTTTTATATTATCCCAAAAACACATGACCACATTGACCATGTGTTGTGACCACATTTGCATAAGTAAGGGTTGCTGCACAATTAGGCAATTGTTTTATAGCCCATCGAGTAGGTTGTGTCAGATAGATTATGATAAATAACTACATAACATTTAGATTTTTTATTTACCTACTAGGTACCTACTGTAGGTAGGAGGAGTACCTACCTACATACTTACTAGGAGATTTGAACGGTGGTGTGAACTTACATGCACAAGAGCAGTGCAGTGAGTGAGTGCATCGTAGCAGGGCCACATTAACGTGCGAAACCTAGGTTTAAAATGCTTTGCAGTTTGCAGATTTTTATAAGACCATTTATTTTTATGTTGAGGTGGTTCGTACCAAAGCATTTTCTACCATGGCGGAGAACTTGTTATTTAAATGAAACTTGTTAACTGTTTATATTAATATGTAAACGAAAACATTGTGAGACAGCAAGTATTCTAGCACGGGGGATGGGCTTGCAATCTGTCTCAAACTTAAAAAAAAATTATGGCGACAGCTCCTATTAAACTTCCTCAAAGAATTTTGGGTGGGTACTTGGTACTAAGAGATCTGACCTGAGGGTTAAAAGTCGTGAAGCTATAGGTTTTGTTAAAATTATTAAATTAAAATAATTATACAGCTACAGCTACCACCCTACCACTACCATTTTATAGAGGAACACCTTGATTACAGTTTAAAAACTTTATTCGAACTTTGAAGTTTAATTACCTACCTGTTCCACACCCCTATAGACCGGGAGAAGACCATTGAAAATTTACATCACATACTAGCAAGGGTTGTTGTACATTTGCCACAAAGTAAATTCGTCACGAAAAAAAGTATGTGTAAATTCGCCACACTTTTATTTTATTATTTTTGGTGAGACAGTTGACAAAAAAAACTAGGTAGGTATACCTACCTATCTAAGTAACGTAGGTAAGTATCTACATAAAAATAAATTTGTCCGTTTGTCTGTTCTCGCCTACAGGTCAACCGATCAAGACGAAAATTGGCACAGAAGTTCCTAGATTGATGTAATGGTTTTTTTCGATCGTGATTTTTGATTTGGGGAAAATAGGGGGAAAGTTTTCTGTAGCGTTACCTATTGACGGATTTAAATCCATCAATTGTTTTCGTAAATAAAATAATGTTTTCAACTCCCTCTCTCATTCTCGCCCAGCTCTCGGACAATTACTGTGCTTTTATCAATACAGTATACCTAGTAGGATTGGTACATTGTGAATTTCACTTGCAATATGGCTACCCAAACCAATGCTCTATTGTTTTTAAATCTACCCAAAATCATATTATGCAAGACGGGAATGTGGCTGCTGCCATACCGAAACATGCTGTACAAGTTCTACACATCTTGTATGTGTATTATATTTATCACTTTTTTAGCTTTTAACTTGATCCACATGGTAGTAGTGTGGGGTGATGTGGACCTGATGTCAGAAGGGTCATACCTTCTGTTCACTCATATTTCAACGTGCTGGAAGACAGGAAACTTTGTGATAAGGAAGGGTGCGCTTGGGAAGCTGTTAGAGACTATGGATACCAAAGTGTTTGCTTCACAGTCTGAAGAGCACGATGCGTGAGTAGACCCCATTAATTGTTTTGGCTCAGGAAGGTAAATATTAGAGTACCTAAGTATTGTATAATGTTAGTCATCATCGACTAACAAAACATGTGCGATTTCATCCGCGTAAGGATATTTTCATATAAACTTCAACCCCCGCTGTACCCGTTTAGGGGATGAATTTCGGAATTCGGATTCCTTTCTTAGTACGCCTCTACGCACTAAGACGAATATAGCCTGAAAATTTCAAGTCATTTAGGCGGTGCATCGTCTATATTTTAGTCAGTCAATCAGGACAAAGATTTCTAAAAATTGGTACTTATAGATTTTAAGACTTGACGTCATAGTGTGCTGGCGCTGGCAAGAACAGGCATAAAAAATGATGGCGTGTGCCAAGAATGAGGTGACTCTTCGAAAGAAGTAACAGCGTTAAAAGATGGGAACCATTCGACTAGCATAACAGATTTTTCAGGATTCTGCGTAAACACTCAAAGAGAGTAAGAAATATTAATTTCTTTCTGGTGGTTTCTTGTTTCGCTTTGTGCGTCGTGTGGGGTGTGATACCTCAGCTGGACAAGACCCAAAGACTCTTCCCGTTCAGTGTTTGGTAAGTTTTGGCTTAAACTATCGGACGAAACAAGTTTCATATAGTGGTAGGTATTAGTACCTATTGTACCTACACAATGGTTATAGCCCACGTAACCCACCTTCACGATGACAAACGATTATGTTTACTTAGTTTGAGTTATTTGTGACGACATTGTGGCCGCGTCGTTCTTCTTCTGATCATTGAATGATAAAAAGTGAGTGTGAATATCAGTAAAAAAAGTGTAGACTGTTTGTCTGTTTTGAAGAAAAAAATGGCGTTTCTCTTCAACATGTAAGGGAAACATCTTCGTTCAAATCAGGATGCTACCACACTTTCATTTCAACTGTAGGTACACGCTTGTGCTACGGCCTCAAGATCTGTGGTAATGGTTAAAAACCTTGTAGCAAATAAGACTCGTAGTAATGATAGATAGATAAATTAACTCTTTATTGTACACAAAGAAGTAAAAACACAATAGAAATAATTATAAGCACTGAGTACAACGGGCGGTCTTATCGCTAAAAGCGATCTCTACCAGACAGCCTTTGGATGGAAAGGATAAACAGAAATAGATAAACGGCAGTGCACAAACAAAAATTATAATAATACCTACCTAAAACATGCAAAACTCTCGATTTATATAAAATATACGTATATATACAATAGCTACATACTATTAAATATGAAATATACAATGAGTGATTGTTTAACAGGATGCCGGGAGACACACAGAAATCTCCCAACTACGAGATATTATACGTGTATCAGATGATTATGATAACGAATGGTGCTCAAATATTTCTCGCAATTGACGTACTGTTTATTGGTTTCATCATGTTTGCATGTGCTCAGCTTGAGATGATTATGGTTGATACTCAAAAGGTAAATGGACTGTTTATCTAACATCACTCTAATAAGAGGATATATCTCTAATAAGAGATATATTCTGTGCTGAAAAAAAAGCGGATTCACATTTGGCGATTAATGCTGCAGCAGCAGAGGAGAGGGAGGGGAGGGAGAGAGGGATGGATTGACGACCTCTATGGCTGGTGACTGTCTGGTTGACATGAGGAATATCAAAAGAGATATATTCTGTGCTGAAAAAAAAGCGGATTCACATTTGGCGATTAATGCTGCAGCAGCAGAGGAGAGGGAGGGGAGGGAGAGAGGGATGGATTGACGACCTCTATGGCTGGTGACTGTCTGGTTGACATGAGGAATATCAATTCCCGCTAAAGAACAATGATTTGTATGAACTACAAATATTTGGCTCTAAATATTTTTGAGTAATTAATCTACTTACATAAGCTACTTGTGGAAAAGTACTACTTTCGCTGCACCATACTTATACCGCCAAGCAGTGATGCTTGCATCGTGGTGTTTTGATTTGAAGAGGTACCGAAGACAGGTGCAATAAGGACCGTATAGGCACTGTAATTAAATTACATAAGTACACGAGGTATGACCTAATTATCATGTTCTAAGTTCCAGGAGAGACCATCAAATTCATGCTTACCAACTTACTGATCTAACAAGACAGAGTCTATTCTTAGAAACGATAAGTATTGTCGTTTTGACAACGTTACACTACGCGGCATGCCAAGCAGCTTACAACTTTACTGTGGAACGGCTACCGAGTTACCCCGCAGTGTATTACAAAACGACAATATGAATCTTCGTTTATCGTTTCGAGGGTAGACCTGCTGGTAAAGATTCGATTTAAACTTTCAGATTGAAAAGATGCCGTCTTTTGGGATAAGCCAGAATGACAAGAAAGAGTTCATGAACCGTAACAATCAGCTGCTTTCAAAATGCATAATCCACCATCAGGCTACTAACAGGTACTTGGTCTACCAGTTACCAGGGTAACATGTAGGTTGCCTTACTATGCACAAATCTGCGTCCACCACACCAACCTGAGGCATACTGGTGTTGAGCCTCACGTGCCTGTAATTTTACGGGCACCCACATCCTTCAAACCGGAACACCGCGATGCGAGCATCACTGCTTGGCGGTAGAAATACTTAGGTACCTACCTACAGTGGTAGTACTTCTCCGAACGAGCCTTTTCACAAAGAGCTCTACTACTTCTATTGTCGTTGTGGTGCCTGAAGCACCTGCACCGAAATGAAACCTGCCTGTATGTTACTTGTATAAGTAAGTAAACTGATTTGGTTTTCCACATGACGGTATTTTGTTCCAGGTTCCTCAAACTAGTGGAGAACATGTTTCATGTGCCCATATTTGTTCAAATGACTAACAGCATCATGATTGTTTGTGTTGTTGGATTCCGTATGACTATAGTATGTTTTATCGTCCTTTTATTTTTTAGTAGTAGTAGAACTTTCAGTGAATCTTCTCTCTCTCGGCCATTTGCTGGTTCCATCAGTACTAATCACATAAAAAAAAACTTTTTTCAAGCTTTTTCGATATTACCTACAATGCCTTATTTTTAGAAAATACAAACATGAGCACCGATGGTCTAGTGGGAGTAACTCCGCCTTCTGATTCTAACGTCTTGGGCTCGAATCCGGTCGTGCACCAATGGATTTTTCTGTTCGAACAGAAATGAATGTGCACAAATCTTAGTTTAAATGCCAGCGCGCTCTCAAACGGTCAAGGAAAACATCGTGAGGAAACCAGGTAATATTCTAGCAGCGGCGGTGGGCAACCTGTCACGTATGGAATACCAGCTACTGCAAATTGTATTGGTCAAAAATAATATCTGAACGTACTTCTGACCTCGTACCTCCCCTTAGACATCCTAGAAGAATCTTGAGTAATAGGTACGAAGAGATATCTATCGTGCTTGGAGATTAAAGTCGTGATGCTATTTTTTTTAGGAGCAACCGAACACCATTCATTTCTATTGTACTTTGAATTATCTCGTCTTGATGCTGACTCAACTGTTTCTGTACTGCTGGTGTGGAAACGAACTTACTATCAAGTATTGGGATATACCAAAGTTCAAACACTTTTTTACAGTTTTATAAAATTTATTTTTCACTCGTCGCTCGTCTTGTTATCCGCCTTTTTTTTCACAATATGGCGGGGCGGAATTCGTGTTCCACGACTACAATACATTTTTATTTTTATAATTATTAATTTGCTGATAAAATTATTAAACTAACATCAAAATCATTATTAAATTAAACTTCTAATTTTAAGCACTATAAAACTCATTTTATCCTTAATTCTAAATTATAACATTTTGATAAAACCCCCAAATCAGCAATTCGCCAAGATTAGAGTTTCATGTTTTCGAAGGAAGTCAATAACAGTACAACTTTAAGCAATGAAATAATATAGCGGCCCGTTTATCACAATTACTTACAAAAATAATGTAATAACCCTTACAGCTCGGCCTTCCTACACTGCGCAAGTCTCTTCGCGCTATGGTTATGGTTGAACTGTCGTGTGTGGAGCTGGAGCGTTGTGAGCGTTTACCGCCCCCCCAGACGCGGACTTCACCTTGTATGAATCCACTATGGAAGACGTTTTGCTAAAAATGTATAATTGTAACAAAACTTTAATAGTTTGCGGAGATTTTAATATAGATATTTCTGTTCATCCTTTATCTGAAAGATTTCTAAATTTATTTAAATGTTTTAACCTAGACCACCTATTTGAAGACGCAACAAGGGTGACACCAACATCGGCCACCTGTCTTGACAATATCTTTTGCAGTCATGTACCAGTTATTAAATCAGTGGTTAAGCATTTCGGTTCCGATCATTACGGTCATAGCGCGCGGTTTCCTTATGATGTAGTAGATAAACCAGAGGTATTTAACTATCGGCCTATTACAGACAACCGTATAAAGAAGTTTCAGAACAATGTTGAGCTAAATATATCCCTTATGCCATGCTTGGCTGATCCGAACGAGCTTTACACCAATTTGTTCAATTTAATAAATAAAGAATACAATGATACGTTTAAACTAAAAACATGTAAAGCTAGCGCTAGAGTTAAGTTCACTGACAGGGCGACACCAGGTATTTATAGAAGTAGGAACAAACTGTACGATTTATACGCTGCTAGGGAAGTAATGTTAAATGATCCAGCGTTTATTTTACACATAAAAATCTACTTAAAAATTTTCAAAAAAGTTTGTCAAGCAGCTAAATCCTTACATACCTATAAGAAATAAAATTGAAAAATCTACAAACAAAATTAAAGCTACTTGGAAGATAGTTAATAACAAAACGGGCAAATCAAAGCCGCGTAATAAACAGATCAATTTAAACGTTAACAATAAAAATTTGAGTAAAAATATAGATGTCGCAAACGCTTTTGATGATTATTTCGCTTGTATACCCAAAGCATTGACTCAATGTTTAAATTCCTCTGCTTCTAGAGCGACAGCTCTATTAGAGACAAATGTTAAAAAAATATGAGAGCGTCTTTAGTTTCAGATACATTAATGCTGATAAGATTGTATCAACATTTAAGTCCTTAAACATAAAAGCTACTGAAGATTTATGGGGAATGTCTACAAAAGTACTAAGTTCTATTATAATCGATATTGCACCATGCCTAGCCTATATTTTTGATAGATGTGTTGACAAGGATGTTTTTCCTAATCTTATGAAGCACAGTAAACTCATTCCCTTGTACAAATCAGGAAATGAAAAAGATCCAGCTAACTATAGACCAATTTCGGTATTGCCTACGATAAGTAAAGTCTTTGAAAAAGTTGTTCTTACTCAGTTGTTATCACACTTTAACCATACCGGAATACTTCATAGCCATCAGTTTGGATTCACCAAAGGTCGATCAACGACTGATGCCGGTACAATGCTCCTAAAGCACATATACGATGCCTGGGAAAACTCACAAGACGCGATCGGGGTATTCTGCGATCTGTCTAAAGCGTTTGACTGTGTGAATCACGCCACTTTAATATCTAAACTTAAACACTACGGCATTCTAAACCGGGAAATTGACCTCATACAGTCTTACTTAACTGATAGAGTCCAAAAAGTCGATGTTGGCGGTGAGAGGTCTTCCGGGTCACTCATTGAAATGGGGGTACCTCAGGGTTCAATATTGGGTCCTTTTTCATTCTTAGTTTATGTAAATGATCTACCACATCTTATAGAGAATAGTAGTAAGAAAGAATGTGAAATAGTACTTTTTGCTGATGATACCTCCTTGGTCTTTAAAGTCGATAGACCAAAGAATGATTACAGTGACGTGAATGCAGCTCTGTCGCAAGTTCTTAACTGGTTCACCGTTAATAACCTTTTACTTAACGCTAGTAAAACTAAGTGCATTAAATTTACTTTACCTAATGTGGTCTTACGCCCAACAAATATTGTATTAAATGGAGAGTCACTTAGTCTTGTGGATTCTACTATTTTCTTAGGGCTTAATATTGATGCAAAATTGCAGTGGGGTCCACACATCAAAACACTTGCTAGTAGACTGAGTTCGGCTGCATATGCAGTTCGCACAATAAGATGGCTCACTGATGAAGCTACAGCTAGACTAGTATATTTTAGTTACTTCCATAGTGTAATGTCGTATGGTATATTTCTCTGGGAGAAAGCTGCTGATTTACAAACAATATTTGTTTTACAAAAACGAGCCATACGGGCCATTTATAAAATGAAACCGCGCGACTCCTTGCGAGAGCGTTTTAAGGAAATTCATATTCTCACGGTAATTTCGCAGTATATCTGTGAAAATCTATTGTACACTCATAAGCACATAAGTATTAACACTAGAAACAATAATAAATTATATATACCAAAATTTAGACTGCAAAAGGTTAATGGGTCATTTATGGGGAACACTGTGCGATTCTATAATAAACTTCCACAAAATGCCACTAAACTTCCTATTCGGAAATTTAAAGCCTACATTAAGACAAATCTTATAAAGAAAGCATACTATTCCTTACGTTAATGATAAATCGGCGTGGCCAGATGTTCCGCTCGCTCGACCCATCGGCAGCTAGGATATTTTTTTTGCAATGTCTGTACTATTCTCTTATTTGAATGCATTCGATTGTAAGCATTACTTTTAGTTGAAGCGTAGCGTGTGCTGTCTTTTGAACTTCTGTTGTGTATTAAGATCTTGGTATGATTGCCTTAACATGTTTTTTGTCTTGCAATCACCTTATTAAGTTAGATTAGCACCACACTAGAGTTTCATTATTTACATTATTATTACTTTGTAAAAGGATCATACAAAAAAACGGTAGGAACCAAGCCGTAAGTTTCCCGCCGGTTCCTCCAGGCCTGGTCGCGAGGAACTGGCGCTTAGATTCACCTAGATTTAAGACGTTTCAAGATGATCCCTGCGGATATTACTGAATAAATGATTTTTGACTTTGACTTTGACTTTGGTTTTCCACTAATTTAAAATAATAATTATAATTATATCATGTAAAGAAACCAAACTTATCACTTAAATTCAACTTAAATAAAATATATATCTATCTATTTACAATACAATCACAAAACTGCAATGAATATTGAAAATACTAATTTCCTGTCTCATGTTCATTTTCAAATATTTAGAATATTACCAAAACGAGAATGTTTAGGTACTTTTGGATCCGGTCTGTTCACGAAGTTCGCTGTAAGATTCTTCAGATTGTAGTCTTTTTTTTTCCTTTGCCATCGCTGGTCTGCTTTAGAAATAAATGTTTCATGCCCTCGATTACGGGCGCTATCTCGTCTAAGCTGCCTTTGCCTACGACTATCATTATCATCTTGCCCTCGTACATGAGCATCATTACCATTGCGCTCTCGTACATGAGCATCATCACCACTGCGCTCTCGTACATGAGCATCATCACCACTGCGCTCTCGTACATGAGCATCATCACCACTGCGCTCTCGTACATGAGCATCATCACCACTGCGCTCTCGTACATGAGCATCATCACCACTGCGCTCTCGTACATGAGCATCATCACTACTGCGCTCTCGTACATGAGCATCATAACCATTGCGCTCTCGTACATGAGCATCATCACCACTGCGCTCTCGTACATGAGCATCATCACCACTGCGCTCTCGTACATGAGCATCATCACCACTGCGCTCTCGTACATGAGCATCATCACTACTGCGCTCTCGTACATGAGCATCATCACCACTGCGCTCTCGTACATGAGCATATATGCCTGGCTCTCTAACCTGAGCCTCATCTCTATCAAACCCTTGACCTTGGGCATATTCATTATTCATTGTTCTGTAACTTAAAATAACAAAAAGCTTAGTGCTTGTTCATCGCATTACCTACTGGTCATTAATGACCATCGTTAATAACTTCCTGTTTGCAAAGCTAAATACTGTATTCAACCAATTTTGAGTCATCTAATAATTTCATAAGATATTCATAAATTACTATAAACCGATATGTACCTAGTCATGTAAAAAAAAATAAAGTAAATTATTGTATAACCATAAAACAGCTTCATAAACCATTCACCAAGCTAAACTGTCATACATTTAATGCAACATTAAAAAAAAAACGACCCAGTCTTGGTATAAAACCCATATCACCTTTGATTAATCCATTTTCATCAGTTTTAATTTACTGTATTTTGTTATAAATTGTTTCTATTCTAAGCAATTATGAGCAGGACTACCTATTACAACTGATATTTTTGTTGTACCATCATAGTTTATGACTGACCCGGTTAATAAAAAAAACAATTAGTCTTCAAATAAAACCTCAACTTCGCCATTAAACTACTCCGCTGGTAGGTACCCAAATAAAAATCGCAGGAAATAAAAAAATATACATCAAAAATGTATTATTAATGTAAACCAATTATAATTACCTCTAACTTGTCATTTAAACTGATTCTAGAATTATAGATGAGAAAAAAAAAAAAAAAATGTTAGGTAGTTTTATCAAAACTTCCAACAATATTCGCGAGTTGTACTTACCTCCTGTTTTGCACAACTTATCAACAAAATGATTCCTATGAACAAAGCCAAAGGTTGAAAAAGTTTAAAAACACAATAAACATTTTGACGTTACTTACACTTTGCAGGCGTAGATATAAAGAAATTTTATTTATCCTTATTCAATCCCACATCTGAACTATTGGGATATACCAAAGTTCAAACACTTTTTTACAGTTTTATAAAATTTATTTTTCACTCGTCGCTCGTCTTGTTATCCGCCTTTTTTTTCACAATATGGCGGGGCGGAATTCGTGTTCCACGACTACAATACATTTTTATTTTTATAATTATTAATTTGCTGATAAAATTATTAAACTAACATCAAAATCATTATTAAATTAAACTTCTAATTTTAAGCACTATAAAACTCATTTTATCCTTAATTCTAAATTATAACATTTTGATAAAACCCCCAAATCAGCAATTCGCCAAGATTAGAGTTTCATGTTTTCGAAGGAAGTCAATAACAGTACAACTTTAAGCAATGAAATAATATAGCGGCCCGTTTATCACAATTACTTACAAAAATAATGTAATAACCCTTACACAAGGTAATGAGCAAAAGAAGTTGAATTTTACTAAAGAGAATATTTGTCTTTACTATGCCTCACTTGTGTAGAATGTAGATGCCACACCTAAATGCAGTTCGGCGCAAATCGCTGAAGTAATAACATGGTACCGGCCGGGGGTGAAATTAAGTAATTATAAACAATTTAGTTCAAAACAACTGAAATCAGGGAAGTGTTTTGTCATGGAAGGATTATACTGTGGCTTGTGGATATGGCAAAACTTAATAAAATAAATAAAATAAAAAAGCCTTTTATTTCTTGCAGTGTGAACACTTAATTAACAGTAATAAGTAAATCTAATGCTTAAATTTAAATAATAATATAAGTAAAGTTTTAGATAAATAAAGTAGAAAAAATTAAATTACCTAAGAAAAAAGTAGATTAAAGTTAAGTTTTTTTTTTTTTTAAATTATTCTTTATTTGCAAGAACCCTTTCACAGGTGAAGGCCTCCTCCAAAGATAGCCATTTGTCTCTATTTCTTGCTGTATGGAGCCATTGTGGGCCCGCCGTCTTCCTTATGTCGTCTTCCCAGCGTGTATATGGTCTTCCTTTGCATCGCTTACCTTGCGGTCCCTGCCATGAGGTTACCCTATGTGTCCATCTATTGGTTTGAAGTCGCGCGACGTGCCCAGCCCATCTCCACTTTAGTTTTTGAGCGTAGCATAGTGCATTTTTTGCTTTTGTTATCTTACTGATGTTTGTGTGCCGTATTTTGTGTAGCTTTTTTATATTTAGCATACTACGTTCTATTCCTCGCTGGCAGGAAGTAATTTTGTTTTTTATTTTTGAGGTGAATTTCCAGGTCTGGCAAGCGTACGTCAAGCACGGTAAGAGGCATGCGGTCATCACTTTCGTTTTCACATGTATCGGCATATTGCTCTTAAATATATCTTTTAGGCTCCAGTACTTGTTCCACGTTAGTTGCACTCTTCGCTCTATTTCCAACTCGTTGTGTTTTCTGTCGAATCCTATTTGTTTACCTAAGTAGATATATTTATCAGTATACTGTAGTGGCTCATTTCCAACTGATATTGGTATTTTTAGGTCGTTGGTCATTGCCATTGTTTTGGTAAGGTTCATTTCCAAACCTACTTGCTTGCTAGCCATGTGAAGTGATTCAATCATTTCTTGTAACTGGGAACTTGTTTCCGACAGCAACACCAGATCGTCTGCGAAACGTAGGTGATTCAGCCGATTTCCCTGTATTAGTAATCCGTGTCCCTTCCAGTCTAGCTCTCTGATAATTGATTCCAATACAGCAATAAATATTATTGGAGATAGCGGGTCGCCTTGTCTAACGCCTCTATCAACAGGAAAAGTTGGCCCAATTGTTTCCAGTTTGACTCTACTGGTACTGCAGTCGTATATACTTTTGATTACCCTTATATACTCGTTTTCCACACCTTGGTCTCGTAAAGTTTTCCATATGCTGGTGTGTGATACTGTGTCAAAGGCTTTTTGGTAGTCGAT
The DNA here is from genome assembly GCA_947095575.1 of Electrophaes corylata. NCBI lineage: Eukaryota > Metazoa > Arthropoda > Insecta > Lepidoptera > Geometridae > Electrophaes > Electrophaes corylata. Next base: position 2,777,838 of record OX352716.1, on the reverse strand, counting down.
ATAAGCTATATATAGAGGTTTTTGCTGTTCTTGGTATTTTTCAATAATAAGTTCTAATGTATGTATGTGGTCCACCGTAGAGTAACCCTTTCTGAAGCCCGCTTGTTCAACAGGTTGCTGTGCTTGTAATGTGGTACTAATTCTTTGGTTTATGATAGTGGAGAATAGCTTATATAGACTCGGTAGTAAACTTATTGGCCTGTAGTTTCCAATATCTTTAGGGTCACCTTTCTTATAGATTAGGATAATGTTTGACTCTGACCACTGCGAGGGTGTGCTACCTTTTTTTATGATAAGGTTGAACAGATTCGTTAGAGGTTGAGCCAGAACTAAGCTGGCTGTTTTTATGGCTTCGTTAGTAACATTGTCAGAACCGGGACTTTTATCAGCTTTTAACTTCTTGACTGTTTCAAAGATTTCTTGTTCGGTAATAGTTTTAATACAACTCTCAGAGCTTACGATTGGGTTTAGGTCATTGTCATAACTGCCACTTGTATGGACTTTGGCGCTGTATAAGCTTCTGTAGAATTCGGTTGCAATATTTATTATGTCACTGCGACTGTGAAGCGTTTTACTAGATCGGTTAAGACCCCCAATCCAAGTTTTACTTGTTCTCAGCTGTTTGTAGGCTTTTTTCGTGCTACTAGCTTGTCTAAGATGTTTTTCTATCGTGTTTGACCGGTATTTTGCATAGTCAGCTTTTATATATTTGCTTATTAGTTTGTATAAAGCGGATAGTTCGTTTTTCATGGGGCGTGTTTTAATCCTGGCATTTTGTAATTCTTGCCTTCTTTTTATAAGTGTTGTTGTCCGCGTCTGCAATATTTTATGGGTTTCGGAAGTGGCGTTTGATTTGCGAGCGTGTTGTAGACTAGATTTGATGGCATGTATTAGTCTATCGTGGTAGGTTTGTACTGAAATGGTCTCGTTCCCCTCTAATAAATCCCGAAGATGAGTATTAAGCATACTATTGAGACATTCAATGTAGACGTTTACTTCTTCTTCGTTTTTTAGGGAGAAGGTTTGAGGGCTTATGTATCCGGCTCTGCTCTTTTTGAAGTTTTTAAGCTTAATGGTCGCTCTAACTGGTCTATGGTCCGAAGGGTAAGTTAGGTTCAAGACTTCTATGTTTTGAAATAAATCTGGTCGATTAGATAGAATAAAGTCTATTTCATTTTTGTATTGTTTATTTGGAGATAGCCAGGTCCATCTTCTTTTTGGTTTTTTCTTAAAAAATGTGTTTAAGATTGCCAGTTTATTTTCAAGTGCGAAGTCTATTAGTTTCTGTCCTCTTTCGTTTCTTTCACCGTATCCATTTGGTTTCATTATTAGGTACTCGTCGAGTTTCGGTTGCCCTATTTTTGCATTAAAGTCTCCCATTAAAATGAAATCTTTGTGTGCTGTCTCTATGGCTTCGTCGACTGTCTTGTAGAAATGATTGATCTCCTCTTCCTTAGCTGCTTCTGTAGGTGCATATACTTGTATAATAGTTATGTAAGTTCCTTGTAAGTTTAAATTTAGTAGTGCAACTCTTTCGGTGAGGCCCATAAAACTTTCCACATTTTGCTTAAGACGTTTGTTTACGATGAAACCCACACCGTATTTGCCTGGAGTTTGCCCTATGTGGCAGAGTATAAAGTCGTTATATTCTTCTATTTTAGTGCCAGGGCGTCTCATCTCTGCTATGCCAATTACATCGTATTTTATTTGATTGAGTGCTTCTTTAAGTTCGATTAGTCTTTCGTATGATGATAGTGATCTGGCGTTGTAGGTGGCTATATAAAGCTGATTGTTTGTAATTTTATTTGTATCTTCTATATTTGAATTTGAATAGATCGTTTTCTTTGGAGGGTTTTGGTCATATTCTTCCACGGTGACCAACCGGATTGGAAGATGTGTTTTTTTCGTGTTTTTCAGTTTTTTATTGATCGTGTGAGAGGGTTGCTTTAATTGCTATGTGGTTTTATCTGTGTTTTCCTGCAAATTTTTCGTGCTGTTCGTATTTTTTGTTACCAAAAAGTTTAGCATTCCTGGTTTAAGGACTCCCTCTGAGAAACTTGATGACCTTTGTGCCGTTGTGTGGACGGGAAAAGGTTTGTTCTTCTTGTTGGTGTGTATGTTACGGCCCTTATTTTGGTTGTGAGCAGTATTTTCAGGAGTAATTTCAGGAGATATTGATAGGGTTCTCTTTTTGCTACTCGTGTCATTGGGCTTATTTGCATCAGGAAGTATGATCAGTTTGTCATACTTAATCATGGCTCTGTTACCTTTTTCCCGTTCTATTTTTACTTGCTCTTGCAATTGTTTTCTTATTTCTAGAATACTTTGTGGATAGTCTTCCTTTATGTAGTAAGGGCTATTATTTAGCATACCCTTTTGTTTAAAAATGTCTATTTTTCTTCCAAGAGTTGTAAATGTTACTATTACTGGGCGAGGCTTTTCTCCTTTCTTACCCAATCTCCTAACTGCCTGTATGTCTCTGTTTTCTAACTTTATAGAAAAATATTTGTATATAAAGTCGATAATGTTGCTCTCTAAATTTGAATACGATTTTTCACTTTCCTCCATTCCAAAAAACACAATGTTTCTTTGTCTTGCTTCCTTTTCCAAAAAGTATAGTCTCCTTTCCTGGTTTTCAACTCTTCCGCTTAAATTTTCAACCTTATCGTCCAGTAATTTGAATTTAACTGCCAGTATTTGATTTATATTCTCTGTTACTTTTTCTGTTACATTTTCGCCAGTTTTTAGGATAGTTGCTTTTTGTTCGTCTAAATCCCTCTGTATTTGGCGAATTGCAGCCATAAGTTCTTCCATCGTGTTTTTTTTTTTTTTTTTTTTATGTAGTTTGCTCGGTGGGTGCTGCCCTCTAGTGGTTTGCGGCCCAAACTGCCTGGACGATGATGTGTAGGTATTCGATACAGAATACTAAACTTTTTCACGCAAAAAGTTTTTTCCCGTTGCAGAGGATCGAACCCGACCTGTTAAAGCTTTCGTACGATACCAAGGCGTTTACAACTACACCACTGTATCTTATTTACATCAGGACGAAATAGGGGACCAGCTTGTATTATTAAGTTCAAAATTAACAGCTTTGGGTTTGTAAAGATTTGCAACCACCGTCACTTAATACTTAGGTAGGCAAAACTTAATACTTAGGTATTTTGACACCTCGCAGATTTTTTTGTAAATGGAGGGTAGGTAGGTAAGTACAGATAAATGAGCGCAAAAATCAATAGGTAAGTAGCTACATAATTCTCTTAGCAAAGTATCTGATTTCAGAGCGACGAGCTTCGAGATATGCTGTATCTTTGCCCCTGGTATGATAATGATAAGAAGTTTAGACAAACACTGAACTTTGCTCTGGAATGTCACAAACGACCAGTTATCTTCAAAGCTGGCTACTACATACCACTTTCGAGGCCAACCTTTGTTTCGGTAATTACCTACCTACGAGTAGGTACCTATGCGCTACTATTTTCTCCTTCGCACGCATCCCATCAAATATGAAGAGATTTGATGGGATGACTCCTATAACAGTCATCCCATCAAATCTCTTAAAAATTTTTTTAAGGCACTTTTACATAATAAACAAATATTCCTACCAAGGTAGGTAATTACATAATTACAAATTAGAATAATAAAAATTGGAAACCATTGTTATTACTAACTAATTCATATTTAGCCCCAAACTAAGTCTTGCTTATACCATGGGAACCATATGACTGATTTCTATCATTATTACTTATTCATCATTGCTACTTATTATTTCTATTACTTATTACTTTACTTATACTTTTTTTTTGTAAATACTAAGAATATAATGTAACACCCAGACAGTAAACATCTATTGATTGTTCATCACACAAATGTTTGTCCTCGGTGGGGATCGAACCCACAATCTACAGTAGGTACAGAAGGCAGAGCTACTACTAACTAAGCTGTGAGGCCAGTCATTGAAATGGTTTCAGTAAAAAATAATTCGGTAGGTACTTATACCTACTGAAACTCATACATTTTGTTTCAGATTCTACGATGTTCTTACTCATATTTTGCAGTTCTAAATAACGCAAAAGGAAAAGCGGAGGTATAATACAGCTTTTATTATTTTTTGTAATGTCTCGTCTCGTCAGTAGCTTCAATGAGTCAGAAGACATACCTAAGTTTCACCTATATTTACTGGTATTTAAGGTTCAAGTACCTACCAATTACTATTATTTCAGAAGTAAGAACAAAACACATCAACGCACGTAAAATAAACTTTCGAACAATTTAACTTGTTTTATTCTGTTGTTTATTGTGTTATGAACACCACTTTCTTATCCATTAAAAACAGTTTAGAGGCGTCGAATGAATTTGTAAACAAGTAATTATATTAAGGAAAACATAGGGTATGTTTCGTTATTATTGCAAGACACTACACTACTCCTTTCGGTTGAGCGTATGACAGTCCCCAGTTTTTTGGATTATAAAATCATCACAACCCGTCAGGAGCAGTTGGAATCATAGAACTCTGTCTTGGTCACAATGACCACGGTTCAGGGAGAAACCAATACGTCGATGTTTCTAAGCCGACCGCAAAAGTTTCTTTCATTCTTTGGAATATGGCTGTGGTCGAAACGAAGCCTCCTATGGCACATATATATGATTTTTATCATGATCACTCAGTATTCTTTTGTGATATTTGAAATAGTGTATATCGTAGACGTCTGGGGAGATATCGGGGCGGTTTCAGAGGCATCCTACTTATTGTTCACTCAAGCATCTGTGTGCTACAAAACAACAGCATTCATGGTCAATGAGAAGTATTTGGAGACGCTGTTAGATTTAATGGAGAATGAGGTGTTTGATCCTCGATCTGAAAAGCATGAAAGGTACGTCTCTGGTGGTAGGTATATCAGTATAAAAATACACGAATAAAAATTTAATTATTAAGTACCGACCTACCGATTAGTACCTACCTAGGTATCATTGTGTTAATATGAACGAACTTGATAATTATGTATTAGGGACCGATCGCTAAGAGTACCTACCCCCCAAAGTACTACTGCACACGTCCAGAAAAACAACCTACTTGACAGCTTGGTAGTCAGTTGTTCCTGTAGCTTTTGTGAAGGAGCTGCAAAAATAAAAAAGCTCAGTAAGTTAGTTCCTTCAAGGTTCCCTTTAGTATTACTGTCTACTGAGAACAACCGATGGAAACGCTCAGATGAAAATGAGGTTTGAAGGTATACGAACATCATACGAATTCACATTTCTGGAAGGAATATTTCAGGTCCCGAGGAATCTTTAGGCGTTCTGGCTGGAACTCGAGCATGCTTCTTTAATATTGCCGTTTTTTTAGAATTTTGTTCGTGTTATCTCGAAGGATAAAGAACCTGTGCCTGTTTTTCTTGGTAAGCGCTTGCACTACCTGCACACTCTGGGCAATGATTCCACTTTTTGACGACGCTGTCAGGACATTCCCTTTTAAGATATGGTAAGTACGCTCATACTTGGTTCCAAAACCCCATAATTTATTTCAACGGATTGAAATTTTAAGAAATGCCAAACTTTTACGCATGTTTTATATTATTTTTAAAAACCACTTTGGGAATCCTTCGGGATCATCCTCAACATTTACTCGTTAGTAAAAGCCCCATCAAATAACTGAGAACCTCTTAATTTTTGGAAGTTAGTAAAAATATTAACCTTTGAGTAGACACAATGTAAGTCTTACCTGAATTCATGGCTTAGGATGCCAGTGACTCCGGAGAGCTCACCCAGCTACGAGCTAGGATACCTGTACCAGATGAGCGCCATCTACATCAGCGCTGTACTCTTCATAGCAATAGACAGCGTGGCGCTATGCATGATCATGTTTGGATGTGCGCAGTTGGAGATTGTCATGGATAAACTGGAACAGGTACCTACACCACATTACTCAATATTTACTGTTCGTGCATTCTGAATTTGGAAGAAATTTGATTTATTTTGTACGTAAAGTATTTTTAAAAGGCGGTGTTCAAGAAATAACTAGTAGGTACATAGGTATATACGGTATACTCTCTCTCGAGAGAGAAAGAAAGACTGATGAAAATGGCAGTTAAAAAGAGTGAGGGTATATATTAGAGATAGCGGCCGATACGAAGGCGGATAAGGAAGAAAAATACAATATTGAGCCGTCCTTATTGTCCCCAGGACTACCTACGATAGAATTATGATGACGACGTAAAGAACTATAGGGACCGAATCATCTTTGAATTTTGTTATAGGTACAAACAGTCCCAAAATCATCGACCAGAGACAGAACGATACGAGACGAGATGCTGAAAAGCAACAATAAGTTGTTCACTGAATGTGTACGTCAACATCAGGCGGTGGTGGGGTAAGTAAAACATAAAATAAAGATGAGGTAGGTATAATGAGAGTCAATGGCCCAATGTCACCGTGGCCAAGATTTAAAAATCAGTAATACATAAATGTAAGTAGGTAAATACCTAAATATGTTTACCTACTGTAAATCCTTTAAGCAAGTTGTAATATCTTACCTGTTCCGTGAAACTACCTACCTATATCTGATCCGCCTGTCAGTTTATTGCTACCTCTTAAATTTCCCTTGTCGGCATCTGCCTAAATAAGTCCACTGCTGAACACAGGCCTCCTCAATAATCAGGAGGCTAGCCGTAGTCACCACGTTTTGTAGGCGGAATAGTGACCGCAGTGTCAGTGCTTAGTGCTCAGGAAATTCCACTGCTCATTCTCAAATTATAAGTATTTCTTTACAGGTTCATAGAAGTAGTGGAGGATACATTCCACGTGAACATTTTCTTTCAACTGATGGGAACAGTAGCCATTATTTGCAACATCGCTCTTCGTATTACCATGGTGAATATTCTTCATAACTTGTTCATTGGCACAGCTCTTGGATTACCTATACCTAGGTTCCTTTATTCTTTTTGTATAATAACAAAACTAAATACTTTTATAATCGTTTACTTTCTGGATTAGGTACAGTATTAAAATATTAAATATAAAATTGCAAGGGACATTGCGACTCCCGCGCGTGCCGTTCGACGGATGCAGTTGTGCGGGCGCGCGGGGGGATCCTCTCCCCTGCCTTCCCCGCGTCTCCCCTTCTCCGTCCTAGTGCAGTGCTAGACCGCTAGTGTTGTGCGTAGACATCCTCCGGGGCCTTGAAAGCTTGTAGGACTGCTTTCAAGGAGTTTGGTGTCTCAATCTTCTGATACAGGTCACATGACTTATTAGGATGATTAGGGAGTTCAAAATTGTTATTAATTTGTCTTTGCGTCTTCAGTGGTAGGTATAACGCAAAATTTATGGATTCCTCTCCTTATTATTCCCTTTGTAGTTAGGACATCGGCAACTCGACTGATTCCGTCGGTTCCAGGATATAATTTGCTGATGCGAGCTAGTCGCCATTGCAATGGAGGAAGGTTGTCTTCTTTTAGTATTACTAGATCTCCAACCTGAAGCTCTCTCTGCCTTGTTCTCCATTTGGTCCTCTGCTGAAGCTCCGCCACGAACTCCCGGCGCCACCTCTCCCAGAAGTGTTGCCTTAGTTGCTCGATGAGCTGGTACCGGCTGGGGTGCTTCGCTGTGATAGGTAGCGAGGGCACTGTAGTGAGTGGTCGCCCAATTAGAAAGTGGCCTGGAGTCAAAGGAGCAGGATCAGTTGGGTCGGAGGATAGTGGGGTTAAAGGACGAGAATTCAATATTGCCTCAATTTGAGCAAACAGCGTAGCCAGTTCCTCAAACGTTAGGGAAGCATTGCCGGCTACACGGCGTAAGTGATGTTTAGCCGATTTCACGCCAGCCTCCCAAATACCTCCAAAATGAGGTGAATATGCAGGGCTAAACACAAATTTAATGCCTTCATTAGAGGCGAAATTAAAGACAGATTTACGACTGGATTTGAGTATTCTACTTATTTCATTGTTAGCGCCCTTAAAATTAGAACCATTATCACAAAAAATTGAGTTAGGTTTGCCTCTCCTAGATACAAATCTTCTTAATGACAAAATGAATGCTTCCGTACTTAAATCGCTAACTAACTCTAAATGAATTGCTTTTGATGCAAGACATATAAATAAACATAAATAGCATTTAGAAATTCGGTTACCCTTTCCCTTTCGGCTAGAGATCATAAAAGGCCCTGCAAAATCAACACCACTCGAGTAGAAAGGGAACGAAGAATAGCTTCTTTCGGCAGGTAGGTTGCCCATTATGGGCTGCAACGTATGTCCCCGTAGGCGAATACAAATCATGCATTGCTTGGGCGTGCTGCGTGCCAAGTGCCTACCACCTATAGGCCAGAATTTTTCCCTTATAGAGGCTAAAAGGTGCTGTGGACCAGCATGAAACAAACGTTCATGTTCAAATTTAAATACCAACTTAGTAAATTTATGCTTCGCATCTAGGATCATGGGGTGTTTTTTATCATAATCGAAGTCAGAGTTTTGAATACGACCACCAGTTCTCAATAAACCATCGCAGTCTATAAAAGAATTCAATGGTAGTAATTTAGATTTACAATGAAGAACTTTCTTATTTGTTAGCAATTTAATCTCTTCATAGAAACTATCTAACTGACTAAGTTTGACTAAAACTAATAGAGCTTTATTTAACTCATCAGCCTCTAAAGGTCCGGTGACCTTAGAGTTTTTATTCTTACAATTAGAAATGAAACGTAGCACATAGCCATAAACTCTTTTCAATTTGTTTAGATTTGAATATTTATCAAAAATACTGACGGTATTTGTAGCAGCAACATTACAACTAGTTATGTTTTTCATTTCGGGTAGGATAGTAGAAGTAGGGATGTGCGTTTGTTTAGGCCAATCAGCTGGATCAATCGCGAGGAACGACGGCCCTTCCCACCAAAGAAGAGAAGACTGAAGTTTTTTAGGACTTACACCTCGAGATGCCATATCTGCGGGGTTTTGATCAGTCGGAACATGCTGAAATGTGAACCCACTGGTAAGTTCATTTATTTCATTCACACGATTACACACAAATACTTTTAAATCTTTAGGTGGAGTCTTCACCCATCCTAACACAACTGTTGAGTCAGTCCATAGGACTTTTCGACTGATTTCACATCTTAGTGACTTTAAAATCTTAGAACATAGACGAGCTCCTAAAAGAGCACCACATAACTCCAAGCGTGGTATTGTAGTTGGATTCAAGGGAGCAACGCGGGCTTTGGCACACAATAACCTTACAGAGATACTTTGGTTTTCATTTTCAGAACGCAAATACACGCATGCTGCATAGGCTTGCTGGGAGGCGTCTACAAAACAATGGAGCTCTATGCTTTTCGGGTTTTCACACAGTGCTCGTCGAGGTACCTTGATAAATGACAAACTTGAAAATTCTTTCAATAGACTTGACCAGCTTTTGCAGAACTCTAGGGGGACAGGATCATCCCAGTCAAGTTTAGACGACCACAACTCTTGTAGAAGCATTTTTGCGACTATTATGCAAGGACAGAGCAACCCCAATGGGTCGAAAACCTTAGAAGTGGTAGATATCACGGACCTCTTTGTAATATTAGCGGAAGGCTCCAAGTCTGTGGAAAACTGTAAAGTGTCATTTTTAGGTGACCAATTCAGACCCAACACGGAAGACTCTTTGTAAAAGTCTATAGACTTTGATGAATCCGTTTCTTCATCAAAAAGTTGAGGACAATTTGTACGAAATTTTCTAAGCGGCAGACATGCAGATTTTAGAACATCTACAACATTTTTATAAATGTATTTTAAGCCACTAACGGTATCAGATCCCGTATTAAGATCATCAGCGTAAAAATCGCTTTGAATAATGCGCGCAATTGATACATCCTCACATTCATTACTTAACTGTAAGAGACATCGAGAGCTTAGAAATGGCGCTGACGCCGTTCCGTAAGTAATTGTATTGAGTTGCAGGACATCAATAGGTAGCTGCGGGTCGTCTCGCCACAAAATAAGCTGCAGATGGCGCTGGCTACGCGAAATCTCCGTCTGGCGAAACATTTTCTCAATATCTCCTGTGAGAATATATTTATGCATACGAAAGCGAAACAATATAGAAATTAAGTCGCTTTGCACGACTGGGCCAACCATTTGAATATCATTAAGTGATTTTCCTGTGTGGGTTTTCGAGGAAGCATTAAACACTACTCTCAACTTAGTGGTTTCACTTTTTTCACGAATCACTGCATGATGTGGCATGTAATATCCAAATTCTGGTTTATTTATTTTAGTAAGGTGCCCTAATTGTGCATATTCATCTATAAATTCTTTATAGCTTTCCTTTAAACTAGGAAATTTAATAAATTTTCTTTCAAGGGTTTCTAAGCATTTTTTAGCAATAAAATAAGAGTCACCGAGTGCTTTCTCAGGTGCTTCTTTCAAAGGCATTTGAACAGAAAATCTGCCACTTGGCAGGCGTAGAGCATTATCTACAAAATGATTTTCACAGAGTTGCTCTTCAACTGAATATGTTTTTGTATGTGGTAAGTCATCAATATTCCAAAATTTTTCTAAGGAATCTTTAATTTCTTGAGTGAAGTTACAATAAACCTCTGGGATTGACTGACTTGTTATCAAGGGACCACCTACTAGCCATCCGAGCTTAGACTCTTGAAGAACTGGTTTATTAGGACCAAGTCTTATTAAATTAGTACCGACTATATCCCAAAATACATCTGCTCCTAAGAGAATGTCAACCTCAGAAGGAGAGAAATATTTAGGGTCAGCAAGATCAATATTACTAGGTAATTTTAGATACTCAGTATCAATAGCTGAGTTAGGTAAAATACCTGTGATGCATGGGACTACTAAGCAGTTAACGTTAATCGCAAATTCCATCACTCTTGACCTTATTTGTATAACACATCTTTGTGAAACATTACATGCCACATCATTGATTCCATAAACCTTTACGGAAGGGGAGCAATCACTCGACAGCCCGACCCTTTTTTTCAACCTTTCAGTGACGAATGACGACTGACTTCCTGTATCCAGCAGTGCTCGAGCAAGGTAAGTTTTATTATTTAGAACAATGTTTACTAAAGCTGTACACAGCAAAACTTGCCCTGATGACATGGATGACGTCATAGCAACAGACAGCGAAGAGGAAGTTGAAGGTTGTATTTCTTCAGACGTGGGGTAAGTTTTATGAAGAAGTGTATTATGTTTCTTTTTGCATGTAAGACACAAACTTTTAAGTTTGCATTGAAAGGAGTTATGGCCACTGCGCAAGCAATTTTTACACAGTTTTAATTTAGTAGCTTCACTAACGCGGTCATCGACCTCCATAACCTTAAACTTGGGACACTCATACAGTTGATGCCCATCGTTGCACAAAATGCACCGATTTTTTTCTTTCTTATCATAAGACACTACTAAGCTCTTAGACTGAGCGGCAGGCTTTGGTTTATTATCAGCTGATTTATCATATCTATTATTATTATTACTATAGGCGGTTTCAAGTATATCAGCCCGACTACGCAGGAATGAATAAAACTCACTCAACAATGGTAAATCAGTTAGGTTGCACTTGTGCTCTTCCCACTTTCTACTCGTGCTAATGTCTAACTTTGCAGATACCATAAATATTATTAGAGCATCCCACTTATCAGTAGGCTGGCCAAGAGTATCAAGTGCACGTAGATGTTTTGAAATATGATCAACAATAAACCGCAATGCTTTGAAGGATTCGTTGCGCAAAGGTTCAATACTAAATATAGCTTTTAAATGATTATTAATTAGTATGTTTTTATTATCAAACCTCTCACATAAAAGATCCCATGCTATCTTGTAATTTTTGGCACTAAATTCTATGGACTTAATTACCACAGATGCACTTCCTTCAAGTGAGGAACGCAAATAATGAAACTTATTGATAGCCGGGATTCCTTCATTGCTATTTATTACAGATTCAAACGTGTCCTTGAACTCCAACCAGAGTAAGTAGCTGCCATCAAATGTAGGTAGCTTAATAGTAGGTAATTTTATTGAGTTCTTAACCGAATGGGAATGGCAACTGCTAAATTCCTCTGCGGGGTTCACCTGACCTTTACCGGGACGATTATCTAAAAGTTCTTGACAATGAGATATTAAATTTAAAAACTGATTTTCCACCAGTTCTCGCTCTTTAACCTGTTCACTAGAATCAGTATGTAATAAATCTATTTTATCTTGAAGGGTGTCATAATCATTTAATAATATTTGACATTTATTTAATTTTAACTCTAATTCTTTGTACTTCACAGAAGAAACTTCTTTTAAACTTTGTAAATTACTGATATATTCTGCAAACTTAGTTAATCGCCCTTTCATAATGCCTCTTTGTTTAATTAAATTGCCTAAATCAAGCTTATCCTGGTTAGAGGCTACAGCTCTTTCTTCCGTTACACTCATTTTGTCAGGGCAAAATTACTAATCACTTGGGCAAGCTAACAGTAAATAAATAAAATGTGCACTCACACCTGTATAATAGGGATATGTAGCTCCAGATCCAGTCGCTCTCTGCCGTACCCGACTTTCAGGGTAGAAATGCTCTGCCAGTGCTTAGCAAAAGGCAGCACTCTGCCTTTCCAAGCTTGGGAATCACTTGAGTAAGCGCAGCGGGGTAGTTAGGTTTAGCCAAGCATGCCCCGGGAGCTGGAATTAGTCGGCAAATAGCATTTAAAACAACAGTTTTGTTAGGTGGGCAGGTAACGCTGTATTGCTTAGAATGTTCTAGATTTTGCCTGGATTTTTGATTAACTTGCAGTGACGTAGTGCAAACAATAATAGGGAATAGCAAGATAGAACAATGCAAAACGAGTTCTTTTGGCTAAATGAAAATAAATTTGTGAAAAAAGTTTTTAACAAACTTAACCTTGGCATAGAAAAGTTATCGCTATGAGCAGCGAGCCTTGGGTATCGGGGAAGCTTAGATAATCTTTTATAGCAGATAAATACCTAGCGTTTGAGTAGTAAGGCGGCCGCTGTATGCGAAATTTGGAGCGATTGAATTGTGTAGGAATTTTAGGTTAGGTATAGGTTATATTCTCCGCTGCCTTTTCTCCAATTTGTCCAATTTTTGGCTTCAACAATTTCTCCAGCCCCAATGCTTATGTCCAAAGCACGAAGATAACGCCTCCAGCTCCAATGCCAGGGTAAAGTCAGCGTCCAAAGCTCGAAAATAACGCCGCCAATTCTTGACCACGTCGATACAACGCAACGCGGCGGTTAGGAAAATCAATTGTCTCTGATTTAGCGCAAATGTCCTGTTCACGGTCGCCACTTTTTGTATAATAACAAAACTAAATACTTTTATAATCGTTTACTTTCTGGATTAGGTACAGTATTAAAATATTAAATATAAAATTGCAAGGGACATTGCGACTCCCGCGCGTGCCGTTCGACGGATGCAGTTGTGCGGGCGCGCGGGGGGATCCTCTCCCCTGCCTTCCCCGCGTCTCCCCTTCTCCGTCCTAGTGCAGTGCTAGACCGCTAGTGTTGTGCGTAGACACTTTTGTTTTTTTTTTCGGATGGTGTAGAAGCTTTGCACGAGCCTCGGTGAGTTTCATCATGTTAGGTAGGCACTATAGATGGCACGAAGACCGGGTTAACGTTACGTTTTATAATTCCAAGTACTTGGCGCACGGTCCAATGCGCCAACCTGATCCTTTACAAACCAGAATTTAATCGAATTAGGCCTTGATTCAAATAGTGGAGAATGCGCGTTTTGGTTTAGCTACCTAAGTTTAGTGGGGTTCCTAAAAAGGCAGCCACTTATGGTGACGAGAAAATAATTAATACATTTTCAGGTCCAACCTAACAGTGTCCAATTCTTCTCAATGCTGAACTACATGGTGACGATGCTGTCACAGCTGCTGATCTACTGCTGGACTGGACATGAACTCACCATAAGAGTAATAATAGCTTTCAAATTATTTACTTAATTATTGATTAATTGGACTTGAACTACCCACCCTTGTTCCTCATTAAGTCCGGAACAACATAATACTGAAAGAATAGAAACATGCAGAATGCAGAAAACTGCATTCAAAAAATAATTACTAAGCTCTTAAATTTAAAATTATCTTAATTCGTGCAACTTTCAGAGCGAGATTCTCCGTGATTGGCTGTACCAATGCCCGTGGTATGAGCAAGATCTGATATACCGCCGCAGCATGTGGATCACAATGGAACGCATGAAGAAACCTATCATCTTCAAGGCGGGGCATTACGTGCCGCTGTCTAGACCAACTTTTGTCTCTGTAAGATAAATTCATCGTCAAAGTTCTAACAGTTCAGAAGTCATTATTTTTACGGAATTTTATGTTTTAATTTCTTTGGAAAATGCTGCGTGTGCTGAACTCTACTGCTGAAAATAAGTCTCACCTTTTAGTTCTAAAAAGAACGATTTCGAGCTCTCTCTGTCCACCGACGTCCTCGGATGATATCCATCGGAGGACGTTTATCCTACCTTTTACCTTACTTTTTTAGTAGGTTTAGTAGGTAGTAGTAGTGCTCTAAGTGAAGGGCTCGCCCGGGGGAGTACTAGGTACCTAATCATACCTATTTCTACCGCCTAACAGCTTGCTGCATTCAAATTTGAAGGGTTAAGTGCCGATGAAATTAACATGAGGCTTAACATCTGGAGTCTCAGGTTAATGGACGCTGGCACGTTCGCTAAAGATGGTGCGGTTAAAAAAGTGTTTTTTTTTTCCAGATTCTACGGTGTTCCTACTCCTACTTCGCAGTGCTTAATAGCAGGGAGTCATAATAAAACATTTGTATCACAAATCGATCATTTATTTATAAATCGTGTATCACATTACGCGTAGTGTATACATTCACGACGACATTAGGCAAAGGTGTGCTTAATTTACGAAAACCATGAAAAAATACATTCCCAACACTCAACAACGAGACCTAACTTATAATAATTTAGAAAGTCGATAAATTCGTGCGATTAAATTATATAACAACAATAGCGTAAGAGAAGTGTTAAAATAATTACAACCATTGTTTAGAATTTATTGTTTTGGGACAGAAGGCTTACAACAAATAAACAATTCTTTATCACACATTGTGTGATATGAATATCTATGTCTGTATTATTTGTCAAATAATATAGACATAGATTACATGTAGGTACAAAAGGAAGCTTAGCCCTAACAAGAGATTTCTTCTAGTAAATCTTTGGATGATAGAGGGAGGTGCCTATAGAAGCAGGCATTTCTCAACTTTATATAAATTTATGCCACATCATAAATTTATGCCGCCTTGGGATAAATGTTTGTACGATCTGCAAATATTTATTCCGGGTGTTCTAGGTGTTTTCTATGTATAATAAAAAATGTCTATATATGTAATGTAGGTATTGTATTAAGTATATCAGTCATCTAGTTCCCATAACACAAGCTCTGCTTAGCTTGGGGCTAGATGATGCTGTGTGGATTGTCGAGTATTATTATTATTATTATAAACATAGGTTATAAAATTTCGTTATTTTTCTTTACAACTTTAACGCTTACTTAGTTTTGTGCACGACTGTCCCAAAACGTATGCAAGATTATGTACCTAAGCATATTAAAGCGATCGATAACATTCTTGACGTTTCATTTGCGTTTAAATTATAAATTATATCAAAACTCTTAAAATACCTGGAAATATTTAAATTTTTTAGGAAACAGTCAGTCGCGCAGATATTCAATGTTAAAAAGCTCATTTTCTTGCATTTACAAACATTTTTACTAGGCACGCAAATTTCACTAAAAACAGGATATTTGGTATGATTTTAAGTTTGATTGTTTCTAGATAAAATTAAGTTACTTACGTGTAACTTTTAGTTTTTTTAATTAACTGCTGTATCAGAAAAATCTGAAAAATTTCGAACAAAAAAATCCATTGGTGAACGACCTGATTCGAACCCACAAACTTAGGATCAGAAGGCGGGGGCCACTAGACCATCGATGCTCTCAATGCTACAATGGTGTAACTCACTAAGTATATATGTCTGAAATTAACTATAACAAATATCCCGTTATTAGTGGAAATTACATGCATATCCATGATTTTCAAATGTTATATTATTATCACGCATGATATGCTAAAGAGAATTTAAAATAGATTAGAA
Source organism: Electrophaes corylata (assembly GCA_947095575.1). Classification (NCBI taxonomy): domain Eukaryota; kingdom Metazoa; phylum Arthropoda; class Insecta; order Lepidoptera; family Geometridae; genus Electrophaes; species Electrophaes corylata. The sequence goes on along the minus strand of OX352716.1, from coordinate 2,761,719 downwards.
TGAACAATGTTTGCGTCAAGTTTAAAGGTAAGTACAGAATATTGTCGCTAAATAAAATTGGTATGCTTTGGAAAAATCTACATCAATAACTTTTTATAGTAGCTTTACAAAAAAACTGTCAAAAGATAATCAATGCTTAAAACTGTTGCCGTCTCTTACCAATAAGTAATGAAAAACAGTGATGGCAAGGTGAATTTTAAGCAATGCTTAACTTTATGCAACGTTTATAAGTGGGCGTCATTATTTTGACATGTACTGTTTGCTTTACAGTTTTGTAATAACTATTTCAACTCAAACCATTCGAGCCGTTAATCGGTAAAATTCTGTCACGATTATTTCCATGCTCAAAACAAGTGGGAAGAATAATTATTCTATTTTGTAGCCAAATTTTTATTGGCGTTCGATATTAGCTATTGTCCATTTTCATGTCAGTCTTAGCGGACGTTGAAGCTTACAAGCAGGGACTGAAAGCGGTTACGGTATCAGCCCTATACGGTAACCCTATGAGGGTATCAGTAACGTAAAAACGTAAAGGTACCTATTACGGTACAGGGCCTAAAGATTTAGTTATAGGTACTGTAATAAAATTACGATACCAAAAAGTGTACGTATTCGCCTTGTCGAAATAATGTCATTGCACACGTAGTAAGGGACAACACCACCATGCACAAGTGTCTATTCAAAAAAAAACCTTCATTGACTACCGTTTTACGGTACGGTAGCATGCTAGTTGCTAATATTATTCTTTCCGTGTTTCAAAACGCATATATTCATTGAAATCTTAAAGAGCACTATCGTCGTAAAGTAGGTGAATCTAGGCACATGTTCCTAGCGACCATGCCTAAAAGAATAACCAAGAAAGGTACGACTTGGTTCCTACCGTTTTTTTGTATGATCTTGTTTACACAATAATATAACGTGTAGTTAAAAAAAAAAGCAGCCTCTTCGGTACCGTAATATTTTTTAATCACGAATGTCGGTATATAGTCATCTTAATTTTCCGGTTATTCAGTCCCTGCTGCAAAACAAAGTTTCAAGCACCCAGTTCCCAAATAAAGTGGAGAATTGTGTAAAAGTATGAGCACCATAGAATGCCTTTTTTGTTTTATGATGGAATTAGCATCACCGATCCTAAGCGCAAAGTAGTGCTTGATCGATTTTATAATGAACTAAAAAGGTAACGTTTTAAAAATAAGCACGAATACATTCGACTGAACTATCAAACTTCAACGACCAAAACGATTTTATAAAACAAACCACAACCGAAATAATTTCGAAAAAATTTTTTTTAAATCACATTTTTGTTATTATCCTTTTAATTGCACACTTGCCTTAAGTTTTCTTTCAAATGTACTGCTACTAACCACACACTACCAGACCTGGGAAATTATACTCGGAAATGTGCGAAAAGTCTTTGGCTGAGATGAACATAATTCCTGATACGAGCGTTTGACGTTAGGTACAATCAGCGACAATACAAATAAACATTGAGGTTGGTAAAGTTCAATGAAATGAGACTGTTAATAAACTTGTTTGTTGAAACTGTTGTTGCAACTTCTTTGTCAAATTCAAAAAACAATGGTTTTAAATACCAAATACTCTACTTATATCGTTGACTGATTGACCAACGATATACCTATAGTTCATGCATTTCAGATGCGTGAATTATTTAAATTCGTTACTTCAACTACATAAAGGTCACCGCTGATCTCTGTGACATGCATGAACTATATTAATTTTTTGTCATCTCACCCACTGACATTTGTCATTGTTCCGAGAATTTGGCCCCTGACACTCAATATGCTCAACATGATAAAATCACATATCTTCCTCATTTTAAGCCGTTTAATTTCATTTTTTAACTCACAAAAATCGGACACGATTCCTGCATATAATACAATACTTATACAACGTAAGTCTCCAATAATAAATTATGATTAGAAAAAAATTATCAATTATTTTTTACTAAATTAGTATACCACAACAATGCAGTGCCTACTCTTGTAAAAATACGATCTAGCCATGTAGGCTTATGAGTAATTTAGCGTTGAATTTTATAAAAATACTTGCAGCTAAGCGTGTCCATTGGCAATCTTAACGTCTATTTAAGGAGACACTTTGTTCTTGTGTTCATTAAAGTATCATATTTAAAATCATATAATACTTGTTTTAACTCCTAACATCATATCAACCACTACACTAAAATCTGGTAGTGCATAGCGAGATTCAGGAATTAACTATCTAGGGAACAAAACTTCAATTCTACAGAATCTGATACCAAATCTACAGGCGACTACTTACAGAACGGATCTTGAAGCTCTGAAGTTAGGTATTCATTTGCGTCCCAACCCTTTATTACGTAACCTCAACAAGCATAAATAGGCAACCATTTCTAGCACAAAAAGTTAGATTTGTCGCGAGTGGCGTCATAATATTGGACACTTCACACAGCGCCATCTAGTCCCAAATCAAGTAAACCTATAATATTATGGGGTCGCAAGTTGTAATAAGCTTTTGCGAGATAGGACAATATGGCAACTTCAGAGCGGCAAAGATCCGTTATGGCTACAGCATGGTCTGGTTTTGTAACATGTTGCTCCTATCACGTGATTTTGCGATTCAATGAGGGTTTTTCTTTAGCCTGATTTAAAACAGTTCCACCTGACTCGATAGGTGTTTCAACTTAAAAAGCATGGCCGGGAAAAACTATCATTGAAAACATTTGCATACTTAATTGTTTTTGGCAAATCCTATGACTTTTACTCTGTCGTGATATGATTCATACTATAGTGGATTGTTCTATGGCAATATTGTACTAGACTAGAAACTAGTTTCAACAACCAGACCGAAGCATATTACACAAAGGACTACTACGATTACTTGGATTAAAACTACAAGGGTAAATTATACATATCTGATACATAGCACATTACTCCATTCTACACTAAATCGCTGTTTTTTCAGGAAAATCAGTTTTACTCTAGCTATTTTGTCACAATCGTTGCTAAGGTTTAGGATACGCGGAATCCATAATACGACCTACGATTTGATGCCTGAATTTCTACAATCGAATACTTGAGCACCCTTTAAAATAAAAAAATACTAACTTCAGGCCATGATTAGACACACACTGGTGACGGCGGTATTTTATTTTATTTCTAATCGTAATAAAGAATATATTATAATGAAATTGGTAATGCGAGACGTCAAAAGTTGACACACGGCAACTGTGCGGTGATTGGTATTTGTTCTCTTATTTTTTTAAATAATACATCATGCATTGACAAATTTAAAATATTCTACCACCAGTCAGCGCTGACCCTTAGTTCTTTAGAGAACACGCATATAGTGCTACAGTGGTAACCATCACCTATAACAAAACATTGTCTCGCAGGTCACGTACGTTAAGAAAGTGCCCTACGATGCATTGCCCTCTATCAACCTGAGGTATACAGATGTAACTGTGTGCTACCCGTATGCAATTGAACGTCAATTCGCCTGTTAACCGTAGTGGCTATGGTAAACCCCCACCAAATATGGAGAACTATGTCCAGCAGTGATCTTACTCAGGTTGATAAACATCTTACTAATAAGGTTGGTTGATGATGATAAACATCATTATCTGTTACTTGTAATATAAAAACGTCATAGCTACTGTCTTACTCCGGGAAACTCAAATTGACTTAAATTTTGTAAACGGCATTTTATTTTTATGTAAACCGCGTATTCCTAAATGGCACATTATGTACTAAAATATGGTCTGGCACTATTTGTTATTATTTATAATTAATATTGTTAATTGCAACAGCAACACTACATTAATCTATTATGAAAAAATATATTATCTGCTCAAAATTGTTTTAATTTCGATCGATCTAACTTTTACCATCGGAAGTAACAGCTACCCGTTTGTGTATCTATTTTACGTGTAATAAGGGGCCATCAACACAAGCGAGAGAATAGCAGCGATATTATTGTCGTGCCACATATTATCGCGGCGTAGAGTGTATAGAAATACGTGGCCCGACGATAATATCGCCCTGTCGCTCGTGTAGATGGCCCCTAAGGTTCGCAGCATAAATATCGATATATAACAAAGCAATATTTAATTTAACTAATTAATTACGGCAAGATTATAATTAAATATAAAATAATCATCAACAGAATTAAAATAAGTACATTTGCTAACAGTTATATTACAAAAATGCATAAAATCGTAACTTTATCCATTTCATTATTAATTGCGATGGATAAAGCATTAAAAAACTTAATTAACTACTCAACTGGGTTACAAATGACAACGTAAGCAACCATTAGATCGGCAACTTTGTGGCTTAGAATTAAAACGACTACTTTTGTAACATTTAATATAAAACTAATTTACCTACACACACGCCAGTGTACAATTTAGACTGTCTGAACAAAAATGTATGTAAAGAATTCTAAAAACTCATATCATTATTCAACAACGGAATTTCTATAAATTATACACTTAATATGTCTGGTCATTTTAGAGCCGATGTCCACGTCTATATTCAGAACCTTATTTAATTATAATAATAAAATATAAATCAATTAATTATAATTTCATAAAAATATGTTTAATCTAATTGTAGGGTACGTAAAGCATGCGCTCAGCTGACCGGTTCGGGGTCAGTGACCACACATTTTACAACTTGCCATTCGGGACATTGCCCTCAGTCTGAGGCGGGCACTATCAAGTGTTCTACTCGTTTTTGTAAATTTTTATACTTATGAGATTATTTTGTACGTAATACTAACAAGTGACGTGATCCACGACTTAAAAATGACTCAAAATACACTAGATTATTTAAATAAAAATCAATATGCTGTGATTGGTTTAAATAGGGTTGTCGAAATATTATAAATATTGTTCTAAATTAATTGAATAAACTGTTGAGGTAAAATTATAACAATAACGGTAAACACAAAATTTGTACAATGGTTAGATTTTTTGTTCATTTCTTCGGTATCTTGTATTTGTCGATAAATTAGCGTTCCTAACTTTGTTTAGCATGTAAATACATAAAGTAGATATCTTTTCAAGTAGATAAGGCTATATGCGTTTGTGCTAAGTATGCAGATTTAACGAAATTTGCATAACATGTATGAAAACTTGTTACATGCATATACATTTACATAACGACTTTCAATAACTTTCAAATATACACAATGGTCTTTCAGACAACTCAATATTTTGTAAGAGACCTTTTGATAAACTATACTACGGATAATGCACGTAGTTTTTATGCACTCTTAAAAGTGGCATATATAAATCGACGTCGAATTGATCCGAAGAATCCCAACCGTATCCGGTATTGACACTAATCTACTGTGGTTCTACACACAATGATTTCAAATTTGCTCTTAATGCGAGTAGCATGTATGTAACGTACTAAATTAAAGTGATCAGTGGGTTGAATAAAAACTGTTGCAACGGCGCATTTTAGAGTTTTAGGTAGGCCGCGGTTATGTAGATGGTGCGATATCCTTAGTGTAGTTTATTAAAGGTATATGCATCATTTGAAAGTTCAACAGATTTTAAGCTTTTAACCCAAGTTCACCTAAGATTCAAGAACAATACAAAATTACCTCTTGTATCCAAAATCCAGGTATTCTTGAGGTTAAAATTCATATGTGAGAAAAGTCTTGTGTAAATTGCAAAACGTATAATAATAAGCTCAAATATGAGCAAACATTATTTCACATTTTATCAACATTATTTTTATAAACATTTATTATTATGAACTAGCTTCCGCCCGCAGGTTCGCTCGCGGTGCCTGAACAAAAAGTAGCATAAATGCTATGCCATGTATTATATCTATTCTAAGTTTTATCCAAACCAGTCCAGCCGTTTCGGCGTGATTCAGACACAAACATCCAACAGACATTTTTATTTATTAATATAATTAGGAAGTAGAAAAGGTTGAAGACAAGGATTTATTAAATTAAACTTTTAAAATAACTTTCTTAAAATAATACATTTTAAAGGTATTATTCCGATGTTTTTTTGTATTGATTAAAGTTGCAAATAGTAAAATAAGCGTTAGAGGAGTTTGTGTTCTATTTACTGTAACATAAGGTTTAATACGAAGGTGCAAAGTCTACAAGATTTACATGTAATAGACACTGACGGCACTATTTGTAAGTACTGAAACTGATATTTGACAGAAATGTACACAAAATGTGTCAACAGTGGCATTTTAAAATGGCTTTTGTCATTATCGTTCCAAATTAAAGAAATTGGGTAATAATTAGAATGCTTTTAAAACATGAGTCATTCATTTCATACAGACAAACAGTCAAGTTTAATGACTAGATGGGCGTTTATCCAGGATAAATAAAATTAATTATATTAAAATGTCAATACAACTCAACTAAATGCATTGGAAATTATAATGGAATACATATTGGACTGAGATTCATAAAAATTTGAGCGATTCTAAAATATATGAATTTTTCGTTATTACAAACCGTCTTTTCTTCGCGTCGTTCTCACTCTGCTTCTTGTGAAATTATTTTACCAAATACCTGAAATTAAAATAATAATGTTAGACAATCCACACAGCATCATGTAGCCCCAAGCTAAGCAGAGCTTGTGTTATGGGTATTAGATGACTGATATACTTAATACTTATTACAATACATTACATGCATAGATATTTTTTATTATACACAGAAAATACCCAGAACACCCAGAATAAATATTTGCAGATCGTACAAACATTTATTCCAAGGCCGGAATCGAACCCACAACCTTCTGCGTCGCAGGCGGACATTCGCCCGCCTCACCACATCGGTCGTAGGTAAATTCAAAAATTGGGAACGAAGGCTACTGGGAACAAAATATGGGGAAGAGCGGGAATTACTCTGTTTTCAGGGTACACACACACACACTCCCACACCCTTACCCTCACTTATTTTAGCTAAGCCTTGCACATTTTTAGCTAAGTACCTGTATGTTCCTTCCTTCAGAGCCCTAGGTCGCCATATTGCACGGACCACTTCTCATAGGCGACCAAACTGTTCGGAGACACGGACGGTCGAATTCGCTTCAGCGCTTCTATAAAATCTTGGAAGGTGATCGCTCGGACCAGGGACAAGTCCAGGCATTTCACCTCTTCAGGGTCTAACTCTGGAATTTAAAAGAGGATGTTATAGCGATGTAGTGGTCACTAAAGACACCAAACACGTTTATTCTACTTCTGCTGCCAAGCAGCTTGCTGTATTCCGGTTTGAAGGGTGTGGGTGCCGGTGAAATTTCAAGCACACGAGGCTTAACACCAGTATGCCTCAGGTTGATGGACGCAGAGCAGCATCGTCAGGAAACCAGTTAGTATTCTAGCAGCGGCAATGGGTTTACAACCTGTCATAAACTGGTATTATACATAATAATAATAATAATGCTGGACAATCTACACAGCGTCATCTAGCCCCAAGCTAAGCAGAGCTTGTGTTATAGGTCATAGTCATAGTCATCTAGTGATTGATATACTTAATACAATACATTACATGCATACATATTTTTTTATTATACATAGGAAATACCCAGAACCCCCGAAATAAATATTTGCAGATCGTACAAACATTTATCCGAAGGCGGATATCGAACCAGCAACCTCCTGCGTCGCAGGCGGACATTCGCCCGCCGCGCCACTGTCGTCAAATATAAAGGTGCGAACAGATTGCGCGTTCCTGTGTTACGCGTAGTTGGAAAACACTGTCCACGCGTACATTGGATAATTAAAAATAATATGAGCCCAGGAAGAGGCAACTTCAATAGCGTGTCCTGTTACCTGGTTCAGGTTTTATCGTGTAGGTACAGGTGATAAATAAGAAATCATTGTTAACATGATGGAAAGACTGACCTCTGATAGGCTGTAGTGCTGCATCCCGACAGAGCGCAGTGAGATCGCTGCCCGAGTATCCGTCGGTAAGCGCAGCGAGTCGCGCCAGTTCTCCGTCGCTGATGGTGGTGGACGCTGCTCCTCGGGTCAGCACGCGGCGCACTAGCGCCATCCGCGTGCGTGCGTCAGGTAGACACACGTACACGCGTTTCGGGAACCGTCTAAAAGTACACATCCGTTGCGTTGTTAAAAACATTAGCTGTCTTTTTTTATTATTGATAGACTGTCCTTTGGCTTCAATCTTACCTTGTCTTGTAATGAAAAGACTTTGGTATTCTTTACATTGGTTTAATATTGATACTTAAATGTTACAGTACAATGATGATGATGATGATGTCCTGGCCGATTTCGACTACAGCGACTGTGTGAACTAAACAGGCATAATTAACTCAAAATTAAGGCTATAATTAAAAACTTATTAGGACTTTATTGACCAGTCCTTTCATGTGCATTTTTTACAGTACAAATACATATTACATAGATATGTTTGGGTAACTAAAATACTTTTCTATCTTTCTTTCTTTCAGATAATCATGGCTCGAAGCGGATTTTCATATAAACTTCAAAAATATTAATGAAATTATGTGAACTTAAATGTAGAAGGTACCTGAGAGCAGCTTCGTCTAACTCCTGCGGCCGGTTGGTAGCCGCCATTACTATCAGCCGGTCAGCACCAGCTGCTGGTAATCCATCAAACTCCACCAGGAACTCTGTCTTCAACCGGCGGGACGCTTCGTGCTCGCCAGAAGACCGCTCGCACAGCAACGAGTCCACTTCATCTACGAAGATTATAGCTGGCTGGAAATAAATAAATAAATAAAAACGTTCATTCAATACGGTCTTACAAAATTTTAACAGTGAACAAAGATATACAGTATATAGTTTATACTGGTTTTCGGTCAGTTGTGCATTCAGACCGGAGGCCAAACGGATTTTTGAGTACCTCACTCTAACTAAGCCATGGCTTGTATGTAGAGTATTCTAGCAGCCGCGAAGCATTTTTTTTTAAGAAAAAGAAAAGCCTTTTCTTCCACTCCCCGAGCCTTTCTCCTTCCCCTTCAAGTCCTCCTTCCACTCTTAGCAATTCAACGCTAATTAAATGCCAAGATTTCAAGTATGCATCAAGCTCATCGCGTCATCTCTTCCTGGGTCTTCCACTTCGCCAAGTTGTGGGGTGGGATCCACTCTGTGGTGGTTTTTGCCTACAAATCGCTTATATGGGCTATAAATTATATACCAACATAAAACCGTTCTCAATTTATCGGTATAGCATATGACATAACTAATCAGGACTACACAAAGGAAGCGAGAGCGAAATTAAAGCGTCCCAAATTGTGTCTTTCATTTGTGTAATTTAAATAAAATTCTAAACACAAAAAGATGCCTCCTGTGAGGTTTGAACTCACGACCCCTGGTTTACAAGACCAGTGCTCTACCACTGAGCTAAAGAGGCGACGGGAGCATGCCCGAAATACGTGTGTACTTCGATCAATGATACTCCTAGATATTGGGTCGGCGCAAAAAATCTCTCTAGATTAATACTTTGATAATTAATTAATTATTTTGTTTTGACAATTAGTGATATTATTTAATAGGCGACATGGTTGTAATTAGGTTGAACTTAAAACTGTTCATCATTTTTTTCTCACTTCGTTAGTAAACAAAATGTTGTCTAAGTATATTCACGCAGACAGCTTTTAGCTATGATTTTGCATGTGACCCGTCATCTAGGGGTATCATTGGTAGAAGGGTGTGTACAATGTCCCAAAATGTTGACTAACATAATAATTGAGACGAAAAGGGTAAAAGTTTTCGTATTCAACTAAATAAGGCCAGAACCTGCCTTATCTTATGTGCAGAATAATTAACCGAAATTCAGGTTTTACTATCAGTGTTATAGCGAGCTAACTAACCAACTGAACTCACGACACTATTATTATATGAAGCAAGATAGGAATACTCCGTCTAAGGAGAGTAGACAGGGGTGAGTCCTTTTATTTTAAGCTGTAAAGTATGTTTATAGAGTTAAACCACATTTCGTGAGTTTTTTAGCAGGTCCAGAGTGGCTTCACCCACCTTGCCTTACCAATAAGCTGTGTGCTGTAACAGCCGTTATAACTCAGTTAATATGTAGTGAATCTGCTTTCTGAACTGTACTGACGACATTGCCTAGGGTCAAATCAGGTCGGAAAAGGCTCAATATCATTCGTCTTGGAAATGTACAGAGGCCTACCACCATGCCTATTTCTTCCGCCAAGTAGCTTGCTGTGTTTCGGTTTGAAGGGTGTGGGTGCCGGTGTAATTACAGGCACATGAGGCTTAACACCTGTATGCCTCGGGTTGATGGACGCTGAGTAGTGCATCGTAGGTGACGTTCTTAACGAGCGTGACCTGCGTGGCAATGCTTTGTTATAGTGATGGTAACGACTTAACATCAGGTGGCTTGTTTCATCAGCAAGTTGTATAAAAAAAAAACAGACGTACGTCCAGCAGGGACTTCTTGAGGTAATGATTAACAAAGCTGTGACGAACTGCCTATTATGAAGCCAGTGGTGAATACCTGCAGTTCTCTGGCGACTTGAAAGAGAGCGCGAACCATCTTCTCTCCCTCTCCCACGTATTTGCTCGTGAGCGTAGCTGCCGATATGGAGAAGAAAGTCGCCGAGCATTCCGCGGCCACACACCGCGCCAGTAAAGTTTTACCTGAAAATATAACAATATTAAGCTTATCCACACTTTCCACAGAAGTTATTTAATGGAGCAATGTTTAGCAAGGTAAAGTAACGTTAGTTATACCAACGGATAACAAAAAGTAATTCAACGTTGTCGTGTTAGTAGTAGTAGAGCTCTTCCAGAAAGGCACGTCCGGGGAAGTACTACCACCAAGCCTATTTCTGCCGCGAAGCAGCTTGCTGTGTTCTGGTTGGAAGGGTGTGGGTGCCGGTGTAATTAATTATAGGTACATGAGGATTAACACTTGTAGGCCCCAGGTTGATGGACGCAGGGTAGTGCATCGCAGGGCACGTACCAAACGGGCGTGACCTACAAGGAAATACATAAGTGATGGTTACCACTTAACATCAGGTGGGCTATATGTTTGTTCTATCAGCAGTGTCATAGTAAAACCTACCGTTTCCTGGAGGTCCGAAGAGGAGTAATCCTCTGGCTGGTGATCGCAACCCGGTGAAGAGTTCTGGCCTCAGTGATGGTAGAACCACCATCTCTTGCAATGCTTGTTTGGCCGCCTAAAAAGAGTTGTTGCTTTGTTATTTTAATGAATGTATGATTAATACAATATAAATAGTTCAAACCAGAAAAAACACAGTAAAAGAAAGGAGTGTGCTTTAGTATTTTTCGGTATGCTTTAGACCACACGACTGAAGTAAAACTTCTTTGATATACGAAACGTAACTGGCTATGAGAGAAAGAGAGAAAGAACAGTACTTTCATATCCCTCCATGGTAGCGTTAAACGTTTATCGCAACCTTGTTGGAAGTCGCATTAGAAGTATTACTTAAAAACTCAGATAATGCACATACTCGACTTTCGATGACAAAATCCTGTTTAGGTAAGACTAGCTTAGGTCAGAAGCACACTTAACGCATCCAAGTGTTCCAGACATTTTCCAGGTTAACCATTTGCTTATTCCACCAGTAAGTCACATAAAAAAACGCATGGTTCCACAGTCAAACTTTCTCTTTTTTGTTAAATAATAATAATAAACGCTTGACAATCCACACAGCTTCATCTAGCCCCAAGCTAAGCAGAGCTTGTGTTAGGGGTATAGATGACTGATATACCTACATTACATGCATCGAGTTTTTTTGTTATACATAGAAAATACCCAAAACACTCGGAATAAATATTTGCAGATCATACAAACATTTATCCCAAGACGGGAATCGAACCCGCAACCTTTTGCGTCGCAGGCGGACCTTCGCCCGCCGCGCTACATCGGTCGTCTCTAAAAAAATAAACAAAACACTCACGTCTTGTCCAGCGATATCATCCCAATGCACCTTTGGACCACCTTCGACAATCTCGTCCAGTATAAGTTGGACCAGCTTCGGGTCCACTCCTCGAACAGACAGCGTCGACTGCGGGGTTCTACTTCGGGTGGGCGTCCCTCGTTGAGACCCACCACCGACCGCTCGCCGGACTGGAGAGCCGTTGACTGGTACCTGGTACGCGCTCTGATTTGAGCGATATTATTGATGGTTAATGGAATGAGGTGGTTAGTTTAACGATAAGCTATTCTTATATAAAAATACTTGACCAGACTCTTCTAAACCGTTGGTTAAGGCGAATGTGTGAACATATCGTGATAAAGACCAGCGCACAGTGGCGCCCATCAATGTATCGAGTATTTAAAATTTATCAAAGTATCTTATTTAATGGACTCTACACATTACAGTGGCACATTCAAGCTAGTAAACAAGTACGTCAACACGTCGCACCGAACTTTTCTTGCCATTGTATATTGTAATACTTTATTTTGATTAAGATAAGAGTTACAAATGACTGATAGAATACTTATCTACGTTTTTTTTTGTAAATACATACTTAGAATACAATATAACACCCAGACATACAACAAACATTTATGTTCATCGCACAAAGTTTGTCGGTGGGGATCGAACGCACAACCTACAGCACAGAAGGCAGAGTTACTACTAAGCTGAGACAGTTAAGAATGTAAGAGGGTAGATGTAAGAGGGGACTAATGGAACGCACCAGGGAATGCGTTGCAGCATCTCCAGTAGACAACCAACACTGCGGTCACCAATCCCTCTGCCAAGCGTGATGACTACGATAACCCACCCCAAATATGTAGGGAGGTCTATATCCTGTATGGACTTATTTAGGCGGATATAACATGGAGATAAAATACATTTACATAAATAAAAAGTAATTGCCTGCTTTGCCGCGCCATGCTCCAGTGTGCGCTGGTGCTTAGTACATGTTTTTTTTTGGTAACTAAGTTTCGAGAGCAATCTCCTCAAAAGTGACTCATATGGATATATTCGTCATCAAACGCGACTTTGATTGTTTCACTTCGAACGTAATTTATATGGGCTAAGTGCCAATTTTAGTGTTTATTTTATTTACGAACAGAGGAGAAATTTCAGACATTTTTTATGCAAATAAGTTACTAAAATCATTTAAAGATCTACCATTCAATTTGTTAAAAGATAAGCTGGTGGGACAGTTAATAGATATATATAGTTAATATATTTTATGCATTTAACGAATTTGTAAATTATTTATTTAAATTTTTACTAGCATTCTTCAGTATTCTTTCAATCAGGTAGAAGGGTAGGTTAATATTTTTGACTCCAGCACATACTATATGCGAATGTCTAACAAAAAATACCTACAAAATATTACTCAATACATACATACATAGTCTTATGTGTTTGACAGGCTTATGTATTCAGATAGACATTTGCATACTATTTTTACATTAATATAATAGCCAACCTATTTTCAAGTACGATTACAATATTCATGGTGATTTCTGATTTCCCAAGATTTCAGATCGATAATAATAAGCTAGCAGCCTCTTATTTACGTAAATAAAAATGAGGAAATAGGCAGATATAATGGACCTACATACGTAGTACCCACGTTCGCTGGTATCACTGACATTTTAATTAGAACGAGCAGTCAGGAAGTTTGTCGCTTGATTTATTTTTAACTTGCATACATATTCATCAACAATTTGTACCTATAGTGGATAGATACTACAATAGCGCCAGTGACGAAGATTGAGAAGCAATAGGATAGCGTGGTACAGACATATCATGAGGAGGGATCGAAGGCATGTGACAAAGAGTGATGAATATGAATGTGGATGTATATGTGGGTAGAGGTGGGTCAAAGAAAAAATGGATGAACTGTGTGAGAATGGACATGGATAAATGTATATATGGGATCGAAAGGCTTCTAACGCGCCCCGACCGCGTGTCGTGACGCTTCAGAAGCCTATCTGTCCCATACATTTTCAATAAAATTGATAACACTAGAGCAGGCAATGCAGATGTGCCCTCTCTGTCCTTACCTTACCTTACCTTAGCGCAAAAAGAATAGACAGTTTTGAGAGAAGTTTACATTTAGTGTAATTATAATGAAATTACTGTATTTAGTGGACTGAAGGTTACGGCAAGTTCGAATGTACACGAACACCCATTTTTGACTGTTCTTCCGTAGGTCAGATCTTAACTAAGTAATAAAATGTGCTTGTGTCCCGTTTCACTCTGGAACACGAGCCTGTTTGTGTTAAATTTCGTAAAAGTAACTTACAGAGAGCTGTCTCTTCACTGCTGGCGGAGTAGAAGCCGGCTTCATGGGGTATCTACTGTAGTTTCCATTTGAACTGAAATAAACACATACATTAGCAAGTGGAAACGCGGGCGTCTTCCTAGTGATGCTATTTTAAGTCTCTACGTACAATAGTTTAGGCTGTTTTGTCGTATATCAGACAGTCAGTCAGGATAGACTCCAAGGACTACAAGTGGCATAGATTGTCATTACCTACTACTCGTTGGTGTCGATGTTCAGAGATACTGCTGAGATATCCATAGGAAGTGATGGAGAGATCCTATTTTAACCCGGGACCACCACAACCAAGACAGGTCTTAGTGCGCGTCAATCTCGCCTTATTCCGTGATTCATTGTCTTGAAGATTATATCTATTTGGGCCGATGTCACCCACTGGATAAAGACCTCCACTATTCTACCAGTTTTTTACTTCTTTCTCGACGATTCGAATCCAACTAACGGTCTGATAGACTACCTCTTGATCGTGCATCCTTTGGCCATTCTGTCGCTGAAGTTAACCCGTAGTGCATAGCCTAACTAATAATAAATAAATAAATAATGCTGGACAATCCACACAGCATTATCTAGCCCCAAGCTAAGCAGAGCTTGTGTTATGGGTACTAGATGATTGATATACTTAATACAATATATTACATACATAAATATTTTTTATTATACAAGCTAAAATATGGAATAATTTTAGTAATACCTGCTATTTGGCTGTGAAGCCGACCTGCCCATGGACCTGGGTAGAGTCTGGGATTTCATGAGTGGACCACCACCTCCAGCGACCCTTCGTCCTGGAGTCGCGAGCTTACGACCTGCGACTGGTTAAGACAAGACAAGTTTAGATGAGGTTATGAATAAATCATAGAGGGTTGGTTAGACTGTTCATTGAAATGCACTCTATCTAATGAAATTTACTCATAAATCTCGGTCTAAATTATATATCTAATATGTCAAGGACTGTGTTTTAACTGAGAACAAACTGTGCATATGAAATGATTACTTCTGAAATTTACATCGAAACATTACTTTGATGGACAGAGACTGCTGTTTATAAAAGAGGCAAATTAGACATCTCACTCTTTTGTCTTCCACACCGTTTATTAGTTAGACAGTAAGCCAGCACTGTCTAATTTCGTGGCGTATAACAAATACAAAATGAAATGGCAGAAGCTAAAAAACAAGCATGTGCATATGAAAATGTATGACTCAGAGTTTGAAATAGTGTTAAAGTCTGTTACTCTACAAACTTTTTGGAATCACGCAATGCTGTATGGCTTTAGTTTGATAATCAATTTTATGAATGCTAAGGACGTAGGTACGTTAGTAAGCTCGATTATATGACCAAAAGACACGCACGGGATCGAGAATAATAAGTTTTTACAGATTTAAAGGTCAGACTAGATGACCCTGGTGCTTTAAGTCTAGACAGACCCGAATTTAAATATAATTTGAGAAGGTTAGCAAGATAGCTCTCAGATTAGCTAGTTGTCAAGGAAATGGGCTCATATCTCGCAGAACCGAGAAACTCTGAAGAATAAGGGTTCTGAAAAGGTAACGAACCGGGAGCCGAAGGACGACCCGTACCCCAGCCGGGCTAAGATGTGCAACGCGAGATATGTCGCGCTTAACACGAGATACTTTTTCTATTGATGGACATTCTAGAAATTATAGATTTAAAAGACCCACAGATAAGCTAAACATTAGCACTAAGTTTTCATTTGACAGAGCGAGATAGTTTTTTGGCACTGCCATGTTAGCACGGGAAGAGATATCTCTATTTTGCACGAGATAACGAGTAGACAACATTTTGTCGCGTTGCACATCTTAGCCGGGCTGGACGTATAAACGTGGTATCTTTGCCCATATATGATGAACCATCGAATTTTTAGAAAGCCAATGTAAATAGATGCTTAAAACCTTTCATATTGAAAGTTAAGTAGACAGACCTAAGTCCTGTAATTTAGCAACGCACTTATTCAGGCTATTGATGAAGAGGATATGAGTAATGTAGATCTTCATGTTGCTGGTTTCCATAAGCCATGTTACGCTTAAGTAAAGATGTTTATAAAACCAGCTTTGTGACCTTCATCCTTGCATAAGTTTTTGGAACCTTTGTTTTTATAGGCAGGTTTTTATAGGCAGGCCACACCGTAACTCTAGTTTCTATGATGTGGCCGCGGTACCTATATCACCTAATTATATGAGGTAAGGTCCTTGAATATTGTAAAAAGTACGTGGATATCAACGGTTAGAAGTTCAAAATTTAAATTCAAATGTATTTTTATTGGAACAGAAACAAATTTTACAAAAAAATTATGAAAAACGTTGACGACTGCAAAATAACGTTGTCAACATTTTGCTTCTATTTTTTGTTAAAAGGGTTAAAAGTGAGTACTTAACAGTGTCAGAGCCCTCCTCCAGAACAGAACGAGAACAGTAGACAATGTAGATACCTTTAACTGTAATTTAAACTATCTATTTAGGTAGGAAGGTATCAACAAAAGAAAAAAGTAGGTAAGTAAGTTAAAATTAAGCTAAACTGTGATCGATAATGTATGTTAGAGAAAATGTGGGGGGGGTGTGTGGGTGTGTGTGGTACCAGTATAGTAGGTAAAGAATTTGCACCACTTTCTCTATATTTAGTTTCGCCGATAGATCTCTTCGAAGAGTTCTGTCTACCCTATTATCGACTTGTGTTCGGAAATGTTTTCACATAAAATTACCATACAAGCGCGGGAAATTTTCCGGTTCAACGGCTCTATTGATTTTCAGAATAGCTCTTCATGGCCAATGACTAGGGTACAGTACAATAGTGTATTGTATGAAAGATGTCGTTTATTGTAGTGAGACGACAAAATACAAGTCAATTGGAAAGAACGTACGTGTTACGCATCATTAATATTTCCATGCTATGCGTGGGTACAAGTAGGTACTCGTCTAGCAATTTATCTAGCACTGGTCATGGTCAATCTAGCAAAATGTAGGTAATATTGTGGCCTAGTTAGTTAGTCCATAGTGGTACCTGTAGCACCACCTTGGAGTTTCATTATGCATGTTATTATTTTGTAAAAAGAATCACCAAAAAACGGTAGGATCCAACCGTCAAGTTTTTTGCCTGTATCTTCAAGGGTTGATCTTCGACCACGTCACTTAAGATATCAGTATTATTGGTATAGCTTTTGAATAGTATTTTGTACAAAATACAGCTGTACTAAAGTAAGTAAACTACTTGACAGGGAAGGCTGAACTCTAAGCAATTATTTTCATGAAATTACAATAAATAAACTTAAATTTTATTATTATTTTTGGACAAGGTTAAGGTTGTATATAAGACACCGTTGCGTGGGTGTCGGTTTTAAAGTAATCAAAAAAAATTGTGTATTAATTGACTTTGTATTTAGACAAACCTAACCTAAGCTTAGAAACACTATTAACCAATGTTTGTTACAATTTTAAGAAAGTAAATCAATATATCTACGGATATCTTATCTAGATATCTGTATTCTAGTCATGCGCGAGCGGTACAGCCGAATTTTGATTATAAATGAACTAGTAGGTATAGGTACCAACGAAAGAAAAAAACAGTCACACGACTTTTTTAAGCACTTTAAGGCAAGGTGGGATCTACCTTCCTCAGATCTCTTAAACTACCAAGTAGCACCAACTTAAGATTCTTTGAGGATGTCTAAAAACTACCGATCTTAGGATCAGAATCGCTCCCATTACATCACCAGTACTCTAGACTAGAAGGCAGGTACTTAAGATAAAAAAGAATATTGTTTCTTAATTTTTCTACACCAGACCACCAGTAGTAGTAGAGCTCTTAGTGAAGGGCTCGTCCGGGGAAGTACTACCACCATGCCTATTTCTGCCGCCAAGCAGCTTGCTGTGTTCTGGTTTGAAGGGTGTGGGTGCCGCGCCGGTGTAATTACAGGCACATGAGGCTTAACACCTGTAGGCCTTAGGTTGTTGGACGCAGAGCAGTGTATTGTAGGGCACGTTCCTACATAACGTGACCTGCAAGGCAATGTTTTGTTATAGGCAATGGTAACCACTTAACATCAGGTGGGCCATATGCTGGTTCCATCAGCAAATAGTATAAAAAAAAACTAGGTACCAGATGTAGAGTTTGAAGTGTGAAAAAAGCTATAGCTCTGTAAAACACCAAAAACGAAGGAGATGTTAATTCAATTATTTATAGCTGTTAGGTCGAAAGTTCCAAACATTGTTTACCACAATGGCTGCTCGGATTTGAAAAGAACTTTTAAACTAGACTGAAATAGGAACTACTTATTAACCCACATCTCACGAGTGGTCACTGGCAAGTAATAAATAAATTCATTTGGGTCCGTGTAATTGATTTAGACTCGGACTTTCACCTTGAGAGCGGCGGGAACAGCATCATTTCATTATTGTCCAACATTTTCAGCATGAATGAATTGTGTGAGCTTTATCAAACTAGTAGAGCGCCGTGGTTTAATCTGAACGACCCGCCTTCTAATCCTAAGGACGTAGGTAAGAATCCGGTATTGAACCAAAGGGGTTTATCTAAAATCCCCATTTACTCCAAGCCTGGCATCATTAGAAAACGCCTAATAGAAAATACTCATAATTGTTGGAAAAAATTCCAACCGTGTACGAGGTTTATAAACAACATGTATGCGAGAGCCTGCCTTCCGACATTCTGATCCGTTTTTCTGTCTGACGGCGGCCATTCAGTCCGTAGTCGTGTACTTTTGGATTTTTCAATTCGAACCCACCATCCACCACCCACAGCTTAGTAAGCTATGCTCAACTAACTTTGAGGATGGTATAGGTGCCGGGCAAGTCTACCCTATCATACAACGCCCATTGCAGTACATAAGGGGGCTCAGTGAAAAGTTGCCCGGACTGCTGTATAAATCATCAACAAAAAATTACTAGAAGCAAAGGCCTGTTACTTACAAAAAATGCCGTGATGATCTTCGATCAATGATTGGCGCAAAAATTCGTCTCGATATTTATTTGCTTATTTAAGAGCTCACTTGAGAAAAGAGCTTTTATTTTGTTTTGACAATTACCTACTTAGTGACATTTTTTACTATGTGAAATGGTTGTAATTAGGTTGAAATTAAAACTGTTTGTGTTTATCATTTTTTTGTTACTTCGTTAGTAAACAAATGTAGCTGTCTAAGTACATATTCACGCGGACAACTTTTAGCTATGATTTTGTATGTGACCTGTCATTTAGGGGTATTATTAATCGAAGGTGTTAAGAGTCAAAAAATAATTTATTGTCCTATATTTCGAATTGTAAACGGTCGTGTTTATGAGACAATGACAAGTAAAGTAGGTACCACCTCGAATAAAGGCTATTGTTAATCATTTCTATGATAGGAGCACTCATCTAAAATATATCGTGATCAATTCGACGCAGCAATGCCATTTGTTAGTGCCCTACTTAGCAAAACACGACTATTTTCGTGCGCTAAAATATCCGCGCGCAAAAAGGTTACATACATGAACTCACGCGAGAATTTCGATTGGTTATTTTGATTTGATCTATATAACTATAGAAATAGGATTCAGTTTTGGGGGTTGCTAGATTGATTAATCATCAAGAAAAGATCTGCTAAACACACTCTCGTTATTTGAATCGGTAGCGTTGGCATATTAGCTTAGCATCTTAGAGGTATTTAGTCTCTTTTATTTCTCAAGGAATGAACACGGATTAAAAACACTAAACAGCGACAGACTTTATGACTTACAAGTGGAAACGCCTGCGACTTCGTCCGCGTGCTGCTTTTTTACAAACTTTAATCCCCCCGTACACAATAGGGGTTGAATTTCGAGAATTCCTCAGTACATCCCTACGTACCAACACAAACCTACCCTTAAAATGCCAAGTTGCCTATATGTCTGTCATTCAGGACAAAGATTCATAAAATTGATATAAGTAGATTGGTCTCATACAGATCAGTTGTTAGTAGATCTGCCTACTGCACTGTAGGTTGGGGGTTTAATCCCCACCAAGGACAAACATTTGCTTGAGTTGTTTGCTCTCTGTCTTGATGTCATCAGGCAAAAAGGTGTTAAGCCTTGTGTACCTGTAATTTCACCGGTACATGTACCCTTCAAACCCGAACACAGCAAGCTGCTTGGCGGCGGAAATAGGCATGGCATAATATTATCCATAAGTAGGTATTTATTTTATTAATAATTTGGAGGTGCTGTGTTTAAGGCGAATACCATAGACAGAGCTATTATCTAAATATTTGTCTTTATAAGGATTAATGATTATGGTTGCATAACAAAATTCTTAGCAATATACAAAATTATTTGCGACAAAGCATTGATGATAAGTGCTAACACAAAACAGGTACTCATAAGTAAACACAAAGGTACATTAGGCTGGAGATGCTTCATAAAGCGCAGTAAAACCAACATGCAATTTTGCCAATGATAATAAATCCAATCTGGTATGTGTAGTGTTTTAGTATGTTAGATTCACTCGGGATGTTACTTTTGAATTTGCAATGAGTTAAATACCGCCAATACTACAAAGCCACACTGAAGTCATCCAATTGGCTTTACAATAGAAATTTTACTCATTCATATTCCCCCTCTAGTCCAGTACATGCTATAAAGAAGATACTTCTTTAGGGTTCCATACCCAAAGGATAAAACGGGACCCTATTACTAAGTCCCTCTGTCTGGTCTAAATAGGTACTTTTCTCTAAGGCACTTGTCAGTGGTTTGACAGACAATTTTGCCAATGTCAAGTATTTTGAATAAACAATTTTTAGTTAAGTTATGCTGTCATTAGTATTATTTTTTTTTTCATTCATATTCCTCCTCAACTTAAATGTCTACTTCATAGCGACTGTATAAAATATTCTTGACACCGTCACTTTCATGTCAAAAAGAGCTTGCAACAAACCTATCAGCCATTTTAGCTAGTGAGGCTCAGAGGCCAATATGAATAAGACCTTTTTAGTCTAAATAATCTATTGCAATGCCTATGGTTAACTTAAAAGTGGCTAAGATTGGAAGTACCACATATCACAAGCCAAGCATATCTGTGATCTACCTTCTGTTGGTGGCTTCATTAGACCACTGTTACTGTCTACTAACAATGTAGTCTTGGACTTCTCCAATGGCCTTCTGACTTTGAGCGGAGATTCGGTTGGCTTTTTTTCAGTCCGTTCAGCCTCACTTTCAACGCCCAACTTACTGAGAGCAACTAGGTTGGCTATTGGAGACAACACTTAAATTAAACCTCATTTTAATTCTAATTTTGATAATGTACTGTGTAAGATAATAAATAAGCCAGCATGCTACACACAGCCATTATAAAAAAAAACTAAAAGGCTATTTACAATTGAATCTCTGGAGCTAAGATGAACATGAACTATTCTAAGTTTAATGATAAGATAGCTGTATTATGCATACCGAGGAAGTGTAAACGATCCTTCGCCATGCCTAGATTGGTTTTCATCTTATCATGTAACCTCTGGGCTCTTTGCCAGGCATCTCCGCGGCCGCCCCAACAATCTACAGCAATGCCACGTTCCAACTCATATATTCCTTTCTTGTATAGCTCTATTGCTAATTCTTTTTGACCTGTTTTATGAGCATTATAAATTTTGTAAATACAAAACATTGACATATGGGACTGCTTAAAAAGCTTTGAAAAGCAAGACATTGATCTAGTTCAGCTAGATGGGATTCATCTAATGAAACTAAACAAGAAGCTTTGTTTCACAAATGGATCAATATTAGAATGACTCATTGCTACTAATCAAAACTAACAACTGTAATGTGTGGTATTCTTACCCTCATTCTCCTCATCTATCTTCAGTGCTTTAGAGATGTATTCAAAAGCTTTCCTGTGATGGTGCTTTTGTTTGGCCAGCAGTGGGTCCCCTGGACCAACTGTGTGGATATGAGACATATCTTCACTTGTAGCTATCTCTGTAGAAACGATTCCGTCTTTCACTACAACCTCTAGGTTGCACTCTCCGTTTTTACGAGGCTTCTGCATCAACCGATGAGAAGCGGTGTACAAATACTTAAATATTATGAACAATTGGTACAACACTGATCTAAGTAGGTTGAACAAAATAATGATTGGGAAAGAGACGACGTATAGGTTCCTTTTATGGACTGAAGGTTGCGAATCATTTCGCAACGCTGATCCTTTCGCTATATCTGCATCTGCCTTCTTGGACTTGCGGTTCGGAGACCTCGTAGTTTTCCGCGACAAACGACCACCATTTGAATCGTCGCCGGACACCATCAAGAACAATGTCCCACCGAATTTATTCAACACCAATGTTCCATACAATATTTAGGACAAAGAAACGCTCTTTCTTTTTGATTTTTAGTAAATACGCGACGTCGAGTCAGACAAGTCACCACACCAAACCAACAACAAATCAAATCAATCAACGAACGAATCGGGGACGGGGGCGAGACGAGACGAGCGAGATGACCGGAGAGCGAATGAAAGTAGGTAATGAAATAAATATTGACAAATTTAGCGTTTCGGTTTGTTTGGGATTGGTTTGGGTGATATAGATAAAATAAAACCGTTATTCAAATTTAGTTATTATTTAAAACCAGCCAAATCAAATTGATGTTTTCATTTTGAGCAACTAATTTTTAACATAATCAGAGTTTATCTGAGATGTATAGTTTAGCAGGCTTTCTTGTACTTCACTTCCTATAAATTCAGAAGGATTAATTCTGTTATGTATTCTGTGGTCGTACAACCACCGGACCGTAACTACCTACAACTTATGGGTCCTAACGGACTTAGGTTATCCTTGTCCTCCCAGGATAAGGGGGAGTCGGATCCGCCTTAAAAAGTGAGAGTAAACGAGGAGGCATAAGTTTTGACATCCAATTCCATGGTCGTGTTTTCCAAGGGTGTACAAAATTTTGTACGACCTGGAAAGCACAACCATGGAATACACGACCATGGAATTGTATGCCAAATCTATTATATTCTGTGGTATTATTGCCTTGCCTGCCCACATTTTCGTCGAGTTGGATTGATTATTTGAATTCAGATTATTTCAGATTGTTTTCAGTACAGTTATTGGGAATTGTATGAATCAGCTTTCGTTGTCTGAACAGCAGCATAACACTCTAGTGCACTGGGTGCATTTCGTGGTATGTAGTCCTTTGCCATGCCCTAACCAAGCAGGGTGCTCTCTTGCAGCACGGTCGAGGCATGGTGTTACTGTTTACAATGTTTGTACTGTTATTAAGGCCTACCTACGTGATCTTGTTATTACAGAAGCAATAAGAATGGCCGAAGCACTGTTGAGAAGTCTCACCTTGAAAGTTGACGAAGATTTTGTAGACCCTTGGACAGTAACGGGAAAATCGGAAACTGGCATTGACTATGATAAATTGATAAGTAAGTAGTACCTTGTCCTACTACCGTACCACTGTACTGTAGATAACTAGCTACAAAGAAGCATCTTGTAACATCAACTATGTGATAAGAAATTCAAGATATTCTATTACCAAAATGGTGTAAGAAAATAACATAATGATGATGAAATAAATGATCAATTTTCATCTTACAGAAAAGTTTGGAAGTCAAAAGATTGACACAGAACTTATAACGAGATTTGAAAAAGTTACTGGAAGAAAAGGTTTGTTTATTTATCTACTCTTAAGTAGTTGTATGGGTTATCAGGGGAAGTATTACCATCATGCCACTTTCTGCTGCCGATGTGTAATGCTGTGTATTGGTTTGAAGGTTGTTGGTGTACTCTACACCTAGATTTCTATATTTAGAAGAGAAGATCTAGATTTCAATCATAATTTCCTTTACATTTATGATTTAATTTTATAAATCTAGAACCCTGCCTCTAATACCTTAACAATAGAAAATCTTAGTGATTTCCTTAAGTGTTTGTAAGCATTTAGTAAGGAAATCACAAGAATATTAAAACAAGAAAAGTTTAATTTTTACATGTCATAAGTCATATACTTCTTATAAAATATTGTTGCTACACCTTTTTCAGCTCATCATTTTCTAAAACGTGGCATATTCTTCTCCCACCGAGATTTCCACACCATCCTCAACTTACATGAGCAGGGGAAGAAGTTCTACTTGTACACGGGAAGAGGACCCTCATCAGAGAGTATGCACATTGGACATCTTATACCATTCATGTTTACCAAGTAAGATATATGTATCTCCTATTTCATTCATTATCATTTTTGGAGCACTGGTGGTGCTATGGTATTGGCCTTGCCGTCTACTCCTAAGGTCGTCCAGTTCTGCACTAATAGATTATTCTATTAGAAAAATATGCAATGCTGTCATAAAAATCTCAGACTTGAGGTTCTAGTTCACTCAACCATTTTTAGGATTTTTTTGCCGTTTTTATCATAGATAATGGTAAACAATTTGTGCACGAGTTCGACTCGCACTTAACCAGTTTTATTAATCTATATTTATTGTTTCAGGTGGCTCCAAGAAGTTTTTAATGTGCCTCTAGTAATTCAACTAACTGATGATGAGAAGGTACTGTGGAGAGACATAAAGATCGAAGATGCGCGAGAGATGGCTTTCAATAATGCCAAAGATATTATTGCTGTTGGCTTTGATGTTGAACGGACGTTCATATTCAATGATTTAGATTTTATAGGGTAAGTAATTACTTGTTACAATGCCGCCATCTATTAGATAATAAAGAAATAATCAAAAAAACTATTGGTTCAGTCGAGAAATAAAAATAAAGAAATACCAAACTAAGCTAAGCTATGGAGACCAGGTAACTAATAGAATACTTATGTACTTTAAACAATATAACAATAATCATCTGAAGAAATAGCTGAGTGATTCTAGTTCTACAGCTAATAGTAGTACTACCATGCTTATTCCTGCTGCTAAGCAATGTGTTACAGTTTGGAAACATATTGAGGCTTAACACCGGTATGTCTCATGTTGGTAGACGGAGGGTAGTGCATCGTAGGGCACGTTTATAACATGCGTAATCAGCGAAGTTTTCGAGCTCATTTTTAAGTGAAATATCTACACCTAGCAGATGTCATAATTAGCACTATTTTACTAAACAACCCTAACATTATACGTTCCGCGAATCGAGGAACAGCGCAAGGTATGTGTGGAATGCGGGTGTCTTATAGAACTCCGTCTCGCGTCTAGCGAGCAGACCAGTATGAACGTTAGCATGATAGATTTTAAGCTCAAAATTGAATGGTGAACTCAGAAAGAGTGCGGTATTTGTTGCTTCCACACCACAAATGTGCAAAAACACTAATTATTGGCATTGTTATTTTTCAGACAATGCCCAGCGTTCTTCCAGAACATGGTGCGAATACAAAAATCTGTAACCTTTAACCAAGTGAAAGGTATTTTCGGGTTTGGCGACTCTGATGTCATTGGAAAAATCACTTTCCCTTCGATAGAGGCGGCGCCAGCGTTCTCAACGTCTTTCCCTTTCATATTTGATAAGAAAATTGTGAGTACCGTGGTTCATTTTCAACGCTTCACTATTTGGGAGCAAATCAAATTAAAATGGTCTTTATTTATTATTACTTTGAATACCTAGTCCTACGAATTAGGTGAATCAAGTCGCCTGTTATTTTTCCGCAACCGAGAGCTGAATCACACTTGACGAAATAACCTTACCGCATCCCCGTATCAAGGGGAGGGTTGCGGGTTCAAATCCCACTCAAAAGAGTCCCAATCTTGGTGACTTAAAGTGCAGGTACCTAAGCACTATAAAACGTATAGTTCAAACTTACGACCGATGTGGCGCGGCGGGCGATTGTCCGCCTGCGACGCAGAAGGTTGCGGGTTCGATTCCCGCCTTGGGATAAATGTTTGTACGATCTGCAAATATTTATTCCGGGTGTTCTGGGTGTTTTCTATGTATAATAAAAATATCTATATATGTAATGTATTGTATTAAGTATATCAGTCATCTAGTACCCATAACACAAGCTCTGCTTAGCTTGGGGCTAGATGATGCTGTGTGGACTGTCCAGCATTATTTATTATTTATTTATATTTTCCTAATTCTTGTCTAGTCAGTTTTCACCATAAAACCTTATTATTTCAGTTGCCCTGCCTAGTCCCTTGTGCGATAGACCAAGACCCTTACTTCAGGATGACTCGAGACGTGGCATCGAAGCTGAAGTTTCCCAAACCGTCCTTATTACATTCTACCTTCCTGCCCGCATTGCAAGGAGCTCAGTTTAAAATGTCAGCCAGTGACCCGAACGCATCCATATTCCTGAACGATACGCCCAAGCAGATCAAGAGTAAAGTAAGTACCTATTTAGTTCTGCGAGAAGAGTAGACCTCGCGAGCCCTTATAATCTTGCAATACCGATGTGGCGCGGCGGGCGAGAGTTCACCTGCGACGCAGGAGGTTGCGGGTTCGATTCCCGCCTTGAGATAAATGTCTGTACGATCTGCAAATATTTATTCCAGGTGTTCTGGGTATTTTCTATGTATAGTAAAAAATATCTATGTATGTAATATTGTATTGTATTAAGTATATCAGTCATGTAGTACCCATAACACAAGCTCTGCTTAGCTTGGGGCTAGATGATGCTGTGTGGATTGTCCAGCATTATTTATTTTATTTATTTAATAACCAACGCTTCTCATGGGATATCCAGATGGCCCCATGAACGAAGACATTGGCTCGCAGATCACGTTTGTTTAAAACGTGCCCTACGATGTACTGATCTGTGTGCACTAACTTGAAGCATACACGTGTTAACCCTCATGTGACTAATTTCACTGGCACCGACTGCCTTCAAACCGGAACACAGCAAGCTGCTTGATGGCAGAATTAGGCATGGTGGTAGTACTTCCACGGACGAGCCCTTTACTAAAAGCTATTATGTGTTTTACAGATAAATAAATTCGCATTCTCCGGTGGCCAGCCTACTGTTGAGGAACACAGAGAAAAGGGAGGAAATACCAGCGTTGATATATCTTTCAAATACCTGGAGTTCTTTCTGGAAGATGACAACGCACTTGCTAATGTAAGTATCGTTAGATTACACCCTAAAATAAATTAAAAAAACGTTCTTCCTGGAAACTTATAGGGAAATCAGTCCAGTAATGAACTTCTACAGGCTGCTGATATTGATGATAATTAGGGCTTTCATATTATTGTCAGTGTCTTCGCACATATCCAGTGTGAAAGTAATTTTTTAGTCAACCTGAGATATGTCCCGCTTGACATGATAATTTTTCTATCGATGGACATTTTAGAAATTATAGATAAAAGACCCACAGATAAGCTAAACATTAGCTTCATTTGACAGAACGAGATAGATTTTTGTTGTTGTTGTTTGCATTGTTCATCTTAGGCCTGCAAACCACTAGCTAACTTTTTTCTGTGCTTGCAGGTAAAAAAACAATATGAAAGCGGGCAGATGCTGACTGGAGAACTGAAGAAACTTGCCATTGAAACTATAACCCCTTTCATCGAGGAATACCAAAAACGAAGGGCGTTGGTCACAGACGAGATTCTACAATCCTTCTTCAAGATAAGGCAAATTAAACTGTAATGCTACAAGATAAGGTTGATAAGTTCAGTTATATTTTATACAACATCATTATAGGCAGAATCACATTAGACCTGCGTAGCTGACTGTCTCATACATGTATGGGATAGACAGAGATAGAGGGAGCAGACTCACGCCGTGCTCTAATTCCTTCTATACAGAACTAGCAAAACACTCGTGACTTCGTCCGCCTGAAGTTATTTTCGTACAAATTTCCACCCCCGCTGTACCCCTATAGGGGTTAAATTTCGGAAATTCCTTTATTAGTACACCCCTACGTACCAACACAAGCTTCCCTGAAAATTTCAAGTCTACGACCAACCGTTTAGGCTGTGCATTGTCTATTATGTCAGTCAATCAGTCAGTCAGGACAAAGATTCTTATAATAGGTATCTATGCAGAATGTATGGGCTTCTGACTTGACGACACGCGTCGCGGGTTTAATGTAATTCCGCCTTTACTTTGAAATGTACGACATATGAGTTCGTTTACAACAAATTTTTTTCAAAGCCTCATGATGACCAGAAAGTAAATAGGATGACAAAACGCTACCGTATTGGCGGTCTTATCGCTAAATATCGATCTCTTTCAGATAACCATTGAATGCATTTTGAAATACTTAGAGTAAGATGTCCCGTGTTTTGTTGGTAAATAAGCTACATATTAATATTATACAAAAGACTTATAATGGACTGATGTATGTATATTCACCCACAAGAACTTAGCAGTATTTTTGTATGACCTAGTGTTTGACTCTTGTTACAAATTGTTAGGGCGCCAATGGTCTCTGTCGTAGTAGGTATAGTCGTCTGCACGAATAGTTATTATCAACAAAAAAAATGTAATAGCTTAGTAGAAATTATCCTCAGGTACGGTTAGATATCCCCTCAGATCTCTTAGTACCAAGTAGTCGAGAGTCTTTGAGGACGTCTAAGGGGGGTAGTCAGAGGTACATCCAAATATTCTATTTGATACATACTTACCCACATTTTACAGTTGTTGGTATTCCATACGTGGTTTACAGTATTCCATATAGGTTGCAAGCTCGCTGCTACAATACTTTAATAAGCCCATAGCGTATTAAAATTTAAAGGCATAAAATTGACAAAAATAAATTGTAACATCTGATATAGATTATCTATTTAAAAAGAATCACTAACTTTTAAATCATGCAAATAATATTGAATTGTTTGTATTACATACCTACATTAAATAAATGATAATAGGTCACAATGTAAACTATAATTGTTATGTAGTAAATAAATTAAAAGGTCAACGCAAAACTGCTATACTTAAACTGAGGCAGTCTGTGCTACTGTTCTATACTAGGCATATCTAATAATAGTAAATCCATTTATCAATAATCTATTTATGTAATATGAATTTTAACCGTTTTAAATGCAAGCGGTTGTGCATAGTAAAATATTTTTTTTACTTAGAATTTGTAACAATGCAAGTACCTAATACAAAAGAACATCCATGGCACACAAATATATTAATTCGTTATAAATAAAGGTTATGTTTTTAGATAATTGCTTAAAGCTACTGATATTAATTCTGTATTAAAAGCATTTTCTTTTTAATTATTAAGTTAGTGACCAGCCCAGATCTTAAAGAATTTTCATGTGATTCATGTGTTTCATGAAATGCATGATATAATCATATCATGCATTTCACGAAGATGCACCCGGTGACTCTTATTGACCTAGCGAGCGAAGCGTCTCAGTTTTGATATTGGTCAAATGCTTTTGACCGTCTGTCTGTCTGTTTTCATATTTCAACCGATTTTTACGAAAATTGGCACACAAGTTCTTTGATTTTTTTTAGTCGATTACGGTTTTTATTGGGGGGAAAAGGGGAAGTTTGCCGTAGTGTTATTTATCGACGGATTTCAATCAAATTTAAAAGGTACAAGACTTTATCTAAGTATTCTATAGCGTTATGATGCGTTATATATGGACGGATTTCAATTTTGGAAAAGTGTCGGTTATTGCATGGTTATACTGGTAGGCATGGTAGGCTACTGTTCTCACAGAACCTAGTGTTATAGGTATAAGAATCAAAATGCAATGATTCACGTGACTTCATTGTCGTCAATCCAATTGTAGCTTTACACTGGCTACTATAGAGTACATTTTTCTTTGTGTAGTAACTGTTAAAGCTTGTGTAGGTGAA
This sequence comes from Electrophaes corylata, assembly GCA_947095575.1. Classification (NCBI taxonomy): domain Eukaryota; kingdom Metazoa; phylum Arthropoda; class Insecta; order Lepidoptera; family Geometridae; genus Electrophaes; species Electrophaes corylata. Next base: position 2,731,732 of record OX352716.1, on the reverse strand, counting down.
ACTGTACAACTTTAAGATTAACCTAGGTACTAATAAAATCGGCGTAACGTTGAAATACTTACACCGTGTTGTCTCTTTCGGATCTTATTTAAAACTCCCTGTCAATGCAAAAGACAAAACATAGTGTCAATATCTCAACGTTACTTTTTAGTACCAGGGTAGGTGTACCAAACTGTATTTTATCGATCTGAAGAACCTTTGTGAAATCGCTAAGAGCATTCCTGCCGGGCTAAGAGTGTGCAACGTGAGATATAAAAAAAGAAAGAAAGAAAAAGAAATAGCATCACGACTTTATCTCCAAGCACGGTAGGTATCCCCTCAAATTTTATAGTAGCAAGTCTTAGTAGTGTACATACTTGAGATAAATAAAAATAAGTAAATAATACACAACGCCCTCTGGCGTCTATAAGTCGCACTTCACATGAGATTTTTTTCGAATAGTATACATGGTAGAATTTTGTCTACAAATTCTAATAAAGGAAATTACAGGCACATGAGGCTTAACACCTGTTTGCCTCAGGTTGATGGACGCTGAGCATTGCATCGAAAGGCACGTTCCTAACGAGCGCGACTTACGAGTCAATACTTTGTTATAGGCGATGGTAACCACTTAACATCAGCAGCCGTCGGCTTGTTCCATCAGCAAGTTGCACAAAAAAAGCAAAAAATGAAGACAGACAGATTTACAGATAAGCTAAACTCTAGCGAAAAACTATTTTGCACGAGATAACGAGTAGACAACATTTTGTCGTGTTGCACTACTTAGCCCTAGGTTGGACTCTTTATTTTAATTTTTTATTCATATTTGTGGGTAAACTTTTTGTAAGTAATTTTTTTTAGGTAAAGAAATAATTTGAAACTAGACTCAAAACTATATGATAAGTTTCCTATTGATTTGAAAAAAAGAAAGAAAGGAATAGCATCACGACTGTAATCCCTAAGCACTGTAGATATCGCCTTCGATCTCTTAGTAACAAGTTCCTACTCCAGATTCGTTAAAGATGTCTAAGGGGGGTAGTCGAGAGGTAGTAAGGAAGTGAGATGGATTGTTAATTTATTAATTATTTGATTTGCCGGTAATTTATTATTATGTAAAGACAGAACCCGCAAAGCGTTTGATTAGTCAGTGAGTATTGCTTTGAGCATAGTTATTTATTTCTTGTTTTAAGCGAAATAAAGTTTTTTATGATAATTAAATCTAGTTGTTTTAATTTGAGTTCTTATACTTATATTTAGAATTGAGATAGATTTTCCGGTTTCTAAAGATGCAAATATCTTAGTTGTTGAGGAGAATATAAATGTAGAGTTTAAATAAAATTACTTTAGGAATTAAAAATATCTCAACATATTTCAGTTATCTAATTGATAAATCTGGTAAGTGCAATTTTTGAAAGAGTACTTAGGTATGTAGTTGCTAGTTTTCATTCAATAGTTCCTTAATTTTGGTCTCGCCAATTATTATACTAGTGACGTTGGTTCAAAGTAGAATTTGTCGAACTCGAAAATTGTTGACTTTGAATCCGCCCGTAAACGGGTTACTTAACGAGGGTTCATGTCACTTTCGTCTTTTTTTAATTGAATTAGAATTATAGTAGCATGGCTCTCGGATGAAGGGTTCTTCCGTAGGGAAGTACCTACTACTACCACGAGGCTTATTTCTGCCGCTAAACAGCGTTGTTGTATTTAGGTTTGGAAGTGTGTGTCTGTAAAATTACAGGCACATGAGGCTTAACACCAGGTTGTCTCAGATTGATGGACGCAGAGCTGTGCACCGAGGCAATGATTTGATTCACCTAGCTATAAGACGTTTCAAGAAGATCCCTGCAGATATATACTGAATAAATGCTTTTTAACTTTGACTTTGAATGCGACTAACCACTTAACATGATGTGGGACATCCCCAAGTGGTTTAAAAAAAATCTTATTGGATTGAATTCAAGATCGAGACTATGTGACCAAGGTAACTGTATCAGATATAGAACTATATCCAATAAAATAGTTACAAATAATATCACCGCACAGAACAACAAAAGACCTGAAGACAAAGCCAGGCCCTCCACGGTGAAAACCAAAACGACACTTGTGTACACACCGACACTTTGATCCAATATGCATCACAATGGAGCAGAAATATCTATGACACAGTCCTTTCTCGAAACAGGTAGTGGCCACACGGGCTATAGAAACAATTAAAAGTTTTAAAAACATATGTTTATTTAAAGTTTGATACAAGAATGTATCAAAGTTATGATGACGAAGCACCGCTACCTTTGATAGTAGCCACGCAATATACGGAGGTTAGATTTGACGAAGAAAAACGGGAGCCAGATGATCGCGTGATTCTAGAAATCGGGCGACAAGACGACAAGCCTAAAGATGAACACACGTTTTCCCACAAGAAATATGATAAAACTATATCACACCATCGTTCATATGTGCTAGAGGATTATGAACCTAAGAGGATAAGCTTCAGGCCTCACGAGATTGAACAACACAGTCAAGACGGTGAGTTTCTGAAAATGCTGTTTTTCTTACCAAGTAGAATCATGTTGGTTTCCAATCTTGTTTGAAAACGTAGGTATAAGTGTGTTTGTATGAGCTAAGCTCAGCCAGACTAATATGTGTAACGTGAAATGTGTCGCGCTAAACATGAGTTAGGTACCTACATTTTCTATTGGAGAACAAATTACAATTTGTCGGTAGGTACCTACAATTTGTAAAAGACCCACAGATAAAGTAAACATTAGCAATACGTCTTCATTCGACAGAACGGGATGGGTTTTTAGGCCCTTCCATGTTAGCACAGGTATAAAGGAATCTATTTTACACGGGATGTTGAGTAGTCCACATTTTGTCGCGTTGTACATACCTACATCTGCCAATGCTCTGCTGGCGACGAAATATGCCCTCAAAAAATCGACATTTCGTTCCATGGGATGAACTCCATCTTTGCTGTTGAAAATGATGTTATGACTTACTTAGAAGGGAACACAACAAGTTGTACGACACAGAGCTGAACAATGTCAAACATGTTGTACGACACAGAGCTGTACCTACGTAGAGCACGTTCCTAATGTGTGTGACCTGCGAGGCAATGCGGTAAGATCAGTATCTGATTGTTTCCTAAGTAGCTGGTACTTATAGTTAGGTGGCTAGTTAGAATATAGTGCCTGCCTACTTATGTATTACTCACCATGGATTCAGGTCCCCGATACTACGAGCAAGAGTACCGAGAGACTCCTGGCCCTATCCCCGACACAGCCAACTCGGAATGCTCGCTGGACTTCTCCCACGAATCACAGGACAAGTTTCTTGAAGATTCAGGACAAGATATCACGCATTGGAAGGAAAGGGCGCTGCAGCTTGAGAAAGGTAAACCTTAGGCATCTAAATATTTTGAAAATTACCAGACTGCGTTTGAATAGAGGTTAGAGTAGAAGAGCTCTTAATGAAGGGCTCGCAGCTTGCTGTGTTCCGGTTTGAAGGGTGTGGGTGCCGGCGAAATTACAGGCACATAAGGCTTAACACCTTTATGCCTCAAGTTGATGAACGCAGAGCAGTGCGTTGTAGGGCACGTTCGTGACCTGTAATATAATGCTTTGTTATTGGCGATGGTTACCACTTAACATCAGGTGGGCCATAAGCTTGTTTCATCAGCAATTGCACAAAAAAAAGCTACTAGGAGCTAACATATTAGTGAAGCGCTCGTTCGGGGAAGTACTGTCACCATGCCTATTTCTACCACCAAGCAGCTTCCTGCGTTCCGGTTTGAAGTTTTACATTCAGCATTTTTTAAAGAACAAAGCACCTGCAGCGTTGGCTTTAAGTAGTAGCAGACTAGCTCCCAAGCTAACTGGTTTAATGACGTAATTTTGATTCCAGAATACAAGAAAACTGCGTGTGATCGTGAACGCACAAGGATGCGAGATATGAACCGAGCTTTCGATCTCCTGCGCGCCAAGCTACCTGTCACCAAACCCTCCAAGAAAAAGTACTCCAAGATTGAATGCCTTAGGTACAGGAATACGTCCGAGTTCGTTGGTATATTATTATGCATCAGTCTAAAGAAGTCCAATGGACAATTTTTTTTTTTTTTTAATGCTAGACAACCCACACAGCATCACCTAGCCCCAAGCTAAGCAGAGCTTGTGTTATGGGTACTAGATGACTGATATACTTAATACAATACATTACATATATAGATAATTTTTATTATACATAGAAACACCCAGAACACCCGGAATAAATATTTGCAGATCGTACAAACATTTATCCCAAGGCGGGAATCGAACCCGCAACCTCTGGATCGCAGGCGAACATTCGCCCGCCGCGCCACATCGGTCGTCAGTTATAGTTTTACTAGCGGCCGCTCGCAGCATCGCCTGCGTGGCAGTTTTTTCCCGTTCTCGTTATTTTTTCGGGATAAAATCATAGTAGCTTTATGCATGCAAAGTCTCAGCCCGATCGGTTTTAGATTGTCAAAGTTTCATACAAACTTTCATCCCCTATTTTATTCCTTTTGGGGGTAGAATTAATCAAAATCCTTTCTTAGCTTATGACGTAGCATAACATCTACCTGCATGCCAAATTTCAGCCCGATCTGTCCAGTGGTTTGGGCTGTGCGTTGATAGATCACTATGTCAGTCAGTCAGTCAGTCACCTTTGAGTTATATATTTTTAGATAGACTAGAGGTTGCGTGGTGCGCGAGTTGCAAGCAACTCGCGGGCGTTTTGTGCTGGACTTGTAAAAATCCCAACCCCCAAAAAAGTTGAAAAACGCCTTAAAAGACCCAAATAGGTGGAAAATTGGGTAAATTACCCTAAAAATGGGGAAAATTTTATGAGCAGGCAACATATTCAAGTCGTGAAATTTCATCAAAGTCCACATCCAGTTCGAAAACGCTTTAAAATTACAAAATGGTTAGAGTTGAGAAAATCTCCCGAAAAATGGGGTAATTTTTTGGGTGCTGCGCTCGCTGCACGCAGCTCGCGAGGCTCTCCCAACACTTTGACAGGTCAAGGTTCCCAAAAAAGTTGTAAAACGCCCTAATATCACCAAATCAGTCAAAAGTCGGGAAAATTACCCTAAAAGTGGGGAGATTTTTCTGCCAGGCAACACCCCCAATCAAGTTGAGCAATCGGTCCATAGACCTTAATCAAGTCGGGGGTTGCCAGCAGGCTCCTTTTTCAAGTTGAAAATTGGCAAAAACCCAACTTTTTTCAAAATGGCCGCCACACCCGACGCCATCTTGGATTTTTGAAATGTCAAAACTGACATTACGAGCCCAGGATCCAAGCACCCTGACGGTGGTGGAACGGTCGACATACCTCGACATTCGTAGAACAAAGTCGATCACCAAAGTCGAGAGGGGTCCTCAAAATTAGAGCACCCATGGTTCGTGGGGTTGCCAGCAAAGGGGAATGAAAATGGTCAAACGTGACGTGGGCCGACAAAATCTTGCCAGCTATGGCAAATTTCCATTCAAAATGTAGCTCCTTCTACTTTTCATGTTTTTGGGGAAAATCTGGAAAATTACCCAAAAAATGGGGAGTTTTTCTAAACCAGGCAACACTCCTCCTCAAAACACGCAACCGACCCATACAACGCTAATCGATCAAATGTTTCCAACTTGCTAAAAAATCGTTTTGAAAAGTATAAAAAAAAGCACCAGTTTTCAAAATGGCCGCCATAGCTTCCGCCATCTTGTTTTTTGAAAAGTCATAATTTTCCTGAAATGCCAGCCATGTACGGCAACTTTTTGCATAATCAGTGTTGCCACCATAGCAAGTCTGTAGAACAAAGTAATTCGCCAAAGGAGGGGTCCAAAAGTGAAAAATTTCAAACCTACATAAAATGACGCCATTTTGTTTTTTCATTTTTTTTTTGAAATTTTTGTAAATTTTTCCTACTTTTTATCCGGATTCAACGTTTGAACGAACGAAATCGGTCAAGGTTTGCGATTTTGCAAATCGACGCGGCCGCCATCTTGTTTTTTCTGATCGCCAATAATTTTCCTTGGGTCAACTCTAGAGTAGGAGCATTTACTTAGAACATTTTCCATACCCAACTCTACTCCTTCTACGAAATCGGGCATGTCAGTGAGTGAGTCAGTGAGTGTGTCAGTGGGTGTTTAGCTGTATAGTTTTATAACTAGAGGTTGCGTGGTGCGCGAGTTGCAAGCAACTCGCGGGCGTTTTGTGCTGGACTTGTAAAAATCCCAACCCCCAAAAAAGTTGAAAAACGCCTTAAAAGACCCAAATAGGTGGAAAATTGGGTAAATTACCCTAAAAATGGGAAAATTTTATGAGCAGGCAACATATTCAGGTCATAAAATGACTTCAATGTCCACATCCAGTTTGAAAATGCTTTAAAGTTCCAAAATAGTCCGAGTTAGGAAAATCTCCCGAAAAATAAGGTAATTTTCTGGGTGCTGCGCTCGCTGCACGCAGCTCGCGAGGCTCTCTGGACACTTTGACAGGGTCAAAGTTCCTAAAAAAGTCGAAAAATGCCTTAAAATCACCAAATCAGTCAAAAGTTGGGTAAATTACCCTAAAAATGGGGAAAAATTTATGAGCAGGCAACATATTCAAGTCGTGAAATGCCTTCAAAGTTCACATCCAGTCCAAAAACGCCTTAAAATTCCAAAACAGTCCGAGTCGGGAAAATCTCCCTAAAAATGGGGTAATTTTTTGAGTGCTGCGCTCGCTGCACGCAGCTCGCGAGGCACTCCCAACACTTTGACAGGTCAAGGTTCCCAAAAAAGTCGTAAAACGCCCTAAAATCACCAAATCAGTCAAAAAGTCGGGAAAATTACCCTAAAAGTGGGGAGATTTCTCCGCCACGCCACACCCCCAGTTAAGTTGAGCAATCGGTCCATAGACCTCAATCAAGTCGGGGGTTGCCAGCAGGTTCCTTTTTCAAGTTGAAATTTGGCAAAAATCCAACTTTTTTCAAAATGGCCGCCACACCCGACGCCATCTTGGATTTTTGAAATGTCAAAACTGACATTAAGAGTCCAGGATCCAAGCACCCTGACGGTGGTGGAACGGTCGACATACCTCGACATTCGTAGAACAAAGTCGATCACCAAAGTCGAGAGGGGTCCTCAAAATTAAAGCACCCATGGTTCGTGGGGTTGCCAGCTAAGGGAAATGAAAATGGTCAAACGTCACGTGGGCCGACAAAGTCTTGCCAGCTATGACAAATTTCCATTCAAAATATAGCTCCTTCTACTTTTCATGTTTTTGGGGAAAATCTGGAAAATTACCCTAAAAACGGGGAGTTTTTCTAAACCAGGCAACACTCTTCATTGAAACACGCAACCGACCCATATAACGCTAATCGATCAAATGTTTCCAACTTGCTAAAAAATCGTTTTAAAAAGTGTAAAAAAAACACCAGTTTTCAAAATGGCCACCACAGCTTCCGCCATCTTGTTTTTTTGAAATGTCATAATTTTCCTGTAATGCCAGCCATGTACGGCAACTTTCTGCATAAGCAGTGTTGCCACCTTAGCAAGTCTGTAGAACAAAGTAATTCGCCAAAGGAGGGGTCCAAAAGTGAAAAATTTCAAACCTACATAAATCGACGCCATTTTGTTTTTTCTTTTTTTTTTTTAAATTTTTGTAAATTTTTCCTACTTTTTATTCAGGTTCAACGTTTGAACGAACGAAATCGGTCAAGGTTTGCGATTTTGCAAATCGGCGCGGCCGCCATCTTGTTTTTTCTGAACGCCAATAATTTTCCTCTTACCTACACGCGGGCCTTAACATAAACTTGGAACATGTTCCATACCTATCTGTACGCCTTAATACCGTTCTCGATTATCAGTCAGTCAGTGAGTGGGTGTTTAGCTGTATAGTATTATAATATAGGCTTCTACATTTTTTTGAGAACAAGTAGGTACCTAAAGGAACCCTTACGTCCCATCTGATGTTGCTTCTGCCTATACTAACAATTACATTATACCATAAAAGTAGGTTCATTGAGTACAGTCAGTTGCACTAGAATGTATACAACTTGTTATTTATAAATGGTGTTACAGCGTCTTCTTCTTCTTCTTCTTTTATTATATGGCTTTTCAGCGGCTGAGGGTTACCACGAATTTGCCAACGTCAAGTGTTTACTAATCTTAGAACAAAAAGGCGGAGATCTGAGTACGGTAAGAAGGGAGACTCTAATACAAATCAAGTTGATATGTCATATACTTTAGTAGGCAATGTAATATATTTATTTTGTTAGGTAGGTAAAAACACAAACACACATAAAATATAAATAAATGACATAAGTAGGTAAGTATTGTAAATAAAGGTTAATTATTGTAGGTAGGTAAGTATTTACAATTTTATTTTATTTACACTTAAAAATTTACACAATAATTTGATATAAGGGGAAAACACAAGGGATAGCAAGAGTTTTAAAGATAAAGGACAACAAATATTGACATGATAGAGCATGTCAACTCATCCACTGATTTCATATTTTTGGAGTTTTATTTTGTAAGAGTTTATTGTTATGCTGTTACACTATTTTGAAAGTTCCGAATGTATACATTCTAGTGCAGCTAACTGTACCTACCTTTGTACCTTTTGTGGAATTACACAGAAATTCTCTTAACGCCCTCTAGCCACAAAACTAACAGACATTTGGATGATTAACGTACCTAGTGTCATTACACAAATGCTTGTTCTCGGTGAGGATCGAACCCACACCTTAAAGCGCAGAAAGAAGAGCTACCAACCAACTGAGCTATAAAGCCAGTCAATATCCAGTCAAAGCCTTAGTGCCTGTCACCGGCACCCACACCTTTCAAACCGGAACACAGCTAGCTACTTAGCGGCAGACATAGGCATGGCGGTAGTACTTCCCCAGACGAGCCCTTCACTAACAGCTCTAATACTTCTTACGAACAATTTTTAATATTCTGTTTCAGGATAGCAATATGTTACATCCGGCATTTGGAGTACATGTTGGCTGGTGGTACTTCCGATGATCCAGCCTTATTTGAGCTCCACGCTGCCGATTTAAGAAGACGACAGAACAGATTTTAGAACTAGCCTGAATTTTTTTATGATACTTCTTGTGGAACAAGCATATGACCCACCTAATGTTAAGTGGTAGTATAACAAAGCACGGTATATAAAAAAGCATTGCCCTGTAGGTCACACACGTTTAGTACGTGCCCTACGATGCACTGCCCTACGTCCACCAACCTGAGGCATACAAGTGTTAAACCTCCACCCACACCTTTTAAACCGGAACACAGCAATGCGAGCATCACTGCTTGGCGGCAAAAATAGGTACGGTGGTAGTTCTTCCCCGGATGAGCCCTTTCACAAAGAGTTCTACTAAGTACTACTAAACTACTTTTTTTTATACAATTTGCTTATGGAACAAGCATATGGCCCACCTGATGTTAAGTGGTTACCATAGCCTATAACAAAGCATTGCCTTGTAGGTCACGTTAGTTAAGAACGTGCCCTACAATACATTGCCCTGCGTCCATCAACCTGAAGCATACAGGTGTTAAGCCTCATGTGCCTACAGGTGTTAAGCCTCATGTGCCTGTAATTACATAGTGATAATTATGTAAATGTGCATAGTGATATAATTATGTGACATAAGAATTTGAAGACAATGTGCCCACAGATAAGCTTCTTTTTACGCACCAAGACGAATATACCCTGAAAATTTCAGTTCTCTACGACCAGTGGTTTAGGCTGTGCGTTGTCTATATGTCAGTCAGACAGGCTAGTTTCTTATAATAGGTATAGATTAGTATTTTTCCATAGTGATTTGATAAGTGATTTAAATATGTAGTAGATAATTTTTTTACTTAAGTAATAGAATACGAATAGGTACCTACCTAAGTAGCTTAATTGTGTCTGCATAATAATATCTCACAGATTTGTTAAATATCCCAAAATTTATGAAAAAGAGTAGGTATAATAAACATTATGATATATTAAAAGGGAAAATTTACAAAACGATCTTAAGACCTGTCGTATTGTATGGATCTGAGTGTTGAGCCACCAAAGGGACAGATGAAAGAAGGGTGCATGCAGCAGAGATGCGAATGTTGAGATGGATGTGTGGAGTGATGAGAATGGATAAGATAAGGAATGAGTACATTAGAGGAAGTTTGAAAGTGGCGCCAGTGACTGAAAAGATGAGGAGCAATAGGTTAGCATGGTATGGATATGTCATGAGAAGAGAAGAAAGTCATTTAACGAGAAGAGTGTCAGATATGAATGTGGATGGATATGTGAGTAGAGGTAGGCCAAAGAAAAGATGGATAGATTGTGTGAGAGATGACATGGGTAAAAAGGAGTGACTAAAGAGATGACGGATGATAGAGGCAAATGGAGGGAAAAAACCTGTTGTGCCAACCCCACGTAAAGTAGGATAAGGGCAGAAAAATGATATGATTTTAAGCGTCGGGATAGGTAACCAAAAATGCTACAGTTTAACAGAGACTTTGTAAATCTTGGGAAGATTTAAAACTTTATCAGTTTATGACAGATAGATTCAAATTTATAAAATGCATTAAACTGTAAACTAGCTAAACCTAGGATATGAAAATTAAAGTGCAATATAATATCTAAAGATATATTTTTACAACAAATAAATAACCAAAATTCAAAACTGTACTTACAAATTACATTACAAAACAGTACACTTTACCGTTTATGTTTGCATTTAATTTCACAAAAACCCTACGTGTTATTTTATAGCAAATTCTTTTTATTGACGTTGTCTACCTCTCGAGAAGCAGGCGATTTTGTTAAAGTACCTACCTTTGAGTACTTTATTAGTGATCTTTGAGAATGTAAGCAAAACCCTTGGGCTTTTCGGAGTAGGTAAAGCGATGACAGGAACTTCAATGAAAGACAAAAAAGTTATGAAGTACAATATAACCGATCAATGCATGGGCCATATTTGCTTAGACATAATCAACCTATAAAAGAAAGTACTTATAATTTAAGAACGGCTGGACCAATTTTCATGATTTTTGTGTTGCTGGAATAGGATGATAAATAATAATAAAATAATGCGGAACGAAGTTCGCGGAGTCCGCTAGTCGTGTATAAAAACCTTTGTCGCGCATCTAGTGAGCTAGGTAGGTACTATCCTGGAACTATCCTGAATTACGCTTACGAAATGTACACGGGGATGCCTCCGGGTTGAAGCCGGGTTATCCGTTTAAACATGATAAAATAAAAAATAATGCGAAAATGTGAATTATTATCTTAATAAACAGACGAATGTAAAGTTCGGGGTGTTGGTATCTTGGTGTATTTTCTCATTGTCAATGAGATATTTTAAAAGATATCAAATAACTAGTTTATTCACTGTTTCTGGATTTTCAGATTTTTTCTTAGTCCATTTTTATCGATCACTTCCTACTTCGTCAATGCTTTATTTTGTTATAGTGAGGATGTACTGGCTATCCTCTCTTTCTGATTTTTCTTTCTAAGTCGTCTTGAGCCTGTTTCTTCTCTAAGGCTTTGAGGTAATCTATGTAGGCGCATTTTATGAGTAGTGGTACTTTCACAACACCTGAAAAATTACAAGTTTGACTATTTACAACCAACTTCAGTATTTACATGTATATATTTAGGTAGGTACTGTCTGTAGAGGGCGTGTGAATGTTTAAAAAAAAGCTGGGTATAAGCAAGGGTAGGTAACTTAGGAATAATGATAGCGAAAAGTTACCTGAAAAGCAAGTGGTGACAAAGCTTTTGTACATCGAGTACAACGGCGCTAGTAGACTCTCACTGCTTTCTTTTTTCTGAAAAAAAAGTTTTTTTAATACAACTCGCTGATGGAAAAAGCAGATAGCCCATTCCCATCGCCTATAATAAAGGATTGCCTCGTAGGTCGCGCTTGTTAGGAACGTGCCTTTACGTCCATCAACTTGAGGCAAACAGGTGTTAAGCCTCATGTGCCTCCAATTTTACCGCCACCTTTCAAACCGGAACACAACAAGCTGTTTGGCGGCAGAAAAAGGCGTGGTGGTAGTACTTCTCCATAGAATAATAATGAATCCGTAGGCTCCTGAACTAGTTCAGTCCGCGTTTCAGGAGACAGTAGCTTCATCATCACTTAGCATCAGGTGAGATTGCGGTCAAACGTTTACCTATAAACTGTAAGAAAAATAAGCAGGACATTGTCTTTAGTACAGTTGAGGAAAAAAGTGTAGCAGTCACTGCTCAGTTAGTATTCGTGGTAGCCCCTGCCTTCTGCGCTGTAGGTGGTGGGTTCGATCCCCACCAAGAACAAACATTTGTGTGATGAACATAAATTTTTGTTCTGTGTCCGGGTGTTATAGAAGAATGATATATGTATAAGAATTAATAATTTTAAGTGATGTTATAAAATTATGAATAAGTGTGTCTATGTTGAAATAATAATGTTGTGTAATGTTTGTCAACATCTGGAAAAAATATTATACAATATCGTAGGTATATAGGGTAGACTAACTGATAGACAACTAAGGTAAGGTTATTAATATGAGGGCATTTTGAGCGGATATGGAATTCGTTAAAAATATCCTCAATGCCCTCATAATCAGTTTAATATCGGTTTTATTTTATTGTTACTATTATTTTTAACAAATAAATTTTATTAAGTTCGGTGGAACCGAAACGTTAAACTACTTCTGAACGAATGTTGTTTTCACTCTGGGCTGGGTGTGTGTGTGAAGTGTAGTGATGTCGCAAAACCATGAAGGTTTTAGTTTCAGCACACCAACCTCTCTGTTTCACGCCTATCAAGGTTGGCTGGCAGAAAGTGCTTTCATACAAACTTAGATGCTTGGCCGAGCAATCCCAAAGGTGGCAAAGATAGGGTCATCTCACCTGCCTTACCTATTCTCTCTACCTCATACAAAAAAACAGACGACATATCATCTGTTCTAGTATGTATGACCTAGGATGGATTCTAGGTCATTGGAATAAGCTATCACCTTGTTTTCTCATATAATTTTATCTGTATTATCCTGATTAATTATGAATAGCCATGAAACAAATCGCATCATTGCAAAGTCATCCTTGTAACGTAACATTGTCACCAGCGCGACCCCATTTACACCAGGCTGTTATCAATGCGTAGGAGGTTTCCTGTTAATATTACGTTTCACAATGTAATCGTGGCAAGTGTTGCCAGTATTAGGTTCTGGTTTTAGTAGGGTAAAATTATTTAAGTTTACCAAACTATCTTATTTAGCACTAAACCAGTGCTCACCAGTGCTCCACTGTAGTAGCGACCCTGCCTTCTGATCTTAAGGCTTTGGGTTCGAATCCGCTCGTGCATCAATGTATTTTTCTATTCGAAAAATGTATATGCGCAATGCCAGTGCTCAAAGGAAAACATCGTGAGGAAACCAGTTAGTATTCTAGCAGATGGGCTTGCAAACTCTCACATATGGAATACTTGCTAGGTACTACACTTTGGACGTACCTCACACTAGCCCTCTGAGATATCCTCAAAGAATCTTGAGTTGGTACTACTTAGTAGGATATAAGAGATCTGAGGAGATATATACCGTCCCTTGGGTCTTTTGGTGATTAGTCACCAATCCCACACGTTTCAAAACACATGGGTATTGGGTGGAATAATACTTTTACCCTTAAATTTCTATTTCTAAAATCTAACAACATTAGATTGCCATATAGGGAGTTCGTGCACCATTTCAGGTATACACACTGTATACAATATATTATTGTTTTAGTGTCAAAAATAACAAATTGATTTCATAATCTAGGTTTAATTAATGACTAGCTCCAGCAAAGACCAAAAATCAAAAATGTCAAGCCTGATCAACCCTTGTGCCAAACAAATAGTATATGTATTATTTAAATTAATTGTAATATCATTGACTGATTCTGGAATTGTCTGACTTTTATTATTTTTACTAATGAATCTTTGTGTCTGAATCGATAAATTAATTTTATAGTGATAAAAAAATATAGTGATTTTAAAAATATTGTATTAATTTACTTGTCTACACGATATTTTCAGATATTTTTCAGATTTTAAGTTTTTTTTCATTCTCTATCTCTGCTGGGTTACCTAAGTTAGGTAATATTAAAATATAATGGCAGCACTTGCCGTATACAACAGTACAAAAAGGCATAATAATATCCTTATTTCCGCCCAAAAGCGGGTAATAAGGCCACATTGGAGCGAGATAGCGAATAAACATGTAGGTATTCAGATAGGTAGTATGTATAGGCACAGATAAAATAAGCGTATAGTCTCGTCCATTCAGAAACGCGACTTTGGCCTTTAGGTTTTGATAACACAAGGCAATCACATTATGATTGCTAACTTACATACCTACATTCAAATTGGTGTACCTAATGTTGTATAAGTAGGTATCTGTTATTTTTCAAGATTTACAGGAAATTACAAAATTGGGGAACATTCCAATCCAGCGTTCATCAACCTGAACCGAAACACAGCAAGCTGCTTGGCGGCAGAATGAGCTCCCGTACCAAGTCGGAAAATGCATATATTATCTATGTAATGGTGTTCCTTTTACTTGTTTAGGTACGATAGTTTTTAAATCATTGAAATCGTTCCATTGGTTGCGAAGATATTACACATTTTGTACCAGCCAACCGCGGGGCGGCCGGATAGCTCATGTCAGGGAATCGTGACGTCTCGATTCTCTTTCGCCCGCGCTCGCGCTCTCCACCATTAATTTATTAAAGTTCACTTGATCTGCGCGGGTCGTGTTCTGGTTTAAATTAATTTTTTTTTAATAAAACCGCGCGGGTTTGGCGTCTAGCGCTGGGTCATTGTGACATGACGTCACAATATCTCTTCGCTAGGCTGTTCGCGCGGTCAGTGAGCCTCGTTCGGTATTTTGCCCATAACCTAGTCAGTTTTGGCCGTAGAAAAAAAATTTTTGCACTTTATGTTTTAGTTTCTCAAGGCCTATAAAACTGCATTCACAGATAGAACTGTGACGGGTCCCCATTAGGCATAGTGGTAGAACTTCTCCGGACGAGCTCTTCACTAAGAGCTCTACCACTACTAATGCATGTAGGTATAGTTACCATCACTGAATAAATAATAGTATTACGTATTAGTTAAACCTATTTGCCCTATTTATTTTATTTATCACACCGGAAACTTAATGGGAGGATAAAATGATAGTGATAATAGGGATAATGATAACATTAGTAGAAGATTCGTGTTTCTAGTGTGTATAATTAAATTCAAAAAGCCACTGCGTTATATGCGTATAAGGGTTCGCGAGGTTTACTGTTCTCAGAATTATCATAACCAGACTCCCCTTTTCCAAAATTAAATAACGCTACAGCTAATTCTGCCCCGATTTGTTACCCACTATTTATTACTCAATTAAAAATTTTATCAAAGCACATACGTAGAACGACACACACATATACGAACGAAACACATACGTACGATATATCATCCGACACAGAACACTCATCTGTGTTCATAGTCTGTGTTCATCACACTAAAGTTTGTTCTCGGTGGGGATCGAACTCACAACCAACGGCACAGAAGCTGACCTAGACCTAGAGAGCAACAATTCACAACAATTCAAACGTTTGACCACCGTCACAAATTGTCAAATGTTTGAATTATTCACCTAATGTTTGATTTAGTAATCCTTTGCACAGTTTTCAACAAAAGATTGGTGAAATTGCTCCTAAAAGTAGAGTAGAGTAGGTAGAGACGAGCCAGTGTTAATCGATCGAAACCCAAAACAACAAAATAATGTCATAGGTTTATTGAAAGATTAGAAAGGAATGGACAACGCAAGAGGAACGCGTCCCTCGTATGCGGGTAACGTGCCGCTACCAGGCACACATAACCTGCAGACAGGTCTTAGGAATTCCTTCACGTCCCACTCCATTCACAGCAGTTGATCCACAGCGCATGCTCGAATATTCATTCATTAAATTCACTAGCGCGCACTAGCGCCATTGTCCCTTAGCCGTGGCACAAAATTACCAGGCGAGCATAACTTGTGCATAGGTTGCTCTAGATAGAAACTCGTAGTTGTGTATGTTCGATACGCTAGGTATGTACTTCGAACACGATATTCCGACTTCACTGTCTGTAAGTAAACCAATCGGCGGAAAGCCTTCTATGCGAGTAGACGCTTCGCAAATCGAGACGTTTCCCGATTCAAATGTCTCGCGAATCTCAGTTTTGAGTATAAACCACCAGGCTAGCAGAAATGGATAGGAGTAATACAGATTTATGAAGTCGTGTATTGTAAGGGTTGCTGAAAATGGCTAACGTATGATACCTACCTAGTATTAGGCAGTGTCCTAACAAAAACTTTAATATGCACTTTAGGTAGGTATTCATTAGAAACCACAAAATGACCCCGAACGTGATTTAAATGTTTCAAGTTATTGCTCTAGATTCTTTTAGTCTGACTATTTATCACCGTTATAAAACTGAGGTTTACGCCTCAGTAATTAATAATGCAATATGCTAAGTGAATAAAATTTAATATAAGGAAGAGTTCAATAAAATCAAAAAGCTGCACTAAACCATTAAAGCGGGGATCATGTTGAAAGCTATTTACATTACCCTCTAAAACCTATTTTACAACATTAACAACAAATAAATGAACTATAGAACGTCAACAAATAACATTTTAGCATAGCAAATCAAATCAAAGTCAGATAGTGAAGTACCTATCCCAATGCTGTTTTGAATCTATGACGAGTGATTGTAAAAAAGCCTGGTCTTTTCACAGAGTTACTAGTGCCCGGGACCTAGGATTTATTGGACCTTCGAGTTGGCACCTATCGCTTCTTGCTGGTCAACCGGCTACAAACCAAACAACAAGCATAACGACCGCCGCCGCGCTACCACCGCACCGTCACCGCCGCGTCATACTTGCGCCAAACCCGCCGCTGCCGCCCGCCGCCGCCGCGGTGCCGCGCTTGCAAAGCTGGCTGGCTGGCTGGCTGGCTGACGTACGTTACTATTTCTACCAGGCGTACATAACCCGCTACAGGTAGCTTACGCGAAATAACGTAGCAACTTCGTACCCCACCCCACCTGCACTATATATGAAACAGGCGATTTTCAATCTTGTACTTGCTGAATTAAAGAGGTATTTGAATGTGTACTTACAATGACGTTACCACAGTGATCGAATGACGGCGGTCGTCGCGTGTTGATGCTACGCACGTACTCCTGCCACCGGCGAATGCACTCAGTGACGTCTTGCTGATTGCCCCAGACACCTTGCGTGTACGTGAAGTAGACAGCGCCTACTAGGATGCCAGCCTGTCGAAGAGTTATGGTAAACAGTTGAGATTACTAACGACGCTGAAATATAGAGGAGGTACGTTTAACTTCCCAGACACAATCTTATAGAGCACTCTACCAACTCTACTAAAGGTACTCACGGCATTTTAGTGACAAAAGGATGAAGTCACGATACTCACTTTGACTGCGTACAAGATTTTCCCGTGCGCATAGTAAGGCATTGTCGGCACTATCTGCTTGCCACCCTTCCTGAGCTTGTACTCCTCTTTGGTGCACACCTTGATGCATGTCGGATGGAGAGGAAGCTCTGTAATAAAAAAAAACTTCGGTTAGCCAGCCTCCTACTTAGTGATCCATCATGTATTATGTTAAATTGTAACCTCTTTTATCAGATATGACGATTCAATAAATGTATCAATTATCGTGTACTACCGTGCTAAAAATTGATTAAATAATCATTCTAACTAAGCTATAAAAACATGGCAGGTAGAAGTATTAATAAAAAAGTAAGAAGAACTTAGGTACCTAATTATTACTTTGGCTTTCAAAATAATCAACCAAAGTTTTGATTTTCATTCCCATTACTGTTGTTAATGTTGAAGCTATGTTTTAAAATAAAAAAAGTAGAGACAAAAAAAACATCTAAAGGATTTTTCATCATGAATACTGAATTTGTGGACGCTGGTGCCACTTTTAGACCATCAAAGTTGAATAATCTCGGTCGAAACAAACACTAGGCGTCCATAGACCGAAGGAGGTTGGAGAAACTTCGCGCATTTATTACAGAACCAAGAAAAGAACCTATTCAAAGGTAGAGTTCGCTCGCTTCGCATGACCGAATGACACATGGCGGGGCAGCGCGCCGGCGACGGCGCGGCGGCGGCCGCGGGTGGACGTGTGTCTGTGCCCAGCAGGCCAAATGTAGAGATTTTGGCGAAATAGAGATCATGTTTTTTGAGTTCAGATGTACAACCAAGAAGACCTTATTATTTAGCCATAGGTACGACGAACAAGTTGGTCAGTTGCACACATTATTTAAGCGGTTTTGGCAGTTTTTTGCTAACGTTTTTAAACATTCTTCGGCTTTTTTCGACATAGGTCGAATTCGACTTAATGTCTAAAGAGCGAGAATAGGGCCCGAGTTCGCTGTAGCATGGCCATCAAAGTTGAATAATCTCGTCCAAATCTACCAGGCTGGTATAAAGCGAAGACGTTATAATAGCCAACGTACACTACCTCTGCCACAGAATAGAAATAAGTACACATCCGCTACCGATAAGGAAAATGTTTTGCACTAAATGGTAGAGCTATGTAGCTACTATGCTTTGTAGAGTTCATAAAATTTGTGTTCGTTTATACATAGTATAGGAAGTACGGCTTTCCTAATCTGTATAATTTTGTTAATTTACTTATAAAATGTAAAAAACTTAAATAGATACACGTAGTACAGACTCATTTTGCCATCCTGGTCCGTTGATTGAAGATAATTATAATACCTATAACTCTATTTAATAAATAAGTGACAATACAGTATCGCTCGACACTCCGACAGACAGGATATGAACATCATTGTAAATTATAATGTGTAGGCATTGGACTGACCTTAGCAAACACTTTGATCAGAATTCTAGACCACCTACCCATATTACGATCGTATTAATGATACGTATCTCTCCCTATTTAGTTGCATGCTAAAAAATACAAACAACTAGGTTTCTGTGAGAAGGGTATTCAGTATGTCCTAGTAAATCCATAGAAGGCATTACATCATTGTGTAATACCTACCAGGATGTTAGAATGTGCTAGGAGATAAGAGTTAAATGTAGGGCAATGTTACAGCACTTACACATGCAACGCGCTATTCATTCATAAAAGTGAGACAGGTATATAAAATACCGAGTATCAGGTAATTTTATTGCATCTCGCTCTAGTGTATCTTAAATATATGCTATCCTTTTCAGTCGGTGTAATATAATAAAATGATAGAAAACTTGTCGAATAAAACCAGTTCATCAAAAACATAGTTATAGGTAATGTTTACAATGTAACAGTCTATACCAGGCAGACATAAAACTAAAGAAGTCAATGTGAAGATGTTCAAATTTTATGCTATTTACATTGTAGCCAGCAAAGAATATAAAGTCACTGACTTGCTATCTGAAGCCACATTCACATAGAAAGCTAACGTGTTCGATTGATATGATTCGCACTGTAATGTATAGGATTTGAGCTTATTGTTTTATTATTTTGGAAGTCTTTCATTTGTTATATTAATAAGGCTCTAAGTGAAGGGCTCATCTTTGGCAACAGCATTGCTGTGTTTCGGTTTGAACGGTGTCGGTGTGTAAAATTACAGGCACATGTGGAGACCAATGACTCAGTTTGATGCAACACAGATCAGCAATTCGCATTAAAAAAAGGGATTCCTATACTAATCGCACAAGCAGATAGCCCACCTGATGTGGTAAATATAACCTAAAACATAGAATTACTTCGCAGGTCACTTTTGTGAGGAACGCATGCCCTTCAATGCGTTATTTTGCGTCCATCAACATAATGTGCCTGTAATTTCACCCCTTACATTCTTCAAACTGGAGTACATCAACTCTGCCTTGCAGCAGAAATAAGCATGGCGGTAGTACTTCCCCAGACGAGCTCTTCACTAAGAGTTCTACTACTATACTAAAGAAAAAAGTTGCAGTATAAGTTCAAAAAGAACCGACATGGACAAAAGTTAGGAAAGTAAACCGCGGTTAACTTGTCTCTTCTCAGGAAGAAAACATTCATAGTGATTCTTGCAATTTAAATTTTGTACAAACGTGTTTATTTTAACGATCCAGAAGTCAGGTTCAAGCTGGTAGAGTCACCGACAGCAAGCTTTAAGTGTGAATGCATTCTCTGTTGTTTCAAAAATAGAATCGCGTAAGTAGAAATTTTATACGATGTAGCCTGTTTATGTACCTATTGTAGTGATTCATCAACAGTCACCAACATCACAGACGGACCTCAATTTAAACTATGAATAAACTGGACAAAATACAAATCTATTTGCTTAGTTGAATAATAATATTAGCAAACATTCACTCAACGCCTTCTAGCCTCCAACTAAGCAAAGCTTTTTCTATGGGAACCAGATAGGTGATAAAATACTTAGTTTTTGTAGTTAAATACATATTTAAAATACAATATAACACCCAGACAGCATCTGTGTTCATCACACAAATGTTTGTCTACTAATACGTGCGGAACTGACTAAGCGCGGACTTATTGAAGTAATACTTCTAATGCGACTTTCAACAAGGTTGCGTTAAACGTTTAACACTACCATGGAGGGGGTATGAAAGCACTGTTCTTTCTCTCTTTCTCTCATAGCCAGTTAAGTTTCGTATATCGAAGTATTACTTCAGTCGTGTGGTCTAAAGTACTCTCGTTTTTTCGGCATGTTTTCCTTCGCGTTTGAGAACACTGGTGTTGCGCACATCATTTTTTTTTTACTTTACAAGCCAGTGCTTTGTTATAGGCGATGGTAAACATCAGGTGGGTCAAATGCCAGTTCCATCAGCAAAATTGTACAACAAAAAACTTTGCCCAGCAGTGAGACAAAATAGGTTAATAAACAAAACAAAAATGAAGTAGGCCTATGTGATTTATCTAATAGTAGACTGATTTACACTGATGATGAGCTTGTTTTAGTTACCTGTCTGAACTGGTCTACATTTTGTACAATCTAGGTTTACACGTAGGCAGCGGAATCCATTGAAGACATGGATATAACGCAGATCATCTAAAACTGTTACGGACTAGCTGAAAGTGCGCGGTTTTACCTACACCTACGGACCTACTACTTATCTATATCAAATATAAGAATCTTTGTCCTGACTGACTGATTGACTGACTGACTGGCTTGGTTGTAGACAGCGCACAGCCTAAACCGTTGGTTGTAATGACTTGAAATTTTCAGGGTACATATATTCATTTTGGTGCATAGAGAAAGAAAGAAAGGAATTGCTGAAATTCAAATTTAAATGTACAAATTTAAATGTGAAGGGGGTTAAAGTTTGTATGAAAATAACTTCACATCGCGGCTTGGTGGCAGAAATACTCACCCAGACGAGCTCGTTGTGAAGGGTTCGTCCAGGGAACCACACTACCACAAAATTTGTATTCAGCTTTTCATGTTTTAAAACATCCATATACCTTAGGCTTAGAACTTTTGCGTAAGTCAAATAAAGAAATTGCGCAATCCAGTAAAGGTTGTTTTTGAGTCATCTTTGGAGTTACTAGCATATTCTCAACAAACAGCCTACAGTTTTACTCAATTTTCAGGTCAAGAACTATAGAAAATATAGCAAAACGCAGACAATTTCAATGAGTGAACAGTCAGCAAAGCAAGTAACTAGTACATCCCGTTTTATCTAGGGCGAATAAACACAACTTTTGTGGAAGCTCGTTTTAGTGTTCAATAAACACTTATCTTCTAAATCACTGGTTCAGTATCGCTATTTCAAGAACTCTTAGCAGCATACTTTTGTAGTTTTCTGAAGACAGCTTTGTACAGAACATACATCATCATGGTTGGTCAAAGGTTGTCTGGAAGAGATCGCTTACAAGCGATAAGACCGCCCATTGTACATATATATAATTATTTCGTACCTGGATAGAATAGATATTTGAAATTAAAAATTAAGAAACAGTAAACATGTAAAATGATACTGTAACCAGTAATGCCCATGTCTATTAAGTAATGATTTTAACAGTATGTAGGTATCCTAGCTTTATTTATCTTCTATGAAAAGAGTAGGTCCTAGGGAGTAACCCGAAGAAACTCAAAATAAATTAAATAAAAGAAAGAAGAAACTCTTAGTTTGCTTTAGTTAAACTTTGCTCAGAATAAATCGTAAGGTTCTTTTAGTTGTCAATATTTGGTGAAATCACTACTTCAAAGATTTCAAAGAAAACTCTTCTTAGAGAAATGAATTAGGAAACCCCATCTCGATCAAACGATAATGTTCTCTAAGAATCAGTTCTCGGCTGGTAAGAATCAGTTAAGAATAAAAGAAAAGAAAAAAAATCACGACTCACCCTTAGTAGTACAGACTCAAGAGCCATTGGATGTCTAATGGGGTTAGTCAGAGGTATTTGCATAAGGGCGTAAGGCCGTCGCTGCTGCTAGAATACTAACTGGTTTCCTCACAGAGTTTTCTTCACCGTTTGAAAGCACTGACATTACGAACATCACCATTTTTGTACAGAAAAAATCAGTAACGTGGAACGGCTACCGAGTTGGCCCGCAGTGTAACTCAAAACTATTTTACGAAACTACATCTATTGTTTTCCGGAGTAGATAAGACAAAAGTAACCTCTGAAAACCATTTTAGTTTTTAATAGTAACTGGCTTACCCGATATGTATTGCCATGCAAAATTCTGCTTGATTATACTGATAGCTTGCTACTAAATCCACTCTGACTAATGAAAAACATACATGTATGGTATCGCCTTTATAATCAGAATAATAATAAAGCTTTTATTCCCAAAATTATTACATATTTATATCATTCAAATGTCACTTTTTAGGGTTCCATACTTAAAGGGCCTATTTGTGGGTCCTTTGTCTACAATTTTTAATATGTGCACCTATAGAAAAAATATCTCGTATCGAGCGCGACATATCTCAAGTTGCACATCTTAGCCCGTCTGGTCAGCTAAGCGTGGTTATTATGGCAATTACAATGAAACCCATCCTCCCCCAATTAGCAGGCAGCCTATGTCCAGCAGTGGACCCATTCAATGCTTGATGATGATGATTTTGATGAATGCCGTTTTTGAAGTAATGGTGGCCTTCAAGCTAAGACGACTTTATTGGTTTATTCGTCTGTCCAAGCGACACTTTATTGATTAATTTGTCTAAGCTTAAGTGATAGGTTTCAAAGCTGTGGAAGGCCTAACAGTCCTCAGTTCTCACCTGTGCATCGTGGACAATCTATTTTCCCCAAAGGGCTGCATTTGTCGTACATCTGCATGTCAGGATTTGGGTGCTTCGCATGTTTCGCCAAATTAATCGTACGGCAAGCGTCGCACCGCACACGACTCGTATTTAGATTTTCACACATTTTGCACGAGTACTGAAATTTTTAGAGAAAATAAAACTGATAATTTGGAGAAAAGACGAAGTATTGACAGTAGTACGGGGTTTTTGTGTGTGAGACGTCACTATTACTCTTTTATGTATAGAGTGTTGATAGCCAGCTAGAAGATAGTGAACGGAGGTTGTTGCTGAAAAAAAAAAGAAAATATGTAAAAAGTATGCACTTTATGACTTACAGGTACGTACATAGTAAATATTTATCCCATTTATCCTTGGTGTTTATTTTATCAAGCAGCCGTTCCGTAGCCATTTAGTAGCTAATCCGTGCGCATCCCGTAGCCACTCCGTAGGCATCACGTAGCCATTTCGTAGGCATCCCGTAGCTATCCCGTAGGGATCACGTAGCTAGTCCGTAGCAATACGTAGCTGTCCCGTTAGTTTTAGGGATATTTTAAGCCATCGCGAAAACGCCAAGACGAGCACCGAGATAAACTGAAAAAGAAAGGCAAGTAGTGTCAACTGCTCACCCCACTAAGCGTGGCTTTGCGGTTTTTTTTTTGTGGCATCTGTCCGTCTTGCGGACAATTTTGCCAATGTCAAGTGGGTTGAATAAATTCTTTTTAGTCAAGTCGAGTCTGTAAAAAAAGTAAAGTCAGCCGTCATCGGTTTTGAAGAAAAAGATGGCGTTTTTCTTCAAAACCAAAGGGAAACATTTTCGTTCAAATCAGGATGCCTCATAACACACTTTCATTTCTATTGTTCACACTTGTGCTAAGACCTCAAGTAATAATGGTTGAAATACCACCAAAATTACCCATCAGAACTAAAAATAACACTAGAAAAACAATTAAAATTAAAATCCAAAGATGACAGAAAACGAATCCTCGGATGGCAGGAAGATGATAATGTCATCTTTGATTTGAATATGCATATAAGTAAGTTACATAGACTTTACATTATGTAATAGATTATTTATAAAGCGTCAAAACGCTGAAGTGCTTGGTACAGGATGTAGATAGGCTTTCCCAACACCTATACAATCCTCACAGCTTAGTCGGCCTAATCCACTGGAAATATATAGTCAATACGTGCGGAGCTGACTAAGCTGGGTGTTTTTAGGTATGTTAGACATTTAAACTTCAAATTGAAACTAGTGCGTCTCATCATGGTCTCATCGGTCGTGAGCGGACGTTTGACGAGATAGGCCCACGCACATATGCTTCCGTGCTTCATGCGCAACTTCCGCAGTCATAACTTCTATCCTAGATAAGGGATTGCGAAATTCGCCAAAATTCGCTCGCCCTTTTCGTTGCTGGGGTGCTGAAGGAGGCCCTTTAAGGATGTCATTATCACGAAACTAGACTAGTACCTAGGTAAGTTCGATGCTGAGTCGAACTGAGACGACCGATGTGGCGCGGCGGGCGAATGTACGCTTGCGACGCAAGAGGTTGTGGGTTCAATTCCCGCCTTGGGATAAATGTTTGTATGATCTGCAAATATTTATTTCGGGTGTTCTGGGTGTTTTCTATGTATAATAAAAAATATATATATTAATGTAATGTATTGTATTAAGTATATCAGTCATCTAGTACCCATAACACAAGCTCTGCTTAGCTTGGGGCTAGATGATGCTGTGTGGATTGTCCAGTATTATTATTATTATAACTTACTCCGCCTTATCCTATATGAGAAGGCTGAATTTGCTTGATTTTTTCGCTGCTGAGGTGCTAAAGCAAGCTTTTTAAGGATGTCATTATCACGGAATCAGAATAGGCGAATTTACTCGTTCTTTTTGTAACTGAAAAATTACCTTTTTAAGAGACTGAAATAGTATCTAAATCGTAAAGTTAAGGAAGTACACTTCTTTGGCCCTATGGCTATCCTATAAGTGGAATCCAGTCGACTTTTTCGTTCTAGCAGCAAATAAAAGCTGGTATAGACAGGTACCAATTTAGTGGTTTTTACAGTGTAATAGCCCTGTTACTCACGAATAAGGTAAATAAGTACTAGGATTAAAGAGGAGGGAGGGATAAACTTTGAAAGGATGATTACTTAGGAGACTAGAACAAAACGCTCTGGCCACGTGCCTTTGTAGGACGAAGCAGAATTACAAATCCTTATAGTCCGATTAATCGAACCAACCGGAAAATAAAGTTCATGTGGTCCGATTAGTGAGACTACGTGGTCTAAGAAAACGTCAGTTTCTATTAATAGTCAGATTAGTTAATCGAACCAACCGGAAAAAAAAGTTCATGTGATCCGATAGGTAGGACAAAGGCAGTAGGACCACGTGGCCAGAGGCGAACAAAACTTTAAATATATGTACCTACCTACTTATATATGCCTAGGTAATTGTATGGAACAAGTAGCCAATTTATCTAACTAGCCTCACATCTCAGTGAGTAGTAGCTCTGCCTTCTGCGCTGTAGGTTGTGGGTTCGATCCCCACCGAGAAAAAACATTTGTGTGGTGAACATAGATGTTTGTTCTTTGTCTCGGCGTTATATTGAATTATAAGTATGAATTATAAAAAAATATATATAGCAAGCTAGCTAAATTTATTCACAAAAAATAGTTACAAAACATAAAGTAAAATAACTATACTGAGTAGTAACGTAGGTAGATAGATTTGTTTAAGGTGATGGATACCACTTCACATCAGGTGAGTTATTAACTAACGTATTGCGAAGTGGTGACCACTTTAGTTATATTTTTTCTTTTTTTGTTCTTTTAAGCTCTTTACAAAATACATCTTTACTTTACAAAGTTTTTAGTTACGAGTAGGTAGGAGTTTTAGTGTATTGCGTTCGGGATGTTCAGTCCACTTCGTTTACGAGCGCGGAAGCCTTAAAACCAAACAAGAATAACTCGAACTCTGCCCAAGAATCCAAAGCTTCGGGAGCTTATCCACTGAACAAATTCATGAATGGCGAGTGGTGGGGGATAGGATGAGTGCGACACCCGCCCGGTAGAATAGATCCCGGCGTGTGCGCAGTCCAGTGTGGCTCGATTCTGTAGCTCACTCGTTGCCGGCGCGCCTGCGCAACCCGCGACAGCAGGATTTTCAAATTTAGTTTTTTTTTAATTTCCGGACTTTTTGTTGTGCTTGACTTTTGCTGTGATTGTTTAGTGGTATCTCGAGGAGTTCTAGGCTTACTTCGGGCATGCCGAAATAATTATGACGCCGTTTAACTTAAGGTAAGTAGACAGATACTCTCAGGTTTAATTTAGTACATTTTGCAGGGGTAGGGGTAGTAAGTATACCTATATATAGTATAGAAAAAAGTCCATATTTACCTACCTACTAGCTTAAGTATTTTTTGTAGTCTGAAACAATAAGCTTTCGGTTTATACAATATGCTGCGCTTTTTTATAGATTTAATAATAGTGATGCCTTTTTTATTTTAATTATTATTTCAAATTAACTATTTATGTCATTTTTTTAGCTATATAAACTTTTCTGCAAAGTATTCTGAAACATCTTTTTTGTATTTAAATATTTATTGAAAATTGTTATTGTTGTAATTATTTGAATGATTATTTCCATTAATAATGAAAGTGGGGCTTTGTTTTTTTGTTTTTAAATTGTTCAATCAGCAAGTCAAAGTATAAAAAAATATTTGGTAGATGGTCATAAGTCATAAGCATTTATTGGTAAAATCATTTTACAGGTCATACCGATACCGTGTACAGGGAATATAAACTCGTTTTATGTCAAGATGTATGTGTATAGGCGCTTGTTAGACTTAAGGACCATTAAATCTAGGCAGCTTCTCCATTTGTACCTGTCCAGTATGTCTCACGATGGATTGCGGACGGTAATCTTACAGGCGCTTCTAAGCTTTGAAAGTTTCGATGGACCGGCTTTTGAGGACTTTCAAGCCGGTTCAATTTAACTAATAGTTTAATAGAGATTTATTTTACCGTGAGAGTACGCATATATTTATTTTTATTATTACCGAGCGAGCAAAGCGTCTCAGTTTCGACATTGGCCAAAAAATGCTTTTGTCTGTCTGTTCTTGCCTACAAATAATTTTTCAACCGATTTTGTACACCAGTTCTTTGATTCATTTAAATTTTAAGTCGATTGCGTTATTTGTCAACGGATTTCAATCAAATTTGAGAGGCGCACTATAAAGAATTCATTCTACACAAGATGTTGTGAAAATAATTGTGGTAGGTGGCGCACTATAAGGACCTCATTTTACACAAGATGTTGTAAAAATAAATGTGAAAGGGGGGAGTGGAGGACAGAAAAGGGGGGAAGTCTGCTGTAGCGTTATGGATTTATAATATTTTATAACCTAGCGATAAATGGACGGATTTCAATTTTGGGAAAGGGTAAAGTTTCATCATGGTTATAAAGGCTCGCGAGGTCTAAACTGTTCCCATATAATGACTAGTAAATAAACCTGACAGATTTGCCATAGCTAATTTAAAAGGTCGAGTCTTCGCGTTGTTTATTGACAGTTCTTAAATCTAATATATACAATACGATGCTGCTACTTTGTCGAGATGATTTTATAAGCACAGGTATATTGGGAGTGACCCCGCCTTCTGATCCTCAAGTCGGGTTCGAATCTGGTAAAGCCCAATCGGTTTTTCTGTACGAAAAATTTATGAAATGCGGATGCTCTCAAACGGTGAAGGAAAACATCGTGAGCAAACCAGTGGCAGCTCCACACAGCCTACTCCATATAAAAATCCTGTCCCAGGCAGTACAGCGTCCCTTATTTAGGGGTAGAAGTGAGAAAGTGGCCCCTGACGCTGTATAGGTATCATCTTCAATAAATGCAAAGGTCTGTTTACTTTTATCGTATTAATTTAGTTATAAAATACCGTGCAACTTCTTTAATTCAAACACAAATTACCTCAACGTTATAAAAGTGTCAATGCACTCGCACAAAAAAAATATCAAGTTCTGCAAGTCTACTATTAAAAATGATGAGCGTATTTTCGTATTGTGGTTTAAAGTTACATTGCGGGGCCTCTGTAACCCATTTCACAGTCGAGTTGTCGCTGCCTGACTACCGCGTAGTGTAACTAAAAACGATAATACGAAACTTCGTTTATCGTTTTCAAGAGTATACCTGCAGTTTCGGTAAATTGCAAGTTGGCGCCGAAGAGTGGTTCCCAAACTTGCGTACGATCAAAATCGCACTCAAATTTGTGCATGTCAGTCTGTCTGTGGCGAATCGCAAAACCTGAGGGATTAGGGTTGCGCTTTCTTACAAGAAATAAAAAATCTAACAATCATAATGTCAATCAATTTAATTTTTGATGTTCAACTCATATCCAGACCAACAAGTACGATACAAGAAAATTTACTAAAGGCTTAGGAATTTTTTGAGCCCTTTTCATTTTACTTTAATAAATCAACTTTATAACTTAAGATGCACAGTAGCTTGACAGTAGCTACTCTGTGAAAGAGACATAAAACCAACTTACAAAAATAAACATCCCCAGTCAAAGCCCATTAGCCACGAATCACTCGGCAGCCCTAGCTGCGTCGTAAATCCCTACAGGAACTCGATCCCGGGAGTCGGGACAACTAAAAAAACAAAAAGACAAGATTAAAACTAAGACTATTGTTCCTTTTATCCGGAGAAATTCTCGTCGCTTCATGCATAAATTCATTGCCGGTTTGAAGCAAAAGCCTTTTATAATTAAAAGCGATTTAGATAGGACTTTATTTACGCAAGTTTAAGCTCTACCCGATTGTGTTAGAGTGCTACTTATTTCTATTGTAAGAAAGGTTTTTGCAAACTGAAGTCGGCGCACGCAATTTCGAATTTCGCTCCCGTTTGTTTTTGCTTCGGAATTGTACTTTGATCTTTTGTTTAAATGACACTTGAGTTAGCTACACGAAGTTTTTAGGTCCTCAGTTTACTTGGGTGAGGTTGCGTCTACCAAAAAATATTTGAAAAGTAATACTACTGCGACAAAGAAGATAAATATAATATTAATAGGATAGTATAGATAAAATATCTTATTATCTTTATAAACGTGAAAGTTTGTAAGAATGGATGCATGTTTGTTACTCTTTCACGCTCTAACCAGCAGAGGACCGATTTGGATGAAATTTGGAATCGATATAGATTGTAACCTGGATTAACCTATAGGCTACTTTTTATCCCAAAAAAATAACGGGAACGGGAAAAAACTGATACGCGGGCGAAACTGCGAGCGGCCGCTAGTAATATTGTAAAGAGGAAAGATTTGATTGTTTGTTTACATAAAAGAAGCTCCGAAACTACTAGACCGATTTAAAAAATTCTTTCACCGTTGGGTAGCTACACTATCCCCGAGTGAAATAAGCCATATTCTGATTTCAGAAAAATTAGGGACTCTTATTAAAACTCCAACAATGTAACCCAAGGTGTAAAAAAATGACCTGAAAAATTCTTAACATCACGTACACTGCGAAAACTATTGATTTTATAATTTTTGAAATTTTTATTAAATATACCCGTGCAAAGCCGGGTGCAGTCGTGAGTAATTTATAAATATACTAAAACAAAAAAATATGAAGAAATACTATATTTCTTTTAAAACAGCAGTTATAAAGACATCTGTGAAACAAAGCTAAAACCCGGTGATTCAGACTTTTGATCTCAATTTGCATACATCAGACATGTTTGGATCAAATTACATTTCACATTATCAAGACGGTTTTTTGAATATATTTTTTTCTTATTTGTGGACATTCGACACAACATCATCTAGCCTCAAACTAAGCAAAGCTTAGTTAGTAGTAGCTCTACCTTTTGTGCTATAGTTTGTGGGTTCGATCTCCACCGAGGACAAACATTTGTGTGATGAACACAGATGTTGGTTCTCTGTCAGGGGTTCACATTGTATTCTATGTTTGTATTTACAAAAAAAACGTTCCCATAGTACACGCTATACCTAGTTTGGGCTAGATGATGTTGTGTAAAAATATCCACAAATATTTATTTATTTATTTATATTCACTGACAGCGAAACGCGCGCGACTTTGTCCACGTGAAGCTATTTTTATACAAACTTTAATCCTCGCTGTACACGTTTAGGGGTTGAATTTCGGGAATTCCTTTCTTAGTACACCTCTACGCACCAAGACAAATATACTCTGAAAATTTCAAGTCTCTACGACTAGTGGTTTAGGCTGTGTGTCGTCTATATCCCAGTCAGCCAGTCAGGACAAAGATTCTTATAATTGGTATAGATTTATTGAGGCAGGTAGCGTTCCCTAAGTTTCAACCGAGCTTTGAGGTCAGCCAGTTGATAATTTTGTTTACCAGTCTCCTAGACCTCTTTAGATAAAATGAAAACTTATAACTCACTCAGTAGTTTCTACACCAAAAATGCCATAGGTTACTAATATTGAGTAGGTAGGTATTGTTTCATAAGCTCTTGCTAAATGGGACGCGAGTGCATTTTACAACCTCAAGTTTCGAAACGACAAACAATCAGTGATTCCGTTAAAATATGTACTTACGTAGGGCACAGCGAATTGTTTGCTGTGTCGCTTTCTTTCTGATTTGATGTTTGCTCTATTGAAAGAACCTTTTTCACCGTTTTTTTAAACATGGATTACACATTTATACGCAACAATAATTATAAGAACTGATTGACTGACGGACTGACTGATAAAAACAGCGCACAGCCTAAAGTACTGGTCGCAAAAATTTTAAATGAAAAGTTGTTCGTCCTGGTGCGTAGAGGTGCACTAAGAAAGGAAAGGTAGATCGAACGTCGGGGTAGACTGAAACCAACCCTGAAGAAACCAGCCCTGCGTAAAGAACGAAAGTTCTTACGCAGAATTAGCGCTGAGACTACTCCTATTGTCAAACTTGCAATCTAGTGATATTTTTGTACCCATATATTATGCATCGTTTTTTTATGACAATAAACTCATTTGTATTTGTATTTTTGTATTTGAATTACTGAAATTCAACCCCTAAACGGGTACAGTAAAGCTAGCTGTTAGTTTTTGACGTCGCTTTTTATTGACATGTTTTGTGATTCCACAGTGCCGTTAAGTTAACGTAGCTTATCAATTATGGCCTACCTACTTATTTCAACTAGAAAATAATAACAATTAACTTAGCCACAATTTGAAGCGACACATCATTCAATTTCACACCACTTCAACTCACCAGTACTTACATAGTTGGTTTGCAACACACAGACGTAATCTTGAATGAGCTATTGAAACGCGATTCTCTCGTACGAGTCCAGACAGGCGTGTGTGTATAGAACCTAGTGCTTACACGGCTCCTTTAGCCTATGTTCTCCTGGTACTTCTAGGTACAAACAAGACTGAAACGATCGAGTTAGGTCTTAGATTCCGTCTAGTCTAGACGCCTAGACTTCGCGCGATGGTCACGTCATCGGTTGGTTACGATGGCTAGATCTATTTCTTTACTTTCATTGGTACTTAGTATGCTTCGCCTAATGCGTCAACATCTTTTGCATCAACGGTGCAAGTTTCTTTAAATTTTAAGAAAAGGAAACTTGACGCTAGGCAATAACTAATATTACTGTGCATGCCTCCAGCTTCCTTAAAGAGAAAATGCGGATGCGAAGAAATAATGCACAATTAGTATTTACTTTCATGAATAAACATTTGACTATAAAATAGATACCGAACGATACTATATTGAATGATTGTTCTTCAATGCTTGATTTTTGTACGAAAATATCTACTTCTACGTATCTTCCTATTACAAGAAGTACAGGATGTCCTGTGTTCATGCCACATGGAAACAAGAACTTTAAATATTAATAAAATAATTTCAATAAAAAAAAAAAATATATGTTATTACTACATATATGTAGGTATGTTTCTTTATTATTAAGAAGAAATTAATAATTCTAATTTAACCTTTCCATTTCTATTTTGAAAGTAAAGGAAGAATTGATTATTTAAAAAGTAAGACTTCCTATCATCAATATTTAAGTAGGTACTAGGTAGGTCTATGTTTTTTTAAAGAACCTTTTAAAATAAATGCTCTCAAAACATGCCAGTTTAATATGTACTTACCTAGGTTAGTTTTAAAGCGACAGGCGAACGACATGCAAAAATGAGTAAATGCCTAGCTTAATATCGTTATTTTACAAAATGTTAGGCTTATTACATAGAAATTACATAATACATCTAAATATTTACTTTATCTGATAAAAAAAGAACTACTTTAAACTAGGTGGTATCTTGATGTGGATCAAAGTCATCTCATGCGATTCCTGGAAGCAATTCAACTTGTTCCAGGAAGAGCTGTTTGTGCGGTAAATGTGTTTGAATTCCGAATATCTGCGGTTGAATAAACTTTATGAACATTTGCTGGAAAAAGTTTGGGGATAAGCTGAAAGTTTTATTAGAAAAAGGAGTAGAAGAAGGCAGGGCTGCTGCCATAGAATTAGGCTAAGAATATGGACTTAAAGTAAGGATTCCGTCCTTATTCTTAGGCTACTGCAAACTGAGCTTTGACGGCTGTGTATAAGGAGGTTTTTCAAAACATTTCTTAACATTGTACTTACTTGGATGGTACAGTCAGCTGCACTAGAATGTATACAACTTGTAACTTTTACAACGGTGTAACTACAAAACTATAAACTCTTACATTTCGAAAACTAAAAAGTTTTGAAAGTAGTTGATGACCTCATTTATTTTTGGAATAATTGTCATATAAATATTTTGAGTACCGCTGTGAAACCATTTTGAAAGTTGCAAATTGTATACATTCTAGTGCAGCTGACTGTACCTCTAGGTCTTAGGCGGCTAAGGCACTTACTATTTTTTCTGTTACTTAATCTAAGTTCCTACTCACAAAAAAATTTAAACTTTATCCATAGGGACTAATAAGTGACTAAAGAAAATCAGAAAAAAAACGGCCTGGGACAGTAGTACCTACCTACCGATATTTTACCAAGACTCAGTCGTTACTAAGACCATGCCAAATCGCTACTAAATACAAGAAATACATATTCCAATCTTTCGTCAGATTTTCGTACTTTTGGACTAAACTTTATTTTCGTACTTTTGGACTAAACTTTATGCATCGTTTTATTGTTATCGAATTTTGTCTAGCTGATATTTTAAGCAAGGTTGTAAGTTTGAAATTTGCTATTTAGAATTCCCGCTACAAACGCCACCGCTTCTTAGCACAGCATATAAATGAAATGGAATGGCACTGCAGGTTATAAAGTTATATTATTTAATCTGTGCAGCAGGTGAAGAAACCCACGGAAACCAGTCAGGTCTCAAATCGGTCAAGGTTGTGTCGGTATCGAGCGCGTTATTGCTGTGCTATTAAGCTATTATTGGGGAAAGTATGAACATGAGGAAATGGAGGTGTTATCGGATAGGGTTGCCAGCTTGATACTAAACAGCGTGTTATATGAATGGCGACATCTATCTAATATCTTATTTATATATCTATCTATAGGATAATAACTACTGTACATTTAAGTCGAAAAGTGTATACATTAAAGATATTTTTGTGAGATCTTGCTAATAGTAAAAAGACTAATAAGTTACTAATAAATTAGGTTAATTAGGAATAAGACCAAGAATAAGGATTTATGATTTAAGTTACATGAACCATATATAGGAAAAGGTTGTTGTCATGTCGTATAATGACTCCAAGAAGGCCGCATAAAATAAAGTAAAATGAAGAAAAATGCATCAAAACCCCAACAAGAGCTAAGAGCTTAAATTTATAGAAAAATAAAAGAAAAATAAGTAAGATACAAAAATTTAATAAACGTGAAACCGATTCAGATTTTATAAAATTGTTTTGGTAAAACGAAAAAAACTAATTGACTGCCTTTTTTCAAAATGTAGGCAAGACTTCAGTGACAGTTCAGTTTTCAGTGGCAACCCTAGGTAGGTACTGTCTGTACAGATTACTGTGGCACATAGGTAAAGAGTGATATTATGTAGGTAAAGGTACACCGTGTGGGATGCGATGCGATAAATGAATTTACGTCATAGCATGTCCATTAGTATATTAGTTTTTACCCACGATTTTCGTGGAATTTTTTTCCCGTGGGGTTTTTATTTTACACGAGAAAAGTTAGTTCTGCTTGGGAGTTTATTACTTTAGCCAAGAGAACGAAGCCCAAAGTGAGGGTAGATTGTGTCCGATAATCTGGAACTGCCAGTGACATTATACTCTACCAAACCGAGGATTATTTTATACAACGTGCTGATGGAACAATCACTGATCACCTGATTTTAAGTGGTTGACCATGGTAAGGATAGAGAGATAAAGAAAAATATAGGTCTTGCATCGTCAGAACCCTCAGTAGTGAAAGATTGACTGAGGTGGTGGAGGATTCCCTTTAAAAGCAAGAAAATAAATCCCATCATTCTCCATGTTGCTGGTACATATAACACCAACAAGCATATGACCCACCTGATTTTAAGTGGTAACCATCACCTATCACAAAGGTAGGTCACGCACGTTAAGTACGCATATGTACGCGTATATAGCATTATCTACCAGCTAACAACGCATTTACTTCCTGTTGAAACTAAATATTTAATAAAAATATTATATCCTACTAATATTATAAATGCGAATGTTTGGATGGATGGATGGATGAATGGATGAATGTTGGTTCCTCTTTCACGCTCTAACCAGTGGACCGATTTGGATGAAATTTAAAGATTATAAAGATTGTAATCTGGAATAGGACATAGGCTACTTTTTATCCCGAAAAAATAACGGGAACGGGAAAAAACTGCCACGCGGGCGAAGCTGCGAGTGGTCTCTAGTACTTAAATAAAGGTTGTTTACTGGTGTGCTTAATGTTTTTATGATTATTACTTCTAATAAATCTGCTTGCACATGTTTGGTTTAAAAAAGAACCATGAATTGCCCCTGTTGCCCCGACACTTTCTCGCTACCCATAAGTATACTCGCCAGATTAGCACGACTGCTTTTAACTGCCTTTGATTCTCTAAAAAACGGTGTCCGTCATAATTACACCAGAATATTGTTACTGAGCGTGCTAGTTGTGATAATATGGCAGGATATTATGGAAATTATATTATAATAATCTTACCTACTTAACAGTTTCTTGTAGTTGTGGTTTTAGAATTAATAAATTTTCTTAGAATACGGGACTAAAAATGTTTCGGCAGTGTTAGAAAGTTTATGAAATAACTACGAATTTGTTATGAAAAGACGATTATCATCGTCTTTGGAGTATAAGCTATCGCCGTACCAAATTTTATCAAGCATTCGAGGTTAAATCGTAAACGCGTAAGAGACAGACGGACACACTTGCATTTATTATACTGTGGATAAATAATAATAATAAATAATGCTGGACAATCCACACAGCATCATCTAGCCCCAAGCTAAGCAGAGCTTGTGTTATGGGTACTAGATGACTGCTATATTTAATACAATACATTACATACATAAATATGGATGGATAGTGATTTTATGTGGAATATCAGGTTTGCTAAAGCGGTCACCGATTCACAGGATCCGTGGCTCTAACAAGCATATCCGTGTAAAGTCGTACGCGATGGAAATAGCAGCGATGTTTGGAGTTTCCGCGTACCAACATGCATTGTCCGACCTAACTGTTTAAAGTTGACAGTTGCAATGCGAGAGCGTAATTTGACACTTGTCATTTAGAGACACAGGCATTGGTCAAATCGCAGAATAATAGGATCAAATGAAAAAACCTGTTTTTTTAAATAAAACTAAGTAGTTTACTTTTGGTCCGATTTTAAAGATGCCTTATGTATGAATTGAACGTTATATTGACACTTAAGGAAATAGTTAATTTTGTTAATTATATTATGAGTAAATAGGTTAACACCTCAAACTTTGACAAATTGCAACCATGTGGTTGCAGTGTGTCAAAGTTAACTCATTTTACAAGATGTAGTTTTTATGTGTTATAATGACTTCATTATGACTTTATTGTTCTAAGTTCCAACAAATTATCGTAGTTATAATTACAAAAGTGCTCATATGACTGCAATAAAATGGTAATTAAAGTAAATTACCAAATAGAATAGACCTAGACATGGGAGCGTCCTGTTTTATCTATGCATAGCACAGCGCAGCCGGGTAGCATATGTGTCATAACGTCATTCGAGGGGGTGACATATGCACTTGTCATGGGACTCAGGGTTGCCAGGTTAAATGTTTAAAAAAATGTTTTACGGTTGACATAGAATTCAAAAAAAAAACAGCTTTGCGGCAAAATAAATGATAGTTCAATGTTAAAGAATGAAAAACCTGTTACTGTAGATTTACAAATCAGGCTATCTTATCTATTTAGATTACCTAATGGTAAAAAATAATCCCATATACGAATATAATTTTGGTTACTTATCTACGGCAAAATTTTAAAGATGAGCAAACGCAATACATAAATTTAATTTCATAAACCTTATCTTGCTCTTATTTGAAAAACAAACTATAAATTAACAAGTCAAAACACTCGAACACTTTTATCAATGCAATCACGGCCGGCAACCGTTACTTAGTGTTATTAATCATTTTATTGACAGCCCTATCGTATTTAACAACAATGCCCGCAAATCACCCGCAGAGATGTGACACGGCACGTTACGTTTTATGATAACACATTGACGTTTTCTTATAGAAGATTGGTTGTCGATCTCCTCAGTAGTACTGCGGCCTTGGTATTTTGGTAGTTGTTATGTCAGCAGTATTCCAAATCTGCGGAGCGATTCAATAATTTCTCTTAAACTACTTTGCTTTGGAGAAAATGTTTACCTACCGACTATTTTCCGTCCTTGTTTGTTTTGTAAACAGTAAGTAAAACAACTTGGAATAATAAAAATGATGAATTGATTTTCCCCAGTTTCAAAGAGCTCTACCGAAAGGTTTTACTTTCCCAAATAGGTACATATCTTTACTTCATTTCATATAGAGTAGGTTCATGCTTATTACTAAGTCAAAGTCAGTGTGCACTACAACTTTCTTTGATAACAATAAATAATTCCGAAGGCTGTTCTTTGACCTGTGTAAGTACCTAATGTAAAAGTATATCACTCTTATATCTCAGTAAATGAGCATTTGACCGCAGCCGACCAGAGACAATAGATTACATCGTCTGTGCTCTCACGTACTTCGTTTATTTACTTTTATTTCAGCATTGAACATTGTCCAGATATTTCCGTGTTGTACTTTCGCTATCGCCGCGCAGGTGATCGTAAATTTTCCCGCCCAGCTCATAACTTACAAAGCTGCTTGTTCTCCCGCCATTACTGCGTGTATTTCTTCTAAGAACATAACCTAAACGTAATAATAGTTCCTTTTTCAAATAGCTGTAAGAAGTTTTTATTTGAGTAAAGGGTAAGGTAAGATATCTATTTATACTTTAGTCAATCTTCTTTCATCCATCTTCTGTACATGCCCAAACCATCTAAGCATCCCTTTATCTACTCTCATTGCTATGCCTTCTTTCACTCCACATTTCTCTCTTATACCACTCTTCCTCACTCTATCACTTAAATCATCACACACTACGCAACGCTCTCATTTCTACTGCATTCATTCTACGCTGAATAATGTGATATCACTAGCTAGAAGTAATCCAGTGTATACGTTATATATATAACGTTTTTATTTCCTTTTATTGTTCCAGTAAAGTATTTATTTTAAGCCGTGGTTAATTTTGCTCACCTTGCGCGTCGGATAAAAATAAAAGCTATAAACTCAAAGGGCAGAGTATCCAATCATGCGGTTCAATTATCTTCGAACCTAGAGATAATTTATAAGCAATGTCGTAAATAGACTACTAGGTACTTATTTTATAATTTTTTCATATGTAGGTAGGTACCTATGTACCAAATGTTTTCAACCATTTAGAGACACTATATACCTACGCTATATTAATAATTGTAAAGCTTCAAACACCTGATTCCTCTACATGTATTTCGTTGTAACTACCTACACATTTAATAGCAGCTACTGTTTCCTATAACGTGACGCTGTTTAAAACTAAATTCGGGCTATCAAGGGCTCGTGATAAAGATTAGATTAGAAATACGATTAGGTGGGTCTAGTCTAGAATAGGCCTATTACTATCTAGAAATTTAGTCTCAAATGTCTTGTTATGAAAAAGATTCCTCAAACAAACTCTTGCAAACTAAGGGTGTTACTCGTGAACATTCGGCCACCCTCTGTACTTCGTGCTTACGAGTCCCGAAGTCTTCGGTGGTCCTGTACTGTAAGACTACTTTGCGGCTATGCTACCCTAGTACATTTTACACGGTATTTACAAGGTCCTTGGGGAGCTACGGGAGCGTTACAATGACAACGCTCGGTTGTAACTTAGTAATCCCTGAACATTGTTCAAACACTTTGGCAGAGAGTAGCGAAGAAGTTCAGGTGGAGCGGATAAGCCGTCGAAGTTTTCAAGAACAGTCTTATAACATTTAGTATAGTGATAAAGACATAATACCATTTTAGACGCACATTATTATACAAATATTTAACTTACCTACACATTATAAAATAACTCTGTTTTCTTACTGCAGGTCCTAACTATACATAATTTAAATCACTGACCGGAGGGAGCGTGCCCAAAAGGCTGGCAACGTTACCTATTTGGATCATTAAAATAATTCTCTGTCCAAGGTAAGTGGCAGCCCTTTGGTCCTTAGTCTCATCCACCAGCTTCTTGTATAAAAGCCACGATTCTGGACCCATTATTTATAGTAGTAGAGCTTTTAGTTTATGGCTCGTCTGGCCCGGGGAAGTACTACCACCATTCCTATTTCTGCCACAAAGCAGTGTTGCTGTGTTTCGGTTTGAAGGGCGCTGGTGAAATTACAGGCACATGAGGCTTAACACGTTCAGGTTGGTAAACGCCATTATATCGTAGAGCACGTTCCTAACAAATGTGGCTTGCAAGGTACCTAATGCTTTGATGTGGTCATCAGGTGGTACATCAGAAAGTTGTATGATACAAAGAAATTGAATAAGTCATATTGTTAGTGCAACAAAACCGCTTTAGGAATGCAGTGAACTCTTGACGGCCGATTGTTGTGTTTGACATGTTCCTGTCTAGTGTCTACCGAATTAGCATTATATCTTTATATATTCTTTCTCATGTAAGTGACAATTTGAGAATAAAGTTATATAAACCGAAACTACCCGATAACAACAAAGACTATCACTATTTCCCTCAATTTGGTTTACCTTGAACTTGACAATGGAAGTCAAGGAACTGGCTAGACCTTGATTCGGCTTGCGACGAACGAACAAGTTTTGGAAGGAAAGAGATAGTACGCTAAAAAGTTTGCACTCAGTACCTACTAATATTTGTGCTGTGACTTGATGCAAAATAAAAATATTTGGTATATTTATATAGGTACCCACATAATAAATCTTAGTGTTGCTTTTATACACTAGCTTATGTAAACAAGTCACATACATTAAGTAGGTCTAATGTATAATTTCATAAAAATATGTGACCTATAATAATGTAATCTATTTCTACCAATATTTTTTGACAAAAAAAATATTGCCTATTTGTATAATTTTAAATTTTTTTCCTAGCCTATTTCATCCCACTGCTTGGCAAAGGCATATATTGGTATAAATATTTGTATAATATTGGAAGATAATAAAAAAATCACAGTTTTTTATGGTATTAAAGCTCTCAGTGAACGGCTCGTTCGGGGAAGTACTACCACCATACCTATTTCTGCCGCCAAGCAGCTTGCTGTGTTCCGGTTTGAAGGGTGGGTTGGTAAGGTGGGTGCACCTAATCTGTGCCCATGTGCCTGTGATTACACCGGCGGCATGCCGAGGCTTAACACCTATATGCCTCAGGTTGAAGAACGCAGAGCAGTGCATTATAGAGCACGTTCCTAACGAACGTGATATGCAAGGCAATGTTAATAAGTGATGGTAACCACTCAACATCAGGTGGGTCATGTGCTCTCATGGTGCTTGATCCATCTTAAATTATTCTATAATCTAAATTCATTTTGTGTTTGTTAGTTATTTGTATTACTTGTTAATTAGTGTAATTGGTGTGTTTTGTGCCGTTCTAATTAACTCATTAAATAAATAAATAAATAAATCTGTAATCTTTAACAAAGTTTTAAAAGGGCACTCTGATCTTTACAAAATCTTCTTTGAAAGTGACTCATTTGTATTAGTAGTCTCAGGCCCGCTTGCACAACAATCTGATTTAATTTTAATTGAGCTAGTCACTTTTACCAACGTAAACATGTTTAGCGTACCTAAACGTGATAACGACTTAATTTTCCTTCTGCAAGATGTTAAACGTAATTAGCTTCCTTAATGCATTTAGGGGCTCGCTAAATACATTTAGTGATCGTTGTGCAAGCGGGCCCTAGTGTCATCTACACGCCACGTAGTAGTAAGACGCAATATACGTGAGATATGAATGACCAAGTAAATCAATAATAGTATCTTCACGTAACGTGACGAAACGACTTCATTCATAATTTTCTGATTCACGCCCCTTGCAATTCCCACTCTGCCACGGGCATCCTTTATTGATCCTTATGCCGTCACTTTCGCACAAATAGCACCCGTCTCACCTGACTGTTATTGAATTGTTGATAGTGGTTTGGAGACCTCTGCAATGTATCTGTCCGCCTGGTAGTTGCCGGGCGATAGAGCGCCGCACGCCCGCACCGCGCACACATGCGCACTAACCCTTGTTTGTACCTACTCATATTATATTCTGTGTTCTAGTCCAGTTACCCTTGCCAATGAACCCTGGAGACAATATCAAGGTACAACCTAGTAGGCGTTTATCAATGTTTGAGAGCTCATTCTACTAAGTACAATATTTCATACATACACATATGTAGGTTCCGATTGACTTTTTTTAAAGTCTATGAATAATAAGGATAAGAAGTTCAAATCAAATGAACTAAGTTTGGTTTACCTCTATGCTGTAAAAAAATGTTTTTTTTTTACTGCTAATGTCACTAATAGCCCAGCAATATGAATTATATTCTTAACTAATTAGATTTCAAAATTCAATGAAGCGTGAATGTCACCGATTGAATAACTAAATGCCATCCAAAGCCACAAAAACTGAACCGTTAGGACAAACAGAAACCGACTTTGCGGTTTTCTGGTTACTGCACTACTTTGTCACCGCACTTTTTTACTGCAGTCTATTTTGAATCGGCTAGCAACTCAGTGGGTTAGGAAGAATCTGAGTCCAAAGTTAATGATTCTCTTCAACCTTACTTTTCCCTTCTACTGCTATGTTTTCCTGGTACTTCTGGTGACAAGTTTTTTACTTTTCCTACAAATAAAAACTCTTTAATAAGGAAGCGCAGTCCTTTTAGAATACAAGTAAACAAAGTATTTTAGTTTTAATGTTTCCATCATATCATCCGCATGAAAACTTTTTTCAAATTTTTTCATTGTATAAACAGTTTGTGATTGCCACAGTGTATTCTTCGTGAGTTATTATGAAATACAAGATCCGAAGTTCTATCAAAAGCTCCGTTTTGACATGCGTTAAATGAACAAAACAAATGCCCTAATTACGGTCAATTTATACAATACGTTCTAACTCCACTAACAGTCGAATGCGCCTTTAGTGTTTTCTGAATCAATTACAACTTTTAGTAGAAACCTTTTATGGGTTCTATGGTAGGAAGTGTGTAGGTGGGACTTAGATATTCGAGCTTTTGAGCAGTT
Source organism: Electrophaes corylata (assembly GCA_947095575.1). Classification (NCBI taxonomy): domain Eukaryota; kingdom Metazoa; phylum Arthropoda; class Insecta; order Lepidoptera; family Geometridae; genus Electrophaes; species Electrophaes corylata. The sequence goes on along the minus strand of OX352716.1, from coordinate 2,689,685 downwards.
TTAGTTATTTCGTGCAAATTTGAATAAATCGGTAGATCTTTTATAATAGGTGCTTAGAAATATGATAATTTAGGAGATTACCGCCATTACTTACATGTTAGGTATTACTTACATGTTTTCACTTTTTAAACAAGACCAAGATTTAATTTCGCTAGCAGCTAAAGCGGGTTTTCAATAAAAGTATAGTATCCATACTCTACCAATATTGGTCTTTAATATTTCATATTTTACGGATAGGTCAAATAGTAAAATTTTCTGTCTGTTTACTCGATGGGTATGCTACAAGTATTCAGACATAGGTAAACGTATTATGCCTCTGAAAACGCTTGGGAACTTTGGAACCTAGAAAACCTGCCGAGTGCTGCGATTCTGGTAAGTATATCAAAAGCCTCAATTCGATCGAAATAAAAACCCATAGCCAAACTTTTTTATGTTTCCTACACCGCTAAAGTATTTAGGTGAACGTATTTCGTCTAACTTTGCGTAACATGTCAGATATGGCGTTTGTTTTGACAGATGAACTATAAAAAGTTTGTATGTGAGTTATGGGACTATAAAGGGCTGCATGGCAGTTCTTGTGAAACGTTAGAATTTGCAGATGTCACGGTTTATGTTATAGTCGTTTTTGGGTTATGTTTACAGTTGGCGCCAAATTAAGCAATCCGTTTTGGCCGTAAAATACAAAAATACTTACATAGGTATCAGACAGTTGAGTAATGCTAGCTGTTTTTAAGTAAAATACACATTTTGCTATTGATTTACGCTAGCATAATTTTCTGGGCCAATGACTACCCCAGATATGTGAAGTGAAGAATACCTCATTCCAAACTTTTACGGCCCTCCCTCAAATCTGTTTAGAAAGTATGACGTAAGTAAGTAAGTAAGCCGTCTTCTTAAAAAGCAGCTCTTCAAAACGATAAACGAAGTTACGTAGGTATTGTCGCTTTAAGTTACACTGCGGGGCCTCGGTAACCTATTCCACAGTTAAGTTGTCGCTGCCTAACATGCCGCGCAGTGTAACTCAAAACGACAATATGAAACTTCGTTTATCGTTTTCAAGATTAGGCCAGTTTCAAGCGCCCGCTTGGCTCGTAGCGTTGGTATGGAGACGAGTAGGTGACGACTATAATAATTTGCATGCAATGTGTAATGTTTTATCGTTTACTGTTAGGCATGATGTGTTGACTCATATCCTGTAAACACTTCACAGATTATGTAAGTACCTACCTACCTGAACAATGACCATATTGCTCTGAATGGTACTCTATTTTAAAATTAAAATTTTAAAAAACTACTCCTTAGGTACATTTCCAAGAAGATTTTTTTTAATGTCTACGGTCATTCGTTTGGTGGGACGACTTTTGAAAGGATCTAGCAATCGGATAGCTAACAAATGTATTTAGAGTTCTTTTTTTCTATCACGGAACCCTAAAATCCCAAAAGCTAAAGTTAATAGCAATTGCAAACCAAATGTATAAAATATGCTATACAATTTCCTACGAAGAAAACAACACTTTTCTATTCTACTTTCACATCTGCCAATATAAAACTTTTTGTACCTACGACCTCTTTTTGACAGATCTCAAACACTGGCCATCTACAAATTCAGCCTAAAAACGATCGACGTCAGTGGGATTTCTAGTAAAAGTTGACAAACGCGGGAAAGGCTAAAACGAGATTTAAGCTAGAATTTGATTGTCAAAATTGGGCTTGCCTGAAATGTTAGTTTCAGTCCTTGCAAAAGTAAAATATTCTCTGAACGCTGACCACATTCTTAGCCGCACTCCTCTACTATGTTTATGAAACTAGCATGAAACGGACACTGGCAAAATGGTGACAATAAGCCACAGAACCACCTGAAAGCGGGACTGTCCCGTCCAAAATTAAACGAATGGTCATCTTATATATCGCATATCTATCGAGAACATAAAAATCCTCGTTACGCAAGTTAATTGCAATTTATAACTTTTCACCCAGTTACAGCATCCGTCGGATTATTTTCACTATAAATGTACGGTGTAGCTTTGTAGTTTGATTGCTCCAGAAATAAGTCTTCCGTGTTGGAAGCGCTAGCAGAAACCATTTATAAATGACTAGGTACCTATGTACCTACAAAGTATTATTTATTATTTACGAGCGTTAGATTGGAACAAAGTAGCTTCTCACCTTCTTGGTGCTTTGTTCACAAACACAAGTTCATTGATTGAATAATTAAAGAATTACTACGTTACTAGGCAATTAGGGTTTTGAAAAAAATAAAAATTGATTTTTTATGTATTTTAATACATTATTATTAATAATATTGATATTTAATGCAAAAAACTTAAAAAAAAATCAATTAATAATCAATTAATAATAATAATTAGTTGTCACATAGTGACGTCATAAATTTTATAGCTATCTAATAACAGTACAGCGTGCACGGCTATTGCAATGAGTGAAAACCGCTCGGGTTTGTTCGGGAGCTGTCGGCGTGTTTTCGGTACTGGATTCATAAATTACCCCGAGAGCTGGTGAGTATCTGGCACAACGAATCAGCATTGCCATTCAGCGTGGCAATGCAGCCAGTGTTTTGGGAACGCTTCCGATTGGCACTGATCTGGATCAGTTGAGCTACCTTTAGATCGTTTGCAACGGTCTTTAGATAGCTCAACTGTTTCAAATGTATTTTGTACATACCAATTATAAATACTTGTATTAGTCATAATTTTCTTTGTAAATAAATGTATATTTTTATTTTAAAATAACTTTTGAATTATTGCGAAAAAAAAAAAAAAATAGTTTTGTTATATAACTTATATATATATGATCTTTCCATTTAACGCAAAAAAAAATTCAAACATATATATATGATCTTTCCATTTAACGCAAAAAAAATTCAAAACCCCAAATTCTTGCCTTCAAGTAAGGTCTTTAACTTATTCAAGGCAGAATTGGTATTTGCTTTTTAGGGTTCTGTACCCAAAGGGTAAAACGGGACCCTATTACTAAGACTTGGCTGTCTGTGTGTCTGTATCTCATGAATCGTGATATTTAGAGAGTTGAAATTTTCATACAACAAACGTGATTTTTTTGCCGAACTTGGCCGGTTTTTTTATAAAAACGTAACCCATGATTTCGTAAAGGACTGCTCTGAAAATAAAAAGCCTTTAGGTACATTATACATTTATTAAAATATCTACTTAGACCAAATCACGTAAACCAGACCACATTTAGCTATTTCTAGAACTTTGCAGTACTCATAAAATCAACGGCTGTAATATCAATACTGACCTAATTGAGTCAATACTTAATTTACAAGTCAAAAGAGACCTATTTCAGACTAAATTATAGCTTATTCAGTGGTTATTCTCGACCAAATCACGGTTATTATCGCAAATGTGGCCCAGTTTCTTAAAGAATTGATATTTAACAAGGCGAATGCTAAACGATTATAGTTTTAAATTAAGCTTGATGTTGTTATCCGTGGAGTAGGGTTCCCGTCTTGTTCAATCCTCTGCCTTCAACAATAAAGATTAAATACATTATGCAATACTAAAAGGAATTGAAATATCCTTGACTCACGTTTTAGCAGCTCGCTAGGCTGATATTTTTAACGGACTTCAAGAAAAGAGTACTGTTGGTCTAGTGGGAGTGACCCTGCCTTTTGATCCTAAAGACGTGGGTTGAAATCCGGTCGTGCACCAATAGATATTTTCAGCTTGAAAAATTTTGTGCGCAGTGCCAGTGGAAAACCTCGTGAGGAAACCAGTTAGTATTTAAGCAGCAGCGATGGCCTTGCACACAACCTGTCACGTATGGAATACTTTAAAACAATAATGAACACTGATCTGCCGATTACAGTCTTGAAGTCGAGCATAATTGTATCAATACTTAACTTAGGTATTTACTAACAAACATACATAAAATAGGGACGAATGTACCGCCTTTAATATCTTGGTATACTAAATTCAAGATTGTTTGAGTCTAATTCAGTAGGTAGGTACGTTTCTAAGATCAGTTGAGATCAACATCTGTGAGAATTTCTCCTGTCCTACTTTTCATTAAAACAGACGTCCTCGTAAGTGCTGGCTTAATTTATAGCAATTATTCTGTACCTATATAGTGTGGTGTTTGTTATCTATCTAGATACTATTACCCGTCTTATATGCACAAACGGTTAGGTAACTGTCAGTGTCAAACTCCTAATCTGTCAATGTCAGCCTGACTTGGCGGGACGTGAGGTTTTGTTAAAAAGCCATATATAATAAAAGAAGAAGAAGGAGGGAAACCAGACACGACGGGAATGAGTGGCGTACAGGGGAATACCGGCTTGGTGTAAAAGTGAGTTAGTGATAAAAAATACAGAATTTTACATCTAGAATCAAGCGAATACTTAACTACTTTGATTGTATTTCCAGAAAATATATATAGATACCTAAAATAAACTTGTGGCATGATGTCTAATACAGATATGTCTGCACCAAATTGGATACATCCGTCGATGATAGCAAGGATATGAATGGGATTTTCCAGCCCCAGGGATAGAACGAACGCTGTTACGTTTAGGGGCGAAATGTAGAACGCGAACGGGTGGGAGCCGATAGACCAACGTAGGATAGCGGGCAGTAGCTGGAAAATGCTCAAAAACATTATTTTTGGAAACGTGTAGGGAAAGCCTATGTCTAGCAGCTGACTTCTACAGGCTGACGAATTAATGAAAGGAATAGAACAAAGACCGACCGATTTGATGACCGGCGTGGCGCGGCGGGCGCGTCCGCCTGCGACACAGGAGGTTGCGGGCTTGATTCCCGCTTTGGGAAAATGTTTGTACCTACGATCTGCAAATATTTATTCCGGGTGTTCTGGGTGTTTTCTATGTATAATAAAAATATATGTATGTATGTAATATATTGCATAAGTATATCAGTCACCCATAACACAAGCTCTGCTTAGCTTGGGGCTAGATGATGCGGTGTAAAAAAAAAGTGATGTACCATCGTTAGGAACAATTTCATACTTAAAGAGAAAAAAAAAAGAAATAGTATTTAATCCCTAAACACGGTAGATTTTCCCTCAGTTTGCTTAGTACCAAGTACCTAATCGAGATTCCACGGTCATTGACAGTTTTTCAGGAAACTAGGAATCATAAGTATGCGTCATAATGCAAATACCAGTGTGAGTAACACTGACGCAATAGCGTAATGTAAACAATAGACCAAATGTTAGACCTTGTCTAGACTTATTAATCAGGTACTTAGACGAGCCGTAGTAGAGCTTCCCAACGGTGAGACAATTTTTCAAATCGGTCCAGTAGTTTCGGAGCCTATTCAATGCAAACAAACAAATATAACAAACTGACGTCACAGCTCAGTTCGTAGTAGCCCTGCCTTCTGCGTTGTAGGTGGTGGGTTCGATCCCCACCGAGAACAAACATTTGTGATGCACATAGATGTGTATTCTGTGTCTGAGTGTTATATTGTATTCTAAGTATGTACGTACAAAAATATGCTTAGTTTGGGGCCGGATAATGTTGTGTAAAAATGTCCACAAATATTTATTTATTTATTATATCTTAATAAAAAAAAACGAACAATCAAATCTTTCCTCTTTCATCATCAGCCTGTAGAAGTCCACTGCTGGACATAAGCCTCCCCCATACGTTTCCAGGAAGAACGATTCTGCACAGAATTCCAATACAATTAAGCACAGAAGTTTTCTACTACTAAAATATTCAATTAAGCATTGAAATATCTTTGCTCACGTCTGTACCCATTGCCATATGGATGCATCTGACTAATATGTTTATTAACATTGTTAGCTATTCCTAATAAAAATAATATATACTCATTTGGTTTTATGAACACATGCACTTACCCGAGCCTAAAATAGATGATGGCTCTATAATCATCATCAGAACAGAAGTGCTTAGTTATTTTATAACCGACTAGCGACCGCTCGCAGCTTCACCCGCGTGGCAGTTTTTTTCCTGTTCCCGTTATTTTTTTGGGATAAATAGTTATATATGTTAATCCAAGTTGTAATCTATGTTTATTCCGAATTTCATCCAAATCGGTCTACTGGTTAGAACGTGAAAGAGAAACAAATATCCATCCATCCATACTTACAAACTTTCGCGTTTATAATATTAGTAGGAAGTAGGATACACTAGCACTTAGACTTACATACTTAATTTACCACAGACTATGCAACGGGAATACCACGACCCCTACGACCTAGGTTATAAGAACCAGTTTGGATGGTGTCAAATTTCCAACCGTTACATCACGACTGGTCGTTAGACCACCGGGATGGTTATCCATATCACTGTATCTGGAGCTTTCTGGTTTAAACTGGACTAGACTGGATTAGACTGACTTTTAGTTTCAAAATTTATTTCAAACTAGCTGACCCCGCGAACTTCGTTCCGCATTATTTTTATTACTTATTTAATTCCGAGCATATTACTTATTAATATTTATTCACCTTTTAAACTCTGGACTTCCACAAATAATTCAAGAAGACCCAAATTAACCAAATCGGTCCATCTGTTCTCGAGTTTTAGCGAAACTAACGAACAGCAATTAATTTTATATATAAAGAAGAAGAAGAAGTTAAAAATGTAGTTATTGGAACAGAAACAACTTTTTATAAAAAACATATTATATTAAAAAAGTTGACATCTGCAATAATTAAAATCTGAGTAGCAGTATTCTATCTATCGATACCAATTAATTTATAAGAATACTTATAATATAATATAAATATAATATAATATAAGTATAATATAATATAAATAATACTTATAATTATAAGATTACTTAGTCCAGCAAGTCGTTTTGTAATATAATGCGGGGCAACTCGGTAGTCGTCAAAAGTCAAGTTGTCGCTGCCTGACATGTCGCGTAGTGTAACTCAAAACGACAATACGAAACTTAGTTTATCGTTTCTAAGGCTGAGGCTACATTAGGCCGCGACGCGACACATGAGCGATTGAAACAAATACATTTATGGCTCACGTATATGGCTACACCATAGATCACATATTTTGCTTGAAAATCATTTCGCTCTTCCAGTCGCATCGCAAATCGCTGCCTAGTGTAGCCTCAGCCTAAGACTGACTGACTGGGATATAGACAGTGCACAGCCTAAACCTCTGGTCGTAGATACTTGAAATTTTCAGAGCATATTCGTCTTAGTGCGTAGAGGTGTACTAAGGAATTCCCGGAATTCAACCTCTAAACGTGTATAGCGAGGGTTGAAGTTTGTATGAAAATAGCTTCATGCGGACATATTCGCGCGCGTTTCGCTAGTCTATCTATATGAAACTATCGATTTTTTTTCTCCTATTACATCCATTGGAGGCGGCTCTTGTCAATTCTAGGACCTCCACAGCCACTACTAGTAAAAACCTCTGATAAATACTACTTCGAACAATTAATTTTAATTAACACACTTTTAGACAACCACAAAAAACTTGCCCATTATTTTTATCTTCTTTCTGATGTTTAAAAATAAATATTGTACTTACTGCCTTACAATAAGGTCGTGAATAAAGCAAACTGTAGCCATACTACGGCCGCTATGCGATGATGCGCTTTTAAATGCGCCTGCGCTTCTCCCACGCTGCACTTATTAAATTGATATTATGCGCAGGATCAAAGAAGTATATCAGTGCTTTATAAGACAAAATGTATGTAATCGATCATCATAAAACTTTGTACGCATATTCTTAGAGGTGTGAGAAGTAACATAGGATACTTTTTATGAAAAAAGAAATATTTTTTACGAAAGATTCAATGCAAGGGAATCCGCGGGTAAAAGCTAGTATATATATTATTGGTCGAAGCTCACGAGGAACAACCCTTCATTTTATGGCATTTCCATAATCGACCGGTTAACAAGGTAGCACGCATGATATATTTTATACCACAATCTAATAAGTACCTACATATACTACGCACCCTGAAAACACACAAAGGTAAAATAATTGTAAACAGCTATTTGAGACATACGTGAAAAAAATATATAGATGTTGTCATGTTTAGGGAGGTAGAGGCGATTTCGAATAACTAATTGCACTCGTAAAAAAAATTGAAATGCAACACACTATCAAATGCAATCAAGGCAATGCTTTGTTATAGGTGATGGTTACTACTTAACAATCAAGTGGGCCATATGCGGTTCCACAAGAAGTAGCAAAAAAAGTATCTGTATTTACAAATGGCAAATTATCTATATTTAATTGAGGAATAGTTGTACCGTGTTTTGTCTCTTTCGATCTTATTTGGAACTTCTTAGCGATGAAAAAAAAACTTTTAACGCGGGCGACTTTTAAAAATGATAGTGCCTTCATAGGTGTACAAAGAATTTTGAATAATGCATCCTTTGTTCAAAAGGTCAATCTTCTTATTTTTATTATTTTACGTGGACAAAGTAATGTGGGGTTACTTTTTATAAATAAAAAAGCTCTACCAAATTCTTATCGGTGCTTTTTCGCAGTGCTTCACATTATTCCATGATAAAAGTCCCTTCGTAAAGAAAGTCTTATTTTTACACCTTTTTATGAACTTATTGATTGCTTCGAAAGGTTTAGGGCCACTACCAATCAGTTTTATAGCTCTCGATGTCTACTACTTGAAAACAAAGTTATGTATTATCGTTTTGAATTACACTGCGCGGCATACTAGGCAGTAATAACTTGGTTGTGGTATGGGTCACCGAGGCCCCGCAGTGTAACTCAAAATGACAATACGAAAGTGCGTCTATAATTTTTCAGAGTTGACGCCTTGAGTTTTATGCAGTCCGATTTATCGAGTTGGGAATCCATTTACACAGCTACATTTGTTTACTAACGAAGTGAGAAAAAAATGATGAACAGTTTTAAGTCGTCCGGGGAAGTACTACCACCATGCCTATTTCTGCCGCCAAGCAGCTTGCTGTGTTCCGATTTAAAGGGCGTGGGGGCCGGTATAATTACAGGCACACGAGGCTTAACACCTGTATGCCTCAAGTTGATGGACGCAGAGCAGTGTATTGTGGGTTACGTTCCTAAAGAACGTGACCTTCAAGGTAATGCTTTGTTATAGGCGATGGTAACCACTTATCATCAAGTGGGCCATATGCTTGTTCCATCAGCACATTACCAAGTTTTGCCTTGCAGGTCACGATTGTGTCAATGCACTACTCTGTGTCCATCGACCTGAGGCCTACAAGTGTTAGGCCTCATGTGCCTATAATTTCACCGGCACCCATACATTTCAAGCCGGAACACAGCAAGCTGCTTGGCGGTAGAAATAGGCATGGTAGTAGTAAATTACTCATTGTTAAAGATTAATATTATAGGTATCTATATGTAATCTACATTGTGGAACACTGTTTTCGTTCTGTTCTGGAGGAGGGCGCTGTCACTGCTACTCAGTTTTTAACTTTTGCAGTTGTCAACGTTTTTCATATGTTTTTTGTAAAATTTGTTTCTGTTCCAATAAATACACTTTGATTTGATTTGATTTATATTCTCCGACAAGCTCTTCATTAAGAGCTCATAGTAACCTACTAGAAGTTCATGGTGTGAACGATATTAAAATTTCTCTTAGTATGCAAGTACTTCTATTTAATTTTTAAAGGGCTCTTAAAGAATAATAAAATTAATAAGATAACGGTTTTGAGAAAAGCAAAAAAGAACAAATTTAAACTAAGCCAGACCGTTTTCGAAGAACCTACTAATTAGATTAGTAAGTAAATAACATCCTTTCAGATTACGACGGTTTTAGAGGATTTGATATGACTAGTGATGTGCGTCGCACTTATATAATAATATGTCGATACAAGTTGGAGTACGGAGCGGCGCGGCGTGTGATCTTCTTTTCTTCTTCTTTAAATTTAAGAGCCTAGCTCTTGTCGGAGGTTCGATGCAATCCTCTCCATTTCCATGTTTTGTATGTAGCTGTCATGTCGCAGAAGATGGCCAAACATTTTCCCTCTTCGGTTTTGAATGTTCTTGAGCAAAATCCTTTTCTCCATTACTCGTTCTAGGACCTCTTTGTTAGTGATCCTTTCTTGCCCAACTTATCCTCTCCATCCTCCTCCAGCACCACATCTCAAAAGCTTCAAGTCGTTCTTTATCCCGTGTGTGTGTGATATTTCAAATAAAATGTTGCATTAAGCCTACACGAAATTTCGACATATCTTACAACTCACTGCCTTCTGGGCCATAAGTCGTTCGATCCGTAGTCCTAGAACAAAGATTTCGATTCGTATAATAAAAATATACAAGCTTCGCTTCATTTAGGGCTAGGTGGCGCTAAATTCTACTAATATTTATTTATTTTTATTACATAGAAAAACCTATTTTACAAATTCATTAAAAAAAGAAACTTTGACCAATTGTTAAAATTTTTATAATTTTCTTGGAACTGCTTGAGTAATTAAAATAATAACTAAAATTTTACCTTATGCTATAATTATCATGGAGGCATATTTTCTTATCGATATTTGGTTCTAGCACTACACTAACGACCCTTTCATCAGACCCGAACATTTTTTGTGGGAATCATCACAGGAGTTCCACCGCCCCACCCAATTTAAAACTTATTACCATTGATTTATGGATCATTGGTTATCATAGTCTTTCATGATTTGCGATGCGAATGTGTGGTCGGTCTTCCTATTATGTATTATTTCAATTTAGTTCATAAAAGGTTATACTTAGATACTTTCTTGCATAATCATGCTATATAAAAAAACTGTACGACCTAGCGTAAATCTTCTTTCTGAGTAAAAAGCTGTATTTATTGTCTGTTCGAGCAACGTAATTTTATTTTAAGTAATATCGATAGGACGCCATGCTAATCGACCGATTAGTGGCAGTCTCGATGTAATGGGCCATAATCGTTACTCACAACACTATTCGATAATAAAACTACAAAACGAACTTTACGGACGTTTGCTCTTGTGCAACTCGGCGGAAAATAGATTATAATACATTCGTTTTACCTAAAATAGAAACAACGGTTCCTTAAGCCTGCCATAAATCATGTATAATGTTATACTTACGTGTCAAAGTAACGTGTGGAATGGCTTAGATAGCTCCGCGCGTGTTGACCGCTCCCGCTGTACCCGTTCCGGAGTTGAATTTTGGGAATCCTTATCTGAGCACACCTCTAGGCACCAAGCAAGGCGAATATACCCTGAAAATTTCAAGTCTCTACAACCAGTGGCGGCTGTCTATATTTCAGTCAGTCAGGTATGACAGAGATTCTTATAATTGGTATATATTGATATAGATTTTAAGGATAATATTGCTAGATATTTACTATATAATTTGCTTTCTAAGTACCTAGTAGGTACATTAAATTATCAGTTTATTTAAACAATAAGTTGTTAATAAGGTTGAATTTTAACTGAACCTTGAAATATTACATAAAATGAGCTCATACCACAAACTAAACTTGTTTAAAATCCGGGAGTATTCAAAGAATAATGCAAATAAACGATGGTTTAATGTAAACATGTCTAGTCTTGAATTGGGTTAAGTTTGTTCTGTTTTGTATCTTTCTTAATATTAGGTGTCTATTAGGTATTTGCAGCATTCTATTAAATAGTACGTTTTTTTAGAACTAAGCATATAGGTATACGATTAACACCAGTGTATTTTATATTGCTATTTAGTTTATAAGAGACGAGTCGCCCACTTCTTTAGCTAAATTTTCGATTTCTTTATACAATTTCTGATGAAATATATAAAGTACTAGTACTACTAGCTAACCGCGTGTGAATTTTGTCTGCGTGGAGTTATTTTTATACAAACTTTATCCCTTGCTGTACCCGTTTAGACGTTAAATTTCAAAAATTCCTCTACGCACCTTATCGAATATACTTTGAAAATTTCAAGTCTTTACGACCTCTGGTTTAGGCTGTGCGTTGTCTATAGACATATATGTCAGTCAGTAAGTCGGGACAAAGATTTCCGACTGACCTTGGGACTTGACTTGACCCGAAAGTGCAGTATCTGTAATTTCAGCATGACCCTTTAAACCAGAATACAGTAAGTTACTTGGCAGCAAAAATAGGCAAGGTGGTAGAACTTCTCCGGACGAACCCTTCAATAACAGCTCTACTATGACTTAACCCATTATCCATGACATAGCAAGAGTAACTTTTAAGCCAAGAAAATGCAGTCTTATATTGTAGGTAGTATTGTTACACTTAACATAAATTTACAATAACCAACATTACAATAATTACATTTCCTTATGTGCAGGTAAGCACTACAAAAACAAACCAATATGTTATTATACAAATGGAAAATGTTTTAGTTAATCAACAGAAATTAAAATCAATCATAAGTTACAGATTTTAGCCGTCGTTTCTAAGTTCTTGTATTTCATATACAGCTCAGAGGGTGGTTTCCCCTACCCTTCCGTATAACGGCACCACTGTGACGAAACTGTGACGTAACGGTTGGCGCTCGCTTGTACCAGGCGATCATAACAGCATAGGAGTTCAGATAACGAACAATACGAAATACACAGGGTGTCTACTCTGAAAACGATAATCCCCACCCCCCTGCTGCTACCCCCGCCGCCGCCACAGTTGCCTCCACCGGCTGTGTATATGTTAAAAAGACAATTTTTAAATTTTTAGATTACAGATTCTGATTGGGTTTTAAATTTACTTTGTTAAAAATATATTAGAGCACGCAAGCACTAGATAAATTACAATTCTAATCTTAGTAAGTTGTTAAAGATTCTATTTATTAATTTTTTATACCACAAAGCCGGGGGATGTAAAAAATGGTCATTAATCAATGCTAACCAGTTTCAACTGACAAGGGTATAGAAAGGGATAGTGCATTCCATCGGGATCAGGGCTCGGCATTCCTGTAGAAAGCAAGTTTGTTTTCTTTTTAATACCAGTTTGTATTTTTTATAAATACAAAGGGTGTGATTATTGAATCCTGATAGGGCTTTATTGGTTTTAAGATATAGTTAAATTACTATGATTTAAATTTATTCGAAGCTAAATTAAATGCTGCGAGTTGGTGTTAAGTTAAACTTTACGGAGCTTTACACGGCTTATTTTAAATGAGATAATCAATCATTGTGAGATGACAGGCCAAAATTACAATAAATTGAAACTAACTATCACTTAGAGCATAAACCAAAGTCCATTTTAATAGAATGGTCATTACTGGTTGCATCATGACATGTCAAGTTGACAGCGCGTTTGACAGTTAAGTCAACAGAAACACGCGCTACTGGCTGAATAAATAAACACACATTTGTCACGTGCAATCAATAGGGCAAGCCATAAAAGTTCATGGTTGTTTTTTTTTTCACGACGAAATGTTAATTTATGCATTTTATCCAATGTGAGCATTATGTTGACTCAGAAACCAGTGGCACGCCGTGACACGTTTTTGATTAGTTTGATCGTATAACCAGTCTCTACATTTGGTTTTGAAAACTACAGACAGTTAAGAGACAACGATAAAAAAAATTGTTAGTTGATTCATGTGCGCTTTGACTTTGCGGAAGTCCTTTGAAAAATATATAAATAGGTATATACCTATATCATATAGGTATATACATTCGCCCACCGCGTCACATCGGTCGTCAATATTTGTTTTGTCAATTCAATCGATTAGGTTGTACCTACTTATTTTAACCAATGTTATCAAGCGGACCAGTAGTATAAGTAGTAACTCCTTCTAAAACAAAACAGAGCATAAAAGTATATAATTTTAGTATATGACTTTCTTTTTTTTACACTTCAAACATCGGCAATCAGACAGCTAATGCAATTTAAAGTTGCCTATTGGTTTGTTTGCATCGAAAACGACAACCTAATCACTTAAATTTTACGCTTGGAAGATCAACTGGTCCCATTAGCTTATAATGTGAGCGCTCATGCGTGTGATGTGACTGTCGTTTGTTGCTTGACCTGGGTCATATGAATCTAATTTGATTTTTGGATTATGTGTGGTGACTGATGGCATAGACTGTTAGTTTCGCTGACTGCGTTTGAGAGTTCGGAAAAATTAGGTTTTTCCATTTCTGTTCGGCTACCACATCTAAGGCCTGACAACTCTACTTTTTCTAACAATAGGTACATAAGTAAGTACCTACTTGTTTCCAAGCGATACGAAAATGTCACTAGTTGCACGAAAGAAAATGTACACACACAATATAAAGTAGGTAAGAGTGTGATACACACATATTCGACCGGAAAACTTTTCCTCGAGCCTACACTCACCCTTCAAATGGGGCTGAAGTTTGTTGATTAGACTGATCCCTCAAGCCACCACAACATTCCCACACCCCAGCGCCCTTTTTTATCGAGTTTTGTCCTAAAATGGAAAACAACTACCAGGATACCATACAATGGTAGCTGTAAACGAACTTTCACCCTTGGCTTAACCTCAAGACTCCGACCCGTCTTAGTTGTCTCCGGAATCGGCTCCTGTTATCTAACTCTTTCTAACCCTAGTGGAGCTGCATAGCTTTCTGTCTCTTTTGCTCTTGCTTAGAGGGTGGTATTCTACATACTGGTGTGTATCTGTGTGAATTTAGGTGAGGGGGCCGTTGGACGCCCGACAACCCCTTCGCGATGCGTGTGTGGTTATAGCGTGTGTTATATCTCACACGGAGGCATACGTGTGATCACTTCCTCGTGGCTACTGCTAGCCTGGTACCGTAGTATGTGAAGAGATTAGAATTTGCTAAGCAAACGCTGTTTTTTTTCTAACGCTTGGTCACATGTGTTCACTCTAATGCTCGTAATGTGTGGTATACGTGGAGGCCCGTTATTCAGATGAATTTCTAAGCTCGTACAGTATGTGGCGTACGTTTTCACACGAATACTTGCTCTCAGTTAGAACGAGAGAGAAATGTGTGCAGCTGTTCCTTTCTAACTTATAGAAGGCTTAGGGGGGAACTCACACGTGGACAGACTAAGCGACAATATGAAAATAATTGTGTTCATTTGACACGGGAAATTCTACACCTTGCCTTTTCTGACCGCTACTGTGAATGTGATTAGTTTTTGATGGGTGCATTTGTACTTATGAAATAAACTGTATTTGTTTGACTAAACCAATTCCTCTATGACGGTATTTTATTGTTAAAATAAATATAAATATGTTTTCAACTAAAAGTATACAAGCATTATAACATAGAATAAGATTAGAATTAATTTTCTATGCATTGTAAAATTGCTACCTCGCTCTCAAAGTCTTAAATTAAAAAAGTGATTTTAATGTATTCTAACCATATTTTTTTATCATTTCAGGTAATGCTCACCTCCCCATACATCCATGGTGGTGCTTCCTCCAGGATTAGAAGCGTAAATTATGTATAATCCTTCACCGTGTGCGGTAAGGTATAATTATTTAAGAGCAACGTTCATTGGACATTAATAGATTGTCCACATCGCTTTTATGAGGGTAGTTTAATCTGGTTTGACTGATTTATTATGCCGGTATATGATATGCATTTTAGGTGTCATCATTATCATAATCTTAATTTCTTTTTTGACTTGTAATAATTGACCGAGTGAGCAGAGTGTTTTAGTTTCGAGATTGACCAAAAAATGCTAATCCGTCTATCTGTTCTCGCCTACAGGTTGCGTTTTTCAACCAATTTTGACGAAAATCGGCATACAAGTTCCTTGATTTATATAATTTTCCAAGATGAATATACCTACTCTGAAAATTTCAAATCTTTACTGTGGCTTTGTGTTGTCTATATCCCAGTCAGTCAGTCAGGACAAAGATTCTTATAATTATGATTCTTAGATTAACCATCACAAAAGTTTAAAATTCAGCGCAGAAAATAAGATTTATTTGTTCGATTATTTCCATAATATTTTTTACTTCCAAAGACACTTGTCATATTTCTTTGACACCTCGTTTTAATAATAAAAGGAGATCAAAAGTATATCCACTTCCTTCTTAGAAGTCCTTCAAAAAGAAAGTAAAAAAATATCCCTCAGTAGCACTTGCCCGGGATGAGATATTTGTTGTTGCTTTTTTTTAATGTCACTTCCGTTTTAAGTTACATATAGCTTGATACAAAGTTGAACTTAATAAAAAGAGGGTTGTTTAGGTTAATATAAATTAAATATAGTAATAATAATTTATAAGTTTTATTTTAGACAATTAAGTTAATTGAAGTTCTAATAAGAAAAAGGGAATTACCTATACTGTGAGTTTGTCAGGTTGTAAGGGGGCTATCAGTAATTTATAAAGATGTTGTGTAAATTAACCAAAATATGTTAGGCGAGTAAAAAGTGCCGAAAAATCAGATTTTTATGTTTTTTACATTAATATTATTATTTGTTATTACAGCGGCAATACAAATACACACATTGTAAAAAATTTCTAATTCCGAGTGTTATCTACATTGGACGTTTTTAGACTATTTGTCATTTTTCTAGTTGGATATTAGTGCAAAGGGAAAAAACGAACAACGCAGACAAAGTCGCAAGCAACAGCTAGGTAGTTATTTATAAACAAACAAAATAATGACGGGCATTGCATATAGCGCCATCTATCCTCAAGCTTAGATAAGTTGTATTGTGTTTGTCATTTTTACTCAGTTTGCTTTTTCGCAGAAAAAAATACTTTTACAATTACATATTGACTTTTAGTAAGCAGCATTATATTAACTAGCGACGCGCACATCTTCGTCTACGTGAGGTTATTGTTGAGGTTGTCAAGGGTAACACTCTGGAAATTCCTTTCTTAGTACACTTCTACGTACCATGACAATTAAACCCTGAAAATTTCAAGTCTCTACAACCAGCGGTTCAGGCTGTGTTTTGTCTATATATTAGTCTGTGTTCCGGTGTGGGTGTGGGTGCCGGTGTAATTACAGGCACATTAGGCTTAACACCTGTAGGGCACGTTCCTAACTAACGTAACCTACAAGGCAATGCTTGTTTATAGGCTATGGTAACCACTTAATAAATATAAAAAAAAAGAGGCAGGACAAAAAATCTTATAATTGTTAGTAAAATCTATATTTTTGCTAAAATATCTAGATAGAACACCGAGGAAACCAAAAGCATAAAGACTACCTATTTACAATTTCCTTCCAGGAACGTAAAAATTATGAGTAAGTTCCACAATTATGAAAACAAGTTTGCTAAATAAACATTTAAACGTTTACATCAAAGAACGGCGAAGTGGGCGAATGTTTGCATTTAACAAACCAAAACGAATCGTTTAGCCTTGTTTTAGTTAGGTTAGTACCTTACCTACCATCTCAGTATAATTACCTCATTAGTGTACTGGAATATATTTGTATTGTATTAAAAAACCGAGCGAGTAGAGGCCGGTATCTAAGCTCAAATTAAACAGAAAAACTAGAAACAGCCTTACGACGGCACGGTAGGTATCCCGTCAGAGTACCAGGTAACATCACCTCAAAAATTCTTTGAGAATTTATATGGAGGGTGCGTCCAAGGATTATTATACACAAGCTAGTACAAGCTTAGTTTATTGAACACTTATATTACACGGGTATTTATCGCGTATTACCTTTTTTATTTATTTTCCCGATGTTATTTATTGTCCCGAAACGTCGGGAAAATAAAGCCTCTCTGAAAATGTCAAGTCTCTACGTTCAGTGGTTTAGGCTGTATGTTGTCTATATATTCAGTCAGGACAAAGATTCTTATAATTGTTATGCTTTTAACACCGAATAAGAAGAATTACAATAAGTTTTGAGAAAAATATCTGCCATTAATTTCTTAACGCTTCCCTTCTATAGCCACAGATTAAATAATGTTACTAGGAAGTAACGCTATTGCTACGGCTCAGTCCTATTTTAAGACGAAAAAGGATCGTTGTTAAGGGATGGATTTAACTTTTTGTGACATCTGATACTTAGGCTAAGTAACCGGCCGCTTTTAAGTTTGAGATTGAAAGATTTTATTATGAGACAAGGCACGTCACGCGGTGTTTTATGTAGGTATCTCCTACCGAGGAATATGTATCTAAGCTGATATTTCCTGTTGCCCGGACTCTTAAAAGACCGGGGCCCTTAGGAGCGCCCAGTTCTCGGACACCACATATACACACGCACTCTGAGTAACAGTCTTACGCCCGATTACTCTAGCGTAGCTTAGATTTAATCTATCTAAAGACTCAAAGGTCACTGACTGACTGACTGACATAGTGATCTATCAACGCACAGCCCAAACCACTGGACGGATAGGGCTGAAATTTGGCATGCAGGTAGATGTTATGACGTAGGCATCCGCTAAGAAAGGATTTTGATTAATTCTACCCAAGGGGATAAAATAGAGGATGAAAGTTTAACGGGAACGGGAAAAACTGCCACGCAGGCGAAGCTGCGAGTGGCCGCTAGTCACGTCATAAGTTGCAATTTTTGGACAGTTTGCTATGAAAGTCTGTCAAAAACTCGTTACTTGAGATGGTTTGAGTATTCGGCCGTTAGGTTAGTTGCATAAAATTTTTGCTAAAGATACTTACAAAATTTTATTATTTATAAGCTCTTTTTTAATACATTCTTAACTTCATTAGATAGTAAAACATACATAAACCTATTTTTCACTAATATATATACCCAATAAGTACCTACAGTTTGTGAAACTTATCTAACTTTAATCCCGGAGGTGGGCGTTACGATCTGCGACATAGTATCTTGCTTCTGCAGATCACATCACTGCCTATTTTTTTATTTGCCTCAATAATTATATTTCTAAATAAAAAAAAAATTTAGTTTTTCGACAGCCGCTTTGACTTCTGCGCGGTAGGAGGTGGGTTCGATCCCCGCCGAGAACAAACATTTGTGTGGTGAATTGATGTGGTTTGTTCTGTGTCTGGGTGTTATATTGTATTGCAAGTATATATTTACAAAAAGTATTCTATCAATCATCTGGTTCCCATAGAACAAGTTTGGGGCTAGATAATGTTGTGTAAGAAATGTACTTCTATTACCAATTTATTTATTATTTGTTTATTTAAGTAATATGCTGTACACCGACCTAATGACATCATCATCATTAGCCTAAATGAACCCACTGCTGGATATAGACCTGCATGCTTTTTTTATATAACTTAGTGGTTATATGCACGAGTATGTTATTATTAAAAAAAAAAGTAATCTATCCCCTATCTAGTCCCATAGTAGAAGCTTTGTTTAGCTTGAGGTTGACGTGTGTGAATATTTGTTAATATTTATTTATTAACACGAAGGTTCATGACGAAGGTACCATTTAGGTCTGTATTTAGGTAGACAAATATTTAACGGAACATGCACATTTTATGTGTGACGTCTGTCTGTTTGTCTGTCACCGCCTTCTAAAGCTAAACCGCTTTCAATGTTATCACCACATTTAACGGTTCTTTCTTAAAATTATGGCCTATAAAGAAAAAGACGAAACAGGACATCTTGATGTGTTGGTTAATTTATAGCTCGAGTTAAAAGCTAGCATTTCTACATGTTTCCTTATATGGAGCGTGTGGGTTTTGACTATTCTGACGAAATTTCTCCGGTGGACTTAATTATATTAAATTTAATAATACCACGTACGTACGCACCGGTGGTCTAGTGGGAGTGACCTTTTCTTCTAATCGTAAGGTCGTTGGTTTGAATCCGGCCCTGCTCCAATGGATTTTTCTGTTGAAATTAAAAAAGATTATGTGCGCAATGCCTGTGCTCTTCAACGGTGAAGGGAACCAGTTAGTATTCTAGTAGCGTTGATGGGCTTGCAACCTGTCACGTATGGAATATCAACTACTGCAAAATGTGGGTATGTGTCAAATGTGATATCTGGTCGCACCTCTGACTACCCTTCTTAGACATCGTTGAAGAATCTCGAATAGTTACTTGTTACTAAGAGAGCTGAGGGGGATATCTACCGTGCTTGAGGGTTTAAGTCGTGATGCTATTTTTTTTTAATAATATCACGTAGTTGACGCACGCGTGATTTTTGAAGTAAAACTTCTAATGCGACTTCCAACAAAGGTTGCGTTAAACGTTAAACGGGTATGAAAGCACTGTTCATTCTCTCTTTCTCTCATAGCCAGTTACGTTTCGTATATTAAAGAAGTTTTACTTCAGTCGTGTGGTCTAAAGCACACTCGTTTTTTTTTTATATTTACGGTCAGCCTATTTTTATCAATTTGAAAGTAGGTACTTATATAAAGTTTACCAAGAGTAAACCTCGGTTTGTCTACCTCCTATTGTAGTGCCCTAAAGGGGCTCACATGTGATTCTAGCACTATATCTAAGTGAATTTTGTACCTACATCCTAACCCACCATGTGATGACAATAAATATATTGAGTATTGAGTTTTCATGGCTCATCCCTTTTATAGCCGAAGGCATTGACCCCAAGCGGGTGTTTGAGCATAAAGGTCTGGGCTGGACACGCCTCCGTCATTACCTTGACAATGGAGATTGCGCCAGGGTATTTTTACCTTATTATGATTATGGAATTCCACACCTGCTCGTCATCTACTATAATAAAACTATAGAGGTCAAAAAGTCTGCACATTAAAGATATTTTTCTGAAGTCTTGCTAATAGTACCTGCTTAAATAAAGGCAAAAAGACGAAGTCGATTTTTTTATGTTTCTTGTAGAAATGCTAGCAAAACGCAAAAACGACTGAATTAAAAAAAACGAGTGTGCTTTTAGAGCACACGACAGAAGTAAAAGTAACTGGTTATGAGAGAAAGAGAGAAAGAACAGTGCTTTCATACCCCTCCATCGTAGCGTTAAACGTTTAACGCAACCTTGGAAGTCACATTAGAAGTTTTACTTCAATATAGATGACATTTGCAGAATCAGCTTATAGTCTAACTTAAAACTTAGCATAGGTTTCATTGAGCTGACGTCTCTAAAAGCGGGTGTGAAAAGGGGATGAAGTTTGTCTGAAAAATTCAAAGTACAACGCAGACGAAGTCGCGAGCGGGTAAGTTAGTTTTCAATAATCATTTAGATGGCTCACAAACTATAAAAAAGAAGGACTCCACGTAGCCTTCCTCATATTTATGTGGAGTACCGATTAAACTATGAGTGTTTTACCAGATATTACAAAAAAGCATTCATTTTTCTGTCATGGATTAGGCTGTTTCTTTACTGCATGTTGCAGCCACATTTATGCCCGCGCCTCATTCTAGATTTAAAATTACACTATTTTACACAAAAACATCATACAAAAGTCACGGTTCATAAAGTCGGTAAACAGTTTTAGACACAACCTTGCCTTGGGATGCCACGTGCCAAATGACACTATCACAGACAGGTATGAACCCTTAGCGCACGCGTCAGCTGCACCAACATAACAAAACCTTGTATGTAATCTGTTTTAGCAACTTGCACGGCTCTGAATAAACTGGGCATCAGGTATTCCCCTCACCAACATAACATGACCTCACAAATTGCCTGTTTCAAACTAGTTACAACCAAGCACGGGTCTTAGTAATTTGGTGAGCGAAACAGGTAGGGCAGGTGGGACGCATGCGCCAGGTGGAATACCTTCTGTTAGCTTCTGCTACCCTAGTACCGGTCTGGCAAACTGCCACAGGTACGCTTCCCAAAACTCAGGTGAGGGCTCTCACGGGAATAGGTGATGACCCTACACCTTTCCCACGTGCACCACCTACTCTTTATTTGAATCGGATAACTTTTAGCATTTTTGTCGGGATTTTGAACTCTATTCCAAAGATGCGACGGACAAAATCTCACATGAAGAGAAATTTTTGGCTGGTAAACAAAATTGAAAAAAATATATAATTTATCATACAAAAGATTAAAACGCGCTCGTTTTTTTAGTCAAGACGTGCTTACTCTTTTCTAAGGTACATAGCTTATCTGTCTATAGTATATGTTTTGCGTTGATAAAGATGTACGCTATGCCTAATGCTAAACCATATTCCAACGGCAAAAGGTTCAAAATTTCTAAAAACCATAAACCTACTCGGAAAGTAGGAGCACGTTGAAATCTTCTCATTGATTTTTCGGTATAAAATAACACCCGGCATTTCAATATGCCATGAAATGAACTTCGCCGATCAAAATATCGTTTTTTGCATCAATTGAATTCGCCTACATCCTTTTAGGTATATCTACAGGGTAATGACCTTTAGAACAATAGCACTATTCCAGACGTTCCCGAAAAGTTCGTTGACCGTCCACTGCGACTAATTGATTAGTGCCATCAAATCATCATGAAAATGATCCCCCGATTCAGGACCGCTTGCTTTGGTTGACTGCTCAGACGTGAAAATAAAAAAACATCAATACAAACGAACTATAAATCGTAAAATTGGTAATCAAGCCGAATCGAGTGGTCCTTGATCACTCGTGACCTACTAGATCCGCCTCGATTTGAATTGGTGTTTTTATGAGCTGAAATACTGAAGCATGACAGTCGTTATTTTACAAATTATAATTTGACTAACTAACTTTATACATTTAGCATTATGATTAATTTATATCTATACCAATTATAAAAATCTTTGTTTGACTGATATATTATAGACAACGCACAGTTGAAACTAATAACCGCAAAGACTTGAAACTTTTAATGTAGGTTTATTATGTTGGTGCGGGTACTAAGAAAGGCATTTCAAAAATTCAACCACTATAGGGGTGCAACGACGTTTGAAGTATGTATGATGTCTTGTATTCACCTCATTAAGTTAGATTGGCACCACACTGGAGTATCATTATTTATATAATTATTATTTTGTAAATAGATCATACAAAAAAATGGTAGGAACCAAGCCGTAAGTTTCTTGCCGGTTCTTCTAGGCTAAGACGCGAGGAACTGGCGCTTAGATTAACCTAGATTTAAGACGTTTCAAGATGATCCCTGCGGTTATTACCGAATACATGCTTTTTCACTTTGTACTCTATACTCGTACTATGTACCTCTGATTACCCCTTAGACGTCCTCAAAGAATCTCGTGTAGGTGTAACTTGTTACTAGAAGATCTGAGGACATGTATACCACGTTTAAGTCTTGATGCTATTTCTTTCTATTTTTATATCCTAGAATACTAAAACAACAGTCATACATACAATAAGTCGACGCCCAAAACGAATAAAGCGGTAATGTCGTAGTACGCCAAAAACTTTTTATTGCATAATACGCTTCTACGCACCCAGATGCATGACATATATTTTTTTCACAAATTTATAACCAAAACTTGCAGAGTTATAACTAGAGACGTCTTTGTTCTATCGAAATTTGTCATACGAAAAAAAGGCGAATAACACCACTGCAACATCTTACGTTCAACCAGATATCTGCCAGTTACCAGAACAAACAAGTAAGAAAATGTTACGCTATTATTCGTCTGAATACGATCAATGCTTTGATGGTGTTGTGTTAGTAGTCTTTTATTCTCGCAATAACAAAACCTTCACTAGAGTGTGACAACTAATACGAATTAGTTAACCGTAAGTTTTTATCGCAATATGGTTTAAAAATGAATGTGAATGATTAACTTTTAATTATTGTAATATTAATCTAGATAAAACAAGTAATCGTAAACATTAGGCTTCGTATTTCCAGAATGTAAAGTATTTTGATTTATAAATTATTATTTAAAATGCTTACAATGCGTAGTTTGAACGCTAATTGCTGTTACTCATCTCTCCCCTTACCCTTTGTCGGAAAGAGACAACCAAATGAGTACCCGATGGCACGGCGGGCGTCAAGTGCGCGGCTTGCGATCAGTCTTGATGAACGTAAACAATGTGCGGACGTGTTTATATTTATAATTATTACTAGATAAGAAACAAGGTGGTGTGTACGTGTGGCGATAGTTATGGCGTCTCCTAATAAAAATTACTTGCGAAATAAACGTTGCAGGCGAATATTTAATATGATCGGAGATTCCAATGATTCCTGAATTCAATTAACTTGAACACCAGCTATTTCCTGAAGAAACTCTAGCGTCTGAGTTAGCGCTTGAAATAGGTATCAATAACTTTGTGCCCACTTAGCTAGATGTTATTACTAATGTAGAAATAAAAAAGAACGCAGGACAACCTTGCATGAGCGCCAGATCTAAAAAAGCTCGAGAGAAAACACAAATACGGGGAGGTATGTAAGCGGTAAGCGTTAATGTTAGGGAAAAAATTACGAAGATACAAGACAAAAGATCTTTAAACTGTACTGGAGTTTAGGAGAGCACGCGAAGCAATGGAGTTTCATATTAAGACATACTGACTCAAAAGAATGAGCGAAGACATACGACAAAGTATAATTGATCATATCAGATCATTCCCCGTAGTGGAGTCCCATTATACAAGAGTGGCCAGTACAAGACTTTATCTAAACGAAATTCTAAATCTATCTAAGATGTACAGATTGTATAAGAGTGGTTTACTTCACAACCTGATTACGAAGTCATTAAAATGACCAGCAAAAGTCAATATAAGCTTATTTTTAACAGAAGGTTTAATTTTTCGTTCTTTTGCCCCAAAAAGGATGTGCCTGAACAGTATATGATTTATTATAATGCAGATACTCTTTCAGTATGGCTAAACTACAAGAAAATTAAAAAAAACACAGTGAAACTAAAAATGCTGTACGTAAGATGAAAGATTTAGCTTTTGCATGCAACTTTTGATAAATCCACACAAACCGTTGCATGCTTCGATTTAGAAAAAGTTCTGCACATTCCACAGTCCGAAGTGAGTTGTTTCTACAATATTCTTGCTAAACAAGAGTATTGTTTCGTTTGGCATCACTAGATTGCTAAACGGGAGCCATCGATGTAGCAAGTTGTCTTAACCATTACATAAAACAGGAAGCAGAACAAGGAAAATACACAATTTCATTATATGCTGGCTCTTGCACTGGGCAAAATCGTAATAGGATAGTCTTTGCCATGTACCAGTTTGCAAGCAGAAAGTTTGCAATTAATATAACGCACAGGCTTTTTGGTTGGAAGGTGACACGATGCACTCTTGCATTGAAAGAGCTAAGAAACATCATGTGATTTTATACACCAGATCAAATGTACTGCATCATAACTAACGCAAAAGAAACTGGAGAGAATCATCAATTTTGATCTTTTTTTATGTAAACAATAGTTCCTATTTGATTTAGAATTGCCTACTTATACGGCTTGACAGATACCCAGAGGGTAGAAGGTTGTTTACCATGGTATTTTTTGTTAATGGCATACAGATACGTAGTTTATGGTAAGTAATCAGGTTGTTGAACATTATTCAAAGAAACATAGATTCTATGAAAGCATTTTTGTTGCTCTAACATGTAAAAATCATGAATAACATAAATAATACTAAATTTAGAAAATTTAATGTAAAAATATTTTTTTCGTGCTAAATTATGATAGAAATGTCGTGTTTTTTATTAAAGATTAGTAAATTGTTGATTAATGATTAAGTTGATAAAAGTTTAAACTTTGAAACACTTTGTTTTATTGATTTATAATAAATAAACAAAAAGTTACACGAGTTCTTTGCGTTTGAAATGGTGGTCGTTTTGATTTTTAAAAAGGTAGGTAGTACAAATTTACTGAAAGTATACTATATAATCTGTAGGTGAATAATGGCGTAATGATTTAGTACGTAGAGCCTTTACACGTAAAAAAACCTTTAAAAAGGTAGGTATGTATTTGTTACACAAAATCTCTGTTGTCGTTTTGAGACGAATAAAGACGTAAACAGATACGCAAAAAAAAACTAAACACGGTCCTGAGCGAACAAACTTGTAATATAGTTTTTGTTTCTTAATCTGGAACCTGAGAGCTTGACACGATAGCTAGTTATTTTATTTGGAAGATATTTTTTTTTCGCGTCTAACGATACCACATTTGTCAAAATTGCTTGTTTGTACGAGCGATGAAACAAATCTTCCTGTTTTTTGGCTCTCCTGTAAAATTACGATTTTCATAATACCACTTTATTCGGTTGGGGCGTCGAAGTGATAAATAGATTTAATGAACCTTGCTTGTTTTCCTATAAAATGTTAAACTGCTTCCGCAGCTTCACTGTGGACCAGTAGTATCCATCCATTTCTATACTCAGTGTGGTCCTCATCAACTCCGGGCCGGCAACAGAAAACTAAACAATGATCTCGTTAACATTGTACAGACATCACACGAACCGCCTTATTAGCGAAACTGCGCCTTAAGTACCGATGACAGAACAAGGTAGAGGTTTTTTTGAAGGGAAAAATCCTACCCCTAAGTCTGATATTTTTAAGGTTCCGTACCCAATGGGTAAAGCGAGACCCTATTACTAAGACTCCGCTTTCTGTCTTTTTGTCTCTCCGTCTGTCACCAGGCTGTATCTCATGAACCGTAATAGTTAGTGTTGAAACTTTCACAGATGATGTATTTCTGTTGCCGCTGTAACAGCAAATACTAAAAAATAGAATAAAATAAATATTTAAGGGGACTCTCACACACCAAACGTGATTATACATTTCGTAAGTTTTTGCAGCATATACTTATTTTCAGATACTTCATTATCATCATCCTGCAAGTCCATATCCTGATTTAGGTGGATCAGAGAGCTGTGTTGACAGTATCTATATTATAAAATCTTGGGTGTTTGGTATAAGAGTCAATTTCAAATTAAAATTTCAACAACAAAAAAACTGATTTCAATTTCTCATGGATTCCATTGTCAGAACTGAACCAAATTGGAATGGAACCACGCGGAAAGCACCAGCTTTCAAATAAAAAAGAATCATCAAAATCGGTTCATCCAGTCGAAAGTTCTGAGGTAACAAACATTAAAAAAAACACAGTCGCATTGAGAACCTTTTTCTGAAGTCGGTTAAAAATGCATAGTATAGTATGTTAGTAATGTAATAAGTAGAATTTAAAAAACTAGGCGTTCCACCAATTGACCTCATAAAAAAACTCAAGCGTGAGTATAAAACTGCATTAATTGTTATATTCTGGGGTCTATTCACTTTGGTATCCCAAATTGTCTATTAATTTACGTTAATACCAGAAAGTCCTGTCTATTTCTGTTGCTGACGGTATAGCAGTCGTAAATCAATTTATTAGTGCTTTTAGGAAGCATTCCACAAGACCTAATTCCCATACTGGATTAATAAAGCCTACACGACACTTAAAATGTTATGAGACAAGTAACGAAATTAGAAATTTTGTCTGTCGAAATGAAACGAGATGGTAAAACGGCCAAGTACGAGTTAGTATCGAACACTTCTTTCATATCAAGGTTGGTTAAACGATTTTTTTTTGTTCAGTTTTACGGTGACCATAAAAGTATACTTTCTGTCTAGTAGCGAAACATGCACGACTTTATTCATGTAAAGATATTTCCATTTAAACTTCAAACCTCTCTGTAACCGTTTGAGGGTTGAATTTCAAAAACTCCGTTCTAAGCCAAGACAAATATACCCAGAAATTGTCAAGTCTCTATGACCAGTGGCAGTGGCGGATTTGCAGTCTCGGCCACCCTAGGCCCCAAGCCATCAGCCGCCCCTTTCTCAGCATCCACCATATACTGCCCTACGGTCGGGGCCGCCCCTAAATCTGGCCGCCCCAGGCCCGGGCCTACGGTGGCCTTAGGGTAAATCCGCCACTGACCAGTGGTTGTTAGGCTGTTAGGCACAGTAAGGCTGTGCGTTGTCTATAATATTGGTCAGGTCAGGACAAAAATTAAAGATAAATTTAAGCGCACTGTTTTAAAGCAGCCGTAAGGAAACTGAGCCTTGCAGGATGGAAACCTGACTCCATGTCCATAGCAATGAATGCTGTCAATTAGAGCTGACGATGGACGGATGAACAGCTTTTATTTTTTTGGCGGTTTATTTCACGCATTTAGGTACAGTTCACGACAAAATAGCAACATAAATAAATAAGTGTTTGTTTTTTTGTAGAGTTCAAATATTTCACACACATTATTATAGTTTAAAATTTTATTTATAGATTCTTGACTGATTTTTGCAAACTAAAGTTTATTATTAATAATAATAAATATAATAATAATGTTTGTTGTTATAAATATAAATAAAATAATATAAATATAACAATATTTGTTTGTCTGCTAAAGACAGCTAAGCTAGGTTTTTGAAGTTAACACAACTGCCAATCTATACTTTGATCAGCATCATATAAATACATCTACCTATACTATATTTGACAGCCTTCTGCGCTGTAGATGGTGAGTTCGATACCGAGAGCAAACATTTGTGTGATGACTGATCTGTGTTTGGGTGTTATTATGTGTGTATTATTATGTATCCTAAGAATATATTTACAAAAAAACAGTAGATAAGATTCTATCAGTACTATGATCCTCGTAGTACCTACAAGTTTTGCCTAGTTTGATGCTAGAGGGCGTTGTGTGAAAGTTTGCCAATATTTATTCAATATACATTAATTTAGTTATACTAGGCAGGCATAAACCGCGGGGATTGAAGTTTGTAGAAAAATAATTAAAATAGGATTAAAATAGGACAAAGGCGTGCGTTTCCGCTAGTTTAGTTTTTGTACAGATGATGGTTCTACTTGTGACGTTAACTGTACCTACCCAGTATCTACTTAAAGCTTTTGAAACGTCTCATTGAACTTTCAACGGAAAAGCAAACTAAGTGTGGGAGTGAAACAGAGCTTTTCTTTGTTCTCTCACTTTTACAACTTAATACTAAGCTTTTGTTTTTTAAGTAAACAGTGAGAGCTTAACACAACGTTTTAAAATAAACTAAAAACAAGATAGCGTCATAAAAAAATATAAAATTAATTGATTCTGTACGTTATATTTGATAAATGCAATTGCGGTTAAAATCTGTATGAAAATTGCTTTTGTGTGTCTGTATAAATGGAGCTTAAGATTGCCTGGAAGAAATTGCTTTCAACAATAGGACCGCCAATTTTTTATTCGTCTACGTATAATGTATCCTTGTGTAGGTATTTATCGTCCAAAAATGAATGAAAACAAAACTCTTCTTTTATTAACAATCTATACCTTATAAGACGCTTTTTTACAATTTTTTGATGGGAAAAGCGGATGACCTACCTGATGTTAAGTGGTTACCATCGCCTCTAACAAAGTATTTTTTTTTTATAAACCGGAACACAGCAAGCTGTTTGTCGGCAGAAATAGGCATGGTGGTAGTACTTCCCCGGACGAGCCCTCCACAAAGAGCTCTACTACTACTAATCCTAGTCTTGGTGCGGGCTTGAAGTTTCTATGAAAATATCTTCACAGGGGCGCACACGTTTCGCTAGTCATGTCTAAAACCGTAGCTTCACCCATAGAGCTATGTCATTTTAATATTTGTCTAACGCGCCAAACAATGAGTAAGTAATTAGTGCTTAGTATTCCGGCGCGCTGTACACGAATGACTTCATGTTATTTATTTAATAAACTAGCTGACCCGCTCGCGACTTCGTTCGCGTTTTTCCACCGTACTATGTTTTAAGTTGGACTATAAGCTAACTAATTCTACCCAAAGGGTAAGACGGGATCCTGTAACAAGACTCTACTGTCTGTCTGTCTGTCCGTCTGTCAACAGGCTGTATCTCATGAACCGTGATAGTTAGAGAGTTGAAATTTTCACAGATGATGTACTTCTTATGCCGCTATAACATCAAATACTAAAAAACAGAATAAATTAAATATTTAAAAGGACTCTCATACAACGTGATTTTTTGCCGTTTTTACTATAAATACCGGTACGGAACCGTTTGTGCGCGAGTCTGACTCGCACTTTGCCGGTTTTTTTAAAGTTGATTTCGCCTTTTTGCCTTTTTTAAAGTACTATTAGCAAGACTTCAGAATAATACCTATAATGTACACACTTTTCGACTATACAATTTTTATATAGTATAGATGTAGTGATGATATCATAGAATTATTATAATGCATCACCTAGTGCATATTGAGAGGCAAATTTGAACAGTAGCACCTCAAAGCTTTTCAAACAGTTTTGATCGTCGAATACTGTCGAAAAATCGAACGGTTTTTGATGTTACGTAGTGTATATATTTAACAGTTGTATACTAGTTTTTTGTGTATTTTCCTTCTAAATAACTATAGTATAGACACCACTTACCACACCATTTGGAAGATACTGTTGGGTTATCGATGGTTCATCAACTATATATGGCGCGTTTTCGACCGGAGGCACCGATTGACCTGAAGTGATGCTGTGACCGCGCGCTCTCCGCCCTCTATCTCGAAAACGGTTTACCGTATAAAAAATTTTGTTAAACAAAATTTGTAGAGAATTTTGTGTTCTACAATAATAATCATACACACAACTAACAAAAAAACCATAGGAAATGAGATATTTACAAAAAAAGCACAAAGAACCGATTTTTGTGACCTTTGACCTTGAGATTTTAATAGTTGCGTACATCCTACCATATGTAGGTTTTGAGACAACTTTTAGGGTGTCAATATACAAGTATTTACAGACTTACAGCTGGGTATCTCGAATTCCGAGGTGAACTTACTATAATGACTGGACTAATATTAACAGTGGACCAACATAGAATAAGCTGGAGGGGCCGATCTATCATGGATGTCGTAAATGACCAATAGAACGTACCAGGAAAGAGACAGTTGCGTCTTCTGTGTACTAGAAGAACTGTGTCCAGAAGCGTAGTGACTATGGCAAATCCTCCCAAATTTAAGGGAGGCTGGACATATTCAGTAGTGAACATATTTAGGATGATGACGTAACGACTAGTACACTAGGTATACATACTAGGTATATGTACTAGATATACATACTAAATAGGTATTCTATACGTTGCCGTCGTCTGTTTTTCCGGCCACGTATAATTTGGATGTCTTCAAGACGAGAGTGAATAGGTATCTTCTAGGTAAACGTGCTACACCCATCGACTGTATCATCACTTAACATCAGGTGAGATTGCGGTCAAACGTTTACCTATAAACTGTAAAAAAAATATTTGTTCAGTTTTGTAGTTTTGTTTTCATAATTAGAGCAATTGGCACTATTATTATAAACACCACCAACATCGCACATTTTCAGAACCTAGATGTAAAGAACTATGCTCAAAAAAGTGCTAAGATCTCAAGACTATACTATAGTCTTGTATAAAGGATAGCCAGAGCGAAGAGACGAGATTAGGCGTACCGTATATACCTTATGTCAAAAAGAACTACGTGAAAATTAATAAAAAGATATAAAAAACATTCGCGTAAAGCACTTTAGATGGTACATAAGGACAGTATAAGGACCGGTGCACATTGGCGGCACGGTATGGCAAGGTTTAGACGACGAATAAAATTATAACTTAATGCTATGAAAATAAAGTTGAAGATTTCTTTGGTACCTACGACCGTTAACATTGAAATTTCAACTTTATCGTCATATTATTATATTTTTATTCTTCTCCTAAAAAATACCTTGCCATGCCGTGCTGCCAATGTGCGCCGGCCCTAAGTATAGGTACCAACCGTTATTTATGGCATGGTGGGAATGCTAATCGGTCCGCGCAGACGCGTCGGCGTCTGACACTCGGCCGACTAGCAGCTAGGGTTGTCACCTTTAGCTATATCTATATAGTAATGTTGGACAATCCACACAGCATCATCTAGCCCCAAGCTAAGCAGAGCTTGTGTTATGGGTACTAGATGACTGATATACTTAATACAATACATTACATACATAGATATTTTTTATTATACATAGAAAATACCCAGAACCCCCGGAATAAATATTTGCAGATCGTACAAACATTTATCCCAAAGCGGGTTTCGAATCCGCAACCTCCTGCGTCACAGGCGGACATTCGCCCGCCGCGCCACATCGGTCGTCAAGTAAACAGGCAACATCTTTCGTAGATGATTTATACCGTGTAGAGGCGGCTTTTTCAATTGTTCTTCTAACTATCGGACGTTGTAGTGCTTGGGACAAAATTTTAGATAGAGTATGGAAGTACAAATTTCCTTAGTGCAGTGTACAGTAAGCTACAGTGGTAGAATCACATGTGAGCCCTCTCTTAACTTTGATGATGACTATTCTTCTCATTTCAAGATGAAAAGTGATGTTGGGGTTATATACATTTTACAAGGCTTGATTTGAATACGAACCAGATTCCCGGCAAACGAGCCTAGCTTCCGACTGTCTTGGTCGAGAAGTTTACACAAACCGCCGTCAACACGGCGAGAGCGCCACTGTCTTCGCCCGACATTCGGGAGCGCGCGCGCGCAACTTCTACAAAACGCAAATAAATCAAAAACCCTAAAATCTACCACTCAAGTTGTGAAAACTGTGCCTTTTCCTATCCTACAAGTGACAGTGAAGCACCAGAACTGTTATTCCGTCCCGGGACTAGCTCCTGGCAGTAGAATCCTACGGTGAGTTTTCTGCATATCAAGCCGTTACTTTTTTCTCATGTAAAATCAAAATTTATAGCTATCGAACCACACAAGTGATGTATATGAAAATTATTATTGTTAAATTTTGCGAAGTTTTTCTTGATTTTTGTATAACAGCCCTAACTGGCACGCGGCTCGCATGACCGACATCGGAAGCTGCGCGCGCGCACAGCATTTGATAGTGACATCGGCGCGCCTTTTACCATCATTTATCATTTATCACAAACCGCATTGAATTCATTACGTAGTGGAGTTTGGTTATATTTGCATTTAAACCTCTTCTTGCAATCTTTTTTGCTTTGCTTTTTTGTTGTCATCTTTCAAAAAAACTAGTCCATATTTCTTAGAAAAAACTTTACACAGTATCGGTCAGGTTTTAGCGATGTTTGAACTTGATATTTAACACAAGAACTCTTTGTGTTTGTGACTCAGTGACCCCGTATTTAATTAGGAAAAATAAGAAACATTATTCCGACTTCAGAGTCCCAATTCTCATATGTTTTTAGAGCCGAGACGAAATTATTACTAGAATTTGATTGTCAAAATTGGACCTGTCTGGAATGTTAGTAGTAGTGCCCCTAAATATGGGGGAAGCCTATATCCAGCAGTGGCCTTATTTAGGCTATGGACGATGATGAACTGTGTTGCTACCTAGTTTGTTTCACAAGTATAGACCAAACGGTTTCATGAAACATAATTTACTTACGCTTGAAAAAATATTCTGAGTCTCAATTTATCTATCACTATTGAGCCTGAGTACACAGTGATAGATGATGCATCTTCCAGCTTTTAGAACACTGTTAGTGTTCCTACGCACGCCCACAGAGGACAATGACCTGTTGAAAAATATATCATCATAGGATTTGTATGAGAATATTGCCCCTGACGAATTTGGTCCTAATTTAAATATCAATAGTTCAATTTATGATGCAAAGACAATGGAAGTGAACAGAAGTCACGCGCAATTAAATAAACTGCCTACAACTCCTAGGCCTAAAGAGGCAATTTGCAACTGAATTGTTGCGTAAACATAGTTTTGCTTCAAGACATTTGAGTAACGACATTGTTCTCCCACTTGGACCAAAGGAACTTCTAAAGGCCACCGAACTAGATCATGGGCTGGCTATTGGAACCTTTCTTAAAACCTGGGTTAGTTTCAATATGAAATTGATGACCACCGGTACTCCGGATATCAATATTTTCTCGATATTCATGCAATATATTTACTACACACTATCGGTTCGTCCCGGCTTCGTAAGGAACCCAAATTTTTTTGAAAATATAATGTAGCCTATGTCACCCGGGGATAGTGTAGCTTCTCAACGGCGAAAGAATCTTTCAAATCGGTCCAGTAGTTTTTTTTTGCAGTTTTTACTATAAATAATGGTACGGAACCTTTCGTTTGTGAGTCCGACTCGCGCATGGCCGTTTTATTCATAAGTAAGCGAGGTCTGCTGTTCTCACAGAACCACTTACTTAATATTGACCTTATTTTGAAAAATAAAAATTGTATACATCTTAGCGCAGTTGATTGTACAAAGTTATCATACACAGTTAATCACATCTTACAGACTGTTTTAGTGGGTTCGTGACCTTGGCTATATTATGAAGTCAATGTACTGGAGAGTTGTTTATGTTAGGAAAATAGTAAAAAGATTGCTGTATTTCCGACAATTTAGTTATTTGTTATGCAAAATTTTATAACAGGCACACTGGTTTATTACGTTTTAATGAAGACAAAAGTAGATTTAGTTTTTTTTAAACAGCGAGCATAAAATAGTTATTGCTTAATATTTTTCATCGTTTGGGTGAAAACATGTATGAAAATCTACGTAATTTGACACCATATTCTAAACATTCATTATTTAAATATCGGTAATGCAATATTTTGATGTAAGTACACTTGTTTAACCCTAAGTTGTGATGTTCAATAAAGTATTTTTTATCTAAGTACTAGCGGCCGCCCGCAGCTTCGCCCGCGTGGCAGTTTTTTCCCGTTCCCGTTATTTTTTCGGGATAAAAAGTATCCTATGTCCTTCTCCTGGCTCTAAACTACCTCCCTGCCAATTTTCAGCTAAATCGGTTCAGCCGTTCTTGAGTTATAAGTGAAGTAACTAACACGACTTTCTTTTATATATATAGATATTTTATGTTACATATAATAAAAAATATCTATGTATGTAATGTATTGTATTAAGTGCATCAGTCATCTAGTACCCATAACACAAGCTCTGCTTAGCTTGGGGCTAGGTGATGCTGCGTGGATTGTCCAGCATTATTATTATTATTTACATAGTACCTAAATAATGCACAATTGCACAGAGTCTCTAATAATTCTAAGCAGTCAAATCTTTTTTTTTCTGTTCAAAAGTTTAGTGTCACAATTTCTAGGTAATAAGGCTAGAAAGTAAGGTAACTATACCTATACCTATTCTATGAGCTGTCTACGTTTCTAAGCGACATGCTCAAATCCTGTGCTTATATAAATCCCAGGTGAATCTAGGCGCAATCAGCCGAAAAAAATACCTACTTATCTACACCTACGTAACTACACACCTACTAAGTATTTACATAATACGCGAAAACTGATGCTTGCCAGAATTTACCACATTGTCAATCAAATGTTGTACAGTACCCGGCCATCAATTTTGCACATCGACCTTTGGAAAGAGACAATCGGCTAATTTCTGCTTTGTAGAGCGTTATCTCTATCGCACGTTATACTAACAACCCGGTATTTATTAGGAGCTGTTGAAATAAATTTGTTTCTTTTGATAATACTTTTACACTTGATATAAAATACACCAATTCAGATAGGTTGATGTGCAATAATTTTCGGCGGGTACTGTAGTAACTGTTTAATCAGTGTCAGTGGGTGTAGTACTTCCTTACTTACTCACTTGGCGACCGACCGTAGCGCGGCGGGCGAGTGTCCGCCTGCGACGCAGGAGGTGGCGGGTTCGATACCCGCCTTGGGATAAATGTTTGTACGATCTGCAAATATTTATTTCGGGTGTTCTGGGTAATTTCTATGTACCTATAATAAAAAATATCTCTGTATGTAATGTATTTTATTAAGTATATCAGTCATCTAGTACCCATAACACAAGCTCTGCTTAGCTTGGGAGTTGGGGCTAGATGATGCTGTGTGGATTGTCCAGCATTATTAACATTACATATAACATTTTTATGACTGACTATTACTTAGTAATATATCTACACGAATTATAAGAATCTTTGGCGTGATTGACTGACTGACATATACGCGCAACCAAACCACTGGTCGTAAAGACTTGACCTTCTTGATTTTCAGGGTATATTTGTCTTGGTTCGTAGACTTCCTAAGAAAGAAATTCCCGAAAAGCGAGGGTTAAAGTTTGTATGAAAATAGTATCACGCGGACAAAGTCGCATAAGGTGGGTGATACAACCAAATTTCACCATGCATAACGGCTGTCAAATAGCGTTTGCCACTTCATAGCAAAAGCAGTTCGTCACATTCATTAATCAA
This sequence comes from Electrophaes corylata, assembly GCA_947095575.1. Lineage (NCBI taxonomy): Eukaryota > Metazoa > Arthropoda > Insecta > Lepidoptera > Geometridae > Electrophaes > Electrophaes corylata. The sequence continues at coordinate 2,653,841 of OX352716.1, read as the reverse complement.
TCAGCTGTGCTCGTAAATATCGATATTAAACCATTTAAAGTGGGTAGTAGACCGATTCCCGCTCGAGCTGTTTGTATAACATCTGTATTTAGGAGCTGTGGCTCGTTTACACTTGACTTTGAATTGAGCCACTGTCCTCAAGTCCAATGGCCAGTTACTAACGAACTTCATTTACTCTGTGGTTTATTGAGAGAGGATTTATGTAAACAGAATCCCAGCAGATCAAGTATATTATGACTTTTTCTATAGATATACCAACAAGACCAATATATAATCTATATATTGGTATAGACCAATTATTAGAATTTTTGTCCTGACTGACTGACAGATATATAGACAAAGCATAGTCTAAGCAGTCGGTCGTAGAGACTTAAAGATTTCAGGGTATGTTTGTCTTGGTGCGTAGAGGTATACTGAAAAAGTAAACCCCGAAATTCAAACCTTGAACGAGTAAAAGTTGAAGTAGTTTTACTTGGATAAAATTTTTTTGGAGTGAGTGTTTTTGAATTGGTTTATTTTAACCCACCAAGGCGCCCTATACCAAAGTATATACTTTCAAATAAAAATATTATTTTTGAATTAACTTATAAATGCAGTCTTTCAGTTAACATACGAAAAGTTTTAAAGTTTATTATGATTGCCTCTATGCGTTAGTCTAGGTACTTCACGCATGTACCTACTTTCTAGTCATGTTCCAACGAACCACCGATAAATTCTATTGTGTAAAATCTTAAGCGTGTGGGCTAGGACCACACTAGGACAATACGTTATTTGCAGAAACCGGCTAGCAACACCATTCGCGAAAGTTTTGCAAAGTGCTACGGTAGCATTGCTGTTTTGCATTTTACCGAAGTACCCTTACATGGTTAATCATAATATTTAATTTTTTAAAAGTACTTTAAAAACTAAAGCTTAATAAAAGCGTATAAAATTTAACTAAACTTTTCTTGCTACCTGTACTAATTCCCTCCCTCCTCCTCGCGTCGTATACCTCATTACTGAGGGTCGTGATTCCCCCGATGGTGATAAATTATTTTTCTCACGATGGCCCGCCATCTGTGCCTATCCTTGGCATTGTGAAGCGCATCGTGTAGCTTGGTGTTCAGCGATGAGCGAATTTGGTCAGACCACAATAAGTGGACTTCGACCCCTCGGCCGCTTGCCATCGACTTTACCGGTCACCATGAGTTGCTCTAGGTTGTGTCCATCTTTCCGTGCGATGTGCCCAAAGAACTCAAGTATCCGCCACAGGCAACCTGTACTAATTAGATGATAAAAAAACAGAATTTTTCCCTTTTATCCAACAAGCGCGTAAGGTAATACCTACCGTAGAGACCATTTATATCTCGTCCGTCATATTAAGGTTCTGGTTTTTGAAGCAAAACCTTATGGGTTATTGAACTTTCGGAAAATATATCACCCAATTAGCAAAACAGCCTCTTTTTGATTTACATCACCAACTATTAGGTAGTGATACTTAATATTTGATTGGCATTTCTTTGTTCTTTTGTTACAAAGCCAAACAGGTTCAACAGATGATGGAAGGCAGTATTTCCCCATTATTTAAATGCCTGTCGCAAAGATTCGAGTGTTTGCTTAAAACCTGAGGATATTTGCAAACCGTCAAGTGGAGTACGTTTATGTTTCCTTAAAGCTATTTCTAGGTTTAGTAATAGATTAAACATAAGGTGCTAAGGTGAATTATCATAAGCCAGTAGAATGTTTTCATTATAAAAATCTATCTTTCCTTATTACCTTGTCTATCTGCTGTGTTTTTCATCGTATAATCTTACATTACTTCAATATTTTTTACCTTTGGCTATACAGTTTGGATACATTTTGGGACGGCCTCAATTATCGCATGACCCAAATGGTCCCCAAGCTGTAAAACATGCCGCTTTACCTTATTCTAAGTCTTCAGTCTGTGTTTACTTTTACCAGGCATGTGCTTGAAGTTATGAAATATCCTACGAAAAATAAACAACAGATGTCAATTTTTTTTTTTTACACACCTGACAAGATCTTTTTTTAAATGCAGCTTCTTTTTAACATATCAATCTTAACACTGGCCAGTTACAAATTTTACGCAAAATCGATCGACATCAGCGGGAGCGAGTTGATGAGCGCGGGAAATGATTCAAATGTCAAATGTTTTTTTTTATATCATTTTGAACTTCAAATGAGTAGGGCTGTTTTTCATTATTACCATCAAAGCTTGGCAGACGAATTGGTGACCACAGTATTGTTGTACAAAACAGTTCTGAGATTTTATGTTCCACTTACTTATTTTTGTCTCGAGCTTGTATTTGGGTTTTTGGAGACATGGTAAGCGCCCCTAGAAGAAACGTGTTAGAAACTCTCGTAACTCCATACAAAATCCATTCTGAAACTGGGTTCATAATACAAAAAAGACAGTAAAGTAAAAAAGTTTATTGCTCAGGAGATATTGCTGCTTATTTTCTGACGGGTTTCCTTATTCGCCTTCATCTCAACATCCACGGGAAATGATGAAAGGCCATATTCTGGCCTCACAGCTCAATTAGTAGTAGCTCAGCTTCCTGTACTGTAGGTTGAGGGTTCGATATACACAAATATTTGTCCTTGGTAGACAAATATTTGCGTTGAATACGCAATCAAAGTATGCATTTACAAAAAAAACATGTATAAGTATTCTATCGTCATCTGGATCCCACAGTACAACCTACGCATAGTTTGGGGCTTAATGATATTGTGTAAAATGTCCTCAAATATTTATTTATAATATTTATTCTAGACAAGGCCAACTAACTAGTACCTTTCAGTATAACGTCATCCGTTCATGTTTGTGGGTTTGTTTATTTGTGTGTGCAAAGCTTGATTCTCTTTGAACTGTACGGTATATATACGCCTACAGCCACAGATACAACACGGGACTGTGCAAAGAGTATCAGCTATTCTGTACCCGAGGCTAACATGTTTATGTTTATAATGATTCACTACCATTTATTTAGAAATTTCGTTATTGTTGCTGAGAGCAAATTTGAATAAAAGTTTTCAATGCGCGCAAGAAGCAGGTTTTATCAGCGAGTAGTTTAGCATTTTCGTCGTTTTTGTCTACAGTCAAAACTGTAATAAAATGGCACTTCATTGCAATCATTACATTATTAGCTCCACTTTTATAATAACAAAACTCCAGAACAGATGGCACTTCATTGCAATCATTACATTATTAGCTCCACTTTTATAATAACAAAACTCCAGAACAGATTTCTCGATAGTTTTCATTGAATCTACCTGTTATAAGACAAGTATCGCTGAGATTCAGAAAACAGATGTTCTTGTCCGAAACTTTAGCAGTATCAGCAGGGAGAGAGAGATAACTTAGGTTACCTAAGTTATCTAGTGATATTTTGTTTGTATCTTTTTTTTTGTATCTTTGTCTCTCGTTAGTCGAGGAATAAGGAACACTATAATATTAATAGCTCCTAAAATTTCTGATGCACTATGGACCTAATCCTAATCTTGTCGTGAAGGCCATTATTAACATGGTCCTATGATGCCATGTACACTAATTTTATTTGCATAACAATGAGTCGCGTGCATTAAATTGCGATGACATTTATGCTTCAATTTCCGGCCATGCCAAAGCTTGATTTCATTTCAATGCGATATTAAATGGTGATGCATTAATGATTTGATAATTAGTGTTGAGTTGAATACAAATTCATCAAAAAGGCGATAAGCATTAATGCAGTAACCAAACAAACAAACAAAATCGTACAGTGCAGTTGGTAGTAGTTCTGCCTTTTGCGATGTAGGTTGTGGATTCGATTCCTACTGAGGATAAGGATTTGTGTAATTTATATTTGTTTACTCTGTATAAAGAAAATTATAGCTAATACAAGAATTTATAATTGGTATGTACAAAATACATATGAAACAGTTGAGCTATCTACAGACCGTTGCAAACGATCTAAAGGTAGCTCAACTGATCCAGATCAGTGCCAATCGGAAGCGTTCCCAAAACACTGGCTGCATTGCCACGCTGAATGGCAATGCTGATTCGTTGTGCCAGATACTCACCAGCTCTCGGGTCACGTGTCGCTGTATAATAGATGTTACACTGTATTCTATGTTTATCTATATTTACAAAATTATATATTCTGTCAGCTACCTGGTTCCCATAGGTACTGTAATTGGTAGAGTAGGTAAGTTAGGCTTAAAACGTAGCACTCTTAAATAATCAATAAAAATATATGAATACCATTTACAAATTATAGAAGAAACTCGCATAATACATCGCAGATATAATGACGTAATTTATGATCTATGATTAGTTATATTTTAATGCATCTTTGCCTAATAAGAGTCAAAAATTTTCAAATAAGTAGTCAACAGACCTTTTTGACCAACCTATTTAAAATTTTTTGACTATGTGGCTATTGTACCAATTTGACATCGGTGTAGGTATATTTGTCTTTAATAAAATAAATAATTATTATACCAACAAACATATTTCTAAGGTTAATCCATCCATGGTCCATATGTGTTAACGTCTATTAAATAAATTAAAGGTTATTTTTCTCATTTTACAACCTTTTAATTACTTTCGAGTTCATCAAAGCAGTTTGTAATCAAGATGAGTAATCGAATTAGCTTGTATCGAGTCACGTTGTAATTATATAATGCTCGGCTCTTGATGTGGCATATTCTGGACTAGCGAGCAAGTTTGTGTACTCTTCCTTGGTCAATCTTAATAAGTAAATGAACATGTTTATTCTCTGTCTGGGTATTAGATTGTATGCCAAGTATATATTTACAAAAAAATGTATAAGTATTCTATCAGTCTTCTAGTTCCCATTGTACAAGCTGTACTTAGGTTGGGGCTATTTATTTACTAAAAAATTTGTTAGCTAAATCAGTCAATGCTCTTTGTATATCCGATAACAATAAGCCCAATTCTCGTAACGGTTTTATTTTATAATATTTGCTGATGGAACAAGCATATGGCTCAACAATCTCCAAATTGTATTCTTCGAAACTGCCATTTCAGACAGGCCTAATTTCGACAGTCAAATTCTATAGATAATTTCGTCTCAGCTCCAAAAAACTAGCACCTAGATTCACCTAGCTTTCATGATTTCAACAAATAATGCCTTTTTGACTTTTTTTAAATCATCTAAGAATATATGTAACAAATAAATAAAGCGCAAGTGTACAGTATTTACAATTGATCATGCATCTCATTTGCATTTAACTTGGTTTTATTCTGAATGTGCCTAAGTAAAAGCCGGTAGATGTAGGTACCTACTCTGATCGAGCGCTCCTTTGTGCGGGACTTGATGTCCCGTGGGACTGCCTTCTCTGCTATGTGTGGACCAAGTTTATGAGAACTTTAAATGGAGAGTTTCGTTTGGTTAGGCAAACGTTTGACCGCAATATCTTCTCACGTTGTTTATAGAAATTCTAAAAAAATGCAGCTCCTGTAAGGAATTCCAATTTTTTGATACCCGCATAAAAAAAGGCTGGACCAAAGCGCTTGATACGGTTTCGTCAACCATAAATAGTCTCGTTTTCATCGTATGGTGACCTTTTATAAAATCATCCCTTAGCTATAATTATTAAATGAGGACATATAATGGCTTATCCGATTTATTCTCCTGCCAAAATCAGACACAGATTGGACTTTTCATCCATTCTGTCACCCTGAGCCATGGGCTAGATTTGGGGCGGTTTGAAAAGAACAACCTCTGTTATTTTATTGATCTAAAATTAATAACGTGTTTTTGTTTTTATGATATTCTCTACAGTTAAACATAAGTCTTAATCATGATCCTTGACACTTTTTAACGGTTCTGTCATCGTCACTTTACTGTCACTTATCACTCAACAAAAAAAGGTGACAACATACTATCAGCCAAAAACGGCTGTAGCTATTACAAAAAACTAAAGAAGCTTTCAGATACCCATTACGACGACCGATGTCGCATGGTGGGCGAATGCCGCTGGCGACGCAGGAGGTTGGGTGTTCAATTTCCGCCTTGGGATAAATGTTTGTACGATCTGCAATATTTATTTCGGGTGTTCAGGGTATTTTCTATGTATAATAAAAAATATCTATGTATCTAATGTATTGTATTAAGTATATCAGTCGTCTAGTACTCATAACACAAGCTCTGCTTAGCTTGGGGCTAGATGATGCTGTGTAGATTGTCCAACATTATCATATTATTATTATAAAAAAGCTTCTACCTTGGCACACAGTATCAAATAAAGATATTATCATCCAAAAGCGGGTACAGTTAGCCGCGTGAGTCCTGTATCAGTACCATCGGCTCCGCAGTGTCCAACCCGAGATTATTACCAACCGATTAACCTGTATTTACAAACTTTCCAAGATGAGAATGCACATCAAAACTTTAGTTCATTTTTACAATCTTACCAGTACCTATAGAGGCACACAAATCCTTCAAAACATAATGGGATATATTATATTGAGATATTTTATCTTATTAAAAGTTCTAAAACTAGATATCCTATAGATATTTTATATATTAGTAAAATCTATAGAATCTTCATTATTATGTAAAAAATGATGGTTTGGTTGTTTGAGATTTAATCACGCTCTAGCTACTTCGATTTGGATGAAACTCACATGAAATATAGCTCTTAATCTGTATTAATATAGGTTTACTTATCATTCCGAAAATTTTACAGGAAGTAAGTGAAAAAGACCAAAAAAAGCTCTGGAGGAGGATATACATTTTTATCATAGTAAAGTGCCTCAATATTGATGTTAGCAAATTATCTCTACCACGCGGGTAATGTTACGGATTTTGGACCCTTTTCATCCATGGATGTCTGGTCTACTGTGCTTGGGAATTGTAAATGATTGCAAGGTTATTGTAAACAAAGATTTGATGCTCAAACCATTTTAGTTTCGCGGTGAGACACCTGAATGCATCAGTACTGCTCCTGAAAACCATAAAGGAAGTTTCGTATTGCCGTTTGGACTTACAGTGGCCTGAAGTCCATTCCACAGCCAAGTTGAAAACAAAACTTCGTGTATCGTTTTCCAGAGTTGAGACCCCGAGGTAACTACTGCAGGTCTACTCTCGAAAACGATAAACGAAGTCTCCTACTGTCGTTTTGTGTTACACTGCACGGTATGACAAGCAGCCACAACTTGACAGTGGGACTGTTACCAACTTACCCCGCAGTGAAATGAGTAGCGAGGTATGCCAACAAATGAATAACCAAGTTTTTCTTTTTTTTTCAGATCGCTGCTGTTGGCAGCCATCTTTTTAAGTAATTGTATATCCTGGACTGCATCAAGGCACCATTACACACATAATGTAAGTAGCTATATACGGAATGTCTCATTATGTAGTGTTAAGGCGGTGGTACTCGCCAACGACCTTGAGGAGTCTGTCCATACTGAGTTTCACTGCCGCCCGTCGCCCGCACAGGGACCCGCGCGCATTCCATTTCATATCGCATTCAAGAAATAATTATTTGTAGCCTAATGAATTATTAGCTCAAACTGCCAATTGTTCACTTTGTGATAAATACTTTGACAAATATTTGTGTGAAAAAAAAATACTAAAAATCAATACCGTTTAGAAGAAATAACCAAATTTAAAATAAAAATTGCTTCACTTTGGATATTTTTTTCATATAGTAATAATATAGTTAGAATTATTTCAATTGTTCAAATTAAAATTTAGTCTTTAATAAGCAATATATATATTTTTTGGACATTTATACTCACTCATCAAAGATAAATAACACGGAGAAAACCTCTCGTTGGCGGATACCACCTCCTTAAGCAAAAATCTAGGCCTAACTCTTCAAGTGGTAGCCGAAACACCCCATTAATTTAAGAATTAATAAATAAATATTTATGGAATTTTTTTTATGTAACATGGAGCTAACCCCAAACTAAGCATAGCTTGTATCATAGGAACCAGATGACTGATAGAACACTTGCTTACTTTTTTTGTTGTAAATGCATACTTAGAATACAATCTATCACCCAGACAGAGAACATCTTTGTTCATCAATGTTTGTTCTCGGTGAGGATCGAACCCACAACCTACAGCACAAGAACAGAGCTTATACTAACTGAGCTGTGAGTCCAGGCAACAATGTTCGTAGAAATTACGACACATATGCCACTGAAAAAACCTGTAGAAGCATGTACCTATAGCTAACCTTACAGGGTATCTTAATCGAATGATCCTAGGTAATGATTTGTTATAATAGTGGTATGTTCCATTAATAAGTCGTATACCAATTAAGTATAAGAATTTTCATCCTGATTGACTGACTAACTGACAAAATAGACGACGCACAGTCTAAATAAAGCACTGGCATAAGCGGGGTAATTTTTAGGCTATATTTGTTTTGGCGCGTGGAGGTGTACAAAGAAAGGAATTTCTGAAATTCAGACACAATGGGTGCAAAGAGGGCTGAAGTTTGTATGTCTCTACCAATCATAATAACATTTGTCCTGACTGACTTACTGACATATAGACAACGCACAGCCTAAACCACTGGTCGTAGAGACGTGACATTTTCAGGCTATATCTGTCTTAACACGTAGAGGTGTACTAAGAAAGGAATTACGGAAATTCAGCATCTAAAGGGGTACAACGGGGGCTAAAGTTGATAAAAACATTATTCTTCTGTGCATAGGTACCACACAGTTTATTTAGAGTTCAATTACCTTGCCTTGAATCTATGGAGCAGCGACCTCGCTCTTACATTAATCAACCGAATAATAGCCATTGCAGACTTGTTAAATATGCATTACACTCAAACATTATTGACTATGCTAATAACCCCCAATGATTTGCAATTGTCACAATTGAATTCACATCGTATACCTGAACGAAGTGTATGTAATAAAATAAATAAATTTACAGTGTATTTGTCTAGTAAACTATAAAATAAATTCGTTGTGTTAAATGAACATCAAAACATAATTATATAGAACCAGAGTGAACTGCATAACATCAGGCTATGGTGTTTTGTATTTTGATAATACAAATTTGATAACAAGCAGATGTGGATCATCTGCTTGTTATCAAAATACAAAACACAATAGCAAAAAAAATGGCACATATAAACATAGGTAAATAAAATCATCTCAGTTATGGACCGGAAATAAATATAACTTTAAAATAAAATAATTTAATCAAAGTAAAAAAATATGTATAAATAATATATACTCTTACTTTTTTTATCACAGCATGCACCACATAATAGACAAGGTTATGCCATTTTTCCACCTTAAATTTAGTAATAGTAGTTAACACGTTGTCAGAAATTTTGTAGTATTTAGGGGATGCTTAGGGGGCAAGGTCTAACGGAGAGGTAACACGCAGTTTTCCGCAGTTTTTTTAGGTTAATAGAGTAGAAACCATTCTATGTACTACCATTCTAAAAAATCAACTAGAAAAAAAACCATTGCTCTTTCAGAAACATAAAATCTATTGAGCTTTTGGTATTTTTTTAGAAGTTATTGCTATACCTAACTAAAATAGGTTCTGTACTCGCGCCTCAAATCTGAGCATGCCTTGAACAAGATTTGTTCAAGAAAAAAATTATACACGGCGTATAAAAAGTTTACCCGCCACATCTGTCTAAATGAAACCTATTTGTTACAACTAGTCGTGAAAACGTAATACATTTTCTCATTAATAAAAAGGCAAAGCTTCTCGACCTTATTAAAATGTTTGTTTAGGTATTTCTTTATGAGTGGAACAACTTTAAACAAGCATTATGATTTCAAACAAATACTTACCATCATACTAAAGTTATAAGGCAATTTATTATTAATAACTTTCGAGTTTTTATTGACTTTCGATTTCAACCCTGCGCCTGCGCTGGTTGAGGATGGAACGAGCTCGCAGCGTGGGACCATACAACACTTGTAATATTGTATTTAATCTTATAGGGCTGTCAAAGATTTTAATATGCTGTAAATCATAATTTTAGTGAAGGTGGAATGAAGTGCTTAATCTTAAATTGTCGGGCTGAACATAAATACGAACACAAAGACATGTATTACAGTCAGCTGCACCAAAATATATACAATTCACAAGATTCATAATATTCACAAATTACAATAATTTCTTACACATTAGAAACTCAAAAATCATCAATTCAATTGAATTCAGTTATTTATTAGCTTTTTAAAGTTATGAATTTTACACATTCTAGTGCAGCTGACTGTACCTACAATAAGACGATACGACTCTTCAGATGTAAGGTTAATTATTTAACAGATTTCAACTTACCACACCACACAACTAACCACAAGATTAGATCATTTTAAAACTCTTTTTTAATGTATCCTATATTAAGTTCTTGGTATGAATGCCTCAGCAGGTTTTCTGTCTTGCATTTACCTTATTAAGTTAGATTGGCACCATACTGGAGCTTAATTATTTACATGTTTATTATTTTGTAAAAGGATTATACAAAAAACGGTAAACCAAGACGTATGCCGGTTCTTCTATGCTTGGGCGCGACGATACATCACAAATACTTAAATAATAAAAAAGCGCAATTCCAAAATTTTATCCAATAAACCGCTCCATACGTCTACATACTGCCAAATATTTAGGAATTAATTTGCCCATAAAATATTAAATGAATGGCGTCAACCCTAATAAAACGTAATAGGCGAGTGTTTGAGTTCTCGCGAGCTATAAATCTAATCAGAGATGGCGCCGCCGACACCGTCGCCGATGATGCGGTGCGTTGCGTTTATTTAAGAGAGCGGTTAAGCTCCATTTAGATGAGGAGATTTTACCCGAACTTCTGATTATCGAAAAGGATCTAAAAATCTCTCCCCATGTAAACGTAATGTACGGTAATCGCATGTGGAGTTCAATACAAACCTATGCATCGACAAGATTAAAATGATCTAGATTAGATTAGAAAATACTTTATTGTAAGTACAAAAAAATTTACGATTTTAAATTTTTTTTTTTATTTCTTACTTACTTTTTACTTACTTACTTTCCTTTGTGTACTGTGGGTGGTAGTGCTCCATAAAACAATATTAGAGAGAAACGCCTAACTACTACAACTTTGATTGATCTATTACGGGTCCCGGAAATTGATCTTGTTGTTTGATAAAACATTATTAAAGAATTAGATAAAACTTTCCCAAGGTGAGCTGCGATATTTTATCGATATAATAACATAGTAAGCACGTACCTACTAGAGTAGTGGTGTTCAGACAGCGTGTTAAATTTTATTACCACCTGTATCAAGAAGTGGTTTTTTCGATATGTGTGAGAAGCAAAGTAAAAGGCACTCGGGGTGTAACCGATGATCATGGATTAATACCCGATTCTAATATCCTACGAACGTCCGTTAGTAGTATTACACGGCCATTTCTTCTACTACTAAAATACTTCGCTAATATAAATTGGGAAATATCAGTAGCGTCATCTAGTGAGATACATAAATACTATCCTGAATTACGCTTACTCTCGCTTACTGAAAAATTGACTCGGTCTTTGCATTTATAAAATACTTCCGAATATCATCTGAGGGGTAACCGTGAGCTCGATAGTTTGTTGGCTTAATTAGCTGTACCGTGAGCTCAGTCCGAACAGACTCGAACAATGGATACGAGTATATCTTCGTACAAATCTAAAATACGTTACTACCCACAAAAAATGGTAAGCAGTGCTATCTGTCAAGCAATATAGCAACGGCAATCTTAGCATCCTTTTTTTTTTTTAATTTAAGGACTGAGTCGCTGAGCGACTATTTCAGCCCTGTAAAAGCTTGCAATTACCTACTACCTACGAACTAATAATATACTAACAAAACTGAAAAGTGTACGCCGCAGATGCATTGAAAATGCAACCGTGCTATAAGAGCTCACGGTAGGGGGGCTGGTCTTAAGACCTCTAAGCCAAAGTTCGTTCAGTGGAAGATCTTTCTTCGTTGGAGGACATACACCTTGCCCTCCACATACCTTTTAGACCGTTCACCGCGGGAACGATGTGATTCCGACATAATGTTATGACGATAAACAAATCGTTGGTGCATCGAGTGTTGCAATGCTGGAGTTGAACTCGGGCTCTTCAGAAAGCAGGGACGGATCGAGACAGCAAGAGCTTACAAGTCCTATTTCGCCTTGTTTCGTTCATACCTAAAGGGTATAAGAGGGATGTTCGTTCGCTTCAAAATTAACTTCGCTATCGCCTAAATTAATGTTCATAAGTACTATTCTATATTCGCTGACTAATCCGCCACGCTACATGGTCTATTACAAATAAGTAACCTTGCAATAAGTTAGCGCTATATTTTCCAGAAAAAATCTCTTTCTAAATAACAAAATATAAACTGGAGTATAAACTTAGACGAATAAATCACAATATAAAGGACTGAACTATTCAGAGTTCATATAAACATGAATAGAAGAGACATTAGGCAGCATCATTATTATGCCACGATGATATTTTTCCTCGAAGAATCATGAGTGGGTACTTTGTACACAGAGATCTGAAGGGACACAGATATCTACCATGCCTGGGAATTAAAGTTTTGATGCTATTTCTTTGCAAAAGGTTATAACAGAGACAGCAAACAATGAAAATAAGATAAGATGTTTTCTGGCGAAGAAGCCCACACTAGGCTGGCGGTATCGTAACGTCGTCCATGGCCGGACAGGAAATAACATAAATTTGAGATTTAATAGATATTTACTGCCGAAAAACAAATGTTTGTCTGTCAAAAATCTAAATACAAATCAAAGGAAATTGAGTGAATTCACTAAAAAAGCAGTGCAAAGTATACCTAGATCAAATGCGGCCCTGCATAGTAATGTAGTTTTATCGGCAACACAAGCAAGTATTGATTAAGTGAAGCTGGTAAGAGTATTTTCGTTTCCAATAGCGCATGTACCGGTCTACTGACGGAATTATAAGGAAGTCGTTACTCAGATGGAGATTTTATGATTGAAATTCTATTGGAGACATTACTTGCATGTAAATACGTAATGTAATTTAGAGTTTTTTTTTTTAAGTTATGGATCCACTGCCAAGTAGAAAGAATTTACATAGGTACGATCTGATTTAAGTAACATAATTTCGTAAGTTCTTTTATACGGCTTGTTTATGAAACACGCTGATGCCAAAAAGAATCCGCAGGGATCATCTTGAAACGTCTTAAATGTATTAGGTGCCAGTTCCTTGCGACCAAGACTAAAAGAAGCCTTAGGAACGTGCCTTATGGAACATTATTGTGTGTGGATCCTGAGGCATACAGGTGTTAAGCCTCATACGCCTGTAATTTCACCGGCAATTAAGAAAGTTAATAATTAAGTAGGCAATTATTAATAAATAAATATTTATGGGCATTTCACCCAACACCATAGTTGTAATACGGGAACCAAATAACTGATAGAATAGGTACTTATATTATTATTAATACAATATAACATCCAGATAAAGAACAAACATCTATGTTCATCTTACAAATATTTATCTCAACTGCATATTTTTAAGCACTTAACTTTTTTTTTCTTCAGGTCAATGGCCATCGAAGTAGACACAGACGACAAGGCGCAGGTTTGTTTCTATCAGCGTCATACGTCCTCCCCGGCGGGGAAGGCAGTGGCTGGGGAGAATGGGGGGAGGTGTCACCTTGCTCGCGCACCTGTGGGGGAGGAGTTGCCAGTCAGAAGAGGATATGTTTGCAAATAGGGTAAGAAAAATATGACTGTATACCTACGTTTTCAAAAACAATAACGCATGGTAATGGTGGTACATGCCATCCAGAGAGAGAAGCAGACAATAAAAAGCTTGTACTTTTTCTCCTGGAGACTTGGCGCATTTCAAACAGTACAAAATCCGGCAGCATCGAAGAGAGTTCCTCTCGATTCTCTGATCGGTCGATGCTCTTGGTAATCAAGAGCTGAATAGGATAAGGAGTTCAGGACGCCTATTGTCTGTTATCCATATTGAAGGTCCTACACCAAGGTTCCTCCACCTCCAAGACTGTTTGATGCTATAATTCTTTTTTAACATCCAGGTCTGACGGTCAGCCGCTTTGTTCAGGAGGCGACACCAAGTATTTTTCATGCCAGACACAGGACTGTCCAGCTGGTTCAAAGGACTTCAGGGCAGAGCAATGCTCAGAGTACGATGACCAGCTGTTCAGGGATATCAAATACAAGTGAGTAGACTACATAAGGATAAGCAAAGCTTACCCTTTACATAACCTACTCATTGGGACGACCGACGTTGGGTGAGAAACAATTGCAAAATGCCTATTTGATTACAAATAGCAACCAAAGTCGTTTCGGTCGAAAAACAAGGAGTGAAATGCATTTTTTTTGGAATATCAGTTAATATTGTAATGGAGAAAGTCGCTTGTGATAGAGACAACATGCTGATTGGGTTTCAAACAACACAAATACCAGGAGAGTTTTATATGTGGACGATTAGCGTAAAAAAATACTAAATTTAAAAGGCTATCCTGTTTTTACGAGGAAAGTAACAGAATAGAAACAAAAAAGGCAGCAACATCAGATAAACCCAGACGGTGTTGTTTCCTTTCTTCTTCATTCCCAAACTAGCGTAACTTTTCAGATGGGTGCCATACACAAATGCTCCGAACCCTTGTGAGCTGAACTGCATGCCACATGCGGAACGGTTCTACTACAGACACAAAGCCAAGGTCATCGACGGCACCCGCTGCAATGATGAGTCCTTCGATATCTGCGTCAATGGGACCTGTCAGGTATAAATCTTATTATTACCTATTTGTATCAATTATCGAATAACCTGAGCAATTTGTTTTAAAAAAAAATGCACCTTATAAGTAAACAGTTGGAAGAATAAGCCTAAGATCGACTCTAGATATAAGACCTGTTAACTCTCAGCAAATCAAAAACTTAACATTTCATCTTCGCTGAAAGGGACGGCAGAACACAACTCTGAGAAGCGACACAAAAGTTCAATTTTATAGCCAAAACGTCCACAAAAATCTCCAAAAGGATGTTTAACCTACGTAACCATTTGTTTAACAGCCCGTAGGTTGTGACATGATGCTGGGCTCCAGCGCCAAGGAGGACAAGTGTCGGGAGTGTCGCGGGAACAATGCTAACTGCCACACCACCTCCGGCGTACTGGATACCGAAGACCTTAGAAAAGGTAAATTCATCTATACAAATAAATAAAATTGAAGTGTCTGTTTGTAATATTAAAATAACCGCTTTTTACTACACGAATATGAATGTATATACGGTACATATACCAAAACAGCATTTTTTTAAATTTTTGTCTGTCTGTCTGTCTGTCTGTTTGTTCCGGCTAATCTCTGGAACGGCTGGACCGATTTCGACGGGACTTTCACAGGTAGATAGCTAATGTAATAAGGAGAGGCTTACTTTTTATCCCGAAAAAATAACGGTAACGGGATAAATCTGCCACGCGGGCGAAGCAAGTGGCCGCTATTTTATGCCGTATAACGCCATCTGTTGGCGACGCCGAGTACTACTTTAGTTATTTTATAATGACTACAATCATCAGTACTTATGTACTAGCGCCACCGTGCGTCTTTATTTTATCATATTTAACATAAAAATCCAAAAAATTCAAAGATTTGTAAGTAAACATGTTTACCGCCCAACGAAGTGGGCACGGGTCAGCTAGTTTACAATATTCTCGACGTTCTAGTGCTACGATTTCGTTACCTATCAGTAGGGATAGTTACTATAAATACTGTCATAACCCTATATACTCGCTGTTTTTGTGTATTTATGGATAAACCATTGCCAACTTGTTTGTGTTTCAGGGTACAACGATATGCTTCTGATCCCGGAAGGTGCAACAACCATTCTGATAGCGGAAGTAAGACCCTCAAACAACTATCTAGGTAAGATATTGGAAAGAAAGTTAAAGAAGATTTCGATGTATTTCTTGTGTTTATCTAGCTAAATAAAATAAACAGCTCCTTGAGATCATGGTCATGAGGTCATGGTCAAAATTAAACCTCAAAAATATAGGCCTAAAAGCAAATAGTCTGACATTGGTAAAATAAAACATCGTGAGGAAACCGCAAGCGATTGCCACAGTCATCACACTTGACAGGCCGATCGGTATCTGCCGGTATCTGCATGTAGGCTCTAAAGCAGTTCATTATGCGTGAAGAGTGTTCAGACTAAACTTGCAGCCAGCCTACTTCCAAAAGCACAGAAGTATCCGCAGGCTTGTTGCAGTGTTTAGTACTCAGGAGACTGCTGTGCATTTCTTGGTGCGCTTCCTAAGTTGCATATTATGACATTTATGGTAGCTAGGTCTTTTTTTAAGGCAGGCCCATCACGGCCACGTAGTAACATAGGTACCTAAGTATCATCCATTTGAGCAGGCTAATTACTGACGTACTTTTTCAGCTCTTCGTGCGAAAAACGGAACATTTTACCTGAACGGCGACTACCACATCGACTTCCCGCGGAATTTGCACATTGCTGGCGCTATGTGGACCTATGAGCGCAGCCAGCAAGGCTTCGCGGCACCCGACAAAATACGCAGCTTGGGACCCACCAACGAGCCTTTATATCTCTCTGTAAGAATATGAATACTTCATAACTGTTTTAATAAGATGATTATGAGAAACATACGATTCTTTACTAAAAGGTGTTAGTCAAATTGAAATTTAAACTAGTTCTAATTTATCGTCCCGTTTTACTTAGATCGGCAATTGGGGTTTTGAAAAAAAATAAATATTGATTTTTTTATGTATTTTAAAACATTATTATTAATAATATTGATATCTAATGCAAAAAACTTCAAAAAAAAATTATAAAAATTTATAAAATTTAGAAAAAAATCACGTGACTATAAACGCGCCATGATTGATCACCATAGTTGTGACGTCACAATGTTATAGCTATTCAATAACAGTACAGCGTTTACGGCTATATTGCAATGAGTGAAAACTAAAATTATGACGTCACACGCGCTCGGGTTTGTTCGGGAGCTGTTGGCGTGTTTTCAGTACTGGATTCAAAAATTAATTTTTATTTTGAAATAACTTTTGAATTATTGCGAAAAAAAAATTAAAAAGATAGTTTTGTTATAAAACTTATACATGATCTTTCCATTTACCGCAAAAAAAAAATTCAAAATCCCAATTAGGATACCATGCATCTTAAATTCACAGACCAATATAGGTAATCTATTTGTTGATGACCAATGTCACAATGCCAAGACTTAACAATGTGTATTGTTAAATTAATAAAACCACACATGTGATCTTGGCTATTCATTCGTCAGAATCGATGGTGATTTTGGCGACGCAAAGGATTATATTTTTTATGATGAGAGGCGTGAACATTTTAAATATCTGTTGAAACTCTTCAGCTCCTCCTTCAAGATGAGAACGTTGGCATAGACTACAAGTACAGCCTACCCTCAGACATGGCACCACCGCGGAACAAACGATACAACTGGGTGCACGAGCAGTTTACACCTTGCAGCACTTCCTGTGGGGCAGGTGAGTTAACGATACCACACACATACGTTATACATACTTTACTTAGTATGGTATTTTAGCCAGCTGGTTATTGCTTGGCAGGTTCCCAAACGCGAACAGTGTCCTGCTGCTCCCGCGAAGAGCTAGAAGTCGTCGACGAGAGTCTCTGCGATGAGGGTCTGCGGCCCCCCACCAGCCAAGCCTGCAATCAGCAAGAGTGCGCCCCACAGTGGGTGCCGGGGGCCTGGGGACCGTGCTCTAAGCGCTGCGGCAAAGGAGGCATCAGCTCGCGAGAGATTACCTGCCAGAAAATCATTTCCAATGGGTAAGTGTGTATGTAAATGTTTTCTTTCGAGGCGTCCAAGGCATTGACGCCTCGTTATTTCTTAAGAGGAGCTAAATAGTAGGTTTTGTTTAACCGTCGTCGTATTTTATGGCCACTTAGGCGACCGGCTTGCAACCTTTCATTTATGGAATACTGCAAAAAGTGGGTATGTACCATATGTACTATCTGGACATGCCTCTGACTACCCCCTTAGATATCTTTAAAGAATCTCGAGTAGATACTTGGTACTAAGCGATTGAAGGGGATGTCTATTGTAGGTACTTGGGGATTAAAGTCGTGATGCTATTTCTTTTTCTTTTTTTATGACAAAAGACATCATCGATATACTTGCTTTTGATTTTAAATGCTTAGTTTAACCATGTTTAACTCTCACTGTCTGCTTACAGGTATCCGTCCATGGTATCTGAAAAGGAATGCTTCGACTTGCTCGGACCCAAGCCTGAGCTGTTTCAGAAGTGCAACGAAAATGCCAGTTGCCCCACATGGTTCACAGGACCTTGGAAGCCAGTAAGCCTATGCTTTCCACTTGTATATAAAATTTTCTATAGGTGTTTAGCAAAAAAATAACCGTTATTCTCGCGGGATATGCTCTCAGTAGTACCTAGTAAAGCTTTGAGGTGGAATCGTCGTGGAACCGTGCGGACTTCTGCTATTGTTCTGGTTACCAGTATATTATATGACCTGCCCATTTTCTCCTCTTTCTTGTTATCACAAGGACTATGTATGTTAGCTAGGTTGGTATCCTTACATCCATTTTTTATAAGATCAGGAAGAGAAACACTCAACATAGCTCTTAGCCCTTTAAGTAAGGTAGATACTTAATTGACTTCAGACACAAAATGAATTCAGAGACAGAGAGAAAATTATATTGCTTCTAACTTATCATTTCACTCATAGTGTAACAAACGCTGCGATCAAGGCACGCAGTCTCGTCAAGTGGTATGCTATCAGAAGAACGACGGAAAGATTGAGGTTTTTGAAGACGAGGCGTGCGAGGAACCACGGCCAGCAGGGGAACAATCGTGTATGGTGCGGCCTTGCGATGGTGTTGACTGGGTTGCATCAGACTGGACTGGGGTAAGTTAAGGATCTTTAAACTCTAGAGGTACCTCAAAGTGAACCTGAAAATGGGAATTCATCTATAAAATACCAATTATAAGAATCTTTGTTCTGACTGACTGACATATAGACAAAGCACAGCCTAAATCACTACTGGTTGCAGATTTCAGGGTATATTCGTCTTTGTACGAGTTCCAAGATTCAACCCCTAAACGGGTACAGCCAGGGTTGAAGTTTGTATGAAAATAACCTCATGCGAACAAGATCAAGTTCAAGTTTCGCTAGCTTATTATAAGTCATAGTCAGTTTTGGCCATGATAGTGTTTGATAGAGTTGTATATACATATAATATATATTCTTAAATAGTTGTAATATTATTTTCATTACTTTGATTCCAGTGTGACTCTTGTCAATCAACCATCCGCACCAGAATGGTGGTCTGCGCCACCAAGAACCACGAGGTGGTGGAAGACAGGTTCTGTTCCTACCACCACAATATTTCTACTCAGGAAGACTGTACACATGTTAAATTGCCACCTTGTCAAGTCCAGTGGTATGCTACACAGTGGAGTAATGTAAGTTTCTGTTACTTTATTCAGAATACATATAGATAACTTATCTAGTCAAATTATCTAGTATTTATTTTAATATTATTGTTTTCCCATAAACGAACACACCCCTTGTAAACTTCTTGAGTCCATTCCATACAAAGATTGTCTGGTAGAGATCGCTGTTTAGCGATAAGACCGCCCATTGTTTGTAGTATTATTTTAAGTTTTTTTTTTGTTCATTCTTAAGTTGTGGTGTACAATAAAGTATTTTCTATCTATCTATCTATAACTTAGGCTGGCTGTACAGCATCAGAAAACTTCTGACATAAAATGCTGAACGTTTTTGAAGAAAATTTGTAACCGCGTGCGTCTACAAAGCTAGAGATCTCAATTCCAACCAGGTTTACTTTGAAACTAACATTTCAGACAGGCCCAACTTTGACATTTAAATTCTAATTTCTCTTTATATCTCGTCGTTTTACAAAGTATGAGAAATGGGCATCTGATATTCCGATTCGTCAATTACTGTCTGACGTGTATCAGGCAACGAATGTTCGGTCCGACAACTTTCTTACCATAATTTATTTATACTGTGACTAGCGGTTGCTCGCAGCTTCGCCCGCGTGGCAGATTATTCCCGTTCCCGTTATTTTTTCGAGATAAAAAGTAGCCAAATGTTAATCCAAGTTATAATCTATGTTTATTCCAAATTTCATCCAAATCGGTTTACTGGTTAGAGCGTGAAAGAGTAACCTACATCCATCCATTCTTACAAACTTTCGCGTTTATAATATTAATAGGATGTGCATCCCGCACGTAAGTATGGTAAGACAATTGTGTATGTAGCGATTGATAATATTGTCCAGCACAAATTGTATGTGGCGAAGGCATTCTGATGAAATCTGAAATTTTCCGACAAACGCTTTCCGATAATATACCTACTGCCGGTCTAAGACATAAGATAAAGGTTCTACCACCTGCACCTATATCAGTGGTTCCCAGACTCTTTTGTTTCATAGACCACTTTCATAATTTTGCTGGATCCGGTGGACCCCCTGCATTTACATTACCACCAATTTCTAAATCGATACCGACATGGTCTGGATTCGACTCCCAGCTCGGAACTATCCATTTTTTTCTCAATTTATTTATAAATTGTCTAAATAAGAAGGTTTTATTTAGGTATCATATTATTTAAAGTAACAAGCCAACATTTTAGTTCTTCACTATCGAAACCAAATTAATTTTCATGCACCCCTGCTTACGATTGTAGACTCCCATTTTTGTCACGTCCAACGTAGACCCCCGTCGAGTCTCCCGTGGACCCTTGGGGGTCCATCTGGACCACTTTGGGAATGACCTATATAAAAAAACTTTTTCCAGTGTTCCGCAGTGTGCGGCAAAGGAGTGCAGTCTCGTAGTGTATTCTGCGGTCAGTTCGACGGGAGCGCTGTGACGAAAGTAGACGACAGCAAGTGTAGCGACCAGCCGAAGTACAACGACACCAAGCCCTGCGAGGTTCCTAGGGAGTTGTGCCCCTTACAGTGGTTCACTGCACCTTGGACTGCCGTAAGAGCTTTTATTTTTTCCTCCTATCACCAAATATATTTTTCTCATTTTTATACAACTTGTTGATGGAACAATCAGATGGCCCACCTGATGTACCTATATCAAAGCGTAAATCGCAATACCTCAACATAAATATTTAAGGGGGCTTTCATGCAACAAATGTGATTTTGCCGTTTTTATCATAGAACCCTTCGTACGGAACCCTTCGTGCGCGAGTCTGACTCGCACTTGGCCAGTTTTTTATGCACGCAAAGATAAAAATAAAACTATTTTTATACAATGTCTCTAAAGACCTCCGAAGACTTTACAATGGCGTTCATGTTATCTACCTATTTTATTTAATTTTTATTTATTTTATTTAATGAGAAACAAATTTATATTTTTATTGAATACTAGCGGCCGCTCGCAACTTCGCCCGCCCGGCAGTTTTTTCCCGTTCCCGTTATTTTTTCGGGATGAAAAGTAGCTTATATGTTAATCCAGGTTACAATCTATGTTTCTTCCAAATTTCATCCAAATCGGTCCACTGGTTAGAACGTGAAATAGTAACAAACATTCATCCATCCATCCATCCATACTTACAAACTTTCGCGTTTATAATATTAAGTAGGATTGCTATGATTTTCCCAAAATAAATAAAAGCTTGCTCTAGTGTACCAAAAAATGCGGCGGTGGCGTGAGGCACCGGCGTGTGATGTGTCTGCGCGGCGGCAAGGAGATGATTGACGTATGTCCCGAACCAGTGCCGCTGCCCTACGAAAATTGCAACACTCAACCTTGCAGTGACGGTAATCTATACCAATTATAAGAATCTTTGTCCTGACTGACTGACTGGGATATAGACAACGCACAGCCTAAACCACTGGTCGTAGAGACTTGACATTTTCAGAGTATATTCGTCTTGGTGCGTAGAGGTGTACTAAGAAACGAATTCAGGAAATTCAACCTCTAGTACAGCGGGAGTTGAAGTTTGTAAATGTTTGTTTTCGGTGGGAATCAAACCCATCACCCAAAGGCAGGGCTACTACGAACTTCTAGATAGATAAACACTTTATTGTACACAAAGGAAAACACTAGCACTAGTAATAAAAAAAACAAGTACAATAGACGGAATTATCGCTAAAAGCGATCTCTTCCAGACAACTTTTATATAGTAATCTTAAATATTTCAGCGCCACCAGCGGAGGAACTGGAGGAGTGCGTGGAAGAGGGACCGTACCCTGAGGTCGGCCTCGACGATATAGGAATTACGGTAAGCACCTATTTATAATAATAATGCTGAACAACCCACACAGCATCATCTAGTCCCAAGCTAAGCAGAGCTTGTGTTATGGGTACTAGATGACTGATGACTGATATACTTAACACAATACTATATTACATACATAGATTTTTTATTATACACAGAAAATACCCAGAACACCCGGATTAAATATTTGCAAATCGTAAAAACATTTATTCCAAGGCGGGAATCGAACCCGCAACCTCCTGCGTCGCAGGCGGACATACGCCCGTCGCGCCACATCGGTCGTCAAATTATTTTTCAATCCAGCGTAAACTTTTAAAACAGCGATACATTATTTAAAATTTCAGAAAACTTCACTAAATATGTGGCACGGCGGGCGAACGTCCGCCTGCAACCGCCTGCCTGGATGTTGTGTAAAATTGTCCACAAATATTTATTGTATTTTTAGGTCCAAATTACCTACTTAAGGAGTGAAGTGTCGTCAAATAACTGTGTGTGGCGTGTGCTTGAGGATAATACGTACCTATTTAACAAGCTTCGCCTTTTGTTGCAGGTGGCCGAAAACTACACCGACGACGAAAGTTTAGGTAAACGATTAACAACATATTTACTGTAAGTTATTACTGTAAAGTTCTCAGGTTAAAATGGCGTTTTATTTTTGCAGAGAATTTGGGCTTCATAACCGTGTATGAACCGGAGTCAAACTTCACAGGTAAGCAAGCCACTTAAGCCTGTATCGTGTGCGCGAACTATTTCGTTTTTAGCAATTTGACAGCGAGCCCAATATTGGTGTGTGTGATTCGCACACATGCGCGCAGGTTACTCACCAGTGCAGAGTAATGATGACACAGAGGTATTTTACCCTTTGAATTAATATAAAAAAGTCTTGGAAGATATATTAATTGGTATTCATTTAAATAAAGAATAATAATAAGTGATACTCTAGAAGAGCCTGTTATAAAGGTCATTCGCAAGGGTTTACTAGTCTGTACCCAGGTAGTGTAAACGGCAATGTAGCACGGAAGATCACTAGCTATACCAATGCACCTAGACAGCATGGTACCTACTAAAACTGGTAGAGTAGGCAAGTTTACATTTACAAGTGTACATTATTTAAACTAATGCGAGTAATTTTTGTCATATAACTTTGACGTTTATTCCTATGCATGTTTACCTATATCTTATTCTTATAATGTCACAGTCGAGTTAGTCTTCCTAAAACGATCCAACACATCACCAGCATCTGTCCCAAGGTACTTTGACAGAGCTATAATAATAGATAAACTACATAACACTAAACCATATAACTTCGATAAAATTAACAAAATCGCTAATAGATATCGCGGTACCTAATACACATAACTTACAATAAACTATTCTGAATACCTACATGTCAGATTGTCTGAAAATTTCTGCAAGACAACGCAAACCATGGTTCGCACTTGGCTTAGGCATTATTACCAAAATATTTATATTTTAAGAAAAAACCCATCGTAAAAATAATTATAATTATAATTAATGAGGTTATCTACCAGATATGAAAATAAGAATAATATATTTACAGAAATATTTACCTACCTAACTTTGTTTATACTCCTTAGCTAAGAGTTTACAAAAAATTGTAGCATAAGTCATTTTGTTTGTAGAACTAATACTAAGGTACCGTGATGAAACTGTTGGTAAACCTTTAAATAAATATCCTGTTCACTAACGAAGTCTTTATCTACCAGATTCGTATGGCGACTTCACTACCGAGGGATTCGGATCTGACTCCACATTCGACACGAGCACTGAAGAAATAGGCTCTGGAGAAGGTCCGCTAACATTTACTATAATTATTATTAGCTATAATTATTATACATCTAGTATAAAAATATATGATTAGCTGGTAGTAGTAGAGCTCTTAGTGAAGAGCTCATCCGGTGAAGTACCACAACTATGCCTATTTCTGCCGCCAAGCAGCTTGCTGTGTTTCGATTTAAAAAGTGTAGATGCCGCTGAAATAATAGGCACATGAAGCAATGGACACAAAGCAGTGCTCATAACGAACGTGACCTACAAGGCCATGCTTTTTTGTAAGTGATGGTAACCACTTAACATCAGGTGGGCCATCATTAGTTCGATCAGCAATCACATAAAACAAAATCTACTTGCTTTAGTACTTACAGTAAATAAGAAAGTAAATAAACGACTTTAGTAGTCAGAAAGGAATTCTGGAAACCCCTACACGGTTTCAGCAGGGGTTAAAGTTGGTATGAAAATAACTTCATCGTCACTTACCATCAGGTGAGATTGAAGCCAAAAGATAGTCTAATAATGTTAAAAAAAATATTCCTACGAACTTTCGCGCGCGTTTTGCTAGTATTCATATGTAGTATAGGTCCAGGTATAGTATAAGATACCTAGGTATAGTCGTACTCCGTGTATGTGCTAATCTTTTTAACAATGATCTCCGTTTCTACTCCAGGATCTACGGGCGAAACAACTGAAAATACCAGTGAAACCACCGAGTCTGGCCCTACTGAAACTAGTAACACCACCAAGTCTGGCTCTACTGAAACTAGTAACACCACCGAGTCTGGCTCTACTGAAATTAGTAACACCACTGAGTCTGGCTCTACTGAAATTAGTAACACCACTGAATCTGGCCCTACTGAAACTAGTAACACCACCGAGTCTGGCTCTACTGAAATTAGTAACACTACTGAGTCTGGCTCTACTGAAATTAGTAACACCACTGAGTCTGGCTCTACTGAAATTAGTAACACCACCGAGTCTGGCTCTATTGAAATAAGTAACACCACCGAGTCTGGCTCTACTGAAATTAGTACCACCACTGAGTCTGGCTCTACTGAAACTAGTAACACCACTGAGTCTAGCTCTACTGAAATTAGTAACGCCACTGAGTCTGGCTCTACTGAAATTAGTAACACCATTGAGTCTGGCTCTACTGAAACTAGTAACACCACCGAGTCTGGCTCTACTGAAACTAGTAACACCACCGAGTCTGGGTCTACTGAAATTAGTAACACCACGGAGTCTGGCTCTACTGAAACTAGTAACACCACCGAGTCTGGCTCTACTGAAATTAGTAACACCACCGAGTCTGGCTCTACTGAAATTAGTAACACCACCGAGTCTGACTCTACTGAAATTAGTAACGACACTGAGTCTGGCTCTACTGAAATTAGTAATACCACTGAGTCTGGCTCTACTGAAATTAGTAACACCACTGAGTCTGGCGCTACTGAAACTAGTTACACCACCGAGTCTGGCTCTACTGAAACTAGCAACACCACCGAGTCTGGCTCTACTGAAACTAGTAACACCACCGAGTCTGGCTCTACTGAAATTAGTAACACCACCGAGTCTGGCTCTACTGAAACTAGTAACACGACCGAGTCTGGCCCTACTGAAATGAATAACACCACTGAGTCTGGCTCTACTGAAATTAGTAACACCACTGAGTCTAGCTCTACTGAAATTAGTAACACCACTGAGTCTGGCTCTACTGAAATTAGTACCACCACTGAGTCTGGCTCTACTGAAACTAGTAACACCACCGAGTCTGGCTCTACTGAAACTAGTAACACCACCGGGTCTGGCTCTACTGAAATTAGTAACACCACCGACTCTGGCTCTACTGAAATTAGTAACACCACTGAGTCTGGCTCTACTGATAACACCACTGAGTCTGGCTCTACTGAAACTAGTAACACCACTGAGTCTGGCTCTACTAAAATTAGTGACACTACCGAGTCTGGTCCAACTGAAACTAGTAACACCACCGAGTCTGGCTCTACTGAATCTAGTAACGCTACCGAGTCTGGTCCAACTGAAATTAGTAACACCACCGAGTCTGATCTTACTGAAACTAGTAACACCACCGAGTCTGGCTCTACTGAAACGAATAGCACCACCGAGTCTGGCTCTACTGAAACGAAAAGCACCACCGAGTCTGGCTCTACTGAAACTATTAACACAACCGAGTCTGGCCTTACTGAAGCTAATAACACCACCGAGTCTGGCTCTACTGAAACTAGTAACACAACCGAGTCTGGCTCTACTGAAACTAATAAAACCACCGAATCTGGCTCTACCAAAACTAGTAACACAACCGAGTCTGGCTCTACTGAAACTAGTGATACTACCGAGTCTGGCGCTACTGCAACCACTGAATCTGAAGGTGTCTCAGAATTCAGCAGTTCTGGCTCAACAGAAATCAGTGAATCTGGCTCTACTGAGACCATGGAACCTACATCAACATTGTCCTTTGATTCAGGTGCGTATCTGAATAGTTACTAGGCCTAGTATCTATGCTTTTCTGTATTCGAATCTATTTAGCTTAGTATGCAATGGTCAATGGTCTTTCCAGTTTTCCCTTTCCCCTTTCTTCGTGAAAGGAAAAACGGGAAAACTTCCACGCCATTTCTTTTGAAGCTTAACCTTTTTTTCTATAATATTAGTAATTTCCTACCACTTTCTATATAATGCACTATTCTATGTTTCAGAAAGTACTTCATCAGCATCCAATGAAACGTCTACTACAGAAGCAGACGATTTTAGTACGTATTTATACAAACATAAAATCACACTTGGTTCCCATAGGGGTAAGCAGAGACCACGGATTTCCATTTGCTACGAACCTGACATACCTTTTTTGCTTCGTTCACGGTTTAGGGTATTCTTAACCTGGCCTTTCTCTAAAACGTTTTCTATCTGATTATGATACGTACACCAAGTCTTCCCCTCCTAACAGTCCCATTCAACTCGCCTAATGCATCTGTTTCGTCAATCTTCTTTCATCCACTCTCTACATATGCCCAAACCATCTAGCATCCCCTTCTCTACTCTTATTACTATGTCTTTTTTCATTCCACATTTCTGTCTTATAACACTGTTCCGCACTCTTTTACACACTGTTACACATTCATCTGTTTCAAATACCATAACTTTTGTCATATTCACATTTACTTTTATTCTTATTTATAGAATACTCTTGAATAGCTACCTATATCTAAGTGTTCCAGTCTAGTTTGGGAAAAAAAGACCATACACAAAAGATAACCATGTAAATTAGGAAAGTGACCAACTTAACCTGAGCTATCGTTACATCCTGGGTCTATCGTAGTGTGTAGCCCGAGGAGGTCGTGGAGTATCTGAAGCGGAAGACCCAACTCATCATGAGAGCTTGCTTATTTGACTTCTTATTGTAATGTGTGCTTAACGTTAATAATTAGGGTACAGTACCAACTGACCGTTTGACCTTTAGAAAGCCGAGTTTGGGCCGAAGGGCGTCACACACAGATGCTTCCGCTTGTATGTATACGGCGCAGACGCAAGTTAAATAAAAGGAGATTAATTTGATCTTTATTTTCTAGTACCTACCTACCTATGTGTAACGATTGTTTGATTTTGCAGCAAGTTCAGCGTTCGAATGGTTTACTTCGAAGCCACCAAAGATGTGCAGGCCGAGATTATCATGCAATGACACAGAGTTTGGATGCTGTCCAGATATGAAGATGAGCGCGGCCGGACCCTTCGATGAAGGTGATATGTCACTAAGTGGCTTAGTGGTGATTGACTATATTGTGAATAGAAATATAGTATGGACCTTCTGGTGAACGATGGCTAAATCTCTTCGCTTCTTGCCATGTTCTCTATTTGCTAGATTTACTATTGAAGAGATCAAAACCCGGGGTTCAGTTCAACCCTACCAAGGTTTTTGCAGTTTGCTTTAACCGGAAAAACTTATTCACACATTAATGTGTATTCACAATCCCATATCACGACCTCTTACCATAAGCTCCACCTCCAAGAGCTGAGCTCATAATGTACAACTCCTTTTTGACTTTTAATTTCCAGGCTGTGACAAACCAATAGAATCGTGCAAGCAAACTAAATTCGGCTGTTGCCCTGACGGCGTCTCCCCGGCCCTTACAGCCGATTTTGAGGGTTGCCCGTTAGCCGAGTGCAGTGAAACACTGTACGGCTGTTGTGTGTCTGACAA
This sequence comes from Electrophaes corylata, assembly GCA_947095575.1. Taxonomy (NCBI): domain Eukaryota; kingdom Metazoa; phylum Arthropoda; class Insecta; order Lepidoptera; family Geometridae; genus Electrophaes; species Electrophaes corylata. The sequence goes on along the minus strand of OX352716.1, from coordinate 2,625,570 downwards.
CAAGACCGCTGCTGAAGGAAATGATCAGGAGGGCTGTCCACCACCACCGCCCGCGTGTGAATCATCCAAGTAAATACCTAACCTGCCTGTGCATAGAAATAAATCTTATCTTATACCAATTGTAATAATCTTTATCCTGACTGACAGACTGGTATATAGAAAACACACAGCCTAAACCACTGGTCGTATAGACCTGAACTCTTCAGGGTATATTTGTTTTGGTGCGTAGAGACATACTAAGAAAGGAGTTCTCTTAATTTAACACACACGGTGTACAGTGGTTGAATGAAGTTTTTATGAAAATAACTAAATTAATTCACGCGGGTGCAACGCGCGCGTTTTTAGCTAGTAAATATATATTAGTGGATTTTTCATATATATAAAGCGCCGACTAAACGTTAGTCTTAGCAAACCTGGAATAATATCATAACTATGAAAACGACAGAATAATATCATAATTATGAAACTATTTTTGCAGATTCGGCTGTAACGAAGATGGAGAAAACAATACCTCAACTACAATAGGTACATAAGCAACATTATTTAACCTATTTCGAATTAAGACCAAAATGATTTTCAAGCAATTTTGTAGCCGAACGAACGTTAACTGAGACAAAATCAGAAACATTAAAAATCTTAAAAACAAGTGACAAAAGGTTGGCTCAATGCTATATATGTAGGTTTATATTATAGGGATGGATAGATGGATGCGATAAAAATAAACATAGATTATTAATTGATACAGTAGCTTGTTCATGGTAGTCTCAGCATAGAGAATAACTGCTCCAACACCTTGCACTGATGTCGTAGGAGATTATAATAGAACGCATCAGGGAACGGGTCAACCACTATCAATGCGGTCACCAATCCGTCTGTCAAGCTTGGTGGGTACAACAAATCCTCCAAATATGGGGTAGACCCATGCCCGATTGTTGGCATGATGATGTTCTCTGCATTTAGGATCCTTTCTTACAGTTACAGAAATATCAACATCAACATCAACTTACGAAGGATGTGGAACCTCTGAGTTCGGATGCTGTAACGACAATGAAACTGAAGCCATTGGACCAGACCAGCAGGGATGCCCTGATGGTATTTCTTCAGGTAAACCATCGCTGAATTAAGCTCAAAAGTTTTTTATACTCACGGTGATTCAGTATTATTGCAACGTTGTGGTAGTTGGTAATCAAATAATAATAGGTGTTTCCCAAAATAAAGAGCAATTACGTATCATGGGACTCAGGAATGAACAAACAAACCACTGCTGTCACCAACCAACCTCCAGCGTGGTACGGTATACCCCACTAAATATCGTATAGGGATATATCCAGTTAAGGGCATGATAATATATGTTGTCTGTATTAGCATTTAGGATCTTTTTTTACAGTTTCAGAAACCAAGCTTACATCAACAACCCCAGTTTACAAAGGATGTGAAAATTCGGAATTTGGATGCTGTCCCGACAATACAACTGAAGCCTCTGGACCAAGCCAGCAGGGATGCTCGTGCGATACTTTTGAATTCCGTTGCTGCCCTGATGGTGTTTCTCCAGGTAAACCATCGCTGAAAATAACCTCAAATGTTTGATAAAGTCACAAGTAACAATTTGCAGCTTTAGACTCGTAGTAGATAGTAATCAAATGATGCTTTTTTTAAATTTGCTTGTCCTCTTAATCACCCTTTGTAATAGTAGGTATGCCAAAGTACCTATTGAAAATCAAGTGTTACTAACTGGATGAAGTTGTGTGCGTTTCGGTAGTTATCATATAAAATAGATATACCTACTTGCCCAATGATGTTTTAATAATATCATTGTAATGACGACCGATGTGGCGCGGCGGGCGAATGTCCGCCTGCGACGCAGGAGGTTGCGGGTTCGATTCCCGCCTCGGGATAAATGTTTGTACGATCTGCAAATATTTATTCCGGGTGTTCTGGGTATTTTCTATGCATATTTTATAATAAAAAAATATTTATGTATGTAATGATTGTATTAAGTATATCAGTCATCTAGTTCCCATAACACAAGCTCTTCTTAGCTTGGGGCTAGATGATGCTGTGTGGATTGTCCAGCATTATTATTATTATATTATTGTACTTGCCTATGTCTGAGAGTACGAGTGAGACTTTGATTATTTCTGACTTACAGCTCAAGGTCCAGGATTTGAAGGATGCTTGAAGAGTTGCAACTCATCGACTTATGGGTGCTGTCCAGACGCGAAGACTCCTGCCCACGGACCGAACTACGAAGGATGCTGCCTACGCAACGCATTCGGCTGTTGTCCAGATAATTACAACAATGCCCACGGACCGCACTTTGAAGGTAACAGGTTTATATAGTTACTTTATTCGAAAGTTACTTTATTCTTAATTGTACACAGAAAATTACATGAGTAAACTTAATATAAAAAATATGTACAAAGGCGGGCTTAACCCTTAAAAGAGTTCTCTTCCAGTAAACCTTACGGTAGAGAGAGGTGAAATCAAAAGTGGGTACGTGTACAAAATGTGTAGTTAAGAGATTTACCTACATACTTAAACAATATAATTATATATTAAATTGCTTACAAATAAATACATACACTTACTTAGACTATTTACTACTATTTACTTACTTACTTACTATTTACTATATAGATAGATAGATACTTGCTTGTGGTGCAGCTTGTTAACATTCCTAGCTTAGCGGCTTTTATCTGAGCGTTTTGTCTTTCGGAGCACAAGCTAAGCTCTGCCCTGACTATAGGACTCGTTATGCTATGACGGAAAGCAGCCTATATAAGCTCCGTCACAAGAATTGGCTGCAATATATTTATCAATTAAAACTCAATTTTTGTTTCCGTATCCAAGTTTTTACAAATTCTTCAGTAGTTCCCTTAGCTCTAGCTACCCGTAGGTAGGAGATTTTCAGCATTTATGCAGCCCGAACACTCAAAAAATTTACAAATTAAGTTTCCTAGTTTTATCATAAACTAGCGGCCGCTCGCACCTTCGCCGCCGTGGCAGTTTTTTCCCGTTCCCGTTAAACTTTCATCCCCTATTTTATCCCCTTAGGGGTAGAATTAATCAAAATCCTTTTTTAGCGGATGCCTACGTCATAACATCTACCTGCATGCCAAATTTCAGCCCAAACCGTTTGGGCTGTGCGTTGATAGATTACTATGTCAGTCAGTCAGTCAGTCACCCTTGAGTTATATATATTTAGAAAACGGAGGTTACAGTTTTTGCTCTCAACTCTTCTAGGTTTGCCTTAGATACTATTAATTATGATACTGTTTGAATACCAGGTTGTGGATGCCAATATTCACCGTACGGCTGTTGTCCCGACAATGTCACCAGCGCCACTGGATACGACAACAAGGGCTGCGGCTGTTCTTACTCTCAACACGGATGCTGCCCAGATGCGTATGTTCTACATTTATTCCTATTACTAAATATTTAGGCCTATGTCCAGCAGTGGACTTCTATAGGTTGATGATGATGATAATGACTAAATATTTCTATTGGGATCGCTGGCTCTTAGGGCCTGTTAAAGCTTTCGCGTGGCCACCGGAGTAATCAATATGGAGTATCGTCTCTATGTTAATTATAATAATAATAATTCTAGACAATCCACACAGCATCATCTAGCCCCAAGCTAAGTAGAGATTATGTTATGGGTACTAGATGACTGATATACTTAATACAATACATTACATACATAGATATTTTTTATTATGCATAGAAAATACCCAGAACCCCCGGAATAAATATTTGCAGATCGTACAAACATTTATCCCAAGGCGGGAATCGAACCCGCAACCTTCTACGTCGCAGGCGGACATTTGCCAGCGGCGCCACATCGGTCATCAAATTAATAAATTTATAATAATAATAAATAATGCTGGACAACTCACACAGCATCATCTAGCCCCAAGCTAAGCAGAGCTTGTGTTATGGGTACTAGATGACTGATATACTTAATACAATACTATATTACATGCATAGATATTTTTTATTATATATATATAAAATACCCAGGACACCCGGAATAAATATTTGTAGATCGTACAAACATTTATCCCAAGGCGGGAATCGAACCCGCAACCTCGGCGGACATTTGCCCGCCGCTCCACATCGGTCGTCATTCAATATTCAAAATTCAATATTCTATGTGACAAAGTCAAAAACCTGCCAATCGGCCAACACACAGCATATTTAGTACCATCATATAGATTACAACCATAATTTAGGTGCCAAATAACGACACTACAAGCCTTTGAAGATGTGTTAGCTGAAGTAACACGCCACCAGCTTCCTTATAAGTGAAGGCGCTGAAACGGGTGCTGATAGAACTTAAGAATATAAAAGCATTTAGTGCACGAGTTCAACAGGTAGTAAAACTTCCAAACCTGCAGCTGGAAAACCAAAGCAATTTCCAAAAAGCTAAAACTTATGAAACGTGATATTAGCTCTGTCACTTTTTGTTATTTCCCATTGGTGAAAGATAGCACTAATTTATGTATTGTTTCCTGTGAGACCATGTGTTGACCATCTTTTATACCGTTGCAGCCACACCGAAGCATCAGGCCCTGGGTTCGAAGGATGCGCATGCCACACCTACCAGTTCGGATGCTGTCCCGATGGGGTCACCATGGCTCGCGGCCCTGAAGGCCAAGGTTGCCATTGCCTGCAGTCCAAATTCAAGTGCTGCGGAGATGGAGAGACTTATGCCACTGGGCCAAACCATGAGGGCTGTGATTGTTCTTCTAGCAAGTACGGCTGCTGTCCTGATGGTCAGACTGAGGCCACAGGGTCGAAGTTCCAGGGATGTTCTGACGTACCTGAAGATAAACAAGGTATTCAAACCTTGCTCTACATTTAATCAAATAATTAAATCCGTTCAATTTATTTTTAGAACATATTTTGATGCAGCATTGCTGTCCTCGGTTTGCATGGCCTTTCGAGGCTTACGTTTCATTTTCCATTCTCAGCTGCATGTGGCCTGACCTTCGCTCGAGGGTCTTGTCGCAACTACTCCGTGTACTGGTACTTTGACACGGAGTACGGCGGCTGCTCGCGGTTCTGGTACGGCGGTTGTGAAGGCAACGGAAACAGATTCGCTACTAAGGAGGAGTGTGATGACGTCTGTGTTAGTCCACCACCCAAAGGTATGTAATTTCATAACACGAAAGTATTTATTTATTTATTTACTTACAAAGAAAAGGTGTGCAAGATATTTAAAAACTAACTAAATACCTAATAACAGGTTTGTATAGGTACTGTAGTGTATGTTGTAATATTTGTATGTACTTGTAGCTATTAAAATAAAACTAGTTCACCACTTTAATTAGTGCACGTAAACTGTCATCAAGCACTAGGAACTGGCGCAGGTGAATTGGATAGGTAGATGATACCTTTCTACCTATTCAGCATTTTGTGCTAAACTGGCACCAAGTTGACGAAACATCCTGCCTCTTTTTGTTGATAGGATGAATGGGTAAGAGCGCGGGACTTTATATATTCCAAATAGTCTTGTTTCGTTGGTCTTTATTTCCGTGTTTTCTCTTTATCCTTTATTTTGTAACCTTTGTATGTTTTGTCAATAAACTTTTTCATTTCATTTTATTTCAAGCACTTTTCCAAAAAGGTTTCGATCAGAAAATGGATCAACATTTAGCTGTCTCCCTAATTGAACATTTATTTAAATCTATTGGTATTAGGGAGACAGCTATTATAATATTCATTTGAATATATACTTGTTATAGCGATGACAGCGTTAGATTTTATACTGATGAAAGAGATTTGTTTAAATTTCAGACGCATGCAGACTCCCACAATCGAAGGGCGCATGCTTTGCGTACAACATGCATTGGTACTACGACTCTAAGCGTGAATCTTGCACCAACTTCGCGTACGGAGGCTGCCTTGGAAACAACAATAACTTTGAGACAAGGGAGCTGTGTGAGAAACAATGTGAGCCCGAAAAGTCTACGGGTGAGTTGAACTTATCGTCTTTGTAAGGCTAATAATTCCTTGGTTTTAAAAGTTATGTCCGTGGTAGACAAAAATATGCTCTTCGCACATTATCGGTCACTGTGATACCTTAAATTACTGTCATAATGTTTTGAGAACTATAAAGAAATACTAAAACCCAATCATTACAAATAGGATTATACAAATCTACACAGTGTTGTATTGTAGACATGTTTATCTCTACATAACTTTTGTGACTCCTCTCGTGCCTGCGTAGAACAATGCAGCCTTCCCATCGAGCAGGGCTCATGTGCCGGCAACTTCCCTCGGTGGGGCTTTAATCAGGACAGCAGAACTTGCGAGCAGTTCATCTGGGGTGGCTGCGAAGGAAATTCGAACAGGTTCATCACCGAGGCGGCCTGTAACCTGCAATGCAACCCGCCCGGTCAGCCAAAACGTGAGTCTAATCTGGTCTCAGATTATTGGGTTGGTTTTTGGCTGCTTCTTAGGAGTAGATAACTTGATTGCTTGTTTCTTAATTACTACTGTAACTTTATTGCTTCCTACTTTTGCTATTATGTAGCATTAACTTTCTTAGTTTTTCACTTCTTGTGTGTGTCTCTGTCCAGAACTAATAAGATGTGTTAGAGAATGAAGGCTAACACATTGAACTGTAATTAATTTTCCTTTTCTCTATAATACTTTCTTCATTGACCAAGACCCACAGCCAACTATAAAAAGTATTGGCTACAGCATCTACTTAGAATGAAGGTGTGAAATCAAACAAACTGTTGATGTTTTAATATTCTGTGCAAAGTTTTGGGTACTATTTTGTAAAAAAAAAGGTGAGGTCAGTGTAGAAAGATGACTAACCCTGGGTTGCACGCACAGCGGAATGCTCACTGTCGCAAGATAAGGGCACTTGCGAGGAGATCGAAGCAGCCTGGTCCTTCAGCCAATCCGAAAACCGGTGTGTGCCGTTCTACTTCAGTGGTTGTGGAGGCAACGGGAATAGATTCCCGACTAAGGAGGATTGCGCGAGAAATTGTCCTAGTGCATACGGTTAGTAGTCTACAACAGGTTCTACAAATAAAATAAAATATATTTTATTGATCAAGTCAGCGAAGTGATTGAAGATCTCTGTGGCAGCTTGGGTGACTTTGGTTTGTATGTTTTAATGCGATATAATATAGGTAAATCAGATCGATGTTTTAGATATGGAGTTTGAAAAGAGAGAGAGAGTGGAGTGTTTTATGAATGAAAGTTGCTCCTTTAATTTTCTGCTCAAACAATGACAAGTAAAAATAATTTTAAAGTGTTGAAAAACCATTAAAATGGTCCAATTTATACACAGTTTTAAAATTGAAAAAGTCATAACACCTAAGATACTGACTTCTCTACGTCGACAACTTGATTTAGCAAGAAGGTAATCTGTTACGCGTCAAATTTACTCTGGTGAAGTATTTTCTTGGGTGATGGCTGTGGTGTTTGTTTGCTGCATGTTTTGTTACACCTACTGCCACTTTTTTGCATGCCGAGCTAAACGGAGAAATGTGTGAACCCAATATCATAAGACCTCTAAACCTTGGGCTTATTCTAGCAAAACATAAATTCATCAAAATACATGGATTTTGTCCAAACTTTATATGTGACGTTCGAACCAACACACAAGCATACAAATTATACTGACAATGAAGCAAGTCGGTAGCTATAGTCGGTACCTATCGTTTTGCGGTTACAATAAATAAATAAATAAATAAATAATGCTGGACAATCCACACAGCATCATCCAGCCCCAAGCTAAGCAGAGTTTGTGTTATGGGTACTAGATGACTGATATACTTAATACAACTCATTACATACATAGATATTTTTTATTATACATAGAAAATACCCAGAACACCCGGAATAAATATTTGCAGATCATACAAACATTTATCCCAAGGCGGAAATCGAACCCGCAACCTCTGCGTCGCAGGCGGACAATCGCCCGCCGCGCCACATCCGTCGTTACATGATGCGGGTTTCGGTCAAGTACGTCTATCTTTTCAAACATAGGTAGATAAACCAGTCTAAAAGCGTACGCCGGTTTATATCTTTCTTGGGTAGTTTTCTAGTTTAGTAATGTTTATTATGTTTTTCAGTTCCTGACAAGTGTACAATACCGTATGACACGGGCGATTGTGCGAACTACAGCGAGAAATGGTACTTTGACACCAAGGAGCAGAGGTATATTTCACCATTATATACCTACTTATGTGATTTCACCTTGATCTGGATCAGTTGAGCTACCTTTAGATCGTTTGCAACGGTCTGTAGATAGCTCAACTGTTTCACATGTATCTTGTACATACCAATTATAAATACTTGTACTAGCTATATTTTAGTCTATCGTGTTCCTTTTTTATGGTTTATCGTGCATCATTCAAACTCTGCAATCCATAATTTATTTACTTTATTACTTACAAAGAAAATTACGGCTAATACAAGTATTTATAATTGATATGCACAAAATACATATGAAACAGTTCTATCTATAGAAAAACGATCGCTCAATCAGTATCAGTGCCAATCGGAAACACCCTTAAAACAAATAAATAAATAAAATCCATAAGCAAATAAATATTGTCAGACTTTTCACACAAGGACGCCATTACGCCATCTAGAACAAAAATAAGCAAAGCTTGAGCTAAAAAAACCAGATAGAATACTTAGTGGCTTATATTTTTCTGTACTATTAAAAGATATTTATGTACAGTCAGCTGCACTAGAATTTATACAATTCGTAACTTTCAAAACGGTTTCCAAACCTTTTAGAAAGCTCTTAAACAGTAAAACTCAAAAATCGTGAAATAAGCTGATAAGTTTACTTATTTTTGAGACTTTACCCTGTAAATATATATTGTAACACTGTAAAACCATTCTGTAAGTTATAAATTGTATACATTCTAGTGCAGTTGACTGTACATACCTATAAAAACTGACAAATTTTTTACAGACTTTCATTGCAAACTGTCAAAAAATCACGATTTGAGACGTACGTATACGTACGACGTACGGCCGTAAGTATATAGATTTAAAACATTAACTATGTTCAGATGTCGTCAGTTCTACTACGGAGGTTGCGGCGGCAATGAGAACAAGTTCGTGTCGGAGCAGTTATGTCAAAACGAGTGCCATCCGATACCCACCACAACCACCGTGCGGCCGACCCAGCCGCCTCCGACCACGGTGACGTCAAGGCCTCAATCTACAAACCGAGAAGGTAAACTATTAAATTAATATACCCAAGATCTACAAAGGGCGGGTTAAGTTCCAAAATAACTACATAGAGTATCTTTAGACTTTAAATAAAATGAAAGTAATTTGTTAGAGTATACAGGAGCACCTAAATTATTCCTTCAAGTGGGATTTGAAGGAATTTATTTTGAGTTTTTAATACTGTGCTTTATAAAACGATCGTATTTACATACCAAGGTTTACTTCGTCGGGTCCAATTGAACTTTCGATAGCGCAGTTAGCTAGCGCATCGCCGTATCAAGGGGAGGGTCGTGGGTTCGAATCCCACTTGATTTTTGGGATTATATAAAATTTCGTCCTTTCAGGACGTAAGAAGTGAATTACAGACAGGCCTAGCGAACCACGAGACTAAGTCAATGAATTCTCGTCCGCGCATATGTGATATCACCTGGTTTGAGGAACCTTTCACGGGCAAATGAAGTGGTTTGACGAGGATTCAAAAAGAACGTCCTTCTCATAAAAAACTTTGCTTTGTCTACAGACTTCTGTTTCTTCAAATTGGATCCCGGCCCTTGCACTGAGTTCAGGACTACCTGGGGCTACGATTACAAGTCAGGTCGCTGTACCACCTTCCAGTACGGAGGCTGCGGCGGGAACAGAAACAACTTCCCCGACGAACACTACTGCCAATACTATTGCAGGGCCACACAAGGTAACTCTACAATCTTCTTCGTCTCGATGGTTCCCATGTTTTTATACCACTTACTGATAGAACGAGCTGATGGCCCAGCTGATGTTAAGTGGCTACCATCACCTATAACAAAGCATTACCTCATACGTCACGTTCGTTAGAAACGTAATAATGCACCGCTCTGCGTCCATCAACCTAAAACATATAGTTGATGAGCCTCATATGCCTGTAATTTCATCGGTATCTTCACTCAAACCGGAACAAAGCAAGCAGCTTGGCTACAGAAGTAAGCATGGTGGTAGTACTTCCCGGACGAGCCCTTCACTAAGAGCTCTACTGCTACTAGTTGTACATAAGACTCAATTGTTTATAGATATCTGCCAACTGCCAATGCTGCAAGGACCATGTCAAGGCTCACAGATGAGATGGTTCTACGACACCTCTACTGACTCCTGTAGTCAGTTCACTTACGGTGGTTGCGACGGCAATGAAAACCGGTAAGCTAAAGTTTTTTTTATACAACTTACTGGTGCCCAAGCTTATATGTATCGGTAGATCAAATTTGATGCAAGTTCTCGCTAAAACGGGGTTTTACCGAAATTTATCGATATTGGTAGCATGGAACTTAGTTAAGCAGGTCGATAAATACGATGATTTTACCGAATTTATCGAAAAGCTGTCAATGAAACCACTCAATAAAACATGTCAAGGCTAGTTCTGTGCTAGCGAGTGTAGACAAAATTCGATAAATAAAATCAGTTTGTCGATATGACGAGTTTGTCGAACGATAGGATAAGCAGATGGCCCACTTCTTACTAAATGGAAATCACCAACTGTACTATATAACAGAGCATTGCTTTGCAAGTCGGGCACATTAGGAACGTGCTCGGGCACATACTCGCAACTTGAGGCATACAGGTGTTGAGCCTCATATACATGTAGTTTCACCCCATATGTTATAACCCATACTATTCATGTGCAAGAACATTTAAAGCCAAAATTGGATACTCAAGTCATCTCAGAGCACACCAAAGACAACAACAACAACAATAAACAGCAGAAGTAATGTCGCCGTAGCCGAAACCGGCCAGGATGACATCATCATCATCATGTTTCAGTTTCACCCGTAACACTGTACCCATGACTTTCAAACCCGAACACAACAACGCTGCATGACAGCAGAAGTAGACATAGAATAACTCTTCTAACTACAGAAATGCTTACAGATTCGAGAGCCGTGCTGCGTGTGAGAATAGATGCAGGAATGGTCCAGCTGTTGAACAGGCTACGACCATTGTGGCAACTACAGCTGTAAGTCCTTTTATTCCGACTGATGTGGTGCGGCGGGCGAATATCCGCCTGCGACGCGGGAGGTTGCGGGTTCGATTCCCGCCTTGGGATAAGTGTCTGTATGATCTGCAAATATTTATTCCGGGTGTTCTGGGTATTTCTATGTATAATAAAATATATCTATGTATGTAGTGTATTGTATTCAGTATATCAGTCATCTAGTACCCATAAACACAAGCTCTGCTTACCTTAAGACTAAATGATGCTGTGTGGGTTGTCCAGCATTATTATAATTATTATTCTAGGTAAAAAAATTGGCTAACAAGTTCCGTTATTTAATGCCTCTTTTTTCTGGGCCTAGCAAAGAAACGACAACATTCATTTGCAAATGCCTCAATGCGGTTATAAATAATAATATGTTGAAAACCAACGAGCTTTTAAAAGAAATAAATAGGATTACGACCTTAATCCCCAATCACGGTAGATATCCACTCAGATATCTTATCGTTAGTACCAAGTACTTACTCGAGACTTTTCGAGGATGTCTTAGAGGGGTAGTCAGAGGTAGGTACCTACGTATATATCCGATATCCTCGAAGAATCACTAGTGGGGGCATATTCTATGCTATTTCTTTCTTTGTATTTGATGGAAGGGGCCGGTACCATTACGACCAAGAAATAAATATTCAATAACATATCAGAAATGTTCATCAACTTTTGTCGCTGACTGTACTAATACTGTACCAACTATTAATTATAAGAAAAATTATGCAATCCCAATCCTTATCTAACCAGGCAAAACCGAAAGAAGACATCCCACAAATATGCGTAATATCGTCAACCCTCGAAGCCTGCAGTCCAGAGCAGGCCGGTGAGTATTGGTACCTGAACCAAGCGACGCACGAGTGCATCTCGCACGAGAACCCGGCTGATGGAGACAACTGCAGGACCACTGGAGTGTTCAGCTCCCAGGAGGGCTGTGAACGCGGCTGCGGTGCCTTCAAGGGAATCGGTGAGCAACGTTATATTTTATACTACCGGCCGCTCGCAGCTTCGCTCGCGTGGCAGTTTTTTCCCATTCCCGTTATTTTTTCGGGATAAAAAGTAGCCTATATGTTAATCCAAGTTATAATCTATGTTAAATCCAAATTTCATCCAAATCGGTCTACTGGTTAGAGCGTGAAAGAGTAACAAACATATATCCATCCATACTTACAAACTTTCGCGTTTATAATATAAGTAGGATTAAAAACTTTAAATGCATCGTTTTAGTAGTAGTAGAGCTCTTTGTGAAAGAGCTTGCCCGGGGAAGTACACCACCGTAACCAAGCAGTGATGCTCGCATTCCTGTGTTCCGGTTTGAAGGGTGTGCGTGCCGGTGAAATTGAGGCACATTGAGGTACGGCACCAGTATGCCTCAGGTTGATGGACGCTGAGCATCGTAGGACACATCCTAAAAGGCAATGCTTTGTTATGGGTGATGACCACAGGTGGGTCATAAGCTTGTTCCACCAGCAGTTGCATAAAAAACAAGAAAAAAAAAAGTTCGGCTGCAATCTTAAGCCCTAAGTCGAGTTTGGCTGCAAGTCCGTGTCGGGAGTTTTGTACGAAGACACGACTGTGCTCATAACACCCGGTAAGAACGTGCAACACAAAATAAAACCCACAAATACTCCGATTTGACTCTTGATGCGGTCGACGGTGTAGAACGCTTACTTTAGAAGACAAAACTAGGTATTTACAAGATAAAAGTGAATAAACTTTTCTTGAAAATAAATAGATTATAGGTATTCAACACATAGATAACAAATAAATAACTGGGTACCAAATCCAAAGCTACGAACAACACAACACTGGACACAACAATATTTTACAAAACACAAAACTGGTGATAACAACGGGAGTTCAGACTGACCACTTACCCATTCGAACTTAATTTATCAGAACTATGTTCCCTGTTCCTCAAACACTTTTCGTTCCAAGCAGGCGACGTGTGCGCGTACCCTAAGGACGCTGGAGTATGCAACAGCTTTGTTCCCAAATACTTCTTCAACGGAACCTCCGATCGTTGTGAGGAGTTTGCGTATGGAGGATGCATGGGCGGACCCAATCGTTTCTCCACTGAGCAAGAGTGCTTAAACATCTGCAAGCCAACAGTCGGTATGTCCACTGTTTTATGTTTACTTGGTTCCTTAACTCACAGTTCCAAGTTATATCTACGATGTAAATCAAGCTTCTGTATTTTTTCTTCTAAACGACATACAAATGCAAGTTCCTAATATGCCCACACCATAATTGAACTATGTTACTTTTCATCATGTGAAACACAGATATATAATGTATGTACGTTATCAGATCCATGCACGCAGCAGCCCGAACCTGGCAACTGCCTGGCTAGGTATGAAATGTGGTACTACAACGAAGCCAACGACAAGTGTAGCCAGTTCATCTATGGCGGATGCGGAGGAAACGACAACAGGTGAGATCTTCTCGCACTAATTTATGTATTAGCTTCTGGTTTTTTCCTAAATTTATCTACAGTAATTCTTAAAACTGCGATGGATAGATCTGTTTTCATAGTCATTACTGAGCCTATAATTCACCCCCTAAATAAAACCGGATTCATCTGAAATATTGCTTAGGTTCGAGACACAAGGAGCTTGCGAGAGTCGCTGCAAACAGCGCCCTGGTGAGGATGTTATCACCACTACCACCACTACAGCACCGGCACAGGTAAAATCCCAATAACACTAATTAGGGTGTTGCAAATAGAATTTTAAATGTGCTGTACCTATAATACATTCAACATTCGTTTTGGCTCTTCTATTTGACTTACGTCTAACCGGAAGAATCTCAGTTTATAAAATATAATTGTGATTAAAAAATATGGTTCTTCTCATTGTTGATTGAAATTGGAAGAAACGATGCAAAAGAGAGATCTATTGTTCAGATCTTTTGGCAAATTACCTTATTCGACAATGCCGATCTGGACGTTTGCAAAGATAATTTAATTCGAAAGTTTTTAGAGTTTTCAAATGTGTGTAAAATAAATTTCTCTACATTTTTAGGTACTGGAGCCAGAATGCGCAACACCTGCTTCTTTGGAGCCTTGTGGGGCCAACGAGACTGTGTTTTACTACGACGCAGAAGCCAGGACTTGCCGTGTGTCAGGATACGGCGGCTGCGGGCAACCCAACAGATACGAAACCGAAGAAGAGTGCGAGCGACGCTGCGGCGCTTTCAGAGGACTTGGTAAGTAAGGCTTACTTGAAAGAAAATTCCATTAGAAATATGACTTTATTGAACTAACGGTTTGCCCCAATGTGATTTCGCAACGCCCGCGGTCAGTTCTAATCTTACCAGAACTATGAAGTCGCTTAAGCTCTAGAAATGGAAGTTCAGTTAATTTATCCATCCATCTACATCCATGACTTTAGTTCTCCGTCAAATTTCGACATTGAGTATTCGGACAGTCAGTGAGATACTTAGATAACTAAAAGGTAACGTATCTAGATTGAACTCTGAATCTAGTTTGTTGTCCTTGTGAAAACATACGTCAATTTTATCATTATGTTTGAGGCATCTTTGCTTCCTCTGACAACCATACAGATGGTCTAGCAAAAATGACGACTGCGACCACCTTACAAATTTTATTTAAAAAACCAACGCCAGTCGGTTGACTTTATCGTCTGCTTAATTAAACAGACGTGTGCCGAACTCAAGTGGACCCAGGACCATGTAGAGCAGCTATCCCCAAATATTTCTTCGATGCTACGACAGGTGCATGTAAAGAGTTCACATATGGCGGCTGCCATGGCGGACCCAACCGTTTCTCCACTATTGATGAATGCGAGGAACACTGCGGAGAAGCTGGGCCAGGTAAAGGTTTTTCCTATATTTCTTTAACAAGGCTTTATATTCTCTATTCAAGCCGCAGGTACCCCTTGAGTAGCTAATCCTAGATTCCTTTTGGATAAACAAACTGAGCATGAGCTTTATTATGACTTCATAATAAACAGCTTCAAACCCTATTTACAAATGCGAAATCCCTCAAGAATCTTCTTCTTCTTACTTTTCATAGGCCCGTATCGTTCATGTTTCTCAAAGCATACGATATTTAAAAACTAAACTTCTTTTCTGTAGCAAACTAAGAACTAGCATCAAAACCAAACTAATCTATAAAAATAAATAATAGGGCTTTGCCTTGCGTTTTGGGGCTTGGTTTCTGGCATCCGGGAGTGATTAACACGGGGTGCATGGGGGTGCAGCGCCGACGTGTCTGCAGGAGGTGGTGACTGGCGAGTTGTGTGAGATGCGGCCTTCCCGTCGCTGGTACTACAGCGCCGCCCGCGCGGGATGCCTCGTCTTCGCGTACCAAGGCTGCGGCGGAAACGACAACAACTTCGTCTCCTACGACGAGTGCGCTGCCACCTGCAATGTCTTCTCAATCGGTACTGCCCCATATTCCATTTGAAAGTTCAACCGAGGTTGACTTAATTTGGGCCTTGTTGTTTCTTAAACCAGCAGGACCCATTCACGAGTTAATTAACGGTTGGTGACTTTTCTAGGGAATAGGCTGGTCGCTTTGTATCGATGTTGTCGTCAGTCCGTTCTTTGTCAACAGCTTGCAGCGTCGATCATCGTCCGCTTGGTCAATTACAATTTATAAGCATAAAGTCGTTTCTGAATTGCCATCTCATATTTAGTCAACACTACCGCATGTGTTCTTGTCTTGCAGAACACACTGCTTTGCATGCTAGCACCTGCACTCACTCTTACTGACACTCAAATACTTAACTGAACAACTATGAGGGCATAATGTTCAGTATACCTACCTACTTCAAATTTTTTTTAATCTATTGTATTCATAATTTATTACCTATTTGTTTTAAACACTTGGAAATTTCACGATTTCAGTTATTTCAAATACGTTTTTGCCTCCTACCTCACAATGTTCTGACGATTATCTAGTTTGACTAGGAGCCAACAGAACCTGCACCAAAACTTGAGATAATTATTCTATGACATTTCATATACAGACTATCAAGCTACCATCTGCAACAAATACAGTGAGGAGTGTGAAGCTCTAGAGTCGAGTTGCAAGAACCGTGTAAAGACAACTGTGGCGGATGAAGGGTGCTTGCGCTGCTCGTGCGAGGAGCCTCCGAGCTGCGAGCGACAGCGCCAGGAGTGTGATGCGCTGCGCTGCTCATATGGAGTTGACAGGATCTCTGGAGACGACGGCTGCGAGAGGTATAAACCTACAAGCCAATTAGTTTTTTATAGGTTTTTGTTGGATCATGTGTTAATTGACTGTTTAAAACGCAATCGCCCATATTAAACTTGATTCTGCTACTGAATGCATATTCTAGATTATAATATAGCCTATATACAATGTTAAAATACACCATCAACCTAGTGTACGGCACTTGGGTTCTAGTCGTAATGTAGTAATTTTGTTGACCAGTTGCAAATGCGCAGAAGACCCATGCTCCACAGCGAACTGCTTGGAAAATGAAAGATGCGTAGCCTCCGCCTACAGAGACCCGGCTACGCAGGCTGTGCGGTTAACCGCCCATTGTGAACCAGGTAACCTGTTCCACTTGACTTGACACTGAGTGACTTGCATTTTCGCTGACTTATGACGTTAATAACCTAATCAGAGATCTGGGCAAACCATGTACAAACTGCACCAGATGCGTTATGATTATCAGCAAAGAAACGACGGAGAAGAAAATGTCCGTGATCAACGAAGCAACGTAGGGTCAGCTCAGGAATGGGAGTCTTATGATCATAACCTTAAGAGAAGACTATTTTCATGTTTCGAAAATGTCAAATCAATTTTAAAAATACCATCGATCTTCCATGTCAATTGTTCAACAGTGTGCTTTGTGTGCAGGTCCGCCCATGGCTCCACAAGTGAGCTCGGAGACTAAGCCCGAGCTAATGGCGACGAAGGGCGGGAATGCCATACTGCGCTGCATCTTCCAAGGCAACCCGTCGCCCAAAATCTCCTGGCGCTTCGGTCAGATCACGGTATGAGTGTTCATACGCATGGAATTACTATCAAATACCTAGCCAGTTTCTTCCATTGCAGCTGCTCTATGCCACGCTACGCTAAGCTGTCCCTGTTGAACGGTCATGCATTATGATGAATAAAAAAACGCAGACCAGAGCCTGCATCGTTCTTGTTTCGTCACCTATGTTCATTGTGCTATATTCGTTGTCAGGTGGATAGTAGCCGTGGACGCTACTACCTGCTGGCAGACGGTGCGCTGGAAATCAAGGTCTTGACACACACGGATTCTGGCGTGTACGTGTGCGTCGCGTATAATGAACTCGGCACCGCGGAGCAGGAGATACGCCTGGTCGTCAGCGGTCAGTCTAAATAAACGTGCCTAGAGGCCACAGCGCCGGCTTATCTGTTTAGTCGAAATTTCCAACAGTCCAACAAATTTTCAGGCAGTGAAGCGCAATTAAATTACGTTATTATCAACTAAACCGATAAGTTGGTGGCAATACAAGTGGAAGTAGTTTATAAGTTGCCTGTATGCCTCAGGTTGATGGACGCTGAGTAATGCTTTGTAGGTGACGTTCCTAACGAGCGTGACCTACGAGACATTTGTGTAATAAACACAGATGTTTGTGTTTGAGTGAATGTTATACAGTAGTATTATATCGGTTATCAGTTATCTATGGCATATACCAGCCATACATACATTATATTATACCAAATGCTAGTTAGGTTACAATGTTTGTTGACTAACTAAAGACAGCTTCCAGTAAAACTGAAGATAAACATTCTATTTCATCCCAGATACTGAAGCCGAAACTGCCCTCTGTATCCAATACAGCGAAGAATGCAAAGCCCTGCAGTCGAGATGCGAGTACGATGTCAAGATAACCATGGCTAGTGAGGGGTGCCAGCGCTGCTCGTGCGAGGAGCCTCCGAGCTGCGAGCGACAGCGCCAGGAGTGTGATGCGCTGCGCTGCTCATATGGAGTTAACAGGATCTCTGGAGACGACGGCTGCGAGAGGTATCAAACTTTACAAACAAAATCTATACCAACCTTTAGATTTGTATGTACCTACTATTGTTTTATTATGTTTTTGTGAGCTAGGTAGGGTAGGTTTAGCTATGTGTTTTAGTGTATTTTTAAGTGTAGGCACCTGCTGTGGTGTCTTTGTGTGTGTTGTGTTGAATAAATATCTATTCTATTATAAGAATCTTTGTTCTGACAGATACCGTACAGCCTATAAAGACTCAGGTTCAGGGTATATTCGGTTTGTTGCGTAAAGGTGTACTAAGGAATCCCCGAAATTCTACCCCTAAACGGGTACAGCAGAGGTTGAAGTTTGTATAAAATTAACTTCACGCGACGAAATTGCTAGTATTTTTAGGCCAATTAACAAATGTGTGCTGTATTTTTTTATACGATACCGCTCATGTGAACATGGTTCCCTGATTGATGCAAATTTATATTCATAATAACGTTGAATAAATTGTAGAGTAAAGGTCACCGCTATAGCTCTCAGAATCAGCAAGTTGAAGTGGTAATGGACAGGCCATATACTCGTAGCTCGTAGGGTCGACAACCGCTGGGAAAAATGGTTCTCGAATGGTGACCACGAATCGCGGAAAACGAAGCTTTGGACGCCCTGCTACCTGATGGACTGACGACGTTATTACGATCGCGGGAAGTCGATGGATGGAAAGGGCTCAAAATAGTTCTTCCTGGAAACGTATAGGGGAAGCCTACGTCCAGCAGTGGACAGGCTGTTGATGAGGATGACGCAATTGTAGATGGTTCTTTGGATAAACTATCTAGGAACCTTCAGTCTAGTACCCGGCATTGTGTGCTAGTTTAATCATTCCTCTTTTGTTACCAGCTGTAAATGCGCAGAAGATCCGTGCTCTACAGCGAACTGCTCGAAGAGTGAAAAATGCGTGGCCTTCGCGTACAGAAACCCGGCCACGCAAACTGTGCAGTATTCCGCCCATTGCGTCCTAGGTAGGTACAGTTTCATACGAGTGGGTACTTAGTACTAAGAGAACTGAAAGGATATCTACCGTGCCTAGCGATTCTATTTCTTTTTCTTTTTTATACTGTGACCAGACGCATCATGATCTTCCATCAGCTATAAAAGAACGACGGAGGAGGACAAATTGTTCGATTGTTGGTTTATTCAAAGAAAAGCAAACTTATCTTAGGGAAATTATTTGAGTTGAACACAATGGCTATAAAGTTAATTTTCCAAAAAATATGCGTAAAATATAAGTTTTCTTACAATAAAACAATTAAACATTAGTATCGCAATGACAGACAACAGATATCATGCTTTATTTGGGACCAGATGGTGTTATGTAAAAACCACACAGTCATATATTTTTAGATGTAAAGTCTTGACAGAGAATGGTGGGACAAAACGAAGGGTAAAGAGAATTGGAGGGATTTGTGGGAGACCCAGCATTAGGGTGAAATAGGTACCTAAGAGAAAAAAAAAACTAAAGAAGAGAAGAGATCTGACATGCCATTCAATTCCAGACACGAATCAAAACGAAGTTCTGCCAGAATGCGAGCCGTACGAAGTGTATTGCGCTCAACTGATCTGCCCGTACGGCGTGCAGAAGACGTTGACGTCACAAAAATGCGTACAATGCACATGCGTGCAGGAGGAGGTGGTGTGCGAACCGCTGGAGTGCGACAGTCGCGAGTGCCAATACGGTGTCAAACGTAGCCGTAGTGAAGATGGATGTGAAAGGTAACCTGGGGAGTTTTAATTACCAATGTACTGCCTCTGGCTATCCTTTTTAGATGTGGTCAAATATCATAAGTACCAGACCTGATCAAATGTCTCCCATTTTCATAATCTGGTTATAAGGTCTAGAGGTTACTAAGGATCGAGGGACACGATGAACAAAGTTGGAGTAAAGATGCAAAAGGCTTCTTTCTATTATAGGGGCGGGTCTTCACACACTGGTATTTCAGCTAATATCTGTCTACGAATAATAAATCAGCTTTAAAAAACAATAATAAGCTAACCTTACCGTTTCACTGCAGATGCGAGTGCCGCCAGAATCCGTGCCTCCACAAGCAGTGCGCCGAAACTGAGCGCTGTGTAACCATTCCATACCGCGACGAAGTCTCGCATGAGAACCGTTACCTTACTGAATGCCGATCTGGTACGTACGCGACTGTATTGATCATCATATTAAACTAAGAGGTAACGTAAGCCGCGGTGTTCCCGGCTTAGAATAAGAACCTTCCATCACCTCCCATGGATATCGTAAGCAACTAAGGGAACGCACTAGAGCTAAAGCAGCATCTCCCGAGTACTAAACACCAACACTGCGATTACCGATTCATCTGCCAAGCGTGGAGGCTATGGTAAACCTCCCGTAAATACGAAGGTGGCCTATGCTCAGCAGTGAACTTATTTAAGCTTATGAGGTAAGCAGTCACGAAACTTCCTATCTTCTCATCGTCCTATCTCGCTCAAGCTCCCTATTACACGATATACAAGCCCGCAACCCATGTAAATAAACCCGTGTTCTGGTTTGTGTAGTTGAGAAGCCAGGTGTGTGTCCGGTGGACAGAGCGCAGAGCACAGAGAGTGTGTGCCGGACCGAGTGCCACAATGATGCGGAGTGCCGAGGCGTCGGCAAATGCTGCGCTAGAGGCTGCTCGCAACTCTGTCTGTCGCCCGAGGCGCCCACGCTGCCACAAAGCACGCATTCCATGCCACACGTTACCACCTACAGTCCAAGTAGGTGTTCTTTTGACGCAGTGACCCAAACTGAACAATCAGAACATGCCACTTTTTCCTGACCAGCTTCTGTTGGAGCTGTTGTTGTTCTGTTCAGTTCTTGTTGAAGGCATGTCATTTTCCGCAACCTGTAATGTCGGTGGCGGTACATAAAAATAACATACTGTGCCGATCGGCTCCCTAATGAAGGAAGATAACGGCTGGAAGATAATAAGACTTTTCGAAGTGATAGGGTATACTAACGATTTGTTTACGTGCTTCCGCTCGCGTCTTATTACACGTGGTGTTCCCTTGTTTATTGTTGTGTTATGTGCTAGATATACCCAGGGCTCCGGAGGCGAGCCCGGAGACGCAGCCCGAGCTGACGGCGGCGGTGGGCGGGAAGGCTACACTCCGCTGCATCTTCCACGGTTACCCACAGCCTCAGATTACCTGGAACTTCGGCCAGATCACGGTACGAATACCTACCTATTCACTAAACTATTTTCAGATATGCCATTGCTTTGATCATTGCAAATAATCTTGTACCCCTTGGATCAGACCACGTGTTTCTTGTCAATGTAAAGAGATACTTGCCGAAATTCGAGATGCTTGCCATCAGCAACACATTGATCGACATATAATAATAATAATAATGCTGGACAATCCACATAACATCATCTAGCCCCAAGCTAAGCAGAGCTTGTGTTATGGGTACTAGATGACTGATATACTTAATACAATATATTACGTACATAGATATTGTTATTAAATTGGCGGCGATGGTGAAGATCAGATGCGTAAAATGAACGAACACGAAAAAACGTCTACAAGCGTCTGACCGCACCTTGTCCCAGCACTTATAGGTTGCACTGTGTTACATGTTCATCGATAGATCGATGGTGACCGAGGACGCTACCGACTGCTGGCAGACGGTACGCTGGAGATCGTAGCCTTGGCACACACGGACTCCGGCGTGTACGTGTGCGTCGCGAACAACCAGCTCGGCACCGCGCACCAGGAGATACAACTGACAGTTAGCGGTTAGTGCCTTAATTAACCCTTCCAGGTTCTAACTTGGTAGACCTAAAACAATTTCGCTGGGCAACAGATTGTGTGAGTCTCACCTCAAGTTTATCAAGCTATAACGGCGTTAAACAAACCTGAAGTTAGCCGTTTAGGTACGCAATTTTTTTCACAATTTTTTAAACTTGACTCGCTTCTCTCCGCAAAAGTTACTGCATTTGGCACGTCCCTTGGCAACATCACCAACTTGCCATCCAAAGTTCGTGTAAAGATCACGTAGCCCAATCGAATTAGGATTTGACCCGGAAAAAACTTTAGGTAGCAATTTTCTAGAATTCGTTGGGAGGGTCACTGGCAGTCTATATTTTGTTTTGCGTGGTATTCTATGTGGTATTCGATCCGTTGCGTCATCTGCCATCTTAATTTTAAGGGTGAATTTTTGTTTATTGAATAATTCGTTTATTTTCAATTTTACACGATTTATGGGGTATAAATTTCGGGTCTTAATCGATCGACTGCCGGTGACCCCTCCAACGAATTCCGAAGGAAAGTTATCACCTAATTTTTTTCCAGGTTAGACCCTTTTTGAGCTAGCTCGACTGGGCTAACCAGCATGATAGCGGGCTGGTTGAATTTGTTTTTTTATCGTTTTCGGCTCTCATAATGAGAAGTGTTAATATTTTGTGTGATAATTGGTGATGTTAGCTAAGGGTATTGGATTTGGGTCCCGAATCTTTTGGCTAGCAGGTCAAGCAGCCTCGTTACTGATAAAATGCCATAGTTATAATATCCAACTGATTCGAGTACTAATTTAGATTGGGCAAGTAGTTAGTTACATGAGAATGAGTAGATTTTAATCTAAAGAATAACCCAATTGCAAGGTTTTGAGAATGATCCTTTAGCATTTTGTTTAAGTAGTTAGTTTTGAATTCAATGATTGATCTTCATTGAGTTTTTGACTGCATTTTCTTTTTTCTTCTTTAACTTTCTATTTTCGAGACAAAAGATTTTCATATTTTACATTATTTATTGGTTATATCTTAGAGTATAATGTATTAAACTTGCAATACCAATACTGCATATGAAACTCTTTTGTTCCAAATAAACTACTAACATGGAAGGACAGAATACGATCTCATTGTGGAAGTTGGTAACGGGCGGCTGTAGCAAGTTAAAAAAACTGTTGCTCCTAGTTTTAGTTTTATAACACCTTAATGTACTACACAGTTATTCAATAAAAATATTCTTATTCTTATTCTTAATGAAGATATTTATAATTTTAGAGATTATTTTTTTTTCAGTATTTATCCGGTTTTTTTTTATTTTAGCTCGTAATTGATAATACCTCGGCTTATTTAAGGTAAATCTTCCATCTATCTACATAACGGAAAGAAAAACAATAAAAAACAAGAAATATCCACCAAGAATAAACAAAAAATACCCAAGAGTACCCACGGCTTTAATTAAACTCAAGTACCTACTCGAAATTCTTCGTGTATGTCTAAAGGGGTAGTCAGAGGTATGTCCAGACGTTTAGTTGGTATTCTATACGTGACAGCTTGCAAGCACATCGCCTCTGCTAGAATACCTACTAACTGGTTTATTTACGATGTTTTCCTTCACCATTTGAGACCATTTGAGAAAAAAAAATATGTGCGCAATGCCAGTGGCATTGCGCACATATTTTTTTCGAACAGAAACCATTTGTGCACGACTGGATTCGAACCCACGACCTTAGGATCAGAAGGCGGGGTCACTTCCGGACTCTATCAAATAGTACTGCTACAACTGACTTTGGTAGGACAAAAGAAATAGATTGGTATTTCTGATGATAGGGTCTACCTATTATCTCTCGCTACACTTGACCTTAGGATCTTTTGCAACGAGGGCAGTAGGTTTGTTTGTCTATGTAAATAGTAAACAAATTATAATATGGGATGAGATAAATACTATTTCAATATAAAAATTACGAAAATCTCATAATAACGTAAAAACTTTCCATTCAATAATAATAATAATTCTAGACAATCCACACAGCATCATCTAGCCCAAGCTAAGCAGAGCTTGTGTTATGGGTACTAGATGACTGATATACTTAGATAGTACTAGATGGCCACATCGCCAATTTATACCTTTTTTAAGATAAGGTTGTTATTTTATTGTTGACTAGCGGCCCGTCCCGGCTTCGCACGGGCTTTAGTAAGGATCCCTAATTTTTTAGAAAATGTTATATAGCCTATGTCACCCGGGGATAGTGTAGCTTCCCAACGGTGAAAGAATTATTCAAATCGGTCCAGTAGTTTCGGAGCCTATTCAATACAAACAAACAAACAAAGTTTTCCTCTTTATAAAATATAAGTATGAAAAATATGAAGCTGTATCAACTCCAATAGGTTATTAAAGTACACTATCACAGCTAGAGCCGTCACTGATAAAGCGAGGCGGCTGACGACCGCACCGCGTCCCGCACTAACGGTCAGGAGGATACAGAGTATAGGAAGGTCGGCCAGGCCAGACGTTATCAAACCGCCATGAAGTGTACTTGTGTGTTAGTGTTTCTCGCAGCGCTACTGTGCGCGTGCGCAGCTCAAGAATACGAAGGTTAACGATTCCCTTATCTCTCTCATTTTGGGCTTTCCTGGAATCTCGCAAAACTTTCCCTCCGTATCATAACAGTTCATTGTTTTGTCATCCATTACCATTCAGGATACCCGTTATATGATAAATTGAAACGTTATCGCGTTCCAGGAACGCCCAGGCTTTCTCGTTCGGTTCTGTCTTTCCATCACTTAAATCGCTTAGATAATTAACAACGGGTTTGTGAATGTAACTAACAACAACGGCGTGGAACATTCACAAGCTCGGGTAGAGTAGTGACTAACAAGCGGGTGGTTAGATCCGGTGACGGGTCCAGCGAACATCGCGGGTGATGCGGACGCGGTGATCGTCGGCGAGCTGGGATCGCCGCTGCACATTCAATGCCGCGCCTACGGCTATCCCGCACCTGCCATCTACTGGTACCGCGGAATCAACGGACCCATGGTGCCCTACTCCAATACGCTTTACGAAGCGAGAGACCAGGTCCTCACTATAAGAAGCCTCACGTCAGACACGCTCGGAGAATACGCTTGCTACGCGTACAATGGAGAAGGAAAGCCGGCGACGTGGGTGGTGACGGTGCGTGTTTACCAGCCGGACGTCAACGCTATTGGGCCGTACTACGTAGCACGCGGCCGCGTTGTGGCCGTCACGCCGCCTGAACGTACCACCTACACCACTACCACCACCACGACCACCACCACCACAATAATGCCAGAAATACAAGCGCCGCCTTTTATTGGTAAGATGGAACCTGCGCGCCGATTATACATATAACACAAGGTGTCCCATATAAATATCATGCCGAAACGTGTATAAGCTACTACCAATAAAAAGTAAATCCATCGATCACACACTTTTCAATGCCTTCATTCCCTCATGTCATATGCCGTTCATCGAACTCTTATTGAAATCGTTTTGCTGACCCAAATATAAACTGCAAAAACTCTTTGCACTTCAGCCGATAGTATTTTTCATCAGATCATGAAACAATACCTTGAAAATCCTTGGGTTTGAAAAGTGCTGTGAAAGAGTTACCTATTTCCATCTCAAACGCAAAACACGTTCGGTCTGACGATTATCACATTGTATGGAACATCTTGAAAATTGGCAAAATAGCACACTTTTAAAGAAGTGCGCAAATAATTTATCGTCAATCTCTGGAGCATGTTGCATGACCGGTGTTTAGTGCTTGCATGACCTATTTGATAACGCTACAGTAAATAAACACTGGGTTCGATCCGATTCATAACAAACTAAATATTGCTTCATTACTACCAGTAGGTACCTAACTATTTTAAGGTTTTTTCTTTGCTAGTGAAGTCAAAAGTGCCAGCTCGTACTATCAACACGTGTATTGATTATAGCACGAAAGGTCTTATTCATAATGATTTCCTTTCTTTTATTTGTAGCTTGTTCAGTGGCTGAGAGTTGCCACAAGTTTGCCAAACATGAACGGCCTCTGAGCTCTCCTTTAGCTAAAATACCTGGTGGATCTGTTGCCATCTTTTTTTGCTGGCATGAAAGTGGCAATGAGAAGATGATATTATGATATAAAGGATTTCGAATAATAAGTTAAGCCAATAAGCCATAACTTGGCCAATTCATGGCAACCTTCAGCCACTTAAAAGCCACAAATAAGAAGAGAAGATTAAACAATATCATTATCAGCTAAAAGTTATTGTTAAATTTACGACTTCCAAAGTGTGTAAACACTAGAATGTTCTCGTTAAATTAGCTGTTATCTTTCATGTAAATTCCTTGTAGCAATTTCAGAATAATCTAAGTTCACACGGATAACCTAAACAGTTATTTATGGCACATTTTTATTTGATTGTTTGTCTGACCGGTCGGACGGTACACTAAGTTCATAAACACTATTTCTTTTGCGTCTCTTGGAATTTCTGAAGACTATAGTAACATGTATGATACAGTACCTGTGACTACGGAACTACAGCCCGCATCCACGACGATATCCGCCGGTACTGAGCTCAGCTTGCTCTGCAACGTGGATGGAAACCCGGAGCCCAGGGTCACATGGTCCAAAGACGGCGTCACACTTGCTCCCACTGACACTATGTGGATGACTGGTAAAATTATATATTATTACTAAGGAAATCACAAAGATTTTCTTCTTATACCAATTATTATTATAAGATTCTTTGTCCTAACTGACATAAAAGGCAACGCACAGCCTAAACCACTGGTCGTAGACTTGAAAATTTTCCGGGTATATTCATGCGTGTACCTACCTACTAAGAAGAAAGGAATTCCCGAAATTCAACCCCATATATACAATACCATACAAACAGTGCAAACGTCTTGTATATTGACGAGTACGCTACGAACCACGATCCCCCCAATTCCCCAAAACATCTGTGTAAGTCGCCAATAAGTCTACCTACTCTGTGCATCTATCTATAGCTACCTACACAGTGTGTCTCATATATGTATAATTTGGTACCTACTTACTTTTATTACTTGTATTTTACCGTTAAGGTCCTACCCATTCAGAGAATTGTGTCAAAAACAGGTTCGAAAGTTTAACAAATTCAAAACAGAGATGGCATTGCCTGACGTAAGTTGGAAATTCACGTATTTGATACTAAGTATTACTTATTCTGTGCTTGAATTGTGCGCTATGCTACGTCACATCCGGTTCATATTCTGGTACGCTATATTATTTTGTCCAGTTCCGGTCCAATATTTTGTCGTGTCTTTAAGGATCACGTGGATCGGGTGATCCGATTCGGATCCGAACCATGAGTAATGGGTGAGTGAGTGAGAGTTTGATTTCAGTTTATTACAAGGTAACGTTTATTTTACTGTAAGAAGTTCATGTTGGATAATTACTTCTAGACTGAAGCATATTTAAAAAATTACGTCAGTGACAAACCATTCAGAATCAACTTTTCAAACGTGTCTAAAAGTCGGTATTCGAATTGAACTCAAATTGAAGAATTTGAACCAAATTAGGAGTTTTTGTGCTTCGGAATATGACTGTACAGCTTTCTTATAATATTTTATAATGTTGGCATTGATAAAGATTTGTAGGATTATTATTAGGTGAAATGAACTTTTTTCTCTCTCTCCGTGACGGTGGACAAACACTACCAAAATCACTTCGGCGGTTCTGACTTTCGATGCGAATGCACACGTCATTCGTAAAAGTCGATAAACAATAATTTTGTTTACTAAAATATGTTTTCTTACATTGTTGTTAGAATTCACAATATAAAAGCAGGTAATAATACATCTTCTGTGGTATATCGACTTGAAGTTTGACTTATGTCACTATGTATTTAATGTACCTACATGACTGAAATTTTCACTTGGAAAATGAAATATAAGAAAGTAATATGATAGAATAAATGTCACAGATTATAGAACATCTTCCAGAACGGGAATCAGAATCATAGTTTTAGAGATGTCAAAAATACGTAAGGTTTTCAATAATGCACTCCTGTGTATGTTATTGAAAAATATCTGACACATACCTATTTTAGTTTTCGTTTGTTTTTTTTTTTATGTATACAATTTGCTGATGGATCAAGCATATGGCCCACCTGATGTTAAGTGGTTATCATAGCCTATAACAAAGCATTGTCTTGTAGGTCACGTTAGTAAGGAACGTGCCCTACAATACACTGCTCTGCGTCCATCAACCTGAGGCATACGGGTGTTTAGCCTCATGTGCCTGTAATTACATATATGTATATACATATACGTATGCTGACTGGAACCTTATTAAATATGGAAGAGTATAGTTTTATTAGTTATTTATACTTGGGTTTCATGTGCTTAATCGGAGAGTGTCCACAACTAAAGCAACAATTTAACTTACAATAGGTTTGAATAAGAAATAAACAAATCTGAAAAATAACCACGATCACCGACATAGCTCTCACAATCAGCAAGTTGAAGTGGCAACAGACAGACATAGCTCGTAGAACCGCAAACTACAGATGAATAAAAGCTCTCGATTGTCGGCCATGAACAGGAAGACGAAGCGTAGGACGCTCTTCCATCCGATACTTTGCTAGGATCACGGGAAGTCGGAGGATAAAAAGTTTCACAATTGGGGTTTTGAAAAAAAAATGTTTTTTTTTTATGTATTTTAATACATTATTATTAATAATATTGATATTTAATGCAAAAAACTTAAAAAAAAAAAACTAATAATAGACAATTAAAAATTGATAAAATTTAGAAAAAAATCACGTGACTATAAACGCGCCATGATTGATCACCATAGTTGTTGTTACATAGTGACGTCATTATGTTATAGCTATCTAATAACAGTACAGCGTGCGCGGCTATTGCAATGAGTGAAAACCGCTCGGGTTTGTTCGGGAGCTGCCGGCGTGTTTTCGGTACTGGGTTCAAAAAATATTTTTATTTTGAAATAACTTTTGAATTATTGTAAAAAAAATAAAACATATATGACCTTTCAATTACCGCAAAAAAAAAAAAATTCAAAACCCCCATTGGTCTTTCTGCAGTGGATTATGTCTTCAGGGTGATGATGGTAATAGTAAAATTTTAAAATAATATATAAAATACTATTCTCACCTTTTAAATCTTTTTTGGACTTCTACATATACTTTAAATCAAAAACTAGGCAAATCGGTTCAGTCGTTCTCGAGTTTTTGTAAGACTAACAAACATCAATTAATTTTTATATATATAGATTTATATTGAAAATATGGATAAATTAAATTTTATCTTTACATAAGTATTATGAAATATTGTACCACAGAGTATTGTACACACTTACACAAACTGAACTTTTTGGACAATGTTCTGTCAATCTAAAATGTCAAATTGAAACCAACGCTCGTATTCCAAGACAAATCTCAACACTAACTCAAAATAGGTGTTCATTAAAAATTTTGTTTTTTTGGTTAGATTGGATAGAAAACAGATCTAAAAAAATTATCGGCAGTGTCAGATTGCAAAGGAAGGTAAAAGATTATTATGTTTACGGAACAACTAAGAAAAGTAGATGGAATAAAGTGCCCTATCGCCTTTGGAGTGCTTATCACCGTACTAAACTAGCTGACAGAAAACTTATGTACTTTTTATTGTAAACACATACTTAGAATACAACTCGCGACTGTATTCGATTGTTATCTAAGCGAAAACACTAGTAAATGGGGGTGTTAAAGAAATCTCAACCTTATCTATACTGGTGCAAGTTTTATGTCAATTTTAGCTTCGATGAACAGAAATGAGTTCAGATAAATTCAAAAATTATATGAATTTGACATTTTGACAACAAGGGGCATAGTTACTTGGTAACCTTATACAGCCAGTATAAATATATACCAATTATTGATCAAGCGAGCGAAGCGTCTTAGTTTCGAGATTAGTAAAAAAATGCATTTGTCCGTGTGTCAGTCGGTCTGTTTTCGCCTACAGGTCGCATTTTTCGATTTATACCTACTGCTTTTTTGATGGAGCAAGCAGATGGCCCACCTGATGTTAAATGGTTACCATCACCTATAACAAAGCATTGCCTCGTAGGCCACGCTCGTTAGGAACGTCACCTACGATGCACTACTCAGCGTCCCTCAACCTGAGGCATACAGGTGTTAAGCCTCATGTGCCTGTAACTACACCGGCACCCACACCCTTCAAAATGGAACACAGCAAGCTGCTTGGCAACAGAAATAGGTAGTAGTACTGCCCCGGACGAGCCCTTCACAAAGAGCTCTACTACTACTCATAGAACCACTACTTAGTAATAATCTTCATCCTGACTAACTGACGAACATAAGACAACGTGCAGCCTAAAACACTGGTCGAAGAGAATTGAAATTTTTGGGTATATTTGTCTTATTGGGTGAAAAGACCAAGGAACTAAGAGACTAAGAAATAAATTCCTGAAATTTAACTCCTACACGGGGTACAGCAGGGATTGAAGTTCATATGAAAATAGTATTATAATAATAACGTCACGCGGACGGAGTCACACGTGTTTCGCTAGTACATTATTCAAGGATTGATGTGATCAAACCTTGGAACCGACGATCGCTTGTATCTTATGATAAAGAACGCCTAAGACTAATGGACTTCTTCCACACGATGATGTTGATATTTTATGACCCAACCGTAATTTCGTTACACTGTGTCTTGTTGTATTTGTATTGACTGTGACAAATAAATGACACCTATAGTAACTATGTGATTATCACTGTCAAACGAGCCACAGAATAATGTATAGTTGCTCGGAACGACTTTTGACGTGGACCCTGCCTCCTGAAGCGCCAAAGCGCTACTGAGCTTGTATAGGTACGTCTCGCGTATTTATATTTTAGGCTATCTACTATTTTTATAAAAAAGTAAGCTAGCTAACAAAAAAATTACTCCGGCACACGATTACGTATCTTTTAAGGAACACATGAACAGAAAAATCGTTGGAATATCTCGATTAACAATCGAATAAATCACCCTCGGTGTAGTCGGTAGGCCAGAGATTTTAGTAAAACTTTGTGTAAACTTTTATCGAACTCAATGGAATCAAGAGTGTTTCTGGTCGCTCCGAAATATAGATGGTCCTTTTAAATGTAATATTCAATTTAAAAAAATACATGAATATGTTGTTTTAACATAATAAACAGGTGCTGATCACACGACCGCGTCGCCTTAAAAGACGCTCTGATAATTTTATATAATGATTTGTAATTATTATTGTATTTTTATCGCCAGAAGTCATTGGACAGGCTGTAGGTATGTTTTTTATTTGTTTGTAGTAATGCATGTCATTTTATGTTTGTTCAGACACAAGGCTGACGATACCGCGGGCAACGATCAGTGATAGCGGCGTGTACGGGTGCCACGCGGCCAACGAATACAGCAGTCATAGCTCACAAGTGCAGATCACCGTCAAAGGTAATCTAATCTATACCAATTATAAGAATGTTTGACCTGCTTGCTGACTGGCATATAGACAACACCAGCACCAATGGGCGTAGAGACTTCGTCGTGGTGCGTTGAGGTGTACTAAGAAACGAATTCATGAAACTCATCAACCCCTAAACGGGTACAGTGGTATAAAAATAAATTCACGCGGACAAAGTCGCGCGCGTTTCGCTAGTAGTTAATATAAATAGAACGAGCAAATGGCCCACCTGACGTTGTGTCTACAACAATTGCATTACCTCGCAGAGCACGTCTGTTGAGGACGTGCTTTATGTGGTGTTGCACTGTGTAATTATATTTTCAATCCCTACCTACTGTGTTACACATTCAACATATTTGCTTTTAAGTATCAATAAACCTAGCTAACACAAGCAAATGACCCACCTGATGTGAAGTGGTATCACTTATAACAAAGCTTTGTTTCGTAGATTTCTGTCGAACATGACTTAGGGAACTGTATGACTGCAAGCTTTAACCTGATGTTTTGTGTATTTCAGAAATTGTGATTCCATCGAAATGTACGGATAACCCTTACTTCGCCACCTGCGCACTTATCGTACAGGGCAAGTTCTGCCAGCACAAATACTACTCGAAGTAAGTCATTCAAGTTTTTGCAGCTTTTCAGCTCGCTATTTCAGAGTCCCGTACTTTATGCTACAGAAACTAACTATGGTGAAACTATAACTAACTATATAGCTATAACTAGACTAGGCTCCCGATGGCAGAGGTGGTAAGAACATCCTGGGAGAATAGTGGGTTCAAACTTCACTCGGGGCCTCCAGTTTAAAAAAAAACGTTAAGCTTTTTTTATGACGTTATTGCTAAAATGCAGCTGTTCATAAAAAATATAGCGGTAGAAAATATAAGGGTAAAAGGTAATACCTTGAAAGTATTAAAAAGTGGGTAAAGTTGGTAGGGGGTCCCAATATATTAACCAGTCCCAATCTACGAGAATATGAATAAAATTGACTCACTGGTGAGATCGTGGTGTTTGCTCTTGTAAAAATGTCGATGTATATGTATTCATGAAATGTCTCGTTTCAGATTCTGCTGCAAGTCATGCGTGGAAGCTGGCCAGCTGGACCCGAATTCGATCGACATGCAATCCGACGAACCGTACAGGAAGAAGTAACTTCAAGTCTATAACTTTGAGTGACCGCGTCTTCTCTTGTTTCATCTGAGCGATTACTAAGTTCTTCAATCATATTTATCCATAGATTTTTCCCTGTCGACCAGCACGTTGGTTGAGAATAGTAATTTTAGTTTCAAAGGTGCCGATAAATGCTGAGAAAGATTCATAACACAGTAGAAAAGACAGTCTGGTATGCTTTCAATAAATAGAAACGTTGTTGGCGGTAAAAATCGTGCAAAACACCTAAGCTAAATAATATATATTTGGAGAGTAATCTATTCCAGGTAACCTGATAGGTTTCAGCATACGCTCATATAATAATCGGCAGATCTATTTTGTTTTAATTTTTTATTCTTTGACACGCGGTCACAGTAAAGTAGATATTTTTTTGAATGTGCCATAAATGGAATACCTAGTATTAAAGTTTAGTTGATCTATGTCAAAACTATTAGATAATCCATAATGCACAATCGAACGGTCATACCAATAGATTTAGTGTAGATAGCAATATTCTATGTAAATAAAATAATAATTGTTACAACAAAGTCACAAAAACTCCATCTGTGATGGATAAAATAGAGTCAAACATTTGTTCACACAAGTTTATAGAAATAATAAAGTTTGTGTGAACGGATTTTTGCGACGTAAAGAATAAGGCAATAAATTATTTATATGTTAAGGTTCCTCGATGGAAACGTAGCTTTGGTGTTGATGTAGAATAAATAGAATGCTAGAAGTGAACTCATAATAATTTTTCTAAGTTATAGCTTTTCATATTGTGACAATGTACATAGATAGATGGACAATTAAATTTATATGGAAAACTTGTTGTTTTAGTTCAACTTATTCCTCCAGTCAAATACAAAAGTCAAAATACGGTGATTGTACGGTCCGCACACCCTGGTTGGGAAGTACCTACCTATCCTAATTATCAGTAGAACTCTGCTATAAATTTTAACTGATATATTGATTAAAATACTAATGATATTGATGAATGATAAAGAGACGCGAGGCTTGATTGATAACCAAACGCGAACTGATGATTTCTGTAACTGGCGTAAAGTGCTTGCTTAATTAGTGCTGAAGGCACAAATTAAGGTAGGACAGTGTACCTACGTGCTCGTACAGTGATCAATGAGATTGCAAGCTACTAACTACTAACGACTGCTAATACTGTCGGTATATGCCATATGTAATGGCATTGCATTCAGGCTCCTAGAAATGTGCCCACAAGGTTAGTAACCTGGAATGTATGCCAAGATTTAGTACCTAGTTTTAATTTGTAGTTGCCAATAACATTTGCGCTACCTGTAACTATCCCCCTAGATAAAATA
This sequence comes from Electrophaes corylata, assembly GCA_947095575.1. Classification (NCBI taxonomy): domain Eukaryota; kingdom Metazoa; phylum Arthropoda; class Insecta; order Lepidoptera; family Geometridae; genus Electrophaes; species Electrophaes corylata. The sequence continues at coordinate 2,591,633 of OX352716.1, read as the reverse complement.
TATAGGTACCTAGAATTTTATTTATAGCATCACAATTTTATGCTCAAGCACGCTAGATATCCTCTCCATATCCACTCGAGATTCTTCGAGAATATCTAAAGAGAGTAATCAGAGGTACGTTTAGGTAACGTATATGTAGTAGTTGGTATTCCGTACGTGACAGGTTGCAAGCCCATCACCGCTGCTAGAATACTAACTGGTTTCTTCGCGATGTTTTTGTTCACCGTTTGAGTAGTAAATATTTTTATGTGTTCAGGTTTTTTTTTATTACTTATTGCTATTTTAAGTGCACCCCAGCCAACCCTCTTATTTTTAAATTATCTCCATCCAAAGGTTGTCTGGAAGAGATCGCTTTTTAGCGATAAGACCGCCCATTGTACATTATCTGTTGTTGACTACTATTGTTTTATTCTCTAGCTTGTAAAGTGTACAATAAAGAATTTTAATTCATTCATTCATTCATATAGATATTTACTATGCCGGGGGAATCCCCGTCTCTGAAGCTGTCTGTATTTTTTGTACCTCTTTACTCTCTTTCGTCACAAGTCAAATAACTAGGATACTGAATAAAACATGGAATTATGTATGCGATAACATAAATTTTTATTTACAATCCGAAACTCACAGTCAATATTATAACAATAAACATTAAACTCACCTTGCAATGAAAGTACCGGCTGGGACCGCACCGTCCTATCTACTAGGTACTGATGATTGTTAAGATATTTACATACAATTCATTTAATTGAAATTTCCGTCTTCTCACTGATCCCCAACTCGATAATGTGCGCAGAGCACCGAAAACTAAACCTTATTGTCATCAAAATAAACATTACAACTGAGAACGGCTAGGCCTGTACATAATTTACTAGGTGCGTATCCACAATATTATAATTTTATAATCAGCTAAAAAAACGCCTTCGCCTACTCTTTGAGAGCAATATGTATCGCTTTAAATATACTTAAATACAAAAGGTTAAAGTTATTTATATACAAATAATAATTTAAAATGTTCTAAAACGCTGCTTAGAGGAATACTAAGATATTGCAAAATAGTTATCCTTCTGAATACCGCAGGTGATGTGGTTCAAACGGGAAGTTGAGGTATGCGGGGCATGTTATTATGAAGCGTATTCTCTTACATTAAAATTCAAATGAAGTAAGAGAAAAATGGAGTGTTCTCTGCTAGTGAATCCCCCACGCTTTCGGTACATTACGTTACACACGAGTAACTGCCTCGTTGTCAACTACCTTCTTAAATAGCTTACCGGGCGCGCGGGCCCATTTTAGTATCACAATACTTGTTAAACATAAAAGCTCCCACTAAATACTAAATGCCTAATAAACAAAAATATAGACTATAAAAACACAAATTCTAAAATAAAATACATTTACGAAGGAGTCCGCGGCTTGAGCGCTATTGTAATGCAAATTACAGTAATAATACAGTATCGCCACAGCGACGGTAACTGTTATTCAATGTCAGCTTTGTAATTATTAGAATAATGCATCGTTGCGCGTTACAACTAGTGACATTCGACAGAGATCTCACGGCCCTAGCGCCTTTCATGTCATTCTTGTAATAATATCATCTACAATTTTACACAAACTTAGTCTAGAGGTAATGGCGTATAGGCGCGGCCTAGTACCGCGCACCGATCGCAACATCAGTCCACATTTAATATATTCTATATACGTATAAACATGTATAGTATAGTATAGCACTCGGATACGTTGCGTGCGTCGCGTAGAGCTACGTTACAATAAATGCCGGCGCGGTGCGTCCGCTGTACTTCCACTGCGTGAGCGCAGTCGCCCTCTCGCACTTTGTACAAAACACGATAGCGTCTATCGTAGAAAAACTAGAAGCGGGAACGTGTCCGCGCGCAAAACCGTCCTAATCAAACTAATCTTCATTTTGTTGTATAAACTATGTCTTGCCGCGCGGACTTGGCGGGGCCACCGGTTGGACTACGAACTAGTAAGGTCGTTAGTCGTCTCGCTGCAAGCGATGCGTCGAACTGAACGGAACGTTCGGCGATCCCTCGGAGGCGGTGGTCGTGTCGAGCCGACGACACTAAGCCGAACCATTGGGGGGCACGCTCCATCAGTCAAGGACCTGGGAAATAACAAATATATTTCGGGTTCACGAACATTTCAAATTTTTACTCTTTCAAACCAACCATTCTCAGAAAATAAAAATATATATTATAGGTATGACATGCTTTAGAAGGACAAACCGTAGGATGGTCCGAATAACGTTTCTTTTACAAAAATTATAGAAAATTTTACTGTGTAAACTTAAGAAAATATTGCTGTTACTTATGGGTCGAAATACGCTGCACTTTTTTTAAATACTTGGTGGACAATCAGATAATATAGTTGCCATCACCTCATATAACAAACCATAGCTTCGCAGGTCACTTTTGGTTAGAAACATGCCTGTATGCCATGCACGTACCTGTGAGACGATTTTCTCCATGTCATGGTCGAGGTCGTCCGGCGGCGGCGGCGGCGGTGACGCGTCACTCGGTGCCAGCGGAGGCGGGGTGGCGGGAGCGGGGGCGGGGGCAGGCGCGGGCGCGGCCTGCTGAGGCGGGGCGGGAGGGTCGGGCAACGTGAACGGCTCGTCCAGGTCCTCCAGCCCGGGAGGACAGGTCAGCTTGGCGAGCTCCTCTTGAAGCTTCACGTAGTGACGCTGATCAGCAAAAGATTACGGTAATTAAATTAATATTAGCATTTAGCATGTCTAATACTTTGGTACTCCAGGGGGGTACTTTATTTAGAACTAAACAGTAATTGGTACATTTTTTACATTAGTACATTGGTTAAAACAGATAGATAATTAAAAATATGGGCACACTTACACAATGTGTAGAACACCCATACAATATCTGTGGTGCAGTTTCATAAATTGATTATAATAAGAAGGTTATTTATTTGAGCCAAGTAACTGACGTAGCTCTATCCCCTACACTAAGTACCTAACGAGGTATTGTACTATTGTAGAGGTATACCTTGAGTGCCATCAAGTTGAGTTGTATGCTGCGCTGCGTGCGATCGTCCCCGCTGTGTCCCTCCAGCTCAGTGATCCAGCCGCTCACCGTCTGGATGATCTCGTTCCGTTTTAGCCAGAAGTGCATATGAATCACCTGTAAAAGAAAGTTCTTGATTTAGACCGAAGCTATCTATATCAATTATAAGAATCTTTGTCCTCACTAACTGGCATATAGACAACGCCCAGCATGAACCACTGGTCGAAGAGACGTTCCGGATATATTTGTCTTGGTGCGTAGGTGTGTAATAAGAAAGGGATTTCCAAAATACAACCCCCAAACGGGTACAGCGGGGGTTGAAGTTGTTATGAAAATAGCTTTGTGTCAACGATGTCTGGAGTGTTAGAATGGCTCCGACGTAGTTATTATAAAGGCGACGCGGAACGCTACATTTTTCAACAACTATAGGATTTTTTTTATGACTTATTGATATTAGATGCCACATAATGGACTTTCATTTCAATTGCGCGACACTGCGCTAAGACGTCTAGTAGTATTTGGTTAAAATGCCACCGAAATTACACAAAACAACTTGAAATAACACGAGAAAAACAATAATTTGTAGTTGTCATGACCGACAGTAACAAATAATGACGATAAATTAAAAATAATTTCAAAATAAGCAAATGTAGATACCTCCTTGAAGCAAGGCTGCGGGTTTCTCAGATGGTCGAGCATGGCCCACCGCACGCACGCCTGGTATATGTTAGAGTTGTACTCTGTAGAGGCGGCGGCGCCCACGCGTGTGCCGCGGCTGCGCTCGTAGCCCGGCTCGTTGAAGTACGGCTCCGGGACCAGGATCAAGGACTGAATGGATACCAGCACCTGGAACCGAACCAAGCTCACATTGTAATGCCTGTGCAGTGAGCCTCTAGCTCAATCAGATTCTACATTCTATGACGTAAAGTCTACAAATGGGATTGACATATACTATAGAAATGCCACATGGTCTGTCAAAGATTCTCATACAAATGCGTGACCGGAGTTAATAAAAGCAGTTACATTCTATTGTAGAAATAAAATTGCTCACAAGCGAATGCAACTTGGCTAGTATACGGCTCTTTGTGAAGGGCTCGTTCCGGAAAGTATTACTGCTGCTAAGAGCAGTGTAGCTGTATTTCATCAGCGGCATATTTGTGCTGAGTTTTAGGATTGATAAGTTTCCATTAGTATATTAATAAAAGAACAAACCTGCAGGAAGCTAGATGTGTGGGCATTCCACTTCTCCTCGGGCCGTCCATGCCAGGTGTTGAGCACGGAGAGGCAAACCTTGCCGTCGTTGTATAGGTTGGGGTTGAATCGCACAGAGTGACGACCCGTCGTCTCTAAGTTGATGAGCATGGGCAACGAGGGGTACTCCGCCGGGAAGTACACGTCGAGGATGAAACAACCGTTGGCGTACGGAGTATCCGACGGACCAGTTATTAGCACCTGCAAGGAAAACCATCAATAGTTTAATAAATAATACTATTTAGTATACCAGTAATTCTAGTCGTAGCTCTTAGTTAAGGGCTTGCCAGGGGAAGTACCTACAACCATGCCTATTTTTGCCGCCAAGCAGCTTACTGTGTTCCGGTCTGAAGGGTGTCGGTGCCAGTGAAATTACAGACGCATGAGGCTGAATGTATGCCTCAGGCTGATGAAAGTAGAAAAGTGTTAAAAAATAACATGATGACAATAATGCCACCATGCTAATTTAAGCAATGTTTAAGTGGTAAATGCAAATAAAGAAAGGAAATCTTTTCTAAAGGGGCAGGGACAAGTAAGTTACCTTCATGACGTCAAGACGGTCAGTATCCGTCCGCACGAACACGGACGAGGAATAGGAGAGGGGTAGAGAAGTGGCGAGCGTCGATGCTTCCTGCGCCAGTCGCTTCATACGCGTGGGATGCGCTCGTTCGCCCGCCGCTCGCACAGTTCCCTCGAAGTTGTACGGCACTGTGAAACGGAACCCGATCTCCGGACATTCCACTATCATCTCGAACGAATCTGTAATGTACAACAATTACATTTATATTTGACAGCTGTCAGAACTCAGTTGGTGACATAGCTCTACCTTCTCCTGGAACCGAGAACAAAAAATTGTGTGATGAACAGAGATGTTTGATTTTCTGATAATAATTATGAATTCTAAGTATGTATTTACAAACATACATGTAAATATTTTATAGGCTGATACAAGGTTCGCAGAATACAAGTTTTGCTTAGTTTAAAGCGTTTGCGTGAATATTTGTCAATATTTATATTTATTTATATTCCAAAGTTTACAACGGAGTAAGTAAAGAGTAGTAGTAGAGTTAGTAGGGCTTAGAAAAGGACTCGTCAGGAGAAGTACTACGTGGAAGAATCAGAAGTAAAAGGATGCTTGCCCATACAAATTTCACAGCTTAGACAATTTAATCCACTGGATAGACATGGTGACCAAAGGAAAGACGTCTGGAGCTGATCAAAGCAGGTACCATGCATTTTTCTATTATAAAAAGTCTAGAGCTCTTTAATAATCAATGCATGTTCCATGAACCAATAAGCAAGACACCTAAGCTATACTCTAAGCCTTTCAGGTAGGTTAAAGAGGTATGATAAAATTAATAACGACTTACCAAACTGCAATAGTCGCATCAGTTCGATGTACCGCTGGTCGCGAGTGTCTGGAGGCAACATAGATCTCAATATGCTCTCGGTATCCATCTCTTCTCGGCACATGAGCGCAGAGGTTGCCTGGATGTCACCGATCAACGTCGCCAGCCCTTCATCCTCTTCCGATAGCTCTGAATTGCTGGACGTACTAAATCTTTGGCTATAAGTCATCTTTCCGAAAATATTCTTTTTGCTCATTCTGAAAATCCAATAAGAGTACTTTAGTAAAGGTTTGCTTAAAAAATTAGGGATCCTTACTAAAACCCGTTTGCAGCCGGGACGAACTAGTTACCTGAGCTTAGCTGCATAAGAGTTGGTAGTGGTAGTCATCATGGAGAGTAGACGCGGCAGTGGTCGCAGCGCGGCGGCAAGGCGCGGTGACCTCAACGCGTGCAAGGCGCGGGCCACGCGCAGCACGCACACGTACAGCGGGATGTGACGGGACATGTCCAGTACTACAAATAACAACATCAAATAAATGTTTGTGGACATTTTTACACATCATCTAACCCCAAACTAAGCAAATCTGGTACTATGGGAGCCAGATGACTGATGGAACACTTTAAACTTTTTTTTGTGCATACTTAGACTACAATAACCCAGACAGGGAACAATGCAGCTACTTGGTAAGCTTGTCTTCTGTGCGGTAGGTGTAATGAACATAGCTATTAGTTTTGTTTCTGGGTGCTATAATGTATTCTAATACAAATACAAACTTGTAGTACTGCGAGCTCAAGTGATTTTCATTTATGTATATCATTTTCAACAACCCCCAATTCCAAAATGACGTTTCAACTTAAAAAAGTTTACAGCTTGATATCGAGAGCAATGCTTTGCAATTTAACAAGTAGGCTACCTGATGTAGAAAGATAGGATACCTGAGTCATTTCTAAGGTAGGAGCAGATAGCAGGCACCAGTGAGCTGCCGGCTACCATATCTAGGAACTCTGGAGGCAGATCAGCACTCGGATCCTCCTCGGCTTCGTCCGCGGATGAAACATCCACCGCTACCTCCTGATCTTCCTCAATAGTGGATTCTTCTGGAGGCCAGACTTCGCCAGGGTTCATGTACGAGGCTAATACCTGGAATAACAGAAAGAAGAAACATCCTTTTTATATTGATTCTTGCCGCACATCAAACCATAATTCACTGCATAAAAGCTCTGGCACCTAAACTAGCTTTATGTTTGTGGGGACTTGTTTCTAAGTCAGGGTTTCATATAGGAGAGAAGAAGAAATGAGGTTTAAGAATATAGAAGAGAGATTAATATATAGAAGGAATCCCTCAAGTCACTGCCCTATAGTGGAACAATATAATACCTGAAGCAGCACAGTAACGTGTTCCTCCTCCGTGCGTTGACGATGCAAGGCTTGCTCCACGTTCCACGACTGCTGCGTGGAGCCGGTGCCAAAGCCGGTACCCTTGGCCCAGTATAGCTGGCTCTTCTCCTCAGACTTGGCCGTTGAGCCGTTGGATGCTTGGCTGTTCTGTAAACAGTAGTCTTACTAGTCAGTTGGTGTTAAAAAATGCCTACTACTCGATCAACAGCATGTATGACTCATTCACTTATGCATAATATATTTTCTGCTGACTCTACCACAGTTTTATACAGTACTAGTGAAAAGCGCAGTCAGTCAGTCAGTCAGTTAGTTATTTAGGTACTGTACTGTTTTTATTTAGGACCAATTTTCGATAAACGGTAAGCAGTTTAAAATATACTAATGTAGATGTACATGTAATCAACGAGTGAGTAAGATAATGATGTAAGTATGGTGTGAGTATCTAGTGTGAATATGTGGTGTCAATATGTGGTGTGAGTATGGTGTTAGTATGGTATGGTATGGTGTGGTGTGGTGTGGTGTGGTGTGGTGTGGTGTGGTGTGGTGTGGTGTGGTGTGGTGTGGTGTGGTGTGGTGTGGTGTGGTGTGGTGTGGTGTGGTGTGGTGTGGTGTGGTGTGGTGTGGTGTGGTGTGGTGTGGTGTGGTGTGGTGTGGTGTGGTGTGGTGTGGTGTGGTGTGGTGTGGTGTGGTGTGGTGTGGTGTGGTGTGGTGTGGTGTGGTGTGGTGTGGTGTGGTGTGGTATGGTGTAGTGATACTGACGTCTGCGGATGCGGGCCGGTGGTGCGTGAAGACGGCAAGGCAGGCGAGCAGCAGGCGCGCGGCGCCGCAGTGCAGCAGTGCGGCGCGCAGGGCGGCGCCGGCGGGGTCGCGGCGCGGGTTGCGCTCCAGCAGCACGCACACCACGCGGAACGGCAACGTGCCCAGCGACCACGCCGCCGAGCCGCCTACGCCGCCGCCGCTCACTGCTATACTACCTGCCCCCAAACCAAACAATACAGCCGTTAGCTACTAATCAAACCTGAACACAACAATGCATTCATTCACTAACTAAATACAATTTATACTATTATTTTACAAGTTTGTGAGTTGATGAGGTTATGGGGTAATCTCTGGATTTACCGAACCGATTTAGAAAATGATTTTACCAATAGAAAGCCAGTCTCACTATCATCACTAAGAGTTGATCCCAAAAGTCATTCCCGAGTGGAGAACCGTTTAAATCCTTAATAACTCCACAGCTGGACATAGGCCTGCCCCATATTCAGTAAGGCTTGCCATGGCCACCACGCTTGGCAAGGAGTCGGCACTCTTCGGGACATTAGCTAAAGATGTGTGGGAGAAGGATACTTACGTCCGTCCTCGGTGTGCGCGACGCCGAGTAGCAGCCTGAGGAGATGCACGGCCCTGGCTCCCTCGTCCAGCAAGGCGGCGGCGTAGCCGGGCAGCTTGAGCAGCTTCCCGAGCGCGAGCAGCGCGTGCGCCGGGATGCCGGCCTGCGCGCCCTCCTCCGAGCTGCTGGTCGCGGTGCTGGCGCCTAGCTCTACCACCTCCTACGAATACACAATACACAACATGCTGATACTTTTATTTATTCAAACCATCATTTAACTGGGGTGACCTTTGTCGTTTTTCGACATTTTGACAGCTGTCACAGCTCAGTTCGCAGTAGAACTGCTTTCTGCACTAGGTAGTGGTTTCGATCCCTGTCGAGAAAAAGCATTTGTGTGATGTGTGTTTGTTCAGAGTCTGGGTGTTAAATTGTATTCTAAGTATGTATTTACAAAAAAAAAGTATGCAAGTTGGGGCTACTGGGTGGAGGCTACTGGACATGGAACTCCTCCAAATATTTCCAGGAAGAACGATTTTGGGCCCTTTTCATCCAACGACTTCCCGCGATTCTAACGTTATCAGTCGGCTGTCACAGCTCAATTAGAAGCAATACCGTATACCGACCTCATAGGCATCATCCAGCTTCACCCAATCCAGGTCATGATGGTGATGATGCGTCTGCGGCGGGTCAGGGGGCGGGGCGTGTGGGCGGGGCAGCTTGGCGGCGACCAATGCGAGGCCGCCGCACGCGCCGAACTCTCGCAGCACGCCGGAACCGCCCTCATACTGAGGCGGGGCTTCAGTATCGCCGTCATAGTTCTCGGGGTTGCCTGGAGTGGTTGGTTTCCACCACTCGGCTGAGAAAGACATGTCATACATTATACAAAACTGGAGGTTATTTTTGAAGTTTGTTTAAACCATACCTTTACATTATTACCTTAACAGTCGTGGCCTGTAACCAGACGCTTTTGGAAATAAAAAAATACCTATATTCATCATAAAGTTATGATCTCTCAGTGACTGTTAAATTTTGTTTGAGAACATAAAAATTAAAAAAGAATCACTTACTAGGGTTTTCAGATGTATCTATATGCAGTTGCAGTGTGAGGTGTGGTCCGAACACATGGGGTACAGCAGCGCAGAGCTGAGCGAAGCTAGTGGCACCCTTGATGTTGCCTTCAAGCCCGTCCACTTGCACGCGAATCGGAGACTCTAGCAGATCTAAAATTAATATTAGTATATTAAAAAAAACTAATAAGCACTAGTGGTGTAGTGGGAACGAACCTGCATGTTTTTTATTATTGTTGGATGGCTAAGCATTTGACTCCCATCACACCTGATGGAAGGTGTAGATGCAGCCTAAAATGGAGCATGCTTAGCTATAATTCACTTATTCACTTATTCACTCTTGCCTTCTAAAGTCTGGTTCTAAGGTCGTGGGTTTGAACCCGGACGTGCACCAAAATGACTAGCAGTGGCGATAGTCTTGCAACCTGTCACGTATATGAATAAAAAAAAATAGAAATAGCTTCACGACTTTAATTCCCAGGTATAGTAAATATCCCTTCAGACATCTTAGTACCAAGTACTCACTCGAAATTATAAAGAATGTTTAAGGGGGTTAGTCAGAGGTATGGTTAATTATATTTTGGTATTTCATACGTGTTAGGTTGCAAGTTCATCGCCGCTGCTAGAATACTAACTGGTTACCTCACGACGTTTTCCTTCAGCGTTTGAGAGCACTTATTATTTATTATTTATTCTACATAGAAAATACCCAGAGCACCTGGAATAGATACTTGCAGATCGTACAAACATTTATCCCAAGGCGGGAATCGAGCTCGCAACCTCCTGCGTCGCAGGCGAACATTCGCCCGCCGCGCCACATCGGTCGTCATAGTTAACTTACCGTCTAGCTTAGTTTCCGAGATGCTCATGCCGTCTGGCTTCGATGTCCGTTTCTTATAGTTCTGCTGCTTCAGCGAAGTGTTCTTAACATCCTTGATGCGTTTGTCTTTGGAGGCGCTGCCGGCGGCCAGGCTCAGCTCCCAGGCGCCGACCACGTTGGTGATGGCGGTGTCGGAAGCGCTGCGCAAGATAGACGCGGGGCCGGATTGCGACGAAGTATCTACTGATATTTTGTTCAGCTCGTCAATCATTGGTACTGAGGAGAAAAAAAGATTTCTGATTTTGTATATAGATCCTAATATTATAAAGAAGTTTGTGAGGTTGTAAGGGGTAATATCTGGATTTACTGAACCGATTTTACACCACTCTATTGAGTGCGGATTGAGTATGGAAGCGGTGTTGTATAATCCGGCTACAACCTTAAGCATCAGTTCAGCAAGTGGAATGATAATAACAATAATGCTGGACAATCCACACAGCATCATCTAGCCCCAAGCTAAGCTTTGCTTGTGTTATGAGTACTAGATGACTGATATACTTAATAGAATACATTACATACATAGATATTTTTTATTATACATAGAAAATACCCAGAACACCCGGAATAAATATTTGCAGATCGTACAAACATTTATCCCAAGGCGGGAATCGAACCCGCAACCTACTGCGTCATCGGTCGTCGGAATGTGTAGGTAAGGTACTCACGCGGCGGCAGATGGTCGTTGAGCATGACGCGCACCGTGCTGTGTATGGGCAGCGTGAGGATGCCGTGGCAGGCGAGCGCGGGATGAGGCGGCGCCGCGCCCGCGCCCGCCTCGCTGTCCCCCTCCGAGCCCGCGCCCGCCCAGCGCAGCGCCACGCACACGCGCTCCGACGACAGCACCAGCCGCAGGATCAGCGAGCGCGTGAAACCAGTTATACCATCCACCTCTGTCATCAAACAACATATACAGTGTGTTATTACACTACTTTCGTAATATTAAACATATTCAGACCATGATTCTAATTACAAAAAAAAATCGACACTTTTAGTCCGTTTTTTTCATGTTTTCGGCATCATCGAAAGGTAGACATATCTTATTTTAAAACGATAACACAACAAAACCAGCAATCTAAATGAAACACGTAATAAAAAGCGAGCGAGTTACAAAGCACAGATAACGACGATACAATTCAATATCATATTTAACTTTAAAGGTATTGTGGAGAACACCCCGCAACGTTTGTATGGAAAAAATGCTAACTAAAAAATACTAAGCGTCACCTTAACTTAGCAATAAATATAGTACTCACCGGGAGGTTGGGACTCCAGTATATTGTGCAGAGTGAGTGCAAATAGCTTCTGATTGGCTGGATGACACACAGTCAACTCGGAGAACAGTCTTATAGTCCTTTCTTCTAGCTTTGAGAATAGCGTATTTTCTTGCCACGAGCACGTTCTGAAACGACGTGTTATGAAGGGATATTTATAAATATGTAGGAAAATCATGAATATGTCTGAGTGGTCAAAACCACTGGTATATAAACTAAGAAAGTACTGAAAGGCTGGCACCCTGGAAAATCACTACTTTGTTGGTCTTTACATGGTTTTATTTTGAAAACATTAAAGCCATCTCAAGTTCAGTTCGATTAATTTTCTAACTTTTTGAATTGTACATATTGCTTAAAGAATTAACATTAAAAGTTATTTTCTGTTGAATAGTGCCAGCGATAAATCAACTAACATAACTTGAGATCCAGACACAATCAGTGAGTATTTGGAATGAAAGTATAATAATTATCTGATGTTTGATGTAAACGAAAAACGTTACCGTTTTCTTCAAAACAAAAAACAACTGTATTTTTTTTTATAATTAGTTGTCATAGGAAATATTGTTCGATACTGGCAGCATAGAGGATGTTAGTTACCCCTCTTGTCGCACAGGATGGCACAACAGCCGCAGCAGCGGCCGCCAGAAGACTGAGCCGGCGCCTCCCGCCCACTCCTTGACGCGTCGATCTGCACTAACCATGCGGACCCACTCCACTAGAGTACACGCGTGCTCCATGCCAACCATGTCTGAAATAGCATTACAGTAATATTAATGGCAAAGATTTTAGAAGTAAATTGATAGCCACCGCAGCTCTATCTTCTGAGCTGAGGTTGTGGTTTCGATCCCCGCTGACTGAATATTTGTTCTGTATCTGGGTGTTTTCGGTTATCTGGTTGCCATAGTACAGGCTAGATAGCGTTTCCAGGTGTAAAATGCCTACTTCAAAAAGAAAGAAATAGCTTCACGACTTTAATACCCCGGCATGGTAGATCCTACTTCAAGATCTAATTCATAATGGCCCGTAACAAAAGACTAAAGAAAAGAGGCGCCGCAGTGAGACATGCTCGACAATAGGTGCGTATGCACTGGTCTGCAAAAGCTTCCCCTTCTACAGGAAAAATGGACGACGATACAAAGATTTTATGTACAAAGCAAAGACTCACCTTTGGCATTTGTTGGAATTTCTACATGTCCTCTTGATTGCACTTGTTTCAAAGCCACTAACTTAGCCTCGCAGAATTCTGAAAATAGGTTTTTATTTACACAACTTGCTGATGATATAAGCAGATAGTTCACCTGATGTTAAACTGATATGACACATAACACACCACTGCACTGATTTAAGAAATTGTTGTAAGAGAACGAAATCGCAGATAACGACTAGTAGGAATTAAAAATTACCAGCAAGGGCAGATGAGACGGCAGTCGGTAGCCGCGAGTGTAGAAGTGCCAGAGTAGTGGCCGGCGACATGGCCGCCCGCGCCGCTGTGAACAGTCTCTGTGCCGGTATGCGCCACACTATGTGAGCGTCAGACGGACTCTCCTCCAGTCGCGGAGAAACGTGGACTTTGGTATCATCTGTTAAACCCTCCATGCTGGAAATACAGTCAAATAGGTTAAGTATACAAGTTCAAACATTAAAACATAATAATGATTTGAAGTCCATGTCATAGTAATTTTTACTCTGTAATCTATACCGTCTATGCAAATTATAAGAATCTTTATCCTGACTAACATATAGACAACACCAGCCTAAACCAGTGGTCATAGAGACTTGAAATTTTCAGAGTATACTCGTCTTAGTGCGTAGAGGTTTACAAAGACAAGAATTTCCGAAATTCCCGAATTTGTACAAAAATATCTTCACGCTGACTAAGTCGCGCTCATTTCTACTATTAGCAATAAGAATGCAAGTCTTAAAACTAGAAGCTTATAAGTTGCCTAGAGTCACGTTCTTGGTTTGGCTATTTGACCATAGCAACACTGAAAGTACTTCCATAAATACTCTTTCACAAAGAGCTCTACTACTAAAACTAAACTTAAGTTAAATAAAAATAAAGTTCATATTTAATGGCTTGAATGCATAAACATACCTTTCATCCTGATCCATTGGGATTTCCAAGTATTCTAATAGAACTCTAAACAGCTCCGGACGAATGTAGCACATTGAGCATAATACTGAAAGAGAACAGAATCAGAACTCAGTATAAATATTGGAAATCTTACTTCCTTTTATGTATTTTAATAAGATAAATGCTATAGATATGTGTGTGGTTTTATCACACCTAAACGTCTTAACAGATTTGGATGTAACTTGCCAATAAATTGTTGCGGCTAGTGCAACTAACCTAGTGTAAGATTTTACAGGAACAATCTAGAAACACGACCACTAAGACCCTTTATTAAACGATTTGCCAATGTAAAAAGCAGATTGCGCACCTGAGGTTAAGTGGCACTTTTTATAATGCATGATTCAATGTAACGTAGATCATTTAGTCCATTACACTTGCTAGTTATAAGCTGTGTTAGCCTTGGGATAAATGTTTGTAGGATCTGCAAATATTTATTCCAGGTGTTCTGGGTATTTTCTATGTATAATAAAAATATCTATATATGTAATGTATTGTATTAAGTATATCAGTCATCTAGTACCCATAACACAAGTTCTGCTTAGCTTGGGGCTAGATGATGCTGTGTGGATTGTCCAGCATTATTATTTATTTATTTATTTATTATTATCTGCTGATTTGTTTTTATTCATTGCAAGTACTTACTGGCATCGAGAGATTTCTTGAGCAAACTAGATTCGGGCACCATGTTCACCCAGAGATAGACCAGTTCAAACAGATCATCTGTGATCAGTTCATGGAGATTCTCCATCGATTGCTTTGCTTGCAATATCCATAACACCTATAATCAGAAAGATTTATAGACTGGCACAGTACTTAGCAAGGGAAGGCGATAGAAGACAAGGGCTACAGGATGAGGATGTTAATGTCGAAGACTTCAGAAGGCGAATCAGAAATTACTTTCACAGGACGGTCGTTTTTTATGATATTTCAGGACATCTTTTGGGACAATCACATCCATACGCACCACGCCACTTTCAGTTATCTCCTTGCTATGAGTCCGTAGTTACGCCAGCACCCACCCTACAAACCGGAACACATTAAGCTGCTTGGCGGCAGAAATAGGCGTGGTGGTAATACTTCCCCGACCAAGCCCCTTCACTATAAGCTCTACTCTCTCTCCGGTCTACATACCCCATTCGATTATCTATAATATTACTAAAATTTATAAATAATGATGATAATAGAATAACGACCACGAACCAGAAGACGAACAGGACAATCCCCACCTGATGTACCGACATAGCTGTAAAGATGAGGGTAGATGGGAAGGAGATAAGTTTCCACCTTCATTATGCGAACCGCTAAGGAGTGGAACTCATCACCAGCTTCTGTTTTTCCTGACCACTATAATCTGGATCTTTTAAGGTAAGAGTCAATAGGTGTCTTCTAGACCATCCTACTTCATCGTCGGCTACATCGTCACTTACCATCAGGTGAGATTGAAGCCAAAGAATAGAATGTGAAAAAAAACTGGAGATCGTTCTTCATGGAAACATATGAAGTAGGCGCATGTCCAGCACTGATGATAAATTACTAATTTCTCAAGAATGTTGATGTTGTGCCCGTGTGTATGAATACTCACGGATGCCAAGGTGTGCGTGAGTGCAGGATCGGGATCCGGCGCCGGCGGTGCAGATCCCTCCAGCCACTGCAGGTAAGTGCGCACCGACACCTCGGGACAACGTCGGCATAGAGCTCGCACGGCGCAGCACACACCGACCACTCCGCCGTTGCCGCCGTGTGCGCCGCGACGATTCGGACTTATTTGGAATGCTGGTAGTAAATAAACAATTTCAAAGTAATTTATTCAGTGATTTTGAAACATGCTAAAGTTACGCAAATCTAAACGCCAGTTCCTTACGACCAAGCCTTGATATTTTAATGGTCTACTGCTGTTGGTGTTTACTAGCTCACATATAGGGGAAAAATTTAATACACACAATAGGTGTATTTATAGACCTTGCAAAAACCTTAGACTTAGTTTATATATCCATTTTAATAAGCAGGTTAAAAATTATAAACTAAACAATTTAACCTGCTTACCAGCTTAAATTCGAAAATGAGCAGTCAAACGGTCACGTAGTCGATGGTATTGTTTAGACAATACCATCGCCTATAAAAAAGCATTACATTGCAGGTCACGAACGTGCCCTACAATACACTGCGTTCATCAACCTGAGGTAAGACATTGTTTGGGAGGCAGCACCACAGTCACACTGTGCACGGGACTGGTCTATAAGTGTATAAGATACTGTTGGTATTGTTGTATAAGATACTGACCATTAGCGTAGGCATGGTTATCCATGTGCAGTAGCGCGCGCAGGATCTGCGCTCTGTGCAGCGGCAGCGCCCTGGCGGCGGCGAGCAGGGCGTGGTGCGCGGGCGGCGCGGAGGGACCCCCCGCCGCGACGCACGCGCACAGCGCCGCCACCGCGCCCGCGCTGCACACGCAGCTCCAGCGCTCCGCCGCCACGCGCCCGCCGCCGCGAGTGCAGCACGCTATCACGCTCGACCAGTTGTTGCTGTTCACACAACAATGCATTAGGCTATTAATGAATTCCATGTTTACTCACTGCAGACAGAGACAGCTTGTCAAAGTCAATAAGCATTTATTCAGGAATATCCGCAGGGATCATCTTGAAACGTCTTAAATCTAGGTGAATCTAAGCGCCTGTTCCTCGCGGCCAAGCCTAGAAGAACCGGCAAGAAACTTACGGCTTGGTTCCTACCGTTTTTTTGTATGATCCTTTTCAAAGTAATAATAATGTAAATAATGAAGCTCCAGTGTGGTGCCGATCTGGTGTTCGTGACCGTCATCGACATTCTCAGTCTGCAAGTCAATGGACTTTGAAAAGTACTAAGTGGTATGTTTACTCTAGTCGCAAGACAGATGGCTCATAATCCTTTCCCTCCCTCCCCCGTATTATTCCAGGAAGTCAGTACTTAGCCTATGTACAGGCACTTCTGCTTATACACAATTATTAAAACTGAGTGAGCGTTTAACGATGAAACTTATATGATAGTTAAAGATTGCGCGTGCACAAATATTACTGTTCTATTAAAATAAGGTACTTACGTAGGAGGAGCGGGACCCATAGACGAGGTAAAAGCCGGGGCGGCTAGTAACCTTAGCTGCAAGAGACCCATGTTGGACGAGTCACGCGGCTTGTATAGTCGCAATTGCACCGTGGTCGCGATCACAGGCTGTGTGATCACAAGCCGGATGAACGTCATGCCGGACGTGTCCTGTGGCGCGCCGAGCGGGGCGAGGGTGCCCCCGCAGCCTGCCTCCACACCCACTGCGCCGGGGCAAGCTGAGAAACAAACACATGTTTAAATAATTTTGTAATGTTGTGCACACCTGTTAGTGACGGCGCCTATACTTAATAGCTCTCAAAACTAGAAGTGGTAACATCCCGTAGCGCAATCATAAGTCACCAAAAAACAGAGTAAGTTTGACACAGGAAAGGTTTGAAGTGTTAAGATAGAGTGAGTATTTTCGATCTGAAAAAGTCACAGTTTCACACAGTAAGAATAAGTGTAACATTATGGGGTGTGAATACATCGTAACGACATCCGTGTTACACTACGCGGCAATCGAGCCACATTCCGCAATAAAGTCGTCGATTTCATGCAATGCGTATTTCAATAAAAATACCAGTTTTGGTAACCTTATCTAAGTTGCATGTTATAGGTTTGGACTTTTTTTAAATATGGACCTATGCTAGAGGGTCTCGCGCTTCGTATATATTAATTCAAATGTGAACACAATACGCTTATTCGTACTTAGACCCCCTCTGAAGGTACTTACTGGCAAGGCTGATGAGATGAGGTTGTAATTGCACCTCGTGCAGTCTCACAGCGTATGGGAGAGTCAGCGTTAGCGTCAAGCTCGCGTCGTCGGCACTGAAGAAGTGGTAGCTCCAGGCAGCGGCCCGTACGCGCCGAGCGGCACAAGCACCGCGTCCGCTGGTAGATGTGCCGCCGCCCTCGAGGAGGACGTCCGCTACTTGCGCAGTCGGATTGCCGCACGATATCGTACCTAAACAAGAGCATAAGATAGAGCTAGGCTTGAGCTGTGACTGTAATACCTAAACAAAGGTATATATAAATGTAATCAGCACTGTACTATAGTCGAAATACATTTACATACATCTACATTTCGATCCTACAAGATGGGTGGATCAGTTTTGAGTGAATTTTTAAGTTTAATAAACCAAATAAAATAGTAATAACGTTCAGATCTTGTTACCAATGTTTCAAATACTGAATAATTATAGGCACATGAGGCTCAACACCAATGTGCCTCAGGTTGATGAATGCAGAGCAGTGCATTGTAAAGCACGTTTCTAACGTGCGTGACCTGCGAGGTAATGCCTCGATATAGGTTCGAAGGGTGTGGGTACCGGTGAAATTAAATGAGGCTTAACACCTGTATGCCTCAGGTTGATGGACACAGATCAGTGCAACGCACGCTCCTCCTATAAAAACAATTTGAAAAAAATGTTTATAGGTACATACAGAGAGGTGCGACATTGAAAACGCCACTTGTCGTCTCAACAATAGTCGGTTGGGATTTCTTGCCAGCCGGAGTTGACATGTTGATCAGCTGTGGCGGTAGCTTCAGGTAGTTCATCAGTGAAGATACTAGACCCTGCTTGTTACTTGGACCAGACTGAAAGAAAGAACAAAAAACGTTCTTAGATAGTATAATTATTATATAATCAGTAATCGACCGATGTGGCGCGGCGGGCGAATGTTCGCCTGCGATGCAGAGGTTGCGGGTTCGATTCCCGCCTTGGGATAAATGTTTGTACGATCTGCAAATATTTATTCCGGGTGTTCTGGGTGTTTTCTATGTATAATAAAAAATATCTATTTATGTAATGTAGGTATTGTATTAAGTATATCAGTCATCTAGTACCCATAACACAAGCTCTGCTTAGCTTGGGGCTAGATGTTGCTGTGTGGATTGTCCAGCATTATTTATTTATTTATTTATTTTAGATTTTTTCATGCATGTTCCACTGTGGTCTAATGTATGGTATGGTAACTGTATGAGACACTACAGTACACCGGTTGAATGACATTACCAATTAGAATAGAATAGAATAAGTATTTATTCAACACATACATACACATAAAGACATCACAGTACATAATCTAAAACCTATCCCACCTATACCCACAAATACTTAAAGTATTTGTGAGACAGGTGGGATAGGTTTTATTTATTAGTATAGTATAGTAGTGTAGTGTATAGTTTTTAGGAATAGGTTTCCCTGCGTGGACATGGGTTGAAATGGTCCCATCTCAGCATAATGCCGCTCCACATCGGAGACCAATGTGAGGCGACGCTGGTTTTCAGATGGGGCCTGAGTGCAGGTGACTTCCCTATTTCATTAGCCCTAGTCATCATGCTTGGCAGGTAGATTGATGTCTGCAGTATGCTAAGTACTCAGATGTTGCTACCCATTCCCAGGTGTGTACCCATTCGCCTCTTACTACGTGTCCATGGGTGTAATGTCTGAAAGGGGTCCTGTTTTTGTCATCCTTAGAGTATCAGTAATAAGGTTGAACTTACAAGATGCTTGGCAGTGAGCTTATCGACGGCCAGCTCCAGTCCACCGGCGTCTATGAAATGCGCTAATGCATCAGGATTGTCCAGCAGTTGAGTGATAAGTTTCTGCATCGCATGAGACAAGTTTACCACATCATCTTTTTCTGTGAACAATACATTAATGACAATATCTATTGCTAATTCAATTGACGCTGTACGAGTTCATACAAAACACATAATGGTATATGAAGGTGGAAATGTTTTATCCACTGACTTCCTCAGATATCTGATCCTGACATACCATCATCATCCCTGCCGCCAAGCAGCCTGCTGTGTTCCGGTTCGAAAAGTGTGGGTGCCGGTGAAATTACAGGGACATTAGGCTTAACACCTGTATACCTCAGGAGGATAGCCGCAAGACAGTGCATCGTAGAGCACGTTCGTCTAACGTGCCTGACGTAAGATTATGCTCTGTTTTCAGTTCATGATCACCATTCGAACCAAAGTTTATTCTCCAACAGTGTGTCCATTATTTACTTACTGAGGAACTCCATAAGACTGGTGACCATCAGCGAAGGATTCGCGGCCACTGTAGTCATGGAAGCCATCATCCAGAAGAATTCTTCTTTCACGCCACCAGTCTCGTGACTTGGATCTGAAATTATAGTTAGTTAGAATGTTCTTCCATTTTTTCGTACCAACTTCCTGCACAATAATACCTTCATATAAAACTGTCAAGACTAAAATGCAGTTTTTTGCTACGATCATGATCACAATGAATAAATCCACTGTGGGATATGGGTGTAGTCTATGGGTCTCTCCCATATTTGAAGAATTTGCCGTAGTCTTGGTAGGCGAATTGGTGATTAAAGATTTATGGTATAGTACTCAGAAGATGCTTTTGAGAAGTTTTTAACTGAATAATCTAATGACAGTGTAGAGTGTACTACTGAGGCCAAGGTTCAGGCGTAAATAAGCGTGAACTTGAAGAGTGAAAATAAGAAAAGAGAATGCAAATGTTGATATAAAAAAAACTTATTCCAACTTAAAAACATAAAACGCAAACGCTCAAGGCGGAACTTCAAATAAATGACTACTTTGATGAAAACATAAATATTACAAACTAGTGAAAACGCGCGCGATTTCGTCAAGTGATGCTATTTTCATACAAACTTCAACCCGGCTGTGCACCTCTGCTGTGTTGAATTTCGGAAATTTCTTTCATAGTACACCTCTACGCACCAAGGCAAATATACCCTGAAAATTTCAAGTCTCTACGACCAGCGGTTTAGACTGTGCATTGTCTATATGTCAGTCAGTCTAATCAGAATAGATATAGATTTGGATTAATATGTATAAAATATACTCAAAACGTGTAATTACTTGGAATGCTGCTTATATTTCCACTAATCATTGAAAGAGTTTTGTAGAGCATGCGCATTATCTGATGATTCTGCAATACTGTGGACAAAACACACATTAAATTAAGAAATAGAAGTTCACAGTTCAAGAAAAACTTAGTTAAACAAGCAAACTTAGTGTTGATTATAATGTAAATATTCCTGCTTTTTATTCCATTACAATATTGACAGGTCTCGGCAGAATATCAGCGCCTACCTTCCTCACGGTAGCTAGGCATTATGCTGAGTCAAACCCCTTTTACCGCTGTAGCACACAGAAACACGACACAATTTTTAATGTACCGATCTTTCTTCTATGTATCTATCTTCTTTGATGTCTTAGTGGTTTGTGTATGTATTAACATGTTCATCATGATAATGATGATGATGTTAAAACACTTCTATGGAAGTTGTTGAGTTCCTCGCTCTAACTAAACACAGACTAGAATATTTTATGGTATGGTATTTACTTGTGTCTGCGAGACAGGGATGGCGTGCTGCCTGCTGTTTCTTCTCATCCTCCATGTTGATGGAATCTGTGGCGCCTCCGCTGTGGCGCGCTTTGCTTTCGTCAGTTTGAGACTGCTCGGGAGATGTCGCATTGGGGCTTGAACCCGCCTGAAATACACATCAGTTTATGATGGATCGCAATTCGAATATCCTTATAAAGTCTGCCCAAAATATAAAAAAAAATAGCATCACGGCTTTAATACCCAAGCACGATATTTCCTCAGATCTCTTAGTAACAAGATACAGATCCAGATTCTTTAAGGATGTCTAATGGTAGTCAGTTTTGCATTGGTTGGTATTCTATACGTGACCGGTTGCAAGCCCATTGCCGCTTCTAGAATACTAACTGGTTTCCTCACGATGCTTTCACGCATATACATTTTTCGATCGAAAAACCAATAAGTGCAAGACCAAATTTGAACCCACAACCTTAGGATCAGAAGGCGGTGCCACTAAACCTCTGGTGCTGTAGTAGTTGTAAATAAGTAGTAATGGAGGGTAGTTACGAGATGGTGATGCGGCAGAGGCGCGGTGAGCAGCTTGCGTGCGAAGGCGAGCAGCTGCGCGAGCACCGTGCTGCGGCTGGGAGTGCGGCGATGCGCGTTGGTGCCGCGCACCAACGTGTCCGCCATCAGCCCCGCCACGCGCACCGACTCCACCGGCTCGCCTCCCAGCTGCATCAGTGGCACGCTCGTGCCGAATGAACGAATCCACGACGCCGAGTGATGACCTACACACATCAAATAAATATATATTAGAGGACATTTTTACACAACACCATCTAGCTCAAAACTAAGCAAGCCTGTTTTTTTGTTTTGTTTTACAATGTGCTGATGGAACAAGCTTATGACCCACCTGATGCTAAGTGGTTACCATTGACTAGCATCGATTAGCAGGTCACGTACGCCATGAACGTGACCTACAATGCACTACTCACAATGCGTCCATCAACCTGAGGCATCCAGGTGTTAAGCCTCATGTGCCTGCAATTTCACTACCAAAATGTTGACGCTGATTGGTACAGACGTACCGATAGACTCGTATAGTGAGTACGCGTGATGCGTATGCCTCGCGGACAGCATCTGCAGGAGCGGCGTCGCGAGGCGCAGTAAGGTGGCTTGCAGGTCGTACGCGGCCCCGGGCTCCGAGTCCTTGTCCCACACTGCGCAGACTATCCTCAGCATAGCGAGGCTCCCCGGGGCGCCGCGAGTGCACACCACGCGCGTCAGCACCGAGTGGAGAGCGGCCGCCGCGCCCGCGCCCGCGCCCACGCTGATTCCGCTCTGGATATTGCATTCTACATTACTACCAGCTTCGAGAACATATATCCAATAGTAGACTAATGTAATCTTTGATGAAAATGATCCTAATGAAATGATTATTTGCGAAAAACATGGTTTAGGTTCTTAAAGTAGTTAGTCATAGTTCAAATCACTGGCATGCAAATTTAAATAGTTTTGATAAATATCAATATTAATATCAATTGTTTATAAATTATTATGTTGCCATCATACAATGTTCATAAGTTTAAGAGGTAAATTAAAATATCATAGCTAGATAGATTAGACTACATAGATTAGGTGTCTTAAAAATATTTAAAAACTTACCAGATAGAGTTCAGATGTGGTGAGGGCGCCGTCGTTGTGCACGTTCATAGTTACAAACTTGACCATGGCCGGTACAAAGTATTCGCTCTCTATTATAACGCGACCCATCGTCTGTGTGCTTCCTTCAGTCTGTTTTTAGAAAAATATAAGAATAAAAACCTTAGATATTAGGTAAATAATCGAGTCAAGTAGTAGAGCTGTTAGTGAAGGGCTCGTCCGGGCAAGTACTACCACCTTACCTATTTCTGCCGCCAAGCAGCTTGATTCGTTTCGGTTTGAAGGTTGTGGGTGCCGGAGAAATTAAAAGGACATTAGACTTAACACCTATATGCCTCAGCTTGATGAACGCAGAGCAGTGCATCGTAGGGTACGTTCCTAATTGACGTGACCTGAGAAGCAATGCTTTGTGATGGTAACCACTTAACATCCGGTGGACCATAAGCTTGTTCGATTAGAAATTGTTTGAGGGTGATGCTATAATTAACCCTATCTGGGTTAGCTACCTACAAAGAAGATAAAAATAATTGTAGAATGATTGTATACCTGCAAGGGTAAGGCTGCAATCCATGCCAGAGCCTGCATTGATAGCACCCAGCATCTAAGCGACACATTCTCTAATCTGAAATAAAAAAAATCGTATTAAGGTGACACTAAGGCAGAATTTACGCCATTTGATATAAATCTGAGACTTGTATTAACCAGTTAACTTTAGGAATACATAAGATTCCTAGGATTTTTTTAAGTAGTCTAGGATTTTTTTTTACGAGGGAGTCGTATTACAGGCAGCCTCTACAGAGATTGATGTTGTATAGGTGTTTGTCCAAAGGACCTATCAAGGTCCCGATTTAGCTCTAAATAGGTTTGCTAGACGATAAATAAGTCCCAGTGTGGTGGCTGGTATTGCGTGTAATATACTGCACCACATCGACGACCGATGTGGCGCGGCGGGCAAATTTCCGCCTACGACACAGGAGGTTGCGGGTTCGATTCCCGCCTTGGGATAAATGTTTGTACGATCTGCAAATATTTATTCCGGGTGTTCTGGGTATTTTCTATGTATAATAAAAAAATATATTGATGTATGTAATGTATTGTATTATGTATATCAGTCACCTAATACCCATAACACAAGCTCTGCTTAGCTTGGGACTCGATGATGCTGTGTGGATTGTCCAGCATTATTAATATTATACTGGTGTTAAGTATGTTGCCACATCCATGTGACCAACAGTTTCTCCAGCTGAGAGAACGGCCCAGGAAGGTAAGTAGTCATGTTACTGATTCTGTTCTGGGTAAGTATAATATTGTAAAGATGTAGTAGTTACAGCGTGAGTGAGTGTAGGAGCGCGATGACGGTGTCGGAGGCGAGGCGGATGCGCGGCGTGTCGGAGGGCACGGCCAGCGACGTGAGCGCGCTCAGCGACCACGCGCCGCCGCTGCCCCACGCGGACCCGTTCAGCGTCAGCCACAGGGACACCACGTTCTCCATGAATGCACATTCCACCTGTAACACATATATCAAATTGTTACTAGCCCTAGACTCGCGAAACGACCGGTCGTTGTAAACAGTAGTAGTAGTAAAGGAAGCTCACACGACGTGCGAAAACGGGTATTAATCGATTCGTATTTATTATGTCTAATATATACGAGTAAAAAAGTTTCTCATATCTACTGTATTGAAAGTCTATAGCCTATTGCAAACTCTTTATACTCTATGGCTCCAAAACCTGGACGCCCTAAAACCTATAAAAACTAAGTACTGAACTGAAAATAATTTCGAATGTTGTCATTTTCATAAACCAATTTTAGGTGGTTGATCATATGCTTCTATTTTTTTATACTCGTTATGTCCGTCTGCCCATGGTCAGAACTTTTGATGAATCACCTTTTTTTGGCCTCGCACTTTTGACAACTTTACATAGACTTTGTTTACGTTACGACTGGGCGACAGCAGGTCGGATAGCTAGTGAAGTCCTAGTGTTGATAACACTAACCTGGTTATTGAACTCCAGCGCAAGATGTCTGAAGACATCGTAGAGCGTGTGAGTGAGTGGTTGCAGGTGTTTGTTGGAGCGCGGTGTCTCGGGTGCGGACTGCACGGGCGGCGTGGGTGGCTCGGCCCGCACGGCGACTGCGAGTGCGGTCCCGGTGGCGAGCAGTGCGCGCCGCGCCGCCGCCTCGCCCGCGCCGCCCGACCCGCCGCCCGCCGCCTCCAGCCGCGAATCGCAGCACCGCGATATGTTGCTACAAGTAAAACAACGGATTCAAAGCTTCTGAAGGCGAATAAATTTGTTGCGTAAGCGTATCGTGTTGATACTTGAATTACATTGCACGGTATTAGTAACCCAACTGCGGAGTACTTATTGTATCATATGTGTATACGTACATACAGACATACATAAAATCCCGCTTGTTTCCCATGGGAGTAAGCGGAGACCACGGATTTCCACTTACTATGATCCTGACATACCACTTTTGCTTCATTCACTCTCATATGCGTTTGATAGGCACATGATGTATCATATGTTGTATTCAGTATATTTTAACCACGCACATATGTCAAATTTATTTGTGCAACACCCTCTCTCAGTCAAAATCATTTTCCAAAAAATATTTTAAAATATATTTGAATAAACTGTTCATACTTGAACGCAACTGGAAACAGCAACGCTGCTTGGCGGCAAAAGTAAGTATGGTGGTCATTGGTGGTAGTACATCCCCGGGCGGACAATTTACAAAGATAACTACTGTTACTACTAACCTTATCTTTTATAAATATGATACACGTAATGTGAAAACAGATAATTAAATAACTATAGATGGGGTTTCAATAACTCGTCCGTACCTGGTGTTATTGTCCACAAAGACCTTAGTCTTGCACTCCTTCTCACTGATAGGATTCAGGAAGTTATTGTCAAGCTTTTCTTCCGAAGACTCTGAGTCATCAGATTCTGCGACTTGCGTCAGCTGTTCTTCCGCGTCCATATCTTTTGTCGAATCTGTGGAGAAAACGTATTTCTATTATAATATATGGCCCTCAATGCAGTCGCTCTGTCGCACTGAAACCATAATCATGCATGAACGAGCGGGCGTTAAAAGACTTTGAAAGGGAAGAGCTCTTAGAGAAGGACTCGTTCGGGGAAATACTACCACAAAGTCTATTTCTGCCGATAAGTATAGCTTGCTGTGTTCCAGTTTGAAGGGGTGGGTGCCGGTGCAATTACAGGCACATTAGGCTAGCACCTGTATGCCCCAGGTTGATGGACGCAAAGCAGTGCATCGCTGTGCACGTGACCTGCAAGGCAATGCTTTGTTATAGGTGATGGTAACCACGTTATATCAGGTGGACCATCTGCTCGAACCATCAAGTGGTATAAAAAAAGAATGAAAAACGCGTATCAGTCAAAAAACAAAAACATAGTACAAGTGGTTTCTGGATGTTATAAAAACTATCTTCTACTGGCGCTTTCTGTTACAAAATACGATACAAGGTAGCGTACTAATATTCTAACATTCAAAGCATATTATAGGACACATTGACATAAACATCTATTAGTAGATTTAAAAATAAATTAAGCATAAACAAGATATAAAACATACTGATGTAGACTCGGTTCGGGTATTTTGCTTAGTTATTAATAGACTTATTTTAACACTACTAAAAATTATGCCGTTTCATTCAACAAACAGTAACAAAAAAGTCGATTTTTTATGTAAAAGATAAAACGCAGTTTAACGTTTCTAACTAAAACCTAAGGTATGTATCCAAGAATGTAAAAAAATAGCTTAATTTTAAACATAAACAAAAACGATATGTGTACGCTAAATAGCACGTAATACGAACGCATATAACGTGCACACACTCACACAAAGCAAAAGCGTTTATTAATTACTGATGCATAATGTAGGGATGAAAATAAAGTCTTACGACCAGTGCACTTCGGTGGACGGCACGGTAGATGATTTTAAATTTGCCAATGTATTTTATATCTTAATCTTATAGATATAAAGAATATGTTTTGAAATAATATATGGGTCCCCACAATAGTCTGAGGTGCTTCATGAAAATTTACACTTTCCTCCTAGTAGAATCCTACGAGACTGTTCGCGAGGTTATACAAACGTCAACTGCATTCCTTTGGGTTATTAAGTTTCAGGAATTACTTTCTTAGTACACCAGTAACTAGACAAAATATACCTTAAAATTTTCAAATATCTACAACCAGCGGCTTAGACTCCCCGTTGTCTAGACAATCAGGACAAAGATTCTTATTGATCAGTGGACAATATTGCTGATTACGTATGTGTTGCAATGGTTTGATAAGTTATTTTATAATAAATTAATCTTAAATTAAATTAATTAAGTAGTATAGATCAAACGAAAGAAAAAAAAATGTCTTCAGGTGATGGTAAATCTGAAAATGACCACTTTCAGACTTATCATGTGTGAACTAGGCACACAATATACACTGACAAATATAAAATCGTGCACCGGACTGCGCTGGCTTTTAGTGTGTGAGGGTTGCTGATGTTTTGCAAAATTGTAGCTAGCTAGCTGCTAGTGTAGTCTCATGACGTCACAAGCTTAGTGCGTCAAGCGGTCGCGCTGCTCAGTTTAATCTAATCCTTACTTGGCGATTCAGTATCTGCAGGGTTTAGTTTTGGTATGCTAGCCATGCCAGTCTCCTGTACACCAAAACTATCCGCTAGCAAATCTGCAATAACAACAGCACAGGTCAAATCTGCTGGTATTAGCCTTATTTGACACTTATTTTAATGAAACTTACACACGAGCATACGCGCTTTTCGATTTTTTTTTTATATTTTTCCCTAGACTAAGGTGCCAATTACTGCGTGGCCTACTTACATTTAAAAACCTATAGAAGAATCCAACTTTACGAGATATAACTTCCCAAGAGACAAACAAATCGTTTACTTATCGATACCGATTCTTTAGCTAGCAAATGGTGGCTGTGACACAGCATTTTGCATATTTTATTAATTAGGAATCAAAATGTATCGTCGTTTTGCTCGATACGCGTGACATAGAACTCTTTATGCATGCCACGAAATACATATGTCCTAAGTTTAATCCAAATCAGATCAATCGTTACGGAGATGAGTGGAAACAAACACAGGCTAACAAACTTTCGCATTCATAATTTTAGTGCGACGGTTATTCCAAAGGTATGATATAGCAGTATACTGACCGGCTACAGTGGGTCCTTTGTTCTTCCGGGGTGGTTTAATTTGGAAGGGTCGAGCGCCTCTCTCCGGAGCCACGCGCACACCCCGCGAATGACCCGGCCAGCCGACGTCCTGAAGAGAAGACGACTCTGTGGGCGGACTCGGTGGAGGTTCCATGCTCTCGAACTCTACTAAATCCTGTTGCGAGAATTCCAATTAGAGCAGATGTCATACATACTCGTACATCAAGTTAGTAAAGAGAGCATTGTCACGTCTAAACATATACCAACTTTTATGGAATTAGCCGATTCTATTTTATGTTAATGTAGGAGCGTGGTTATATACCCCTGATTGCAAGGTGTGAAGTGTGCTGTCACGTTTCACAACTTGCCGTCCGAGGTCGTTGCCCTAGCGATCAGGAGCTCGCGCTATTAAATATTCTTCTCTTTGTCCGATCATAATTTACTTTTGATGTTGACTGTAGTACATCAATTAGATCTCTTTTGTGTTAAGGTACCTGTAGTAGAGTAGTAAGCGCGTGTCTCGGCCATGGAGGCAGAGTGACAGCCAGCCTCGCCAGTCCGAGGATACAGGGCGGTTCTAACAGGTATGCACCACCTGACATCGCGCATAGACGACCTACCACCTGGAAAAACATTTACTGATATATCGAAGGTAGATAGGGTTGCGTCAAACTTATTATATCAGCATTTATTTAAGCAAAAAAAAAAGAAAATAATCTGGACAACACATTTCGAAATGTTTTGTCGCATAAGTCATCATCAACAAAGATTACAACATTAACAAGAGGGACAACCAGTGAACTCTCATTTTACCACAGACCGCGGATAATGCTTTACAACTCTGCCATAACATTAACTATAAACAAAATTACAAATACCAGAGTGGTTTAGTTATTTGGAGAACATCTCATAATAGGACAACATCAAGGGATACAATAAAGTGAGGTATTTCGAGACTGCTTTCAGGCCTCAGTCATGTACAGTCAGCTGCACTAGAAGGTATACAATTTGTAACTTTCAAAATGGTTTCACAACTGTGCTAAAAATGTTCAAGCGAAAATTATTTAAAAAATATGTGAGGTCATCAACTAGTTTCATGACTTTTAGTTTTTGAGTTGTAAGAGTTCATTATTTTGCTGTAATACCGTTGAAAGTTAAAAATTGCATACATTCGCAGCTGACTGTACAAACGATGTAGCTAAAATACCTTAGCGCACAGCATCATAGCGTCAGCATCAGCAGCGCTATCACAGGCCAGCATGTGATTGACGAGCGCGGCGGCTAACGCGACCGCAAGTGGAGTGGACACACAGCGTATACCAGACATCGGTACCGGGGAGCTGGTGCCGCTCTCTGACTTGCACAGCCCGCGCTTGCCGGCCATTGTCATCCGGCTCTTGATGCTCAGACGGATACGCTACGGACAATACAAATATAATACAGCAAATGTGTTCCAAAGGTTATCACACTCACTAAATAGCATTTAGGGTCATTTTTTTAGTAGTGTTAAAGCTCTTAGTCAAGGGCTTGTCCGGGGAAGTATTATCATACCTAATTCTACCATCAAGCAGCTTGCTGTGTTTCGGTTTGAAGGGTGTGGGTGCCGGTGAGTGCCGGTAGTCAGAGACATGTTTTAAAGTCATAGTTTAGTATAATAATCAGTGATCGGAATTAGGCGGGCTAAAACACCTAAAGTTCATAGAACAGAGGCAAAAAAAGTGGAGACTTCCTTACTAAAACAATTTTATTCGGCCTATTTTGGGCAATTATTATTAATAAGGATTACCTAATCCTAAAAGCTTCCGAAAAAGAATAGGAACATTCCTTGTGACTCCAGATTATCTCCCGTGGGTGTCGTAAGAAAAAAGGTACATCAGAAACTGGCAACTGCAATGATGAACATGAAACAACAACGTCCTCTAATCACCGGCAGTTTCAGGCTTAAGATCTCGGGAAGTCGTTCCAAACTCCAAAATCTCAAAATCATGGTAGCGAATAGACAAGGGTAATATGTTTAACAGTGGACTGTTTCAGTTTTTTGTTAGTACGACTTGACGGAACAAGCAAATGGTCCCACCTGGTGTTAAGTGGTTACACATAACAAACCAGTCCCTTGTCACGTTTGTTAAAAACGTAACCTACGATGCAATGCTTTGCGTCCATCAACCTGAAGCAAACATGTTAAGTTTCATGTGCCTGTAATTTCACCGCCGGTACCCACACCCTTCAAACCGGAACACAGCAATGCGAGCATCACTGCTTGGCGGTAGAAATAGATACGGTAATAGGTACTTACTAAGTATCATTTCAAAAAAATACTTTTAAAAATACACTACACAGGCACCCAACCTAGTTTCAATTTGTTTTTTGTTGTTTTTCCTTTAGATAAAAAGTTAACCTTTTCTCCTACAGCAACTGTTTTTTAGCTGAAGGTCTTTTAACAAGACCGGAGGTGTTTGCAGGGTGGGGCCTGGTGACCTGTAATACAGGTTCTCTCAAACCTACATCAGACACCAGTCTTTCACAATGTGGCATTGATCTCCAACAAAATTAAATAAAATACTTGCACTGTGCTATATTGTGAAAGAAAATAAATCAACTTTATTATTATTACTTTCAGTTTTAATAAGGATAAAAGGATGGATAGTAGGATAGGATGAGTTTGCTAACCTTTTGCTCGTCCCAGTGCTCGTATATCTCGCGGCGCGCAGCTTCCAGCTCTTCCATCTGCTGCAGCATCTTCATTTGCAGCTTTGATTTATCGAAATAAATAAGATTTCTTGTGTAAAACTACATATACATTTAAAGACTAGCCTGCGAATTTATCCTGCATAAAGTATACAAGCTATCCACACTCAGGAATGATCTAGCTACTACATTTTTAGAATCAGATCAGCCGTTTTTTTATACTACTTGCTGATGAAACAAGCAGATGGTCCAACTGACGTTAAGTGGTTACCATCGCCTATAACAAAGTATTGCACTGCTCAGCGCTCATCAACTCACAAACAAGCATGTGTTACCTGTTAAGCTTCATGTGCATGTTTTCACCGGCACCCACACCCTTAAAACCAGAACACAGCAAGCTGGTCGTACAACGTTATAAACTTTAGCTTTTTAATATTAGTGTAGACAACAATCACATTTCAGTAACGTTATCACGTTTGTCACTCACTTACTAGTGCGATGCGAACTGGAGTTTTGTGAACGATGTGAATCGGTGATTAGAGGACAAAGTACGAACAAGTTTAACGTATCATACCGACATTTGACTTACACTCCGCGACAACCAGATATTATTCTGTAGTTGAGTTACCCATACCGCACAATATAAATCAAATGACATCATGATACTCTTACGCCACAATGTCAAATTCATTCGTACTAGTCTCCGTTCAACGGAGTCACCGCGGGTGAGACACGGTTTTGGGCGTAACCACAGCGTTCGTCGATAATGTAGCAGGCGTGCGTTTGTTGTTTTTTTATCTTATTTGGACCTCTAATATTTAGTAGTAGTAGAGCTCTTAGTGAAAGGTTCCTCCGGAGAAGCACTACCACCGTACCTATTTCTGCCGTAAAACTGCTTGCTGTGTTCTGGTTTGAAAGGTACCTGGTTGATGGACGTTAAGCATTACATCGTAGGGCACGTTTCTACAAGCGTGATTTACGAGGCGCTGCTTTGTTATAGGCGATGGTAACCACTTAACAACAAGTGGGCCATCTGCTAGTTCCATCAACAAGCATGATAAAAAAAATGTGTGCCTCTTGCAAAACGCCAGTGTGTTTATAGCTAAGGACGTTTTAAAAATCATGAGGATTCAAGCGTCAGCGTAACATCAAGTCATATAGTACGAGTGGCTCTAAAGTCTAAAAACGTTACATTTGCTCCAGACTTAGATCAGGTGGTTAGCAGGAACGGTGGTACAGACGGTATAGGGAACCACCGCTTACGAAGAAAATACCCTAACTGTATTGTGTAAGTGTATTATTGTCGCATTTATAAATTTGTAAGTATGTTCGTCGGTTATTTATTTTCTATGTGCCCTCGTTTCTGTATTATTTTTTTACTTAACATTGCCTGAAATAAATCTTATACTATATTATTATTATGTATAGACAAAAAGAAAAGATCTTCTTTATTTCGATAAATCCAATAATTTGCTCTTATTATTGACAATAAATATTTCTTTAAATTTAGTTATTTAAGACAGGGATCTCTAAACTACAGCCTGCGGGCTCACACCGACTTGCAACTTATTAAGCAGGACGGACGGCCCGCAAAAATAAAAGGAGTATAATATACTTAGTACGAAGATCAGGCGAAAGGAGAAAAAGTAAGAATATCTTTTTAACGGGCACTAAAAACAATTGCCGTGGTGACCCCGGCTTAATTAAAGCCCCTCCATTACCCCCACGAATAAAGTAAGAGGCGACTAAGGCAACGCACGGGATGCGCAACACTTCCTGACTACTAAATATAGTTCTCCTCATCGACTTCGATGACGGCGACCCTAACTAAAATCAAAGTTTCCAACATGAGTACTTAATACCAACACTGGGGTCACCAATCTTCCCAAACCTTCCCAAACTTGCGGGACATAGTTCAGCAGTGGATTTATGTAGGCTGAAAACGATAGCAAAACATCCCACAATTTTTTTTATTGTGTTTAGAATCCATGTTAAAGTTACACATGTTAAACATAGTTAGAATGGGCGACGCATAAACAATGGCTTATCATCAAGTGGAATGTAAATCTGTTTGCTTCACCATGGTTTAAAAACCATAGTTGGTATGATGAGCTAAATCTTAGCCCTGAAGAAGAATCTGAACTATGGAGTAACTTATGTCAATGTTAATATTTATTTTTTATTTGATATAACCGTTGACATCTGAGTGTGGCTGTCAGTGAAGTGAATGTGGCCCTCAGGCTTAGTTTAGAGAGCCCTGCTTTAAGAGTTAGCTAACCTGTTGTTCGTCCAAGTGGTCGTGTATCCCGCGTCGTGCTGCCTCCAGCTCCTGCATCTGATGCAGTAGCTTCTTGTGCAGCTTGCGGCGCTGCAGCTTGCACTCGCCGGTGCGCGCCGCGGCCCCGCCTCCGGACCCGCCCCCCGCGCCGATCCACCCGCCGCTCACCCAGTCCCATCTGATAATAAAAGCAGAATATAGAAGCCTATCAGTATCATACATTTCATATGAATCTGTGTACACTAGAGCAGATACGCCCTGTGTTTGCGTCAGAGTCAGGCGTCAGTAGTAGCTCCACTTTCTGTGCTGTAGGTTGTGGGTTCGATCCTCACTTAGAACTTGTAACTTTCACAACGGTATAACAGCAAAACAATGAACTCTTACACACCAAAAACTAAAAAGTCATGAAATTAGTTGATGACCTCACTTATTTATTGGATAATTGTCATGTAAATATTTTGAGCACCGCTGTGAAACCATTTTCAAAATGACAAATTGTAAACATTCTAGTGCAGCTGACTGTACATATTTATTCACAAAAAATATGTAAGTATACAAGTATAATATCAATTATCTGGTTTCCATAGTATATAAGCAATTTAGTTTGGGGCTAGGTGATGATGTGTAAAAATTATCACAAATGTCTATTTATCTAGATTCTTCTAGCCTTAGTCAGATGGAACATGCACTTATGCTTTTTTCCAGACACAGAAAAAACATGTGTTTATCACATAAAATAAAAAAAACAAGTGTGCTTTAGATCACACGACTGAAGTAAAACTTCTTTAATATACGAAACGTAACTGGCTATGAGAGAAAGAGAGAAAGAACAGTGCTTTCATGCCCCTCCATGGT
This sequence comes from Electrophaes corylata, assembly GCA_947095575.1. NCBI lineage: Eukaryota > Metazoa > Arthropoda > Insecta > Lepidoptera > Geometridae > Electrophaes > Electrophaes corylata. Next base: position 2,557,809 of record OX352716.1, on the reverse strand, counting down.
AGTGTTAAACGTTTAACGCAACCTTATTGGAAGTCGCACTAGAAGTATTACTTCAATAAATAAATGATAGATACCTAGAGTGTCGGCTAGATGCCGTGGCGGGCGGAGTGGCAGCGACTGCGTCCAGCACGGCAGCTAAGGCAGTCAGCACGGCAGCAGTAAGGGCAGGCTGCGGACGCGGAGCTTGCACCAACTCCAGCGCTCTGGCAGACAGCGCTTGGGCCACTCCATGCCATTCCTCCTCCATTTCACCACTGCTGGAATCCACTCGCTCCCAGTGTGAGAACATACTCTTTCGGCACATGTAGATCACTAAAACTAGGCATCTGTAAACAAATAATGATACCACTGATTTTGATATACATAATGAGAGTATTAGTGTTGTGTGTCGTTTTACAAATTGTTAGTAGTTTATCAATACTAAATGCAATTCATACGATTTATAAATGCGAAAGTGTGTCTGTCTGTCCGTTATACATTCATTTTAAAGGCTAAATCGTCGAACCAATTTCAATGAATATAGATGCCGTGATAGTTTAAACTCCGTAAACGGTACCTAATAAGATAGGTAGGTTTCTAATTACTTTAAAAAACAAATTTTATTCTTATGAAATTCGGCTCTATCGATACGCTATTCTAAACCCGCACTCATTTTATAAGACCATCTCTTAATTCTAAAACTTCTTCTTAATTGAAGAAATAAAAATATTTTATTTCTCTGATTTAATCGCAGTACTAGAAAGAGCCTAGAAAACAAATAAATTCCCAGTAGGATGCAATATGCAATGGTATTCACCTGTCGAGCGGAGTTGGTGGAGCAAAGGAGGCTGCGAAGGCATCAGTGAGCGCCGATGCCAGCGCATCGCCCCACCAGCGCTCGGCGCCGCACACTCTCGCCACTAGCGTCGCCAGTGCACCCGCTGTCGAGCCTCCGCATTGCCACACTAGCGGCGTCACCGTGGTACACCATTCTCGAGGCACGTCTGGGTATTGCTAGAAATCATGCGGCATTTTAATATAGCTCAGAAACTATAACTAGTGGTTCTGTGAGAACTTTGTCAAAAATGCGAAATAGACAGACTGACAGACGAAAAAAAGCATTTTTTGGCCAACCTCGAAACTGAGACGCTTCGCTCGCTCGGTCAATTATACACACTATATACCTATGTCTAAGACTACACGTGGATCAATAACTAACGCTTTTCCTAGTGACTCAGTCCCGTCTTCCGATTAAAACGGCTGGTTTATATTATGGCAGTAACTACAGTCAGTCCAGTGTTGACTTGGACTTAATCGAGATAAAGATCGTGAGAAGTCGGTGGATGGAGATAGATTAAAATCGTTCTTCCCTGAAATGTTTAGGGGATACCTATGATCAGTCGTAGCCTGAAAAAAATATTATTGAATAATCCCTTACCACATCGTGCATTTGGAAGTAGAAGAACAAGAGCATATCCACAACATTCTCAGTGATCACTCTCAACTTATCAGTGGAGGCTTGTTGTAGTAAGCTACTTGCAGTCACCGTTCCATTTTCTATCATCTCAGCAACCTTCCTGCCTTCGTCTGTGTTAGAGCTGTTCTGAAGCTTCTTCATTATGTTTGTGCACGTGTGCAACTGCTGTTGAAGTTCAATGCACTCGTGGTAAGCCGTGATGACTTTGTTATCGCCTTCTGTGTTCATGTTCAGGTAAGCCATCATGTGGGCTGCGTTACCGTTGTACAGTTCTAGGTATGGTGTGAGGAGATCTACTAGATTGCCAGTCGCCAGTCTGTTACAAGGAATTCAGTAAAAATAAAGTACTATTACTAAACAAAAGTGATTGAATATTTTAGAGGGTTAATTGTAATATGAGACATAATTGAATTTGAAGCTGGAAGGTGATTGTTTTTGGAACTTGCATAATATTGGTTTATAAATAAAACTATTTTAGCGTCATAAAAATTCTAACTTACCTGTGTAATTTTGTACACATGTATTATAAAAAAAAAAAAAGTAGAATCACCTGAATCGACACGACAGGTCTTGGTTCAAGGCATTGAGTGCGTTGATGGAAGCCGCCACGTTGCTAACGTTCGCGATTTCACCGTAGAACCAACCGAGAGGAATCTTGCACTTCATAGCCGACATTCCGTAACGCCCTATTGTAGTGATCTGTGAATGGAAGAATCTACTGTAGACATATAATTGATTAGATTAGAAGCTAGTTGGATAAACCCACTTATTTTTTTTCAGGCGTTTGTGTCTCACTGCAGGGCTAAGGCCTTCCCTCCCTCTTTCCATTCCTCACGATTCAAATATTGCAGGCCAAGATCTTATGTATGTATCAAGCTCATCGCGACATCTCTTCCTGGGCCTCCTACGTCGCCGAGTTGCGTCGGGTGGGATCTACACTGGTGTTCGCCCACAAGTAGCTCGACATGCGGCAGACCAGGCCAGCCCAGCTTCACTTCAAGTTGAATGCTTAACAACCAACGTCTGCAATTTGTGATTTGGAGCGCAGTATCCTGTTCCACAATCGGTCTGCCAAGAGGGTTTACTGAACGTAAAACCTATATCTGTCTATAACAATTAAAATAATCCTAAGGATGTGCATTTCATACCTTCATGTACCGACAGAGCGGAGGCGGCTGTAAGTCGGTAAGCACGAGGTTCTTATTGGCAATGTCGGAAGCAGCGGCCAGCTTCACACCGTCAAACTCTTCACTGGTCAACCAGATGTCGATACAGAGGGTCACCAGATCTTGGCAAGACGGTATTATCTGTCAATCAAATTATTATTTCTATTAAAATACTTATTGCAGTGTATAATAAGTAATAACAATCAAGTTAACAGGTCTTTGCATCTATTGCTGATTATTTATGACCGGGTTCAATATCCTACGATCGTCCGTTAGTAGGTAGTACTTTGCGTCGTTGCCTGTCAGATAATCTTCTTTTTTATATGGCTTCTGTGGATCTGACTTCCACAATATTGCCAATATCGACAAAATTTGCTATAGTAAAACTATTGAGGTCTGAGTTTAATCTCACCTTGATGAATCAACTGTCACTAATATGTATATACCAATGAGATGAAGGCTTTTATAACAAGCAATGATTCTTAGTAATACTAACGGACGATCGTAAGATATTGGAACCGGGCATTTAACAGCGTCAATGGGTAAATTCTTAACCTAAGCCACTAATTAAGGGACGCTTTAGTGTGTAATTTACCCAGCACCTGAGTATAATCATCCTTTTATTTTTTATCTTTTTTGACGACCGATGTGGCGCGGCGGGCGAATGTCCGCCTGCGACGCAGGGGTTGCGGGTTCGATTCCCGCCTTGGGATAAATGTTTTTACGATCTGCAAATATTTATTCCGGGTTTTCTGGGTATTTTCTATGTATAATAAAAAATATCTATATATGTAATATAGTATTGTATTAAGTATATCAGTCATCTAGTACCCATAACACAAGCTCTGCTTAGCTTGGGGCTAGATGATGCTGTGTGGATTGTCCAGCATTATTTATTTATTTATTTTATACCGTTAAAAAGATGGATCTTTCGAGGCTCATAACCGTTATTATGTTTAATGTACTATGAAATATAGTTAAAAGCATATAATGTAGAGACAATTCAAAATTAATCTTAACTTTGGACGTAGGTTGTCAAACAATGGAGTAATAACTCTTTGTATAACGTTTGAGCGAAAAAATGGTGACTTGTATCACCTTAACAGCTTGAACCAAGCAAACGCAGATAGAAGACTTCGAGCACTTCGGTACAGATTAAAAGTCTGCCTTACCACATCAGTAAGCCGTACTGCGTGTCCAAAATCTAAGACGATGTATCTTCGTGCTCCCGAGTGCATCCTCTCCACGAGCAAGGTAAGCTGTGGCGGACGAGTCACAAGCGCCGCCCACGGTATGCCACACTGTTCCTGCTCCTGTTATAACAAAACTAACTTTAACACGTCGAATAAGAGATCAAAATGCTGTGGCCAGCAGTGGGCACCTGCCGTTTCATACTTACTTCATCGAGTTTTCCGAACTAATACCTATGAATTAAAGATAACTAAACTACGATCTACGAATACCAGAACTACCTATTTACATAAACCATGCGCCAATACACCCTCCTTAGTAGAAAGCGTCAGTTTCAACATTTGTCATTATCAGCTGATCATAGAGCACGGTACGCGCGGAAGATCTTAATTCTTGTAAAGTTGACCGTTTCGCATCACAACAGACAATTTCTATTGCGACGTCTAAACCAACTTCACAGCAGTTTAAGCCAACTTCACAGCAGTTCAAACCAACCGCGCGTACAGTACAATAGTCGTACCCTGAACAGTCGGTCATCAGAGAACTCCATCTTGTCCTGTGGATCGCAATCCATCATAGTGCTCTCGATGTCCTCCAAGGAGTCAGGGTCGGGGTCACCCGGCGGGTGCTTCGTCTCTAACTCCTTCAGTTCCTTGTCATACATGGCATTCCACAGCTGCTGTTAAATGGTATGCAAGTTAGATACGCGAGAAACGTACAAAGCGTCTATTTAGTGGATCCGATCAGGGTGCATTGTAACTTAAATATCTTGGAATTCATTTACACATCTAACACATACTATTGCAGACCCAAACCGGCTTCTGTGGACGCCTTGCTCTATCGTTTGTTTTAGTCCTCTGTTACCGTTTTAGATGTTAAATCTGGAATATTTATGTCTGCCTAAACCCTAATACAGATTCCTATTATGTCTATGCCTATATTTATTGCGTTCCTTTAAATCTAGATTACATAAACGAAACTTTGCTAGGATATTATAATAAAGAATGATCTGTCTATTTATAGGGGCACATATAAAGCCATCTATACCTAAAATTAGTAGAACAAACATGGTAAGCTTGTTATTAAGGTTGCAAGGTTATCAACTTCATAGTTTAGGAGATTCAGGGTTAACATTGCTAGTTTTTATTTCTATAACGCAGATATCATATATTTAAGTTCGTTTTCCATAGGCTTACCACAATGGATTTCCGCTGGCTACAATCCTATTTAACCCCTTTTATTTTAAACATTTGGGCGTTGTTTTAGGGTACTTTTAACATGGCCTTTCTGAGGTAGCGCGAATAGATTTGACAATGCGCGGTAGCAACTCGACTGAGGAGCTTTTTGTACCGCAAGTGCACTTATATTTCGAATGTCAAATTCATTAGTGCTAACTCTGATCACGATATTACTTCACGGTCTTCCCATACCAGCAGTGGACAGTTACCTGCTGTGGTTCGTTGGTCGGTTGTGCGGTAGCAGCGGCTCCGGGCAGGGTGCTGACGACGGCAGCGTGATGTCGGAAGCCTGCAGTCTCCAGCTTGGTGCCGTCGGAGACGAGGTGACAGCTCACGTGGAGGGGCGTGGCCTCGCTCACGCCGAGACTGAACACGCCAGCGCCGTTGTTCTGAGCCCACCAGGGTGTTGACGTTTTTGGATCTGTCGTGAACACAATCGTAAATTCTATGCATTTTTTTAAGTAAGTATTATTCCTTGGCATCGACTCTTGCATAAGAGAAGAATAGGTCTGTCTTTGCCGTTAGAGATCTAAGATAGCTGTTTAATAAAATGTAATATTTGGGCACTTAAACATTCACAAAGAACCTTGAGTGAGTACTTGGTACTAAGTGATCTGAGGGGATACCGTAAGGCTATTTCGATATAGTATGTGTGAGGAGAGAGCGTCGTTGTATCATTCAGTAACTCACCAGGCGCGTTGTCCTTGGGCCAGTTGAGTAGTTCACGAAGCTGTTGATCGTGCCGAGGCGGCGGCGGCGCGGCACTTGCGTTGCTGTCGGTTTGCAACATGTTCGCGTACGTGACGGGAGCGCCGTTACGAGCCATTTCGGGAGTTTCCGGAGCGAAGATGCTGCGCTCGAATGGAAGGCCGTACAGACCGAATCTGTGTGATAAGTTACATGATAGTTTGTGAGTTATGCGCTCTGACAACCGAGAACTAGTCTAATTAATGTTATCGGTTAACGAAATAAGGAAGCGTATCTTGCCCTAAACTAAGCAAAGTTTGTATTATGGGAAAAATATAGGTGATAAAATACTTATTTTTTGTAAATCAATACAAATTATACCTGTCCTGACTGATTAACTGACTGACATATAGACAACGCACAACCTAAACCACTGGACGTAGAGACTTGAAATTTACAGGGTATATTCGTCTTAATACAATATAACACCCAGACTTCGAAACAATATCATTGTTCATCACACAAATGTTTATTCTCAGTTGTGATCGCACCTACAACCCATAACGCAGAAGGCAGAGCTACTAACAACGAAGCACAAGTAATGTGGCAGCTTGGTATCTGTACCAATCGCGCTGACGCGTAGGTTTTGTGTGTCGCGTCACCAGTCGTCTCTTCCAGCTCGTACTGTATATACCTACATGTAGCGACGTCGTGAAAATAAACCAGTAATTGGTACATGGATTTATCATTGTATCATCCTGCAGAAATTTACATTGAAGATTAGGGGAGCACATCGTCCTAAAACCCCTACAGTAAGATAAATACATAATGGTGTCTAATTGACATTGTTCTTTTATTTTCCTAAATAAACCGATTTTGACGACCGATGTGGCGCGGCGGGCAAATGTCCGCCTGCGACGCAGAGGTTGCGGGTTCGATTCCCGCCTTGGGATAAATGTTTGTATGATCTGCAAATATTTATTCCGGGTGTTCTGGGTATTTTCTATGTATAATATAAAATATCTATGTATGTAGTGTATTGTATTAAGTATATCAGTCATCTAGTACCCATAACACAAGCTCTGCTTAGCTTGGGGCTAGATGATGCTGTGTGGAGTGTCCAGCATTATATAAAAAAAAAAAACCTAATTTGAAAGCACTGTAACATTCAATAATGCTTGTTTCCAAGATCCTACCTTGATCTTAGCAAGTGATAATACGCGTCTGCCCTCTGCAGCAGTGGATTAGCAGCATGCTGCAGTAGATCCAGTAATCTTTGCACGTAGTCAGCCGTGGCGGCCGGAAACGCAGCGTGTTGAACCAAGGCTACCAGCCATCGCAGCGCACCGGGGGACACGCACGCACCTACATACGGGATGCAGTTGGCGACGCTACGGCAGAGCGAATTCTCGAACGTAGACTTCCATGGCTTGGCTAGTTGTTTCTCTCCGCTGTTGAATGGAAATCGGATTTGAAAAAAGTTTTGTGATATAACTTCAAAATCATGATTTTTAATATAAAATAGCTCGCAATACTCACTCGCTTGTTATTAGCATGATCCTGGTGCATTTCTTTGCGATACTCCTGTCCCCGCATAGAATACAGTTTCTTATAAGTGCGTCAATATGATTTTCAATCACTTTGATACACTCCAATTGTTGGTTTTCAACGCTCTTATCTTTGCCTTTTTCCGTCTTCGCCAGGCGCATTCTTTGAAGTCTGACTGATATCACCCAGATTATGTTGTCAAGAGCGAGTCGCCGCATTTCAGGTGCACCTTTACCTACAGCGATGTCGCATAGAGTGTTCAAGTAGCTATTGTTTTCGAGCATAGCGATCCTTTGCTGCCTCTCTAAAGGAACTTCAGTGTGTGGGCTCGATCGCACAGTCAGTGATATTTGATGCAACCAATCGCAACCAATAAACTTCTTGCCTTTTACGTCTTCGGATTTACCTGGTGCTTTAGACAAGTCCTTAGCGGGGTCGAATAGCGTTTTAAGGTGGATCAAAAACGTTCGGCCTCTAGCCCGATACAGTCGAGGACTCGTCAGAGTTAAAACACCCGATTGCTGTGTCGAGTCAAGACCTGAGGAAAGTATCATCGGTCCCGCGAGGATTTCTGCGTTGTGAGCTTGTAGATACTCCTCACTGTGAATAGGATTTTCTAAATTTGTCATATTAGCGTCGATGATAGGAGTTGGCGACTCAGCTCTATTGCTAAAAGTAGCGTCTTTTTTGTATCCTATCCCATGTAGATTCTGCTTCAAAAGCGTTACCATTATAACGGGCAGGTTAGTCGTGCAAATTGCATGAAGCGAGAATGCGAATTCAACGTGAGCCAACGATACGCTGTATGGTAAAGTCAGTTCGAGGAAGTGTTCATCCCATGTTGACGACGTATTCTGAAGCCTCCACGTTCTGTTATTCTGGTGGTCCGATCGTGGGCGTTGCGCGGGTGACAGCTCGCACCAGAATCCTGGAACCACAGCACTGTATGGCACGGCTGTGTTGGTTCCGTATGAACCAGTCAGGGTAATCAGTGTTTCTAAATCAGCCAAGTCAAGTTCGGGCTTGTTGGCTATTATAACCGGAGCAGAAACCGGCCCGCAGACTTCATCTCTCGGAGCGCGTTGTAGCATATCGAAATCTATATTCGCAAATTCATCTTCGTCTTGATCGCCACAAGAATCTTTGTCTCCGTTATTGAAAGCATAGAAATAAATCATTCCATGTTTCGTCGACACGCTGATGCGGTCTACCGAAGTACAGTACGTTACGGACGTGAACTGTCCTTTAGGGACACGTTTCTCAGACAGTATTTTGAATTCTGGCAGTGAGTACACGCGTAAACAGCCGTCAATGCCAACAGAAGCAAAGGAGTACTGATCATTCTCGCCAGGTAATAGACACAGATCTACGGGACTCTCGTTGAAAGGCAGCTCCTGGTATGAAACCGGATTGTCTTCTAGCGTGTAAATGGAAGATTTGTCATAAGTTCCGTACAGTATGAAGTACGCTTTAGCGTCGGATTTGAGTCTATCCTGGAGTTCGGAATCGTCAACATCCATTTTAGTGTCGCCATCGTTGTCAGTTTCATCTTCAGCCTTGATTTTATCAGGATCTATGCTTGATACCACGACGAGAAGATGTTCCTTATCTTCGGTCGGTATTAGATGGGTAATTTTAGAGTCTTCTCGCAGGTTCAACATGGGTGGAAGACTCAAGCATTGCACGGCGATGCCTTGGGTGACCTCATCCGGTGGCGGAAGCACTGGTTCCGATTCAAAACCTTCAGTATTCGTCGCAGCCGCTGCAGTTTGTGTCCCGATTTTACTGCCTCCAAATGTAGTCACTTTAACCTTCTCCGTACCTTCACCGCCTTCATACCATTGACTGATAGATTGATGGTTGTACAGATCGGATATATCGACAGGCCCTGTCATGAGAAATTGGGACAAGTGAGGTTCGGGTGTCTGCTGTAATACAACAGCATCGGTCTGGTCGGCGAGTTTAGTGCCGACAGAATCTAAGGTCCCTCCACTTTTCCAGCTTTTCAGTTTAGATAGAGTGCCAACAAAGTCTAACACGCTAGCTGGTGTATGGCCAGTAGCGGCCGCGTGCTCTTGAAACTCTTGGATTAGTCCGGGCGGTGGTGGCGGCATTATTTTAAAATGCTTTGTCAGAATAATCTTTTTCGGCTCCCATATCTTACAGTCATCCTTGCTCGAGGACGCATTTAGGTTTATCACATTGCTGATATGTTCGTCAATGAGTGCGTTAGTGCATTGAGCTAGCTCTGGTTCCTCGTCAGAGTATTGGAAGTAGATATCGTCGTATATGTTAGCGTCATCCGCTCTTGCTACGGTGCAAACTTTCTTACTACCTCCAGGTTTGGAGTTCCCACTTGGGTTTGGTAGGTTTACGACGGTCGCTACATTGCCGGCTTGCGAGCCGTGTATGTCATACGTCAGGAGGAATAGCATTTTATTGGGAGACAGGTTACTTTTAGCTTCGTTTTGATCGTTCATGGCCTGAACGCTTTCATTAGATGCGTCAGCGCATTTGTCAAACAAAGCTTTGCTGGAATCTTCCATGATCGGTATGTCAGTTTGTTGCGAGTTCGTCCGAGTGACGATGACCGCACATACAAGAGATGATTTGGCTTTGTTGATTTTCGGTTTAGCCTCTTGCTCTGAGTTTTCTTTGTACTGTGGAGGGGTTTTGAGAAGCTGAACTACCCAACCAAGTTCCTGTTGAGATACATTACCCACAAACGCCATCGCTGTGAGCTCGATGCTGTACGTGGCTAGAAATACAAATTAAAGCTATGTACTTACTAAATTAACCTACAGTCAAACCTCACAGTCATCATAGATATATATCAAACTACCATAGTAGATTAGATATTTTACTGCCAGGACATGAATGTATACTCGCGATATTTTGCCTCAAAATTAGCTTAGATTAGAGTAAAATTCGGAAGACAAGCTCACTAACGGATATAAGTGTAGAAAATACTTACAACTATCTTTCTCAATGCTGTTTCCCCAGACTTGGTTAGTATCCGCCGTCAGTATGCCACTGAATATAGAGTCGTATGCTGATAGGTGAACGAATTTAATTAGCTTGAGGCCACAGTCAAATGTCCAGATATTAATCTTTCCGTCAGTTGTGCCAGACGCTATAAATTCACCGGTATTGCCTTTCGACACTACAGTCACGCAGGGAGACGGGACGGCGCATGCCGTTGCGTTTGTTACCTAGACAAGTAAATTAGAATAAAATTAAAGCTCTGATATAATTTATTTCGTTAGATAAAATTATACATCGAGAAAGTAAAGGACCATTCGCGAGAATAGGTCATCGAAGCCTTGGATGTTCTGATGAATGGAGACATGTAAGAGAGAGCGATAAAAGTGGTACATTTATAAGCACAGGATCGGAAACAATGTATGAGGGCTCATTAAATAAACTCACAGATATAGGAACGTTGTGCGTATACTCTCCTCTCACGAAGGGGCAGTTGGGCGAATGCCTCTCGTGCTCGACCCAAGGCTCATCACTCTTCTCCCAGCAGACTAGACAAACGAGACAAGTGAAACACATGGCTCTGTCGTCGCCGCTGGGCGATGGTTGATGGTAGAACCCGGCTTGCGCCATACGAGCAGGAAGAGCCCATCTAGCAAAACAAAAATATGGTTCACACAACAGCCAAATAGACTTTCCCTTCTTAGCATAAGAAGTATGTATACAGTGATATACAAACAAAAAAGTATTTGCTATCTATAAAATTGCTAGGTTCACCTAATAAACAGGCAATAACTGTGAATTACTTACAATAATGGCTACTGTTGTTATAAAAATACATGTCAGATATAATTGGTTTGATAAAACATTCAGCAAATACATGATGCAATACTATTGCAACATTGAAAAATGTAACAAGTAAAGGCAATATGCCTCTAAATGGCACTATCAAAACTCCTATACATTTACTATTGCAGAAGATTTAAACCACTGCTACTCTCAGACCCTCAACGGGTGAAATTAATCAAATTTCTGTTTCTTATCTTTATTCCTGTTACTTTTTTGGAAAAGGGCATCAGGTACAAGACAATCCAAGTGAACCACCTCATGAACAGACAGCTGCACTAGAATGTACACATCTTGTAACTTTCACAACGATATTACAGCAAAACAATGAAAACTAAAAAGTCATGAAATTAGTTGATGACCTCACTTATTTCTGGAATAATAAAATTGTTGTGTAAATATTTTAAGCAAAACTGTAAAACCATTTTGAAGTTCCATAAAAAATAGATTTAAAAAAATCCTCTACCTCGTAATTGATTGAACTAAAATGAACCTACACAACAAATTTTTAACTCACTTATAGTCCATGTGAGGCCACCTTTTGAAAGTCTCCTTTCGTTCTGCTTCAGAGTACATGAGCGGCCTGGTCTCCTCATCCTTAGAGCATGGTACAAGCTCATTGGCTCTCTGGCCGACCGCCGAGGCAATGGCAAGTGCTGGAATCCGCCGGTTCTGACCCTTAAGTTCTTGAACAACGCTGGTGGTGACGAGGCGGAGGATGGACTGTGGCAAGCTTATTGTTACTGTGCTCCACTGTGAAAGGAAATGAAATAATTATAATTTCGTGAAGTATGGTGCTGAAATATAATCACTAATTCTTACACTTTATTTTTATTTATTGTGGTATTTTTGTTTATCCTGTAATAATTTTACAATAGGTGTCATCTAGAGTTATATTTTTACATAACAGGAGTAGAAATTAAATAAAATGTTAGCTAAAAAAATAAATAAAATTTCAAAGTGGCAAAATTTATGTATTTTATTGTGTGTTCAACTTTTTATGTAAGTAAATCATAATCTCAGTATTTATGATTTCTATTAAGTATTTATTAAACGATGCTCTTTGAAAAAATAAATACCTTCACATCCTGTTATTTGCTTATGCTAAATAAACATTTATTCTATTTTATAGTGGTAAGTCAGAACTAGGTATCTGTACCCTGTTGCAAGCAATTTATCTAATCCAAAAACTGGTTCCATTGGGTAATGGTTTGGCTATATTTAAGCCATTTCCGAATCAGCCATCTTTTTTCTGTACCAACCTTTTGAGCTTTAACTCCCTTCCTAATGGGTTCAACATCCAAAGCATTCTTCAGCTCCTTCACAAATTCTTGCAAACCTTCGATGGAATGGGGATCAAGCCCCTTCAAACATTGGTACAGCAACACAGCCTAAGGAATTTATAGAATTATGTATATATTATAAATAGTTAATCACTAAAAAAGTTTATTCATATCATATTGAAAGCCATAAATACTGTAAGATGTAATAAATATAATCCAGGATAAGTATATTAGTTTGTTTTATTTAATTTCAATTCAACCTACAAAATATTAGCTCATAATTGTGACACAAGTGTAGTACAACTGATCTCAGATAAAACATAAACACAAAAAAAAATAACCTTCCCAGAAGCTACTGCGATGGTTGCAACATTCTGGGCAATACAGATTTAATCCTATGTAGGTACATAATATCATTACTACACTATAGAACCATTGACACAAAAGAAGAAGAACCCAGAACTTTCCATAGGCGGGCACACTTCAAGCTCCAGTAGACAATGGAAGTCACCAGGTAAAAATAATTATGATTTCTACCTAAGAACCCACCCAAATGATATTGCAAAATATTGTCAAATTATGCTGAAATTATTGGTGTAGTTTATTATTTATCACTATCTTAATCATTACTCTAACAAAAGGGTTATGTTTGTACATAACAAATCTTGTCACTAATTTGCCTGACATGATATACCACAGCAAAGAACTTAAATAAGTCTTAGTAAATACCTACAAAATATGCTAAAAATAATAGAAACATGAGTCAATGATATTCACAATCAATTTACTAGTGTTTAGACATAATTCTGTTCAGCATAATACTGAAATGAAAATGCAGATTGTGAATCAAGCACTTGCCTACTTATAGATTCATAGTTCAGTGGTATGGTTGTTGCAAAATGACTTGTAAATAAATTCGGTACAAAAAGAGGTATTTGATCATGTTTAGTAAGACAAAGAGAAGTGAAACCTGCATACTGATACATACCTCAGACAGAACTAGCTCAAGCCTGATGCTTCTATCATCGTGTGCAGAGGGCAAGGGCCTTTGAAGGGCTGTATGGAGTAGAAGCACTCCATTGTAGTCCGTGCGAGCTCCGACGCCGCTGCTATCCCAGACGAATACTCGGTCCGTACCAGGTACATATTCCACTCCAAGCGTGCCCCCTACATCTAGAAACCGACAAACGAATCCGGTGTAATGAGAATTGTTTATCGCGAACTGTCAAACGGTGCAACAATGTAGGCCATAGCAAAACCACCGCAAAAGACTCCCGCACTGACAAATAAGTAGGTAATGAAAAGATGTTTTATTTTATAGCCTAAAATATAGCAAAGAAACTATTGATTAAAGAGGAAAAGCGTTCTACTCACCCGCTGACAGACATGAAGATTGGAGAATCACACCCGAGTTCACATCTAAAACGTGCACACCACCCACATCAGTTTTCACCAATATTATATTCAAGTTACTATGATAAGTTAGAGAAGTAACAGGAAAGTTCATGCGTATATAGCCATCTTCTCGTAATATCAAAGAATCATCGCCCATCGTGGCCGTGAATACATCTGTCCGACACTACGTGAACGCCATTTGTAAATTGTATTTTTTTATGTCAAATAATAATCAACTCCTGCCTGAGTGGCCAGTAACAAAATTAAATAATTGTCTTTGATGAATTATTTACCGTACATACCTACAAATAGGGATATTTTACTTGGATGGCTCTGGAGATTAATTTTACTTTGTTTAACACTGCTCAAATGCTGCTGTTAGCAAGGCAGCTCAATGAAAATTGAAAAATCAAATGATCTCGAAAAGTGCTATTATTGCAAGAGAGAGCTGCGATAGTGTTGCCATAAGCCATCAGCATAAACAAACAAAAGCTATGAGTTTATGAATGAGGATATAGTGACTCATCATCATCATCGCATCAGACTCATCATAACGATCGTCGAACGAATTATAAGAACGATGTCCAAGTCAAACCGAACTTTATCACGACCTTCCCCTTGATACAGGGATGCGATAACCAACCTCACTTAAGGTTAAACAAGTCGGTACGTTGTCCATACAAACGCTGTAAGTGTTTAATGTCTACTATTTATTAACGTGCGTCCGAAGTTAAGTTTGATACTGAATTATCTTGCCATTATCTAGGTACGTTACCCTATATGCTACAGTAAAATCAGATTACCTTGAAAGTTACAAGCGTCGAAAGATTTAGTACTAAATTTTGTAACGCTTGTAACTTTCAAGGTAATCTGATTTTACTGTAGAATATAGGGTAACGTACCTAGATAATGGCAAGATAATTCAGTATCAAACTTAACTTCGGACGCACGTTAATAAATAGTAGACATTAAACACTTACAGCGTTTGTATGGACAGCGTACCGACTTGTTTAACCTTAAGTATTCGATCGGTCATCTGGCTTCCAAGTACAAGCTGTGCTTAGTTTGGGGCTAGATTAGGGGCGTAAAAACGTTTGAAAATATTTATTTAAATTTTATTCAAGCGGGTTATAAAGCGTAAAAATAAAACAAGGTAGGTAAGAAAGTAAAAAAACAGATGACGGTTTATTCATTATAAATATCAGTACTTTACTTAAGAGGTAGGTAAACATTATGTACTTACAACATTACAGTATTTACTCACTAAGTAATAAATGCATTAAATAAATTATGGACGGAATAGAAACATACCTTTTATCTAAGTAGGCTTCATAGACTTACTTATAAAATAGGGACAGAGTTCCAAAACGGCTTGTTTAGTCAATGAGTCAAAAAGCTAACTAACCCAGAGCACATCAGAGCCCCATGTTATTTTTTTATGGTTTCTTTTAACCCCTTACCGGGCGTTATGGGAATAGTCGTAACTCCATACAAAATCACTAAAAAATCTTTAAAAATACTGATTTACTGACTTGAAAATACGTATACTTTGACTTTGATACTAATACAAAATGAACAAATGTAAACATAACTACAACTTGTGGCATGAAAGAACTCTTGTATACGATTTTTAAAGGAGGAGGGAGGCCTAGTACGCGAATGTGGCGCATTTCGTGTTGACATTTAATTTACATTGCGCGCTATCGATAACTCAAATTCTGAGTTTTGCTTGGTTACCGCGCAGTTTAACTCTAATGCTACCTAAGATACTTTAACGCGACGAATGTCAAATTTATTCGAGCTAGGCCCTCTGATTTTAACACCCTTATGCAGAAATAATGCCATTTTTCCAGGCTCTGAGATTACCATGACATAAGTTGTCTGACGAAAGTCAGAACTGGCATTTTTACACTTTGTGAAACATCTTACAATACCTACAGTATATCCTCAAAACATTTAAGATTCTTGACATTATATTTTATTTTATGACAGATCTTTGTTTAATGCAGACAATTAGAACTCCCAGGATTCTAGCCACTTTAGCCCCGCCATAGTAGAGTTCGGTTCATGAGCCAAGGGTCCACTCATACCGTACGCCAGCGGGGAAAACAAGTAGAAACTATAGATGGTGGTGGAAACCACCAAGCCCAGGATGCAGTGGTAGGCAGTGCGGCCTAGCTCTGGAGAGAGGAAGCTTCTGACGCTGAGGAGTAGGTATTCTGTGAGGATTCCTGCGGATGGAAAGGTTAGAATAAGATAAAGTACCTATAAATTATTACTTATTTCCCGAATAACCGCTTGATTTTGTAACCGATCACCTAAGTTAAGTTACTATTCGACGGGTGATAGCAATTATTTCGATAGACGTGGCGGCATAAAAAAGTTGGCCACTAACACATACGAACTTATAGGACACGAGTAGTAACTTAAATGTCACTGTAACTCCAGTGACACGATAGCCATCATACAAATGGTGATATCGGCGCCACTAAAAACAAGCGCGATATGAGCCATTGCGCTCCTTGGCATATGCTGATTGGATGCCTATTTTCGCTACTTTCCTTTTTATTTTTAGGGTTCTGTACCCAAAGGGTAAAACGGGACGGGGTAAAATGGTTTCGTACCATTATCTTCTATAGTAAAAACGGCATAAAATTTTGCCGTTTCTCATGAGATACAGCCTGGTAACAGACGGACAGACCGACAGACAGCAGCGGAATCTTAGTAATACGGTCCCGTTTTACTTTTTGGGCACGGAACCCTAAAAAAAGAACGATCAGTTAGGAACTTTAAGGTTAGGAATGACGTAGCTTGTATTCCTCGAAATTATAATACTATACAGCTAAACACCCACTCACTGACTGACTGACATGCCCGATTTCGAAGAAGGACTAGAGTTAGGTATGGAACATGTTCTAGGTAAGTGTTCCTACTCTAGAGTTGACCCAAGGAAAATTAATAATAAAGTCAAGATCACCAGTGAGCATGGAGCTGAACACGAGCGCCGGGAAGTAATGATGGAAGTAAAGCACGCGGCCCATCGCCCAGAACGGTACGTAGTGCAGCGCCCATCCCGTGAACGTCCAACCGGCGGCGTTCAAGAGCGATCGCCTTTTATCATCTGCAACCAAACACAAATACTGTGGAGAAGAAAAATACTGAAGTAGAAAAATATAAATAATAATGCTGGACAATCCACACAGCATCATCTAGCCCCAAGCTAAGCAGAGCTTGTGTTATGGGTACTAAATGACTGATATACTTAATACAATAAATTACATAATATATTATACATAGAAACACCCAGAACACCCGGAATATATATTTGCAGATCGTACAAACGTTTATCCCAAGCCGGGAATCGAACCCGCAACCTCCTGCGTCGCAGGCGGACATTCGCCCGCCGCGCGACATAAAAATGAATATTTGTTTATTGTTTGAATGCTGCTGTTGGCGGAACTACAATATGGCGCACCTGATGTTCAGTGACAACCTATACCGAAGTATTATCTTATAGGTCACGCATGTTAAGCACTATCTAAATTGGTGAAACGAAATTCGTGTTGGACAAAAATCGTGTTAGACATTAATCCTAGTTGGACATGTATTTTGGACATTAATCGTGCAAAGGCCTGCCTCCAACCTGAGGCATACAGGTGTTAAGCCTCATGTGTCTGTAATTTCACCGGCACCTACACCCTTCAAACATGAACACAGTAATGCGAGCATCACTGCTTGGCGGCAGTAGGTACGGTTGTAGTACTTCCCCGGACAAGCCTTTTCACAAAGAGTTCTACTACTAGCAGTATTAGTAGTTGCCCGGCAGGTTTTGCGTTATGACTATGTCTGTTAGGCATTACTGATAATATAGACAACGCAAAACTAAAAGACTGCAAAATGTGGGTATGTAATATCTAAATTTTTTTAACCGTTTGAAAAAAAGGAGGAGGGTCTCAATTTGGCTGTACTTTTTTTATGTTTGTTACTCTTATAACTCATTGTACATCGCTGTACCTACTTTAAATTTAGTTATTAATTTGTTATGGCCTTGTGGTGTACAATAAAGAGTTTTTATCTATCTATCTATCTAACTTTCGACTGGGTGAACCGATTTCGATGATTATTTTTTTGTTTAAAAGTTGTTGCTTCTCATTCTTACAATGGCATCCATGAGAAACCATATAAATCTTAAACTTGAAGTCAGTTACACAAATTTTTTAAACTTAATTATATAGATTTTTTTGTAATTAAACAAGTTGACGTTACCTTGAATTGGCGTCCCGAAAGCCTCCGCTCGCTTCTCTCGAATCGAGTTGATGACGAATACAATGAAGAATACAACCAGGAATGCTAGGTTCACCCACCAGACCACCGGGTTACCCAGCAAATAGATCCGGTGGGTGCTTCCTGAGAAGAATTGACCCTGGAATAATAATGGACTAATTAATAACATACATTTATTTACAAAGAAAATTATAGCTAATACAAGTATTTCTAATTGGTATGTACAAAATACATGTGAAACAGTTGAGCTATCTACAGACCGTTGCAAACGATCTAAAGGTAGCTCAACTGATCCAGATCAGTGCCAATCGGAAGCGTTCCCAAAAAACTGGCTGCATTGCCACGCTGAATGGCAATGCTGATTCGTTGTGCCAGATACTCACCAGCTCTCGGGTCACGCGTCGCTTCGACCAGACGCCCCGAAAGAATTTTAAAAACCCGGAGGGCCTCGGTACCCCACGGACCTAGAGTCTCGACTCCAAGAGGAAATTAATACTAATTAATTGGATCAGGGAATTAAACAGAATATAAAAATATTTAATGGTCTCTTATGAATATTAGGAAATACAGTTTTTATAATGTGACGACAAAAAAGGCCACACAGGTATTTGCTACAAGAGACAAGAGTGAACAAGTGGATTATAGCTAATAAGCGTGCTACATCTTAGGCTACATCTACACTTTCCATCAGGTGTACACAATGCACATTCTTGTCATGTCCCAGATTACAATGGGACCCCTTCCAATAAAAAAAATTAAACAAATGAATGAATTTAATGAAGGTCACCCATGGGAGGTAATCCTCCCGTGGATGTCCCGTGGGGTAGTTTTGGGAACAAACCTGGAGATTGACAGCAGGATCTCATGAGTACTAAAAACCGACACTGCGGCCACCAATCCGCCTGCCGCTGTGTGTGGCAAACCCCCAAAAACAGGGAGGGCTATGTCCAGCAGTGGAGCTTAGGCATGTGTAGTTGATGTAAGTAAGTTTGATGTTACCCTGTAGTTGATAGGCCACTGCCACGGCTGAGAGGTGACTTCTCCTTCCTTAGGCTTCAATCCAGCATTTCCTTGGAACATCACGGCATGAGACTCGAAGAAACGCTCCACGAAGCCAGACGCGTACGCTTCAAAACTCATTTTGGGTACTGTAAGAAAAAAAAAGTATATTTGTTAATCATTTTGGACTATATCGTCTCGTCCGGAATAGGATAATAAGTAATGAAAATAGTGCGGAACAAAGTTCGCGGAGTCAGCTAATTATTATAAGTAAATATTTTATAAATAATTATATTCAGGAGATTTTTACACAACACCCCAACAGCCCCAAACTAAGCATAATTTGTTCTATGGGAACGAGATGACTGTTAGAATACTTATACACTTTTTGTTGTAAATACATACATATAATACAATATAACACACAGACACAGAACAAACATCTATATTTATCACACAAATGTTTGTTCTTGGTGGGGATCGAACCCACCACCTACAGCGCAGAAGGCAGGGTCTGTATACTTACGCTCATCAAAAATATTGTCCTCGACGTTCCAAAGAGCGTTCTTGTCTCTAAGGTTAGGATTGCACGCCACTTCTTGTTGCTCGAAGCCCCATTTCGGCAACTGCTTGCCTGTTGTCGTCAATGTACAGGCCTATAACATGGTACAAATAGGTAATTACCATCAGCCTCAATGAGTACCTCATACTTGGAGGGGTTGTTGGTTATTAATGATAACCAACAATAATGATAGCTCATCATCTTTGACAGGTGGATTGGTGATAGTATCACGCTGAGTACTTGCTCTCCCCCATCAGATGATGGAGGAAGTAAATTAACTTGATACCGCAAAGGATTCATAAAATTGGCCTTTATACTCATTCTTTAAGAATTTTGTAAGAGCATCATCATCATCATCAGCCTCTAAGTCTGGACTGCTGGACATAGGCATCCCCCATATGTTTCCAGCGTCGAAAGATTTAGTACTAAATTTTGTAACGCTTGTAACTTTCAAGGTAATCTGATTTTACTGTAGCATATAGGGTAACGTACCTAGATAATGGCAAGATAATTCAGTATCAAACTTAACTTCGGACGCACGTTAATAAATAGTAGACATTAAACACTTACAGCGTTTGTATGGACAACGTACCGACTTGTTTAACCTTAATGCTAATGTTTAGCTTATCTGTGGGTCTTTTGTCTATAATTTGTAAAATGTCTATCAATATATGAATATCTCGTGGCAATCGCAACATATCCCACGTTGCATATCTTAGCCCGGCAGGAAGAACGATGCTGAGCCCTTTCCATCCATCGACTTCCCGCGATCCTAACAATATCGCCGCAATGACGACCGCTGTGGCGCGGCGGGCGAATGTCCGCCTGCGACGCAGGGGTTGCGGGTTTGATTCCCGCCTTGGAATAAATGTTTGTACGATCTGCAAATATTTATTCCAGGTGTTCTGGGTATTTTCTATGTATAAAAAAAATATGTATGTATGTAATATATTGTATTAAGTATATCAATCATCTAGTACCCATAACACAAGCTCTGCTTAGCTTGGGGCTAGATGATGCTGTGTGGATTGTCCAACATTATTTATTTATTATTATTATTATTAATATCGTCAGTCCATCGGGTAGGAGGACGTCTTTGCAAAAGCATTTGTTTAAATTCAAAAGGTTATGAATGTTCTGCTTTATAGCTTTTTAGGCAACTGCGATCGAAATCAACGAACGGCTGAGATTAGAAATGCCAGAATTTGAAATATAAGGCTTACCTGCAAATAATGTACAAACATAAGCTTGCTTCTGACTGTTTGTACTTCATCACCATCTTTGCCACCCGATATGACAATCTTCCACACATCATTGGCATCACCAATACCATCCTGGAAATTACACTTATTAAGAACTTAATAATACGACAACCGTCACAGCTGAGTTTGTAGTACTGCCTTCTGTGCTGTAGGTGGTGGGTTCGATCCCCACCGAGAATAAACGTTTGTGTGATGAACATAGATGTTTGTTCTGTCTGGGTAAGTAAGTATTTACAAGTAAAGTATGTAAGAAGAAGAAGATATCAGCTATTTGGTTCCCTTCCCATAGTACAGTCAGCTGCACTAGAATGTATACAATCGTAACTTTCAAAACGGTATCAAAACCTTTTAGTTAAACTTCTAAACAGTAAAAACACAAAAATCATGAAATTAGCAGATAAGTTTACTTATTTTTTTAGTTTTTGCCTCTAAATATTAATTGTAACGCCGTAAAACCATTCTGTAAGTTACGAATTGTATACATTTTAGTGCAGCTGACTGTACAAGCTTTGGTTAGTTTGGGGCTTAAAAGCGTTGTGCGAATGTGTGTAAATACTTTTTTTATTTATTTAATAGTCCATGCTTTACTTGCAACGTCATTTCAAGATTGAACCTTTCTGAGAATGTCTAATTTTCAGGGTATTCTGACCAAGCTACATTCTGATAAAAGGACTTTCTGACAGAGAAACATTTTACGAAATACGAAACCTAGTTTATCGTTCAGCTTAATTAAAACTAACCTCACCATACCCAGTGACTTGCAAGTACTTGGTGGTAAGTGGCGCTCTCTCCCTGTGCGAGTGAACGTTCCTGGTGGTGGGCGCGTGGGTTAGTCTGATGAGGTCTCCACTCCTTACTACCACGACTCCATCCACCTTCTCTTTGTCATAGGGCTTTATTATAAATCGGTTGTTGTCATCTTTGTGTGTGTATGTTGTCATCTGAAAGGGTAGCATAGATTTTGCCGTCACAGTTCAGTTGGTAGTAGTTTGCCTTCTGCGCTGTAGGTTGTGGGTTCGATCCCCACTGAGGACAAACATCTGTATGATGAACACGATGTTTGTTCTGTTCAGTATATATAATATTGTACTCTATATATTTATTTAAAAGTGTTTAAGTATTCTATCAATTATCTGGCTCCTATAGTTGCTTAGTTTGGGGCTAGATAGCGGTATATCAAATATATATCAGTATTTATTAGATAATACGAATGCACTAAAAGGCTGATCCCAAAGTAAAAACACTTTACCGCCGTCGGTGTTTCCGGAACGTTACAACTTGGGAGTTTTCAAGACAAGAGTGAACAATTGGTTTATAGCTAAGCGTGCTCCACCTTAGATTGCATTTACACTTTCCATCAGGTGTGATGGCAGTCAAACGCTTAGGTATCCAACAATAAAAAAAAAGCTTGCAACAAACCTGCTGCTGCTTCGCCCCCACTCCCTGCGGATAGAGATGATGGTGGGAGTGCAGGTATCCGCCACCAGTCCGGTGGTTCTTCAGGGTGATGGTGGCTCCGTAGGCGAGCACTCGCGGCGCGCTGGCGTTGTGAAGGCTATTGCCGATGAGACGAGCTTGGAAACCGGACGAATAGAACCCGTCGCCATTACCGCTAAAGGAATATTAATGAATAAAAATAAATAAAATAAAATCCTTTTTACTCCTAACCGTAATATCAGGTGAGATTGCGAGTAAAGAATAAATAAAGGTACCTTCTATTCAGGACAGTGAGATGAATCCAGAAGAAGAAAACATAAAGCGTTATCGGCCAAAGGATCAGAGTAACTGACCTGCCAACCAGATGTTTTACAGTCAAGCTCTGAAAAAAAATCATTGCAACCACATTATTGAGTATTTGGTGGGATGTTTACACTTGCACAAAGCAAATCCAGGAATTCTTCCAATTTGGCACAACACTACAAAAAAAACGGACCCCCATTCTGTACTTTTGGAAGGAGCATACCTAATAAAAAAAACCCAAGTGCGAGTCGGACTCGTGCATGAAGGGTTCCGTACCACGTAAAAACGGCAAAAAATCACGCAATAAGTTTAACAAAACCAGTCACTCACCACAGGCTTCGACAAATCTCCAAGGACATTCCACAAGTCAGCAATAGTCCGCAGCCCCACAAACAGCACTACAAAAAGTCCCACAAACTTGACAGACATGGTACACGCCAGTGATGTGCCGAGGAACATCTGCCATGACAGCATAGTTTTCGAGAATGGAGGGTAGTTTTCATCTGTAGCGGATCTAACCTAAGTAAAAAAAGTTAATTTAGTACTGGCCAACTCTAGCTCTTATACTTAGCCGGTTTACATAAGACAGTGACGAGTGGAAAGTGCAAGTATAATGGCAAGTAGCAATTTGGACAGCTACTGTTTACTAATCAAGTGACATTCACTCTTCCAAGGTTTCATGGAAGAAATCGCTTTCAGCGATAAGGCCGCCCATTGTACTTTGTTAACTTGGTCTGTTAAATTATCCTTGTGTACAAAAAAGTGTTATCTATCTATAATTTCGCCGCCGGAATGGTAGGTACCTACTAGGTACTAACCAGATGACGGATGGAATTCTTATATGCAATGATACCCCTAGATATATAGGGTCGGCGCAAAAAATCTGTCTCGGTAAATAAGATCTCACTAGAGAAGTGAGCTCTCTTATTTTGTTTTGACAATTAGTGACATTATTAACTGTTTATAATTTTTTTCTCACTTCGTTAGTAAACAAATGTAGCTGTCTAAGTATATATTCACGCGGACAGCTTGTAGCTATGATTTTCTATGTGGCCCGTTATCTAGAGATATCATTGGTCGAAAGTTATAGGCATGCTATATTAGCATTTGGTTACCTTGAAGGCTCCATATATCGAACAGCTCATGAAGAACAGTAAAATTGGATCCAGTAAGATGTACCTGTTCAATGTCAGAATTCCCACATCTGCAACAAAATGAATTCATAGTATGTACATTTATATCTCAGTGGTTTTCTCTATTTTTGTTAGAAGAGCGAAAAAAGAAGAAATAACTTCACGACTTCAACTCCCAGGCACGAAAAGATACCCTAAGATTCCTTAGTATCAAAGTATCGTAATGAAATTCTTTGAGGATGTCTTAGGGGGGTAAGGGAGTAGTCAGAGTTACGTCCAAATAAAACATTTGATACATACCGACAATTCCGAGTACTTGATATTCTATAGGTGACAGGTTGCAAGCCCACCTTCGCTCCTACTAACTGGTTGTCTCATGATGTTTTCCTTCACCGTTTGAGAACATTTGCATTGCGCACATAAAATTTTCAATAGAAAAATCCATTGGTTTATTGGTAATTAGTATATTTAATTTTATATAAATATTGGATTTTTCATTCAGTTATTATTTTAGGATTATTATTATTAGTTTATCTTTATTCAACAGTTCTTATGTACTCTTTATTCAAAACGTAACGTTACGCCGACTTTAGGATTTGTCTGTTCATACCACATAGCAGAAGCAAGGTGCCAATACATGTTGATTCCAGTGATCTTGTTATTTCCCAAATGCTGAGAAATGTTAATGGAATTATCGCGGCGCCTAAGGCAGTACAGAACTGAAACAAGAGGCCTTAAATTAGTAAATAAAACAGGCATTTGCATCTATTGTGGATGATTTATACAGCGTCAGAGTGCCTTTATTTACTGGACGCTGTAGTGCTTGGGACAAGGTATTAGATGTAGTAACCTTTCCCAGCATATATTCCATCATCACAGCTAAAACATTATTAAGTATGTATATCAGTCATCTAGTACCCATAACACAAGCTCTGCTTAGCTTGGGTTAGGTGATGCTGTGTGGATTGTCCAGCATTATTATTATTATTATATAAAAATTTGTTCTATTGTAAAAGCTAGCTAACGACTACTAGTTTAACGACTTATCGACGGAACAACCAGATGACCCACTTGATGTAACTGGTAATCATCACAAAGCATTACCTCGCACTTAGAAACATCTACAATGCACTGTCATGTCGATCATGAGGCATACAGGCCTCATGTGCTTGTAATTTCACAGGCACCCACACACTTCAAACACAGCAACGCTGCTCGGCGACAGATATAAGCATAGTGGTAGTACATACCATTCTCATACCCTGATATCTTGCTTCTTCATATTTATCCCCAGGTTTTTCAAATGGAAATGTACCATCATACCCTGTCAGTTTTCCAGACAGACCTACGAGCATCTGAAATAATAAAAAATCGGTCAAGTGCGAGTCCGACCCGGTAACAGAAATACATCATCTGTGAAAATTTCAACTCTCTAACTATCACAGTTCAAGAGATACAGCCTAGTGACGGACGGACGGACGGACGGACGGACGGACAGACAGACAGACAGACAGACAGACAGACAGACAGACAGACAGACTGACAGACAGACAGTGGAGTCTTAGTAATAGTGTCCCGTTTTAGCCTTTGGGTACGGAACCCTAAAAACATATCACATATAACATAATCATTGCTCTCATTATTCTAACAATTGAAGACTAGTGAAATACGTGCGACTTCACCCGCGTAATATTATTTTAATACAAACTTCAAGCCCCACTGTACCCGTTAAGGGGTTGACTTTCAGAAATTCCTTTGTAGTAGGTATACTGATAAGCACCAAGACAAATATACCCTGAAGTCTCTTCGGATAGTGTTTTAGGCTGTGCACTGTCTATGTCACTCAGTCAAGACAAAGATTCTTATAATTGATATAGATAAATACCTTTCCTAATGGTGGATGGACATCAAAAAAGAATGTTCTATTTATGTACCAGCTTGCCATCTTACCAAAATGTGTCTCATCCCAACTGAAAAAAAAAACAATTGTCAGTAGGTACTTATTAATTTAAATTATTGAAAAATACTGATATACATTTGACACAACACCATCTAGCCCCAAACCCCAAATTTAGCTAAGCTTGTATTGTCTTAGCCAGATTAATGATAGAATATTTATGTAAAACATCACAACTTTACCTCATTGTGTACCTAATAGTACAATAGAATATAAAATCTACATGCTGCAGTACCTAATACCGCAATGACAGAAAATTAATATTATAATTATATTATATTATTGAATATTAATATTATTATGTTATATTTATATTATTTTCCATTTATCCAAAATTTTAAAAATGATCTCGACTCCATGACCTTATCTAACTTCTAATTTAGTAAAGTCCTTCCATGTTACCAATTCGACAAATTGACCGCTCATGATCATATTAAACTTTACTTACCAAACATGATCAGGTTCCAAAACTTTATAAAATCTTGTTGTGAATGCTGCACCGCAAATTAAGCCAAATGCTATCCACCATCTGTAGAGATTTTTACAAAAATTAAAGAATATTAAGACTGATGTACTTACAGACACAGAGAATAGGTAGGTAGGTACGTACCTAAGAAAATTGAATATCAAAAATTCTAGCATCACTCTTTGGAATAGGTAATATCATCATAATCATATTCGTCAGGTCGTCGTTATCTAGTAGTACTTTTTAAGAGTAGTAGTAGGTACTTTTTAAATGATAAGTTGAAAAGAGAAAGTTTGTTCATATAACTTGCATTTCTTACATTTTATTGTTTGCCTGGGAGCCGGGTATCTTTTTTTTATCCATTTATAAAAATCCAATCATCGGATGCACAACACGTTTTCACACAAACTATTTATTATTTACTCGGATAAAAATATTAGTAGGTACTAGAAATACAAATTTTCATTTTATTTCATTTCAATCAAGCAAGAAAAAAACCGGCCAAGAACGAATCGCACTAGCACTCGTAGTGTTCCGTTTCCGTACTGTATTAGATTAGATACCGTTTGTTGTATAAGAAAGAGCCCCTTAATATATTTATTTTGCCCTGTTTTATGTATTTGTTGTTAGAGCGACCACAGAAATATATAATCTGTGAAATTTTTGACCTTCTAACTATCACGGTTTTTGAGATACAGCGTGGTGACTGACGGACACCGGAGTTTTAGGTCCCGTTTCAATCTTTGAGTACGGAGCCCTAAAAACAGTAAACTTTGGTTTTTTTATAATTTAGCCTATGTAAAAAACAGGCTAATGAAGCTCTAGTGTCATACTACTTCATTTTGTTGTATCATTCCATAAAATAGTAACAAACACAAACGTTAATTTTTGCATTGCGTATGCTACAGTGAAGTCGGCAAAGCAATTCAGTATAAGAATCATTGTAGAAAAGGTGAGTGTCGTTGGTGGCTTAAGCCTGGTTTACACTTTAATTAGTGCGAGTGCAGGTGATTAGTGCAGGTGATTAGTGACTAGGTGTGGACAGTGACTGATTAGTGCAAGTGATTAGTAGGCTGTGTAGTAGAAGAAGTGAATAGAAGCGTGTTCTATTTTTTTGCGAGTGGACTGCGAGTAGCCACGTCCCGCGCGCCCTCCCTTCCCCCTCACTCGCAGCGTGCCTGCCACTAAACACGTCTGGACAGTGTTTAGTGTGTCTGGACACTACTCGCACTACTCACCTGCACTCGCACTAATTACCTGCACTCGCACTAATCACCTGCACTCGCAGTGAATTGGACACTACTCGCACTACACACCTGCACTCGCACTAATCACCTGCACTCACACTAATCAAAGTGTAAACCAGGCTTTATGCTATGGCAGCGGAAAGAAACGGTAGGCGAGGTAGTATGGTCAGTTTTAGACAGCTCTTGTGCACCTATAAATCTATCAGTTGTTATTGTCAGTACTGTCAACGTCAATGTCGTCAATTGTTTTGATTGCCTCCTTATTGTACAACGTAGGTACCTACAATTTTATTGCTGTGGTCGTGTTTGTGTGTTGTGCTCTTGTTCAATGCTAATTAATTTCTTAAATACAAATCAACGACGTGACGCATTTGTTCCTTCAAGTTATACAAATCTTGCGGCCGAACCTCATTCATTGTCCACGTCCAGTCGTCTAGCGATGAGTGTTTAAATTGCACCATGGAGCGTCATAAATTTATTTTCGTATTTTTAAGTTTACTTACGTATATATCTTGTGAAATTAATTATGAAAAAAAGAACAAGCTTGTAAATGGCTTCATAGATTTCTATAATAGTTTGCCTAATCAAGTTTACACTTGCGATGAAGGATACTTGCAAAATGCGCAGCAAAGTGTAAGTTGTACCTAGTACCTACATACCTACTGGTTTTACTATAATTTTATCACTATATTTATAAATAATAATAATTTAAGTCCTGACTGACTGACATTGTCATTGCTGTACATTGCCCATACAATGCTTAAATCGCTGGTCATGTCATAGAGATGCTCTGGGTATAGTTTGTCATGGTTTACTAAAAAGGTGATAAAAAAATTACTTCTTAACTTATCCAACCATTACTTATCCTAAAAATACACCACATAATCGAACTTGATTTGTAAGAAAAAAGAGGAAGAGTTCATTAGACCACTCGTCCTGCAAAACAGACCATTCACAACACACCTGCTCATAGTTCGGAGAACTGACAGCAGGTGAACATGAAAAAAAAAGCACAGTAGATATCTCCACAGACCTAGAAAGTGTAGTTTGTCTGAAAACAGTGATGGAAGTCGCATGCAATTTACTAGTACTGTTATATACCTACTACCACAATGATGAAGCGATGAACCAAACGGCTTAATTAAAGGTTATCAGAAAGACCTTTGCAATTATCTCCTCCGCATATCACTATGTTTATTAACTTTATTTCTTATTTTTTGCAACTATAATAAGTCCTAACATAAATTTATGTATGTTCTACCAGGATATAAAACTTTACTATGCTTATTGTAGGAACTGTGAACTGCAGTACAAAATTTAATGTTAAGCTCTAATTAATGCCAACCCATTAGCAAGATTGTTACTCATGGCAGACCCTGTAAACACGAAACGGTTGAAAAGTAGCCATATCCTGGACAACCTGATACAGTATGGGTAGAAGACTGCTGGGCCTGGACCCTAAACACCACATATCATTCAACTTATCCGCCTATAGTCCAGCAACTGATTGCCGATATCAAAAACAAAACAAAAAAAATGTTAAGCTTTAAGTTAAGTTTTTTAAGTTAAAAATGTTAAAACCTTTTCTTTACAGACTGAACAAAATTCGTACGAAATTGAAGTAGTCCTGAAAGTATCTGATCTACACAATCTTGACTCTACTAAAAATGTCAGATGCACTGGCAAAGTGGTGGACTTGGAGGAAGTTGGAATCTCTGTCATGAATCATCACTGTGAGGAGATTACTGGTACAACTTACTTTCTGTTTTTTAATTTTGAAAAGCATATAAAATACTGTGTTCTACAAATACACAGTGTCCAAGTCTTAGGCTATAAATTTGAATTCAATAGCTCAACAGTTTTTTTAAGTAATGAGAATAGATTTGACTTAATGGCGAGCAGTAAGGTGTTGTGCGTACAGATAAACATGTGGTTATATGTATATTGTATAGACCTCTCCTATACATTTCCAGTAAGAATGATCTTTGAATGAGTTTGAGTTGGTCTTGTTAATAAATGGTAAAGATCTGATGAGAACCTTCGCCATGATGAATATTAGCTTGTTAATATGCAGTAAATTGCTAGATATCCATTAAAAAATACGCTTACGAAGTGTACTGCTCATAAAACGAATTGTTTAGTGTTAGTCAGTATGTAAAAATGATGTAAGCTATGTCAATTTGAATTGCTAAATTGTTGACGGCCGATGTGGCGCGGCGGGCGAGTGTCCGCCTGCGACGCAGGAGGTTGCGGGTTCGATTCCCACCTTGGGATAAATGTTTGTACGATCTGCAAATATTTATTCCGGGTGTTCTGGGTATTTTCTATGCATAATAAAAATATCTATGTATGTAATGTATTGTATTAAGTATATCAGTCATCTAGTACCCATAACACAAGCTCTGCTTAGCTTGGGGCTAGATGATGCTGTGTGGATTGTCCACCATTATTATTATTATTTTAGGTGGTAAAGATGAAGAGGTTGTAGTTACCGAGACCAACAGAGATTCGGCTGAAACACCGTTTGTGAGAAAACCGATACAGCTTGATAATGAAGTACAAACAAACACCGCTGTAAGTAGAACCGCCGGAAGTAATATTATATTAATGATCGAATAAGCTACCATCTCTCAAACTTGAATGAAACGGCATGTTTCAGCTGCACTAGACTGTATACAATTCGTAACTTTCAAAATAGTTTCACAGCGGTGCTAAAAATATTAACAAGACAATTATTAAAAAACTAAGTAAGGGTATCAACTCATTTCATGACTTTTTAAGCTGTAAAAGTTCATTGTTATGCTGTAATACCGTTGTAAAAGTTACGAATTGTATACATTCTAGTGCAGCTGACTGTACATGTATGTTTTTTCCGAGACTATTTTTCAAGCTGTCAAAATTTGAAGTTAAGAAAGAAAGAAATAACTTTACACCGGTACTAATAAACTCTGCTATTGACAGGAAGTTTCAAATAATAACGAAAGAGACAAGGCACGGTGTAACTGTTTCGAGGGTACGCCGAGTTTATTAGTAGTTGGTTTACGACGTGCACGAGTTTATTCCCTAGGGATGGTAGTTAACCCTACAAATCTCTTTAGAAGTTTGCTCTCTGTATGGAATACCAACTACTGGAAAATGTGGGTTTGCGCCAATCATAGTATTTGGCTGTACCTTGGACATCTTCAAAGAATCTTTAGTTCGTAGGTACTACTTAGTAGACCTTAAAATATCTACCGTGCCGTTTCTTAGCACCTACCTATTGAGGTTATTTATTTATTTATTTTTATTTATTTAAGCCCTTTATAACTAAGTAAACATTAGGTTCCCTAGTTGCTAATAATTTTTGAATAACATTAAATTTAACTTATTTCTATACTTATATACCTATTTCTTTTTTATTTTTATTACACGTTGTTATTAAACTTAATTATTAATATCGTTTTATTATTATTATATATTTTGGTTTTTAAAGCGGTTATAGGTCATCCCATTGTTGGGCAAAGGCCTCCTCCATAGTAGTCCATGTTTGTTTATCGCTCGGTTTACCAGCGATAAACCTATTAAGGTTAGGTTAGGTATTTAAAAGGTAATAAAAAAATTATATAGGTACCCATGTGACTTTTCTAAAATACGCTCTAAAAATATATTCTAACCTTGTCGCCAGCCTTGTGGTCATAAACATAATTTACTACATTGTATTATTTATTGGTTTTTTATTACCAGGCTATGTACCTACATAGATTGTAGTGCTTCATTGATAATGATGAAACAGCCATTTACTTTTAAATACCTTTCAGTGACCACAGGAATAGGACTAGGCTTGATGCAACTTTGCATGCTTTTATAAATACACTAGCGGTTCGTCCCGGATTCGCACGAATTTTAGTAAGGATCCCTATTTTTTTGTATATAATATCGCCTATGTCACCCGGGATAGTGTATGCTACACTACGGTAAAACAATTTTTCAAATCAGTACAGTAGTTTTGGAGCCTATTCAATGCAAACAAACAATAAATCTTTCTTTATAATTTATCCTCTTTATAGTATAGACTAGCTGACCCGGCAAACGTTGTTTTGCCATTATAAAAATTATTTTGTCCAAAAAATGAAAAAAGAAATGTTTGGTGTGGGCCACCCTTATCACATAGAGGTGACTTACTTTTATTATATATTGACCAACACCATTTAGCCCCAAACTAAACAAAGCTCGTACTGTGGGAGCCAGATAACTAATAAATATTTTTTTATAAATACATACATAGAAAACAATATAACACTTGGACACTGAACAAACGTCTATTCATCACATAAGGGTTTGTTCTCGGTGGGGATCGAACCCACAACCTAAGGCAGAGCCACTACCAACTGAGCTGTGACGGTTGTACCTATCCGACACCGAGAATATTTACTAGTAAACTCAGTTCTCCTAACGCCGACAGAAAATTACACATGAACCGTGTACACGACGCTAAACGTGTACCTACACCTAATAATCTCAGACTTAGGCTTGGGGTTTGGAGAATTATCATGTGCAAATAGTGAAATACGCAAGTTGAGCGAGTACGAAATCTTATGTTATCGCCTTGTAAACTTCACCTCGATTTAATCCATACAAAAGCGCGTCGAAAAGTCAGCGAAACGTCAGAGTATACTTGATATACACAATAATGTTATCGCAGTTTGTTTTTATGTACAGTCCTCTATCTGACTACATATTTGTATTTTCTGATATCTTAAATAAGCGCCAGTGACCTCGCGAATTCAAAACAAAGGCGCAAGGCAAGGCCTGAAGTTTTCATGCAAACTGAATTCCCTATGTTAAGTACATGTAGTATATTATATCACACGTAGACAGATTGTTGATCTCGGGAGACTTCCTGAGTTCCATATACTTTAAATTACTTAATAACTAGTAAAATTTTTAAGTAATAAAAAATAATTTGGATAAATTGAAAAATATGAATTGCTCCGAGAGGCGTCATTGTGCGCTGGCGGTAATTGATTGTAATTCTGTTTGTACACGTTGCATGCAGTGTGAAATATAGTATGAAATGAGAGTATATGATCTAAGTATAAAATGTATTTATTTAGGCCTTTGCATCTATTGTAGATGATGTAAACTAATCTTAAGGTCGTGGTTTTTGTAGTTGGTAACAAATTATCAGTTAGGTAGGTACCTAACCTACCTACGATAATATACTAGTAGTTCGCCCGAACTGGCATTTTGAATTTTTTGCTGTGATTTAAGCAGTAGGAAATTAAATTAACTAAAACTAAGTGTACCTACCTAGATCTGGAACATATTATTCTAAGACCAAGCATAGACAGCATAATATTATACTTACGGCCGAATACTCAAACGCAACTTAAGTTTTATCACATAAGTGACGAATTTTTGACAGTCTTTCATTGCATACTGTCAAAAAATCGCGACTTGAGATGTGGTTAAATTTAAGTTGCGTTTGGGTATTCAGGCGCTAGTCTCACAAAATTCAACATTCATGCCCTATCCTATATACCATATGCTACAACATACTATACCAAACTATTTAACGCCTGCGTTTCTTTCGAGGATATTTTTCTTCCACCGCAGCGTCAGATACTTCGGTATCTCCATTTTCTTCTACCGGAGCCTTCCGGTCCGTGTGATCGG
Organism: Electrophaes corylata; assembly: GCA_947095575.1. Taxonomy (NCBI): domain Eukaryota; kingdom Metazoa; phylum Arthropoda; class Insecta; order Lepidoptera; family Geometridae; genus Electrophaes; species Electrophaes corylata. Next base: position 2,524,715 of record OX352716.1, on the reverse strand, counting down.
AATGGCTTTCTCTGGTTGGCTCGGCGGGTGCCAATAAGGACCCTATCGGAAGACAACCGGGCTCGACAGTACCTATATTGTTATTTGCTTTGGTAGTCTATACTTCTATAATCTATCCACTAATATTATAAATGCGAATGTTTGGATGGATGGATGGATGGATGGATGGATGTTTGTTTGTTCCTCTTTCACGCTCTAACCAGTAGACCGATTTGGATCAAATTTGGAATAAATATAGATTGTAATCTGGAATAGGACATAGGCTACTTTTTATCCCGGATGGAACGGAAAAAAACTGCCACGCAGGCGACGCTGCCAGTGGCCTCTAGTAATCTAATAATAATAATATAAAGAGGAAAATTTGGATTGCTTGTTTGTTTGTTTGTTTGCATTGAATAGGCTCTGAGACTACTGGACCGATTTGAAACATTCTTTCACCGTTGGGATAGTGAAGCTTTTCACTATCCCCGGGTGACATAGGCTATATTATATTTTCAAAACATTAGGGATCCTTACTAAAACCTGTGCGAAGCCGGGACGGTTCGCTAGTTATTTATAAAAAGAAGTTTTATGTGCCGCTCTTTAAAACCCTATAGCTTTACAACACTTTATCCGAATTGATAATCATGCTTACCAGTTTTATTAACAACAACTTCTAGACAAGTTTTAGACCCACCATATTTCATGCAAAACATATCAACGGTTCGAAAGTTATGCTACATAAACATAAATAACTACATAAAAACATACAAAAGCAAAATCGTCTAAGATGGCACAGATATCTTTGTTCGCTTCGCTCTCTTGATCAATATCTAGTGCCTCATGCGGGCTAAGTCGCGCTCGTTGCCATTAGTAAATAAGTATTTATTCCCTGAAATAAGCATCCTTTGTTTATACAACATGGTTAAGCAATTATGCTTCAATTACCAATATTTTGTTTTGTTGCGTTGATGTTTGGCACTTTGCCGAATTCCATGCATTTTCTGCGACTCATCCGGAATTGGAGACGTTTTTAAACAAGCATGAAGTAATTTCAAACGTAAATGATTTAGAAATAATACTATTTTATACATCAACATTTTACTTTTAAATTTTTTTATATGACTTGTTGATGAAATAAGCGGATGACCTATAAAAAAGTATTTCCTCGCAAGAAACGTTTGCTAGGAACGTGCCCTAGGGTGCACTGCTCTGCCCTGTAATTTAACCGGCACTCCATCCACGCCCTTCAAACCGAAACACAGCAAGCTGCTTGGCGGCAGTAATAGGCATCGTGGTAGTATTTCCTTGGACTTCTACTACTAATCTATTAAATCAGTGACGGAAAAAAATGATACATGTTCAAAAACATGTGAAAAAATCTTAGGAAAGCTTTTTTAGGCCTAGATTACCCGCGATTTGTGCGTGTTTTTCACACCAAAGTAAGGAAGGTCCAATCATATCAGCCAGTAGCACGACAGCTAGAAAATGGAATCGCTTTCAGTATACATGACGGGTCTCAAAGACTCCCGTCTTTCTAAGTTTTGATTTCCATTACCTACCATGTTTCGCGGTCACATTGCAGCATCAGAAGATGACGTGTCCCGCATAGGCCCGTTTAGTTTGCATAATTATTCGAAATGAAATTTATAATTTTAAGCAACAACAAAGCTAGGCACATAAGTAGGTATGAGGTATACCTACCTACTAAATATTATTACCTACCACGCTAGGGATGATTTGATTGTCGTTTATTTTAAAAGATGTTGAAAAGCTCTTTTGGATTGGCGAGTCATATTCGCGCTCATAATAAAAATAATAACAATAAATAAATGAATAATAGCTAAACTTCGTAGCAAGGTTCGCCATCGACGGATACGTCGCAGAGGGACATCATTAGGTTATGGGTTCGATCCCCACTGAAACAAAGACTTGTGTGATGAACATAGTAGATCTTTGTTCGCTGTTTGGGTGCTATATTGTTTTGTATGTATGTATTTACAAAAAAAGTATTCAAGTATTCTATCAGTTATCTGGTTCACAACCTTTGCTTAGTTTGGAGCTACTCGTTAAAAGAGTTGTGTCAAATGTATGTCAGTACTTATTATCTACAAAAAGCCATATTTGTCTATGTTATATTTAATATACTAGTGGTTCTACACTACCTACGTCTTTCAGGTGACATCAGGAGAACAATTTATAGCTATACCGCGTGAAGAACAAAAAGCCCACTGCATAGGATGTGGCTCTCACGTCAACCCTCAAGCTCCTGGGGTCAGTGAACTCGCAGCTATTGGCGTCCGTCAGCTGAACTCTCTCGAACCAAATGTTCAACATACCCTCAACTCTATCTTGGATGTTGAGAGGCAAGTACAGGTATGTGATTATCTATACCAACTATAACAATCTTCGTCCTATGAACTGATTGACGTACAGACTACGCCCAGCCTTGTATGTTTGTCTTGGAGCGTAGAGGGAATTTTAGAAAATCTACTAAATGGCTACAGCGCAGCGGGGTTTGAATGTATAAAAAGAACTTATTTAAAAAAAATATGCAGTGTTGACGACCGATGTGGCGCGGCGGGCGAATGTCCGCCTGCGACGCAGAGGTTGCGGGTTCGATTCCCGCCTTGGGAAAAATGTTTGTACGATCTGCAAATATTTATTCCGGGTGTTCTGGGTATTTTCTATGTATAATAAAAATATCTATGTATGTAATATAATATTGTATTAAGTATATCAGTCATCTAGTGCCCATAACACAAGCTCTGCTTAGCTTGGGGCTAGATGATGCTGTGTGGATTGTCCGGCATTATTTATTATTATTATTATTATTAATTAACATTTAAGAAAATTACATTTATTTTTGTTATATTTCGAAAGTTATAAACTAGGTATCTGAACCTACGTTCTTGATATGGGGATACGTCAGATCGCTCGCCAGTTGTGTTAACCCGGCGCGGCGAATAGCATATACGCATCAAACGATACAGTCAGGTGGGTTTGAACTCCACTCCTCGTTGTATAATTTATGATTTTTTATAAAAAACAGGCATTATCTTAATAATTGACGGGTCGGTACGTCAATGTGAAGTCACAATATTAAGAGTAAGCCTACGATGGACGCTTAGTTAAGCTAATGGGAGTGAAAGCCAAACCTTATTTCGTTACCTACTTTTAATTGTATCCGGCATCGGGTGTTCTGCATTCCGCACTACCTTATAGTGTCTGTTATTTCACTGTACTAAACCAATTAATAAAACATGGCAAAGATTTTATGTTATCCAAAAACTCTGCCCTCGAGTGGGATTTGAACCCACAACCCTCCCCTTGATACGATAGGATAACATACAATCTTTGTGATTTCCTTAAGTGAAGGTAAGCACTATAAAACTAATAAAATGTATAATTATGAGGTATAGAGAGAATCCTTCCTTTTACAGGTAGTCAATGGCATCCGCTACATACTCACTCTAGTAGTCGACTACAACAGTTGCCTAACCCCAGAAACAGAAACATGCTTGGATTCAAAGACATGCAAAATAACGTTTTTAGAAAAGCCCTGGACACAATTACCTGACGGATCAAAATACAGAGCTATTTTATCCAATAATTGCACAGAAGAATGGCGATTCGGTGATAACGGTGTTGTCATACCACAGACACCTACAGACAGCAGGGAAAACAACATCATAAATACTCCTCAAACTGATGGATCTGATATCATAAAATCTATTCACAATGTAGATGTACAAGCTCAACCACTTACTGATAAAACTTTGACCGACGACGACATCAAAGTTATACAAAACCAAATCATCCCTTATTCTCAATTCAAAGAAAATGGAAGTGAACCTGCATTGACAGCTTCCACTGAGCCTACTGAAACATCGGAGCCTGGCAAAGAACACGTAGTGAAAGTAGAACAAGCAAGCCAGTTTAGTCCTAATGCATTACCGGAGACCAATACAAATCCTATAAAAATAGAAAGCTTGTCAGAAGACAAAAAAAAAGCTATCGATGATATGATAAATTTTTTCAACTTCGCTGGTTTAGAGTCGGCACGCCCCGACGAAGATAAAACTAGGATGAAAAGAAGCTATGATAACGATCTAAACATAATAAACCTGGTTGAAAAGTTTCAGAAAGTTAAGAAAAATGTTGAAAACGCAAAGTATATTTATAAACTAGCGCAAATTGTGGTAGATTATTTAAACGAAATTGATTTAGAGGTTAAGACTAGAGTTCTGAAAGATGTCTTAAACGCTGAAGAAGAATTAGAGAATCATCAGCATTTCTACTATATACAATCTCGTGTTATCATCCCATGCGATAAGTCTGAGTGCGAAGAGAAAGATACCATAGCTAAAATCTGCAACGCAGTGCTCGACGTTACTAACAAAAATGTTCAAATACTTAACGTTTTTTGTCATGACAAGCCTAAAGCAAAATCCTTTGGAAAAGTAAACAGTGTGGACCTAGATGACCCTATACTTCTCAAGTTGATCAAAGAAGCAACAAACAAGATTGAATCTGAATCAATCCTCGGAAAAGCTATGAATGTCAACAAGATAATTGATGCCAACACGCAAAGAGTTTCAGGAACATTGACAAAGTTTTCTATCTTGCTGGATCATACCAACTGCAATAAAACTGTTCCATCAATTTTAAGAAGCAATTGCTCCATTTTGGAAGAATTGGGATCACAAATATGTGATGTCACCGTTCATGAAAGGCACTGGCTTAAAGAAAGCAAGATTACGTATACATGTTCTGAAAGGCCTGTACATACTAGCTTTTCCAGTAAACTTAAAACTGGAGTTAAAAAGAGTGTTAACGACCCTACTGTCCTCGACATGGTTAATGAAGCCTTGCAGTATTTAGATGTGCAATCTAATCGGAACAGCAAACAGGTTGTTGTAAGAGTAAATTCAGTTGCTACTCAGCTCGTGGCTGGGTTCTTGACAGATATCGAATTCGTTGTCGGTTACACGACCTGTACCAACGATATCAAAGACGATATCAGCAAGTGTAAATTGTTAAAGAATGAACCTTTAAGAACATGTAAAGCTAAAGTATGGGACAGAACGTGGATTGAAGATGGGAGACAGGTTGAGGTGTCTTGCAAGGATCCCATCATAAAAGACAGTAAACTTTCAACAAGAGTAAAAAGAGAAGATATTTTCGTAGGAGGACCAATAAATCATGACGTAAAAGATCCTAAGATTAAGATACTGGCAGAAGATGCTTTGCAAAAATATTTACAAAGCTCTGTTTATAATCGTCATTTTCAAATAGTCTCTATTGAGCAGGTGTCTGTTCAAATAGTAGCTGGAACCTTAACCAAGTTAGAATTTAAGATATCGCCAACTACTTGCCTTATCGATAAAGAAGGAAATCCATCTTCATCTGATTGCAAAGTTTTGGATTGTAATGATGTATCCACGTGCAAATCAACTATATGGGAAAAGCCGTGGCTTGACTTCAAAGAAATCAATACAACTTGCCAGGTTGACAAGGAGACCAAAAGAGGTGAAAGAAAAGCTCCCGGTTTTCCTGAAACAGAAAATCCAAATGAACCTAGGTTTCTAAAGCTAGCTGAAGAGTCGATGCGTAAATACCTTCAAAATAGTGGTAATATTCATCCACACAAGGTGGTAAAAATAGAAAAAGTCACCACTCAAGTAGTATCTGGGACAAAAACGAGAATCCAATTCGAGATATCGTCAATTGCGAAGGTACCTGGCGATATAATTAGATGCGAATCTGAAATTCAGGAGCAACCATGGAAAAGTTTAAAAGACATTAAAGTCAACTGTAACATTAACACCCAATCTAAATCGAAAAGAGAAGTAAACCACGAAAGTTATACGGCTAGAAGGTTGTTGAGCTATAGTAGCGAAACCAATGAAGACTCTGATAACCCTAAGCTTAAGATACTGGCGAAAGAATCACTTCAGAAGTTTTTACAGAGTTCCGGGAGCAACCAGCACTACAAACTTATAAGCATAGAAAAAGCAGTGGTGTCTGGAACTTTAACCATATTAGAATTCAGTATATCTCCTACAAATTGTCAATTAGACGCTGAAAGAAAACCTTCTTCATCTGAATGCAAAGTTATCGATGCCGGTGATGTTATCAGATGCTCTTCAGAAATACTGGAACAAAAAAGGCACAACAGCAAAGATATCGATGTAACTTGTCATGTCGTTGATGTGTATAATAAAGTGAAAAGAGAAATATCTGGTGGGGAGACAGAAAAGGATCCTAATGATCCCAAGTATAGAAAACTTGCTGAAGAGTCAATGGATAAATACATTCAAGACAATGGCTATACTAAACATAAAATTGTTAAAATACTATATGTTACCTCTCAGGTTGTAGCTGGATCACTTACTAGAATAAACTTTACCATATCTCCTGCTGACCAATTGACTGGCGACGTCTTACTTTGCCATTCAAAAATATGGGAGCAATCTTGGCGAAATTTTAAAGAAATTAACGTTGACTGTGTTATTGATAATCATTCTAGAGCTAAAAGACAAATACCTGGTGGGGAGACAGAAAAGGATCCTAATGATCCCACGTATAGAAAACTTGCTGAAGAGTCAATGGATAAATACATTCAAGACAATGGCTATACTAAACATAAAATTGTTAAAATACTATATGTTACCTCTGAGGTTGTAGCTGGATCACTTACTAGAATAAACTTTACCATATCTCCTGCTGACCAATTGACTGGCGACGTCTTACTTTGCCATTCAAAAATATGGGAGCAATCTTGGCGATATTTTAAAGAAATTAACGTTGACTGTGTTATTGATAATCATTCTAGAGCTAAAAGACAAATACCTGGTGGGGAGACAGAAAAGGATCCTAATGATCCCACGTATAGAAAACTTGCTGAAGAGTCAATGGATAAATACATTCAAGACAATGGCTATACTAAACATAAAATTGTTAAAATACTATATGTTACCTCTCAGGTTGTAGCTGGATCACTTATTAGAATAAACTTTACCATATCTCCTGCTGACCAATTGACTGGCGACGTCTTACTTTGCCATTCAAAAATATGGGAGCATTCTTGGCGAAATTTTAAAGAAATTAACGTTGACTGTGTTATTGATAATCATTCTAGAGCTAAAAGAAAAATACCTGGTGGAGAGACAGAAAAGGATCCTAATGATCCCAACTATAGAAAACTTGCTGAAGAGTCAATGGATAAATACATTCAAGACAATGGCTATACTAAACATAAAATTGTTAAAATACTATATGTTACCTCTCAGGTTGTAAGTGGATCACTTACTAGAATAAACTTTACCATATCTCCTGCTGACCAATTGACTGGCGACGTTTTACGTTGCCATTCAAAAATATGGGAGCAACCTTGGCTAAATTTTAAAGAAATTAACGTTGACTGTGTTATTGATAACGATGGTAGAGCTAAAAGAGAAATACTTCATACGCAAAAATCAGCAGGCAGAGAAAACTTAATGGGAGGTCAAAAAGATCAAGATCCGACCAAAATTGAATACAGAGAGATTGCCCAGGCTTCTTTAAAAAAATACTTAAAACGACAGAAAAACTCAAATCTACATAGCGTCATCGAAGTAAAAAAAGTTAAAACGAAAGCTGTCTCGGGTACAATATATAACATAGAATATGTTGCTGCACCTAATGCCTGTGCCGATGATATTTCTACCTGCGTAGACGGAAACTCGGTGCTTTACTGTACCACCGAAGTGTGGGACCAGCCATGGCAAGGCAAGAAATCTATAGACGTATCATGCAAAGCAAATAACGAAAAAACTAAAACCCGAAGCTTAAAATTGAAAGACATCGAAGAGAAAATGTATGGAAAAAAACACCGTGATAAGAGGCAGACAGGCACTGAGGATGAATACGTAGATGAAGATATTCGCTTTTACTATGCAGAGCGCGCCATAAAGCAACTGAACGATCAAACAAATTCCAATAATTTGCATAAACTAGTCACAATTCATGGTTTTCAAAACAGCATGCATATGGACCAGCCCATGGTCCGCATGTACATAGAAACAGCAGAGACATACTGTCTGCGATATCGTGACGAGAATATCCTGGAGGATTGCGAAGAGTTGAACGGCATGAACCATCAGCTATGCCTCGTGAGACTCTGGCCCTCTACAAGCGACGATCTGGTCGTGAAACTGGTGTCAGTAGTTTGCGACGATGATGAAAAGTTCGAATCCATCTCCGGCCTATCCATACCGGCTTTACTTAAAGCTTCTATAAAAGAAATAGAAAGGTCTCCGAATTCAAAATACAAGTTAGTGCACCAAGGCGAACCGCAAGTGATTCCAACCCTCGACTCGAGCTTACCTATCACGATCAATTTTATAGTCGCATCGACGAACTGCTCAAAGAAAATTGATGTGGATCTCGATTCTGCAAATAATTATAATTGTTTTATGGATATCTCCAGACCATCTAAAGCTTGCCATTCTCGCATTTGGCTAGCACCAAGCAGCAGAACCATAAAAAAAGTCATCGCCAAATGCGGTAAAAGTGAGTCGCGCAAAAAACGTTCGGTATCCCTAAATCCTTTAAATGCCACTGCTGACGAATTGCTTATACAGAACTTGGTCCAGGAGTCTTTACACAAACTGGAGATGTCCTCATCGAACAGATATAAGCAGAGGGTTCTCCAAATCAATAGCTATTCCACGAAAATTACTTCTGGAAAAGTGACCACCATCGACTTCGATGTAGCTTATACGTCTTGTTTGAAGTTCGAGTGGGTCGAAGACGTAAAGTCTTGTGAGTTCCTTGAGCACCTTCCTAGAAGACATTGCGTGTCGCAGATCTGGGAGAGACTGTGGATCCACAACGGGAGGAACATTGAAGTTACTTGCGAAGAAGATGAAACTCCTCTAGAAGCTCATGTAGAGTTCGAAAGCGCTGAAACTGCTATGAAACTGGCAAAGGAAGCTCTAAAGCACATTGAAGCTAAGTACCCACATCCACAGAAACAAAAAGTTGTTCGAATTTTCTCATTGGAGAAGCAAGTCGTTGCTGGCATCCACTATAGAATGAAAATCGAGGTCGGATCGACGCAATGCGTAGCTCTAAGTGCCGAAACTGGCTGCAAATTGGATAAAGATGTCGGCAACAACAAGTTCTGCCGCGTTAACGTATGGCTCCGACCATGGACCAACCATGCCCCTAACTTCCGAGTGTCTTGCGACTACCAAGAAGCTTCTTCAACTGATTTATACCACCACCTTCAAGCCGAATCGTTGTTTCACAGCTTCCTGACCACGTACAAGCCTGAATACATCAATAACCCCACAGAAATGAAAAGAAAGTTCAAGATCTTCAAAGCAAACGTCCGAAAGATTCACGAGCTTAACATTCACGAGAAGGGAACCGCTACGTACGGTGTGACACGTTTCACTGACTTGTCTTATGAGGAGTTTTCTAGAAAGTACTTAGGTCTGAAGCCGTCTTTACGGGATACTAACCAGGTGCCGATGAGGCAAGCGGACATCCCAAATCTGGAAATTCCTGATAAGTTCGATTGGAGGACCTATGACGCCGTAACTGAAGTTAAAAACCAAGGGTCTTGTGGAAGCTGCTGGGCATTCAGTGTCACAGGTAAGAAACATTAATTTATTTCTTTCACAAAGGCTATAACGCAAAGATACCTAATAAAGTAGACCCTATCATCATCAGCAGCCTGTAGAAGTTCTCTGTTGGACATAGGCCCCTCCATACGTTTTCAGGAAGAACGATTTTCATCCGTAGACTTCCCGCTATCCTAACAATGTCGTCAGTCCATCGGGTAGGAGGGCGTCCTACGCTTCCAGTTGAACCTTATTCCCCAGCGTTAGTCAGTTCTACGAGCTATACGGCCTCTAGACCGTACATCACTACACCCTAAAACGTTAACAAAAAAAAAACATAAAATATATTTATCGAATTTAAATTTAAACATGCTGTTTGTCATTCATTAGTCATTGGATTTTAATGGAGTTAGGGAAGCCCCAAGCCTTTCTATTCTAAAGTTAATAATAAAAAAATAAATGATAAATACTTAATTTACATAAATTGTGTAGGTTGTAATTGTACCTAACGTAAGTAGGGTCAAGTAGGTAGGTGCTTAAGGTATAATTATCTATGCACGAGCATCAGTAATGTTATTTTCTTATCTTACACGCGAACATAATTTCTGTTTGTTATCTAAATAAACAATACAGTAAAAGCAAATGCTGGGCGTTAAAAATCATGGAACTATTTAGCACACATTCAAGAAATATCGATTTATGACTCTACAAGTCATAAATCAAGTCATAGTCAAATTGAGTAGTTGTAGAGCTCATAGTAAAGGGTTCGTCTGAGAAAGTACTACCACCATGCCTATTTCTGCCGCCAAGCAGCTCCGGTTTGAAGGGTGTGGGTGCCGGTGAAATTACAGGCAAATGAGGCTTGACACTTGAATGATAATAATAATAATAATAATGCTGGACAATCCACACAGCATCATCTAACCCCAAGCTTAGCAGAGCTTGTGTTATGGGTACTAGATTACTGATATACTTAATACAATACATTACATATATGTACATGTACATGTATATGTATGTATATACATAAAAATGTATATCGTCAGTGGAAAGGAAAAAATGCATTATTAGCATTTTGGCGCTTTAGCATTTTTTCCTTTCCACTGACGATATACATTTTTTATTATTCATAGCAAACACCCAGAACACCCGGAATAAATATTTGCAGATCGTACAAACATTTATCCCGAGGCGGGAATCGAACCCGCAACCTCCTGCCTCGCGGCGCTACATCGTCATGCATCATGTACCTGTATGTAGCATCTCGAATAATTAATCAAGTGTCTACATTTTTTTCTTCTACAAGTCTGGTTGGTATATTTAGCACTAAACACATAAGATAACAAAAATATTCGACGTTGTAGGAAATATCGAGGGTCAATGGAAGATGCAGTCAGGGCAGCTGGTCTCACTGTCGGAACAGGAGCTGGTCGACTGCGATAAACTGGACCAGGGCTGCAATGGAGGCCTACCGGATAATGCTTACAGGTACTCTACACTGAGAAAAATGAAAAGCCAAAAGTGCCGTTATAACGGCGATTTTGTTCGTATGAAGGCCAAAAACCGACCAAACGTAACAAACGAACAACACATACACAGAACGACCAGAACAACTTTATACGGCGTTCGTTTTTTTTGCCGTAAATTTTTCTCAGTATACCATAACTAGTCTGGCCTCACAGCACAGTCAGTAGAAGCTCTGCTCTCGGCATTGTAGGTTAGCCTTGTCTATACAAATAAATAAAATTGAATTGTCTGTTTGTAATATTAATAGATCCGCTTTTTACTATATACATACGGTACATATACCAAAATAACATTTTTTTCAATTTTTGTCTGTCTGTTTGTTCCGGCTAATCTCTGGAACGGCTGGAACGATTTTGACAGAACTTTCACTGGCAGATAGCTGATGTAATAAGAAGTGACTTCTATTTTAGAAAAATTCTAAAATATCCAAGTACTGTCCAATACCGCTCGCAGCCCACGCGCATGCCACCACTGGGCCGTCACGTCGGGCGCCTCCCACCACTTCTCCCACTTAGGTGAAAAGTTATTTAGTTTATTTAGTTCTTAGGAACTAAATAAACTAATACAGGTTTTTGTTAAATTCCACGCGGACGAAGTCGCGGGCACAGCTAGTATATAATATATCTATACCAATTATAAGAATCTTTGTCCTGACTGACGTATAGACAGACTAAACCACTAGTCGTAGAGACTTGAAATTTTTAGGATGTGCAGATATGTACAATAAAAATGGGAAGTCGTTGAAAACGTATGGGGGAGGTTTATGTCCAGCAGTGGACTTCTATAGGCTGTTATTGATGATGATGATGACTTTACAGATGAAAATGAGTTCTTTGTTCATAAACTGAGTACCTAAATAATAATGGCATCGTTATATCTTTTTGTATTATACAAAGTGTGCAAACACGTTTTTGCTGATGATGTCATGTACTTGGCATCTTACGAACAATGTATCTTAATCATACACCTTCTTGGAATTCTAAGTCCTTGTGAGAGTAATTACGTCAGTGGAAATATTTTTTTTTTTATATTTATTTGGGTAAACAAACAGTAGCACAATATACATAGCTAACTTAAAGTAATATACAAACAATTTAATAATTGTGAAACTAACACCGTTTACCATAATACCTATTAAATAAGCTAAATAAAATTTAATCGGGTTTTGCAAGGGAGTAATATTGCTTTGTATTTATTGTAAAATTTGATTTCCAGGGCTATCGAGCAACTCGGTGGATTGGAGTTAGAAAATGACTACCCCTATGAGGGAGAGGATGACAAGTGCTCATTCAACAAGACGATGTCCAGGGTTAAGATCACCGGAGCTGTAAATATTACTACCAACGAGACGGGAATGGCCAAGTGGTTGGTCCAGAATGGACCTATTTCTATAGGTGAGCAATTATACGTCGTTAGGAACGTAACCATACACTGCTCTGCGTCCATTAACTTGAGGCATACAAGTGTAAAGCCTCATGTGCCTGTAATTTCACCGGCACCCACACCCTTCAAACCGGAACACAGTAAGCTGCTTGGCGGCAGACATAATAATAAATTATGATAAATATTTCTGGACATTTTTACACAACATCATCTAGCCCCAAGTTAAGCAGAGCTTGTGTTATGGGTACTAGATGACTGATATACTTAATACAACACATTACATACATAGATATTTTTTGATTATACATAGAAAATACCCAGAACACCTGGAATAATTATTTGCAGATCGTACAAACATTTATCTCAAGGCAGGAATCGAACCCGCAATCTCCTGCGTCGCAGGCGGACTTTCGCCCGCCGCGCCACATGACACCATGGTGGCGCAACCAGTTGCGCCACCATGGTGTCCTGGTGAAATATAGCCCTAACGGTTAATACATGCTTTTAAAATTACTTTAGTGACCTCCACGATCTGGTCCAAGTTATTTATGAAGCCTTACTCGCTTCGTTCGCTATTTAGTAAGGATAATGAACGTTTTGTCCGGGTTTTACAGGAATAAACGCAAACGCAATGCAGTTTTATATGGGAGGTGTTTCGCATCCTTGGAAGATGCTGTGCGACCCCACTAACCTGGACCACGGGGTACTCATTGTTGGATACGGAATCAAAGGTAACAAAGAAAACGAGCAAAAGAAACAGCCTAACGGCTTTAATGTTCAGGCACGGTAGACCTCTTAGCATTAAGTAGTACCGATTCCAGATGCTTTGAAGATATCTAATGAGAGTAATAAAGGTGCGTCCAAATATTACACTTGGCGCAGACCCACATTTTGCAGTAAGAATACTAAGTACTATATATATATATTTATACAATTTGCTGAACGAACAAGCATATGGCCCACCTGATGTTAAGTGGTTACCATAGCCTATATAACAAAGCATTGCCTTGTATTGCCTTGTATAGCTCGTAGAACTGGCAAACGCTAGGAAATAAAGGTTCTCGAGTGGCGACCACGAACTGGAAGACGAAGCGTAGGACGTCCTGCTACCTGATGGACTGACGACATTATTACGATCGCGGGAAGTCGATGGATGGAAAGGGCTCAGAATCGTTCTTCCTGGAAACGTATAAGCTAGACCTATGTTCAGCAAAGTCAAAGTCAAAAATCATTTATTCAGTAATATCCGCAGGGATCATCTTGAAACGTCTTAAATCTAGGTGAATTTAAGCGCCAGTTCCTCGCGACCAAGCCTAGAAGAACCGGCAAGAAACTTACGGCTTGGTTCCTACCGTTTTTTTGTATGATCCTTCTACCGGCTGCTGATGATGATGATGATATGATAACTTTATATGATGTTTCAGACTACCCGCTATTCCACAAGCGCCTACCGTTCTGGACGATTAAGAACTCGTGGGGTCCGGAGTGGGGTGAGCAGGGATATTACCGCGTCTATCGCGGGGATGGCACCTGTGGAGTCAACCAGATGGCAAGCAGTGCTGTCATATAACCTACAACATTCTTATTATAGATATGTCACTGGTTTTTCGGCTAATTTAATTCAACAAGCCCAACCGCGCAATATACATTAAATATTTGTTGTTATATCGCTAAAAACTGTATCGTTCGAAAGGCAGAATCACACTAGATACGACCCGCGTGGACCCGCGTCTACTGTCTCAGACATTTAGTATGAGATAGACAGAGACACAGGAAGCAGACCTGCGCTGTTTGCTCTAATGTAATCAGCTCCATACTAATGATTTTACTTATACAAATCTGTCGAAAGATAAGTATCAATGTGTAATGACAATAGTGACTAAACTCATTTAAAGCAATATTTAAATTACGTTTATAAGTATGGGAGTAAAAGTATGGGGCTGATATGCTGACACGTCACGACATGCGTGGTAGGTCTAATGTGATTCTGGCTTAACACAGTATCTATTCTGAGTTGCGCTGACTGTATTTTGTGTATTACGATCTCGTTTTCTGAGTGGGTTTTGTATGGAATGTGTAGTCACACCCGCCACTAGAACGGTTATGTGGAAATCTCTCGGGGCTTTAAAGAAAACACACTCGGAAATACAAACAATTACTAATATTTTATTCATACCAACTGATTTGTCTGTATCACGGGAAGACGGTTTATAAATAACAGGTGTAAAACACGATAAAATTAATTAAAATAATGAAATTGGAAACGAGTTGTCTATATAAAAATACTAGCTGCCGCTCGCAGCTTCGCCCGCGTGGCAGTTTTTTCCCCGATCCCGTTCGGGACAAAAAGTAGCCTATATGTTAATCCAATTTATAATCTATGTTTATTCGAAAATTTCATCCAAATCGGTCTACTGGTTAGAGTGTGAAAGAGGAGGATGTAAAACACTGCGGCAAATTGGTACAATACAAGAGGGTAATAAAGTATGCTTGCATTGCACAAAAAACAGTCAGTTCAACTAACAGTAGACCACATCAGGCACCATATTATTACGCAGTGGGTAAACGTAACGTTTTTGGCCGTGGCATTATCGTTTAAAATTACCGTCATTGCTTATAATTTTGTTATATTATTAGAACCATTCGGGTGCCTTTTTAGATCTAAGAAGAATCTCAAAAACCATCATGAAATTTAAAAAAAATATGGTTAAAAATAATGATAGACAAGTGGTATCGATTCTTTGTTTTATTAGTAACTTTTAAGTTGCAACCGTCCTTGTTGTTTCAGAGTATGTAGAATGAGACGGCAACATTTTTCTGTCAATTTGGTTAGTTAAATGAAACAACAGAATTGATACTGATATCTAATTCTGATTCTTAATGTACGTATGTTCAGAAATCTCAATATAATACTTATAGTATACTCGTACTTTAGGCAACTTAAAAACTTTGTTTTGTTAATTTTAAGTTTGACTTAACAAAAATAGTACTTATATCATGTACTTGTACGATAAGAAAGAGCTAGTTTTATCTATAATTTAGATTTTTGTTACGATTGTAAGGTACCTGTCATTTTTATATTATTTTTCTTTTTGTCTTCCGTTCACCTAGTCATTTTAATTGCATTAAATGCTAGTGTTTGCAATAGCATGACATTAACTGATAAAAAATAGACTCACGGCTGATTATAGCACGGTAGACATCCGGTAAAAGTAACGAACCTATTTATTATTTATCTCTAACCTATTCAAAACTAACCCTTTCAGACAAATAATAGTTTGATTTTTAGTTCGGTAACTCAATGTTTGCTTGCGTTTTTTATAATTTTATATTTAATCGTGAGGAATGCTAATTGATTTTTCTCTTATATAGACTACTTGTCTTTTTATAATTATTCAATACGCTGTTGGTCTTCCTATCTACACTAATATTATAAAGAGGAAAGCTTTGTATTTTTGTATTTTTGTATTTTTGTATGTTATGAATAAACTCAAAAAGTACTGGACCGATTTTAATAATTCTTTTTTCATTAGAAAGCTACATTATCACTGAGTAACATAGGCTATATTTTATTTTGGAAAAAAATAGCGTTCCGTAAAATATTTGGGTTTTTCTGACACAAGGTGTAAAAAATCAACCAGAAAAGTTACTTATTTTGCGTACGCTGCCTAAACTATAAAAGATAGAACCATAAAATGTTCTAAATAATTGTAGATCTTATAAATATCTACAAAAAAGTCAGCGGCACACTATACCTACCTATGTCGAGTGAGGCACAACAACCATTTTTTTATTTAAAAATCTTCAATTTTTTTGGACTACATTTAAACGCATTTATTTTACTCATACTATTAATCCTTATCGAAATAAATTATTTTATCACTAAGTACAGTTCATGTAGATAATATTTGGTCTTTAAAAGATTAGAATTGGACGTTTGGTTTTGAAGTTATGGCGAAATTAAAATATTACGATAATCGTAATATTTTAATTCGTTGCGAAGTGAGCGTCACCAAGTTGGGAGTGCGCGTGCAGGGGAGTAGTTTTGATCTATGAGTTAGGAGGTACCCGCGCGGCTCCGACGCGAGGTCGGCTCCCTACGCAGGTGTTTTATAAAAAGGACATTAATTCATAATGTAATATAGTTTTATGACAAAATCTATACAAATAAATAAAATTGAAGTGTCTGTTTGTAATATTAAAATAACGCTTTTTACTACATGCATAGGAATGTATATACGATACATATACCAAAATTGCATTTTTTTAAATTTTTGTCTGTCTGTCTGTTTGTTCCGTGTAATCTCTGGAACGGCTGGACCGATTTCGACGGGACTTTCACTGGCAGATAGCTAATGTAACAAGGAGTAACTTAGGCTACTTTTTATCCCGAAAAAATAACGGGAACTGATATAAACTGCCACACTGGCGAAACTGCGAACGGCCGCTATTTTATGCCGTATTAACGCCATCTGTTGGTGACATCGAGTACTACTTCAGTTAAGATTTGTAAGTAAACATGTTTACCGCCCAACGAAGTGGGCACCGGTCAGCTAGTAATAAATAAATTCAAAACATGATTGCTTAGAGAACAAACAGATGACCCACTTGGTGTTGAGTAGTTACCATCACCTCTAATATACATATGACCTTGCAGGTCACGATCGAAGAACGTGCCCTTCAATGCACTGCTCTGTGTCTATCAACCTGAGGTATACAGGTGTTAAGCCTCATGTGCCTGTAATTTCACCAGCACCCACACCTTTCTAACCGGAACACAGCAAGCTGCTTGGCGGCAAAAATAGGCATGGTGGTAGTACTTCACCAGACGTACCCTTCACTAAAAGCTCTATTACTAATTTCTATAGATTTTACGCCTACCGATTTTATGTCTACCGTGCAAACGGATTACAGTTGTGCCTGACGTGAATCTTTCATTTTATTTTCATACTAGCTGACCCGAGCCCACTTCGCTGGGCGGTAAACATTTTTACTTTTAATTTGTCGGGTTAATAACCTATGACTCTGACAAATAACGTGGCTCTCTATTGGTAAAATAATTTTCAAAATCGGTTCAGTAGATCCAGAGATTACCCCCTACAACTTAACAAACTCACAAACTTTACCTGTATAATTTGTATGCTTAGATTTCTTTTTAACCTCTTCTAAATACCCTTTACTCTCTTACGCATAATTATATCTAAAATACTCAATAAAAGTAGGTACTCTTTTTTTTGTATTTTATGAATATTTATGAATTGGTTAACTTTAATAGGCATTTTGATTTTAAAATGTAATGTTCTTATGCAATATGTGATACTGGTAATCTAACCCTTCCATTTTCATGACATATAATTTTATAAATATTTAGTTGTAGCATATTCTTTACGATGTGAGCAAAAAATCTGCACAGCTCAAGTGGGACTGGGCTGGCCATGTCTGTCGCATGTCTGACGATCGTTGGGCTAAGACCACAACTGATTGGGTGCCCAATGCAAGACGTCCGCGCGGCAGACCACCACGGAGATGGCGTGACGAGTTAGATGTACATCTTACAGACTGGTCCAACTTGGCCCTTGACCGAGAAAGTTGGAAAAAAGGTAGGGAGGCTTTTGCCCTGCAGTGGGACAGTTTAGGCTAAAAATAAAATAAAATAAATAAATATTCTTTACAATTTAGATGTGTAAGCAAGGTTTTACCCTTATTTAAGGGTTCGTAGATGTAATGTTTTTATAATAAAAGTATCAAAACCTTTACTTTATTTTATTTAATACCAGCGAAACGCGCGCGACTTCATCCGCGTGAAGTTATTTTAATACAAACTTCAACCCCGCTGCACCTCTTTAGGGGTTGAATTTCAGAAATTCCTTTCTTAGTACACCTCTACAAGCCAAGACGAATATACCCTGAAATTTAGTCTCTGCGACCAGTAGCTTAGGCTGTGCGTTGTCTATATGTCAGTCAGTCAGGACAAAAATGTTATGGATTATTGTAATATCTCTTGTACCTACCTACGGACTCTTGCACCATGTTTGTTTTATGCTTACATAACCTTGTAGTTACGCAGCCTATAGTCACAGCCTGCCTGCAAACGGCATTGTTTCGTCATGTTGCAAACCGAGATATATAAATACCTAGGTATACCTACTCTACCGAGAGATGAAAAGTAGGCCACACCTGTGCGGCCATCTGAGGCACGTGATATATTTAAAACAGATAGAAATGACTATGCACTTATATTAAGAGTTTACGATTATAATAATTATAAGAACTTTTATTCTTAAAAAGTCTTAAAGAGGAATTCCTGAAATTTTATGGGAATATCACACAGCATGTCACAGCACGGTTCTGCGTAGCATTCGTTCCTTTAGTAACTTACTAGGCTTGGTCGCGAGGAACTGGCGCTTAGATCCACCTGGATTTCAAGATGATCCACAGGGATATCACTGAATAAATGCTTTTTGACTTTTGACTAGAAAAAATCATACCTTGTCTTCAAGCGTTGTTTTGTTAGCAAGCCAGCCCTTGCTGACAAAACATTCAGGCAGTTTTTCATGATCTTTTAGTAGGTGTTAGAGAAAACCGCAAAATCATTGAAGTATATACTTAAATATCGTAAGTTCTATAAGTTCTAAGTGATTTTGCTAAGTATCGGTTTTCGTTAGGTAACCGACTATTTCCCAATGAATGCCCTAGGTAGGTACTTATCTACATTGTTAAAACAAATACTCGCATACTGAATAGGAGTGGGTCGTGCCTAGGTATTGTACGAACCAGGCCACAAAACTAGGGCATCGAATGCACCCCAACTGGGTTACAGCAGCGGTAAGCCCTTTCACATTTTAACGGAGTGTACCTAGTCGAGACGTAAAAGATAAAAAGCTTTGACACTACTCACGGTTTGGAAGGACCGATGTTGAACAGATAAACTTTACAATATTACATGGGCAGCAACACTATTTAAATAGCTGAATTACAAAAAACCATGAACCCGTGAACTACAAAATTATCCCGTTTCAATTATTAGTACAAGACGTGCTTACGTAGTGCAAGACGCTTTCTAGTCGATAGATGAACGTTTTCCGACCGAAAAGCAGCTGGAGTTGCATCAAGTACCTACTTACAGAGGTGAGAACGTGCACCATCGTACATCGTACGATGGTGCACATTGGGCAATAATTATCTACTTGATTCAAAGTGGTACCTACCTACTTGTGATTTTATTGAATGCCTTTTAGCTTCATTGGTGGAATGGATATGCTAATGATAGTTGAATATAATGTAATAGAATAGAATCTACGTGTCGTGTCCGTTCCGTTGAAAAATAAATGTACCTAGTTGTGAGCACGTTTGTGGGAGTGTGTCTCGCCGACAGTTTGGTGGCAATTGCTTGCTGAATTTGCAATGAACTTGCTTTTCAATTTCAGAATCAATACACGAACAGAGTGTAGCCGTTTTGTTTCGGATTAGCTGGTTTGCTTTTGTCTTGTCGTGGTACAAGAAGACAAAAAGCAGACGAGCTACAATTTTTACTGCAATATATTTTTACTATCGTACCTCCTCATTCAAAGTAGAATTCAATTTATTTATCTGAGCGATAGATTAGGGTGGAATAGTAGGATAAAGCAGTGGAATCTAATCCATCCGGACAAGAGAGTACAGTGAAATAAAAAGTTAACTTTGTTTGAAGCAATAGCTTCAAAGGCTGAAAATACCTACGCATTAAGTTGTGTTTAAACAAATTCAAAAGTATTATTAATGTGCTATTTATTCAAGCAGTTATCTGGTTTCTTTCCTATAGTAGTTACCTAACAAGATATTCCTAAAAAACCTAACTATACCTAAGTAGGTATATCCTATTTCTTAACTTTAGGTAAATATTTCAAGATGATCCCTGGATATTAGTAATCATCCTTTTACAGTTTAATCTATTTTGTAGTTCCCCGTTTTTTTAACAATGTTAAAAAAACCCGTTTATCATCACTCATAAGCAAGCATTTCCTCGCAGTAAATGCTCGCTATAAACGTGCCACTACTCTGCGTCCATCAATCTCGACGTACTTACAGAAGTTCACCGGCACCCATACCCTTCAAACCGGAACACAGCAATACGAACATCACTGCTTGGCGACAGAAATAGGTGCGGTAGTGATATACTTTCCGAAACAACCCTTTTCACAAAGAGCTCTACTAAACTACTCTCCTACTGCTCTACTACTAAATTCACTGTAAAACATCAAAGTCTGATTATTATGTTCCATAAAGAGCCCAATCACCTGGCGCAAATTGGGGAATTGCATAACATCAGAATGAGGTCAGTCTGGCCGGATCGCGACCATCTGGCGAGCCTTATAATTGAAAACTGCATCGGCCCGTAATCATATGCCCCAGTTCTTCCCTTGTCCCGGCCGAAGGTTAACGTTGGGGTGACAGGGGCTGGACTCAGGTTTCTCTTAGATTTAAAAACCTTTTTAAACCTTTTTTTTAAGAACTTAACTAAACTCTTCCGAGTGAAAATATTATAGCGACACTGTGGATTGGCCAAAGATCCGTGGTCTACGACAAGGGCAACTCTGTGGAATAGACATAAACAATGTCAAAGCATCGTCAAGCTTGTAAATAAAAGCAAAACAAAAATTCGTGTTCAATATTTTCTTAGAAATTTATATAAAATACAAGTTCGCAAAGTTCAATCAATTCAATAAGTACTTTGAAAGCGCCAACGATCACTGAGTTCAACGGTTCGACTTATTAGTGCTTCACGAAACCTTTCTAATTTTCAGAACCGCACCATTGATCATCCAGCTAGAATTTCACCTTAAAGTATAAGTACCTTAAAGATCATAACGTATTGTATCATTTTGTATGATCATAATATTAAGTATGTCCGTGCCTCAAGATATGCTATCAAACTTCTCCTTCAAAAGAAATGAAGTAAACAAGTCTGAAAATCCCGAGAGTGATTCCGGAACTTCATACGAAGTTTTCAGGAACAACACTACTGCCGTTGAAGTAGTTGTCAAGGACGTGTTCAATGGAAAGAAAAGGCCAATGTCTACTGACCAGAACGATATTAAATTAAACAAGCTCCAAGCTGATGTACACAGGCTTAAAATTGAATTAGAAAACGCAAACAAATCATTAGCCAAAACAAGGAAAGGTTTTCAAACAATCGTTCAAGCGATCAGTAAGCAAATTGATGCTGCTAATGTAAGAGAATCAGACACACAAACCAAGAACTTAACTTTGAAACTGGAAAACGAAAAGCTAGGAATAATGCTTGACTCAAAAACCAAGTTAGTTTGTAGAATGAAGAAAGAAATGACTACAATGAAACGTGTTCTTAAGTTTATCATAAAAAGTGTCTGTAATGCTCCTGAAATACCGCAAACCACTATTGATTCAGACCCTGAATATGAAAATTTTGAAAGAGATTTGAAGAAAACGGCACGCGTTAAGTTTTTAGATCAAGACCTATCTGAAACATTCGATACGACTATTTCTAAAGATTTTTTTTACTTTGATAAAAAGCTTTAACTTTTGCAAAAAAGTGTTGTGAAGTGTTGTGAAAAGTTGATAAATAAACCTTATTTTTAATACAAACGAAAGATTTATCAACTTGCATTGATAATAAATGCGTAGTAGGTTGATAGTAAGGCTTTTTTGTAGTAGACCCTTCTACTTTGTGAAGGGCTCGTCCGGGCAAGATACCTTTTTATAATTACCACAGCAAAGATGCTCGCAATTTAGAAACTAAGAAATAATCAACACGGTAATACAATGGCTTTATCGCTAACAGCGATCTCTACCAGGCCAGGTTATATGCCGGTGATATTACAGGTACATGAAACAACCGGTATGCTTTAGGACGAAGGGTAGTGAGCCGTAGGTCTATGCGTAACCTGCGAGTTAATGCTTTATTGGTGGTTACCACTTAACATCAGGTGCTCTCTATTCGTCATTTTAGCAGCAAGTACCTATAAAAAAACTGACATGATCCCTACTGAAACCTACCCATATATCGCCATGTACTCAATACATTTATTGCGTTCATATGGTTTAGTTTGGATACAAACATTGTTTTTAAGTGTAATTAGGTATCACATGAACCCGAATAAGGTATATAGCAAAATAGAGCCAGGCCGAGGTTATATAAAGTAGGTATAAATGTAGTACTTATTTTAGAATAATAGGATTCAATATGTTAGTTTTGCACTTATTATAGAAACTATAAACTATCATGGTTTCGATCAATATTTTGGATAGAAACGGGATATTTACCATGATTTTTGAGTTTGATTGTTTCCCGATATTCCGGCACATTTCGGTGCTGGATAAAAATTCGAATAATAAGGATTCGAGATATTACTTTCGCTGGTGATTAGTTTTGCGTTATTCTAGACTCAAGATTTTGACTATGGGCTTGCAATCTGCCACGTATAAGGTACTACACTAGCTACTACAAAATGTGGGTCGGTGCCAAATGTATTATGGACGTACCTTTGACTATCCCCCTTAGATATCCTCAAAGAGTCTCAAATAGGTACTTGGTACTAAGGGTACTAAGAGATCTGAGGGGATATCTACCGTTGGGGATTAAAGTCGTGATACTATTTCTTCCTTTCTATGGCCAAAATTAAATATAAAATTTGTACTTTAATTTGCTTAAAATTAGCACCATTCCTAATGTATGCTGAACAGACTGTAGCTATCTCTAAACTAGTAAAATACTTCGCGTTCACCATTATAATAGGTGACTGCTGGTAGCATTTAAATCTAAGCACTTCATCTAGGTACTTCTCGTTTACACAGAACCAAAAGCGTAATCTCTAGTTATCATCAGTTTATCAGCAACGAAACATACCAGTAACGGACCAAGGCTATTGAAACTTGGTATAAATGAGGTACCATATTATATCATAGCCTTTTTGAGTAGGTACATCAACCCGAGACAAACCGTCTGATGCTGGGAATCAATCGGGTGCACCAGGCCACGGCGGCGGCGCGCTGCAACCTGGGTCGACTGTACCAAGAACCATTTAACTATAGGATGTCATCGAAACGTTTACAGCGGGATCTTATGCCCGGTTCCAATATTCCACATTCCACGAGAAGTATTACTGCGTGTCGCTGAGCACTTGCCAAAGAGATGATAAATTATCTGACGGGCAATCATTTTAGTGTTACTAATACATACTCTTAGAATACTTAGTGTTACATTACTTCTACGATGGCTACTACCCTGCTACGCTTTTTCTAAATACGTAATGGGTTTACGCAATGCTATGATACTTCCACGTGGCTACGGCCCTGCTACGCTGTATCTATGTAATACGTCTATTCAATGCTACGATAATTCTACGTGGCTACTGCCCTATATGCTACTTCTACGCAATGCTACGCTACTTCTATGTGGCTACGGCTCTGCTACACTGTATCTACGTACAACGTCTACGCAATGTTACGCTACTTCTACGTGGCAGTAGCCCTGCTACACTGTATCTACGTAGATAGATAGATTAACTCTTTATTGTACACAAAGAAGTAAAAACACAATAGAGATACACAATAGAGATATAAGTACTGAGTACAACGGGCGGTCTTATCGCTAAAAGCGATCTCTTCCAGACAACCTTTGGATGCGGACCTTTACGTAATGGGTCTTCTTGGTGCTACGCGACTTCTACGTGGCTACGGCCAGCTACACTATCTACCTAATGTGTGTATACAATGCTACGATACTTTTATGTCGCTACGGTCTTGCTACACTGTATCTACGTAAAGCTTCTACGCAATGCTACGCGACTTCTACGTGACTACAGCCCTGCTACGCTGTATCTATTTTTATCCAGCTGCTTTGCAGTGTTGCGCGCATTTTTAGGATATGGGTGCCGGTGTAATTACAGGCACATGAAACTTAAACATGTGTTAGAGACTCTACCTGCAACCCGGGCTGAGCCGAGCGATGTGGTATAAAATGGTCACACCATGTGGTACTCTGTGGACACTTCATCGACAGCCGTCGTTCGCTTTAGACGTGTATTTTAGCACTGTTGGTCATTTGTTTTACCTAGACTTGTGGTTAAATGTTATAGTTGGTCCATAGTTGACTTAAAAATGTTCGCTAGATGTGTCACTTGTGGTATTTTTCATGAACCCAAGGCTGTTTGTAATATCAGGCCGTGGGATCACACGTGTTCCTTTGACCGTTTTGCCTTCTGATTTTTGTCTGTTTTTGTCGTGCACTTTGAGCAAATGTTGTTTGTGTCAAAAATAATTTGTGTAGTTTGGTGGGTAAGTCTCATTTTACTTTCTGGTAAAAATAATAGTGTCGGATAGGGTTATGTTCAATACAAAGGATGTGATTTTGTTCAAAGCTCGTGATATACCTACCTAGGTACTCGAGAAACATTTGACGATGGTAGAAGGAGTAGATTTTGTGAGTGCCGTTTTGCACGGAAATTCGTCGATATCTTCTTGAAGACAGAATCATTCGATCGATCATCGAGACAAATTGTTAAGTCCCTAGGCGTTCAATTACCTACGCATAGTTCACGTGGGTATTGTGATAGTTCGCGTAATAACCTCACTCGTCAAAACTTTTAGTTGGCTTCGTACATATCGACTAGTTCTAGATCGCTGACGAAGTCGTTGTAGCGCGAGCGCAGACAATGCGGGTTGCTACTTGGAGTGCGCAGTATAGACGGCGCCAAAACCATTGTGTCTTTTCTTTACGTTACTGACATCGGCTCTGTCGAGCGAGCCGCATGGCACATTGCTAGTCGTAGCTACTCCCAAGTGCAGTTTTGTGTACAGGCAGCGTCTTCTTTCTGCTTTGTTGTTTAATACAGTCTAGTGCTAATGCTAGGTGTTGTACCTACTAAGTCAGTAGTCAGTTTTGAACGAGATACCTGGCTGAAAAAATATAGATGCAATCAGCATCATCAAAGGTCGAAAATATTTGATCTTTTGCTGAAGTGTTCTGCCTACTTGTTTACCGATTGACATTACGTAGGTCAAACGATCAGTAATGGTCAGGTAAGCCGAGCAAGTATCAAGTCGAAGCGTTTGTGAAAGAGTTAATGTCTAGCAACGAAACTGTGGTGATGTTCGTATGGTGTGACGCGGGCTCATGCACACCTTTGTGCTGCTGCGCGTGCTCAATGACGCTTTGCTACGTGCTACTGCGCGTGTTTCTGCACGTCTTACTGTATGTTTGTGAATAGATATCGTTGGGTACTGACGAGTATCGTTTGAAAGCTGACGTGCGTGGACATTGACATATATTTTGGCCTGTTTTTCGCTGCGAACTGGGGGCGTATGCCCTGGTGATGTATTTTACATGTTGATGTAGTATGTCACGGTGACCATAGCCGGCGAACTGGGTGCATAGGCTATGATCATATGTGTCGACGCGGTAAGCGAACTGGGTGCTTGTACCGTGGGGCATAGCGATAGCATCAACAAGCCTGATGCCATTGTTATGTGAGTAGGTGGCCATAGTACGCGAACTTGGTGCTTAGTCTGTGGTCAAGGAGACGCGATTAGCGAACTGGGAGCTTCCATCGCGGGGCATAGCAATTGCAGTTAAATACCTAATGCTTTTGTTATGCGGCACAACAACGAAGATCCGGAGTTTGTTGTTTGTGCACACTGTCGTTTAAATAAATCAAATTGCATATTGAGTGAAATCTGTTTTGCTTGCGATCGTTTGAGTGCACGCTTACGATCGTAATGTTTAACGGACTTAGCTCTTCAACGGGTTTGTTTTCAGTTTAATAACGAAGTGTTCTTTTGCAGGCAGCTATCAACCTGCTCATGACCTCCTAGATTCCGAGGTGTCTATCGCAAGTCAAGCGGTCGAGGGCGCCTCGCGGTCAGGAGAGGCCGTGTTAGAGACTCTACCTGCAACCCGGGCTGAGCCGAGCGATGTGGTATAAAATGGTCACACCATGTGGTACTCTGTGGACACTTCATCGACAGCCGTCGTTCGCTTTAGACGTGTATTTTAGCACTGTTGGTCATTTGTTTTACCTAGACTTGTGGTTAAATGTTATAGTTGGTCCATAGTTGACTTAAAAATGTTCGCTAGATGTGTCACTTGTGGTATTTTTCATGAACCCAAGGCTGTTTGTAATACATGTTTCAAAGTAATGAACACAGAACCATGCTGTGCACGGTATCGGCAGACGTGTTTTGTTTGGTAATGCAATTGTTCAGGTCCGCTAAACATCACATAAATAGTATGTATGTTACATGATTTTCTGGCAGTAAATCTTTTCCACACAGATCTCTACTCAGACAAACCTAGGTCACCAACACTCAAAATTAGCCTTGACCATGCCTATTTCTGCCACCATACAGCTTGCTGTGTTCCGGTTTGTAAGGTGTCGGTGCCTGTCAAATTACAGGCACATTATGCTCAACACCTGTATGCTTCAGGTTGATGGTTATGGTGGTTTAGACCACGCAAACCAATACCAAAATATAATGCTTACTTATCAGTATATCAGGAGCCCCAACTTTTACTTGTGTCCAATATCTGTATGGTCCAGGATAGGAGTATGTAGTAAACCAGGTCGAGTCGCGACCAGGTCACGCGGTCACTGGCCGCCCTGGTCACCCGGATGACACGCCCGGTATCATCGGCGCTGTATCGTGTAAGATTTTACCCCTTTTGAGCATTTTCTAGTGCACAACGAGTCCAGCTTAAAACGCTTTGAAATGTATTTGCTCTAATTCGTTAGATGATATTGAGAAGACAATTTCGCTATTTTCCTGAGTTTAACTTGTTTATTCAAAGCTATTTACAAACTGTTTTGATGTTCAAACGGAACGTTTCTGATTTCTACTGTTTACGAATAGTGAACACCACAATTACCTACATAGTTTAGCTGTAAGAAATGTTATACATTAGATTTATATTATTTCTCACCAAGTGAAATGTAATTTCTTCTGAGAAAATAAATATTCTTTAAACCTAACATAATTGTGTCTAATAAAATTATGCAAAACAAATTATGTAACATACCAATTTCTGCTACTAAGAAACGTTGCTGTGCTCCGGTTTGAAAAATGTGAGTGCCGGTGAAGTTATAGGCAGAAGCTTAACGTAGCATACCAGGCAGGGACAATTTGACTGTGGAATAGGTTACCGAGGCCCCGTAGTGTACTCAAAACGACAATACAAAATTGAAAAAAATATTATCGTTTCCAAGAGACCTGCTGGTATTTCTTTGTAAAAATTCGTAACACACTATACCTTACAAATATTTGCTCTGTGGTGGATATCAAACCCACAATTTACATAGCAGAAGACAGCGACCAAGCTATACGTCTAGTCAAATATGTAGGAAGGAAATAATTAGTTTACATAGACTCTAATTGATTAGCATAGAAAGTAGAAATTAGAAACTCGTGCAAAGCAACATGAATTAATCTTATTCGGATAGTCTGTGAATAGAGACCAAAATCGTGTGAGAGATCTTACGTGATCTGTGATTTACGACCTTGTTTCGACATTTAAATGGAAGTTGGCTTTCCGCCGGGGACCTTTATTTGCGAAAAGGTCAAATGCGTTTTCATAATTAACGGCCAGGCTTTGAGCTGCTAATGTTTGTTGCCTCTTGCAATGAAATAATTGCATTGCAACTCCTAATAATAAATGATGCAACATAAGGGGTTATATGATTAGAAATTATGGATAAAAGACCCATAGATAAGCTAAACATTAGCATTAAGTCTTCATTTGACAGAACGAGATAGTGACGGTTCACATGGTAGTGACGGTTTTTTGTCACTACCATGTTAGCACAGGAAGATATAAAGAGATATCTCTATTTTGCACGAGATAACGAGTAGACAAAATTATCCACTGCTACTTAATGCCACTAAGCTTCCCATTCGGAAATTCAAAGCCTACATTAAGACAAATCTTATGAAGAAAGCTTACTATACCCTAGATAGCTACATTTATGATAAATCTGCGTGGCCAGATGTTACGATCGCTCTACCCATCGACAGCTAGGATATAGTTTTGCAATGTCTGTACTATTCTCCTAATTGATTTCATTAGATTGTAAGTAAGCATTACTATTAGTTGAAGCGTAGCGTGTGCTGCCTTTTGAACTTCTGTTGTATATTAAGTTCTTGGTATGATTCCCTTAGCATGTTTTCTGTCTTGCATTCAGATAGACTGGCACCACACTGGAGCTTCATTATTTACATTATTATTATTTTGTAACAGGATCATACAAAAAAACGGTAGGAACCAAGCCGTAAGTTTCTTGCCGGTTCTTCTAGGCTTGGTCGCGAGGAACTGGCGCTTAGATTCACCTAGATTTAAGACGTTTCAAGATGATCCCTGCGGATATTACTGAATAAATGCCTTTTGACTTTGACTTTGACTTATCGCGCTGCACATCTTAGTCAAGCAGCAGTATATTTGTTTTGGTGCGTAAAAGTGCACTTAGAAAGAAAATCCTGATATTCAACCCCAAAGGGGTGCAATGGGGGTTGAGGGATGCATGAAAATAGCGAAAAAGTCGCGCGTTCCATTAGTCTATCTATATGTATCTACTTAACCTTAGTATTTTTATATCATAGTAAGTTAGCCAGTGACAAACTCTACAAACCAAATCGTCGTGTTTTCGATGTTCGGTCCGCACTTGCTGGAGTAAACAGGCAATAATTTACCTCTCCTAAGTATACCTTACTCCACACACTCCAGGATAAATTTTATAAAAGTAGGAGGACAAACCACTTTTACTTATTTCAAAGGTAGACCAAGTTATACCTTTGAAGGTGCTATGGTGATTTAGGAAGTGGGGTGTTTAATGTCCCATTATTTATAATACTGCCTTATTTCCTTTGAATTACTGTAGCGACTAAGGTCATCGACATAATAATAATAATAATGCTGGACAATTCACACAGCACCAGCTTGTGTTATGGGTACTACATGACTGATATACTTAATACAATACCTACACCTACCTACCTACATACATAGATATTTTTATTATACATAGAAAATAGCCAGAACACCCGGAATAAATATTTGCAGATCGTACAAACATTTATCCCAAGGCGGGAATCGAACCCGCAACTTCCTACGTCGCAGGCGGACATTCGCCCACCGCGCCACATCGGTCGTCGAACCAGAAAGTTGACGCGGCAATGCGGCTATTTACTTGTAGCATATAAAACTGATAACCGCTGGGTTATATAAATAAAGGGATAAATAAAGGTTCGTCTTACCCGATGGCCGATACATTGTTAGGATGGCGGGAAGTCAGTGGATATAAAATGCTCAAAATCGTACCTGGAAATGTATGGAGGAGGCCTGTGTCCAGCACTAGACTTCTACAGGCTGTTAATGATGATAATGTGATACTGTAGCAGTTCTCATATAAAATTTAGATATAAGTACACACTAGTACTATTAATAATTTTGTAAATGCGTGTACGCACGTCAAATTCTGACAGCAGCGTCATATCAGTGACGGTGTTTTCGTATCTCCCTCTTCTTTCTTTTATGGTAATGTTTTTTTTATTCGTTTTTTTATCTCTCTTTCGATTTCGGTAGAATATAGAATTTAGCGAGAGAGTGACGAAATTCAGACCCTACTAGTCCTGCCTGTAGTCCACATCATGCATTCGATAGTCGTCGTTGTTACGAGCTTCAGTTACTCCTGCCAGATGCTCTTAAATGTTCATCTTGGCAAGCTGCCTACGCTCTATCGCCACCGTGTTCAAGAGCCTTAAGCTCTATTCTTGCTTCGGTCACTTGGCCTCTATTTCACACATAATTATTACAGACTACAAGAGTTTTTTTTATATTCTGATAAATAACCACAGTCAAATCATCACTTCAACAACTACAATTTTTACTAATAAAAAAACTTTTAGAGTATTGTTAATCAAAAGTCACCCTAAATTAGGTCTATCTGGACATAAAAATATTTTCACATTATTATGCTATATTATTTGACGACCGATGTGGCGCGGCGGGCGATTGTCCGCCTGCGACGCAGAAGGTTGCGGGTTCGATTCCCGCCTTGGGATAAATGTTTGAACGATCTGCAAATATTTATTCCGGGTGTTCTGGGTATTTTCTATGTATAATAAAAAATATCTATGTATGTAATATAGTATTGTATTAAGTATATCAGTCATCTAGTACCCATAACACAAGCTCTGCTTAGCTTGGGGCTAGATGATGCTGTGTGGACTGTCCAGCATTATTTATTTATTTATTTCATATTATAGTACTTCCATATTTCATAGGTTTTAAAAAAAGTATTTATTCAGTTATATCCGCAGGGATTATCTTGAAATATCTTAAAAAGCACCGGTGGTCTATTGACCTCGTCTTCGGTTATGGGTTCGCATCCGGTCGTGCAGCAATGGATTTTTCTATCGAAACACCACGGTGTGTGCCTACAATTAATTGATTAATAAACTATTCATTAATTGGTATTAATTGATTAATAGCCTACTTTTACTATATAGGGACCTACAATTGATTGAATTCTGACTTCATTTATTATTTTGAAGTAAGTAATTTTAATTAAACTTTGCATGCTATCTATTGTATGTAGCGAAATACGGATCATTTCGCTTTCTCATCATCATCTTTCTTTCTTTCTTTCTTTCTTTCTATATACCTTAGGTTAATGGATACAGAGCGAGACCAGTGAGGCAATGCTTTAAGATCAGATGGGCCATCTGCTTGTTCCATCAGCAAATCGTATAAAAAAAGGTATTCATTAAGCAATGTCTGTTCTACCTAAAACTTCAATTAATTTTAAGACTCCAATTTGTCATCTCACCAATTACCAACTTTTTGAAGTGTTTCCAAATGATATCCAAAAGCTTAATCTGTGTACCGTAGTTTGAATACCATTAGCGTTACACACGACTAGAATAGGTATTCTTTTAAATTTTAAATCTAGTTTGCTTTGCAGTTGGAATACGCCATTGATTGCGAGGTTCTATGGAAACCTCAGGGAATTATAACTCCTAGATGAGTTTGATTACAGCGACTAGTAGACGGCGCGTGAATTTGTCCGCTATTGTCATACAAAACGTCAACCTTCCACCTTTAGCGGCAACAGAAATACATAATTTGTGAATATGCCAACTCTCTAACTAGCACGGTTCATGAGATACAGCCTGGTGACAGACGGACAGACAGACAAACAGAGACAGACGGAGTCTTAGTAATAGGGTCCCGTTTTACCCTTTGGGTACGGAACCCTAAAAATAAAGATACTGTTACATAAAGACTACTGTAACACACTTACATACTGTAGTTTATTACATAAAGATACTGTCATGAAATACTCAATGGTAGGACCTCAATTCAGTAATAAGCACGGTTCATTCACTAAGAGCACCAAGTTCTCAAAGGAACGCCGAAGAAAAATAAGTCGTGCATGACTTGAATTTGTAAGTCTAAAATAGCTTCGGAAAATTCTATCGTATCCCGTACGTTGGAGTTAAGAAACTCGGGATCCAAATGCAATAATGTCTCTTCACTGCATTTTTCATCAGCTTCGAGTGAGCATCAAAATTCAGCGCGGACTACTGATGAAGTCTCCATTCGTCCTCTCGGTGAAGGGTTGAACTATATATAGTAGCTTCACGACTTAGTCCACAGGCACGGTATATATAC
The DNA here is from genome assembly GCA_947095575.1 of Electrophaes corylata. Lineage (NCBI taxonomy): Eukaryota > Metazoa > Arthropoda > Insecta > Lepidoptera > Geometridae > Electrophaes > Electrophaes corylata. Next base: position 2,492,534 of record OX352716.1, on the reverse strand, counting down.
CCTCAGATCTCTCAGTATCAAGTCTACTCGAGATTCTTTGAGGATGTCAGAGGTAGGTACGTCCAAATATTCCAATTTCAATTCCAATAATCGGATTCGAACCCACGATCTTAGGATCTGAAGGCGGGGTCATTCTCACTAGACCACCGATGCTTTCTTTCCTATTACCTTGGCATATTTCAATCATAGGCAGGAGGCCAATCACGAATACTTTTATTTATATATTCATTATCATGAAACCAAACTTAAATAAAACAAAAATACAAGCGAGGCCAGTACGGCCAGATAAAGTAAGATTTTTTGATATACGCAGCATCTCAGTACCAGAGCGTATGCTGAAGTGTAGTTTGACCGCCACCGAGCTTACCCGAGCATGGACGAGCGCAGACTCGGTTTGACTAAGCCAGTCTCTTTACAACCCCTAACGCTACAGCGCGCTTTCCATCCCTCACACAGTATATTGTGATGAACTTTTTTACTTTATTCCAATAAAATAGTGCAGTGATCTTTACATACCTGATTTTTTTTATAAGCTTTTAATTTATTTTCATAGTGTCAAGTGATCATGTGTTTTGGAGCTCGGAGTCACTAGAAGGTTCGTTTTGTGCTCTGTCTATTTGTCTACCACAATTGTTTTACGTCAATTGCATGTGAGTGGAGGTTTTTCATTTGTATGCTTTTGAGAAATATGTTGCTGGAATAGTATGTAGAGTAGTTTGGTTTAATTTGCAATTTGCATGTTGTATGAAAATTTTGTTTACGAGATTTTATTCACTGAGTCTCAAGTTGAATATTCCCGTAGAAAAGCATTAGGTATTTGTGTATTATTCTTTCCATTGAACCCCGAAGGATATTTTACTTGTATTAAATTATTATTTATAATAATAATTAGAGTACCTATTGTTACCAAACTACAGCTTGAACATTGTGTATTCGAGAGTTTCTTTAGGGTAACTTTAAAACTAGGTTTTAGCGATTTTACAGGGGTTTTTCAGTGTATTTGTATTTTCACAATTTGGTATCAAAGTCAAAGTACGGCTAAATAAAACAATTTAGTAAGTATTTGTAAGTATTTAGCCGTACTTTCTAGCTAAAACTGAATCGGCTGCAGAAGGTTTGTGCAATAGATCTTGGGAAAAATTGGTTGTATAAAACCACCAGATCAAATACAACCGGAGACTAGGAGTCATGAAAAATGATTGCAAAATTATGGGTAACATTATCACTAAATATTTGTATATTGCATTCACCGCACTAAGATTAATTGTCACTACACTGGAGCTTCATATAAGAACATTATTTTGTAAAAAGGATCACACAAAAAAAGAACCAAGCCGTAAGTTTTTGATTGTTCTTCTAGGCTTGGTCGCGAAGAACTGGCACCTAGATAATAATAATAATAATGCTGGACAATCCACACAGCATTTTGGGTACTAGATGACTGTTCATTACATGCATAGATATTTTTTATTATACATAGAAAATACCCAGAACACCCGGAATAAATATTTGCAGATCGTACAAACATTTATCCCAAGGCGGGAATCGAACCCGCAACCTCCACATTGGTCGTCAAAAAGATCAAAGTCAAAGTCAAAAAGCATTTATTCAATAATATCCGCAGGGATCATCTTGAAACGTCTTAAATCTAGATGAATCTAAGCGCCACTTACTCGCGACCTAGCCTAGAAAAACCGGCAAGAAACTTACGGCCTGATTCCTACCGTTTTTTTGTGTGATTCACCTAGTTTTAAGACGATTGTGATTACATGGGAAAAATGCCTTTTGACTTTGACATACTTTCATATGCAAAGTTAGTATAATCTCGCTAAGCCTAAAATAACCAAAAGTTAAAAGCTTCGGTTCCGCGCATCCATACTTTGAACTAGATACCGCAAGTTGCCCTATTTGCGTGCCAATATTTACCCTTCAAGTAAGTGCAATGCACTCGCCTCTTTAATCATTCGTTATACATTCAGCTGCACTAGAATGGATACAATTTCCAACTTACAAAATAGTTTTACAGCGTTACAATTAATATTTACAGGGTAAAAACTCAAAAAATAAGTAAACTTATCAGCTAATTTCACAATTTTGAATTGCGAAGACTCCGCTGTCTGTCTGTCTGTCCGTCTGTCACCAGGTTGTATCTAATGAACCTTTTTTTACATTGTTCACAGGTCTAGTTAAAAGCAACAATGTTTTCCCTGTGCAGAAGATATAAAGACGAGCATGGTAAGTCGTAGTTTACAGCCTACTTATTTTGTGGTTTTGAACCACTTTTTTATTGTTTGTTTGTTCCGCCAGCTCTCAGGCAAAAACAACTAGTACGAGCAATAGTAACTGATAACTAATCTAATTATTGAACTGAAATTATATGAAAACTGAATGTCAGTGAAAATACTTTTAAAAATAAAGTTAATGGTTACTTTATAACATAAAAAAATGAGTTTATGAATTAATAAAATAGAATATACATAATTATAATATATATTAATAGAATAGTAGGTATTTGACATACACACACGTAAAGGACATATCAATTTATAATTTATCTATATCTATACCAATTATAAGAATCTTTGTCCTGACTGACTGGGATATAGACAACGAACAGCTGGTCGTAGAGACTTGAAATTTTCAGAGTGTATTCGTTTTGGTGCGTAGAGGTGTACTAAGAAAGGAATTTCTGAAATTCTACCCCTAAACGTGTACAGCGGGGGTTGAAATTTGTATGAAAATAGCTTCACGCGGACGAAGTCGCGCGCGTTTTACTAGTTATTAATAAAGATGAGGTGAGATAAGGACAGGAAGATGATAATACTTATTTTACGTTGAAATCCTACTTATTACAATTAATAGGGGATATTATATCAGTTTCCTTGTAGGATAAATTAGACTGGCTGTATTTTCTACTATTGATGAAATTCATCGCATAAATCCTTTAATTATGAACAGGAATGGTTCTAGGAACTACAAAAATCTAGATAGGACATCATTTTTTTATGCTTATGAGGTGATGTTAGTGCGGATAATATCATAAACTCGTATATAATATAAATGCTTCAGCATTTATAACCTAACATCCAATCTTACGAAGCCTTTTAGGTACTCCTAGTATAGAGCCTTAACTATATCAAGGTCAATTGAGTAGGTGGTAACGAGGAAACTGATTTCAATTAATAATAATATTTTTAATATTTCTGGTCATTTTTACACAACATTATCTAGACCCAAACTAAACATAGCTTGTATTGTGGGACCAGATGATAGACGATAGAATACATACATAAATAATTTTTTTGTAAATACATACTAAGAATACAATATAACACCCAGGCACAAAACAAACATCTATGTTCATCGCACAAATCTTTGTTTTTGGTGGGGATCGAACCTACCATCTACAGCGCAGAAAGCAGGGCTACTATGAACTGAGCTGTGACGGATGTCATAACGTTTAAAGTCTCCATAACCAGTACCTAGTTTGGGGATTCATTTTCTGTCATCTTTAGAAGCAACATTGTATTTTCATTTTAATTGTTTTTCTAGTGTTATTTTAAGTTCTGATGGGTAATTTTGGTGGTATTTTAACCATCATTACTTGAGGTCTTAGCACAAGTGTGAACAATTGAAATGAAAGTGTGTTATGAGGCATCCTGATTTGAACGAAAATGTTTCCCTTTGGTTTTGAAGAAAAACGCCATCTTTTTCTTCAAAACCAATGACGGCTGACTACCTTTTTTACCGACTCGACTTGACTAAAAAGAATTTATTCAACCCACTTGACATTGGCAAAATTGTCTGGAAGACGGGCAGATGCCACAAAAAAAAAACAGTAGTTTATACTTTATACTGTGTGTCTATATGTCAGTCAGTCAGGACAAAGATTTTTATAAGTGGATAACATGTTCCTATTTACTCGTACCTAGTAGAAGCGTACTTATACGCTATTTATCATGAAATAAATAGGTACGGACAGAGCGAAAAACTAATCAAAGAGAGTCAGAAGTTTCCTGTAGGAAATATGAGAAATACAGAGAGTAAATTCATACAGCGGATAAATAAAACGGGATGAATTTAATCGACTTACAAAGAATAAAGGCTAAATAAACGGATGTGTTTACATACCCTGTTTAAGGGACGTTGTAGTACGTGGGACTGGATTTATGCTGAAAAAACTTTGCCCAACACCTACATTCATTGCTTTATCCTCACGTGGTACACCACACAGAAAAGATATGGCCAATACGTGCGGTACGGAAGGTTCCCTCACGGTGTTTTCCTCCACTGTTTCAGAGCTCGCTTTTTTTTATAAAGATAGGATAGGCGCCCCTAACGGTCTAGGGAACCTAGCGTATATACACTCCATACAAAAAAATCAAGCAATCAGTTGTATTTTGAAAAAAAATAGTCTAGTCAGAGACACCACAGTCAAAAGATGTACGTTGTTAGATCACATTTATGTGTCCTTGGTTAGATAAATACCATCAAGTTTATAATGTCAGTTAACTGCAACAAAGATTCTTGGGCCCACTTGCACAAAAAAAATCTGATTAAATTTTATTTAGCTAATCACGTTTATCAAGCTAACATGTTAAGCGTAAACGTAATAGCGACTTAATTTACCGTATTAAACGTAATTAGCTTCCTAAATGCATTTAAGGGCTAACTAAACACGCTTAGTGATCGTTGTGCGTACCTAAAGGTCCCTATGTCAAGTTAGTTAGGATAAAGTATAGTTGTTATAAATTGCATAATAATATCAGTTTTGTCTCGACCTTCACTTTTCTCGGCTCTGTATAGTTTACAAACTCATGCATTTTGCTAATGAAGTAGGTACCAGTCCAGCCTTAGATGTAATAACATGAAGCCTTAACTTAATTGGGTCTCCTCGCCGCCGCAACGGTAGCTCAAACGTGCGACTTCGAAAACCACTTAGTAAATGAAGAAAGTAAGGGTAAATTCAACATTTTGATAAACGAGTTCCTTAACGCCTGATGGCTACAACTTCTTTTGTATGGACAGCCGTCACAGCTTAGTTCGTAGTAAGTAATCCTGCCTTTTGCGCTGTGGGTAATGGGTTCGATCCCCACCGAGAACAAACATTTGTGTAATGAACATAAGTAAATGTTTGTTCTGTGTCTGGGTGTTATTTGTATTCGAAGTATGTATTGACAAAAATAAATATAAGTATTTGATTACTTATCTGGTTCCCATAGTTTTGCTTAGTTTGGGGCTAGAAGGCGTTGTGTGAATGAGTCAATATTTATTTATGGCTTCTTTTGGTTTGCTACGCACAGCTACGAATTGCCCTACGATGCACTGCTCTGAAAACCTGTATAGGTGTAAAATACCTCTGTGTCATCATTACTCTGCACTGATGGGTAACCTGCGCGCATAACGAAAACAAAGTTTGCTCACACGCTCATCTGCTTGTTATTTCACTGGCACACACCCTTCAAACCGAAATACAGCAACGTTACTTGGCGGCGGCTCCGCAAAGTCAAAGTCAAAGCATTTATTCAGTAATATCCGCAGGGATTATCTTGAAACGTCTTAAAGTAAGGTGAATCTAAACGCCAGTTCCTCGCGATCAAGAAGAACAGGCAACAAACTTACGGCTTGGTTCCTACCGTTTTTTGTATGATTCTTTATCAAATTAATAATGTAAATAATGAAGCTCCAGTGTGGTGCCAATCTAACTTAGAAAGGTGAAGGCAAGCCATAAAATATGTTGAGGCAATCATACCAAGAAAGAAATATACAATAGAAGTTCAAAAGACAGCACACACTACGCTTCGACTAATAGTAATGCTTACAATCTAACAAATTCAAATAAGACAATAGTACAGACATTGCAAAACTATATCCTAGCTGTCGATGGGTAGAGCGACCGGAACATCTGGCCTCGCAGATTTATCATTAATGTAGCTATCTAAGGTAGATAGGTATTTCCCCGGACGATCCCTCCTCAAACTATAAAGTTAAGTAAAAAGTTAGGTTGAAAACTAAGTGGTACTTAGACTTTTTTATGCTCAGTATACATATTTTTACATTCAAAAGCTTACACGGTGCGAAATTACTCTCATCAGTTTGCAATTTTTACATACTGGCATGTCTCGTGTCAGTAATTCCACCTCATTTATCACCCAAGGCGCCAAAATGCGTGGAAAAAGTTCGTTAACCTGGTTTACCATGAGAAATTATATGTGAAGCATCATACACGCTAATGGAATGGAATGTAATGAATTTATATTGAAGTTAAATAAAAAAACAAATAAAGTATATTAAAGAACTGGTGGATCTAGTGGGTGCGACCCCGCCTTCTGATCCTAAGGTAGTGGGTTTGAACCCAGTCGTGCACCAATGGATTTTTCAGACAGACAGACGGACAAAAGTATTTTTGGCCCAATCTCAAGTTCCGGAGCAGTCAAAAGTCAGAAAGGTTGTAAAAATCACTAAGATTATGCAATCTTAGACGCTAGAATCTAGCGATAAAGAAAGATATGGCATGGTTCGTACCGTTTTTTTGTATAATTCTTTTTGCAAAATAATATAACATGAATCTAAAGTGTGGTGCCAGTCCGACTTAGTTCTATATGCAATATAGACACATGCCCGTGCGTAGTATAGTGTAACTCATTCTCACACCGCGTTTATCGCAGCTCGTATAAAGTTTTAGCTACCTACGTATGTCTGTGGTCTTGTATTACAATTTTAACACAACTGGGCAAAGTCTACTGTCATCTGACCCATCTGCCAGACAGGACCGTAATTTACAAACAATAAACAACCGGCGAGATTACCGTACAGCAATGTGAACCTTACCTTCCACAGATTGGCGTAACCTTAGAACAGTGAACGGCCGGCCAAGGGTAGAGTTGGATGGCCTTTGTTGAGCCACCCCACGCGTTAGGGATTTAGAAAGCTGAAAGCTAAACTAAACCTGAACCATAAGCCTTTACCTATTATACGTAAGTTTCTTTTAGAATTTATAGGCCATCTTTTGTCTACAATCTCAATTTTTTTTATGCTGGTAAACAAGCATGGTTCACCTGATGTTAAGTGGTAATCATCACCTATAACAAAGCATTGCCTTGTAGGTCACGCATGTTAAGAACGTGCTCTATGACGCACTACCTTGTGCCCTCATTTGTAGATTTCTTCGTTTCCGATTCTATCACGTAATGTGAAACTTTTTCATAGCCCGCACATCATCATCATCGTCTTAATCTATGCCAGGTCCGCCACGGCTTAATTATAATTTCATATTTATTGATTATTATTAAAATTCACACTAACTTGTAAGTATAAATACGTATCTGAATACTATATATCTCTAGTAAGGTTATTTATCCAAATTAAATAGATCAATACTTTCTTTTATAAACCCGTTACCTACCTGACTCTGGAATTTCTTTACTGTAGTGATATTCATTTTATTTGTCACATAAAAATCATTGGATGATTTTATCATTGTTCCTGTCACCGATAATTTTTATCATACCAAGGCCAGCTACCAACAAAGAATACCTAAAACACGCGTTGTTCAATAAATATTAAACGAAATACTAAGATTTGTTCAGTTACTAAACAAAATATTACAGGAGGTATCAAATTATTTACTTTTTCAAAATATTTATGAAAGAAATCATAAAAAAGCTACTTTTTTTCACGTTTCGGTTCAGCTTCGAACGAAACGGGAGCGAAATCCAATTACAACTTTAATACAACTAAATAGGTCAGAAATTCTATTTATTTTATTTTAGACTTTTGGGTTGTTAGTTTACCCAAAAGCAAAGCAAACAAAACATACAATAGATAAAAAATAAAAATACATTGGGTCGAGTTGCTAATTTTGACGCAAAACTAAGTGCGGAATACAAACTCGAACCTATATGTTATTATAAATTGTAGTTATAGAATAACCTAGTAAACCTAGTAAAGTATATAAATTTCAATTTCCAATGTAACAGGCAGTTCATCAACTCAAGCTCGCAGTATTAAACGTAATGGCTAGCTAATGATCACATCACAAATCAGGTGAGGTAATTGGTGCCACCCCCTGGCGCCACAGCCAGCAGATATCAGCTACATCACTGCACGCATCTCATACATGTATTGATTACACATGATCATACATATTGGGACAGGACGGTTCACTCCTCAAATCCATACTAATATTATAAAGAGGAAAGATTTGATTGTTTGTTTGCATTGAATAAACTCCGAAACTACTGGACCGATTTGAATGGAATTCACGACCGGATTGGAATTCACGATCATAGAATCAGAAGGCGTGGTTGCTATCGCTAGAGGGGACTGAGAACACTCCCCAGTGTTCTCAGTCTCAGTTGTTCTTTATAAGTTGGTTTGGTCACCCACTGACTTTAACCAAGCTAAAGAGGCTCTAAGATAAGACAGTCATCGCTACAAAACGCTCACTCGGGAGACTCGACGTTATAGTGCGCTGGTGAGAATTTAAACAGCCATGGAAACGTGTGCCTAGAATGAAGCAGCGAAAGAATATACTTTTCAGTCCAAATAACTCTGAATGACGGGAACCATTCGTGATAATGATGATCGTGCAAGGTAAGGAATGAATCAAGCCACCAGCGCGTCTGTTCATAAACTAGACCAGCCGTTCTTGCCAGACTGCGTTTCGCTTAGGTGACGCGGGCTACGAAGGGGTAAGGGGAGGCAGCCATTCATAAAACTAAGAGCGATCGATATAAAACGTCTCACTTACTTCAGAATGGTGGGACCCGCTTTGGGACCTTTGCTGGTTGACAGAATATGAGTAACTCTGGCGACGAAGTTCTACGCCTCTAACTAAAAGAGTACTTTAAGCATGAGGCCGACATTTTCTCTTATTTTGCTGTTTAGCCACAGTTTGATCCCCGTTACAGGCAGTAAAGTGGACATCCAACTCACAACAGACGTTACTGTTATTGATGAAGTTGGCGGGACTAATCATGCAGATAGTTAAAAAGTTGACACGTAACATTTTTATCTAGAGTTGCTATTGTATTTTGTATTTTAATTAAGGCTATAAAGTTTACAAACTTGAGCCGTGGTCTGAGGTCGTCGAAAGTAGAATCGGCAGGGGGGCATACGTGAGCATCTTGACTGAGACCTTGAAGCGGCCTTAAAAACACCGTAGTAGCCGTCCGGTGAGCCGGAGACTTGAGCTATTTATTGTTTATACATATAGCGATATCTACCAAGCAAGTACATATAAAGCTATATATTTACTTGAACAGACGGGTACACAGTATCATTTGCATGACAATGCAAATAACTATGGAAATGGAAAGTACATATCTATGTAAATTCTATTAGTTTTCAAGACAGTCGCACTGAGAAAATGAAAACCCGGGGCTAAGTCAGCACCGTACATGTTGATTATGTTTTTTCTCTGGATAAGGCTGACTAGGACATTTCAATAATACTTTTTCATTTCATTTCATCTTTCACTCGTAATAACCATAGTGGTCACCTATACCTATAACACCTATAACAAAACATTGCCTCACAAGTGACGTTCGCAACGTGCACTACAATGCACTGCTCTGAGTTCAGCAACGTGAGGCATATGACGATGCTTCCTTCCACCGTTTGAAAGCACTGGCATTGCACACATACATTTTTTGTGTAGTAAAATCCATTGGTCCACGGTTCGGGAATAATCCTTAGGCGGAAGCTAGTTAAAATAACTTACCGACCTTAAAATAAAATGTACCAACCTTGTAAAACCAACCTAATAATATCTTAAAGAGTAGGTACAAGCACTAAACGTCTAATTTCATCAAAATTGATAGCGGTTCCCGAGGTTTTACGGTTGACTGCATTCTTTCAAACTGTTATTAAGTTTTCTCAACAATTTTATTTTCGACCACCGTCAGCGGAACTCCGAAAATGGTTTTCGAGGGAATTTAATTTCCATCACAAAGACGCCTGGAGTTACGTTAAGAGGCTGTTATCTTGACGACGCTGCACTCGTACTGGCTTATCGTTCCTATAAAACTGCCACTGTCATATAACAGACGTTAGACTTTGACAACGACGACGGTGGAAAGCATTTTATGCTAATTTTATAACAATCTTTATCCTGCCTTACTGACTGACATATAGACAACACACAGCCTAGGCGACTGGTCGTAGAGACTTAAAATAATCAGGGTAGGTTTGTCACGCGGACGCAGTTGCGCGCGTTTCGTTCGTGTTATAATATGTCCACTGTAAGACGCAGGCCTTCTTTTATGGCCTTAGAAGAAAGCCTGACATAGGCCTTTCTTCTTTGGTGTCTGTGCTTTTGTTGGTTTGTGTGGACTTATGTAGTAAATTAACAAATGTCTGTGTCATATGTCTGTATATTTGGGGAGTATTGCCATAGGCACTGTTAGACTGACGACATTGTTAGGATTGTTGGAAGTCGGTGGATGAAAAGGGCTCAAAATCGTTTTTCCTGGAAACGTATGGGGAAGGCTTACGCCCAGCAGTGGAGTTCTACAGGCTGATGATAATAATGATCATGATGATTAGGTTGTATGACATGAAAGCAATTCAGACAGCACCAGTTTATTAGAAAACGCATACCTCGATCGTGAACGGGGCTTTATACAAAGCTGCATACCTTTTGTCTGGCGCCCTCACTTATGAAATTGGAAGGCTTTGATTTAGCTCGAATGACTCGTGATTCACCGGGTCACAAGTTGTTTCAAAAGTACCTATGTGCTAACATTGCCTTGAATTACCTCTGGTAGCGCCGCTAGTGACAAAGTAGGGTTTGATGAACTAAATAAAATAAAATTGATTTATGAAAGATGGTAGCTATAGAAGTATTAAACTGTATTGCAAATACCGCGGGAAGTCGATGGATGGAAAAGGCTCGGAATCGTGCTTCCTGGAAATGTATATGGAGAGGGCTATGTCCAGCAGTGGACTTCTACAGGCTGACGATGATGATGAACAGAATCCGCGTCTCTATGTTATGTTGAAAAATACACTCACTGTCATATTACGATCGCAATAATGTTGACTGCCGTTCTGTAGGAAACACTTTAAGCCTCTAAGCGCACTATCCATCTCAATATTCGTCTGAAAGCTCATAACTTTATAGAAGCGTCTAGACTAGTTAGTGAAAAACTTGCCTAACATTTTAAGCGACCATATACATAGAAGTTTACTTTATATATTACTGTGTCGTTTATCATCGTGTGTAAAGCAGTAGCATTTTTTAATAGCAAGTTTTTTTTACTTATACTATTTGCTATAAGATAAAGAATGTATTTGTGTATGTAAATATATCTATCTAACGTAGACCAGAGTAAATCTGCAATCAAACTAGTAGAGAAGCACGATTGATAGGTTTTATACCTTATGTTTGTATTCCAAAGAAAGTTTGTAATATCAGTTATATGATTCCCAAAGTAAAAAAACTTTACTTAGTTTGGGACTAGATGGAAATGAAAATATGGGATTTCGATGTGGAATATTTGCAATAAATTCACTAGGGGAGTGAAGCTATTTTCATATACAAACTTCATTCCTACTGCACCTTGTAGCGGTTAAGTTTCAAGAATTTCTTTCTAAGTACCACCCTTACTTGGTTAGCATACCACCCATTCGCACCAAGCGTTTCGGTTCCACCTTCATTATGCGAACCGCTAAGGAGTGGAACTCATTGCCAGCTTCTGTTTTTCTTGACCACTATAATCTGGATCTCTTTAAGGCAAGAGTGAATAGGTGTTTTTTAGACCGTTCTACTTCATCGTCGGCTTCATCGTCACTTACCATCAGTTGAGATTGAAGCCAAAGAATGGTCTATTAAAGTTAAAAAAAAAAAAAGTAGGTACAGCCCCACGCACCACGACAAATATACCTTGCAAGCTTCACGTCCCTGCTCAGAGTCTTATAATTGATATAGGTAGATAATTTAAAGGTGGCTTTATAATTCGAGTTAATTGAATAAGTAAATACCTCATTACAATCTACTATGCTTCTAATCTTATATGCGTTTCTTACCTAAGCGTATTTGAAACACGCTGAGAAAATGTCTTATTTTAAAAGTCATTTAAATCTTGGCTAAAAGTTGGCAGTGGCCTGCTCCGCTGTTGGTTGTGGGTTTGTTCCACACCGAGGATTAACATTTATGTTATGAACCTACATGTTTGTTCTCTGTCTTGGTATTATTGTATTCTAAGTATGTCTGGTTTCATAGTAGCTTTCTTGTAGTTCTTTGTTCTGATTGACTGACATATACAACGCACAGCCTAAACCACTGGTGAGACTTGAAATTTTCAGGGTAAATTCGTCTTGATGCGTAGAGATTTACTAAGAATGGAATCCAAAAATTCAACCCCTAAACGGGTTGAAGTATAATTCACGCACGTTTCGCTAGTTTATTTTTATGCGTGATGCTCCAATGGCGGTTTTCGAACATTGGGAATACCTTACACAATTTAGTACAAAGTACATATAAAACTACCAGTTTCCGCTGGTACTCTAAAGCTGGTAGCTTACTCTAAAGTAAGCTAAGCTATCAAAGGTAACGATAACGGTACAATAGCCTGACACTCCTTACTAAACGTACTCAAGTGACAATGTCGTAAAACGTTGCAAGCACCTGCTTAAGCTTCGGTTTCCAGAAAGACGCATCCGTCATAGTGACGGCCGTAAATATGGTTGACGTTACTTATATACGCTTATTTTCTTTTCTTTTGTTTTATACTAGTTGTAAAACATTGTGGGTGGATACTTTATTTGATTTTGTTTTATATATTATTTTATAAAACAAAAACTTAGCTACTTTAGCTTTGATAAGTATACCAAATTCTTTAGTATTATTTAGCAGTGCATTGTGGTGCATGTTGCTCTTATTTGGCACCCAAACAAATTAGTCTTAAGAGTTGTCAAACTTATTCCTAATGGAAGATTGCTTAATTTTAGGGTTACTGTACTAGAAATTGTATAGTAATATTACACTAGGGTTATGCTTAGAAAATATTGTAAAATCTAAATATACATAACTCAAAGGTAACTGACTGACTGACTGACTGACTGACATAGTGAAAAATCATCAAGCAGACCATAGAAACAGATGGCAGACATGGCAAGAGCCATAAAAACAGACGTGTTAATGTTACGTCATGCTTTTCAATTAATTAATCGGGCACCATGTCAAAGTATAGTCTACGTTACTAACATTAGTAAGATGACGGCCACCGTTTATTAGAAAAATTGGTCATAAGCAGGTGCTCTTACCAGAACTGCTGATGCCTCCGCCCGCGAGCGACATTATACCTCAATACATCCTTTGTGAAGGCATCAAGATTGTATGGAAACCAGACGACCCTCCTCCTGATATCGGATACCTATTAAGAGACCTTTATCGGGTATCTTGAGGACCACTTTATCTCAAGTCTTAGTTATCGAGGGTGGCGCCATTCAAAAGTTTCGTTGAAAAATAAAATAAAATTGCTTGCTTGGCGATATTTTTCAACAAAAATAAATAGAGTATCCGCTTGTCACCAAATTGTGACCAAAAAATAACGATTTAACGAATTACTTGATAGTAGTGTATTGGCTGTCGGCTGTGATTTTATAGTTCACTGTAGACTTTTTCCTTAAAAAGTCCTTGAAGATTTCAAAGGAGGGAGCGAGAGGCATGTCTGAATATTAGAATTGAAACATACCGACAAAAACTTGTCAAATGTACCGGTGTATAAATACCAGTGTAACTTTTACCAGTGTGCGAATCACACACACCAATATTGGGCTCGCTGTCAAATTACTGAAAACGAAATAGTTCGCGCACACGATACAGGCTTAAGTATTCAATATGTTTTGATCGCTAAAAAATACTATTGTATTGTATTGTTGGTGTTCTGGGTGTTTTCTATGTATAATAAAAAATATCTATGTATGTAATGTATTGTATTAAGTATATCAGTCATTAGTACCCATAACACAAGCTCTGCTTAGCTTGGGGCTAGGTGATGCTGTGTGGATTGTCCAGCATTATTATTATTATTATTATGGTGAACCAGAAGCCAAATTCTCGTATCATCAAATTCAAATTTCGATCTTTAAATCAATCAATCTCATCAATTTTCTTTGAAACTGACACTTCATCAGACAGGCCCAAATCTCACAATCAAACTTAACTCAAACTTCAGCTCCAAAAATACGAGAATTAGGCCATGTGTTCTTTTACCTTTTTGAGACTGAGTTGAGTGCGTGAGTTGAGTGAAGTTGTGGAAGCATAGTTGTACCTATGCTTCCACAACCTCTGGAATGATGTTGAAAGTAAAAAGAAAAAGATTAGCGTCATGACTTTTTTGTCTACCATCCATGATGTTGAGAGCACTATCAAAATCAAATCAAAATAGTAATCTTACCCATCTGAAAATATTAAAGCAGCACCAATGAAAAGAAAATGGCCGGTTTTTAAAAATAAAAGGCCTCATCCCGCCCCTAGCTCATCTAGATGCTAGATTTGGGTAAATACGCATTAGCATAAAGCCAATATCTGCCCAACTGACGCCGGGGACACCTGGCGATTTTTATACAAATTATGGATAGGTAGGTATTCATAACACTACCTATATTATGAGATATGGATTCTGTGAATGATAAGCAAGGCCGACCTGATTTGGGGGGTAGGGGTAGGAGCGGAAGATGGTCCAGCTCTGTCTAAGATAATCTAGTTAAGTACCAGACAGAGTGCCCTATATGGCATTGCATTGTGCATAAAAGTTAGGTCCAATATAGGCATTAAAAAATATAATACTTTTTAGAATTACAATTAAATTAATGTGCAAAGCAACTAGAACACGCGCGTAAAGTTATTTTTATACAAATTTACTCTGTTTAGGAGCTGAATTTCGGAATTTCCTTTCTTAGTACACACATCAAGGCGAATATACCCTGAAAATGTTAATTCTCTACAACCAATGGCTTTAAGGCTGTGCGTTGTCTAATTATGTCAGTCAGTCAGAAGTCAATCCACGTATTTTTTTAACGGAGAAGAGATTGAAACTTGAATTTGATTGTCAAAATTGGGCCTGCCTGAGTTTCGACTTCGTTATGTGACGTTTCATAAGTATGCTGGGACCCTATACGTAGAGTGTGGTAGAGGCAATGATAGAACCGTGACACCTGACCATTCGCCGCTCGCCTGATTTCCTCAGAGGATACAAACGGCTACTTTACCTCGAATATATGATGCTGCCGTGGATTTAGAAACCGCAGAATTACGTGTTGTGTGAAATATACAGCGGTATCATCGCATTATTTGGAGTCTCTAGATACTAATAAACTGGCTTTTTCTAGTTTTTAGAAGTTTTTTATTTTCTTTTGAAAATGGATGGAGTTTAAACTATAGCGAAAAATCTTCGTCAGCGTGAAGTTATGTTTATACAAACTTTAATAATGACTTTTGGGATAAAACATTTTACAATTGCGAAAGTGGCAATATAGCCAGCGTTTCGGGGCGCTTCCGATCGGTACTGATTTGAATCAGTTGAGCTATCTCGGGGTCGTTTGAAACGGTCTGTAAATAGATCAATTGTTTCATATGTCTTGTATACATAAAAAAAAGTGACTTTTGTATCTATTGTAGATGATCTATAGCGTCAGAGACAACTTTTTTTAACGTTTTTAACGCCATTTTTTGATGTGCCAATATTGCCCAGGCACTACAGCGTCCCGTGAATAGAGGTATGGTAAACTGCGACATATTCGCAAACAGCTGGACGAAATTGTTGTCAGAATGCCTAAAGTACTGCGAGGCAGATATAATGACGTAATTTATTAATGACTAGTTATATATAAAATTTTTGTTTTTTATTATTATTATTATTATTTTTGTAACAATTTGACATTTTTATTATTTAATTTTGTGTACATTTGTTATTTCTGTTCTGTTTTTTAATTTAATAATTAGTGTAATTGGTTTCTTAAACCGTTCTAATTAAATTCAATAAATAAATAAATGGTTTTGTACATACATGTATTAGCTGTAATATTCATATTTAAAAAAAATAGCATCATGACTTTAATCCCTAAGCATGGTAGATATCCCCTTAGATCTCTTAGTACCAAGTACCTACTCGAGATTGTTCTTTAGGTACGTCCAGGTACATTTGGTACATACCCACATATTGCAGCAGTTGGTATTCCATACGTGACAGGTTGCAAGCTCATCGCCGCCCCTAAAATATTAACTAGCTCCCTTACAATGAGGGTTTCATTTACCGTTCAATAGCATTGGCATTGCGCACACAAATTTTTCAAACAGAAAAAAATATATTGGTGTACGATCGGATTCGAACCCGACCTTAGAGATCAGAAGGCTAGACTGCCGAAGTTTTGTATTTTTTTGTTAATAAAGTATTTTCTTGATATAATAACTCCTGAATCGCAGTTGAATTCTCACGTCTTGTAGAACAGTAATTCTGTGAATTAATGACGTCACTGAACCCTAAACAATACCGTCTCGAGCCTAAACAATGGGTCCGCAAGCTCACAATCAGCCGCGCTGATGGATGATAGGCTTTGATTAGGGACCGCAAAGCTGAGATGCGGTCGTGACGGGAATTGGATGAATATGTCGGGTGAAACTCCGTTATTACGCATAAGTTACAACCTAAGATTAGAATGGTACGCTTTAACATGAATGTTGAAACATGTATTTATTCAAAGTCAAAAAGCATGTATTCAACTTAGTTTTTAAGAGAGCCCGGTGGTCTGTGGAAGTAACCCCGCCTTCTGATCCTAAGGTCACGGATTCGATTCCGGTCGTTCACCAATGGATTTTTATTTTTAAAAATTTATGTGCGCAACGCCAGAGCTCTCAACGGTAAAGGAAAACTTCGTGAGGAAACCATTTAGGGTTCAGCAGCGCCGATGGGCTTGCAACCTGTCACGTATGGAATACCAACTACTGCAAAATGTGGGTTTTAATATCTAGACATACCTCTGACTACACCAGTCAGAGGTATGTCCAGATATTAAAACCCACATTTTGCAGTAGTTGGTATTACATTAGGTATCTTCGAAGAATCTCGAGTGACGACCGATGTGGCGCGGCGGGCGTATGTCCGCTTGCGACGCAAGAGGTTGCGGCTTCGATTCCCGCCTTGGGATAAATGTTTGTACGATCTGCAAATATTTATTCCGGGTGTTCTGGGTGTTTTCTATGTATAATAAAAAATATCTATATATGTAATGTATTGTATTAAGTATATCAGTCATCTAGTACCCATAACACAAGCTCTGCTTAGCTTGGGGCTAGATGATGCTGTGTGGACTGTCCAGCATTATTATTATTATTATTAATTATACTAAGACATCTGAAGGGATATCTACCGTACCTGGGGATGCTATTTCTTTTCTTATAAGACGGATTCGTTTTTCTTTCATCTCAATTATTTTTCTGTTGAATGATGGTGCCATAATAAAAAAAGAAGAATCTTTTAGGATATTACAAAATAATTTATTATTTAACACTTTATTGCACAAAAAAACAAGTGTACAAAAGGCGGGCTTAATGTTATGAGCATTTTCTACCTGCCAACCTTAATGGTAACTTAACAAACTCAACTTAACTTATGATCATTTTAAAGCTATAGGTACCAGTTGCACGCGACCATGCCTAGAAACAGGCCAAAAACTGTTTGTACCTACCGTACCGTTAGTTGCGCGTTGCTTTTATTGCCTTTATCATCTCTTATGGCAGGAAAGTATGGAGAGGTCCTATTCTAAGCCACCACTACAAATTACAATATTACCCGAGTATTTATTTTTGAAGTGTCTATACTGTCGTTTGGTGGTACCGACCAACATTTAGCTCCCATTATTCGACATCATTACATTCGAGACACGTACGCCACTGCCTTCGGAATATTCTTGTTTACCACCAAAATAGCTTTCGCTCAGTGAACCCGAAGCTTTACGTTACTACGTAAATATACCTACCATTCTTTTGTAACGCTACGGTCTGAGGGGTAACCGTGGGCTCTATAGTTTGCTCGATTGTATCATGCCGTTATTCGTACCGTGAGTCACCATATAGCTAAGTCCAAACAGGCCCAAACAGACCCGAACACTAAAAAAAATTCTACAAAAGGTGAGCTTAATGCTCGATAGCATTTTCTTTCTCTGTTTCTCACCTGTTACCTTGACATGTGAGAAACAGAGTGGTGGGCGTGCTAAAACTTAACATTAGAAAGGTATAACATACCTACTAACTATAACCTAATTATAAATATCTACATAACAATTTATATAATTACTAGCGGCTGCTCGCAGCTTCGCCCGCGTAGCAGTTTTTCCCCGTTTCCGTTATTTTCAAACACAATAGCAACAGCCATTTTGACGAAGTTTCTAACAGTTTGCAATTGTTATGACTAATAATTAAATAATTTGTGTTTGATGACCGATGTGGCGCGGCGCGGCGGGCCGCCTGTGACGCAGGAGGCTGCGGGTTCGATTCCCGCCTTGAGATAAATGTTTGTAAGATCTGCAAATATTTATCCGGGTGTTCTGGGTATTTTCTATGTATAATAAAAAATATCTATGTATGTTATGTATTATATATATCAGTCATCTAGTACCCATAACACAAGCTCTGCTTAGCTTGGGGCTAGATGTAGCTGTGTGTATTGTCCAGCATTATTAATATTATTATGAGCTCACTCGACACAAGAACAAAGATAATCGTAGAGTTCATTTTCAATGAAAGCACAGTGCCAGACAATAATTACAACCACGCGAGTTTAAAAAGTTAAATCAACATCATATTTTTTTATTGTTACAGAGCATGGCGGTACGCAGATCAAAGGAGGGTATATGCTGCGATATAAACGTAAGTTATACAATACTACTAGCGCCTTCTTTTATAGTTTAGTAGTTAGTATATTTTAGTTTATTTAGTAGCTCTTAGTGAATGGCTCGTCCAGGGAAATACTACTATTATTCAGCTTGTTAGCAGCAGTGTTTCGGTTTGAAGGGTGTGGGTGAAATTACAGGCACATGAGGCTAACACCTGTATGACCCAGGTTGATGGACGCAGAGAAGTGCATTGCAGGGCACGTTCTTTACGATTGTGACCTGCAAGGCAATGTGACTTGTTAATGGAACAGGCAGATGGCCCACCTGATGTTAAGTGGTTACCATCACCTATAACAGAGCATTGCCTCGCAGGTCACGCTCATTATAAGCGTGTCCTTACGATACACTACTCTGCGTCCAGCAACCTGAGGCATACTGGTGTTAATCCTCTGTGCCTGTAATTCTACCGGCACCCACACACTTCAAAGCGGAACGCAGCAAGCTGCTTGGCGGCAGAAATTGGTAAAAATGCCATGTTTTGGTACTACGAAGCCCAAAAAGCTTTTTAGTTGATATAGCAAAGTTAATTCCAAACCCTTCAATATCCTTCTCACTTTATGACTCTTCTATACAGTTTGTTTGTTTCATCTCGTTAGGGTTGTCACAGGGGTAGGTACTATAGGTAGCTATAATAATAATAATAATAACTTTTATTTAGACTTAGTAGTAAATGGTACATTTTTTAGTTTATGTACCGTAGGTACCCTTATCTCTGGCTTTGACAGCTATGGTTGCATTTGATTTATGGTATGATTATGTCTATGCATTGTTAGTATTATTGTAATGTAGGTACTTTTGTGATATAAGTGCAGCCACACAAAATCTGCCTCATATTTAATAATAATAATAATGCTGTACTTGAGTAATGAGGTGAGAGCTTATTAGACTGGTAATCCATCGTACCACTATCGGACGCTTGTAGGATATTGGAACCAGTCATAAGAGGCCATCGATTAATTACGTGAGGCAATTTTGGCGATATTACCCCGCCTCACCCCTTGATGAGATGCCGTGATATTTTCCTCAACCCCTCCCTTGCCTCTAATATCACGTGAGATTTTTGAAAATGTATTTTTTGATATGTAATTTTTAAATCTCAGTAAATATTCTTATCTGCGAATTAGCCATATTTTAGTGGGGAAACATTCTTTACTTAATTTAACCCAGTTTTATAGCAACTTTACAATATTTCTTGCGAAAATTGAGTTGAGCTTGCTCTGTGTAATTTATCAAGCGGACACCGTTGGTGTGGTCGAGCGAAAGAATGGAGCCTATTGTTCTTTAAAACTACCGTAGCTTTTTTGACTAAGTGTTTTTGAATTGTATTTATTTGTAGGATTGCTGTCTTAAAGTTAAATTAATTTTAGTATTTTTTCATGTAAATGAATTTATTCTTATGAGAAATAAAAATATCTTAAACCGGAAAATAACATTACGTGATATTTGCCAAGACCACCTCACTCCCACGTGAGGTTGGGTGAGGTTCGGCTTGACCCCCTCCCTCCCTAAACGCCAAATTAATGTTAGTTACCTTCATAGTGATGTGATAACCCTAATATTATATAAAGTCAGAACGTCAGCTTGTGAGAGAATAACGAGATCATAAAAACATCATTGCTAGTCTCATTTTCAGATCTCGCGTCTCTTTCACTCTCTCCTGATCGCAATAACGTGGGAAAGAGATGCTTAACTATAATTTATTCTATGAACATCCCGATCATAATTCGTATGGTATCGGGTAAGTTGGATTATTTTCCTTGTATTTTTATGTTCTAATGCAAAAGTACCAAATACATTACCTTTTGTTAAAGATTGTTACTGTGCCTTAAGAATATTATTTTTGAATAATAAATAATATTCAAACTCTTCCTGGAACATTAATATTATTAAAATAAATATAATTAAGATAGGGTATATTTCAGTCTGTATTTTTATTTTACTTAATCGCTTTTTACAGTGGTTTTTTCACATACTATAGATATTCCTTCGAAATAATAAATAATCGGTTCATAGCATTGTTCTTAATATTAAAATAGAATTCGAAAACATATTTTCTTTTGTAGGTACTAATAATTCTAGAATTTGATTAGTTTACATCAAACGTAATTTTTTGCTGTTTTTATTATAGGTACGGAACCCTTCGTGTGCGAGTCCGACTCGCATTTGGCATGTTTTTTAATGAAAATATGTGTACTAACTTCAACCTCTGTTCCACCCCTGTATGGTTAATATCAGAAATTCCTGTATTATTACACCTGTACGCACCAATATGTATATACCCTATGGACAAAGACTTAAAATTAGTTTAATATAGATTACACTAACTAGATCAGCTGTGTATTGTCCAATGCGGATTGATGACAAATAATGTTAGGACATACCTCTGATAACCCACCTTAGATATTCTCAAAAACTAATTCAAATTATCAACATGGACTTGAAACATTTCCAAAGCAATCCTTGGAACTAAGTAATTCTGTAAGGTAATAAATTCTTAGCTCATGTTTTTGACATTGATGAAAATAATTTCCATTTCACTTACATTTGCTTTATTTTCAGGAAAATACCTTTGGAACTCCTGGTCAGAGGAGTGGGTGGTGCTTTATGATGACTCCACGATGGCTTGGTTCAAGGTAAGAGTTTACAGCCGTCACAGCTCAGTTCGTAGTAACCCTGCTTTCTGTGCTGTAGGTGGTGGGTTCGATTCCCACCGAGAACAAACATTTATGTGATGAATATAGATGTTTGTTCTGTGTCTGGGTGTTATATTGTATTCTAAGTATGTATTTACAAAAAAAAAATTATATAAGTATTCTATCAGTCATCTGGTTCCCATAGTACAAGCTATGCTTAGTTTGGGGCTAGATGATGTTGTGTAAAAATGTCCACAAATA
Organism: Electrophaes corylata; assembly: GCA_947095575.1. Taxonomy (NCBI): domain Eukaryota; kingdom Metazoa; phylum Arthropoda; class Insecta; order Lepidoptera; family Geometridae; genus Electrophaes; species Electrophaes corylata. The sequence continues at coordinate 2,470,740 of OX352716.1, read as the reverse complement.
TTTATTTATTTATTTACGTCTAGGGTTAGCTAGGACCACGAACCGGAAGACGAAGCGTAGGACGTCCTCCTACCCGATGGACTGACGACATTGTTAGGACCGCGGGAAGTCGATGGATGGAAAGGGCTCAGAATCGTTCTTCCTGGAAACGTGTGGGGGAGGCCTATGTCCAGCAGTGGACTTCTGCAGGCTGATGATGAGGATGAGGATGACTTGTTCTTCTAAACTTGGTGACGAGGAACAGGCGCCTAGCTTCACCTAGCTAGATGATCCCTATATAATCTTTACATATAGTATAAAATGAAGTCGCTTCCGCTGTCTGTTCGCTTAGATCTTTTGAACTACTCAACGGATTTTAATACAGTTTTCAGCAATAGATACAATAATTCAAGAGAAAGTTTTATATGTATAATACATACATATAGTACAGCAAAACCAAAAAATTCAAAGATTTGTACCGTCCAACGAAATGGGCACGGGCCAGTTAGTAACTGTGAGCACAACTTGAACTTTACAACAACTAGTAGTCAGAGGTACAGTCAGCTGCACTAGAATGTATACAATTCGGAACTTTCAAAATAGTTTCACAGGGGTGCTAAAAATATTTACATGATAATTATTCAAAAAATAAGTGAGTTAACTCAACTAATTTCATGACTTTTTAGTTTTTGAGGTATAAGAGCTGATTTTTGTGCTGTGCCGTTGTGAAAGTTACGAATTGTATACATTCTATTGCAGCTGACTGTACGTCAAACTAGTACATTTGGTACATCTACATATTGCAGTAGTTAGTATTTCATACACGACAGGTTGCAAGCCTATCGCCACTGCTATAATACTAACTAGTTTCCTAACGATATTGTCCTGAACCGTTTGAGAACACTGGCATTGCAACTTCAGTGGTGCACGATCGGGTTTGAACCCACGATCGAAGGATCAGAAGGGTGGGTCACTCCCACGAGGCCACCAGTACACGGCCTTGGAACTGACGCAATAATTAAGTAATACGTAATCATTATTCATGAACGTCTTCACATGAACACAGTAATCGTATAACGCTCGAAACGGCGTCGTTAAGTTCGGTAACACTTGTAATGGACTCTATAATCTTATATCCTTAAGTACGGTTCGGATAATTGATATCCTTTCTTGTCAACAGGATATTGAAAGACAAGTACATAGCTGAGAGAATATTTTAAAAAGAAAAGAAATAGCATCACGACTTAATTCCTAAGCACGGTAAATATCCTTTGTTATATATTTGTGTAAAATAATATTTGTAAAATAATATAATATTTCTGTAAAATAATATGCGTCATGTTCTAAATAATAAAAAAAAAATAATAATAATAATATTAATTAAAATAATTCTGATCTGGATCAGTTGAGCTACCTTTAGATCGTTTGCAACGGTCTGTAGATAGCTCAACTGTTTCACATGTATTTTGTACATACGAATTATAAATACTTGTTCTAAATAAAAAAAAAACGAGTGTTACCACACGACTGAAGTAAAACTTCTTTAATTTATGAAACGTAACTGGCTATGAGAGAAAGAACAGTGCTTTTAAATCCCCTCCATGGTAGTGTTAAACGTTTAACGCAACCTTGTTGGAAGTCGCATTAGAAGTATTACTTCAATATAAACTTTAAAGTGAATTCATAAAACTATCGTAACATCAGGTGGTCTTGTCTATGAATATGGCGCAATAGTAAGAATTCCTTCAATATGAACGACTATTTTACAACGGGCACGTATTTAATGTTATTTTATTGTACCTCTGTTCTTCTTTTAGACATTTTCAGGAGTACTGAAAGATCTGAAAGAAATTTTGGGAGACATGTAGAGCAGTGACGTGTCCCTCACGATGTTTTCGCTCACCGTTAATTTAAGTAAAAAGCAGTGTAGAATTTGTAATCGAATTAACTTTTTAACCAAACTCGATGCCAAACCAAAAAGCACTACGTACAACTTCGCAACAATTTTAATTAGTTTGAGAGTTCCAAATGGCTACCTTCAAGCGAAGCCACATCTAACCGTAACTTTGTGATTCACTCACCAACATGATGATGCGTGAGGATACAATCTACTTTGCAAGCGCAAAGAAAGAATGTAACCGGTTGTGCAATAGATTTTTCTATTCGAAAAAGTGCGCAATGCCAGCTCTCAAGCTGAGAAAAAAAACATGTATAATAGACTAGCGAAATGCGCGCAACTTCGTCCACGTAAAGCTATTTTCATACAAACTCCGACCCCCGCTGTACACGTTTAGAGGTTGAATTTTGGGAATTCCTTTCTCAGTACACCTCTACGCACCAAGACGAATATACTCTGAAAATTTCAAGTCTCTACGACCAGTGGTTTAGGCTGTGCGTGGTCTATATCCTTGTCAGTCAGACAGGACAAAGATTTTTATAATTGGATTGTATGGATTATTAGTAGTTGGGTTACTTGAATAGTGGTAATTCAGAGTGTATTAGTCTTAGTGCTTAGACGTGTATTACGAGAGGAATTTTTGATATTAAACCACGATACAGCGAGATTGAAATATGTACAAAAATAACTTTAATAGTCGCGCGCGTTTTATTAGTTTATTTATAATTTAGTTACCGGGTACCGAGCTAAATAATATCGACACAAAGGCCACATTTTCATAATCTTTTCCCCCAGGGACCGAGCAACACAAAGTACAAAAAGCTATCAATTTTTAGCATCACAGACAGTTGTCCAACTTGGCCGGAGTGATACAAAACAGCTTAGGGTACAAAGTTGTTGTTTTCGATGTTTTCCGACTCCGAATAGTTCGTGTTATGAAAACAAAAGGAAAGGAATAAATTCGGGAAAGAATGGAAGAGTAATGGCGATGGAGAGAATGTGACGTTATTGGGGAGCTTCGGGAGACATTTCTATTGTTTGTGTGAATGCTGATGGTTTTTATTTGTGCGGATTACTGGAAGGAAATTCTGTTTAATTGAAGGATACATACGTGAACTTATTCTAAGAAAATATATTATTTTATAAGCAAAGATTAATGTAATTTCAACATCAAATATTAAAAAAATATGGTATATAAATAAAAAAAATGCAAGGCCAAAAGAATTGGAACCTTATATGGAATATTTTTTTTTTGCTCTCTTGGGTTTCTCCCTTATTTGATAATAAAAATTTAACAAGACAACAATTCAAATCAAATGTCCAAAAAAATTGTTACACGACATCACCTAGCCCCAAACTAAGTATAGCCTTCACTATGGGCTTGTTGTGTGTCTTATATGCTTGTAATAATTTATAAAAAAAAACTTGATTCTCATACACACTATGCTTACTTTGGTGATACATAATGTTTTGTAAAAATATTCACAAATATTAATTAACTTGCGGCCACTTGCAGCTTCACCCGCGTTGCAGTTTGTTTCCCGTTCCCGTTATTTTTTAGTTTTTTTTAGTAGCCTATATGTTAATCCAAGCTATAATCTATGTTTATTCAAAATTTCATCCAAATTGGTCTACTGGTTAGAGCGTGAAAGAGTAACATCCATCCATCCAGCCATCTATACATACAAACTTTCGCGTTTATAATATTACTAGGATTTATTTATTTTAGGTAGCAAGTAGATTGGTGCATGGGCAGGTTTTGAACGAACCTGGTACTCATCCACGTCTCATCACGTGCCAGACTAATTGCCAAGACCGCTAAAGTTTGAAGTAAAATAATACCATATCTGTCTAGATACTCCAATGTTCACCGCAGTCCTCCGAGAATAACCTATAGCGCTTGAATGAACAATAAAAGCTTACTGATATCAAAAACTTCAAACCTTTATCTGGGAATAACTCAGCCACTTGTTATCTTAGAGACTTGAATTTTGAGATTGTTGAACTTGAATTTACACCACGTGCATTCTTCGAGGATTATGTCTTCTTTATATTAAAAATAGAAAAATGAAAAAAAATTGCATTACGACCTTTAATCCCCAAGCACGGTAGATATTCCCTCTAATATTAGTATCAAGTACCTATTCGAGATTCTTCGAGGATGTCTAAGAGGGATAGTCAGAGGTACGTCTAAATATTACATTTGATACATTCCCACATTTAGCAGTTGTTCCTATTCCACGTATATTATACGTGACAGGTTGCAAGCCCATCGCCACTACTAGAATACTAACTGGTTTTCTTACTAAGTTTTTTTCCTTCACCGTTTCAGAGCACTGGCATTGCGCATCAAAATTTTACACTAGAAAAATCTATTGGTGCATGACCGGATTCAAACCCACGACCTGAGGGTCAGAAAGCGGGGTTACCAAAATGCGTCAGTGCAATAATAAGGCAGGCGTTATCGCGTTCATTTTTTAATCATGCTTATTTCTGCCGCCAAGCAGCTTGCTGTGTTTCGGTTTGGAAGGGTGTGGGTGCCGGTGAAATTACAGGCACATGAGGCTTATCACCTGAATGCCTTAGGTTGATGGACGCTGAAAAGTGCATCGTAGGGCACGTGTGGGCAGTGTGACGTACGAGTTAATACATTGTTAAAGGCGATGGATGTAAAGTAGGTAGTAGCAATAAAGGCTTTTTTTTATAGGCGATGGTAACCACTTAACATCAGGTGGGTAACCTGCTTGTTCCATCAGCAATTAAAAAAAAAACATAAATTCAAACCCGTTATCTAAGCATGCGTTCATAAAAACGAAACTTCCATAAAACTAAAAACCGATAACGCTAAAACGCATGTCATATTATCGTACGCATAACAAATCTTTCGTGGTACCTTAGAATTACATTATGAAAGCGCTCTCCAAACATTATAGGAAAAAAGATAGGGAAAAATGTTATGGTAGCTGAAACCCATTGCCTTCGATCTTACGTAACATGGGAGTTACACAGCTTGAAGTCGACACACACCATTGGATTTGGTGTAAAACGTAGGACACAAGCGATCTTTAGTAACTTGTTCAATGTGGATCACTAAAAACAAGTTCAATTTAATTCACAAACAAATAACATTATGACCGATGTGGCGCGGCGGGCGAATGTCCGCCTGCGACGCAGGAGGTGGCGGATATTCCCGCCTTGGAATAAATGTTTGTACGATCTGCAAATATTTATTCCGGGTGCTCTGGGTATTTTCTATGTATAATAAAAAATATAGTAATTATTTAAATACATATTGTATTAAGTATATAAGTCATCTAGTACCCATAACACAAGCTCTGCTTAGCTTGGGGCTAGATGATGCTGTGTGGATTGTCCAGCATTATTATTATTATTATTATTTAACGACTGTATGCCTAGTTGGAGAGTTGAAATTTTCACAGATGATGTATTTCTGTTGCCGCAATAACAACAACACTAAAAAATAGAACAAAATAAATATCTAAGGGGGCTCTAATACAAGAAACGTGATTTTGTCGCCGTTTTTACTATAGATAATGGTACGGAATCCTTCATGCGCAAGTCCGACTCGCACTTGGCCATTTTTTTATACAGCTCAATATTGGCTTCACCGGTCAGTTGAAGCATGGACACTAGCACCTATAAGTTCAATTTGTACAAAGTTGAACTTATAGGATGTACAAATAGGGTTCAAATTTAACACGGCAATACCCGGTTCTGCCCCGGTACAGCGTGGATCCATTTAGAAACTCTGTGAACATAACCTAATACATTTTTTCAACCGCATTTCAGTCGATGATGGATTTACTTACGATCCTCAGCTTACATGTGACATAATGATAAAACGGCGCTACGAGCTACGCCGTAGCAATCGTAGGCCGTCTACGAGGGGAATGGCACAGTCGCTACGAAACATAGCTAAGCAACTTCTTCATTGGTATACTTTTGGTATGTCAAAGTCAAAAAGCATATGGCTGAGTGTAACACTGGAGCTTTAAAAAGAAAAAATAATCAAACAAAAATGCGTTAAGAATCAAGCTGTAGGTTGACTTTTAAGCTATTTACTCGTAATTAGGTTCACAGCTAGCTTGATTTTGATAAGATTTCGATTTCATTTGTATATAATGTGATTTATTCACAAATATGTAATTTTGTTAAAATAAAAGTTGTACTGTGTTGCTCTGAAAGAGATTTATTTTTATGAAAAAAACATGTTATAAGTATATAACAGATATAAACTAACACATTAACAATCAAACTTACCTGAAAGAGAAACAACATTTAAACTAATAATTTACAAACACAAAATCTAAAACAAAATCTGATTTTCAACAAGCTCAAACAAAAATCTCTTCTTCTTCTTCTTAAAATCTCGTTCGATATTGACACTCTCTAGATGACATACGTCCATACCCATTTATGAGTGTCAATGTCAAACTTTAGGCGCACCAAACACTAACTTAATGAAGGCTAATGAACTTCATTTACATGTACGAGTATATACTGCCTGACATCATCGCTTAAAAGATCGATTCATGCACAGCGACGGTGCACAAAACTTTTAAGATACAGTGAAACCAAGTACCTACACAAGAATTTACGAAGAAGTTTAATGGGGGTTGTCAGAGTTACGTCCAAATATTAAATTTTAGTACATACCGACAGTTTGCACTAGTTGGTAATTCATACCTAACAGGTTGCAAGCCCATCGCCGCTGCTGCTAGAGTACTAACTGGTTTCTTTACGATGTTTTCCTTCACCGTCTTAGTGCACTGGTATTGCGCACATACATTATTCAAACATAAAAAACCATTGATGCACGAGCGAGTTCAAATCCATGTCCACGACGATCGGAAGACGAGGTCACTCTCACTAAACCAATGGTTCTTAAAAAAATAAAAATAATTAATTTTATTTATTTACAAAGTAAATTACAGCCAATACAAGTATTTATTATTGGTATATGCAAAATACATATAAAAGAGTTGAGCTATCTACAGACCGTTGAAAACGATCTAAGTTAGCTCAACTGATCCAGATCAGTGCCAATCAGAAGCGTTTCCAAAACACTGGGTGCATTGCCACGCTGAATGGCAATGCTGATTCGCTGTGCCAGATACTCACCAGCCCTCGGGTCACGCGTCGCTTCAACCAGACGCCCCGAAAGAATTTTAAAAACCCGGAGGGCCCCGGTACCCCGCGGACTTAGAGTCGACTCCATGAGTTTTACTGATGTTTAAACATAAGTGATCCAGATATTTCGAAGCGGCTGTGCAAGTAAGGTAGATAAATTCGTTTGGAGTTCCTTTGCTAGTCAGCATCGTGCGCCTAGGTATATCTCGTACGCTGAAGGGATCTTTATTATGTTACTTACATATATTATTACATATATTATTTTCCTTACAACGGAACGAGGATAATAGAAATATCTTGAGGTGTGTTTTTATGTATGGTGCTTGTTTGAAGAGCAGCGGTGGTCTAGTGGAAGTGACCCCGCCTTTTGATCCTAAGGTCGTGGGTTCGAATCTGGTCGTGCACCAATGGATTTCCCTATCGAAAAATTTGTGTGCGATGATATATGCGAGTACAGTCAGCTACACTACAATGTATACAATTTGTAACTTTCAAAATGGTTTCACAGCGATGTTAAAAGTATTTAAACGACAATTATTCAAAAAGAAAGTGAGGTCATCAACTATTCTCATTACTTTTTAGTTTTTAAGATGTAAGAGTTCATTGTTTTGCTGTAATACCGTTGTGAAAGTTACAAATTGTATACATTCTAGTGCAGCTGACTGTACTCTCAAACGGTAAAGGAAAATATCGTAAGGAAACCAGTTAGTATTCTAGCAGCGGCGATGAGCTTGCACCCTTGGATTTGATTCCTCATGGTTCATTGTAATCCATCAATAGATTTAACTCGGCTTTAATCCCATGCTTTTTATAATTAACTAGCGAAACGCGCGTGACGAAACGTGAAGCTATTTTCATACAAACTTCAACCCCAGCTGTACACGTTTAGAGGTGAAATTTCGGGAATTCCTTTCTTAGTACACAACGCACTAAGACAAATACTTTGAAAATTTCAAGTCTCTACGAATAGAGGTTTAAGTTGTGCGTTGTCTATATCCCAGTCAGTCAGTCAGTCAAAAATTCTTATAACAAAGATTCTTATAAAGACAAAGATTCTTATAAAGACAAAGATTCTTATAATTGGTAGGATTAATAAAAATAAATGGTGGTAGTATTTCTCCGGACGAGCCCTTCACAAAAAGCCTAACATTAAATCTACACCGATGGTCGCCGTTTCTTTAGATATTAAATCTTTTCAAAAACCTTTTATAGAGTCTGACAAAACGCATTAAAATTTAAATCTTCAGCAAAAGGTTGGGTTACCGCTAAACGGGTTACGTTCAAACGCCTTTACGAAGATTATGGTGCCAAAAGCTGTGACATTTTTCCCGGTGGGAAAAGATAAAAGAGATGGCAAAATTCTTATTTAATATAACTACTGGAATGCCACACGACTTCGGTAAAACTCATTTTTAGGGTTCCGTACCCAAAGGGTAAAACTCTATTCCAAAGACTTCACTACTGTCTCTAACTAAAATCAAATCAAATTCATTTATTTCAAACTAAGCACATTCATAATCAATACAGGTACAAACAAACTATCATGATAGATAGACGTCTGTCGTTAGAGAGTTGAAATTTTCATAGACGATGTATTTTTGTTGCCGGTATAACAACAAATACTAAAAAACCGAATAAAATAAATATTTAAGGGAGCTCACATAGAACAAACGTGATTTATTTGCCGTTTCTATTATAGATACGGAACCCTTTGTACTGAATAGTAATAGTACGGAACCCTTTTTGCGCGAGTCTAACTCGCACTTGGCTGGTTTATTTTTTTATGCTGGTTCCTCTTTGTTATGTGTTTGTTGGGTGCGAAGGCTCAGATTCAAGCACTACGCTATTGTGATGAAGACTCTCATGGCTTTCAAGCCGCATATCTTGAAACCTACTACGTGTGCCTTGGGAAATAAAACACATATTTCTGTATTTTTTTCAACACTCAGAATCCAAAAAGTCCAAGTCTAAAAGTAGTTATTCCATAGTTTATTTGTTTTTATAGTGATTACCTGCACTTAAGGAAATCACAAAGATTTTTTTTTATATTATCCCAAAACTTTTTTCCTCGAGTAGGATTTGAACCCATGACCTTCCCCTTGATACGGGGATGCGATACCAACTTCGCCACCGAGGATTTAAATGCCTCGACGAAAATAAGATTTGGAATGTTTCTAATACGGTCCGGTACGGTAATCCTACTCGAGGAAAATAATTTTTGGGATAATATAAAAAAATCTTAGTTATTCAATGTTAAAGCATGTAGAGATAATTTTAAACTGTTTCAAAGCTGTGTCTAGACAAGTTCCTGCAACAGTGGTCTAGTGACGCCGCATTCTGATCCTAAGGTCATGAGTTCAAATCCGGTTGCGTACCAATGGATTTTTTCGTTCGAAAAATGGCTTGCAACGTATACTAACAAAATGTGGGTATGTAAAAAATATTATGGTTGTGAAAATCAATGCTAAATATTCACCAAGTATCGTCTCTAGTATTATTATAAAGTCCGATGTGGCGTGGCGGGCGAATGTCCGCGTGTGATAAAGAAGTTGTGGTTCGATTCCTTGGGATAAATGTTCGTACGATCTGCAAATATTTATTCCGGGTGTTCTATGTATATTAAAAAATATCTATGTATGTAATGTATTGTATTAAGTATATCAATCATCAAGCTCTGCTTAGCTTGGACTAGATGATGCTGTGTGGATTGTCCAGTTCTATAATTAATATTATTTTAAGTAACGTTGTTTGAATTCCTGTCAAGCGGATAACCGTGCGGACACCGCACGAAATATTTCATGACGTATAAACGCGCCCTGAAGGGTGAAGTAGGGTTGTCAAGACCGCCCGAATACTTAAACGTAACTTATTTAAAATCAAAAATTTAATACATCTCAAGTAACGAATTTTTGACAGACTTTCATAGCAAACTGTCAAAAAATCGTAGCTAGACGTGATTAAATCTAAGTTGCGTTTGAATATTTAGGTGAGTGAGGTTTATTTTAACGAATGAGTGCTCGCCATTTCCTCGAGGCGTAGGCACCAGATTATTTCAAAGAAATTGAACCAAAGGCCCAATTCTTGGAACGAAACATCGTCAAATTCAAGATTTTTCAAATAGTATTCTTTGAAACTGAGATTCAGACAGGCCCAATTTCGACAAGTAAATTCAACAAAGATTTTTATATCATCCCAAAAATTATTTCCTTGGGCGGGATTTGAACCCACGACCTTCCCCTTGATACGGGGATGCGATAGCCAACTTCGCTACCGACGACTCAAATTACTCGATGAAAATAAGATTTCGAATGTTTTTAATACGGTAGTTTAGCGACCGTGATTCCATCTACATCAGACAGTACATGTAGACTACATGTACTATCAAAGCCTGCTTGATAACCGAAATTGCATTCAGTTGAATGTCATTGCCGTGCTTATTTTCATAGTTTGTTAGTTTTTATAGTTATTGAAGACTTATATTACACGGGTATTTATCGCGTAATATGGATACCGAAGATCAAGTGAGGGTAGTTGTTGATACTGCCACCGCTTCTCAGTGACGGTAGATCTCAAGTTCAATGCTCCAGTCTGCCCGCGACCACGGCTATTGCAACATAGTCGAAACGTCGGGAAAATAAATAAAAAAGGTAATACGCGATAAATACCCGTGTAATATAAGTCTTCAATATGTGTTCCGATCGCGAAAGTTTAAAAAATAGTTTTTATAGTGCTTACCTGCACTTAAGGGAATCTCAAAGATTTTTATATCATCTTAAAAATTATTTCCTCGAGTGGAATTTGGACCCACGACTTTCCCTTTGATACGGGGATGCGATAACCAACTTTGCTACTGATGATTCAAATGACTTGATGAAAATAAGATTTGGAATGTTTCTAACCGAGGTTCCATCTACATGCTTGACGCTATACTAATATACTATACGTCGCCGTGCTTATTTTCATAGTTTGTTAGTTTTTATAGTGCTTACCTGCTCTTAAGGAAATCACAAAGATTTTTATATCATCCCAAAAATCCTTAAGTGGGGAAAGCACTATAAAAACTAACAAAGTTAATTCGGGTTTCAATCTCGTCTCAATTCCAAAAAAATACAAGGATTGGGCCTCTGAAGTAACGAGTTTTTTCTGTCATCTTAATTGGTCAAAGAACCAAAGAGAACCCGCATAATGAACCCCCGTGACTATTAATATAGTCACAGAGTTTTGGTAGGTACTAATCAATGCGTTGCAAAGTTGTTTCCATTTGACGATTAAACTACTTTATTTATTTAGGTACGAGTAAAAACGCGTGTCTTGGTCCATGTGATGTTACATGCTAAAGTTAAATAGATTATACAAACTCCAAGCTTCGGAATATCCGTTTAGGGGTTAAATCTCTATAATTCCTTTCTTAGTTCTCTTCCACGCATATAATATAAATATACTCTGACAATTTTACAACAAAGTGAAGTCTTTACCAATCGGTTTAGGCTATGTGTTGCTTAAATGTCAGTCAGTCCAGCAGGTTTACTCTTAGAAACGATAAACGAAGTTTTTTTTTTTTTTTTTTTTTGTGGCATCTGTCCGTCTTGCAGACAATTTTGCCAATGTCAAGTGGGTGGGTTGAATAAATTCTTTTTAGTCAAGTCGAGTCGGTAAAAAAAGTAAAGTCAGCCGTCATCGGTTTTGAAGAAAAAGATGGCGTTTTTCTTCAAAACCAAAGGGAAACATTTTCGTTCAAATCAGGATGCCTCATAACACACTTTCATTTCAATTGTTCACACTTGTGCTAAGACCTCAAGTAATGATGGTTAAAATACCACCAAAATTACCCATCAGAACTTAAAATAACACTAGAAAAACAATTAAAATGAAAATACAATGTTGCTTCCAAAGATGACAGAAAACGAATCTAAAACGAAGTTTCGTATTGTCGTTTTGAGTTACACCACGCGGGATGTCAGGCAGCGACAACTTGAATTTTGACAGCTACCGAGTAGCCCCGCATTATATTACAAAACGACAATACGAAACTTCGTTTATCGTTTCTAAGAGTAGACCTGCCGGAGATGTGCCCCATTACCATCAAGTATAATTGCAATTCAGTTCAACACCTAAACTGAATCTACACTGAGAAAAATGAAAAGCGGAAAGTGCCGTTATTACTGCCGATTTTGTTCGTATGAAGGCGAAAAACTGACCAAACGTAACAACGAACAGAAACGCCTTATAAAGTTGTTCCGGTCGTTCTGTGTAAGTGTAATAGACGGTATCATTTTGACGTATTCACTTTGAAAGGTAAAAACTAACGTAGCGTTACAAACTCGCCCAGCGTAATTACAACTCAAACGGTGTAAGACTTTTTAACCTTAGGCTCGAAATTCATTTTTCTCAGTGTACCCATGTGGACAGATTCTACATCATTTATTCCGACGTAAAATGGCTCAGATTGAATCATCGAATCTATCAAAACAGAACGATTCAGTTAAGAAATCGCAATAAGACATTATGATGATGGGGTTGTTGCGAGTTACGTAATCAAGAGGCTGAACTATGCGACAGTTTTAAGTACCATAAAGTTTTAAGGGTAAAAGCTCTGAGCATAGTTGCTTAAACACTCTACGTGCCTTTTAACGTATAAGTACTCATATAATTTGTGCTTTTAGCTAGCTCTTACTATGTAAACTCGTTCATTCATATCTAGGGAAAACGCCGCTTCCTTTGAAACTAGGTAAGGCTGTGTGGGACTGGCTTAGTTTTTAAGATGATTCAACTTGGCTAAAAACTCGTCCATTTGACACTGGCAAAGTTACTTGTCAAATGATGGAGTTAATTTATTAGTTATATTGTATCCCTAGTATGTATTTACAAAAAAATATATATAAGTATTCTATCAGTCATCTGGTTCCCGGATAGTACAAGCTATGCTTAGTTTAAGACTAGATGATATTGTTTAAAAATGTCTACAAATATTTATTTATTATTATATATTTTAATAAAACAGTTTTTATTTGATTTGAGGTCGATAGGTACTTACAAAATCAGGTACTAAGGGAACGCATCACAAAATGGGCAGTATCATATCCTGAGTACTCTAAGTAACTAGTACACTAAAATTGCGGTCGCCAACCCGCAAAGCATGGTGGTTATTGCAACCCCTACTCCCATATGGAGCTATGTCCAGCAGTAAAATCTTATAGTTTGATCATGATGATGACTTGAAAACTGTGCCGTAGCGTGATATTTCTGTTCGAGATGATCCACTAGTAGGTATAGCCAGCTGCACTAGAATGTATCCAATTATTAACTTTGACATAACACGACTATATAAACTTATAGCCAGTAGAAAATCAAATACCATGTAATTAGTTGATGAGCTCACTTATTTTTTTGCATTTTTGCCCTGAGAATATTTACTGTTTACTGAGAATGTTTATTATGACACTATTTTGAAAGTTACGAATCGTATACATTCCAGTGCAGCTGACTGTACCTACGTAGGTACTAAAAGTAATCAGGCAAACTTTTTGACTCTCCTTTCAAGTTAGTAGTAGCTCTACCGCCTGTTCTAAAGTGTTTGTATTGTATTGTATTCTAAAGGGTGTGAGTTCGATCCCCAGCGACGATAAACATTTGTATGATGAAAATGTTGGTTCTGTACTTAGTTGTTATTATTAAGTACACATATTTATAAAACTTGTATCTCGTGTCAAGCGCGACATATCTCACGTTGCACATCTTAGCCCGGCTGGTCACTTGTATAACTTGAACTAAATTTAACACAGATAACGCAATGTCAAGCACAGGAGTCTGGCTAACAACAGCCATTCCCGGTCCGAGGCACGTTTGTGTTCTCGTGAACGAATTCCTGTAATTTATGAGAATTGTAGCTTTACCCGCGCGGTACTTACTTCTATTCTGTATCCGCGCTAAGGACATTCCAGACACAGCAACAAACACAAAACAAGAATAAATATTTGTGGATATTAGTTTTACGGTTGTCTGGAAGATATCGCGTCCAGCGATAAGACCGCCCATTGTAGGACAATGAATTTCGTTTCTTTTTCTTTTGCATTAGTAAATAAGTATTTTAGTTTAGCTAGCTTTTGTTCTCAATAAAGTTCATCTTATTATTATTATATTTTTACACAGTATCATCTAGCTACAAAGTAAGTATCATCGCTAGATGATACTTACTCCACTTCCAAAGCAAGTATTACGTTGTTCTAAGGAACCAGATGACTGATAAAATACATATATACGTTTTTGTACAAAAAACGTATATACGACATACGTATCTCGCTGGGGACAGAGAACAATGATCTATGTCTAGTACACATATTACAGTGCAGAAGGCAGAGCGGTGAGGCCTTTTAAACTGTTATCTCAATTATCTCATATGTTATGTATATATAAATAGGTAATTGTTATTCATTTAGGAAGTCATCCTACCCGATGGACTGACGACATTGTTAAGATCGCGGGAAGTCAATGGATGGAAAGGGCTCAGAATCGTTCTTCCAGGAAACGTATAGGGGAGGCCTATATCAAGCAAAGGACTTTAACAGGGTGATAATGATGATAATGATAATATACGTTCACCATTAGGTGCGGTTACCGTGCACATGCTGAGTAATATTGTAATAAAACTGTGGTTAGTCTGAAAAGACCCTTATAATGGGGCAGGTGCCGCCCACCATGGCTCGTGGTTATTACCTGGCTAATTGATTGGCACAAAATTAATTAATTTCGATTTTATTACTCTTTGGAAATGGATTCGAGTAAATTTTCAAAGTGATTATGAATATGTTATTTTAATAGTCTCTTTAAATTGTTATCTAAACTAATTTTATAGAGGTAAAGTTTGTGAGTTTGTTAGGTTGTAGGGGGGATCTACTGAACCGATTTTGAAAATTCTTTTACCAATTGAAAGCCACATTATTTGTTAGTGTCATACATATTAGCCCGAATAGTTAAAAGTAAATATGTTTATTGCCCAACGACGTGGGCACGAGTCGGCTAGATATATCTCATACTAGCGGCTCGTCCCGGCTTCGGACGGGTTTCGCAGCCTATTCAATGCAGACACACGAACAAGAAAATAAAATCTTTCCTCTTTATGATATTATAAGTATAGATTTATTTAGTTTTATTAAAAGGATCAGTCATCAGAAACAGAAAATAGTAAAATAGCATCACGACTTTAATCCCCAAGCACGGTAGATATCCCCTCCGATCTCTTAGTACCAAGTACCTACTCGAGATCATTCGAGGATGTCTAAGGGGGTAGTCAGAGGTACATCCAGATAGTACATAATGGAACTACGATAAGATAACACTTATGTTTCACTTTTAATTACAATTCTATTATTGACTATTTAAAAAAATACACCAGTTTTTCTGTTTAAACTTTTATATTACCGCTCGCTTGTTCAACTAACGACAACGCTCCAGACAGTAAAAATGAATGGAATATTCTACCCTCATAATACATTAAGACTCTCCCTCGCCCTGTTTCGGCCCCCCCCCCTGTTAGGGGGTTCACCAGCCACGCACAATCCGCTCGGTTCACGCACGTGCGCTGAACAGACATGCTGACAGCTGTATAATGTGAAATACCCATTTTTAGGCGTTTTTTATATACTGTAACATTATTAACCGATTGTTATAGAAATTGCTGGCATATTTTTTAGATTTTCTGAATATAAATAACTAGCTGACCTATTCCCACTTCGTTGGGCGGTAAACATTTTTACAAAGGTACTATCTAAATATATATAACTCAAAGGTGACTGACTGACTGACTGACTGACATAGTGATCTATCAACGCACAGCCCAAACCACTGGACGGATCGGGCTGAAATTTGGCATGCAGGTAGATGTTATGACGTAGGCATCCGCTAAGAATGGATTTTGATTAATTATACCTCCAAAAGGATAAAATAGGGGATAAAGTAGGGGAAAAAACTGCCACGCCGGCGAAGCTGCGAGCGGCCGCTAGTGTAAAAATAAAGATGCTCGGTGGCGCTAGTACATAAGTACTGATGATTGTTGTAAAATAACTGAATTAGAACTCGGCTTCGCCAACAGATGGCGTTAATAGAGGGTATACGGCATAAAATAGCGGCCGCTCGCAGCTTCGCCCGCGTGGCAGTTTTTTTCCCGTTCCCGTTATTTTTTCGGGATAAAAAGTAGCCTATATGTTAATCCAAGTTATAATCTATGTTTAGGTATTCCATCATTGAGCGTGAAAGAGTAACAAACATCCATCCATCCATCCATCCATACTTACAAACTTTCGCGTTTATAATATTAGTAGGATTTTCCGAATAAAATAATAATCCGACAGCTGCGGTTTTGTATCTGATGAAAGAATTGTAATTATTGGATTACATTGTTAGGTTAGGAAGTCGATGGATGGAAAGGGCTCAGAATCGTTCTTCCTGGAAACGTATAGGGGAGGTTTATATCCAGCAGTGGACTTCTACAGGCTGATGATGATGCTGATGATAGTGATGATTGTAATTATTTGATGTAATTATAGGCACTCGAGGCTTAACACCAGTATACCTCAGGTTGATGAACGCATAGTGCGTCGTAAGGGCACGTTTATAATGAGCGTGACCTGCGAGACAATGCTCTGTTATAGGTAATAGTAACCACTTAACATCAAGTGGGTCATCTGCTTGTTCCAGCAACAAGTCGCTTAAACAAAATCTAGCAACCTTTTTGTAGGCAACTACGTTAGACATGTTTGATAACATATATATCAATTATAAGAATGTTCCCCATCTTAAACCCCTGTTGTCAGGACTAAGGACTAAAAAAAGTAATTTTCAAGGGTTGAGAATTCCTTTCTCTCTAACACACAGACACACTCTAGAACACATCTAATTCATCATCATTCAAATTGTGTATATGTCCTATATTATGTTTCTGTGTGGTGAACAATAAAGAAAAGATCTAATTATCTAAAGAGTTATCTAGATAGGTACTCTTTAGATAAATAGATATCTATCTACGCATCAAGACAAATATACCCTGATAATTTCAGCATGACAGCCTACAGATACCATCACCACACCTGCACCACAAAATAAAACGTGGTTTTAAATTTTAAACCTCCAACATAAAAAGAAAACCAAATTCACAAATTCCCTGTCGTCACATTAACTGTCCGAACATTTCTAAAATGCTTATCCATTCAGCTTCCATCCGTCTCAAACCTTCAGCTCCCAAATTACAAACAAACAGAACGGCTGGTTTACTGAACGTTAAACATTGATGGTTATTCAGTATCTTAGTCAACGCTCAGTACATATAGTAATCACCATGTCATCATGCAATATACCTACACGGAAAAATACCATGGATGTTATTTTTTTTTATACAACTTGCAGGCGATAGTTACCACATAAAATCAGGTGGGCCACATGCTTGTTTCATCAGCAATCAAAAAAAATAAGGTTATCGTTACTTATCTTAAAGATGCCTGAAACTCCAGGGACTTTTCCACCCTTTAAATAATCGCTTCACGTAAAAATCCCTAGTACATATATTTAGAATAGAATAGATAATCATTTATTCAGCTACCACATAGCAAAACTTGAAATAAAATCTAAAAAGAACAGAAAATCTAAGAAAATTAACACAAAAAAAAAACGTTTTAGGGTGTTGGTGAAAAGTAATTCAACCTAGTAGAAACGTTTAAAGCAGGGAAATAAAACACTTGTATTGAAACCAGAGTTGTCAGAACCTTCGCAAAGAACTTGATACAGCTGCGAGCTGATTATACTCTCTCTGCAACATTCACAGGATTATGTCTCGTGAATGTTTTGTGCCTCATTGTGGATTCTGGACGAGGGTCTCGACGGCTCGATGATGAATGGCCTTCCCTTTTTATCAAATAATTACCTAGATCAGCATATGGTAATGTTAGGGTCGAACTTGACGCCTTTGTCCAACATGTTGCATGGGTTTTTTGTAAGCATTTACATACCTGCCCGAAATTTCACAATTTTTATATAGTGTATGCGACGCGACGTGCTTTGTGAAATACGTCAGATTTTGTGCCAGGAGCCATTTAAACCGTAGACTAATTAGTCTAACATCATGCTAAAAACGTTTGATTGTGTCAGAATACACATGGAATAGGCATAAGATATCAAAAAAGTTAAGTAAATCTTTTTCAGGGTGTTTTTTCTGATTACCACCTTTCGAGTGAAGTGATGTTAAGTCAAATTAATCAGGACTATCTATATATCTATTCTATACCAATTACAAGAATCTTTATCTTGGCTGACTGATATTATACAGACAAAGCACAGCCGTAGGCGCTGGCCGTAGAGATTTGAAGATGTTAGGGTATATTTGTCTTGGCATAGAGGTGTAATAAGAAATTAACTCCTGAAATTTAACCCAAATCAAGTACAACAGGGGTTGAAGTTTGTTTAAAAATAACTTCAGTTGACGAAGTCGCGCGCGTTTTCGCAAGACAAGTTTTTTTTATACAACTTGTTGATGGACCCAGCAGATGGCCCACCTGATGTTAATTGGTTACCATCACCTATAACAAAGCATTGCCTCGTAGGTCACGCTCGTTAGGAACGTCACCGACGATACACTACTCAGCGTCCATCAACCTGAGGCAAACAGGTGTTAAGCCTCATGTGCCTAATTACACCGGCACCCACACCCTTCGAACCGGAACACAGCAAGCTACTAGGCGGCAGAAATAGGCATAGTGGTAGTACTGCCCCAGACGAGCCCTTCACAAAGAGCTCTACTACTACTAAAAACATAACAAAGTTAATTATCACCGTTACTAAAGAATAAAGATGAAATTGACTGTCATATTGACGACCGATTTGGCGCGGCGGGCGAATGTCCACCTGCGACATAGGAGGTTACGGGTTCGATTCCCGCCTTGGGATAAATGTTTGTACGATCTGCAAATATTTATTCCGGGTGTTCTGGGTGTTTTCTATGTATAATAAAAAATATCTATTCATGTAATGTATATCAGTCATCTAGTACCCGTAACACAAGGTATGCTTAGCTTGGGGCTAGATGATGCTGTGTGGATTGTCCAGCATTATTATTATTATTATATATTGTTCACAGGACGCATCAGGCAAATGCATAGCTACACAGAAGCATCTGGTAAAGGAGAGTCCGGACATGCTGGCCATCTCCTCATGGACAGGGCAGGTGCCGCGGCGGCCGCACTTGCCGCTCGGCGCGAAGCTGACACAGCTGATGGCTCTAGGCTCCCGACGAGACCCTGGGAATGTCGTGTGGATGCTGGCGAAGAACGAAGCTGAGTTGAAGTGAGTGTTCGAAATCTTTATTTCTGTGTGGAGCTTATATTTTTTTAGATGACTTGCTTGTTTAGGGTTTCGTACCCAAAGGGTTAAACGGGACCCAATTACTAATTAATAAAAAATTAATATTTAAGGGGGCTCTCATAGAACAAACGTGATTTTTTTTGCCATATAGGTAATGGACAGAACCCTTCGTGCACGAGTCCGACTCGCACATGGCCGGTTTTTTTAACCCTACTACTGTTGTTTTACAAGCACAAGGCCACCTGATGTTAAGTATAAACTATCACCTGTAACAAAGCATTGCTTCGTAGGTCACGCACATAAGGTGCATGCCCTACGATGCACTGCCCTGCCTACGAGGCATTCTGGTGTTAAGCCTCATGTGCCTGTAATTTTGTTTTTTGCTGATTGAAAAAGTAGATGGACCACCTGATCTTAAGTGGTTACCATCATTTACATCAATGAATTGCCTTGCTGGTCACGTTCGTCAGGAACGAGACCTACGATGTACTGCACCGCATCTATTTAACATCGATGCACGGCTAGTTTCAAACTCACGACCTATGATATAAAGTGGGATCACTTCCACTAGCCCTTTGGTGCTCTTAATGAAAAACTAATGGTATGAAAACTATGATTAAGTTCACTGATAGTAAACAGTTTTGCTATAAAAGCAATTTTTCTCAAAGCTCACTCATGTTTACTGTACTGAAAGGTAAAATAAACTTTTTCTTTCGCAATTTCCAATAATTTATCCACGGAGCAATTCTAGTCGATTGTTGTTTTCAAAGTCAACCCCTTATTCGGTTCAGTGACCCTTGACAAATAGTCAGCGTCGAGATTTTAATAAAACGTAATTGAGTGCCGATTTCTTTTGATTATGGGATCAAGATAATAATTCGAACGGATTTGATAGTTTTACTAGATCTACATGTACAGTCAGCTGCATTAGAATGTATACAATTTGTAACTTTCACCACGGTATTTCAGCAAAACAATGAACTCTTACGTCTCAAAAACTAGAAAGTCATGAATTTAGATGATGACCTCACTTATTTTTTGAATAATTGTTGTGTAAAACTTTTTAGGACTGCTGTGAAACCAACTCAGATACTAAACTACCAGTCGTAGAGACTTTGTTATATGTAATGGTAACCACCTAACATCAGGTGGGCCATCTGCTTGTTCCACCAGCAAGTCACATAAAAAAATCTTTGTTACACAACTTATTATATCTTACTAGCGGCCGCTCGCAGCTTCGCCCGCGTAGCAGTTTCTCCCGTTCCCTAGTTAGTAGCCTATATGTTAATCCAGGTAACAATCTATACTTATTCCAAATTTCATCCAAATCGGTCCACTGGTTAGAGTGTGAAAGAGTAACAAACATCCATCCATCCATACTTATAAACTTTCTCGTTTATAATATTAGTAGGATTTTTCAGACATTATTGTCCCACTGAAAGGCTCTTATATATAAAATGTTTTATTCCACCACCTTACAGAAACTTTATTTCAGAAAGTAGAAATACATGAGACCAGACATAAAATGGATTCCGATAACATCGGATTTCAGCGAGAGTTCCCGTTGAAAGTTTATTTATCTGAGTTGTCTGGACCAATAGTCTCTAGTACCCAATGTTACAATGTGGATTTACTGTCTTGCTTTTACGTTACTTTGTAAACTTACAGAGAAATGTTGACCATAGTTTGTAACAAAGCTAGCTTTGATATTATGTGACTGTCACATTGTCGTGATTACGGTTCCGAGGCACACACTCACGCGTTT
Organism: Electrophaes corylata; assembly: GCA_947095575.1. Classification (NCBI taxonomy): domain Eukaryota; kingdom Metazoa; phylum Arthropoda; class Insecta; order Lepidoptera; family Geometridae; genus Electrophaes; species Electrophaes corylata. Next base: position 2,449,603 of record OX352716.1, on the reverse strand, counting down.
GCACACTTTATATACAACAACGTCTAACCCCAAACTAAGCATAACTTGTACTATGGGAACCAGATGACTGATAAAATACGTATATACTTTCACTTTTGTTGTATAAGAGCCCCCTTAAATACTTATTTTATTCTGTTTTTTAGTATTTGTTGTTATAGCCGCAACAGAAATACCTACATCATCTATGAAGATTTTAACTATCAAACTATCACGGCTCATGAGATACAGCCTGGTTATAGACGGGCAGACAGACATGCAACGGAATCTTAGTAATAAGGTCCCGTTTTACCCTTTGGCTACGGAACCCTAAAACACTCTCCGAAATGTATCCTGAAATATAGAGAAACATGGCTGTGAAAATGCATATTGGCTTTCCGTTTGATCATTCCAATTCACAAAGTGTACCTACCTACCTACTCACTGTTGTAAGCTAAAGTACCTGCGGATTACTATTCATCATACTGAAAGGTTGTGCAATTCCGTGTATTGAGGCTGTCGAACCAATCGAGTAATTGTCGAACGCGTTGGAGAATTTACGATACAGCACATTTAATAATAAATAATAATACACAATATTCACGCAATGGCTTCTAGCCCCACACTAAACAAGCTTGTACTTCTTCTTCTTCACCTGCATCGGCCCCGTCTGAAAACCAGCGCTGCATCAACCTCAGCACGATTGATGCAGAATTTATGTTGAGACAGGCACCAATTTGGCCCATGCAATAGTTTCTTCATTATTTTGTATTGTAGTTTATAGATGTTTTAATTTTTTTACTTTTTTTGTTTATTTGTCTTTCTTTTAGGACCAAATAAACGAATTTTCTTTCTTTCTTCTTCGTGTCGTATAAATACATATATATTATATGAGTTGTTGACTAGGAAATCAATCTTTGAGTAAACAGTCAGTATCTGAGCGTCCTGTTTCCTGGGACGGAATCATTATGTACCAGCTAAGACTGTGTTTTTAATGATGACCTATGTTTTCGTTTATGTGCGAAACGCTGAACCAGTATAACATATTCACACTTCACCTAGTTATAACATACTTCCTTAACATCCTTCTATCTCATAAATAATTCAACATGCCGCAAAACGAGTTTAATTCATGTTATTCCGACTTCTAGACCAAAACAACCTTTATAGCCCGAGAGCGAGATGGAGCTATCTATGTCATGATATAATAAAAGAAGGAACAGATACAACACTCTTTTGTGTTCGCCATTCAATTTTGAGCGTACAAATTATGTCACTAACGTTCATATTGGCGACGCGACGCGACGCGGTGTGATCTAAGACACCTGCGACTAAATTGTGAGTATGGTACCTATAGGTGCTGGACCAGCATTCTCCATCTAGAATCATGCCAGCACTACACGTCACGAAGTTCAAATAGAAGAACCTATTGATCCTAAAGTCAAAATCGTAAAGCTCATTTTACCTCTAAAGTAAGACCAAGCATGATATAAAACTGCTAAATTCGTAGAACTAGCCTCGTGGAAATTGTAGGGTTATATACCCCTTCATAGCAGTAATCCGAGGATTTTCTTATTGAGCCCCTCTTAGATTGGGGTTTAGCGTTTTTGCGGTAATTTTAAGGATTTCAGCCTTACTAGTGTTTCTTCGTTGTTTTGAAATGCTTTTGGCGTACATGTCTTTGTAAGTTTTTAAACTTTATGGGCATTTGACATTAGGATTGCAGACCACACCGTCTGCGCTCAAGGTAGAAACACATTACCCGAGTAAAATATAAGCATAGTATATGTATGTATGTATATTATATGTGTGCAAGTATATATTATTATAACTTTTTAAACTATCATGGTTTTGATCAATCTTTTGGATAGAAACGGGATATTTACCATCAAACTCAAAAATCATGGTAAATATCCCGTTTCTATCCAAAATATATATTATTATGTTAGGTGTAAATATGTCAGTAGGTTTATCCAAATTCATACTACGAAAATGTTAAATAGGTAGAAATTATTTCCTCTCTTTGTACACGGTCCCACCTCTATTTTCACTCTACTATCTCCTTGAAGGTTTGCTGGAATAGAACTTTCTTTAGGGTTAAGCCCGTCTATGTACATGTCTTACGGTGTACAATAAAGAAAAATAAAAAAAAAACAATACTAACCATCGTCTAGCCTAGCCTAAAGCAACCTTTTTTCACTACAAGTTTCTACAAGTTTCTGAGTTCTGAATCCTGTATTATTTATTCTGCCAACGCGGTTAATTTTTAAGAAAAAACATCAGGTAGATACCAAGCCTCATTTTGATTATAATAAAAATGTAGGCTCAAGTCGATTCTCCTACCGCACGTGATCTTATTAAAAATGTATAGATGTGTAAAGATCTTTACAATCAATACTTATTTTTTATAAATTATAAATAAGTATGTATAGTACGCGGTGGTCTAGTGGTAGTGACCCCGCCTTCTGATCCTAAGATCGTGGGTTCAAATCCGGTTGTGCACCAATGGGTTTTTCTGTTCGAAAAAATGTGCGCAATACCAGTGCTCTCAAACGGTGAAGGAAAACATCGTGAGGAACCAGTTAGTATTCTAGCAGCAGCAATGGGCTTGCCACCTGTCACGTATTGAATAGTAACTACTGCAAATGTATTATCTAGATGTACGTCTGAGTACCACCCTTAATACACACAGTATACATATAGTTCATGGAAAGCGTTCTGTGACGATGACGTGATGATTCCATGATTTTTATTCACCCAAAAATGGCTCAACGCACCTCAAAGAAGTGAAAAACGACTTGGTCGAACCATGCGGTCGAACCACGTGACCAGAAGCTTTTGACTTAAAATTATTCTGCAAAACACCCAGACTGAGGACAAAGATCTTTTATTATTAATATCACAAGTGTTTGTCCTTGATATTTAATATATTAGCATGTATTCTAAAGACACACTTCTAGTTTGTTATTCCTCTCACGCATTACAATTTCAATATATATCTATTCTTGTACAATAGCGTAATAAAAGAATAAAATAAAGGTTGCCAGTAAACTGTTATGGCCAACGTAGTCCGTAAACAAAAGACCGCTTACGAGGTAGAATGGAACGACGTGCCTCTGCTTGCAGTTTTGTTTTTATTTTAAAAAGTATAATAGAATGGTTGGTAGTCCCATGTACCTACATTGTGAAAATGGGAATCAACCCCCGACCGTGGGCTTATATAGCACGATTGTAAACTTTTAAAAACGTCGCCAAAACTGCCAAAACTAGAAAACAATTTTTTTTTTAATAATAATAACTTTATTTGATCATAATAAACGACAGCTAATTACATTCCAATCCATGTACCTATGCATACGGTACCTAACAAAAACTTTAAACTTCCACAAGATATTCTATGTTTTAGTTAGGTACTCAATTTGATTGTAACCTTCCTAGGTACCTTTGTATACAAACTTGGCTCACACAAATACAATATAACACCCAGACAGAGGACAAACATCTATTATGTTCATCACACAAATGTTTGTCCTCGTTGGGGCTCGAACCCACAACCTACAGCACACAAGGCAGACGTACTACTAACTGAGCTGTGAGCCCAGGCAATTATGACTCATTACTGAATCCATTCCATCTACAGTGAAGATTCAGTATTACGTATCAGTGTTTACTGAACTCCAGAACCCGGCTATATTTTATGCGCCGCTATAAAACAAACAAACCCCATACAAGACGCTATGCAAAAAGAACACGCGTAATCGGTTCGCGAAACCATCACATAATTTATTTCAAACAAGCTCTTAAAATTGGCAGCATTACTCACCGTCTTGGAATAGAAACCTGATATTATATCATTATTTATAATAATTGGGTGAAAGGGGATAAAACGGGTGGAACGGCACCCGAGCTGGTCCGTGACGCGAGGAAAAAAGGCTATTCATCACGCTACCGTGTTACCAACTGCTTCTAATCACACTACTTTATCTTATTACACTGCTTTTTCCAATTAGTAATCTTATTAGAATTGGCCACAGTCATAAAGTTATTGTAATTGCAAACAAGCGAATTGAAACTGGCAGATGACACACCTGATGTTAAGTGGCTACCATCAGTTATAGCAAAGCATTGCCTCGCAGGTTACGTTCGTTGGGAACATACACGACAATGCAATGCTCTGCGTCCATCAACCTGAAGCATACAATTGCCTATATTTTCTTACAGGCACACGTCATTCTTACTTTGTGTAGTATTATTTTTTTACAAAAAAATATTTGTTGAAAATTTCCAGTCTTCTTCTTTTATTTCTGGCGATTTCCGAAGTCGAAGTCTCTACGTCCAGTGGTTTAGACTATGCGTCGTCTATTTACCAGTTAGTTATTCAATCAGTCAGTCAGGATAAAAACTCTTATAATTGGTACAGGTAGATAGATACCCTTGTATCTAAAAGTACCTACTTACAACCATTTATATGTATATTATCTCGATGTAAATGTAATAAAAATAAATTGTAAATAAAAGAGGTCGAAACATGTCATAAATAAATTAGAGCCCATTTCCGAAAACCCGCCTTTCCGTTTCGGAAGCTATAAAATCTGGGTTCCCTAGATTTAGCGTTGTCACGACAACTTATTACACTGTTAGCCACTAAGACTAACGCTCACTCAATAACAAAATAATATTTACGTCAGTCAGATATAATAGAGATAATTCGTATTATTCATTTATTTAATTATTTATGTATTTATTCATTTATTTATTGATATATTTATTTATTTACTTAAACTTAATATTATCTTTATTAGAAAGTACTCACAGCTTAGTTGGTAGTAGCTCTAGGAGTTCGATCCCCACTAAAACATTTGTGTGATGAACATTAATGTTTGTTCTGAGTCTAGATGTGGTATTAAATTGAGTTTTTTTTTGTATATAATGATAATGAGAAGAGAAGATTAGCCAACCAGATCCCTTAGTACAAGCTTTGCTTAATTTGAGGACACGCGTCGACTGTCTCAGATATTATGTATGGGATAGACAGAGACAGAGCCAGGGCGAGCAGACCCGCACGATCTACACTAGTGTAATCACTTCTATGCAACATGTAGGTATGTACACGAACCGGAAGACGAAGCGTAGGACGTCCTCCTACCCGATGGACTGACGACATGTTAGGACCGCGGGAAGTCGATGGATAGAAAGGGCTCAGAATCCCGGAAACGTATGGAGCAGTGGACTTCTACAGGCTGATGATGTGATGGTGATGAACATGTATGTGACTTCTGACGCGTCACGACACGTGTGTCTAATGTTCTTTAAACCATCACATTAGAATACAGAAGTAGAATACTTCTTGCCTCGCCAATGCGCGACCGGCCTTATAAGACAGTTTTATTCAACGTAAAGTATAGCTATGCTGTCTATGGGGAGAGCTTAGTACGATTTACACGTGGACTAGTCATGAAGACAGCGAGGAAAATATCGTAGCCTGGAGGGACTCACCTAGAAAGGAATCTGAAGGTAACTATCTGTCTTTCCCTCTGAGAAATAATTTACCTAATTTAGCTTATAAAAATATCAAACGAGAGACAAAAATGCTTCATTGATTCTCTTTTTTAGAGAAGTAAGTTATTAATAAGCTAATAGGTAGTAATAAACAGAGATAGGGCACAAAAATATTGTTCTGGGTATTTTCTATGTATAACAAAAAATATCTATGTATGTATTATATCGTATTAAGTATATCAGTCATCTAGTACCCATAACACAAGCTCTACTTATCTTGGGGCTAGATGATGCTGTGTGGATTGTCCAGCATTATTATTATATTATTATAACCACTACGATATACCATGTTTCTGCCGCCAAGCAGCTTGATGTGTTCCAGTTTGAAGGGTGAAATTACAGCACATGAAACGTAATATCTGTAAAATAGATCAATATAATTAATAAAGAATATATTTGGATACATGTACCAGACGTGAATACAAAAAAGATAGAAATGAACAGAATTGAATCTAAAACAAATATACATGAGGTGTAAGCCACTATATAAGCCCTTGGATTAAGCGTTTGAATTCCAATTCTGCGAATTTACCAGTGGAATTGTTTAAATACGTTGGCGATCATTAAGAAGATATGCAATTACTGCAGCTTTAATTGAAATGCGAGATAAATTCCAGATAACAGACTGAATTCAATGATTTAAGGTATCTGGATTGTACAGACACCATCATTGTACAGACATACTCTTTTATAAGTAAAAAGACTGCCTCCCTGATCGGGTGCGGGGCAGTCTCAACTGCATCCTGAGGGCTGTTGCAGACAGCTGGACATCTCCGCTGTGGAAATACCTTATGCGGAAGACAATACATGCAGGAATTGAAATTCTAAATTCTAAAAGTTACTGCAATTTTCAAATACACTATGGTTCTACCTACACGCTATAGATAGATACAATTTGAGACTGCCATGTGAAATTGAATTTCATATCACCGCTTGTAATTGGGATATGAAATTCATTAATAATATTATTCACTAATAATATTAGAAGTAATCGATAGTTTGTGAACAACTTTACATATTAAAAAGATTTGAAGTTCGTTTCCAAGCTAATGAAACGAACTCTAATTACTGAAATCCATTCCATATCCGAAAAGCTTCAGTGCTATGTGAAAATTCTCATTTTACGACTGTCTAAGACCACATCACTTATATCCTTTATCTACGGCCATGTCAGCAAGGGCGTGCGCTTAGCTACAGTTTTATAAAACAAGAGGACCGTATAAAACGGGCGTAATATAGATAAATCAAAAAATAAATATCATTAGGGATATCACATCAGTCACTTACAAATACTGTTTTTTGTCCGACATTTTATTTAAATTATAATACTATCATGACTAATATTAACATAATAAGAATAATTGTTGACTAACATAATATGGACCTAAATTGATTTTTGTGATGTATAAATGAATTTTAGTTATTTTAAGTTTATTGGCCAGAAACAAATATTTACACGTACCTTATAAGCCTTTTGTCCCACTGCGGGAATTTTAGTAGTAGTAGACCTCTTTGTGAAGGGCTTTTACAGGCACATGAGGCTTCACACCTGTTTGCCTCAGGTTGATGGACGCTGAGTAGTGCATCGTAAGGCACGTTCATAACGAGCGCGACCTACGAGGCAATACTTTGTTATAGGCCATGGTAACCACTAAACATCAGGTGGGCCATCTGCTTGTTCCACCAGCAAGTTGTATTAAAAAAATTGTACCATACTTGCCTCAGCCGATAGTCACCGTATAAGTCAAAATAGATACACATACAACTAGATGGCAGTATGGGCGATATTATTTGTTAGGAATCAAATTGAAAATGCATCTGGTATGTTAATTATAGATATTTTCTGAGTTTATTCATTTGTTTACTTTTTTAGTTTCCTGACTGGCGTCATTAATGATTGAATTTACAAATCAATTGGGAAAAGTTTTTTTAGAATATGTCTCGTTATAACTTTTGTATTGGATGGAAAACCGTCTTTGAACAGTGAGCATTTTTTAAGAAATAAAAGTAACGACCGTGGGGATGAAGGGGTTCAAATAAAATTAATCCTTAGGGAGGTCCTGGTTCGCATTGTCAGAGACCAGGTTGCCAGCGCCGGCTAAAACATATTCCCAAACCTTATCGAGTTACTTATTATCATTGTATAAAGTTGCGTGAAGGAGCATTTACTATACATACACTTACAACATTTTAATAATAATATATTTATCTGTATTCGAATTTCGTATTGATGAAATACTTGGGTGAAAAATAATTAATGAATATTTGTGAACATTTTTACCGAACATCACACAAGTGTTTGTCCTTGGTAAGAATCGAACCCACAACCTACAGAATAAAAGGCAGAGCTACCATTGACTGAGCTGTGAGGATAGTCTGGTAGACAGTAGTCTTGTATTCTCTTATTTGAATTGATTAGATATTGTAAGCATTACTATCAGTTGAAGCGAAGCGTGTGCAATCTTTTGAACTTCTGTGGCACTTTATATTATGTTCTTGGTATGTCTGTCTTAACATGTTTTCTGTCTTGCCTTCACCTTATTAAGTTAGATTAGCACCACACTGGAGCTTCATAATTTACATTATGATTAATTTATAAAAGAATCATACAAAAACACGGTAGGAACCAAGCCGAAGGTTTTTCTAGGCTTGGTCGCGAGGAACTGGCGCTTAGATTCACCTGCGTGGTAGGAAAGACGTTCTAGATAATCCCTGCGGATATTACTGAATAAATACTTTTTAACTTTGACTTTGACAAAATTGGGCAAGGACGAAACAGCTTTCTATGTGAATGCGGCCAAAAGGGTCACGTGACATATTGAGCCATTTACATCCTACCGCCATTTTTATCCACTATGTAATTACGTACCTCGCTTTCAATGTAATTACTGATCCTATTAATATTCGATTGGGTTAATGAGGTTGTGAATATACATTAGAGTAAATTGATATCGGTGTTTTTCTGTGCTAATTATAATTATATGTTTATTGCTAACCAGGGAGTGGATGTCAGCTATTTCAAGAACGGTAAGTTCAGCTGACAGACAATTTTGCTAATGTCAAGTGAATGAATTGAAATAGTTTTTACTCAAGTCAGTCAAACTCTGTCGTATCGTCTGTCATTGGTTTTGATGAAAAAGATTTTCCAATGATAATCATCATCCCATAAGAATATAAAAGATTTTTTAGAAAGTTTTGCAGGTCATGTTCGTTAAGAACGTGCAATACACCATGTACTGCTCTGTGGAGGCATGCAGGTGCTATGCCTCGTATTTTCACAAGCACCCTTCAAACCAAAACATAGCTTTATTATTGTATTAAGTATATCAGTCATCTAGTACCCATAACACAAGCAGCTTGGGCTAGATGATGCTGTGTGGATTGTCCAGCATTATTATTAATGATGAATGTCGAACCGGTATCGGTGATCCTGGTCTAATCATTGCTTGTTTCCAGCTGCCGCCTCCGCCTCACATTGAGCTGGTGATGTCAATGCCGTACCTTCGCACTGCGTTCAAAAGACCAACTGTCAGAGTGAGACGTAAGTACTAAAAGTTTAAGTCCATTGCTAAGAATATGGACTAAAGTCTTCTTATTCTATGGTCCATTGAAAAAAAAAGTACTTCACGTTTTGAATCCTCGGTAGATATCTCAGATCTCAAATGTCTAAGAGGAGCACAGGTGGTCTAGTGTGAGTAACCGCGCCTTCTGATCCTAAGGTCGTGGGTTCGAATCCGGTTGCGCACTAATAGCGATAAGGCTGCCTATTATAATTTTTTAACTTGGTCCGTCCTTAACAAATTATCCTTGGGTATAATAAAGTGTTATCTATCTATCTATCTCATGGATTTTCCTATTCGAAACTGTGAAGGAAATCTTCGTGAGACAGTCAGTAGTGTTCTAGCAACGGCGATGGGCTTGCATCCTGTCATGTATAGACAACTTACTACTGCAAAATGTAGGTATGTGTTAAATGTAATATTTGGACGTACCTTCTATCCCCCACGACCCCGTACGACTATCCCCCTTAAACATCCTCAAAGAATCTTTGTTCGTGCTACTTACGTTATAAAAGATCTGAGTGGATATCTACCGTGCCTTGAGATTATAGTCGTGACTGTTTTTGTTTCTCTAGCAATTATAAGAATCTTTGTAATGAAATATAAAGGTGTCACTCTTGCGTGACTTATTTCAACTTACTGAAATTCATCTCCAAACAAGACACAGAGAGGTATCATTATGAAAGAGTTGAAGTTTATATTAAGACTAAACACGAGCGAAGCCGCAAGAGTTTACACTAGCAATTTGTATATACGTAACGATAGTACTCATTGGATAGTACCTGGCAGAATGCCAGTGTTGCATTGTTACCCATGCAAAAATGGGTCATGGTGTAGCAGACATGATAGATATGATATGAACCATGGACTTATTAACCCATCGTTTCAATATTCACACCATAAAATGCCACTGAAAACCATAGCTCTTGTAGCAAATTAGTGGTGGTCTTTTTTGTCACCATTTTAAAAAGAAAGGTTCTTACCCACCGTCCACCTCCCCGTAGACCATCTGGATGTTTCATTGATAGTTTTTTTACAACAGCTCACCTTTGTTTACCCGGGTGATCCTTGAAAAATATTTAGTTACCACCGTCCGCATTGTTATCAAAACTCACACAACATACAGGTTTGGTTATGTTAGAACATTAAAAAAACGCGCGAGGCAATCGAGCGGAGCGAGCGTGCTGCGGCAGCAGCCACCGAAGCGCCGAAGCTATTACGTAGGCAGGTGATGGGGCATACTTAGCTGTCCACAAAACTAGACGGTCTTCAGTTGCGTCACCTACCAAAATGCTACAGTGGAGTTTTAAACACTTTTTCGTGTCGACAAGGATAAAAGTCACTTTCAACACTACAAAGTCAAAGTGTATTTATAGTAGTAGTATTTATATTTAGTGTACAATTCACAGTTATCTGATAGCATAGCAAAATTGAATCAAACGGTTGAGATAAATGATCTCGATCTGCCCATTTCTCTGAAGTTACGAAATCGATTTGATCCAAAGGAAGTTACATTTAAATTCGCATTTTTCCAATAATCACTCGCTGTGAGTGAAGGAAGCTTTATTAATGAGGACTTTGGAATTGATTTATCCCGGTATTAGTATCCAATTCCCTCTAAGCTAGGTCATTCCACTTCTGTGTGCTATTATGCGGCTGTTGGACGATGGGAGTCCATACAAAAAGAATACGAAAAACATTTTGAGTTTAAGATATTTCAACCATAAAAATAATATTATTTGGATATTTTGATCAAAATATATTTTTTGAATTGCGAGATACTGCCAAAAAACCGGCCAAGTGCGAGTCGGACTCGTGAACGAAGGGTTCCGTACTATTATTAATAATAAAAATTGCAAAAAAATCACGTTTGTTGCATGAGAGCCCACTTAAATATTTATTTATTCTGTTTTTTAGCATTTGTTGTTATAGCGGCAACAGAAATACATCATCTGTAAAAATTTCAACTCTCTAACTATCACGGTCCATGAGATACAGCCTGGAGACAGACGGACATACAGACAGACAGACAGCGGAGTCTTAGTAATAGGGTCCCGTTTTACCCTTTGGGTACGAAACCCTAAAAAAGGACTTAAAAATGTGTTTGTCTTTGACAACAAGGTATGGAATACGATTGTAAATCTTATAAGCATTATTTTGTCATTTATTCGCCTTAAAAAGTCTTATTTTATGAAACTTAACGATTCTAATATGTTTTTGCTACGCCGTAGCAAGCCTCTACGGACGGACAATAAGATACGTTTTTACGGCAAAGCCACTGTACCGATCGTGATGAAATTTGGCACAGATATGTATTTTGTAGGCGCACATAAGCTACTTTTTATTAATATCGAATGGGTGATTTTTCCTTAAAAAACGACATTGTTCCTTGCCAATGATTGCCAAAATATGTTATTGAATGATATTTAGTTTCGTTTTATCAGTGAACTGTACGTAGTGTTGTCATATAGAGTCAAACGGCTGTTATACCAAACTGGCACTCATATATTTACTTTTCACTGTTCTTGAACAAAGATAGATAAAGATAGGGTATCGTTACTAAATCTGCAATCAGTTTTATGCCAGCGTCAACGATTTAAAATAAAAGATCGATGTTTTTTTTAATAAAATATCTCTTTCGCTCACTCACGTGGTGTCGATGAAACAAGCGCGTGTCATGCCGTGGTGATAAAGAGTTCTTAGTATTTAAGCCTATCAGCCCCATACTTTGTGTATAGAAGTTATTGCACTAAATCAGACGGCGTCTGCTCCGCCTGTCTGTCTGTCATACAAAATGTTTGAGACAGTCGACGCGGGTCCACGCGGGACATATCATACAAAAAAACGGTAGGAAACAAGCCGTAAGTTTCTTGCCGGTTCTTCTAGGCTAGGTCGCGAGGAACTGGCGCTTAGAGTCACCTAGATTTAAGACGTTTCAAGATGATCCCTGCGGATATTACTGAATAAATGATTTTTGGCTTCGAATTTGAATTTGACTTCACGTGTGATGTGTGCCTTTACTTGTTAAACTTTCTAACCCAAGGTTGCCTTTTCTGGAATTTCATCGTACATGTTCTTACAATAACTCTTGTTGCGTTCAGTGTAACAGCAAATCTGTGTAGCTTGGGTCATTGGGAGTGTCATTATTATCCTGCTTGTAAATCAATATCTAAGGTAGGGTAACTTTTATGCATGAGCTTTGTCTCGTAACAGGTTAATTTATCAAGTAAAGCTGATGCTGAAGCTTATTTTTCCTTTCAGACGGATTTCAGAGGCAACGCGCAGATAATGTGATAAGTTACCAACCCAGTCTTTGTGCAAAAATGTTGGAAAATACGTTTAATAAATTGCAATAGAAGATATTAGGAGATTGCATTGGAAACAATATTTTGATTAAAAAATGCAGGTGCTAAGCCTTACGTTCCTTTTTTTATACAACTTGCTGAATATGTGGATGTGGAACAACCAGATGATCCACCTGATGTTAAGTGGTTACCATCGCCTATATTAAAGCATAACCTCGTAGATCATATTAGAACCGTGCCCTACGATGCACTGCTCAGCGTCCCACAACCTGAGGCATACAGGTGTTAAGGCTCATGTGCCTGTAATGTCACCGGACCCACACCGTAAGCTGCTCGGTGGCAGGATTGTAGTACTTCCCTGAACGAGCCCTTCACTAAGAACTCTACTACTAAACGCTTCCTGTGCACAGCGCCTCAGCTGCTAGCTCTGCTCATTACGTGTTCCTAGCAGTAAGATCATAAGAGTATGATGGATGAAAGTGATAATAAGATATAACGTGACGCGACAAAATTACGTAAAACTTTACTATTATCTTACTATGTTAATATGTAAGGTACGCCAAGGGACTACCTGAGTTAGCCCTCTGTCACTCCGTATCGGGAGCGCCAAGATATCCCGCACTTATTTGTATATCAAAGTCAAAAATCATTTGTTCAGTAATATCCGCAGGGATCATCTTGAAACGTCTTAAATCTAGGTGAATCTAAGCGCCAGTTCCTCGCGACCAAGCCTAGAAGAATATACACTAGTGAAACGCGCGCGACTCCACCCGCGTAAAATTATTATCATACGAACTTCAACGCCCGCTACCCAAATACCCAACACGTACCCAAACGGTTAAGTTAAGAGATCGGAGAGGATATCTACCGTGACTGGTGATTAAAGTCGTGATGCTATTCCTTTTTTTCTTTAGCTTAATGTTCGCTACGCCAGAAACCTCAAATTTATTCATGCTATGCCCCATGTCATAAATATTTACGCATACCAAATTATAAGAATGTTTGTCCTGGCTGACTGACTCTGACATATAGACAACGCACAGTCTAAACCACTGGTCGTAGAGACTTGTTACGTTCAAGGTATATTACTCTTGGTGCGTAAAAGTGTACTAAAAAAGGAATTTCTAATATTCAATCCCTAAACAGGTACAGCGGGGGTTGAAGTTTATATGAAAACAAAACTCTGTCACGCGGGCGAGTTTATGTGAAAACAAAACTTTGTCATGTTGCAAGTTATTAATATAGGGATTGACTCACACCTCTCATTTGAGAAGTTTCATTTTGCGTAATACTCAAATTGAAGTGAAGCTTTTGTACATTAGTTACTGATATTTACTCTGCGCTTGAACTGAGCAAATGAAATGACTACGTGACTGGAGGTAACAAAGTTTGTCTTGTTGAGCCAAAAGGGGACTGCGGAATGTGATGGTAATTTTAATTCGTGTTATGTAGGGAGCAGTGTACCTTATTTTCAGATAAGGTTACATGACTGTACTTATTTCTGTCACCAAGAACTAGAAGAATCTTTGTATTGACTGACTGACTGACTGACAACGCATAGCCCAAACCACTGGTCATAGAAGATTTTACCATTAATTATGCTATGCATTATTTTTTGCTGAGTTTTAATTTAATTAAAAAAAAGAGCTCAAATTGTATTTTTCTAAACTGGTGTAACTTTCTTTATTATAAGATCTTTCTAAATAAAGTATTTCAATTAATCGTGAACAAGATTAAACTTTCTTCCAAACAAAATGTTACAAAACATTCCAACAGGTTTAATACAAAATACACCAACATTTTAACTGGTGGTTACCCAACGATCCGTACTGCTACTAACGAATGTTCGTAGATTGAAAGAATCAGGCATAAATTAGGCGACTTTTAATCACATTAATTTATAATAGCATGCATAGTTTAGTTAGTAGTATCTTTGTGAAAGACTCATACGGGGAAGTACTACCATCATAGCCTTTTCTGCCGTCTAACAGTTACTGTGTTCCGGTTTGAAGGGTGTGGGTACCGATGAAATTACAGACACGAGGCTTAATATCTGTATGCGTCAGGTTGATGGACGCAGCATAGGAACGAACGTGACCTACGTGGCTTTGTTATAGGTTTTTTTTATACAATTTGCTGATGGAACAAGCATATGGCCCCACCTGATGTTAAGTGGTTACCATAGCCTATATAGCCTAGGTGATGGTAACCACAGGTTATGGCCTCGGTTACAAATGGTCCGGCAACCACATAGGTACCATAAACGAACATTATCCTGAACTGTATAATTCCATCAGCTTAGAATCGAACTGTTGAAGCAATGAAGGTCGCACAAAGGTTAGATTGAGACAGGGACAAGGATTATGCATTACAAGTTGGTGAAAGTTGGCGGACCAGCTTCATGCCCCGGGCGAGAAAACTTTTTGATTTTTTGTTTTCGGAATTACGTACTCGTAGAAAGGACCCTGAAAGGGACAATGGAATTGGACGCCTCGTTCGCATCGGAAAGTACCTACTGCGAGGATTTTAGCTGTTGTATCTAAGGGTCAGTAGGCACAGAACAGACTGAATGAATTAATAGAAGCAATGGCATATTTAGGCCCTGTTTTATTCTCTCGCTTATATATTGTGTCAAAGTTTCAAACAAAAGCTTTATGTATAATATGGGAACCACTGACCATATGCTGGTTCCACAAAATAATTTGCTTCAAAGAAAATTACAACTAATCATCATCATCATCAACAGCTCTTAGAAGTTCACTGCTGGACATAGGCCTCCCCCATACGTTTCCAGGATGAATGATTTTGAGCCCTTCCTATCCATCGACTTCCCGTGATCATAACAATGTCAAAGATTTTTATATTATCCCAAAATTTTTTTTCCTCGAGTAGGATTTGAACCCATCGTGGGTTCAAATCCTACTCGATACGGGTACTCCCCTTCCCCTTGATACGGGGATGCGATACCAAATTCGCCACCGAGGATTCAAATGCCTCGACGAAAATAAGATTTGGAATATTTCTAATACGGTGCCTTCGCTACCGTGGCTCCATCTACATGCTTGACGTTATACTATCAAAGCCTGCTCTATAAGTGCAGGTAAGCACTATAAAAACAAATAAACCATAACAATGTCGTCAGTCTATCGAGTACGCCGACGCTTTGGCGTACTCACCATTCAAGAACCTTTTATTTCCCAGAGGTTTTTGGTTCTACACTTATTACATCTAACACAAATATTTTATACTATACAAACTACAAAATTCAAAATGGTATGTACAAAATATAAAGGAAACAGCAGTTGATCTATCTGCCGACCGTTTTACATGATCGAGAGATAGCTAGAATAGGTTATTTCTTAAACATCATCGAAATCTTATTTACGCACCATCAGATTAGCATAACTAATAACAAGATTAGTAATTTATCCTTGGTTATGAGTTGTTGGAGCATCGATAACGGAATTATGCGAGATGGTGTAAACTCGGTTACAAACCCCCGATTTACATAATATTCTCATAACCAAATCGGAAGGGTTTAGTATCGCACATAGCTAATATCTGACACCAAATTAAACGACCGAAGATCGAAAATAATGTCGATGAGGACAAAATAATATTAATATTAATACATTGGAGAAACTAGTTTTGATATATTTTTATTTAGTTAGTAGTAAGCGCTTTCTGCAGTGTTCTTCACATTTGTGTGGTGAACATTGATGTTTGTTCTCTATCTGTGTGTTTTATTGTAATTTAATAGAAGATGTATATATATAACCATTTAGGTTTGTAGATTTCAAACTCTTTTACTAATAAACTTGGCCTAAAGTTGATAAAGTTACACCGTGTTTTGTCTCCTTCGATTTTATTCAAAACTTCTTGTCAATGAAAAAGACAAGACATAGTGTGCCTATTTTAACCTATATTTTCGAAAATAAGAAACTCGCGCTCTGTAAGTTCCGTAGATAGACTCTTAGTAACTAAACATTCACTTTCTTGACCGTAATATTTCCAATCCGTAAATTATCAAAACCGTTAAAACCCTTTTATTGTATAAGCCACTTTTTCCTATAAAACTTTCCGTCCTATTTTAGGGTTCAAATTCAAATAAATTCCTGAGTACTAAAATTACTTTTACATAATTTGTGTCGCAGAGTCTCTTTTACATTTGTTCTTAATTGGTATGAATTTAGAGTTGCTAACTCTACCAGTTTCTGACAAAAAAGTCCTGTTATAAAGTCAGCTAGATACCAACAACAAAAACAGTCCATGATTAAAATTTTTTTTGTCTGAGACGGACTTTTATTACTATATTTGAATACCAATTTTTGTTGTGTTCAAATCTACAAAAATAGGTATTAAAACAGTAGGTAGAGTACTAACTATCTCTAGATATAGTTTTCTTATTCACAAACCATCATTTTGTCGTTTCCAGCGACTTCTACCGAGCTGTACTCCCGAAGCGGGAGGAACGCGGTGGGCGCGATGGACGGCCGCGGCTTGGTGGCCGTCATCAAGAGGCAGGTGCCGCTGGCGGGGCAGCTGGACCACGAGCTGGCTTGGGGGCAAGGCTGGGGGTGGGTCACCCTGCCCAACGGTGTCTGGAGTGGTCGTACGTATTCATTTTTAACCCCTGACGTAAAAACGACGGAGGTTTTAATAATTTCATATAATTTGACATAGTATAAATTGACATTGTAAGTTTTAGTTGTAAGTAATTTTGTGAATCTTAGATTCAATTAGGTATTGTTTGATATTTGCACACTATTTTATAGTAGGAGATAATGGAATAGCTTATGTAAACACCAAGAATATTGTATTTGTACCTATGCTCAGGCAAATAAATTTCTGATTTCTGTTATAACTTTGACGTGTCTGTGTGGGGGTAGGTGTGAGTGTGTCTGCCTGTGGCATCTTAGCTCCCGAACGTATGAACCGATTTTGATTTTGTTTTTTGTTTGTACAATAAAGTATTTCCATTCATTTGCGCTATTTCACTCTGTACTATGGATTTATTCGGACCTACTTGTCTCCTTTCCAGGGCTCACCTGGTCCCAAGACGGCGACGACTTCGCACTCCACGCGATGCCAATCATGCACCACACCAACGTGTCACAAGCCTGCTCCATGCTGGATGGAGTGACTGCCTACGAAGCCTCCGCGTACGAACAGGCCCTGGCAGAGTACGATGATACTGGCAGCGATGACTGGGACATCGGCGTTGACTGCGGCGATTTCATGATGTAAACTGACCTGCTTAGCCATGGAGTAATAACAAGGAGATCTGATTAAATTACATTCTGCAAGCGATGAATTTAGTGCAAAGTTCAAATGTAGGGGAATCTAGGAGATTGGCGCATGCTATGCTATAGAAATAGATGTCCAAAAATTCCAAGTCAAAGCGTTGATGAAATAAACATAGCACAGCCAAGACAAGTGTCACATTTTATAAGCTCATTAGCACGTTACAGCATCCTCCTTATTATAACATGTCTTTACAGTAAAAAATCAATGCGCCTTGATAAACATACAAGACAAAAAAATACAAAACAAAACAAAAACTTAGTAGAAAAGGCACATAGTTATACATAAAAACACAGAGCTGAAATCATCTTTTTCGATTGAAGAAATATAATAGGTTAGTACATAGACGAAAATGAAACTTAA
Source organism: Electrophaes corylata (assembly GCA_947095575.1). Classification (NCBI taxonomy): domain Eukaryota; kingdom Metazoa; phylum Arthropoda; class Insecta; order Lepidoptera; family Geometridae; genus Electrophaes; species Electrophaes corylata. The sequence continues at coordinate 2,431,536 of OX352716.1, read as the reverse complement.
AGCGTGCGCTGACGTCATTATTATAAAATAAATTACAAATTCTTCAGCATTGTCCCGAAATCGGTACACAACATTACACCTCGTGTCAATTTGCCCGACTGACTTGACTGAATTTGACTTCGAGTAAAAATTATTTCAATTAATTCCCTTGACATTGGCAGAATTGTCTATCGAATGACGGATAGATGCCATTACGAAGAAAAGAAGAAGAAGGTCTGCTTGTCATTACTTCTTGAATCAAAAGTCTTGGTAGAAAAAGAACATTCTGCTCGATAAACAATTGTGACTGAGACGCCTGATATTTGGCAAAGCAGTGCGCGGTGTTATAAGCCAGGACTTTAAGGCGCTCGAACACAAATCTGAGAAAAAGAGATGGATAAAAGATCAAATTCGAAAAGTGTCTTATAACTTAAAGCAATTGGCACTAAATTGCATTTTTATTTAAGATAATTTTGATGTTGTCTTTATTTATATTAAATTAAATTTTGACGTTTATCTTAATGTATTCTATGTGTAATTATTTAATTGATAAAAACGTGTACTTATAATGTATTATTGAAAAGCAGTGCTGGTCACGACTTATTTATGTTGGAATCCATTGCGTTATAAATAAGTTAGTAAAGAGAGTAGGTATCTGTCTTTTTCAAGTCTACCAAAGCGTCATTTCTTTTGACGTTAGATTTGAAACGAAAATGTCGTCAGGATATTGTGCCAAAGAAAGCATTCCACGAAATGTTATAGGACTTTTAAATATTTTATTATACTAGTTGCAATATAGTACTAGTACTATGCTATAGCTGGGTGTATATTTGTTTAGATTTATTAGAGAAGATATATATAGCAAATCTTATCTAGATGTTAACTTTAACCTATCGGTGTTAGGCATTGTTCAAAATTTATAAATTCTACATTTTCAACCACAACTTTCAGAAAAAAAACTCAATAAATCAGGTAGTATCAGGATATATCCCCATGTACGGCAGATAGTCTGATTTATTCGCACTCAAAACTCTTGAAGATGTCTAGTGGTGTAGTCAAAGGCACGTCCAACTCTCAAGAGGTATTAAATTGTTCATGAATCTTTGATGCTGTATGAAACTTTGATATTTTTATTGTAATTTTTTTATACCCATTTTTATCAGCATTTGCAAAAACACTGTTAACCTCACTCAGAGTCACCTTTTCGCAAACCCTTAAAAGTTTTTGAATTTTTTACTCAATATTAAAATCAGGGTAAATCTGTTTATAATTTCTTATAACACAATCTTGACATTGCACAAAGTTATACTAAAGAGGGTTGAAAGAGGAATTAAACACTTTCTTTTAGAAGATTGAGCATGAAAGGTTACTTGCCATAATAATAATATGACACCAATTATTGTGGATTGTATTTAATACCTAAATTGGAAGATAAATTCGTATTTTAGTGTCTAAGTCGATGTTAGTACCTATCCTAGTTATTGTGGTCGGTAGAATGTGTATAAACCTAACGAAAAATATGCAAATAGAGTGTAAGATCTTTTAAAAAATACTTACCAACCTCTAAATATATCTAGAAAGTGCTATAATCAAAAGCAGAACCAATAAAAAGAAATGAACGAAATAAAAAAGAAGATATGAAAGAAAGAACTAATTCAAGTACGACTGTAAGTCTGTATTTTATAAAAGATCTTGAAATGCGTAGAACAACGTTTCGGCATAGTTGGCATTGATAGGTGGTACAACTTAGTACAATTATTATAAAGAATATCTAGTCGCTAATATCTTCCGACCTACCCAAAGACTGCCTAACGTAATAAACGTTGTTTATCTGATACCTGTGTGTGTATCCTAGGCATGATTTACCCTAGGCGTGATGTACTCTAGGCATGATGTAACCCTAAGCATAATTTACCCTAGGCGTGATGTACCCTAGGCATAATATTCCCTAGGCATAATATTCCTTAGGCATGATGTATCCTAGGCGTGATGTACCCTAGGCGTGATGTATCCTATAGGCATGATGTACCTTAGGCTCGATGTGTTCCATAGGCATGGTAATTGTGAAGTCCCACACCCTGCAGAAAGTTACATTACAAGATTTTGGAAATTTTTCAAAGAAAGGTATTTAGTTGGAAGGTAAAGGGTTAGAAAAGCGTTACCTACAGTATATTATTCTAAAAATACCTATAGTTGACGCATTCAACTACATATGTATACTAAAGGTGGTGCAATATAATAGCTTTGGGCAAAATCTTGTAATGTAGCTATAGATATTGTAGTAAATTGTATATTATAATGAGAATAGACTAATATTAGAAAAAATAAGGTAGGTATAATAGTTGTGGTGTTGTTTGTAACCCGATTTAAATGTCCTTGTAAGTGTGCGGTATTTCAAAATGATAAGCAAAAACGTATTGGCCAATCTGTCTCAGTTGCTGCTTTATGAAATACTTGGAACATTTGTTGTGTATCTATTTAACCCTACCAAGCTGTATGGAAAATGTCAAATATGTTTTCAATAATGGCAAAATAAAGGCATTACTACTTGATTTGATGACTTGTATATGATTTGTAACTATTTGATGATTCTTTCTGATGCATTCCGTACTTAACATTAACCAGTTATTTTTAACCTAAATAAAACTTCTTAAAGTGTGTCAAGTTTTCGTATTTTTGTCTATTAGTATTAAATATAGAAAGGGACAGCAATAAGGCGCTGGTATCGTCGAGGTGAAATAAGTATATTTTTGTATTGATCGCTTGCAATTCTTTGTTATTGTTAATGCAGAAATGTGTTCGTATATTTTGTAATATCGATTCATAGTTTGATTTTGATGAGTCAGCGTTTACGCAGCTAATTTTATTCTAAGTGTGTAGCGTAGTCAAATAGTTTTGTTTGATTATATCTAGTCAAAGGTCAAGAAACAGCTAAAGTATGATAAGTAGGCATAATATTAGCTGTGTAGACATTAGTTTAGAATCACTGGTGTTCAAGCTACCTAAGAATATAATTAGATGTTCCAAAAGAGCATATTTTGGCCAGAATAAAAAACAACAAAACTATCATAATTTATAAATTGTGTGTGGAGGTTTGCTCTCACTAGATGGCGTTGCATCATCTCGAACTATTCAGTATTGTTCATTCCGACTTTTGACTTCAAAATTTGAAACCACTCTGAAAAAAATGCTTGCGGGATTTGTTCTCCGCCAAGAGTATTATTATTCTCAGGAATATTATTTAAATTAAATAAATATTTGCTTGAACCAACAATAACGTCTCATTTCAATAAACATGATATTCTCCATGAAAAACAATATTAAAACCAAAACAATAAAATCCTTAATTCCAGAATGTATTGTTTCCCTATATAGGAGATAATATTTTCTCGATTTAAGATTTTTTTCATTCTGTGCACCAGTGCTTGAACTATAATTTTAAATTAACATATTGTGTAGAAGTGTGTATCTAGCCAGACGTGTCATGTCCGAAATACTTAGTTCAGTAATAAATATGAATGTTTGTATGTAACTTTTGTAATTAAAGCCTTTGGGTAAAACAGTTTCTTATTTTAGCAATAACTTACCTATGCCTTTCAGCAGAAATATCGGTAGACAGACGAATATAAAAAATAAAGAAATAGCTTCACTACCTACTGTAATCCTCGGGCACGGTAGATATCTCCTCAGATCTCTTAGTACCAATTACCTACTAGAGCAGTGTTTCCCAACCTTTTTTGCATGGTGCCCCTTTTCAGATTATAAAAATATTTCCATGCCCCCCATATTTTTCATCACTCTTTAGTCTGAGTACCGTATCGAACAAAATAGTGATTTAGCAGTTAGTTCGGCCGATTGGAACTAGGTGGCGCAACTTAATCTGTTTGTAAGTGTTATAAATCATAAACAATGATAATTAGATTAAAATATCCGAACACTTCATGCCCCGCTTAGGAACTCTTAGCGCACCACCAGGGGGGCACGCGCCCCACCGGTTGGGAAGCCATGTACTAGAGGTTCTGTAATGTACGCCGACTGGTTTTCAATCAATATTTCTATTCTATATTCAAGCACCGGTCCAGGGAGTGAACCCATCAGCAAGTTGTATAAAAAAAAAAAACCCGCCTTCTGATCGTCGTGGGTTCAAATCCAATCGTGCACCAATGGGTTTTTCTGTTCTGGTGAATTATTTCAAGCATACGAAGTTATTCTAACTGACATTAATATTTTAATTAAAGTCGATTGTTTTATCAACCTAACACACAAACAGATGGTATTTTCCTTATGTGGCCTTCAACCGATAATACCTCCATGATGAAGCTATAAGTTATATTAAGTACTAAGTATTACTAAGGAGTGGGGATGCGACTTCACTCGCGTTTTGCTATTTTCATACAAAACAAACTTAAAACACCATAGAATTAAAAAAATATCCTTGTTTTAACTTCAATAGAAAAAAAACACTGACTAACTTAATTAGTGGGACGTGCGGTTTGACAATCTCTATACCCTTACACACCCAAATATAAGGTACCCCAAAAATTTTAAATCTGTACGACCAGCAGGCTATACGACGAACCCTGTCTATAAAGTCAGACAGTCAGGACAAAATCCTTAACTTGTGATATTTACAGCGTGACACTTATTACAAACGCTGTAAGTTATGATAAGCTTTCACCGTAATTGGCTGCGGGCTTGCATTTTCGACTTAGTCTCACTTAGCAGCTTTTTTAGACACGTATTACAAAGGTGTAAAGTTTATTATTCAATCTTAGCAAGTGCTTGGTAATATTTGCCTACGATAGAACAAAGTTTTGATATAAACACTTTCAATTGCCAGTCAATAATAGGCTTTAGACTGTTGTTGTAGAAGCGAAAATACCGGGTAAGATATACTTGAGGTTTCAAGGCATGTAGGTGCAGCCAGTCGATTAGTCAGCGAGTAGTCATGCAGGCTGCTTGCTCGCTCCGGCTCTCAGTGATTCGGCACGGTCCCTAGCAGACGACTGACAAGTCGCCAAGCGACCGCGCATCGTTTGATCGGTAAAACTTTTTACAAAAAATATTTGTAAAATAAAGACTGTATTTGCGGTCTGCTCCGTGAAATAGTTTCTGAACGCAGGTTCTAAATTAGAAATTGCAAATTGCAGTAGTCTGTGTAACAGGCAGTCATTTTTGTGTCAAATTTTGAGGATATTGTGTTTACAAATATAAATAAAATCGCGCGTAGTATTTTAATATTTTGTACCGGGATATTCGGAAAGTTTATTTATCACTGGAACAACGTGATATTGTTTCGTAAATTACTGTCTTCCAATAGTTTGGTTTGTGTTTACTGTTCATCATGGAGAAAGGTGGTGGCTCCAGGCTGATGCAGATGCAGGTGAGTACCCTATTAATGTTAGCTATAGTTAAATAATAACTGTAAGGGTAACATCTATAGTTTAAATAAAAATGTTACGTATACAATACCTGACCCTTACCTGACCAAACCCCTCAATATAGAATTGAAACCATAGTTACAAACTTTTTTAGGATTTTTTGCGCAACCATAATTCGGAACACGAAACGTAGGGTGACCTCCTCCTCGATGGACCGACGACATTATAAAGATCGCTGAAAATATGTAGACCGAGAAGGCTCAAAGCTGATGATTCTTCAAATATCATCATCATCATCTTCCTGCCCTTATCCCACTTTATGTGAGGTCGGCACAACATCTTTTTTCCACTCCCCTCTATCAGCCGTCATATCTGTACTCATTCCTTTTTTATCCATGCCATCTTTCACACAGTTCATCCATCTTTTCTTCGGTCTACTTGTACCCATACCACATATCCATCAACATTCATGTTCATCGTTCTCCGTAACTTTCATCCCTTCTCATGACATGCCCATACCACGCTAGCTTAGGATGTTTGTGTAATATTAACTTAGGTACTTAATTTTACTAAGTCCTAGGCCAGTTAGGTAGGTACGTTACGTCCTTTAGAAGTTTCGCAAGTAACATAGGTAATCTGTGGTTTCGCTTATAGCCTTTACGAAATCCAACAAAAACGACGCCAGTGAGCGCAAAAAAACGTTTCATCCGGTGACTCAAGCAACGGTATTTTTCAAACCGTCTCGGGATTTGAACCTTGAACTCCGCGTTGATTATTATTATGAGACTGACTCCGAATACCTACTTAAGTTTATTCAACCCAGGCAGATGTGTATGTTAAAACAAGACGAGCGTAACATACGCGTAAATAGTGTTAAGTAGTGCAATAATTTGAATATTTGACCGATCGAGCAAAGCGGGCGAAGCGTCTAGTTTCGAAATTGGCCAAGTAAGTTGGGTTCTAAGGTGTAGCCAGAGGTAAGTCCAAATATAACATAAGTTACATACCCACATTTTGCTGTAGTTTTACCTTTTGCAGTATTCCATACGTGACAGGTCAAGCCAATCGTCGCTGCTAGAATTCTGACTGGTTTCCCCATGATGTTTTCCTTCCGTTGCGAGCACTAAGCTGACACTGCTTACATAATAGATGTAATAATTATGATACTAACAATAGATGTTTAAGTTTCACTAACAATATGATCCTATGTTGATTCGAATAAATAAATTTATTATTATTATAATTTTTTCGAACAGAAAATTCCATTGGTGCACAGCCGGATTCAACCTTAGAAACAGAAAGCGTTGTCGCTCCCGCTACACCACCAATGCTCTAAGGTGTTTTATTACCCTATTATGAAGACTCCGCTGTTTGTCTATCTGTCCGTCTGTCACCAGGCGTACCGTCAAAGAGGTCTGGCACCAGGTTAGAGAGTTGAAATACATCATCATCAAACAGGATAAAATAAATATTTAAGGGGGCAATAATGTACAGCAAACGCGTTTTTTTTGCCGTTTTTATTATACCCTAGTATGTAACCCTTCCGCGAGCCCGACTCACACTTGGCCGGTTTTTTTTAAATTTCATCACCTAGAGAATACATTTTTAATGTACCAACTTAACTTTAACTAAGTATGTCCCAACTAACCTCAACAAAGTATTATATCCTCGAAGGCCTACCAAACTTACCCTGAAGTTACCCAACCCTTTTCAATAAAGGGTTTTCAACAAATTGTTATGTAACTTCAAAAAGCCTGTACATATCTAACTCACTTGGTACTAACAAAGGTACGGCAATAGTGTGACAATGAATTTAGGTCATCATGAAGTAAAAACACGCTACCCTTCTGCCCCAGTTTATTTATTGACAATTTGTATCGACTGTCGCTTTTAATGGATTAGCTCGAAACTCTAAAGAAACCGCTTTTAAAAGCTAGGCCAGAATTTTTTTATAGATTGTATTAAAAAAATTATATGGTAATTATATTATGGTATGGTGGATTTAGTCTTTTTTTTATAATCAAACAGTGCAACAATAAATATAGACAAGTAATACCACATGGGGATTTGGTAGTGAAGGTTTATGTCCAGCAGTCGATTTCTTCAGGCTGATGGTAATGATAAGGATGATAATTATGATGATGATGATGGCGTCGATGATGATGATGATGATGATGATGAAACTGAGATCAAACTGAAGGCGTACGCGAAATGTGGATACTTCAGTAAAGTCGAACTGAACTCGAGGTTCCACGAACATTTATCGAAAAAAAATATGTATAGGTTCACAACCAAGTTTGACCTGCGACTTGATTGGTCCAGTGTGATCTGATAAAAGAATGTTCTTGTAACAAAAAACACACACTTGTTTAGTTTCCACGAAAGATTAGATCTGATACATTTAGCAGTAACTTGTAGAAATGTAGGTAGGTGTTATAGCTATTCGGCCTATCAGCAATTCTACGCTATCAGGTACATCCACTTCAAATTAGACAGTAACCTGATTATTTTTTACTGACACAGAATACGTACTGGTAATGCAATGTTCATCGGTGCATACTGGCGTTGTACACTGTAGAAACAATATGCATATTATAGATTTAAAAAATATACATAGCGTCACGACTAAGATAAGATGAGATAAGATAATTTTTATTCAAATATTTAAGCTTACACACTTATATCAACGTACAATATAGTAGTGGTCTTAAAATGAAAATGGCCTGTATGACATTGTAGTTAATGTGCAGAACCTACACTAAGTCATTTAAAACCTGTGTTGTAGGGCCTGCAAGTCTTCCTGTGGTATTACAGCTATGCCATTTTTACCCAGTCAAGCCAAGAGTAAGAGATATCTACCGTGCCTGCCGGGCTAAGTGCAACGCGAGATATGTCGCACTTGATACGAGATACTTTTTCTATTGAAGGACATTTTAGATATTATTTATAAAAGACCAACAGATAAGCTAAACATTAGCATTAAGTCTTCATTTGACAGAACGAGATTGATTTTTGGCACTGCCATGTTATCACAGGAAGATATAAAGAGATATCGCTATTTTGCACGAGAAAACGAGTAGACAAAATTTTGCCGCGCTGCACGTCTTAGCCGGGCTGGGGTAGTATTACCCATGCATGGATATTTCTTTGTACATAGATATCTCTTGAGATATCTGCAAAATCGAGCGCAATTCCACTAGTAAAGAATAATAAATAAAATATCTTTGATTTAATCAACAAAAACTTTCAGGTCTCTACCCTATTAAAAATAAATATCACCTATTTAAAAGCCTCGCTCAATTGAAAACTGCTAAAACCGTCGCATTCTGTTTTATCGAAACATGACCCAATTACTTAAAAGCTATTGTCCCATGCGTAGGTGCTATCGATCGGACAGTCAGACAGCTTGGCCGATTATAAACACGTATGGTAATTTTGGTATTTAGCTTTACTTATCAGTATCTAACAGGAGGGTAATTTCATGTTGTAATCTCAATTTTCATACGAGATCTAGAACAATAATAATAATAATGCTGGCTAACAATCCACACAGCATCTAGCCCCAAGCTAAGCTGAGCTTGTGTTATGGGTACTTGATGACTTATACTTAATACAATACATTACATGTGTAGATATTTTTTATTATATAATTTCGAATCAACAATATGTCAAGTGAAAATGATAATTAGACCCTTATATATGCAATAGTTTAGTGGTAGCAAAATCAACGATCCTCTCTTCCTTATCCTATCGTCGTGGGTTCAAATCGGGTGACGCACTAATAGGTTTTTTAATTATGTTAGCCAATTCAGTACGTACCTCACAGTTCGTATGAAAGCAATTTTATCACACTTGCCAATACCGAACTTGCCAAACCTTGATGGCTACCAAACAATCAGACATCTGCTTGTCCGTCCGCATTTGTTGTTCTCTAATGATTTATTTAAGTCACGTTTCGTAAATCACTGTATTATATGAGGACATTTACGACTCACTTTAAAATCTCCTCAACCATGTTTGAAAATCCTTTTTCCTAAAACGAGAATCGCAAAATTACATAAAGTGGGTGGTATACCCAAGATCGGTAACCTGTTACTGCATTTTGGCCAAGGTTGGTTGCGCGTGGGACTCGAGCGAGGAAATCCTTGGCTATACATGATTTTGATATTCAGATTAAGATATTATTGTTGTACTGTCGTAGCTTTAATTTTATTTATTTTATTTTAACTTTCGCTCGCGAATAAAAACCTACAGCATGCTTGAACCACAATATATTCTTACTCTTTTGTTTGTGCACGAAAGTAAAACTACAAGACCTATCCTATATCACCCGCTACGTATTTATATGTTCTGTATAATCATTTTATATCACAGGTATACCTACTTAATAACGAAGCTTAGCTCCCACCATGGCACTCTACTCACCAAATCTGTAATAGAACTCTAGTTCTACAGACATTTGTAGATTGACAGCTTAGAACCTGTTCAAAACTATCAACATATGGCGCAGTCACCATATTATAATCTATAGATTACTGTGTAATTAGGTTATCAAGGCTACTAGACAATCCCTCGCAATCCAACAATCATAGCGTTTTACCTTAGAAACGATATACGTGGTTTGCTACGGAACACAGTAAAACGTATATTCCAAAAGATATTAATAAATTAAAGCCCACAGAACAAAATAGACAAAGCTCACTGCTTCATATGAATCCAGTAGCAAATCTCTTACCTACTATCTCTTCAAATAAATCAACAACTACTTCTCCATAACTTACAACAAATATAGACATTACACAAGAACATATCAATAATTCTGCTCTCTCATAAAATACTCAGTGCCGTTTCTTAAGCGTGATGTATGGGTTAGGCAAGCGATCGCGAACAGTAACAGTTCATTGTGACTAATTGAGGAATGCCTGTAATGGACACTTGAGTCAGTCAGGCACAGAGACATCCGTGGAGAAAGAAGCTACTGAATAAAATCTTTACAAAGTCTGTAAAACTGTAGAACCTTTTGTCAAAATCTGTTGAAATGGAAACACCAAAGCGAGAATGTGATACATTTTGAACGAGTCATCATTCAGATGAAGAAGTTCACTGTCTTAAGCCATATTCGATGAACGATTTTGATCCCTCTTCATTCACCGGCGCCGATGTTTTTATTCTTATTTCTGGTTTTTTCTTGGTTAGGATTGTCAATGACGAGTCTCAGGGCAGTGATAGATCCAACTGAATGAGTTGTTATTGTTTATTTCTGAACAAGCATAATATGATTTTCCTCATTCTGGTCGAATACCATTTTCCCTAACTTCATACTAACATAGAGACAAAAACTATTCGAATTACGTAACAAACAATGAATATAATTTGAAAAACACTTTTGTCACTAAATTTATGAGTTAAAGGATGTTTTGAGAAAATATTGCCAATAACAGTTGATACTGTGTTAATAAATATTTAATTCAGCATGATTATTATTATAATTAAAATGTTGTGTTTATTTAATGTAAGAAAAGATGTCCCGAAATTCAACTCCTAAACTGGTACAGCGGGGGTTCAAGTTTGTATTAAAAAAATTGTATTAAAATAAATAAATTACATTAATTTATGAATCTGTGAGGTAGGTACTGAACCGATAAGATGCTTAAAACTTGGTATTTTATCAAAAAACTAATTAAATAATTCTAAGTCATGTCATTATTCGTGTATTATGTTATTCTCTGAGCTTTATTGCTTTATTATTAGTAATGAACAAAGAGCAACGGTCGTGCGCACGCGCTGCAATTGAGAGTCGAAGCGCCGTAGAATTTGTACTCCTTAAATAGAAATGTAATGGCGCCCTTTCTCGAGTTTAATTATGTAGTTATGTCTGGGTATTGTTTTGCAATAATATTTTCATATTTCTTAGACTCTACAATCTACTTATTCATAGCAACGTTACTTTAGTACGTGACGCTGAGGACCATTATGTCAGCCATAAAAGTCTTTATGTAAATTAATAACATTTTGTATAATGAATCAAAATGTTTTACATTGTTAGAATTTATAAGTTTGAATATTGATCTTAGCATCGCACAGCCTAAGCTGCTGAGACTTGAAATTTTAGGGGTATATTTGTATTGGAAGGTGTGTACTAGTGAACGAACCTCTGAAGTTCAACCCTAAGGGGTACAGTAGGGGTACAAGTTTTTTATTTAGGGTTCCGTACCCAAAGGGTAAAACGGGACCCTAACTAAGACTCCGCTGTTTATCTGTTTGTTCGTCTGTCACCAGGCTGTACCCATAAACCGTGGTAGTTAGAGAGTTTAAATTTTCACAGATGATGTACTTCTGTTGCCGCTATAACAACAAATAGTAAAACCCAGAATAAAATATATATTTAAGGGAGCTCTCATACAACAAACGTTATTTTTTTGCTGTTTTTATTATAGATACAGAACCCTTGTGCGCGATTCCGACTCGCACTTGGTCAGTTTTATTTACCAGGCACAATTTGTCGGAACAGGATTTAGACCAAATACCTTACAAATTCGAAACCGTGACTGCTGTGATTGAATGTCAATGCAATTTACTTAATCATCAAGAGACCCTTGAAGTTCACTTCGTATTCAATTATATTTTGGTTGCGGTTCTTTAAAAGGTTAACAGGTTCTACTTCTATGCAGGTTCGTACACTTCATGACCTTTTGCTTTTAACTAATGTCGCTTTCCACCAAGCACGCTGCACTGAAAACACTGAAATCAACTATTTAAAATAAGTTTTTCTGAAAATAAAATATTCAACTGAGGTGTGAAAAAATTACATGCTTCTTATGACATCTGTAGTATAAATTTTTCAATCACATGCCTAGTTACAGCATGTCATAGTACTTGTCTGTTTGTCATCATGGTTGGTAACGTGTAATTTGTATGTGCGGTTACCGTGTCGTCGTTTACAATTAGTGTTTAATGTTCGGTATCCATATTTTCAGTTTACGCACAAATATCTTAAGTTCAACGACATTGTTCCTATTTAAACATTGACTCTACAACATTCACCATCAACACCGTAGGAGGCTGTATTAAATAAAGTAACATTCTGCTAATGGAGTTTCATTATTTACATTATTATTACTTTGTAAAAGGATCATACAAAAAAACGGTAGGAACCAAGCCGTAAGTTTCTTGCCGGTTCTTCTAGGCTTGGTCGCGAGGAACTGGCGCTTAGATTCACCTAGATTTAAGACGTTTCAAGATGATCCCTGCGGATATTACTGAATAAATGATTTTTGACTTTGACTCACTTAACGATATCGTTTGTAAAAGTCTTTTTTTTTAATATATAATTTGCCGATGGAACAAGCATATGACCCAACTGATGCTAAGTGGTTACCATCGCCTATAACAAAGCATTGCCTAACACTGCTCTGCGTCCATCAACCTGAGGCATACAAGTGTTAAATCTCATGTGCCTGTAATTCAAACCGGAACACAGCAAGCTGCTTGGCGGTAGAAATAGGCATGGTGGTAGTACTTCCCCGGACGAGCCCTTCACTAAGAGCTCTACTACTACTAAAAAAAAAGTAAAATAAAGTCTAAATGTATGGGTTTTACATCAACTATATCAATATCACGTGGTTTATCTTCATATTTCCATGTTCTCCATCGTTTGGGGGGTTTCGTCATCTCCACGTTTTGCATGAGGATTGAACAACACCATTGTTGCTTAACACTCAAGAGATGCTGCTCCCGCTTCGTGGTAAACCACACTATAAAACCACGACAATTATTTTGAGAACAGAACTGAAAACAGAACTTTTCATAAATGAACCGGTGTTGTCTATAGCACTTCCTCTTACACAAGCAAAGCTGGGTTGACCTCAGCATGACACACGCCCTAATTATTCCGTAGCACGCCGATTTTCCTGTTTGCACGCGACGGCAGCTCGTGATGAGCATTATTAATTATATTATTGTTTCATTCACGCAAGACATTGACACCATGATATATATACCCGCTTTGGTGCCCTTAAAGGTAGAAGACACGACCTGCGTGGTCGCCTTCTCGTTCTCCCTCGAAATCTATCGAGATAATGTCCAGCAGTGAATTTTTAGACTAGTGATGATGTATCAATACATCCTAAATTGCTGACCAGAATTTACAATATTGATTGGCACCTCATTCGGTTGAATCAATGTTCTGGACGAATCACTTTGTTGGTCATTTTATCAACAATATAAGAATGTTTGTCCTGACTGACTGGCATATAGACAACGTACAGCCTAAACCACTGATCGTAAAGTTTTGAAATTTTCAGGGTATGTTCGTCTTTGGTGTGTAAGGGTGTACTAAGATAGGAATTCCCGAAATTCAAGCCCTAATCGGACAAAGCGGGGGTTGAAAAATGTATGTAAATAACTTAATGCGGACGGAGTCACGCGCGTTTTGCTAGTTTTATCAATAAATATAATCGCTGGACACCCCTAGATCCCTGAATACTCACGGTCCTGGGAAAACTTTAAGATCATACTCTACAGACATATCCGAATAGGTAGATATAGTATTTCATAGTCAGGGGCCATAGTCACCACGCTTGGAAAGTGGATTGATGACCGCAATGACAGTGTTTAGTATTCAGGAGATACACCCATCTTCTGGTGCGTTCCTACTACACCTAACACACGACTAATCGCTTCGTGGGCTAAGTACTCCTTCGTAAATATTTACATTTAAAAACAATACGTTTCACAAAGACAATCTAGCTAAACGTACAGTTCCATTGTAATTATTGCAAAAATAAGCAATAATCATACCTATTATTCAACATGGCTGAGTTCACAGTGAGCGACGGAAGCGATATTACTCGCTATCGTTTGATACATATCTGGCTACAGTGATTTGTCCGTTCTCTTGTCCGCTTCCGCTAATCGCTGAAACTGCAGGTTTGCGCGTATATCACCGAAATCAAATGCAGCACAAGGTGCTTGCTTACAGGTGTAAATACAGCTTACAGGTTGAACCCGCGGTGTATCTATACGTGGCTATGGATAAGCACAATCGCATCCGACCTCTCGCCCGCTTCCGCCGATCACCTAAGCCGCAGCTTTGCATGTTTGTTGCCGAGACCAAATTCAGCAATCTGGTGGGCGACTGCTAGGGCGGATAGGTTGTAAGAAGGTTGTGAGACTTTGCTGATTAAGAGTGTCCTAGTTGGTTGCTTAGATCCTTGATTGTAATTTTATTCTGTAATACAAGCATAACTTTTTACCCTCCTTAACTTTTATAATCGCCTAGTTATTTCAGAAACAAATGTGGTTTAAATAAAATTCATATAAAGTCAGGTTCATAAAATGGAAAATAAGCTAAAAAAAAATTATAAAATTATAAATTATACTGTTTTTTACAATAACAAATAAATATTTGTGGACATTTTACACAGCATTATCTAGCCCCAAACTAAGCAAAATTTGTATTATGGAAACCAGGTAATTAATATAATACTTATATGTGTTTTTTGTAAATACATTATACTTACTTAGAATACAACAACACCAAGACAGAGAACAAAGTTCAACACACAAATGTTTATCCTCGGTGGGAATCGAACCCACGACCTACAGCACATCTCGAAGCTGACAGCCACTGAGTTGGGGATTGGGATAAATTCAATTTGAGTTGAACCAAGCCAGGTTGATCACCCACTGGCTCCATATGAAATCGGAAACAGTAGACAATCGTATGCAGATAGGTACAATAGATTTTCTAGGTCTTCTTAAAGTTAATAATATCATCGTTTGATCCCGAAATTTTACTGTACCAACCTCTTATTTCAAACTTGTAGCAATACCTGTTTGAAAGTCAGAAGAAGCAGGAAAGTCATAAGCACGATACAAGTATCATATAGCCATGTATCATATATCCATTATTAACTAATTATGCATTAGTGTAGATAACATAATGAGCTTAATTATATACCTTATTAGCTGTGTTTATCATAAAATTGATTAGGTACTCACCTCATCAAGGCTCATGACTTTGTACAACTTTATCGTGATTTGTGCACAAATCTTTGGCTTTATTCTTGTGTTCTTGTGGATTTATAGTTTTATTTAAACTTTATGCACAGTTTTATAGGTAGAATATTGTTCATAGAGTATTAAGTAAAATTGTTTTAGTAGGTAGCTTGTCCGTGGCATCATTGAACGGCTCTGACGGAAGACCAGCGTTGGTTGCAAGGCACCCAACGTATGCTGAGTCAGAGACCGGTTTGTGACACACACGCCTCACCATCACATAGGTACTTAGTAGTAATAATTATTGTAATAGTGCTTGTGTCGCAAATAGATAGTTTTTTTTTCTTATTATAGCACACACGAAAAGTCTCATTTGTACGTGACATATTCAGAGTAGGTATATTCTAAAGTGAAGCTAAATGTAAACGAAAGTGATGCCGTCATTTTACATCAAGCACCTCCTTAGAAGGATATCTGATTCATACTCTGCCTTTGAAGCTACCTACCATTATGGATACACACCATCCACGTGGGCGGACGACTAGCAACCATAAACACCACATAATACAGCTTAATTTAATATGACATTGCACTTTTTGATGCTCAGTCATGAAAGTTAGAAAGTGACTGCATCCACTCTCTTCAGATAAAGGAAACGTCAACAAACTTGTTTTTAAATATTTATTACAGAGAATACCCGGTACCTCCTTTGTTTATCGTAGATAAGCAGAACTATTTATCATTAAACTTGTTTCATGCGACGACTTGCAACACTTTTCTGCGCCCCGGAACGTGAACGAGTAGAAGTGTAATTTTACTTGGGTTAATATTAATACGCTCCATCGTCAAAACGTAGGTACAATATGCCATTTTGCTGATGACCGACTCAGACATTGCGATAACTATACAGTTTCTAGGTAGGTATCGGATTATGTTCTGTGGTTAGGTAGGTACATAAAAATGTTGAACAAATTTATAACTTTATGCGAAAAATACAGCATTGTGCATTTAACCTTTTTAAAACAATTAGCCAAATTAAAACCTTGGACCAACATTGTACCGCGCCCATTAAACTAACCCAAAATAAAATTAAACGTAACCAAGCTTTTGTGACATCGAATTAATCTTAGGAAGTTAGAAATTACAAGACATCAAAACTTCAAGAGATTAGAGTTTGTTAGGAAACATGACATTGATTTTAAACTGCATTCAAAGATTGTCACTCACATACAACTAAGAATAGAAACCGGATATTTCTCTGAACAAAATCGCATGTCATTTTACTCTGGTTTTTACAGTAGTCATAAAGAATAAAATGTTATCATGGAACCGTGAGCGTAGAATCTCAATGGATTTCCGACTTTCCTATCGACCGGTTTCGATGAAACAGCCTGGGAAAACGAGAAACGAAGTTTTGTACGTGTTTGTGTAGAACAGCAACCGAGTTACTTCATAATTTAACTCGAAGAGACGTGAGATTCATCGTGTCCTGGAGACACCCTGTATCTTTAAAGATGCGGATATTACTGAATAAATGCTTTTTGTCTTTTACTTTGACTTTATTCCACTGAATTCATGATTTTTCAGTAGAATTTTCTGGTTTTCCAGTTTACATAAGGTACCTTGAAACAGAGAAGCAGTTCGAAACTATTTTACGATATCAATGTTGGCAACTATCGGCAGACAAGTAAACTGATCCATTCGACCACAAGATACTCGAGACTCGGTAACTGCTGTTTATTGACAAGTCAATGTCTAGGACAGGTTGTAATATAATGCTTTGTTATTAAAAAAATACCGCAACTAAGCACGGAAGCTTTATAACTACACACATTTGCATGACATAGCAATGCAACCTAAAGCTCTGCAGGTCTCTTGAACACGATAAACGAGGTTTCGTATTGTCGTTTTGATTTGCACTGCGTGGCATGCCCGACAACGGCAATTTGAATGTGAAATAGGCTACTAAGGCCCCGCAGTGTAACTTAAAACGACTTAACTTAACGTAACTTAATACAAAACTTTGTTTTCTTAGCTTTGATTCAAGAAAAAAGTTACCTAACGGTTTTTTTTTGACAGAGTTTAGACCATAATTTATACAAAAACAAATCACAATCCTCATCTTTTTCTTTGTTGAATTCAACTTCATAGAGAGAGTATCTATACAGGCACACTTCAGCAGGAGTCATGCGCATACTATCATTACTATGCTATAATCGGCATAACTTCAAGGTCGTGAGTATTACTATTTCTTACAACGAGGTCAAGTTAGCGGCTGTTATGAGCCATGACATTGACTCCATGAGCTTGTTGCTGGGCAACCAGATAACAAACAAACAGACGACCCTCCTGGTTTCATTCAACCCTCGGATTTAGAGGGAAACAGTAGTGCATTTTCGTGATTGTGCCTTTACCAAGAAATAATAATTTTGCCACTTAAAAAAAAATTCTTTCTTTAGAATTACTTAGTGCAGTACAGTAGGTATTTTGACGTCTCATCCTGGTGCTTTTCAATCAATGAAAGCTTCCTTTCGCTTGCACCAGTAATTTACTAACTGTACCAGGAACTAGACGTAGGTAGACAATTGAGTCTGTGAAACCAGAGGAATCACTTCCATTCCTGGTTATGCAAACACGCAAGCTGTACCGGTCCCTAGATCACGTAAACTGGTGGGAGCCAGACCACTGGAAGGCTAAGGGACCTAGAAGCTTATCCTCGGTGTCCTTGGAAGGGGCGGACCCCGCGGAGATCAGGAATGGATGGCTCACGTTGCCTAATGATAAGGTAAACAGTTCATAATACATCAATTCTGAGTGTATCTAGTTGGATATTTGCTGTATTGAATCCCTAAATTAGTTTAACTTCTTATACAAATCACAACTATACAACCTAAATATATCTATCTATATCTCTATACAATCACATAATACAAATGTAAATAAAAAGACAACCCCTGGACCTAGGCTCCGCAGGCTTTGAGTTACCCAGGATTTATTTACCTTGGGTCGCTACGCCCTGACGTGGCTGATTTTCCTTCTGCCTCTGCAGAGTGAAATTTCTGTGCTTCCGATATTGTACAGGTGTTTATTCAGGGGCAGTGACCTGTCAAGGTCCCACGGTAGTTCTAATTTAGCTTACCTGATCACGTGGATAGCAATTTGTTATCATTAGATCGGTACTTTACATACCTGTTTATGTTATATTTAAATGATTATCCATTTCCGTTCTACTTCTGCGTCATCGTTCGTAGTGTGATAGATAGATAGAAAATCTATAGGTACTTCAACTTTTACTGAGTCTTTGGCCTTCGATAAACTATGGAATGGGGCTCTGAATGTTTTATTATTCTACGTTTTAATTGATAGGTAGTTATATAATTAGTGAGTTTCAGTAGGTAATTAGGAGTATTTTTGGGATCACAATTTTTTTCATTTATGCCAATTTTTGATGGAACAAGCAGTTGGTTAATTCGATTATCGTTATTTAGTGTAATCATCCTTATAAATCTTAAGGATGATTACACTAAATAACGATTATTACAAAGAAAGAAAGAAGAAATAGCATCACGACTATATTCTCCAAGTACGGTAGACATCCCCTCCGATTTAATATTAAGGACTTAGGTACAAAACGCTTTAACAGACACAAACATACAAAAGTAGTACAAATAAAAGCAATAGGCTTTCCTTACCTTCAGTTTACTTATAAGTGATTTATTATCTACCAAATCTCCAAGTTCATTTACCATTTGCATGAACCAAATCTTGACCCAAATCAGCCTCAGTTGGCAAGTTTACATTGCCAAGTCATCTAGACTTATTAAAACTACTACTTACTTACTACTACTTACTTAGTTACTTGTTGTAGACTTGTGACTGGTTGGCTTGTTTTAAAGTCAGCTTTAGAACATTTTATCAAGTTATAAAGATTTCCTTATCTCACCTCGGTTAAGGTCGATGACTGTGCGCGTGAGTCATTTCCAACAGCAGCCATGTATGGATATTGTAGTCTAAGCAACGGAATTAATGAGCTTGTACCTATTAAGCCTTTACCTGTAGTGCGAACTTTACAATTTAGTGTTGAAATGTAACTTTTAGATACTTATTATATTATTATAAAAACTTACTACCAATTAGTAATTTAGTATAAAAAAGTTTAAACCCAGTTCGTAGTAGCCCTGCCTTATGCGCTGGAGGTCAATCCCCGGTGAAAACAAACATCTGTGGAACGAACATAGATGTTTGTTCAGTGTCTAGGTCTAATATGTATTCTAAGTCGCGAGGAACTGGCGCTTAGACTCACCTAGATTTAAGACGTGTCAAGATGATCCCTGCGGATATTACTGAATAAATGCCTTTTGACTTTGACTTTGACTAAGTAGGTAGGTACCTATGTATTTACAAACAAAAGCATATAAGTATTCTATCAACTGTCTGGTTCCCACAGCTTTACCTACTTACATTGGGGCTAGAGGGCATTGTGTGAATGCTTGGCAATATTTATTTATTTTTAAGACGTTTAATATACTAATATTATAAACGCGAAAGTTTGTAAGTATGGATGGATGTTTGGGGCGAAGCTGCGAGCGGCCGCTAGTATTTAATATCACAATCACATCAAATTATAAATACAAGTCCATAATTATATTACATTTTGCATATATTACGTTTTTTTTCACCGTTAAGAGCACTGGAACTAGGTAATAACTAGGTAAGTAAGTATAGTAGTATAGGTAAGCATAGTCTTTAATCGTTACAATGGTTTTTTAAAATAGTTAGTAATCCTACCATCCTGCTTCAAGTATTCTGGTATTCAAGCAATGCGGTCGCGCAAGTTCTAATCTGCATCTCAGCCGGATTGAGCCTAATGCTCTGTCACGAACCTAATCCCGTTATCAAGGATTCCTGAGAAGGTACCTACACGTTCATGGAGTAAGGCATTATCTACTGGAAGCCGAAGTAAAGAACTGTTTCACAACGTTTTAGTCACAGTGTATGCCTATGTATGTGGTTTGTAACACCAAGTATTCTTTGAATTTTTGTAAGTTAAACTCCAGTGACCCCACTGTGACCTTTATGTAGACTTTAATCTTTTTTCTAAGTGTCTTAAAACATTAGGTATTTCTGCCAAGATAGAGAAAGAGTTAATGAATGAGAATAAGCTAACCTCCATACTTATAAACCTTATTTAAATTGAAATACTGTTTGTCATTACCCATTGATAAGAGACGGCTATACTTAAAACATTGCATATTTTCTGACAAAATTTTCTATGTAAGACCAAAAGAGACACGAAATAATAAATAGACAACATTTTGTCATGCTACTCATCTTAGCCCTGCTGTTAGAAGGTACCGTAGAGTTTGTCTGTGCGGTCATGAAAACTCTACTCTTCAATCCATTCGTATTCAAATTGCAATCAATTCCGTTCTTTCTTCTAATCAATAGTTCTTTCAACCTTCGACTTGAATTATCTTAGTAGGTACTGGTTGCTTCCGCGTGGTGTGTATCAATCGATTGTCTTCGTATATGGCCACTGTCCCAGCATAGACGTAACGTAAGCTAGCGCCACTTCGTCGGGCGATCGTACCTACTGTATAAATATTTTATACTAGCTCGCGACTTCGTTCTTGTTTTTCATACACACTTCATTCTCTTTTTACATTCGTTTTAGGGATGACAGCTCAATGAAACCCATACTAAGTTTTGAGTTGAACTATTGTAAGCTAATTCTGTAAATCGCATCAACATTACAACATCACAGTTGCGTATACAACATTTTTTTTAAAGTCAATACTTTATTTTTGTATTTTTAAGTATTAGCAAGATTTCAGAAAAAAAGGTACCGACTTTTCGACCTCTTCAGTTTTATTATAATAAAGAATTGCACTTTTATTTAATTTATAGATCAGTGTCGAATTATCGTCATCGCTTGTTTGTTTACTTCCTTTTTAATAGGTCTATTCAAATAAACGTGGTAGGTAATCGTTACACACGGTGGTGACGATAACATAATGGGTATACGGCTATCCTGCTTCATCATCCTTTACTATGGGGTAGATTGGGGAAGAACTTCGGATCTTGCTACCGCTATGGATAGCAAAACTTGAATAAGCCCCCGCGCGATTCATCGCGCTGTTTTATTTATTTATTTACAAAATTTTATAGAAAACTTACAGCTAGGTTTACAAAAATTTTGGCGAGAATGTAGGACATGTCTGGATGGACCAGTGCATGTTTTTTGGATGCTACTCAGTTCATAAAAATAATTTTGCACTTGTTTTGCTGACCTTACTCAACTAAATAGATCAGGTTTTGCTATTTTTTAGTTTCTTTCTCTAGAATTTGAATATGTGTGGCACCATCATGTATTTCTTAACTAATTCTTTATTGTCCGCAATATATATCAATTATAAGAACCTTTGTCCTGTCTGACTGATTGACTGACTGACTGCTTGGTGCTTAGAGGTGAACTAAGAAAGGAATCCCTGAAATTCAACCCCTAAACGTGTACGGCAGGGGTTGAAGCTTGTTTATAAAAATAAGTTCACGCGGATGAAGATACCTACACGCGTTTCGCTAGTTCAATACACAATACAATACAAATAGAGAGCTGCAACAATAAGGCGAGTTTAACACTGAAAAGAGGTTTCTTACAGCAAACGTTTGAGTCTAGAAAGTTTCTTCAATAGTTGAAATCTTATCTCACCTTTTAAATTGCAAGCTAACATGGTGGTCTTAACGTTATGTGACGTTCTCGTTTGTGTATCCATTTAGCGATGGTAAGTTAGCACACATGTCGAAGTTAGGAATAATTATCATACGGTTGCAATGCAGTCTGCATCGATAATCGATATCGTGTCGATTGATGTAAGCGTGCACGCCATGTTTCTTGAACGAATAATTTGCAGATGCTATTAATTATTGCAACTATAGGATACACTATTATAAATAAATACTGACATACTTTAAGACAACGCCATCTAGCGTCAAGTACAAGCTTTACTTAGCCTTCAGAGCCAGATAACTTATTAAATAGACTAAAATACTTTTTTAATACAGTACACAGAATATCATCATGACTTTTCCCCAAGCACGGTAGATATCCCCTCCAATTTCTTAGTACCAATTACCTGCTCGAGATTCTTCGAGGATGTCTAATTAGGGGTAGTCAGAGGTACATCCATATATTACATTTGGTACATACACACATTGATATTCCATACGTGGCACGTTGCAAGTCCATCACCGCTGCTAGAATACTAACTGGTTACCTCACGGTGTTTTCCTTCACCGTTTGAGAGCACTGACAATAACTTTTTCGAACGTAAAAGGTAACGTAAAGTTCCTTAGTAGTCTTCTTGTTCTTCTTTTATTATATGGCTTTTCAGCGGCTGAGACTTGCCACTAATTTGCCAATGTCAAGTGTTTACTAATCTTAGAACAAAAAGGCGGAGATCTGAGTACGGTAAGAAGGACTCAACTCGTACACTTGTAGCATACCTTCATTTTATGATAGTGATATCTTGTGAGTAATTGACACTCCAGATTTAAATTAATCACAGAGCCTATAAAAAACACTGTATTCAAGTTACAAAGAATCGGTCTGCGAACAGATATCCGATATTCTTCGTTTGACAGCGCAAATTACAAGTGGCGGAAGTAACAATGAACGTTGGAGACAGGTTGCTGTGCAGTGTTGCGTGGGAATGACCTGACGCCCTCGCGGACCTCGGCAAATAGGCAACAGCTTGTAAAGTCCGTAAACTGAAAGGTTGTCTGTGAGGTCAGCAAACAACCACCTCTTACTTAAATAAATCAAGTTATGGCCTTTCCTAAAGAAATCTGTGAAAAGTTAAACAACGCTTAACCCTTCCCCCCCTTTCTTATCAATGGGTAATGAAATTAGTTTTTTTTTATGTGACTGGTTGCTGTAACAAGCAGCTGGCCCACACTAACTTTTTGAGATCCTTTTACTGAATATCTTTTGAAGTTCCAGGGCTGTGCCAATCCTAAGTGAGGTTTACACAAAATAGAACGAGTGAAACTAAGCAATGTATTAAAATATGTACTATACTAATAGCTTATTGGCTGCAAATGGTCCTATAATTCCGTAATCGTAACCACATTCTCCGTCTTGTAATAAAAACAACCTGCCGTAGAAGGGTAGCTTAGCTGGTTTGAGAGCAAAAGTGTTGTAAACATTGCCTCATGTTACGCTCTAGATAGGTATGTTCCTCTTATAAAAAATAATATAAGATAGAATATGAGACGGGGATTTTTATGATTCCTTTTTCTTTTATAACAACCCTAACTATTTTCTCTATTGTTCCAGGCGAGATTTCAACAAAAGCAAATGCAAGAGCGCGAGATGAAAATAGCCAATCTGTACGAGGCTCAGCAGGCGCGGGCGCTGGATAGAGTCCGGCAGTCTCCTAGCAACGGCATCAGGCAATCGCCGAGCAATGGGAACCACGGCGTGAGCAACGGCAGCACTAATAGTACGTCTCCGCAACCAGCAGTGTCACATCAGCCTGGCAAGGTACGTTCAAAAAACCTTCTAAGGTAGAAACTTTAAATATATCTTAAATTCGATACCTTCCAAAATAATTATTAAAACACTGGTGTTGACAGATATCTGATTATCCGAAGGTAGGTAAGATCTCTTAGTAAAGACTCAAGACTGTTCCTCCTTAAAACGGTCCAAAAAAAAGGGTCTAAACTATCGTTTGGTACATGTACCCTTCTTAGGATGATGGATGATCAATTCCATTAATCACTACCTAGTGATGAATGGTATTGATATTGATTGTCCAAACAACCAATATCCTCAATCTGCAGGTCCGTCAAATGTTTGAAGAGCGCCGAACAAAAGGTATCGACAAAAGTTACCCTCTCCAGCCGATACACAACACGGATCGGACGCGTAAGGCTCTTCCTAACGGTTACTCCAAGGTCACAGCCACCTCTCACTCCACCACAAAGACCAGCGTCGAGAGGACCACCAAGTCTCGTCTGACCGCCAGTCAGCATACCGTCAAAAAAGTTCACCATGTAAGTTCTAGTTTTCTAGAACCAGCTAGAAAAGACTGACAGCACGTACCTGGTAGGTACATAGTAGGTAGGTACTATTTATTATTTATTCCGTAGGATTTTACAAACTTGTTCTTCTATGAAACAATCTGTAGAAAGAGATACCTATATCAAGCTATCACATAAGCTGAAAAAAAGTGTTAGTACTAGATGGAACCCCTAGTATTGAATATTGTTATTTTGTTACAGAAAACAGATAACATAGTGAACGGTTCCGGGGATCTCAACCATAATCACGAACCGGATCTGAACTCTCTAAAGCATGCGGTAAGCAATCAATCTTTACACTTTTACCGTCCAAACATCTCGACATTTTAAGGTGACATGAAATTTAAAGTACGCTTGTGTGTATTGCCAAACTAACCCAAAGGTTACCGCAGTATTCCATACCCGACTGAACTTGTGCTCTGAAAGATTAAGAAGCTGCCCGGGTGTTAAGTAGGTACCGCCTTATTTTATTTCGATTTCATAGAAGCTTACATATATAGTACTATTCCGCCACTTCAATAGTTTACTTGAAATAGCGGAATAGTACTATATATATATATATATATATAGGTATTCTATTTTATACTTACAATGGACTTCCGCAAAGTTACGCACCTGAATCAATCAACTATTTCATAGAAGCTGTTTTAACGCCAGCAGACTGGGGTACGAATCAATTTAGCGTTAGCTACCTGCAGGCTAATGTAAATAAATATATGACTAATAACAATTAATGTATAAGAATCATTTAAAAATAATATTATGTAGCAAAAATTAGAATATGTACAATAATAATTTAAACAATAATAAGGACATTTGCCAAATTTATTAATTTTGTAATCATAATTGTAATTATTATAAATTGTTGCTGTATGAATTTTAAATGTAGTAGAATAAATGGCTTTTTACTTTTACCTGCAGGCTAAGACTATTTATCTAAGTTTTATCCTTTACAGTTACCGCATAGTAATGGTGAGCCTCAAAGAGATGAGGTGGATAAAAACGAGAATAATTACCTTCTCGAAAACGAAACGTTCCCTGACGCGTTGGCCCCTGTACAGACACCAAGGTCTCCGGAACCCGTCGCTCGACCTAGGCAGGAAGTCAAGGCGCCTCCTAGAAGGTAAACCTTCAGACCTCCTTTTTTTGGTCTTCTTTCTTACTCTTAGCCAATCCCATCATCAGAGCACATAATAGGCCACCTCGCGGTTGATTTATTGAGCCCTAATACCAAAGACTTATCTTGAAAGCCTTCTGTTTTCTATAACATGAACGCATTCAATTATTTTTGTTCATTACCTACCTACCTATATTTGAGTTGATTTCATGGTTCAAATATTAAGTTATGAATTTTAACCACATTTCAGAAGTCCAGCCACAAGAGCCAGTCCGCCAAAATCTAAGCCTCAGCCTCACGCGGCCGCACCTCCTCGCAGGGTCATCAGTGAAAATACTGTAAAAATTATTTTATTATGCATCCTCCTTTGTAATGAAAGAACTTTAGTTCAAACTCCTTGCTTTAACTTCCAATCACGTCAGTGTGACATTGTCTTTGACATAATTAAATTTTTCTTTACAAAATTTCAAGTTATTTTGGAAAAAATAAAATACAAAATTCAAATGTTTTGTCCAGGTTACAGAATCAAGTAGGGCGAAAGGTGCCATGCAGAAAGGCGCTAGTCCCGTAAGTTTATACCTTCTCTTGCACGATTGGTTAAATTCCCAAGACATCTTTTCAGGAGGGCAAAGAGTGTAGTCAGTGACGCTTCCAAACAAAACATTCGGCACAAGGCTATTTTTTTCAGTAGGCAGTACCGCAAACGCCACTGCTAGAGTAGATAGGTACCTACTATTTATTTGTTTTCCGTCACCGTTAATTCTATTCTTCTTAGCTCTCGAGCACTCCTTGTAACTAAAACTTTTTAAGTATTTTATTTGGTTGCTTTTTAATTTTACTGCACCCTTTGTGTAGCTGTAGCGCTTGTTTCTTATTTTGGTTTTGTTTGTTGTTTCTTAGGCATCATCAGCAACGAGACGGCAACCTGTGGTGGTAGGTTTATAAAGAATATTTAATCTTTTTATTTCTGTCTTACACCATTTTTGGCGCAGCGTCTGATTTACCATTTATTACCGTTTACTAATGCGAGCCCGTATAAGGAGCAAAGTTGTATGCCTAGCAGTCGTTCTGAGAACTTAGCAATTTCGGTTATCCACAACTAAGAAATCGCGCTAGAATGGGCAGCAGTAGGTATCTCCTGAGAACTAAACACGGACACTATCACTAACTTACATGTCAAGCGTGGTGATTATGGCAAACTCTCCCCTAGATGTGGGTGAGGCCTATGTCCAGCAGTGGGCTTGTTTATGTGGGCAAATTTGGAAAAAAACCCAAAATATTATCAGCGTTAGCTCAGTGGGTTAGTTATCTCAGCTGTTGTAACCATCATGTAACAATTAAATACCTAGGTAGGTACCTAGGTATTCACTAAAAATTTTTTACTGTATTTTACCTTATGCCTTTCTACAATTTCCAGAAAAGTCCTCGCAATAGCGGTTCTCCAACCAAGTTTCGGTCCACGGTGACAACGCCCAGCAGCGACTCGGGCGAGGCGTGCACGGTCTGTGGCCGAAAATTCGCCAGCGACAGGCTCGCTAAGCATCAGGAGATCTGCAAGAAAGCGCACGCCAAGAAACGGAAGCCGTTTGACGCGCTCAAACATCGACTGGCGGTGAGTTGGTTAATTTGCTTCCGTGTGGTTTGGTGGCAACTAAATTCGAAGTAGTTTGCAAAGAACCATGCCTTACCGCCGTCATTATCAGGAGAGCAATTGTGTCTAGTAATAATGGCGCTCATGGAATAGTTAGCTTGGTTATTCCTAACCAAAGTCAAAGTCAAAAAGCATTGGTTCAGTAATATCCAGAGATCACTTAGAACCGTTTGAAAACTAGGTAATTCTAGGCGCCAGTTCCTTGCGCCTAAAAGAACAAAAAGCATACCTACCTAAATTCTAATTCCAGAGACTATAACTTAGGATACAAGAACTTAGGATCGTTTAAAAGTTAGGTGATTTTAGGTACCTCAAATCCTCGCACCCAAACCTAGAACAGATCGTGAATTGTGATCGTTTGAACAGATGACCGCTAGAGCCACCTACATGATGAGCCCTGCGAGCTTCGTAGGACACATTGAGCTATGAGTCTTGGCTCTATATGTCATGACATAGAGCGGAGGTGACTATAACAATGAACGACATAGATCCTATTTACTGTGTGGTGTTCAGAAGGTGTACCTACTTCCGAAGTTGTAAAAGTAGGTACTTGGTCTTAGCATTGGTATCTACCTACATTCATTATTTGATTTAATGCTGCATTATAGGGTACAGATGCAGAGGGATACAAGGCAAGACCATGATTTTGTTAATTATATACCTAATTTTTATCGGCATGTCGTTGTGATTTGTTATTCGTTTCAAAAAACTATTACGGCTCATTATTTTAGACACATTTTGCATCACAATATTCAAGTTGTGTTCTACATTTTGCATGTATCTGATTCCATGTTTAATTAGTGGAGGCCTATGAGTGATGACGAAAGACTTACTAAGGAACTCCTGTAGTGTAGTGGGCAGTAGGGGCTGAAGTAGGTATGAAAATAGCTCGCAAAATATGTTCTGTGCATTTCTCTAGTTTACTAAGACGGACTCGCTTTTAAACCCACAGGGCACAGAAGCAGAACCTTTCATAAACAAACTCCGCAAGAGCACAATCAACCCATCTTCAACGAAAGTGAACAAGTCTCTGAACAGTAGCTGGCGACAGAAGCATAACGAGTTCATCCAGGCGATACGCGCCGCGAAGCAAGTGCAGGCTCATCTGGCTAGTGGAGGTGAGATTTGCATACCTTATGGAGAAAGCGATAACTGCTGTGTTGACCTATTGAATAATAAATATCACCAAAAGAGAGCATCTGTGCTTTAGTGATCATTTGGCCTCTCGAACCCTGCCTTTCAATCCCGAGGCCTTCAAACGGTAAAGGAAATCTAAGAAGCTGTGGTTTAGTTCATTCCACGCGATTTTCCAAATTGTGGTCATCAATCCAGTGTGAAAGAGTGCCTTCACTGACAGGCTGGTATAGGTCCTGGGCAAGGCTCTTCAATCTCCTTATAATAAATAATGACCTTGATTACTCCTTTCTGGGTTCGGCAAAGAAACTTAATCCAACCATTAGGCCATTGGTTGGTAACGACGTTGTTAGAAGATGATAGTAGTAGAATCTAAGTTAAAAGGATTTGGGGTATAGTTTAGGTATACCCGCCTATTTATCTCATCGGTGGTAGTCTTTTGCCCAGCAGTGGGGGAGTTACAAGTGAAAACCGCCACCGCATATGCCTAAATTAAATAAAACTCTCTGACAACTCCTTTTGTTTTAATATTTTGGATAGAAACGGGATATTTACCATGATTTTTGAGTTTGATTGTATTGTATATTTCGTTTTGATTTGTTGTAGGTAAACTCAGCGATCTCCCACCACCACCGCCGTCCGAGAACCCAGACTACGTAGCGTGTCCGCACTGCAATCGGCGCTTCAACCAGGGCGCTGCCGAACGACACATACCCAAGTGCAAGGACTATCAGTTCAACAAATCCAAACCCACAGCTAAGAGGCGGTAACCTCGACAAAACTTTTGTGGCACATTTCAACCGAAAAAAAACGAAACAGAATAATGCTTTACTGATTGTTACTAAAAAGTTGGCTGATTAGATAATCTTGTTGCCACGATTGCTTTATTACCGCGACTCTGTTATTAATCTAAGAAAACTGTTAAATTCGTCTAAATTCTCGCTCTTATAATGCCGGACTATATTTTCGACTGTAAGGATTACGGCACAACAAATTGGATATTAGACACGTTAATTCAGATTATCTTTACTTACACACTTTTTTATTTAGTTAAATCTTTTTACGATATCATAAGTCCCAACTTACCTTACTAATTATGGAGTCATATTCAAAGTCTCGTGGTAGGGGCATTAATTGTTCTCTTGGAGATTTTTTACTGCGAATGCTTTTAGCAACCCTTGTGTATTATGCGATTTGGGGAGTGATCACTTTGGTTCACGACCATGCGTGTTGCCGACAGCAAAGTTCTTCACCAAATCGCAATAAGATAGCGAGGACGCGCCGGAAACGGAACGGAATTGTGTATAGCGGACGGGCCTAGCCGGGCATACTTATCTTGAAATTGACCAACTTATCTCTCTACTGAATCATTTACAACATACCTAAGTACTAAACTCATTTAGGCCCCAATACCTATTATACATAAGTTGATTGATACAATCATAATAATGTTTAAGAACTCAAATTTTACTTAGAACTTATTAACCAGTGAAAAATTGATTTCAAAAGATTTGACGCGAATTGTTTGTACAGAAACGTGCTTTTAAAAATGTTAACGCAATTTTATTTAGAAAAATAAATGTACTTCTATTAAAAGCTTTGTTTTTGTTCATCACCATGTAACATTAATTGTATGAACTAATAATATAGTTTATACGAGCGCCGGTGGTCTAGTAGGAGTGAGTGGTTTTAAGATCGTAGGTTGGAATCCGGTCGGGTATGCCAACTTATATTTCGATGTTCCTCTGACTAACCTCATTAGACCTCCTCAATCTTGAGTCAGTACTGGTGCTAAGATATTTGAGGCGATATCTACCGTCCTGGGGATTGAGTATTGATGTAATTTCTAAATATCATTTCTATGAAAATAAAAACAAACCCGGAATATGCTTCAAAACAAAATTTATTGTCTACTTTATTGACACTACTAAATTGTAAAAAAAATGCAAAGAAAAGCCAACGTTATACATTCGAGGCGTAAGCCGTAAATGAATAATTTCATTTAATTCTCCGCAGTCGTTTCCGGTACGTAGGAAAGCACCACGGTGGATTTAGAAGGTACGAGTACCTTGTCTGCGTCCTCTGAATAGTTGTTTGTGTAGCTGAAACAAAACAAAGCTCGTTTTAGCTCGTAGAACGTGTGCTGGTCTGATGTGTTAAGCAGTTGAGGAGTGAGGAGTTGAATTGATAAAAGATTTAGTACAAAATCTTTCGACCCTTGTAACTTTCAAGGTAATCTGATTTTACTGTAGCATATAGGGTAACGTACCTAGATAACGACAAGATAATTCAGTATCAAACTTAACTTCGGACGCACGTTAATAAATAGTAGACATTAAGCTCTTACAGCGTTTGTATGGACAACGTACCGACTTGTTTAACCTTAATTGGCACGAATGATAAACACATTTATTTTAAGGATACGTACAGATAATACCGTTAACTAGAGACGACTATCTTACATTTCCCGTGGGGGCAGGGCGGGCGCATCAGTCTCACATAAATGTCTATTTGCACATTCTTTGTGTCCCTACACTCGTATAAAAGTGTTCCCCTATCTATAAACTAGTGTGAGAACAGTCGACCTCGCTTACCTATGTAGACTTGAGTTAAATAGGGGTACAACTTTTCTTAGTTTTCTAGTTCGGGAGCCTCTGGATTCAAAACGTTATCTTGTAAAACTTTATGTCAATAAAAACACACTTATTACTTATCCTACTAATATTATAAATGCAAAAGTTTGTAAGTATGGATGCATGGATGGATATTTGTTATTCTTTCACGCTATAACCAGTGGACCGATTTGGATGAAATTTGGAATAATTATAGATTGCAACCTGGATTAATATATAGGCTACTTTCTATCCCTATCTATTTTTTCTACTTTTTAAAAAATAACGGGAACGGGAAAAACGGCCACGCGGGCGAAGCTAAATATACATTTAAGTTTCATCACAGGTTTTATGTACATCACTCTCCTGGTAACATGACAGTAAGAATATACATACTTGGTGATATAGCGCACGGCTTGCGACGCGTAGTGCACGGTGACGGTGCTCGGCACGGAGGGTAACGCCGTCAGGTTCGCGCGCAGTGCCTCTGCAGACGGATTGAACACGGCTACGTAACCCGTGTGACCCGCCTTCCATCTAAATTTTAACAAAAAGATAGCAATGAAGCAAGAAGTGCAGTGGACGGTCTTGTCGCTGAAAGCGATCTCTTCCAAACAACCTTTGGGTGGACCGAATCGTATTGTAAACCTTATGATAAAAATGTTTGAGCGCTATTCAAAAACGCGGGTAGGGACGTACCTGGCACAGGCGAGCAGCTCGTCCGTGGAGTTGGTAGCATCGCGGCGGCCAGGCACGGCGGCCACGACATGGTGTCCATGCTCTATGGTGCTGTCATGTCGTAACTCCGCCAGGTGGCTCAGCGACTCGCTCTGTAAAAACGACAAACGTGAGTGAAACACGAACCAACATAGCATTTTCATTTTCTCGTGTTATTGTAGTATAGTAAAATCTGTAGCGTAGTTTCGGTGGCTTTCTGCTCGTAACTAACATTACTTGAGGTCTTAGTAGAAAGTGTGACCAGTTGAGATGAAAGTGTAATTAAAAAAGTTGAATAAACTAACTTATTAATTGAATACTCACATCAGTGTTATTGTCGAGCAGTTTGAAGTCGAACACAGGCGCAGCGGGCAGCAGCAGAGAGAAGAAGGTCAACTCCTTCTCCGCTTGAGGCTCAGCTGCTTTCAACTGTGGAATTACAATTTTGGTTTACAACCTTAAAAGTCCTTGATTTCTATAAAACATGTCTAAAAAATGTTTCTACCCTGATCGACCATTTTGTTTTTTTACCTACTTATTAATTAATTAACGTAGGTATAGGTACCATACCTCTCATGTATTATTTTATAAGGATAACACCTTCCAACAGACTTCCTATTGCTGTTCCCTTTTTGTAAAGGTCACGATCGAAGGAAGGCATCAAAAAACCATAACACAGGTTTTTTATAACCTAGCTTGGTTTTTCTGATCTGACCTCGTTACGTTACCCTTCTTACAAATTTTAAAATGCATGTTTGTGAGTCAAAAAAACTGGTAATGTTTATGTTTTTAGCTTTTTAGTATGTTTGTGCAAATAAATTATTCTATTCTATTCTAATTAAATATCACCTAGTAATTTCCCTTTTTTAAGTCTTGCTTGTAATAAGATGTTTTGTGTGACCCGTTATCAATAATCTATATACTATACAAATTGCAATAATTTTTATCCTGACTGACTGATATATATACAAAGATAAATATTTTATGTATCTACTAGTAGTAGTTTATACTAGTAGTGCGTAGGGGTGTTAATAAAATAATAACTGAAATTTAGCCCTTAAAAGGGATACAGCAGGTGCTAAAGTTTGTATATAAAAATTTTCACGCGTTCAAAATTGCACGCTTTTACACAAGTCTATCTATACTAATATAATAAAGAGGAAAGATTCTTTCCCCGTTGGGAAGCTACACTATCCCCGGGTGACATAGGCTTTATTATAAATTCAAAATATTTTGCGATCCTTACTCAAACCCGTGCGAAGCCGGGACGAGCCGCTAGTTAAATATAAGCGAACAAAAATGTGAGAAACGTACGGAGTTGGTTGGCGTCAAGAGTAACTGCCTCAACACGGGCGCTTCACAGATACAATATCCCTGATTTTTCTAGAACCGAAGCCACAGGGCACAAGGTTCCCAAATGTCACAGGTAAAGATCGGTAACTTGGATACGAAAATATTTAGCGAAATTTTTTTGCTGCTTGGTAGGAATGGAACTCGGTACCTTCTGAATGTCAGTCCAGCGGATTCCAAACTTGCCACACGGGAAGTAATAAATATTGTCGAATTTAGATAATGGCTGTTAGGTTTATTATAGTTTACTAAGATGCTAAGATGTGTCCAGCGGATTCCAAACTTGCCACACGGGAAGTAATAAATATTGTCTAATTTAGATAGTGGCTGTTAGGTTTATTATAGTTTACTAAGATGCTAAGATGTACAGTCAGCTGCACTAAAATGTATACGGTTCGTAACATTCAAAATGGCATCACAGCCTTATTATGATCACAGCCAAAATTAAAAAAACATGAAATTTTATAATCAGGTGACATATCTTGAGTATTTGTTATAAAAATATTTATTAAAATGTAGGAGTTTAGTAATCCATACGTGACAGGTTGCAAGCCCATCGCCGCTGCTAGAATACAAACTGGTTTCCTCACGATGTTTTCCTCCACCGTTTGAAAAATTTAATTATGATAAATTTAGGGAGGAGCACAGATGTCTATTGTACAAGTTTTTTAAGCCTAGTTTAGAAATTTGAGGCTGCACTAAAAAACATAATAACTAATGTTTAGGTACATTATAAAAATATTAAATTAGTAACAAATGTACTATACTTTTGTGATAAAATAATACCTATAATAACAATTTATTTTATCATCAGGTGGGAAATTCGCTTGTAAGTAGCTCCATCAGTAGGTAGTATAAATATAAAATTACCTGTATCATAGGCCAATTATCTTTGACTCTGGCGTTTAACTGTATGGCTGCCGCGGTAGCGTTTGTGACAAAAACAGGTGCGGACGATGGCGGCCGCAGTTTAGTTACATTAACGCGGTTTAGCAGAAACAGTTCAGGTTGGCTTTCTTCTTTCAGCGTGAATACGGTATCCTCTGAAAATAAACATCAAGATTATCTACATATACAATATTTTTCTGTCCATTTTTTTTTGTACAATTTGCTAATGAAACAAGCATATGGCCCACCAGATGTTAATTGGTTACCATAGCCTATAACAAAGCATTATAGGTCACGTTAGTTAGGAACGTGCCTTACAATACACTGATCTGCGTCCATCAACCTGAGGCATACAGGTGTTAAGCTTCATGTGTCTGTAATTTTACCGGCACCCACACCCTTTAAACCGGAACACAGCAAGCTTCTTGTCGGCAGAAATAGGCATGGTGGTAGTACCCGGACAACCCCGATTTTTCCATCACGCAAAAAGGGCCCACCAGCGGCCTAGTTGCGGAAAAAAAGTCCGCTCATCAAGTACCCGGACAAGCCCTCACTAAGAGCCGAATTTTTTATAGATTTTCATTGCAAACTGTCAAAGGAAGTTGACAATAATTGTCAAAAAGACTAGATTATATTGTGAAGTATCCCTAATGATATTGAACTTTCAAGCCTGTAACATGAGTAATT
Source organism: Electrophaes corylata (assembly GCA_947095575.1). Lineage (NCBI taxonomy): Eukaryota > Metazoa > Arthropoda > Insecta > Lepidoptera > Geometridae > Electrophaes > Electrophaes corylata. Next base: position 2,396,940 of record OX352716.1, on the reverse strand, counting down.
CGTAATAGATATGATGCTAGAAACTTGATGCTGATAAGGCAATTTTTGACAGATCTTCGTTGCAAACTGTCAAAAAATCGCGACTTGAGACGGGCTTAGATCTGAGATACGTTTGAGTATTTGGAGGAATTCGGAATTTTAGTAGTATTCTACTAAAATTTAGTTACCTGGTGCCATCGAGGATGCGGCATCAGTAGCGGCCATCATAGCGGCTAGGAGAGGGTCTAAGGCAGGCTGGTCAGCTGTTTGTGTGTGTCGATAGAAAGAGTAATCTGTGTGTATGCCAAACGTGGTTCCCTGACCAGAGGACTGAATCTCAGGCGCGAGAGAGGGGTTCACTACCATAAGTCGGGCCTTGTTTAACCTGAAATACAGAAATGTTGCAACTTATTATTATTTATTATTTATTTATTTATTTAATAATTAGCACGGGTTAATCCAATTACACTAACTATTTCACAATGTCAATATATAAATTAAAAATAATGAGATTAAATATTTCGCATGTCAAAAAATTATATTATTATTATGTTTATAGCCTGACACGAGATATCAAGCACACGTTACCGCCTAGTCTTTATAGAATTAACATTTTAAGCGTGTTTTGATTAATTAATTTATTTTAGGAAGACCAACAGCTTACTAAAGAATTATGCTAAGTAGTCTAGTTAAAAAAAAGCCAATTAGCGGTCCTCGATTAGATACAAACTAGGATTTTTATAACTTTACTTTAATAGCAGCAGCAGAATCAATATCTAGACTCTTTGCTATGAATGAATGAATGAAAATTCTTTATTGTACACCTTACAAGCTAGAGAATAAAACAAAGAAACAATAGTAGTCAATAATAGATAATGTACAATGGGCGGTCTTATCGCTAAAAAGCGATCTCTTCCAGACAACCTTTGGATGGAAAATTTAAAAATAAGAGGGTTGGCTATGATCAAATTTAAGACACTTTTCCACCAGGGTGTTTCGGTCTTTTTATTTATCGGTAAAACGAGACCCTATTAAGAGTCCGCTGTCTGTTTGTCTGTCTGTGACCGTGACTGGGGATTGATGTCGTAAGGCGTTTCTGTTTTTCTGCTTTTAATTTCTTATGACTGATTCTTTTAATAAAACTAAATGTATGATATAATAAACAGTTGTATTACCTAACACCAGCCGCGCCTGCAGTCATCCACTTAGCCACAGCCTCGTTGAACAGTTGCAACACAGCCACATTGTTGAAGTCAAGATCAGGCTGCTCCGCCGAGAACTGATGCAGGTAGAAAGCTTGACGCGTGTCACTCCATGTCCAAGCTGAAGTGTTCATAGTCGATACCTACAAATAACAAACTAATGGTCATATAATAATAATAATGGTGGATAATCCACACAGCATCATCTAGCCCCAAGCTAAGCAGATGGCCCCAAGCTATGTCCTATTCCAGATTACAATCTATATTTATTCCAAATTTCATCCAAATCGGTCCACTGGTTAGAGCGTGAAAGAGGAACAAACATCTATCCATCCATCTATCCATCCATCCATCGAAACATTCGCATTTATAATATAAGTAGGATGTAACATACCCAATTATTAGGCTCCTTGGGTTTGTTAGCACCATCAAACTCCTTAGGCTCAACCCAAACGAAGTAATCGGTGAATGGCGCTGACTTATTCTCACTCTGTCGGAACCAGGGGTGGTCTTTTGACACGTAGTTGGGTGTCAAGTCTGCGATTACTCTGGAAATTACAATAAGATTACTAGCTGCCCAAGAGTCGCTGGTCCACGCGGCCTAGAGGACCTCCTTTACTTCCAGTGGAAGTCGTTCTCTATAAGCGACCGAGGTAAGATCCTAGAGATAAATTAATTAAATTTATTTAATGCAGTTATAAAGTTAATATCTTTCAGTCTCCACTTGTGACTTATAAAAATAAATAAAAGTAATTTTATAACTGTTTTAGTGGACATTGTAAAAGATAAATATTGCCATGAAAACATGTAGTAATGTAGGTAAGAAGCTACACTATCCCCGGGTGACATAGGCTATATTATATTTTCAAAAAATTAGGGATCCTTACTAAAACCTGTGCGAAGCCGGGACGAACCGCTAGTTATCTAACAAATACAAAATGAAGGTACTCACTTGATGCTGTACTCCTTAGCCTTCTCCACAAATGCTTTGAACTGTTCCACCACGTTAGGCTTGTCGAGGGCGTCGTAGGTAGGCACTTGCATGAAGATAGCCTGAACGCTGGAAGACTGCAGCTGGGGTAGAATTTGTTCCACGTCATCAGTGTAAATACTGGTGTCCAACTCGCAGAGCGGCCCTTTCTCGAAACTACAACCAAACGATTTGAATTACAGATGTTTCATATTAACCATTTAATGTAGATATAGCTATAAAAAGAAAAAAAAAAATTTTTAGGGCTCCGTACCCAGAGGGTAAAACGGGACCCTATTACTAAGACTCCGCTTTCTGTCTGTCCGTCTGTCACCAGGCTGTATCGCATGAACCGTGATAGTTTAGAGAGTTGAGATTTTCACAGTAGATGTATTTCTGTTGCCGCTTTAACAACAATACTAAAAAACAGAAAAAAAAAATATTTACTCTCATACAACAAACATGATTTTTTGCCGTTTTTAATATAGATAATGGTACGGAACCCTTCGTGCGCGAGTCCGCACAGCGAGTCTGCAATTTATGTTTTTGAGCGCAGTACACTGTTTCGCATGCGGTCTGACATGTACTTTAAGATTAAGAACAAATGCCAAATTAGAATTAAAAAAATGAAGCCTTACCTACCTAAGTACGTATATGCGTCACCTAGAAACCTAGTATTTGCTGTGGCCTAACAGGGTTTATATTTGAACTTATTTACCATTTGTATCATCTATTGAAACAACATAAACGCAATAAGGAGTTTGAATTTTAATACATACTATAAATAATTACTTACTCGGTCTTACTCTTGGCTACAGCACACTTAGGGGCACGCACGATTATGGTAATTGCGCCGGCCAGCATTCCAAGCCACATCACCCAAAACAGTATGAACATAAACCAGCGTAGGTTCACCCAGAACGGGTCATCGGCGTACTTCATCAGCTCTTCTTTGGTCAGGCCGGAGAATTGCTGCAAACAGATAGAATGTTACGGAACACGTACAATATTCTGTTTATTTATTTGTGCGATCTTTTGTGTTGTCAGTAAATGCCTTTATAATAACAAGCGAAAATACCCGCAACTTCGTCTGCGTGAAGTTATTTTCAAACCTCAACGCCCGCTGTACCCATTTAGGGGTTGAATTTCGGGAATTCTTTTCTTTTTATACCTCTATGCACAAATACAAATATACCCTGATAATTTCAAGTTTCTACATCCAGTGGTTTAGGCTCTGCGTTCTATATATGTCAGTCAGTCAGATAGGACAAAGAATCTTATAATTGGAATAGATGCAGCTTTTAGTATGGACATGACAAAGCGCACGGGGTGTAGGGATAACTGATTTTACTACTCAAAACTACACAATACATAAATCTCAGTAGAACTCGTGTCGTGACTCACCTTCTTATTGGCATCGAGTTCGATCTTCGGGTCTCCATTCCTGTGGTCTCCAGAAACGAATTTAGCATCCACCATATCAACCCGCATGTCTCTCACAATCTTGGCCTCGTCTTCCTTCTGTAGAAGCTTCTCATGAGCACCGTCAGGAGACGCCTTCTCCTTGGACAAGCTGAGACGCGATGTGCGGAACTCTGAAAATCATACTGGGTTTATAAAATACTGTGTAAATAAACTTTTGTGTTTTTAACTCGAGGCAGCTCATCCCTTCAATTATGCAGTTAAACTTAATTATAATAGTACACGTGTTTGAGATCGTGGCGAGAGTCACTTGGAATGAAACCGAAAATGTTATACATCGGTACAAACATAACTTCGCGCCTGTATCTTATTGAGGTAGGCAGAGACAGATAAAAAAGGATACCTACTGTCTTATTTCATACAGAGATCAATTTCCACTTGCTACAATCTTGACATGCCTACCTCTTTTGCTTCATTTACTTCCACTATAAAGTATACCAACTTTTAAAACCTGTTGAACCCGGTTCCGTATAAAGGTACAATTGTGTCTGGGATTCTAAGAGTTTATTACAGCTCTATTAATCAATTTGTTCGACCCAATTGGATTTTATTAAATAATGGCTTGTCCTCTGTTGCTGGTATAACGGAATCTTTATTCAGACTATCTTCGTAGTACTGCAGTTCTCATTAAAAATGTAGATTTTTCGACCTACTTCGTGATTAATCTATCAATCGAAGATATAATTATGTTTTCTTATCTTCATCTTACTCTGATAAGAAACCGCACGTTTCGAGATATTCTACACTACGTACTACTTGTAGACTACAATATGTAAAAACCAATAAATACCCTTTTAAATTTTCTGAAGAAAACCGAAAGAAAACCTCCGAGTCTACAGAACCTATTTGTACTGCAGCGCACTTTTACAAAGCTAACGTGTTTGCCGAAAACTTTCGCCTTAGGTATACAAACACTATCTACGAGTAAATTGAAGAACTTACGTGTTACTTTCTTTGTTAGAACTTTACTATTTTAATAGTGTAAAATAATATAATGTGATTAATTCACTTAATCCACCGTAATTTACATAAAATCTTTCTCAACTTTACCCTTTAACTACCCTATAAGGATAAATAACCTGACATACACGAATTTAAAATACCCTATACCATTGTCCTAATATTTTGAACCTATATGCTGAATAGATGTAGTCGACACCTAATGGACGCTAGATTAGAATGGTGAAATATACTATGTACTAGGTACCAAAACTACTTAGGTAAACTATAGGTAGGTACCTATTTTACGAGAAACTTACCAAGAAAGCGCGCGTCTCAGTCAAAATTCACGGTAAAACTGAAAGACCGCGATGTCCGGTTAAAACATGTGGCTAACATTTCGCTTTAGGGTTGTCTGCCATTACTCTTTACTCATCTAACTAAATGAATTCGCTTTTCTTCCTTATATCCGGTCTATGGAATAGCAGCCTGAAAACGTCCACTGCTGGACATTATGTCTCCCTATACGTTTCCAGGAACACCGATTTTGAGCCTTTTCCATTTACCGACTTCGAACAACCTTAAAAATGTGGTTGGTCCATCGGATAGGAGGGTTTCCTACGCTTCGTTTTCCAGTTCGTAGTCACCATTCGAGAACCCTTATTTCCTAGTGGTTACCGGTTCTACGAGCTATATGATCTACCCATTGCCACTTCAACTTGCTGAAAGCTGTGTCGATGACTTTACTTCTTTCAATGATTTCCTTATTTCTGATTCTATCTCGTCTCCCTTTCTAGTTTTCATTTCTGAAACTCCCAGTAATGTTCTCTCTATAGCCCGTTGCGCAACTTTTAGATGTTAAAGACCAAATCGATATTTATTTATTTACTTAACTTAAGATGTTTTCAAAATATATGGAAGTTTGTTTTTATCATAAGCATAACCTAACACTATAACCAAATAGACCGAATAAATTAAAGAGTTTTGAGTAACAAATACTAAGTAAGGTGACTTTGTAGGTAGGTACACTGCGCGGCGTGCAAAGGCAGTGACAACTTTGATCGCGGATCGGTTACCGAGTTGCACCGCAGTGTAACTCAAAACGAGAAAGTATCGTTATCGTTTTTCTGAGTGGACGCCAAGGATTTTCTGTTCCAAAACTAACCTTTTATAATTCTTAACCATCCGTCCGTCAATTTTATTCTTCAGCAAAGAGACAGTCAGTATACCAATAGAGCAGTGTGCTTGCCACTCGACTAAAATACTATCATGGGCCAAGATTTAACAAGTTCTCAAAATTTAGTGCCAACCCTAACTTGGAATTCAGCTAACAAATAAATCTTCACATCAAGTAAGTAGATACAATAACTCGTTCCTGCCATGCAAGTTCGGTTCCCAAAAGCCTGCGGGAGATGCAACACTTTTTACTCCTTGCATCATCTTGCGATGCGGATTCTTAAAATCTTGCGGCGAGCGTTTTTGGGACGGCAAGAATGTAAATAGGTACAGTGAGTATGTATCTGTACCGACACGTAGCCATAATTATAATAATGTAGTCTAAACTATTATTATAAAACTAGTGGAAACGCCCGCGACTCCGTCCGCGATAAGTTATTTTCAACAACCAAACCAAAGTTAGTTTCAAAAACCAAAATTATTTACAACAAACTTCAACCCCCACTGTACTGGTTCAGGGGTTGAATTTCGAAAGTTCCTTAGTACCTACTAAGCTCTGACTTCTGGCTCCTGAAACACAGTTTGAACTAGTTCGGGAGCCTATGGATTCATTAGTGTACTATGTATTATGTCAATAAAATGCTTTTTTATTTGTACATATTGGTACATATTTGTACTATAGTCGGCAATGATTTCGAAGTCCTTACCTCAATTTCAGTGAATAGTAAAATTCAAAGTAAGCACTTGTATCACTCTTCACTATGTCATCATAGGACTGACCTTTATAGACTACTGAAACAATATTCTGTCCTAACATACAACACGCACTTACTGTGGGTACCTACCTACTACTGTCTAATGGAAAAACGCCCGTCTCACGTTTGTGACAAACATTTTAGCAGAATTGTTTGTACGCTAAGTAGGCACAGGCACATTTGTCATGCTTAACAGAAAAAAACCTTAAACCATTTCAAGGGTTTTTATGTCATATGCAGATACTCCGCTGTCTGTCTGTCTGTCCGTCTGTCACCAGGCTGTATCAGGTCCAGATGGATTGCCCAGCATTATTATTATTATGCATAGAAAATACCCAGAACACCCAGAATAAATATTTGCAGATGGTACAAACATTTATCCCAAGGTGGGAATCGAACCCGCAACCTACTGCGTCGCAGGCGGATTCGCCTGCCGCGGCACATCGGCCGTCCGACATAGATTTATTATTCTTCTATCAATAGGTAATAACAAAAAGTGACAGGGGACATTTTAAGCATTACATAAATTTAAATAGGTACCATTTATTGATTGATTGATTGATTGATTCAAAATACTTTATTGCACAAAAAAAGTAACAGTACAAAGGCGAACTTAATGCTATGAAGCATTATCTTCCAGATAACCTTTGACCTTTGTTATTTATGAGTTAGTAGAACAACTAATCGGTGTAGGCATCAATACAATTTTTTTTTTATTAGTACAGTCATCTGCTCTATATAGGTTGTATACAATTCGCAAGTTTCAATGTGGTGTCAGTGCTACAATAAATATTGAAATGGAAAATGCTTATGCTATTCAAATGGTAACCGTACTAAAATATAGTACTACTACTACTAAAATATAGGATGTAGATATAGGTACCACGGAAAAACAAAGCTCAAGGTAAAGGTTGTTAGCACTGGTTTTGAATATAAAGGAATCGTTTTAGGTTGTGTTAATAAGTATGTCATGTCATGACGACCGATGTGGCACGGCTGGGGCATGTCCGCCTGAGACGCAGGAGGTTGCGGGTTCGATTCCCGCCTTTTGATAAATATTTGTATGATCTGCAAATTTTAGTCCGGGTGTTCTGGGTATTTTCTATGTATAATAAAAAACATTTGAGATGGGTTTTTTCCACCGCCATGTTAGTAGGTATAGCATAGGTATAAATAGAGATATCCCTTTATAGGTAGGCATAAAGGGATATCTCTATTTTGCATGGGACAAAATCTTGTCACATTACACAGCTTAGTCCTACAGATCACAATATTTTATTAATAATATGTAAATAAGAACTGAATCGAGACCAATCCTTTCTCATAAACCTGTAATATCATACGGCTATATTTCATGCTTTTAAAATATCAACCATGTTAGGTGTGCATCATATAGTGTGACAAATTGTTTTTGCTGCCGAGAAGGAAAACCTTTTTAGGTAGGTACTTACCTATTCATTTTAAATTTAAAAAAAGTTAGGTAAGTAGCATGGATGGATATGTATGTAGGTAAGTAGCTAAACTTAAGTATGAATCAATTTTATATGTAATTCCCCAGAAAAACAATATTCACTACAGGAAAATAATTTTATTTCTTTACTTACTATGGTTTAATTCATATAAAACATTAGGTAGGAACCTATTAAAATTTTCTCATCCATAAAATTAAACATAAATTCAAGTATTTTGATTTATGCCATCTAGAAATTGTTGAAACAATCTGTTTCTTTCCCGCTGAATATTATTTGACTCTTCTACAATACTAATTAGTTTATCTAGCTTTTCCTCCATTGCCCTTTGTCTATTCCTTACTTCTAAAGTGACTTTTCGAAAGTCTGTGTTCCTTTTCCTAGGTATTCTGCGTTTTGTGTCTTCACTGTGGCCGGGTGAACCTTCAAGATTTTCACATTTTGTTTCATAAGTAATTGGTTCGGCCATAGATAGTAAAGCTTTTGCAACTGTGTCTGTGTGCCCTTCTTGAACCTTTTGTGCTATTTCAGGTTGATATTCTCCATTTACACTGTAAATCTGCTCAAAAATGTCAAAGTAAGGCCATTTTACCGGAGTAATATCATCTCTACTGCGTTTTTTTAGTAATCGAATATAAGTTTGCTTGAGATTTCTAAATTTTTTGTCACAGCAGTCCGGGCCTTTACCAATAGCAGTTCCGATGTCAATCCAGACATTTTTTTTCTTTATTTTTGGAGTTCTGAACCTTTCAATATTTTGTAAATAAAGGTCAAGCATGAGACGGATGTTACTGTCCTCCCAATGATCTTCATTGTCCTCAACTGGCTCTGTGTCAATAACCTCAGATTGATTGAGTTGCATGTAGACCTCTTCTGTCTCTAGGTACTCAACTTCTCCTGCAATTATAACCGATAATTCACAAACCCAGTGCAAGTAAACTTGTTGAATAGACTAGCTTATGGATCAATTCAAAGTAATTATAAAAGCAACAGAGACAGTTATTTTGGTAGGTACCTACTATAAAAATACTGTGAAACAGATTTTGTTCCATAGTAGGTATTTGTGACTAGGTAGCTAGGTTTTAAGGGACTAGATTCATTAGGGTAAGTATCTTTAATTTCTTTTGATTTGATTAAAGAAAGCTAGAAAACTAAAAAAGATTGTTTAGGTTTAAGATTATAATTACCACTCATTTTTTGACTGTTGGTAGGACTCTGCTCATTCGTCCACGAAACTCTTGATAGCCCAATAATTTGTTTATCTCCTAATGCATCAAATTCAAAACACTTGAGATAAAACTTGCAAACAATTTCGTGTCTTGCATCATTCAGCGCCTCAGCAGCGGCCTTCAGCAAACGTGAACAAAATGGCGCTTGATGTGTCATACAGGAAAAGCGCTTTATGATGTGACCAAATTAGGAAGACACTGGAACTTTCTTCTTGACCCATTACTATGTTAGCTATAATTTTCTTTGTAAATAAAACATGACAACTACATTCAAAAAATATTTATATTCTACCAAGCCCTATTCCAGTACATTCATAACTTTTATTAAGAACCCAAATTATTATTACGGTTTTTGTAGAAACATGATAGCTGTATTTCGTAATTTAGTCGGTTTATACCACCTGGTTTTGACGTTTACGGACTGATAACGTCGCTATCTGCTAAAAATTTATGACCATCGGAAACACTGCCTTATATACCAGATATAGAGCTAAGAGTCGTTTAGAATATTGAAAATGAAAGTTTATATTAGAATGACCATTAAGTCCAGAAGTCGGACGTATTAAATTTTAGAACTAAAATTTGTTTTAATTCATCCATCGGATTAAGTTGTAGCACGGCGCTTACATTGCATCGGTGCAACCTCTATCTATTTGGTAGTTTTTATACCTTTGTCCTCATCCAAAGCGACGTGGTCGCTGACCTTCGGATGCTCGCCATCAGATAGATGAATCTTCCGTGACTCCGACATGATGAATTTGGGACTTGCACAACCGGTTTCACAAGCCGGAGAGAGTGACCTCTTTTCTTTCACCGGAATTTCAATTAGCAAATTATCTTTTACACTCAATTACCACACAAGCACAACCGTTCCCTCCACTTCCCGTTCGCTTCGGAATTCGGAACGGAAATGACGAATGAATGAAAATATATAATTTGAGAAAAGAACGACTGAATTAAACTATCAAGGAATCAATACAACCAAGAATACACAGCCAGGGAAATCACAGCCAGGAATACGTAGCGAAAATGTACCTACATGGTTGTATATTCCATAGAAGAGCCAAACCGGCCAGGATGACATCATCATCATCATCAGCAGAATTAGGACTAGTCTAGTTTTATGGACTCTTTACGTATGCTGTGAAACTGTGAATGAGCTTAGTTTCGCATAGGAGAACTATGTGAGCATTCTGTGTTTGTGTGAGTAGACGGAGGGGCGAGAGGTTTTGTCCCTTGCCCCTCCGGGATTCCAGTCGTTCATGCTGTATAAACTGTCAATGAGTCAAGTCAAATCACTGTCAAATAAGATCAGCTGGCTGATTTTATGTTTACATTTTTTTACGAGAGAGATGTTTGATATGCCCACATAAGTAAACTAGTACTTTTATGGTAACGTAATTATATTATGACGGTGTTTATTATTTCTATTTTAGTACATGTAAGAAAATAATTTAGTACAATGTGTTCAATGCCGCCACCTCCACCACCACCCCCGCTACCATCGCCAACTGTGATATCGGATTCTGTAATTAAAACAAACAATACCAGCAAACTGCTAGAGCTCAATCCTGACCTATGTGCATGGGCTACATCAGACCCCGAGTTACGAAGAGCCTGTTTCCTCGGCCAAGTTTGTACTAACAAAGCGCCATTCCGACTGAAATACACTAGATTTGAACCAATTGCTCAAGTTGGCCCGACTTGTGGGTTAGTGGCACTTTCAATGGTTATCAAGGGCAAAGTAGAGCCTGGTCAAATACTCAATATATCGAAATCAGAGGGCTACAGTGGTAATGGAGAAATGTTCAGTTGCAAGAACATGGCAAAGTTAGCTGAGAAAGTGTTTGGTATAACAAGGATGGAACATATGAGTGTGACAATTAATATCAGGAACTTATTTAGTCCAGAAACTGTTGCAAGTCTGCTGGATGGTGCTGTCTTGTTAGTTCCGTATGTATTTGTATATGCTTGTTTCATAATAATCTTAATTTTCAATAATTATTTATTTATTGAAAATGCTAAGTTAACTGAAGAATCATAGAATTGCTAATGAATTTATGCACCAGGTCGCCACCGAGCCTAATAATAATAATAACCAACAAAGTGGGCATGGGTCAGCTATTGGAAATATGTAAAGGCAATCATCCCTTTCACCTACTTGGTTACTGCAGCTTTCTATGATTCAATTTCATTAATTAGCCTGTCTTACTTTTACAGTTATGATGCTGATGTTGATCATTCTCCAACATTGAAGAATGGCCACACAGCACATTGGGCTCTTGTCTGCGGGATAATATTAGTCAAGGAACCTGAGGCCCCCTACAAAGAAGAGAAGGATAACATATTTGTCTTGTGTCGGCATGGTAAATCCAAGTATATATGTGCCTGGAACCTAGCAAAACTTGCCCAGAGTAACAATAATTTATGGGAATTTTCTCCAAAGAAGCAGAATGACGGCCTAGTTTATGTTCTTCCAGCAGGTGGTGTTGGGGGAAATAATGGTTTGAGGGGTCAATACTTGAAATTTATATCAAGTTAAATGTAAGACAAAGGCTGAACTAAAGTAGATTTAACCCAGTTTTTTTACAAAGGTTCAGTAGATTAATAAGTCTAATAAATTAATACCTATCTAACATTTATTTAAAGTATACATGTACTACTCTTCTCATCTAGTCAAGTGTACTACAAAAAAGTGGAAATTAAGTTTTTTTATGTATGTACCTATGTATTTTAATGTATACTTTCATTTCGTTGTAGTTGACTTGATATTTTAACTTTGTTATTGTTCAAGTTTTGTATATTGTCCCTAATATAAGATGGCTATTGCCACACTAATAACTGATTTATACAATATAACTGTTAAGTTTTACTTACCATGAATTGTATTCATTTCTTTTTTATGAATACTTTTACACTATGTCCTAATTTATATAGTACTACTAGAGGTTTATATTGAAGTTGTTGAAATAAAAAAACAAAATTTTAATGCAAATTTTTATTTGTACAATAAATACAAATCATACCTACTTGCAAACTATGATAAAATAAATCTCATCACATTACTTAGAATATCGCAATTAAATCATATTTTATTGACGAAAGTACAATTGTATTAAAATTCAATGCATAAAACATTTAAAATTATTGCACTCCAATTTGCATTTCAAAGAATTTGTAATAAACTAAAGAAACAAAACATATTTGTACTAAACCAACTTAATAGAACTTTATTTGTTAATTAAACAAAACAACACCAATTTTAATTCATAATTAAATTTGTGATGATTTGTAAAATCTCATACATTTCATCCAACTTTCCAAAAAAACCTTAGCGTGACTCAATCGGCCGCAATGAGATCAATATAATTCATTGGCTTTTCCTCATACAGACCATAGTGTAGGGTCATAGAGCATACCTTTTTTTAAAGTGGAGTTTTCCTCTTGAAACTAATAGTCAGTTACCCCTAAAAAACGTGCCAACATAGAGTGATAATTATTAAAATTAGGTACAAAAGAATTTTAGAAATTATTTCACATCATTTAGTTTGGGCCAAATTGAAACTTTCAACAATGCAGGTTCAAAATAGCAGCAATACACAATGTAAATTCTCAAAATCATATCATTTTCTATATTGTGAATATAATAATATAAAAAAGCAATTATTTTACATCAATGTAGGGAGGTACAGTCAGCTGCACTAGAATGTACTCAAATCTAAACTTTCAAAATGATGTCATTTTGTTTCAGTAAATATTTACAAGGCAAATTCTCATAACTCAAATAGACCAATTGATTTCATGATTTTTGAGTTCTGGTTGTGTAAGATTTTTTTATAAAGTTGTGATACTATTTTGAATGTTACGAACTGTATATATTCTTGTGCAGCTGACTGTACATTGAAATAAAAACATACATAAATGGTTATACACGTAACTATGTATCCTGTATATAGGCTAGATGGAGATTATCGTTACATTAGTAGCCAGAAATACACTATATGTTACTTTGAGACATAGATACCTATTTAAAATCATAGGGGTAGGTAGATACTATGAAACATAGTCCCTACATCAATACATAGAAAAGTAGGTAGATAGGTAAACAGATTTATTGTAATGGTTTTTTTCAATCTACTATTATATTCATCCCTACGTAAACTGCCGTTTACATATTCCGAAAACAATTTTAGATACAGAAACTGAGTTCGATAATGTCAATAAAATCATTGTAAATTATAACTTTTTGGGGTATATTAAGCAATTCTAAAGATTAAACAATACCCAGAAGTACGAGTAGGTATGAATTAATATAGTAACACTACATGTTATATTTTGATTAGTATTCGTTAGATAATATAGTTTGATAAACAGAACTACTAGTATTGTTATATTCGATAATATCATAGTGTAACATACACAGCCCCTTAAAATTTCCAAACTTTTTGTGGCTATAGATTAGGTGGAAAACGTAGACATTGGCGATAAATACAGGCTACAAAGATTGTTCGGCATTATTTGCCCGACTGTTAACGGAGGAAGGATATTTATTCATAGTCTAGAAGTTGGCAATTATCGGAAGCTATTTTATTATCAAAAATGGATCAAAATTTATTTAAAAACTTGCCTCTATAGATGAAAAAGTTGAAAATACACTAGTAACGATAGCATTAACTCCTTAGACTAACATTATAAATACATTTCATATAGGTGTACCGTTAAGTTAGGTACATACCTACTAAGTTCTATTGTCAAAAACGTAATTTTAAATACAAATACTCCCGTCAACAGTCTTCCAAATATTTATTTAAGTCCAATCGATGTAAGTTTTATAGTTAAACTTATGATTTTCAGTCTCATCCAGAAAATATATTAAGGAATGGATTTAGTCAATCTAGTTAGAATTTATTTTTGTGACATCTATTGAGAAATCTTTACAGCGCTTAACGTATATATATTGGTTTATAAGATTTTATTGCATAATTTGGCACCAATTTGATATATTTTTTTAGATAAACAAAAATTGGACGTTTTTTTTTGAATCACCAAATATTTGGAAGATATATTGACTTTTAAAATTGTGACTTCACAAAATGAATGGACAATTAAAACGATACTTCCGTATTAAATGACTGATTTTATAGCAGCGTTTTTTTAACAGGAACCAAACTGACAATTGATAATTTCCCGTTATTTTTACACAGACGCTACACGCATTTTAAATTAACGTCTGTCAATTTGGAGATGCTCTTTTGTGAATTTTGGATTCATAGAGTCCATATTCTTAGTTTGGATTTGTTTAGTCTTTGGAAACAACATAGTTTTTTTCATTATTCTCCTTGTGTTATTTTAGGTTCTGATGTGTAATTTCGGTGGCATTTTAACCACCATTACTTGAGGTCTTAGCACAAGTGAGAGCAGGTGAAATTAAAGTTGTGTGGGATCCTGATTTGAAAGAAAATATTAGGTTTTGAAGAGAAACACCATTTTTTTCTTCAAAACCCATGACAGCCGAATTTACTTTTCATTACTGACTCGACTTGACTGTAAACTATTTATTCTTGTATGTCGAATGACATAATTATGCTTTGCAAATTTTGCCGATGGAAATTATACGCTTCTGTATATTATGAACCCTGATGAACTCGGGTAATAATTAAATATGTTGTAAATACTTTAGCAGCATTATTTCAGCAGTAGATTTTTACCGGTTCTAAGTTGAATAAAAGTAGTAGTGCTACTCAGTAGCAGCAGTAGATTTTTACCGGTTCTAAGTTGAATAAAAGTAGTAGTACTACTCAGTAGCAGCAGTAGATTTTTACCGGTTCTAAGTTGAATAAAAGTAGTAATACTACTCAGTAGCAGCTTAAGTCTAAAGCCTCTATCTTGATGACATGTGTTAGTTGTTTTAAGCAGATTTTCCTTTTAATAATTTTTAATTAGTAATATTGAGCTGAAGACAGAAAAATCTACAAATATATCCAAGCTGTAACCAATTTACCTATAGAGTACATATATATCTGGTTACCGAATTATATTGGTACAGTCGGCGACGAAAGTATACAGAATATTTCTTTACAACTTTATTCAAGAATCAATTTGCAAGAAAATGTACTATTCTTTTATTGCGTTATTACTAATATTTATTTATCCAATGTTTTATGCTTTAAGAAATATTTTCAAAATTTCTGAACCAGAATTATCCATATTCTTTTGTCGTTGACAGTACAAGCCTAAGTATATGTATCTAGTGAAACGTAATTTTTTTTATAGAAAGTCCAGTATACACAAACGGTTATACATCTAAGCTACACGGTAAATTTCGAGAATAACCTATGATATCGTGTAACAGTCGTTGGTTTGCCGGTTTCTATAAACTAAGCTAGCCGAAACAGAAAACGTTTCTAAATTGGCTCGGAATTATAAGTTGCATATACATATTTCATGATGAATACACAGTGTAATTTTAACCAATGTTTTTGCTTGGATAACCATTGTTCATTCATACCATTCTAAAGCACCAAATTGAAGAAATATGATATTTATATACTTCATTATACAACATTTATATGTTTTTGAAAAACATACAAATTTATGAACTGTAATCATGAATCAGTTTATGAATTCATACTCCATCGTTTTAGCATGTTTTTAAAAATTATTTTATTTTATTCTTCTGCTGGTGGAACAAATATATGGCCCACCTGATGTTAAGTAGTAACCACCACCTAAACAAAGCACTGCCTTGTAGGTCACGCACGTTAGGTACGTTGTAAATTTATGAAGATATGAGTTTAAATAATAAATAAATAATGCTGGACGATCCACACAGCATCATCTAGCCCCAAGCTAAGCAGAGCTTGTGTTATGGGTACTAGATGACTGATATACTTAATACAATATTATATTACATACATAGATATTTTTTATTAAACATAGAAAATACCCAGAACACCCAGAATAAATATTTGCAGATCGTACAAACATTTATCCCAAGGCGGCAATCGAACCCGCAACCTCTGCGTCGCAGGCGGACTTTCGCCCGCAGCGCCACATCGAGTTTAAATTATATCTCGAGTCTCTAAGATAGCTGAAAGGTGCTACTACACAAAGTATCTAGCTCTTACTTCCCTACTATGTACCTTGCTATTTTGGCTTTAAGTATTGTGTAAATTTTTCTTACGTTGCTTTAGAATGGTGGTAGAATATAGTCTAAAAAGGGTTTCTTCTATCAAAACAATGATTAAAATTTCCCTGTGTTTCCTACGCAGATTTCGAATATAAATAGTATATATAAAGGAAGATATTATACATATGCTATATTATTATACATCAAGGAGGAAAGTGGAGGGGAAAAACCTATTGTGCCGACCCCACATGAAGTGGGATAAGGACAGGTAAATGAAATGATAATAAAGGAAGATATTGGATGTCTACTACCTAATTGCACCAAAGTTACTTCCGTTATTCTTATTGTCCCGGAATCCTGTATTTCGGTCCAGTAACCTAGATGGCTTTAAAAAACCAGGCCTAAAAATGTAGCACAATGTACTTCTATAGGTCTTTTAAAAACCTGTCGGAAGCTTCTCCTTTTTTATATGGCTTCGGCGAATCTAACTTCCACATTGTAGTCAATGTCAATGTCGACAAAATTTGTTACAGTAAGATAAATTGCCTTCCCTTACCAGTTGGTATTGACAGACAGAGACAGAGCTCATTTTAGGCAACGTTGCAATTGCAAATTGGCGTTTATGAATATGAAATTTGATAAACTACACTAAGAATATCACGCCATCAACTCGGCCACGTCCTACCTAAACGCTTTCCCCACTGGACTCAAAAACCATTTAAATATCCAAACATCTAAACTTCCGCATTTATACTAATGAGATTGGGTTATTGGGCGCAAACAATAACGTATAGGTAAGGTGTACTGCTCTTTTTACAGCGTATAGTATGGGGCGGAATATTCAGTGTAGTTGATCAAAGGTAATCAGATTTATAACAGTTCCAAAATGGGTCTTACTGCCTAAAATTTATTTACAGGATTGCTTTAAGACCTTTAAGTCTCTGTCTCTAAAACATTGTCAACTCTTTTATGATAATAGCATTTTGAGACCTCTAGGCCTTTCTAGACCTTACAATAACATCACCATAATCATTCTGAAATCTCGAATGTTTTCGAAGAGCCTTTGTGATACAAAAAAAAAGAAAAAGCTCATATTTTTTATCCCGAAACGGTAAAAGTATCAATTTGGTGCAAATAGGTATAATACCTAAACAATCTACGGGAACTACTGCATACAAAACTAATTAGCGGTTACTTACAGCTGCACTTATAAAAATACAAAATAAAATTAATGACTACGCGTCCGCTGCGCGTTTTAAGGGCGTCGATTGGACGATCAATTTATATTGACAATACTATCAATATCATCAACAAACTAAGATATTGATATCGGTCGTTCATATCATCAATATCTTTAACATGGCCATTATATTGATAGTATTGACCGTCCGAATGATGCCTAACTGCATTCACGAATCACAGATAACAAAAATCTAGCACACAGCAAACCTAGAGCCGGTTACATACTTAGCCAACACTGCTCTAACCAATTGGCCAGTTCGAGTTTTATTGTTCAATTAATTCAAACACATTGAGCATAAGAATAGATAGTTTTACCAATAACTTACTTACTCCTTACCCAATACTAGTATAACCTGTGTCACGTGGTATTATATTACGAGTATAGTTCGCATTACGGACGAAAAGCGCTACAATTGATATCTATGCGAATGTTTGTCACGCCGTGTGAATAGAACCCGCACCCCAGTCAAGCAGTTCCAAGTTGTGACACAAGTTATCGAACGACGTGTGCAACAAATATCTTGGCCTCTATGTTATAATAGCTATTCAACTTTTGTGCAAAAAGTTCAGCGGGTCACAATTTTGGAAAGTCATCAATTTTTTGAAACTGGGTGAAATGTGAACTGTCCTATTGGCTAGCAACGTTGGCTGCTTCGTGATACCAGCATTATGATATGTGCTTCCTTACAATTCGGTTACATTCATAACTCTAAATATACACTAAATTATGGAAATGTCACGAACCAATTACTCATATTATATGTCATAGAGTATATAATATAATAGCTACAATACTAACATGGCTACAAGGGATAGTTATACTTGAGCGTTGGGTCATTTGAATGGTATATAATTACTACCATATTCGCTAGAAGCAAACGCTAGAAGCAGAGAGATATTCTGCAAAAATGGTTTTAAAAACAATTATCTTTAGAGAATAATTCATCTTGCTAGGATTTTTTTCAGCTGATGTTAAAACAATGTCAGAGTGATATTTTTCTAGCGCAAGCTTATTAAAATACATTCAAATTACACAACAAAGCAATAATGGCAGCTCATGGATCGAGCAAAGTAAAACCAACCGTACCATCTACGTTCTAGAGCCTCAAATCGTACGATTGAAGCCGAACCCGACTTTATGGCCACTCACTAACTTCCTACGCAGACATGCAACAATCCGTATGTTAGCAAAGCGCTAACCAATATAAAGATGATATATAAAATTCATCTTTACTATAGTAAGCAATCTTTCGCACGGACGGCTCGTCTAGAGAGGTGTCGGGCGTTAAAAGCCAAAGCGAAGGTAAACCAATTACACCCAGATTGGAATTAGGTCTCCGGCGGAGCGAGGGGAGCCCCACATGTGGCGACCGGGAAAGTCTTCACGTGCGTTTGCCATTGCGTGGAGAGTTGGAAGAATTTCACGCCGTTCCATTCTGTGCCGTCGATGAACACTGAAAAATTTGTAAAACAGAGAATGCATAGTACGCTTTTGTACAGATATGAATAAGGTATGGGTAGTTGTTCTGGGGAGCACTCAATCGTTATCAGCTTAAATAAGTTCACGGCTGCACATAGGCTTACCCCAAATATGATACGGTTATTACGGTAACCACGCTGATGTTAAGGTTAAACAAGTCGGTACTATGTCCATACAGCGTCGAAAGATTTAGCACTAAATCTTTCGACGCTTGTAACTTTCAAGGTAATCTGATTTTACTGTAGAACATAGGGTAACGAGCCTAGATAACGGCAAGATAATTCAGTATCAAACTTAACTACGAACGCACGTTAATAAATAGTAGACATTAAACGCTTACAGCGTTTGTATGGACATAGTACCGACTTGTTTAACCTTAAGTGGTAACCATCAACTATAACAAAGCATTACTTTGTAGGTCACGCACGTTAGGTAAATGCACTATCCTGCGTCCACCAACCTGAGGCATACATGTGTTGAGCCTCATGTGCCTGTAATGTCACCGGGACCTTGAAACCGGAACACAGCAATGATAGCATCGCTGCTTTGCGGCAGAAATATGTACGGTAGTAGTACTTCCCCGGACGAGCCCTTTCACAAAGAACTCTACCAATACGGTGTGTACTATAATATGTGACAAACGATCTTTAGATAGATAGATAAATAACTCTTTATCGATTACCACAAGTAAAGTACACACATTTTATAAAGAATATAAAGCAAACAATGCAGTAATACAATGGACGGCCTTATCACAAAAAGCTATCTCTACCAGGCAACCTTTGAGAACCTTTTTTTTTTCTTTGTTACCTTTCAATGGCGCGTTGTGTGAGCCTTTAGCGGAACAGATAAGTCGCGCTACACCGTCCACGATTTGCGAGCGCCCCACTTCCTGCTCACCTGACTTCTCCTTCTTCTTGCCGAGTCTCATTACTGGAAAAAATACTCATTTATTCATTTAATGTCACAATTGATATACCTTTACAATGGGGACCCGTCACAGTTCTATCTGTGAATGCAGTTTTATAGGCCTTGAGAAACTAAAACATAAAGTGCAAAAATTTTTTTTCCACGGCCAAAACTGACTAGGTTATGGGCAAAATACCGAACGAGGCTCACTGACCGCGCGAACAGCCTAGCGAAGAGATATTGTGACGTCATGTCACAATGACCCAGCGCTAGACGCCGAACCCGCGCGGTTTTATTAAAAAAAAATTTATTTAAACCAGAACACGACTCGCGCAGATCAAGTGAACTTTAATAAATGAATGGTGGAGAGCGCGAGCGCGGGCGAAAGAGAATCGAGACGTCACGATTCCCTGACATGAGCTATCCGGCCGCCCCGCGGTTGGCTGGTACAAAATGTGTAATATCTTCGCAACCAATGGAACGATTTCAATGATTTAAAAACTATCGTACCTAAACAAGTAAAAGGAACACCATTACATAGATAATATATGCATTTTCCGACTTGGTACGGGAGCTCATTGAAAATTGAAACTTATACAAGTATTTACAAAACTTACAAACAAAGATAATAATAATAATAACGCTAGACAATCCACACAGCATCATCTAGCCCCATACTAAGCAGAGCTTGTGTTATGGGTACTTAATGACTGATATACTTAATACTATGCATTACATAAATAGATATTCTTTATTATACATAGAATAAGTAGAGAGCTACATAAAAAAAGTGAAGTTTATGTTAGATACATGAACGAAAGCTTACTTTTCTGCTTCTTCTCCTTGGTAAGGTACGTTATACATAGATGCGCGTTTTGTCGTGTCACGTGCAGAGCCCGGAACGAAGCTTTCACTGTCACTTTGCTGTCTGCGCCTTCAGTCTGCCGGCCTGGTACCTGCCATACAAGTTTAAATATACACGTAATCTAATAATAAAAAAAACTATTTCTCTTCACAAAGATTTTTTAAGCCTCATGTGCATGTAATTTCCCACCCATATCCTTCAACCCAGAACACAGTAAGCTGTTTGGCGGCAGAGATAGGCATGGTGGTAGTAATGGTACTTCCCCAGACGAGCCTTTTTCTAGGTTTGCTAATACTAAAGCATAGATAGGCATGGTGGTAGTACTTCCCCATACGAGCCTTTTAAAAGGAGCTCTGCTATTACTAAAGCTACTAAGAGTCTTGACAAAGTAGCATTTTATTATTCATCAGTAAGTACCTAGCAGCAACTACGTTCAGCGTGTACAACTGTGTGTGCGTTCGGGGGTTTTTTTTATGTAATCGCTGATGGAACAAGCTTAGGCCCACCTGATGTTAAGTGGTTACCATCGGCTATAACAAAGCAATACATTGCAGGTCACTGCACTACAATGCACTGCTTTGCGTTCATCAACCTGAGGCCTACAGGTGTTAAGCCTCATGTGCCTGTAATTTCGATATTATTATTTATTTATTTGACAAAAAAAATTGCGGTACAATTTTATCAGTGTTAGTTTAAAACCCAAAGAAAGGTTTGACTTAACGACTAGACTCTCGATTCAATGATAATATTCTATAAGTTATATATTCTAATGTTAGTGTACTAGGTACAAGCGAGCGCACACTCAAACAATCAATGAGGCTATTGGTTCCAGCTGTACTAACCATGGCTGTCAAACCATGGCGAAGTTCATCTAGTAGCCGTAGACCTGCTAACTCTTATGATTAACCCAGTGGATCTTACCAGCCAGTAATCCAGTTGCAGCTCCAGAGGTTCATGTCTCACTGTCAGAGGCTCAGGGTTGTGAGGGGCAGGTGTAGCAGGGGGTGACGGACGCGCGGGGGGTGACCCTCCCTCCTCCAGCTCGAGGGAGGACACTCCGGCCTCGCTGCAGCCTACGCGGACCTCCTGAAATAGTATTACCATTTTAACACATTTCTCGACTAGGAGAGAGAGATGATTTTTTGATACGAATGACCGTGACAAAAAAATATCGGTGACAGGAACAATGACAGAATCATCAAATGATTTTTATGTGAAATTTATATCACTACAGTAAAGTTGCACTTTGTATCTCTCTCTATCTCACTCAAGTCGCTATGTTGTCTACCACCGCATGTCAGTCATTTCATCAGTCCGATCATTTCATGTAACATCTTTTGCCTGGCAACGCTCCAAAAAAAAAAAAAAAAAAAAAAAAAAATATACATACCGCAATAAATGGAACAAATGTCTGACTAGCGTCTTCGTCGCCCGACCTATCCCGGTACGCGATCATCGCTTCGCCAATCGGCACATTGTTCACTGGACCACTGCTGTTCAGATACCTGGACAAAAACCTTTTTGTTATTCTATTATTTTGTTATCCTGCTCATCTGCAATAGTGTGCTCTCTCTATCTCTCTCTCTCTCTCTCTCTCTATCTATCTAGCTCTCTCTCTTTTTCTCTGAAATTCTGTATCACAAGTGCCAAGACGAGTCGTTATGTGTACATTGTGCGTTGTAAAGGTATTATAGCTAAGCTAAGGTATAGTAAAATCCCATACTACCCAGTCACATCTGTTTGCGGGTTGATGTGTACTTTATGTGTTTAAGGTGGAATTTACCTAGCGATCCTAGCGGAGACATCAGCCATTTCAGGCGAGCCAGCGTCAGCTCGCTCGCACAGCGCGGGCCAGCTCTCACCGAATAGCGCCGCGTACCCAGAGTCCACGTTGCAAAGATACCGGGAAATCGTGTTTGTACCTATACAATAATAATAATAATAATAAATCTTTATTTCAGACAGCTTACAGGTCCATATTAAAGAAATACACAAATAATTTACACACAGTGAAACGAAAAGAATAAAAACTATTTGGCTTGTATTCTATTATAATGCGTAAAATACATACATGTTTTATTATATGCCTGATTAAACCTTTATTTTATTCGAAATTTTATCGTTTAAAATTTTTTGGCAGGTGACAAAAACCCATGTATATTTCGACATTGCTAGGTTTGCAGGTTAAGCCTCATGTACTCGTACTAGCAATTACACCCACACACTTCAACCCGAAACACAACCCCGCTGTATAAGGTGGGTTACTCACCAGCAGGCACGATGTAGAACCTGAGCGGAGGCGCGTCGTGCGGTCGTCGTGCTGCCAGCTCCGCATGCGCGCGCAGGGCTGCTCCCGCAGCACCCTCTCCACCACACACCACCACGCGTACCCAACCACGACGGACGCTTCTGCACACATCATAGAACAATCAATATTTGTGTACATTTTTTACACAACCTTTTCTTTATTTTTAGGGTTTCGTACCTAAAGTGTAAAACGGGACTTAGATTTCGCAACGTAACCGTATCGTGTTGACATTTGAATTACATTGCATGGTATTAATAACTCAGCTGCGGAGTGTTGCTTGGTTGCCGCACAGTGTAACGCAGATGTTGGTACAATACGTTAAGTACACGTCTTAAATTTATTCGTGTTACGCCCTCTGTAAAAATACGTGGTAATCTGACTAACTTGTTGGTACGTGAGTATAAGGCTTGCAGTAGCGGCCTCGCGTCTGGCACATGTGGGCACGGAGCGCACAGCGTCGGAATGTGCAACGCAGCTAACGCGCCAGCTAATACTCCCGCGGGTGCCACGCCAATACACTCCGGCAGCGGAGCGTCCTCGCTCAGAAGTCGGGATAGCTGCTCCATTATTGTGCGTCGAGGCTGTAACAAACACGGTCTTCGTAAGAAATTAGACAAACGCACAAGAGGCTCGATAGTTTTTTGATCTTCATTTTGATTTTAAGTGTTCATAAAACATATCATATAATGCAAAACATTAATCAATCTGATAAACCGACAACAATGTTAAGATCGCGGGACGTTGGTGGATAAAGAAGGCTCAAAATCATGATTTCTAGAGTAGAAGAAAAGGATCCAGTAATGAATTTTTTAAGACTGATGATGTAGATAAAGGCCATTAAAGGTGAGAAAAGAGATACTAACATTACGAGTCAGTGGAAACGGATCCATGGAGCCATCAAATTTTATTTGTGAAGTGACGAATAGATACAATTCTAATTTAGAAACCATGTGGCGGAACATACCTCTAGAGTAGTCGGGCTTTGTACCAAAAGCTCGTGGGCTGACAATGGTCTTTCGGAGCCGAGTGAACTCTTCTTTCTAGCAGCTGCCGCTGGGGTCAAGCTCGAACCACTAGTCGCGCTTCGGAATAATCGAGAACGCTTGTCCTCCTGCCAAAAGAAACGTGACATTAACAAAATTAATACCAGGATGATTGATGATTTTTTTTATTTGATTTGACTGTAGATGGAATAGAATGTTTTTATTTGCCATTAATTAATATCTTCATTTGCATAGTTCCTGGAGTACAACAAGGCAAGATTTGAGTCCTCTGCTATTTATAATGTATATGATTGACAAAGTTTGAAAATATTATTAAAGGAAGTATATTTTATATTTATACAAACTAACCTTGACGTGTACATCATTCGGCGGTGAGCTAGAAACGGAAGCCCCAGATGCAGGAGCATCAGCGCAAATGTCACCATCGCTGTTACCGTCGCTGGCGCGTTCATCGCCGGCTGAGCTACGGACGGCTTCTGATTCTGTTGATGATGATAGCATATTGTTTGACCATCCTATGTTACCATAGGACAGTTTTAGTTTAATCAATTTAATAACAAAAAAGTATGTGTATCTTAGGACGATTCTTCTGGTATTTTAGATGCTAGCTTAGAAGGCTGACTGGAAAAGAAAATTCGGTGTTATGACTATAAAGTGCATAATGCATTCAGTGTACTGAAACATGCATGATAAGTACTAGATGATACAGGTAAGATACAGAACAAGACAGACATAAGCTTGCTACAAGTAAACAAAGATAAGAAGCATACGATTTTAGTGCGGTGTGGTCGTGCTAACGTGGCATGGGGTGATTCCTACATTAAAATTAATGTTTTAGCTTTGAACTTGATGATTCATTCATTATCTTGTAAATTTCAGTTGTGGACATAGTAAATGTGACTAAACGGCAGTAATTAATTGCTAACGATGTGTTCTTAAAAACAGTATTCTCAGCAATTAAGATCTGACGAAATCTTATTATAAATACAACGCAAAAGTTACTAGTGATGGGCACCAAAGGACACTTCATAGGTACATTCTGTAGAATTTTCGAACTGGCCTGCATCTGTGACGACGATCTAAGTACAAACAGTAAAGGACACAGAACGCAGCTAGGGTAAGATCTAGTACATCAAATGTACACACAAGACTTGGAAATTTTACTCAAGACGAACATAGACGTTGCAGCAAAAAACAAAGAGATCAAAAGCATGGTGGGAGCATCGTACTTACGAAAGATATTAGATATTGGGGACGCAGAAAATAATTATTTTCAACATGATAGCTTTTAAAACGCCCGTAGAACTATCTAGGGTCGTTATTTCTAGCCTCCTCTAAAATATTACGTACATATAGAGATATAGGGATCTACTACGTATTAAGTTCAATTATGAGACTGTTTTTTTTTATTCTAGCCAATCCACGACCGCACCGCACAGATAGTCGAAGCCAGACTTTACCTGTGATGACGGCGGCTCGTTCCCGGATCGCTGCCACCTCGTTGGCAGACGCGCGGCTTGCGAGTCGGCTCACTGCGCATGCCATGACGCACGTGTGTATAGGGTGGATTTATGGGTTTATTATAATTCGAAAGAGCGTAAGGTTCAACTATAGTGACGTTTTTAAAACACTTAATCCCCCCATAGTGGTCAACGCTGACTACGAACGTTTAAGACACACAGCGACCTCTTTTGTTTCTATGAGCTAGTGGCAGGCCAACACATTGACAGTGACAGCCACTGGAAAGTTTTTTTTCGTTCATATGCACTAGTGACTAACACTACGCCTTTCTTTAAGTTTATCGGCTGTTACAGACAATACCCAGAGAACCTGCCATCAGTTAAATATGCACAATTGATTGTAAAGAAATGGTATGCATAAAAATCAAACCCAATATAAAATACCGACCTAAAATCCACCAAATACACACTCTGAACTATGCACACATATAAACAGAACACAAAATTACTATGTCATTATAAACGTACATGTTTGTATGTTGACGTACGAGTATGCAAAATAAAAGAGAAGCGGTCACATCACACAATGCAACGTTTCGTATTTAGGCTGAATGGTTTTACTATGCATACATAACATTATACTATGGTATGGTTGTATGTGCTGTTATTGTGCTGTGTGTCTTTTAATAGTGCAGTGCTTTGTTTTGTATTGGTTGCTGTTTAGTCTGTGGTTTACCCGTTGTTAATGAGTTGCATAATCTCAAAAAGCTATATCAGATAAATTTATGACTATAATTTATAAAAAAACGCAGTGTTTAATTATTTAAATTGTTAAATCCATAGGCTACCGAACCAGTTAATACTGTTTCAGGTGCCTGAATAATAAGCATTATATTATTGCTCTTGACATATTTTTCAAACTTTAAGTCATATCATTACCACAGATAAAACGAATTACTCAATGAAATACACTGCGATTACAAATCAATCAAAATTAATGTTTAATAAAGATTTTACACACTTTGAGTGGAGTTTTGGAAGCGTCTAAACAAATTTCAGTTCAGTGACATGTTCTGGAATGTCAGATCTAGAACTTGAAAGCTATCAAATATAACGAACTTTTTCGTAAATGATCGCGTGAGCCTTTCTGAAACAGTATTTTAAACAATTCATAGTAATCCATTTCTAAATAAGCATTAACATAGAATGAATAAGAGTTCTACGTTCAAGCTCAGATGCGTGTCGGGAGAAACCTAAGTTCAGCCGGGGACCTAAAAAGTTGATGATAGACCATGAGCACCATATTCTAAAGACCTTGCACAAAACCAGCCCAAGACTTACCATTGGAATGCCTGTGATGCTCCTGATTGGCCAGACTCCTGGAGCTGCTGAAGAACGGCCTTAGCGAAGGCTTTGGCGTGGAGCCGATGCTGATGGTGTCCATCTGATCAGGCCCCGAGTCTTCGCCCTCACCGCATGATAACGATTCTAACTCCTAGAATGATGTACTTATAGTTATAATCAAAAGACCGAGGGCATTTATTCAATGGAATCAAAGAGTCTTATAGATATAGCTAAACGATTATAAAACATGCCCTGCTTGTTATTTTATTAATTTGCTCTCTGAAACAGTCGTAAAATTAGCTATCATAGGTAAATTCATACCATTTCATAGGATAGCAAGAACGAATTGTTGCGTCAAAGGCCTAACAGAAATAAACTAGAAAAATCGAGAGAAACTGCATTGAATAGCTGATACAATTAATATACTTTTTTCGCTGATGGTACTATCTTTAGACTGCGTTTTGTAATAAGGCAGATTGTGGTAGTCAAAACAGCTGTTGTGGTCCCGACATAGAAGATGACCTCTTCTGTAGTAAATGGCGATTAAAGAACGCACCAGGGAATAGGCAACGTCTTCAGAGACACCGATATTGCGGTCACCAATCCGCCAAGTGTGGTGAATACGGCAACCCCTTCTAAATAAAAGAGATGCCTATTTCCAGCACTGGACTTTGAGGCTATTGATGTGTTTGTCAGCGTAAAGAACTCACTTGAAAGAGCTCGTCGATATCCCGCTGCGCGTGATGGGTGTCGCGCGTTGTCCCGCGCTCCGACATCTCCTCCGGCATGCGGAACCGCCGCAGAAGTGCTGCGAACTTCTGCTTCAGATTACGTTGCTGAAACATTACACAATGATTGACGTTATCACTTGTCTTCGTAAAATTACGCATCTGTCCACATACATAAAAATTTTACAATTTAAACAATGCCGATAATTAGCTTTGTCACTGTTTATCAATTGGTAAGAGATGGCAATAGTTTAAAGTTTGTTTATCTCTTAAGATATTTTAAAAAGAAAGTAAGGCTTCTTTATTTCGATTACATCACAATCATTTGGGCTTATGTACATTTTACAATATGTTTCTTATAGTACTCGTAAAGTGGGTCCTTCACCTCGCTGGGTTATCTTTCCGGCAGCCTACATAATACTTCTGAATCATATTATATGTAAGTATAGAACTATAGACTTGTTAGTCTAAAATAGGCCCCATGCTATAGAAAAATGTGACAATCAACGACGGTAAACAATAATTTACGCTGGAGTTGAATTTTGGATCGACTCGTTTTGGACTCAAGCTGTTTTTTATTTCAAACAAGTTGATGTATATTACCAACAAAATTTTACCAAAGTATATTTAGAAGTAGGTTTGTAAAACTAATGGAGCATTAAGAAAACACTTCATCACCACAGCAAAATCAGTATACACAATCAGTACACACGCTCAGTAGGTACACATTAACAACACTAAAAACCCTATAAGCACTAAACTACATAACACACTCAAAAACACAAACTACAAGTACCTCCATCTAGTTAACAGGCTATCAAATGACTACTGAGTTTCAGTACTTTCTATCTATAAAAAACTCTGTTTACACTGATAATCTAATCTACTGATAACGTTACCTAATTATAGCGACGGTCGTGTGTCCTTGACTTTCGGAAAAATCTTTTAGAGAGATAAATTTGTAACTCACATTAAGTAGTAGTTACTTACAAAAAACATATTCAAAATAAAATAAAATTCACAAAGTAACATTAAAATTATAATACTTATAAACGAAAAAAAGGTCATCGCTGTATAAGACAGCTTGACAAAGAATGTTGCTATACAGCAAAAGACAGATTTTCAGCTGTTACCTTCAAGACTACAAGTCAATTTATTAATTACATAAAAATGGCCGAACAATCTTAAATATTTGCTACGACAGAGGTATACAGTATAAATACACAGTTTTTTGATCTTTATATAACTCTTCTTATACTGTGTTGTTTTTTTACAAGTTGTAGTCAGGCATACGTTTGAACGCAAAGTCTGATGTAAAGTGATGACGCGATCAACGCCGCCGGTAGCGCCGTTATGGAATTGGTTGTTACAATCTAGTGAGTTCAAATCTTAGAGCAATTTTGAGCTATAGCTGGGTTGGCTACATCAACGATATGGTCCAAGCAGGCCCTAAGATCACATGCTGTGCTTGAGGTAGGGAATGAAGGACATGCGTCCATAACTCTTTATGAAAAAAAGTGGGTAGTTTCAAAATTCTAATTTGACATTAAATTCTTTAAAATGTTTTAAAGAAGATTAACCTAGCTCAGCACCTAAATGTTTTGCTTCGCAAAATAATAAAATGTAAGGATTACAGAATTAATATTTATGTAAGTATTCACTGGTTCTATCCAGTTCTAGCAATATCAAACCAGTTGCAAGAAATAACTGCATTGCTGCATAAACGCGAGCTCAGGGATCAAGTTTGCCTCGTCCCACCAGTTTCTTGAGAAAAATCATATTTGTACACAAACAGTTACTGGCGACTTTATTTGCGTTGATTTTGTATTATGTATTGTATTTTGTCTGGAACAAAAAGCCAATTCTAAAAGACATTTACTGAATGGAATTTTAAAGATCACTTGGAATCGTGTTAAAGGTAGGAGAATCTAGGTTTCAGTTCCTCAGATAAGTCTTTAGGGCCAGTTAATTTGCCATTATTATAATTTTATATCAAAGTGAATGACATGTAACAATGGCATTATGAATAAATTCTGTTTTCAATGGTGTATGCAATGTCTAGTATGTCAGTCAATCAGTCAGCCAGGAGATACGTTGACCCATCCCAAATCTTGCTGCCCAACCTGCTTTCATGCCCTCAGTACCCGCCCACCTGCATCGAAGAGAGCTTTCTTACGGCTACAAGCAATAGTGTAGAGTTTTCTACTTGCTGGTCCACAATCCATAGTGTTGGAGAAGTTTTAAAGCGTTAGACCAATAACGTAATCTCTATTTGGAACATTTTCTACAGATACTTGTAAACGGGCAAGTTTTTGTGACCGACATTATTTAGCTTTCTCGCTTACGCACGGGATTAGTGAAATAGACGTAGACAAAACAATTCACGAACGGTTTCAGGACACACAACCAAAGACAAGAACAAACTACAGCATGCAATTTTTCTAAAGCTACACTAAATGTCATGAGAATAGAGATCCATATCTAAGTATCGTTTAAGTTAAACTTAGCTTAGTATAAGTCGAGTGGATAAGCTGTTAATCCAAGATCAGTAGTGCCTCTTGATTGGCAAACTGTTAACTCAATTAGGATCTCAATGTCAGGGAGGAATAACCTTTTGTCCACTTCAGCTTTCAGACTCCCGACTTTGAAATTTGCTTAGGACTAATTGGAAAATTATGATAAATGGACCGAAATTAATGAACTAGGTTTTCGTAATACTGATATTTTCTATCCAATATCAAAACTTTAAATTGCACAAACGTAAAATTCTGATATTGGTAAGATTTTTACTTGTTTTTTTATTTGTTTAGTTTGCGTTCCTGATTTCATGTGAGTGTGGTAAATTGCAGTAAATGATTGCAGATACTCTGTGATAAAAGAATTCAAGTGCACCCTATGCCTTCCTCCATGCAGTTTGTGAGAGTAAGATATTATGTTATAGTCATGTCAATGAGAAATTAGTTGCCAGACAAAAGAAATCTCTATTCTCATGAAACAAACAACAAAATCGCTTGCGTGAGCTCACCGCGAGCTTTCCGCGGCTGCCCTTGCGCTTAGCAGCCTGGTTTTCTAACTCGCTGTCGCTGTCCCTGTCCCTGTCGTTCGCCTTGCCCATATAGCTTTGTCTCTGTCGCTCGCGCTCCATGAAGCTCAAGTCACGAGAGCGGGACAGCTGTGCAATGCAACGGTACGCCTAATGTTACGCACACAAGCCTCTAGTACGCTTTCACACCAGAGCAATGGACAAATCAAGGCAATATACTGAAAGCATTTTATTGGTTAATGAGCTTTGAAAAACCCCAAGGAACTGGAAAATGTAGCATAGGACGCAGAAGCGTCAGCGTTGTAAGGGTTACGGAAAGTTTGATTTCCATTAAGCTTGCTGATGGAACAAGCAGATGAACCAGATTCAAAGCCTCGCAATCGCAAGTCACTCACGTCAGGAACATGCCCTACGATGCACAGCCTTACGTCCATCTAACCTGATTCATATCAATGTTAAACCTCATGCAATTTCACCGACACACAGCAGTTGTAGTGCTTCCCCAGACGAGTCTTTCACAAAGGACCCCACTGTTTCCACCATTTATATCCATTCCGCCAAGCAGCTTGCTGTGTTCCGGTTTGAAGGGTGTGGATGCCGGTGAAATTACAGGCACATGAGACTTAACACCGGTATGGTTGATGGACGTAGAGCAGAGCATCGTAGGGCACATTCCTAACGAGCATGACCTGTGAGGTAATGTTTAGATATAGATAATGTAACCACATAAAATCAGATGAGACATGTGTTTGTTCTACCAGTAAGTAAAAAAAAAACCTCGGCTTAACCCGGTATGAAGCTACCATTTGTACAAAATAAAAAATATGAATAAAGAAATACGCTGTAATAATAACAATAAGTTATAAGCTCACAGCTTTAAAAAGCAAAAGCTAAAGCTTTAATAAACATGCGTTAAAATGCATTTAAATTACCCACGTTAGTCTATATTTTTCAAATAAGCTAGAGTTAGTTCAACTCCCTGATTCTAAACATAATAAAAACCTTTAGAGAAGTAAACATTTAATTTACTAAATTAGCAGTAATATGTTTCATACATAAACTCTATTTTTTACGATGATAGACTGAAATAAAATCAGTACTTTTTTATACAAATAAGAAATATTATAAATCTTCCTAAATCTATCTAGTCCTAAAGTAGTTTAAGGAAAACAATTTAAAGCCCATTTTCTAAAGAAGAACAATACTAAAACAAGTTATAGACAAAAACCATTTTGTTTAAAACGTACGTTCTCGTAGGTAGGTACTAGTTTTTTTTTTTTCTGTGGAAACTTATAAAGCTAATGGTTTCTTCAAAATACTAGGTATACTAAAACCATAGGTACCTACATAACGTTTTGTATAGATTTATGTCAGGCCAAGTTTGAGCATTGTTCCAGAAAAATTTACAAAAACCTAATCTCGAAACTATAAATAAAAGAATAGAAGAATAGGAGCATACCTTGGTATAGGACAAGTCTGTCTTATTAAAGGCGATCTGCCTCGCACGCCTTCGCGCTGGTGCCCCATAAGTCATGTCATCGGCCTCTTCCACCGAGCTGAACTCGCCTTCTTCTTCTTCATCTGAGTAGCCACGCTCTGAAAAATGCATCCAAAATCAAAGTAGAAAACCAGACAAGCAGGCCCGCACATATATTTTCAGTGCATGTGCTCAAAACCGGTATGGATAGTTAGTGCGTGTTGAACAGTTGTATAAAAGGTTAATTTAAATTTTGCGTACCTTAACAAGGTAGAATAACATTGAATCAAATACAAAACTCAGGCATCTGTATCTACACAAGTAATTCTGCAAATAAATTTACTTTAACTTCAACCCCCGCCACGACTTGTTAAAACTATGACAAAACTGTGGTAACAAATGCTTTGTTTTTGAGTTTTTTGAAGTAATACTTCTAATGCGACTTCCAACAAGGTTGCGTTAAACGTTTAACACTACCATTGAGGGGGTATGAAAGCACTGTTCTTTCTCTCTTTCTCTCATAGCCAGTTACGTTTCGTATATTAAAGAAGTTTTACATCAGTCTCGTTTTTTTAATTGTGGTGCATAATATACAGAAATAAGTTTACCTGTTATGAGCAATGTATTATTGTTCTTTGTGTCATGGTCCACGGGAGTGGACGCCAGGCCGGTGATGGAGAGCTTGGCGACTGGCTGGCCAGCAGCGGCGCCGACTTTACCACCAACACCGGTCAGCTCCAACTCCATGTCCATTGAGCGTTGGAGAACCTGCGTGATAATTGGGTGGGTAAGTTTTGACACGAAGAAAAGACGCAGACTGAGATTAGAAACAGAATCTCTGGGTTGGACGAAGATAAATCAGCGTTTGCTTTTCCTGACCTAATCTGAATCTTTTGTTAGGATTGCGGGAAGTCGTTGGATGGAAAGGACTCAAAATTCGTCTTCTTAGAGACTTATCAGGAGGCCTCGTAGTAAACTTCTATAGACTGTTTATGATTATAAATCTGAATTTCTTTAAGACAAGTGTGAATAGGTGTCTTCAGTTCTGCTTCATCATCGGCTATAGCTAGCTAGTCTATCAACTACAAATAAAGAAAAAAAAACTCGCATTTACGAGGGAACTTAATGATGTACTAGCGAAACGCGTCTTCGTCCGCATGAAGTAATTTTTATACACCCCCCTGTATCCGTTTAGGGGTTGAATTTCGGGAATTTCTTTCTTAGAACTCTACGCACCAAGACGAATATACCCTGAAAAATTCAGTGGTTTAAGCGGTACGATGTCTATTATATTAGTCAGTCAGGACAAAGATTCTTATAATTGGTATAGATGATACAGAATAGGAGCAAGTTGAGTACCTACCCGAACCTTAAGTCCTACGATGTATTTGGTTCATTGAACAGGGTAATCTACAGAAACATGTTTCGGGAGCAGCTGTCATGGTCAGTGACCTTGATAGTGGGACAGGTGAAACGAAATCAGAATCACAGTATTAACGACAAGTGTGGGTGTCGGGAATCAGCAGATTACTAATTAGCTTCCTTATGATTCTTTATTTCGTTGGTCTACGTAATATGGAAGAAAATAATTGGTTTGGTTGGTCGCATTAATAGCTATATCATAAAGTAGGCCAAACTTTTCGAAATGACGTTCATAACGAGCGCGACCTGCGAGGCAAGGCAATACTTTGTTATAGGCGATGGTAACCACTTAACATCAGGTGGGCCATCTGCTTGTTCCATCAGCAAGTTTAAAAAAAATGAGTTCATACATTTTTTTTATCCTACTTGCTGATGGAACAAGCAGATGGCCTACCTGATGTTAAATGGTAACCTTCACTTATAAAACAGCATTGCCGCGCAGGTCAATACAGTGCCCTGCGTCTATCAACCTGAGGCACACAAGTGTTAAGCTAATGTGCCTGTAATTTCACCAGTACCCACACCCTTGAAACTAGAAGTAATGAGAGTATAACTGCTTGAAGGCAGAAGTAAGTACGGTTGTAGAACTTCCCAGGACGAACTTTTACTCAAAGAGCTCCTACTACTACTACTACTCAAATCACAGAAATCTTTAATAATCCGCAATCTAAAAACACAAAGAAACTTTCGTATCTCAAAATACACTTTTGCAAGAACATACACTTTCGGAGGATTAAAAATATCAACAGACGTGAGATAACCCGACAGTTTTTAGGTGATTAAGGCTACACTAGTCGGTACGTTGTCCATACAAACGCTGTAAGTGTTTAATGTCTACTATTTATTAACGTACGTCCGAAGTTAAGTTTGATACTGAATTATCTTGCCGTTATCTAGATACGTTACCCTATATGCTACAGTAAAATCAGATTACCTTGAAAGTTACAAGCGTCGAAAGATTTAGTACTAAATCCTGTAACGCTTGTAACTTTCAAGGTAATCCGATTTTACTG
Source organism: Electrophaes corylata (assembly GCA_947095575.1). Lineage (NCBI taxonomy): Eukaryota > Metazoa > Arthropoda > Insecta > Lepidoptera > Geometridae > Electrophaes > Electrophaes corylata. Next base: position 2,362,315 of record OX352716.1, on the reverse strand, counting down.
TAGCATATAGGGTAACGTACCTAGATAACGGCAAGATAATTCAGTATCAAACTTAAATTCGGACGCACGTTAATAAATAGTAGACATTAAACACTTACAGCGTTTGCATGGACAACGTACCGACTAGTGTAGCCTTAATTATGGTAATTAATCGAAAGTCCTTTAAAAAGGAAATGAGCCGTAAACCCGGTACACGGGGACGTTACTCTCATGGTGAAGGATAAACGAGCTCCGCATGACTCGACTTTTAATTACATTGACCGGCGCTGACTCCACTAAATAAGAGAGTAGAATACATGAATTGCCCAACAAAGTCTCATGCTTATAAAAACATTATTAGTCAACAAAAGAGTTGATACCTCTTGAAGGGTCTATAATAATGCTGGACAATCCACACAGCATCATCTAGCCCCAAGCTAAGCAGAGCTTGTGTTATGGGTACTAGATGACTGATACAGTGCATTACATATAATTATAGATATTTTTATTATACATAGAAAACCCGCAACCTCTACCTGGAAGAGATGGCTACTAAGCGATAAGGCCGCCCATTGTACCTTCCATTTTATAACTGTTCTTTTATTTTGTTTTATATTACTAGTGTCTGGTGTGTGTACAATAAAGTATTTTTCATTCATTCATTCATTCAAAACCTCCTGCGTCGCAGACGGACATTTGCCCGCCGCGCCACATCGGTCGTCAATCAAGTCGTCAAGTTATCTATCGCCCTTTTCCGTTTATCGCCACTCTACTGGCTCCACACCCTCATTATCCTGTAAATTGCACTCGGCCATTTGAATAAAAGCTAATGAATCATCCAATTACACTGGACATTATCGGAGGTTGAATTTATACCAGTAATTAGAGAGCTGGCTGTTGGCGCGAGATAAAAGTTAAAACTGAACGAGTAGTTATAATATTTTGTTAATAAATGAGCAGAATCGACAAAGAGTAACCATTCAACATCAAAAAGAGACAAAGCCACAATCCTCTACTATGTTTATGAAACTGGCATGAAACGGACACTGAGAGAATTGTGACAGCAAGGTAAAGGACGTAAAGGTGTTGTCTCATGTTCCTATAACTATAATTGCAGTTCAATTCGGAACACAGCAATGCGAGCATCAATGCGACAGAAGGTCTAGTGGTTGTACTTTGTCGGACGAACAAGAACTCTACTACTACTAATTTGAAAATTTTGTGTTTTAGATTGAAGATAAAGTCTAAAAAGCATACCTGGTCCATCCTGATGACACCCTCAGCTAGAGTCTTGTAGCCAAGAATGGTACGGTTTTTGTATTTCTTGCGTCTTTGCAGCATAATTTGCAATCTGTAACAGTATATTTTTAAATTAATTGTAAAAAAATTGTGAAGGGTAAGTGATGTCCATTAAAAAAAATCCAGATAAATACCTATTTACCTGGATTTAGTACCTATTCCACCCTCGTACACAATCAAGTTCTTTACAATCTTCTTTACAAATTCTTTACCTTTATCTTTTTAAAAAAAAAAATATTTTCTATTCCCAAAAATTAACAGCCACTTGGGAAAGGGCTTATCTCTTGCAGAATGGTCCTATAATTCTCCCGAGGGTTTTCCAACTTTAACACGAAGCTATAACTATACCGAAGCTTTTGTTATAACTTCGTGCATAAAGTTGGCACTCAGGAATCCCAGAGTCTCAGTAAATCTAATCCCCACCACTAATAAACAATAGTAAACTATGCAAAGTATGGAAAGTATGGTCGATGGATTCAGATAATTGCAAACTGATCTCACTAAATTCACAGAGCATGAATGCTTAGTAAAGGTTTAGTTGTAGTTGGGAAAAATCTACATCACATTCAAAGAAAGTGGTTAGAAACTGTTGTATTATATTATTATTGTGCCTTTGATTTCTTTAAAAGGAAAATGTGTGGATTGTGGTCAGTAATAAGAAACATACTTTATGTATTTACACAAATCTAACACAAGAAAAAAAAAAGCATAAACAAAAATTCTGTTGAATTGAAATCCAACCATTCTCCTAGCAAAGTAATAAAAGAATATTATGGTCTTGTTCTAAAGTTATTTTTAGATACCTGACATTAAAATATAACCTGTTGCCAAAAAGTTGTTTTCCATACGAAATTTTAGTTCAAGTATGGATTTCTGTACTTTGGATTACAAAAAAAATAACAAGTTACATAATCGCAGTATTCTAGAGTATTTTTTTTACGCAAATAGACAGTAAGTGCCTACTTTTCACATACATCCCTAAGCAAGAACCTGTTCTTCCAAACCAAATCAATTCATACAAAGTTTACATTCCTGAATTGTTTTATGGCTAGTTTTACAGTATTTTTATGATGCTTATGTTTACTTCAGCAATAAAATGTGCGTACACTATTACCCGGTCGCATAAAATTGAAATGGTTGCCGAAAATAAAAGCGTTTTATGCGGATAGAATACTTTGCGGTACTAAAACTAATGCAGCGACAAAACTTACAATATTACCAAACCCTAATTTATTTTACCAAGGTCATCTAAAGGTTCGTGCTACACTTGAGACTAAAAGTTAAAAAGCTCGTCCAAACGCTTGCATATGTACCACACCTCATTAACTTGAGATTCGTTTAACTTATCTGGCACCTCAGAATTATTATTCTGTGTAATAAAATATTATAACACTAACGTTAAAGTGGTGTTTCCATCTAGACACACGGCATTGTGTTTAACAAGTTTGGAAAAAATTTAGTCTTGTTGCTCTGCCTTTTGCACTGTAAGTTGAGGGTTCGATCTCCGCCGCGGAAAATCATTTGTGTGATGAACAAATATGTTTGTTTTCAGTACCCATAGTACAAGCATTGCAGTTTGGTGCTAGATGGTGTTGTGTAAAATGTCTACAAATATTTATTCATTGTTTATATTCTACATACCTGTTCCCGTCCCGTTTGACGAAGTGTGGGTACTGCAACGAGAAGCAGAGGTCAAGCTCCACATCGAGCGGGGGCACAGCGATGTCGTTCGACCGCAGAGTGCGCTTGCTACTGTGCATACGCGCTGCCAGTATGACCGCACCCGCGCCCGCTCCGCCCGCCGCTCCGCCACCCGCTTCTCCTAGCGCCCCACACACTCGTAGCCTCGTCACCCGCAATGTGCATAATCTGAGGAAGAAAATTGCTTCTTTTGAACAATGAAAAATGGAAAATAAAAGCTGCTTTAGACTGAAAAGGTTTTTGTCTGAAAGCTTTAGCATTAACTCTGATAAAAGGCACGTCGGCTTATTTTTTCTTTAACGTTTCTGTTTCTTCGAAGCCTGTTGTATAAAAAGTTGTAGATAATTGAATATTTTTAATAATTTAATTAGTAAATAGAGTGTATCAGCAAAGTGCTTATCGATCAGTGGAGTTCTTGATATACTTATATATATATTTTTTTTTTAACCTACTGTGTCCCACTGCTGGGCAAAGGTCTCCCCCAAAATCCTCCACTGGTCCCGGTCCTTGGCAGTCTCCCACCAATCTTTTTTGTGGGTGTCGAGATCGTCCCGCCAACTTATATTTATTTTCGTGAATATTGTTCGAAAGAGATTTTAACAAATCTTTTGGGTTATAAAAGCTCGCAAATCAGATAATTCACCACAAGGCTGCAAGCTATAGGTACACCAAGCTTATCTGAACAAAACAACATCAGTTTTGACCTCAGTGTTACGAGACTTCGCATAAAAAAATTAATGAAATAAAACCATATCTAGGAACTATATGACTCTACAAATATCACATTGACATTTTCAATTTGCGATACATGTGAGAAAAATTCCCGAGCGTGTTAATATTGCGCGACGTTCCACGGTTCGCTTCACTGGAAAATTACATACCTATTCCATTTCAACCGTCATATTTTGACAAACTAACATGCAAATACATAGTGTATGAAACCTACTGACTGACTATCAACATATAAAAGCCTTACAGAAATGAGAGGCGCTAAGAAATGAATTTTGCTAAATTAATCCCTGGAATCAAAACACGACAATGTGCCAGTTTCCGCAAAACGGTAAAATCCAGCGCATTTTATTCATCAAGTTTTATAAAGAATTGTAACAGTATAAACTTTTTTTAGGTTTAAAATTCGGAGCAAACATCAAGCATTTTCGTGCGCATTTCCGTGCCATTTTTATACTTGGAGTCAATAATTTTATACTTACTTAAAGACAATACTGTCATAGTTCTTTATTTAGTAATATAAAAAAATGCGAGAATATTTTTCCGCTTGGTGGAAACTGACCCTCATGAAGAGAGGGCTTCGTCGCTCGCCCGGTTACGCGCTGATTAAAATAAAACTGAAAACGAGAAAAAAACAAGTAATCAATAACAATAATTATATAATCTTTGTCCTGACTGTCCAGCTGGCCAGACAGCTGCTTAGGCTGATCGTGCGTGGCTTGGTGTGGAGTCGCGTGCGATCTCACAACTTCGATATAAATAAAAAGTAGCCTATATCCGTTTCCGGAAGGTAAGCTATTTCTGTGCCAAATTTCATTTCGGCCGGTTGAGTGGTTTAGCCTTGAATTTGTAACTAAGAGACCCTATAATACAATTGTAATACCGTTATGTTATGAGAGCACAGACGCGGCGTTCTACTAGTATGTAGCATCATATTGCTTCTTCGAAAACTGCATTGTTTTAAGAGAAAGATATTAGCAGAATGTCTACATGGGTTTCTGCAACAGTTATTTCCAGTAAAAGGGCGTTCACCCTTTATTCGTCGCTAGTTTTAGAGAGAAACAAGCCGTACTTACTTATTTTTTGTTTGATAAATATATTAAAATAAATATAGTATACTGTAGTCTTTGCATTAGTAGATGTTCTATCTTTTATCTAATGATGTTTGTCCGTTTTGCAGCGTCTGAACTAGTCTGAAGCCACTAATGCCTTTATTTTCCGTAAATGAGAACATGCGAAAAATATAATTGCATCTACATAAATCTAGAAATAGGAAAACACGACACATCATGCAGCGACAACCTAACCATGGAACGGTGTCGCGGTCAAAAAATAATAATATGTTTCGTAAACTTATAAATTTTCGGAGTAGATTTTATTGATAAAAACTAGCTTCGGCAAACTAGATGATGTTGTGTAAAAATTGCCACATATATTTTTTTATTGTTTACCCAAACTAAGCATCGGAAACAAGATGACTGACTGTTTTTTTTTTTGAAAATACATACTTAGAATACACCCAGACACAGAACAAACATCTACGTTCATCACACAAATGTTTGTTCTCGGTAGGGATCGAAACCACCACCTGCAGCGTAGAAAGTAGAGCTACAAACAGCTGTGACTGTCACTAAGGCTATCTACACTAAATTAAATCATACACACACAATTTGATAGGATTCTGTATCAGTAATCCCCAAAGTTCACTATTGAATATTACGCTTCCCGATAGAGAGAACTTTTATTCCCTAGTTACGGTCTGTTCTAAAATCTACGAGTATATAGATATTTTCGTTTCAGATAGTGCTTAGTGAGTGTATTTGAATCACAAATCCATGTAACACGGGCTTTTTCTTTTCCGTTTATACAGCAGCCCAGTTCCAACGTCTTCATTCAAGAGTTCGGAAGTCAAAGTTTCAAACTAAGTGATTTCGTATTCGCTTCGCCGAGATTCAAGCCAAAAGGAAAATATTATTACAGTTGCTCGCAGTCCCGAATTTGAATTCAGAGTTGTAATAGTATAAAAGTTTAAGATTCCGGTCATGTACTGAGTTTGGGAACAAGTTCGCCGCATCTATTAAAGAAGCTTTGAGTTTTTTTAAGGGCTGTCAAATTACACGTATTTTGTATCTCCTCAGGGTCGAGCCGTGTATTTTACTGTCTTTATTTTCCTCTAAACGTTATTCTGTTTGTTGTTGATTAAAATAATGTTTTCCCCTTAATACTTAACGACACGACACCGCTGGCACCGCCAGTGTGTATATTTGCCAAATATAATAATAACAAACATAAGATACATCAGGTTAATACAATGTTATAATAGGGAATGTCCGTTTCGTACACGTCTGTGAATAAAACAGTACCTATGTGCAAGGAGCTCATGAAAGGGGCAATGAACCTTTTCAGCACACAGGTTATTTTATCATTGATTTCAATACTTATTCACACATAACATTGGGATGGACGAGAGTCAAGAAACGGAGAAAAAGAGACATTATTATTTGTAGGTCGAATAAAAATCACATCGCGAAAGACGAAGTGTACCTACCTGATAACTGACATTGTCAAGATCATGGGAAGTTGGTATATAGAAAACGACAAAAAAGGTCTTCCTGGCAAGGAAAATAGGGAGAAGGAAAAGCCAAACGATATAACGATAACGATATATATACCAACAAACGAAACAATAGGTCCAAGCCAAGCTTGAAAAACGATAGTGTTCGTTTAAAACACAATCCCAAACCAAACAAAACAAATCTCCATTAACTAATCCAACAGCTCGGTAGCCCGGGAATGCCAGAGGGGATTAAACTAGAAAGCCGGTCTTACGCGTCGCTCACAAGTCTTTGGTCTACACTGTCGTTTTATGGAAGTGGATATGCGACCTACAGAACTAGATCGCCTTATTTATTATTTCCAACTTTCCAACTGTTTTCTATAGTGCTATTTGCAGTGTGAATGATAATTAATTTCATTGCGGTTTGTTTATCGCAGAGCGTTTTCTTCTGTAATTACTAGGATTTTGTTTGGTTCAGGTCTACCTGATAGTGTTTTTCAAGAATTTAAATTATTTCCTTTGGTATTTGGCGTATTTAAACGTAAGTACCGAATAAAGGAAACTTATCACTTGTATTTTATTATTTATTTATTCTGTGAAAATTGGGTTCAACCACTGTATAAATATCATTCAATTTATCTAAAAGCAATTCTAATACGGAACCTTAACTGAAAAACAATATAATTCAATTCTCTGTAGTAAAGTAACCACGACGCAGCCTGCTTCTAATACGATTTATCCACAAGATTGCCTACTCCGATAGCCTTATAATTTGTTTAACTATATCCGATAGATGATAACAAAATTGTACTGTGAATGAAGTTGGCACAACTGAGGAATATGTTCATAAGACTTTGGTATAAACACCAGTGTATAGAAATTGTTTGTGAAAAGAGTACAATTTTATCATCTATATCAATTATAATCCACCGATTATATTAATCCAGCTTTAAAAGTGAGTGAAATAATGGATAGTCACATCAATAAGACAAGTAGGTAATAACTTTAACAGGAACGACGCGTGTCGTTCACGTGATAAAATTACCAAGGCATTAATTTCCATTCCTAATAAGAAATATCGAGTTCCAAAGAATTTTCTATCAGACCAAGTTTTATTTATATTTGCAAAAGTTTTCCTTTTTCGCTGAATAATGCAAAATTCACTTCACACGAGCCCAGTGTCATGTCAGTGCCATCTATCTACTAGTTGCCAGTACTACGACTTTAGTAGTACTACTAACCAATATTTTTTTTTATATTGAGTTCCTATTCCTTATACTTGAGTGGTACAATAACTATATAATTCTAGTTATTACTGTATGTCTACAAATTCTCAAGTCACACTCACACCACACACTACCCTAAATTTTACCAAGACATCACTTTGTGTTAATTCGCTTGGTAGCATGGTTTGATGGTTGACAATTTTTGTATGGTAAGCATCGCTTTTTTTTAGTAAAGATTGTGTACTACTTTGGCGATTTAAAAATAAATCCTTAAGAACATCCAACTCAGTTCAGCTCAGCTGTACCCGTTCAGGGGTTGAATTTCGGAAATTCCTTTCTTAGTACACCTCTACGCATCAAGACGAATATACCCTGAAAATGTCCAGTCCTTACGACCAATGGCTGAGGCTATGCGTTGTCTATAATGTCAGTCAGTCAGTCAGTCAGTCAGTCAGTCAGTCAGGACAAAGATTCTTATAATTGGTATAGATAGGTATTGTGTTGAACAAGTGCAGTAACTAAGCCCGTCTAAACATTTCGTGAAAAATATAACCAACCCAAAACGACCGTATCTTATTTGCAAAGAATAAAATATCCGGAACGGGACTCGGGAGTGAACACAATAGGGAACTTATTAAATACAACTTATTTACCGAAAATGTAAGGCAACCCCAATTCGAGGAGATATTTGTAAAAAATGTTTTTTTGCGTTGAAATAAATAATGAAGACTTTCATTAGAGAGTTTTATGAAGTTTTATGAAAAAGAGGGATGAAAAGTTTTAGGGACAAGACAAGCGACAAGCGAAATGAGATTGTGATTAATGATAAAGTTACTCCATCTCAAATCGTATCCCAGCGACTACAGCGTCTCGTAAAATGCTGCCCCCGGCAATTTGTCCAATGCGAATTCACTGACAATATACACATTTACCAAATTTAATTGGATCAATCCAGGCTCTGCTTGGAAACTTGGAATATGTAGCTAGCTATGTAGCCTGACCCATATAATAAAAGCCATTAGAATCACGTATATACAGTTCCTCGTGTGTACATCACACCATAACAATTTACAGGGACAATATTCGACAAAGGAGTTGATTCGCCAACTGATTTCATGACTTTTCGAGTTTTTATTAGCCCTGATACATATAATAATAATAAATATTTGTGGACATTTTTTTACACAAACATCACCTAGTCCCAAATTACCCATAGGTGATAGGAACCAGATGACTGATAGAATACTTATATTTTCTTTATTCATTCTTTTCAGTTTATAGGTAAACGACCGCAATCTCACCTGATGTTAAATGATGATGCGGTTGACGGTGTAGCACGCTTACCTAGAAGATACCTATGCACTCTTCTCTTCAAAACATCCAAAATATATGTGACCGAAAAAACAGACGGCGGCAACGAGTTTCATTCCTTTGCTGTATGCATAATAAAAGTTGAGGCAAAAAAATACGTAGAATAATATAACACCCAACTTTTTCATTGACAAGAAGCTTTAAATTAGATCGAAAGTGTAACTACTTTAACATTAAGGCGAGTTTATTAGTACTATGATTAGAGTTAATTGTAGTGCTATGATACCATTTTTAATCAATTAGATTATGGAAAAACCCATACTCAACATGCACTATAAACTTTTCCACCCTTCTTCAGTCCTACCCTATTAAATTTTCCCCACTCCCCGCTACACAGAAAATGGTTTTGACATCAAAGGTAGTTTGGTTGTGTTATTTATTATTATATTTGTGTGCGACTGACTAACTTAGAGACAACAGGCAGCCTCAACCGCTGATTTCAGATACTTGAAATTTCAGGATACGTAGAGGTGTATCTATAAAGGAATTCCTGAAATTCAACCCATAAAAGAGTCCAGCAAAGGTTTACGAGAGCGAAGTCACGCATGATATGAAAAAACAGGGCAAAAACTCGAATTGCATTTTGCTAATCATTAATTCTACTATTAAAGAATAGTGCTCTGAGTATGTCCCTGAGCACTATTCGTCATCATCCGAAATAAGTCCACTGTTGGACAGGCCTCGACCAAATTTGGAAGGTTTGCCATAGTCACCACGCTTGGCAGACGAATTGGGTAACCTAAGTGCCAGTGTTTAGTACACAGAAGATACTTAGTAGTCTCTATTGAATCATGTCGTAAAAGAGGTCATATTCTAAGCCTAAATAAAGTTTAAAATACTATACCACTTTAAAGTTCTATTAGATAATAATAAATAATACCTACATGGATTTTAAAATACTCTGCTCTTAGGGTTGCCATTGTACGCTGACCCTAAGAAATAATTAAGACGACAATACGGCCAAATCGAAACGTTCATAAAATACTACCACAGAATAAATACCACGTAGTTATATACGTCTATTATTTTCTCTGGGCTGAAGTCAAGCCTCCTTCAATTCCTTGTTTGATCAAACCTCCAACCCACACAACGGAATGTCAATAAAGTCTTGTCATTTAATAACGTTACGTCAAATTTGACAAATTTAGTAAGTGGCTTCCTCGCTCTTGCTTGAAAACAATTTTGTTTGAAGTAGAATTTGATTGGATTTGTTTCTGAAATGTTGAGGGTCTTGGTGCGGGATTTCACGTTCAATTTCAGGTAATTTTGCTATAGAAAAAGTAAATACTTACTACGGCTTTTGTTAGATCGATTTCCGACCCCATTATTTTAAATTGTTTGATCTCTCTTTATCGCGCGCAATTTGCTCAAATCAGACTCGTGAGCTAGAAACAAATATTGATTTCAATTCAATTTAAAAAAGTGATTTCCCGGTCATATTAGAAATCCCCTCAGATCTCATTGCGTTAAGTACCTATTCAAGATCTTTAAACGTATGAACGTCCAAATATTACATTTTGATTATCACATATTGCATAGGGATATCCATCTTAGGTGATATCCAGAGGCACGTCATAACATTTTGAACAAGCAACAGATTTGAGGGAATATCTAACATGATTGGAGATAACAATAATATGGTCATTCATACTGGTCACTGACCTAGTAAGTTATCTAGACTAGTGATGCAACGGATAGTGGTTCAGCCCGCCTGAATATCTGGAACCGGATGTGTTGTAACCTTCGCATCAGGCAGGGGCCTGGCGTCCTGTGATCATTATTACGTAATCACTATCTATATTTATTTTACAAATTCAACCATTTTTTGAATACTATTCAACCAATTAGGGACCCCTCTTTGGGTAAAGGCCTCCTCCAGAGCTTGCCATTTTAATTTTAATTTTTACCGCATGAATTTAATTTAAGTATCTTATTTATTAGAGGAAATAAAGGCTATTTTTATTTTATTTATTTTTATTTATTCAACCAATTAGTATCCGGCAATCCGTTGCATCGCTAAACTAGATAATTGTGAACTGTGCGTGACAGAACCAGTGAGACTACGGATGTACTATAACATAACCACAAGACAAAGTTCTCCTTGATAACAATACATTTGTTCATAAACTGCCAGTGAGACAGACAGGTCTCTTTTCATACACTACCACAGCACTACATTCACTAGCAGTTGTGATAAAATATTAAACAATGAACAGTTATTAAATACGCCCCCAGTACTTAAGTAGATACACTAGGTATTGTACAACAATAAAATAGAAAATTAAAAATTTTTAAGGTTCATTATGTAAATACTAGCGGCTGCTTGCAGCTTCGCTCGCGTGGCAGTTTTTTCCCGTTCCCGTTATTTTTTCGGGACAAAAAGTAGCCAATATGTTAATCCAGGTTACAATCTATAGCTATTCCAAATTTCATCCAAATCGGTCCACTGGTTAGAGCGTGAAAGAGTAACAAACAAACATCCATCCACACTTACAAACTTTCGCGTAAGTAGGATTATTTCACCGGTATGGTAACACTTTAGATTCCCAGCAAATCAGCAGAACTGCTTCAAAACCCTAACCTGCATCAATGATGACGGAATCAGAAGCGATAGGCTGTTACCGAGGATAGCATTCACAGAGGCTGAAGAAAGGCAATACAGCAGCAATGTTCATGTGCCCCCACATGGAAACCCCGTTCCTATATTCGGAGTAGATAGGAAGTACTCGCCTTTTCATTATCCTGGACAGGTTTGTATCTTTTGTCTCACAATATCAACTGTACCATACACTCTGCTACTACTAAGAAACTGCGTAACCTTGAAGAAGTTATACCACAGATGAAAGTTCTAGTGTGTTTTGTCTTTTGCGCTTCAAATTCAAATTAGATAGAAAGAGAACAAACACGGTGTCACTCCAAAGTTATGCCAAGTTTATTAGAAATAGAGATACGGTTTTTATTCCCTTCGTGGATCCAGCACTAGGTGAGTGAATACCTGGGCGAAGATTTCGACAGAATACCAGCGCCTAATAAGCTTCCAGTAGGCAGGTATTATGCTAAGTCGAATGCTTTTTACTACTGTAAAACGCAGAAATACGATACACTTTCCAAGTATCCTATGTGTATTTTTTGTGCATGTTTGTATTACTAATATTTATCTATACCAATTAAAGAATCATTGTCCTGAATGATTGACATATAAACAACGCACAGCCTAGAGCACTGGTCGTAAAGACTTGACATTTTCAGGATATTATTCGTCTTGGTGCGTAGAGGTGTACTTTGCAACACGGTGAACGAAGGTTTCATCTTGGTCGTAGTTTGAGCAAGACTACATCAGGATGCCACTTTCATTCCAATTTCTCTCACTTTGCGCCAACCTCAAGACCACAAGACCTCAAGTTGGTTAAAGTAATTCCGAAATCACACAAAATAACAGTACAAAGACAGTTACAATGTAACGTAATTGCTTTCAAAATCACAAAAATAAATCCTTTCAATGTAACTTGAAATGTCAAAACCAAACTTTCGTCTACCGTTTTGTACACCAAAACAGGGTCTACCCTGATTTCATGCTAATGAATGGTTTATATTCTTATCCCTAAAACTTTTGCTTAGCTCTGCAATGCTTTATACTGCCTACATATGAATATATTCATATACGTATGTTATGTATATGATATACGTGCGCGCTTATAAAAGAAACTCGACAAAATATTTTTCTCTATAAAAACAGGTCATGTTTCAGACTTTTCGCGCTCTGAAAAATACTAGCCAGCATTTTAATTAACGGAAATATAAAATCTCCGGGTTGTACCTTTATAAGTTTCTCGTTTTCATTTTGAAATACATGCAGCGAAAATGTGAAAATTCCCAACTCATTTCTGTTAAATATGATGCAAATGAAAACATGAAAGCGGGACTGTAATCATTTTATAAAACGACGGCATTCGTTGAATTTAATGTTTTCAAACGTCGCTCGGTAAATATAATGTGGGCAAATAGTACAGTTTTAATGTATTAACAGCATTGAATATGATAATATTCTAAAAAAATATATGTAAGATATTTCAGAAGTTAAAACTCAAAGGACAATTCAGTAGCGAAAAAACTCAAAGGCTTATTCATTGAAATATCAAAGATAACTTAAGATACTCTGAAAGCTAAGTGCACGCGCGCATCTTGTACCGCAGAAAACCAGCACGGCAAGGGTATGTGTTTCTTTTTTGCTCGTTTACAATTAGAAATATCTAGTTTTAGTCCTTAACAAAATACATCTTTATTTTACTTTGACTGAAAATGTCCAATATTTATTGACGACTATCATACCGCTCTCAGACTCTCAAGTCTTCAAACAACCGCTAAACAACGTTAACAAACTTTACGCCGTGAAAGCTTCTGTAGATCGTAAAACGTGCTTTTAATTCCATTTCACCCCCCACAGCTATGGGCTACTTCATACTGAACAATGGGAAACTTAAGAGCAAATAAATCACATAGAAAGAGAGAGGCGTAATTCCGGACGCCAAGCCAGGATTATCCGGCTCGAACGAAGCGAGAATTAAACGCAACCGACGCCGACGACGTCTCGTGGTTAAGTTTCCGTAGGGTTGCAACCTGAGATCAGGGGAGGGGAAGGGGGAGAGCCTAGCATGAATAAATTTGACAGTTATCGTGTTGACATTTTAATTACATTTCACAGCAACGATAACTCAACTGTGGAGTTTTGCCTGATTACCGCGCAGTGTGACCCATGTCTACTACACTCACTACAACTACTACTCGTAGTAGAATCGCTTGCAACTTCGTTTGCCGAAGCTACATTGTATTTTCATACAAACTTCAGACCACTACACACCAACAATGAATTAAATACACTCTGTGATTGTCTAGTCTTTACGACCAACGGTTTAGGCAGAGCGTTATACTGCCAGTCAGTTAGGTAGGACAAAGATTTCTTGCCATCGCACCTGATGGAAAGTTTAGATGCAGCCTAAGATAGAGCACGCTTAGCACAAAATCCCCTGTTCAATCTATACTTGAAAATGTCTACCTGTAGCGATTTAAAAATACTGATAACAGCATAGTCCTTGGCATTTCCAATAATGCTTAGACACGTATATTTCAGTCGCAAGGCAGCGGTTTAGGTCAGTATTGCCAACTGTTTCTGAAACTTTTTTGTTAAATCATTAGAATCACATTAAAAGTAAAAAAAAAACAACTTTATGTCTTAGAGTGATGAATGTAGGTTCTAATGTCACATAACGTCTCAAACGTAACGTACATACTCTACGTAATTAAATTGTTACAAACAGAGGTAGGCCAGATGGCCTGAACAAGAAACAACTTGCTCATAAAAAAAAACCAAAACAAAGATCTAAGCAAACAACCTATTACAGCCGCTAAGCAACATAACTGAGTTTTCCTGAAAAGGGTTGGTGCTGGTGAATTTACAGGCATGAATAACACCTGTATGCCTCCGGTTGATGGACGCAGGGCCTGTTCCTAACGTGACCTGCGAGGCAATGCTTTGACACAGGTGTTTACCACTTATTGTGAACTTATGTGGGTCATCTAACATGTTCCGTCAAAAAGTCGATATAAGAAAAATACAGCAAGTATCAACCCATTTCGTTCTCCAGTCCAATTACTTGGTTCTTAGAACGAGTGTCCGTATTCCTGGGACTGCGTTTTATACGTCGCCGTCCTTATCTGATTCGTTTAGAGCTATGATTGCGTTTACAAAAGCTACGAGGATCTAAAGCCTCTGCCGTATACTGGCTTCTGCCGTATAGATTTCGGCTTTGCTACTAGCGAATGTGTAGAACAGCGTTGTCACCCCATTATATAGATGCAACAGCTTTAAATTTTTCGGGTTCGTGATGGTGACCGAAATGAGCCGTAATTTGATAATAATTGCATAATTGCAAGCAGATATGGATTGATTGGGTAAAATTGTCGATATGCAATAAACAACAAAACGAAATTGATCAGACTAGTAAATATTTACACTACACTAGATTTTGATCAAAGTTTCTTATTCCGAACTACGGTTCAAACACTGATTAGTTGTCCCACCGCCGACGATTAGCGAGATTTTAACTTAGAACGAGTCAAGTTAACACTAGAAACTAGTGTTTCTAGTGTTAGGCAGTGTGAACAATCAGTAATCTTTTTTAATGTACGTTTATTCAGTGAGAATACTTTATTCGTCAACAGTTTGAGGCATGTCATGACGCACAGGAAAAATTGCATCAGCTCCTTTTCATTACATCTGCTTACAAGAACCAAAATAATAGTCTATTCACAGCTCTGCTTCATGTTAGCTCGCGGGAACGAAATTACACCTTAAATCCTTTCCTCAAAGCATTTCTGGAGCACAAAGGTAAACAACGAAAACCGTAGCACACAAATCACCGTGGAATCCCTTCTTGCATCGCTGGGAGATTACGAAGTATGCGTATCAAGGGGACGAACACAACGGATTTATTTTAGCACCGGCAGCGGACGCGTGTTTGCTCATTGCTCTGAGAAATTGCTTAAGTTTTCCCCTTTTAAACTCCCATCTTAACAACCCCTAATCTGATTCGATTTATATGATCATCAGTTAAAGTCAAAAGACATTCATGTCATAGAATTAAAGTGATCACTTAGAATAGTCTCATAACTAGGTAAATCTAGGTGCCAGTTCCTCGCTTGGTATTGGCAGTAAATTAAGTTTCATGCAGATCGGATCAACGACTCGGAAATTATGCACCCAAGTTGCCACAGAAATCATTAATCGCTCAATCAGTAATATCCAAAAAATCCGCTGTGTATTTCTTCCGCTGAACATGTATAGTGATTTAGTGGCTCTTACTACAGATCACTCAAGTCGTTTCGGAGAATTCTCGGCCGATATTATGGAATTTCTGGTTGGTGCGTCGTCGTTGATTCATTAGGATAGACATTACATTTGAATTTCTCGTTGGTTATGCGTTCGTTTTATTTATAAACTTTTGCACTGTGCGGAATTATATCGCATCAAACCTGACGATGCGTGAAACTAATCGATTAGAGTTTGGATGCAAATCTTGTGTATTTGATTTTTTTCAAGTTTCTTCGACCAGCGGTTTGGGCGTTATCCATATGTCAGGACAATGATTCTTACAACTGGTATAGATTGAAACCGGGCATATATGATTAAAGGGAATTTTGACCGTACCCTAGTGATTAGACATGCCAATTTAATTTTTTTGTTATGTTACAGTCCAGGGGTGAATGGGTAGTGGCTCGACTGGACGACTTGCTGAACTGGGGTCGAAAGAACTCGATATGGCCTCTGACCTTCGGGCTCGCATGCTGCGCTCTTGAAATGATGCATTACGCTGCTCCTAGGTAATCAATCTTGTAGTTATGTCGATGTAATGGTCACTTGCTAACGTAGCAGATGGCCCAACTGATGTTACGTGGTCATCATCACCTATAACAAAGCACCTTGCAGGTCAGCTCTGTTCGTACTTTTGTTTAATCTTATGAACAAAATGTTATGTGAAAAACGTAATGTGATAAATCTCCCATAATCTAAGCGCCGCCGCCGACGTGTTCTGATCATCAGAGCACGTCGATTGCGCAAGTGAACATAACGAGTGGCATTGGCGCGTGGCGACCACAGATGGTAACCTACCTGACGAGGCGGTGTCAGTTACGCGGTCACTGGTACAAAGACTTGATCTATTACTACTTGTACAGAATATTGTTGCAACCTGTCACATAATGAAATACCAACTACTGCAAAATGTATACCAAATTTAATATTTGGACGCACAAAAATATCCCCAAATAATCCCGAGTGGGTACTAAGAGATAAGAGATAATTCGTTTTTAATAAAAAATTATATTCTATAGTGTGAATAGAAACAAAAACAATACTAGATTGCAGGTGTGAATACTAGATTTAGGAATGTTCCAAGAAAGTCTGAAACGTGCTATCTTGACGTGATATAGGTGCTAGCGAGAAATACTTCATGATTCATGAAATAACTTTCAAGAAAGTGCATTGCTCATCCAAATTTACTGACTGTATATTATATTTTTAATTTAAAACAAGCATTCTTTGCCATTGTTTTGCTCAAACCAACCGTTTTGTTTTGAGGTTCCTTTGTAAGTTTCAAATATAGCCTGTTGAAACTTGTCATATTCAACAGAGTCTTTGTTTAAAAGTCAATTCAGCGAGTTTATTGACACCTTTGCGACACTACCAAAGGACGAAACTTGGGATTTTAATTACAGTGCCGTTTCAAAGCAATTTCTTGTCATTTATTTTGGAGAAGACTTGAGAAATTGGAAAATAATCATAATTGAGATAAGAAAAGGAATATTAAACTTTTTACAAGACAGCCTAAAAATTAACTTATAAAATTTTAAGATTGAAGATACCACCCAAAAACCCATATGAGATTAAAAACACCGAAGTAGGCCTAGGGACTATATCTCTTCAACAGACACTAGCTTAAGATGACTCAGAGTCAATACCTTATTACGACACACCTTTAACTAAGTACATATTGCAATTTGTTATCTGATGCAAAACACGAAAAAACAATATAAATACGTCAGTACATGAAAACAGAAAAGTACCTTTCAAGGTGTATCCAATCATTTTACCACACCAGTAATTCCTTCATTATCGGTCATAAGCATATCTTTTGTCTCACTGTGTATTAATCCAAGCTGGGTAAAACCTTCCTTAGATACGACATGGATCGCTACGGTATGGTCTTCCGCGGTACTCCTCGGCAGACCGACGTCATCATTGTAGCTGGTACTGTCACCAACAAAATGGCGCCGATACTTCGAAAGACGTATGACATGATGCCGGAGCCACGTTGGGTGGTGTCAATGGGCAGCTGTGCTAACGGAGGTGGATACTACCATTATACGTACTCCACTGTGCGAGGATGTGACAGGATCGTGCCGGTAGGATATATTCAACTTTTCTTCAATCCTCATCTATACGTAAATGGTAGCCACATCTGTACACTAGAACCAGTATACGATACCAGCATACCAAACTACGTATACGTGACAAGCTTGCCTTTTCTTTTTTATATACTAGCTAAATCACAGATTTCGACCGCGTGAAGTTATTTTCATACAAACTTCATCCACTGCTGTGTCTGTTCAGGGGTTAAATTTCAAGAATTCCTTTCATAATACACACTTCTACGCACCAAGTTCTTACGACCAGTTTAGGCTGTGCGTTGTCAAAATGTCAGTTAGGACAAAGGTTCTTATAATTGGTATAGATAAGTGCCCATGCCGAACGAGTGACGCACAAGTTATCAGTACTAAAGCATGTCAAAACCGTTTGAATATAATCCCCCCCCCCCCAAATGTAGGTAGTACTTTACCGAGAGCACAGTGCGGGAGGATAAGCTGGATTGTCATCATCAAAATATCCGCTACTAGATGGTCTATCCACATATATTTCTAGAAAGATTTTTTATTATTAACAAGGCTTATCCCTTATAAGAGAACACTAAGAGCACTTGTGGTGTAGTGGGAGCGACCCGCCTTCTAATCCCAAGGTAGATAGATCCCAATCGAATTTTCTATTCGGAAAATCGTGAGGAAACCAGTTAGTATTCTAGCAGCGGCGATGGGCTTACAACCTATCACGAATGGTATATTTAATATTAAATGTGGGTATGTTCCAAATGTAATATTTGGACGTACTTTTGACTACCCCTTCTTAGAGACATCCTCAAAGAATCTTGAGTTGGTGCTACTTGGTAGGCCGTAAGAGATCTGAGGGGATATCTACCCTGCCTGGAGATTAAAATCGTTAGGCTGCTTCTTCTTCTTTCTTATGCCTTAATAAATATATTTTATAGGTGGATATATACGTCCCCGGTTGCCCGCCAACAGCAGAGGCTCTTCTATACGCTATGCTACAACTGCAAAAAAAAGTTAAACGTATGCGAAGCCTGCAAGCGTGGTATCGTCATTGAAATCAATCATGACGCAATTTTGATTAATGTATACATTGTATATCTCTAATAAATTAATTTTCTTTCCGTTGCTTGCTCTGTTGTAATTTATGTTGCTTATAAAGTTTCAATTTAAAATGCGGCAGCCGTGACAGCAAAACAAGCAAATACTTTTGTATATTTCTTTTCTTTCGCGAACACGTAGAAGCTATAGAAATAAACGTTTTTCAAAGCCTTTCGATAGCCAGTTTACAATATCAATTGATGTATGTTATTTTCAGTATTGGCAAAGAGAAGCCTCTTACAGCGAGTCACGTAGAGATACTTGCTCCCGAGCATTATAAGTCTTAGTAGAATATCAACACGTTCTGAATTTTTATATAGGAGGGCGTCCGTATTTCGCTAAGTTTTACCATCGACTATAATCTTTACTCTTTCGATGTTTAATGTTTCTAATATGATAGATTATAGATTACTTGTTATCTAGATACATATTGAAACTAATATAATGATAATAATGCTGGACAATCCACACAGCATCATCTAGCCCCAAGCTTAGCAGAGCTTGTGTTATGGGTAGGTACTACATGACTGATAACATACATAGATATTTTTATTATACATAGAAAATACCAAGAACACCCGGAATAAATATTTGCAGATCGTACAAACATTTATCCCAAGGCGGGAATCGAACCCGCAACCTTCTGCGTCGCAGGCGCTCATTCACCCGCCGCACCACATCGGTCGTTTAAATAACTCTAAACATCTATTAGCCAAGTGATAAAATTTGGTTAAATACTAGCACACCGGGAAATATGTACTTAACAAATTTTAGTATCGCACATTTCATAACATTGGAAAGCACTGTGTCCACAAATATTTATTTATTACGTATTATGGGAATTACTCGTTACATCCAGAATATTGGCATCTCTCCAGACCGGCAACTGTCAGCTTAAACAACCGATATATTGAAAACGGTTCCAGACTATGTACGTTACACCAGCCGTCTCCGTCAAAGGCCATCTGGTATTAAACGCGTTCTGGACCACACACTGATTATTTACCACGCATCAATAAACACCAGCCATAAACACTTCAGTTGATACGTATGTAATTGTATATATACATTAGCTTGAACCATGTGAACTGTTATTATGTACAGATAAATGTTATCGCTTACGATGGCTGTCAAACATGGTAAGCTCTTTAGTGAAGGGTTCGTTCGGGGGAAGTATTAACACCATGCCTATTTTTGCAGCTAAGCAGCTTGCTGTGTTCAGGTTTTAAAGACTGTGGGTGTCGGTAAAATTACAGTTACATCAGGTTTAGCACCTGTATGCTTCGGGTGCTTCGTAGGGTATGTTCATAACGCATGTGACCTGAGAAGCAATTCTTTGGTATAGGTAAACACAGGGTCATAACATCAGGGTCATTAGCAAGCCGTATAAAAATTTATTTCTGGACCAGTGTCATTAAAAAAACTAAAATTTCAACTGCCATCTACCCTGGTAGTCATTTCGCATTTCATAAGAATTTCATTCTAAATATTTCTGAGAGATTTTAATTACGAACCGCTATTAAAATGTGGGAAGACCATCCTTTTGTAATTGAATTTTTTGAGGTTCGCGTTAATTCGAATTTAGAGTTTGTTTTTGGGTTTTTACATTAACACGGATGAAACTGGGTTACAAACACCCTTTTTGTTGCAAATTGAATAGCCTGTGACCTTTTTACGTGTCACTTTCGCATATAAGTTTACGATGTCACGTTTTTCGGTGTTTTTGTCGGCGAAAACCTTCTAAACCATCTAGAGAAGGTATTAACTTTTACAGTCAGACAAACGTTTTTTCCATTCATACTAGCTATTTTCTTTCAGAATAAAACACTTTTTCTGTTTGTTCTTTTCATATAGACTGATGACGATGACATCCTCTGATGATGGATAGCATTACGCACGGAGGAATCAGATACTCAGTGGATCCTCCATGCTTTGGTTCGCGGTTTTTTCCTTCGACATAAACAACAAAGAAGAAGATTCTATTGCAGGCTACGTAAATGCTTTGTTGTATAACGTAAATTAATTAATCATTAATTATTTCGCCTGGAATTACAAAATCAGCTAAAGATGATAATATAATGAGAACATAAACATAAATTGTCCGAAGCGGATCGGAAAACAATGAGGCCGGGTGAATAACATTTTATGGGGGTTTTATTGCTTGGGATAAGTTGGAAGTTTATGTAACAGGTTGAAAAAAAATCAAAGAGCTTTGTATAATAAAACGTAACTTGAGGGTACTTATAGATAATCTGGTTTCCATAGGACAAGCGTTTGGGGCTAAATAGCTTTGTGTGGAAATCCCCAGTAATAGTAATTTATAACATTTGAAGTAAATGTGACAAACAAATTCATAACAAAACGCTATAACGCTATATAAAGCTCAAACGTTATAGGCAAAAAGCTTAATTCCTAAGCCTAGACGCCCCCGCTGATGGGCAAGTTCTTCAGGCTATAAAATCTGCACGTTTATCACGTCGCCATTTGCAATGTTAATCCTATCTATAGTAATAAGCTCTACCCACGCGGCCCGCGTCTCTACCGTGCGTCGTACAGCGACCACGTTCGTGTTTTGTCATCCATTTCAATATTTCTAGTCACTATGAATGATTACTGTTCACCCTGGGATAGATCAGCTAGTATCCAGGTCTTGAAAAAGATCCTGTGACAGATTGTGTAAGAAAGGAACTGCTGAAGCTCGTCTCAGGTGGACCATCTTATTATTCAATCAGTGGTTTTCATAAAAGACTTGCAGACTCTACCATTAACATAAGTAATAAAATATAGTTTCGCAGCAAAATTATTTCCTCTTCAGAGTTCAGCGTCAGCATCGCTCATTAAAACTTCACATCCGATTTGGTCTTCCACTCATTTCAACTGTACCGTCTCTGGGGGTCGGATAATTGGCGCGCGCATCGGTTTGAATCGCAAACTGCTATTGCACTTCCAGCATTAAATAATCGCTGACATAGATCAAAAGATCTAACTGAAGCAGATTAACCTTTTCTCTGTAATCGTAAAACAATACGGTACGTCCAGTACTGACCATACAATCACATTCTAAGAACATATAAGAATACCCTTTTATGTCTGCGAAAAATTAGTCGTCAGTCAACATGTCATCGAAAACCGGAGCTTTTATCAAGAAAGCTGAAGAGCCAGGCAGCCTTATCTAAATTGCATAATTCTCGTTAAAACCCGATTGATCGAACCACGCCGCATCGATTATCGCCCAATACGTGTCTCCATGCGGTTTGTGATGAATCGGGCACAATTACCAACAATTGTTGACTCGATTCACGCGAAGTCATTGTCTTTCTAATCGATTCTCATTATATAATGAAGCAGAGATGTAGCCAGGAATGAGGTTGTGTAAAAACCTAAAGAACATAGTAAAAGAAGCAAAGAATATGTTTTGGTTAAATATTAATAAAATATTGTTGGGATGTACATAGGTCTGTTGACTCAATCACGGTTAAAATTATTGTATAACATTTGGTATCCGTTTACGACGGAGATAGATAAATCTTGCATTACTCCTTTAATTTTCATCAAGGAAACATAATAAAAGAACCTACCCTCTACCTATACCCTATAAACTTGATAAAAGCGATGGGCCACATACCAAAAATAAAGACGGATGATAAGTTGTTTAAGCTACTATGGATGGAGAGCCCCCATATTTTCTACGACCCTGCTCTAACATAATTACCCAGTTCAATCGCGAAGAGGAAGCCGGTGACGGGGCGAATTCCGGTAAATCAGTGTTCATTTGTTAGGACTTGATGAGGCTAATGAAATTTCAAATTGCCAGGAAGTGTTGCTGATTGAATGGATCAATTTCCTTTTGAAGAGTCATGTTTTGATTGGGAGAAGCAATGGTTTAAATATTAACTTTGTGTATATTAAATTTAGAGAAATTTTACAGATCGGTCTTAAAGTCCGGTTAGAAGGCTAACGGCGCGGGAAAACACAATAGGGCGATTCACAAGAACTTTTGAAGGAATTTAAAGATGTTGTACATGTTGTTGTTGTTGATGATGTTGTAGATCACTACTTCATAAAATATACTTAAATTATTCTTTATACCCTTTGCACGTGGGACAAACAGATGGCTCACCTGATGTGCCCAGTGGTAACCTTCACCTATAACAATGCATTACCTCGCAAGTCACGCCTGATAGGAACTTGCCATACGATGATGCTCTGTTTTGCGTCCAACACAGACATACATATGTTGAGGTATACAGGTGTTAAGTATCACCATGCCTGTATCCACACCATACCCGCACACCTTCCAAACCGGAACATAGCAAGCTGCTTGGCGGCAGAAATAGGCGTGGTGGTAGTACCCCGGAGTAACCCTTGACAAAGAGTAAGGCTCTTTGTCAATTTACTACTACTTTTCCTCAAAATTTGTTGTGTCGATGTTCAATAGTATAAAATATCGAGTTGAATAGAGCTTTAGCTTTATGATCCGCGCATTAAAAAGCCCGATCGTTACATGCTCTCCGGGGTCCAATTCTGTTGAGTTATGACACTGGGCGTCGATAAAAACCCGTCTTGGAATCTAATAGCACGAGTTTTAGGGCCGAGAGTAAAAGCTGTTGTGCCTTTAAACACAGAGACCCAATTGGACAAAATGTACAGCCATTGGAAAGCAGATGATAACTAACCCACAGAGGATAAATATTTGTGTCGTGAAAACATAGATGTTTGTTCTCTGTTGGTTTCTCTGGGGTTAGATTGTATTCTAAGTATATATTTAAAAAAAAGCTTTGCTTAATTAGGGGCTAGATGATCTTGCTGAAAAATGTCCACAAACATCAATTTATTCAATTCGTACGACGACGCGCCTTTGGGTATGATTGAAAAGTGGCCCGTTACGTTGCATAAATCCTCTTACAATAGAAACACAGGCCTGTTAATTTGTTTTTCTTTAGTTTATTGTTCGTAAAATGCTTTTCTTTGGCGCATAATTTTCAAAATTAGACCTTGTTGGTCCAGTATCGTTGTTTTTAGATTTTAACGTAGTAGGTATGATGTGGCGCGGCGGGCGAATGTCCGCCTGCGACGCAGAAGGTTGCGGGTTCGATTCCCGCCTTGGGATAAATGTTTGTACGATCTGCAAATATTTATTCCGGGTGTTCTGGGTATTTTCTATGTATAATAAAAAGTATCTATATACGTAATGTATTGTATTAAGTAAATCAGTCATCTAGTACCCATAACACAAGCTCAAGCAGAGCTTGGGGCTAGATGATGCTGTGTGGATCGTCCAGCATTATTATTATTATTATTATTATTATATCTGTTCTGAGCTTTAAACGAGATAATAAGAGTCTTTTATGCTCATTGATTCTCTATATACCTAAATCTCAGAACTACTATTATTATATGTAATACATATAGAACTCGGACACTTTGTAAAATGAATACCCCAAAGAAAAGCAATGGCGCGTGCGTTTGTGAATGAACCTTTCCTAATTTATAGAAGTGACCCAGATTCGAAATACGGAAAGGGATCGATTCAAGCTTTCAAACAAATTGTTCTGCCGGTCAAATGTCTATTCACGTTCTATTCAAGTATTTTGAATATAACCCCTTAATAGTTTGACCCCACGGTATTCGTGTATACACGTTACCTTCACTTTCACCCTTTTAAATTATAAATCTACCATTCGTCATCGCACGTATCAATTACTAACCAGATAAAGCGATTCTACAAATGTCAATAACCCTTTCAAAAGTTTATTAAAATCCAGAGTATTCGTTAATTAATTTCAACACAGTTCACGCAACAGTTACTACTGCGCCACAGTTCACGTAGTATTTAGTATGCCTTTCACGTCTTGGCACAGTTGATTTAATATCTAGTACGAGTAGATCGTCTTGGGCAATTATCGGTGTAAGGTCGGGGAGGCTCGTCGCGGCAGACCGTCCGTCAGCCGGCGCGATGACTCACCCATAGGAGGTGTGACTTTGTTTATTGCTTCACGTTGAAACCCGATGTTTTTTATGAACAAACCATTCGACGACTAAAGTGCATGCAAAAGATCGGTCACTAATAAAATAAATAAATATTGACACGTTCATTCAACGCCTTCCAGCCGTAACTTTAATACCAACGATGATTATGTCTTTCTTTGTTTACATGAAATTTCTTGCTTCCAATACAATTTACATATAAAATATTTAATTCTAAGAACTAATGTGAAACCTACCTACATAAAAAGGCACTAAACATACTGAATACATAAATAGCAATGGCAAAAGGAATCAATATAATAATTGAATATCTTTCACTGCATATTCTTTCATGATACACTAAATAATCCAGTTGTGTGAACTACTGTAACCATTAATAAATTAACCACATTTTTTCTTAAGTTAACGAAATAAACAAATTATAAAAAGATATGGAAGTAACTATTATTACTATGGCAACTGTTGCTAAAGTAACTACAGTTATAATAAAAGCTGATAATAAACGAGGGTCTTCAGAAATATCGTTGAAAACAATGAAACACTAATTACCTAATTCAATTGTCAAAACCTGTTTTGTGTGTTAACGACCTCTAATATCAATTACAATAATACTAAAATTGACTATAGTTCATTTTGGGTGAGAAGCATTACCTTGCCGTAACACAGTTTTTAACTAGCACGGAAGGTAAAGTTTCTAAGCCGGTGTGTAAGCCAGTTAATTTTAATTCTAGAGTTCGATTTGTAAAATAATATTTGTACTTATGGCTATATTTTGTTGGAAATAAACATTATCTTATCTTAATAATTATAAATTCGAATAAACGTTCAAGAGACAAAACAACGGTTACAAGACCAACTTTACTGTTTTAGAAGCAGTTCCATCAATAAGGGCTTCATTCTATTTTAAGCAACACAAAAAGTTATTTGTTTACGCTTGATCATGACGCAGGTATTTCTATTTTAGTCCAAACTAAACATCAGATATAATCTTTGTTAATAGCCACTTCAGTAAAAGCAATCAATTTTGGTCTATTTTGAAAGCTCTGACAAGCTCGATTTAAATTGAGTTTGGTGCGTTTTAGTAAATTGACAATTAAACTGTTTTCCCAATTTAAGAAATAAATTGGGAGTCTTGATCCGCGGTATCGGACACTCTGTGTTCCTAGTGTATTTACTTATCTAGGTATATCTACTTGTGTATTTTCTGTAGGACAATATAAGTATGCAATAAAGCAATGTACGTTCATCAGCTATGTTTTACTCTTTTTATTTTCATTTTCAATTTACCTATATTCTACTATTGAACAAAGGCGTCCCCATCTGTTCCCTGCCCCACGATCCTCGACAAATCTATCCACTCTATTAAACTACATTTACTTTTATTTTTAATCATGTTTTAGTTCCACAAACCATTTTAGTTTATTTCGTCTTTTAGTTTTACCAACGTTTCTATAAATAATCTCATTATGTAGTCACGCATAATAATATGCTGTTTACAACGAGTATGTAATATGTAAATGTGTATCAAATTACTTAGAAATAAAAAAGTATTTTTAGGCGCCTTATCAAAGAATGCACGCACGTTATATCGAACGATGTGTTTAATTATAGGGCACTTTAATATTAAAAACTCAATATAAATAATAAAGTTCGCTTTTTTTGAATAAATAATGAGTTTTCGACGATTGAGGTTTATAAAACATTAAACATAATGTATTATTTAAGCAGTCGTTTTGTTCGACCGGGGAAGTACTACCGGCCATGACTATTTCTGCCGTTAAATTGCATTACTAAGCTTGGGTTTTGAAGGTGAAATTACAGGTGTGTACACGACGCTTAATGTCTGTATGCCTTGGGTTGATGATTGTAGCATGTAACGTGTATAACTTGCAAGTCGCTGTATAGAAATAAGAAGAATAAGTTTTTATTTTTTTGTAAATAATGCTGGACAATCCACACAGCATCATCTAGCCCCAAGCTAAGCAGAGCTTGTGTTATGGGTACCAGACGACTGATATACTTAATACAATACATTACATATATAGATATTTTTTATTATACATAGAAAAAACCCAGATCACCCGAAATAAATATTTGCAGATCGTACAAATATTTATCCCAAGGCGGGAATCGAACCCGCAACCTCCTGTATCGCAGGCGGACATTCGCCCGCCGCGCCACATCGGTCGTCCAACAAGATATACTCGTACTTAGATAAAAAGAAAAAAAGAATAAAAATAGCATCACGACTTTAATCCCTTAGCATGGTAGAGTAGTACCAAGCACCTACTCGAGACCCTTCGAGGATTTCTAAGGGGTAGTCAAAGGTATGTCCAGATATTACATATGTCACAGGTTGCAAGCCCATCGCTGCTCCTAGAAAACTGGTTCCATTTTGATGTTTTCCTTCACCGTTTGAGAGCACTGACATTGCGCACATACATTTTTCTTTAGAAAAATCCATTGGTGTACGACTGGATTCGAACCCACGACCTTAGAATCAAAGGCGGGATAATATAGATACATTCATAAGTCAAAAGAGTTTTTATTATGATATCTTACTCAATCTCTCTAAGCTTAGAAAATATTTATTTACGACACAAGGACAAAAAATTACAAAGCAGACACAAACACTGGTCAAAAGTTGGCCAGAGCAAAAAATTCTAACACATCCGCATAGCCATTAGATTAAGAGATAAGTAGGTATGCAAATAGTTACTATAAACAAGCGTAGGCTAAAAGTAAATTTTGATTATAAATATATCTAGCATTTACTAGAAACAGAAACGCATGTAGTAACTATGTAATAACAAGAGTATTTGTAGCTTTCAGGGTTAGGATTAGACCTCAAACCACTAAGGTTTGAAATTAGTTAAATTTGCATTTACAATACGATCAGATACGATTAAAACAATAACAAATTATAAATTCTAAAAACAAGAGCAAGAGCGTTACATAAATTTCCGATACAAAAATAACCGACACACTTGTAATTTGCAAATCACGTAATTAACTATACTTTCAGTGATATTCTTATCTGAATACCGGGCGATGTTCCAATATTGCACAATTTATATTGAAGCTAGTGTCGATATTCTTCGTTTTTTTTCAATATTCTTCATTTTAAGATATTCTAAATTCATTTTAAAATATTTAAAAATTAGATTTGGTTTTCGAAAATGGAATAATAATATTCACTAGCCAAACCTTACTCAACCTATCGTTGATCAACCAAAAACTATGTAAACTATAAAACTTTATAAGTTAAACTAAATTCAATTTCGAATAACAATTCTAAAAAATAATCCAAAAATGAAAAGTTCAAACCAAAACTGAACAGGGTGAACTCCGGAGCGCTGCGCAAGTATTAATTAACAAAGTTCAACAATCTAATTTGCAATTGCTGAGCCAAAGTTATGACCTTCCCGATAATGTAGGTGAATAACTCTTTACTCTGGAAAATGCAAATTCCCACATAGTTGAATTTACGACTGAGGTAGGTACTTGAATAATTTGCTAACATGGCAAATGTGGAACCGCACTGAGAAGTCCCAAAATTCACAAATTTCTGACTGATCTGATCAAATAGCTGATCCAATATTAATCAGTAAGATTATCTTATATCACAACACAAGAATGTTTCATTTGAATGTGGATGGGTATAGGAGAAGAGACAGCTCATTAAAAGATAAATGGATTATGTGAAAAATAACATGGGTAAGAAAGGAGTGACTACCGAGATAAGAATAAAAACCCTTTTTTGTCAAATCTTTCTGTCCGTATAGTAATCCAATCCAACCAATTTGTCTAAAACACTTTCATTTTCTTAAAAAGTGAACATTGATTGGTAACCGAATTCAATTACAGAAAGCACTAATATCGAAGTGTCTGGCAATCGAGCGGTTGCGAAACATGGTCTAATAGTCTAGTCTAGATACTTCTTATCAGCTGTTGAGGACACTGTCTAGGTCAGGGTCTATGACCAGGAGCAAGGTCGGCTTTACGAGGATATATGGGGTCGTTTCGCTTTTATCTGGGGATAAAGAAGCCCTAATGAAAGGGTAACTTGATGGTGGGCGTGAAAGGGTTTTGAAACATTTCATAGATAAAGTAAACCTTTCTTTGTCTTAGGAGATTGCTAATAACGATAAAGAAACAGACTTCTTAGTTAGGTTTACTTAGCGAAGTGAATAAATTCTTGAATCAACAAAACCGTTGCGTGACTAATTATGGTAATCTTTATTAAATAATTGATTCTAATTGCAAAATTATATGTTTACATTGTACATTGTAAGTAATTGTTCATTTTATACATTTCTCGTCAGTTTTGTGATCGATGGTTCGTATATAACCAATATTTGATTGCAGTTGAGGATATGTAGAGAAGAGATATTATATAATTTAGTTTAGAGTGGTACCTCGAATTATTTAAGTACCACGTGATTTAAGAAGTAATTGATTCACGAGGGTTGATGAACTTGGCCCAAATTGAACCAAATATAGATGGGATTTCGACAGACCGGTCATTAAGGTCACGTTCGATATGAGGTTGCGATGGAGTAATCGAGATTAGTACGGTTCGACGGGTTGGATAATTATAATGGCAGGTGTTCAGGCAAGAAATACTACACTCGTAAATTTTTATAGTGTATTTTGCAACATCGTTATGATCAGTCAGCTTGTCTAATGTGTGTATAGTTCAGATGTCCAGATAGTTCAGATTGTCTTATTACGTTTCCTAAACTGAATCTCGTCCAAACTGATCCATTGCTCGGATGAATTAATTCCACTCCTGTTTTTCTATTCCATTCTAACCTATTACGAAGTTAGATTAGATTCTAATGTGACGTGATGAAATGGTACAACCACAGGTGCATAGTTACTAAACCATTAGAACCCCAATAAAAGGGCAGATATGTCAAGATAACAAAATAATAAATAAAGTACTTAATAAAAATGCGATTTAGGATCCTTAATAGGAGGGAGCTAGGAGAGCGTATTCTCTGTCAAATTTTTAAAAGTTTTAAGTAAAAAAGGTAAGGAAAGTACAAAGACAGTATAATGCGAATTTACTTACTGCCTAAAATTAGCCCTGTCACTGTTTGCCATTACTCAATAGCAAGAGATGGCAAAAGTATAAGCATTGTTTATCTTTTCACAGATTTAGAAGGGCCTTTATTTACCATTAATATTTCCCCGATAACAATCGCCGATCCATTACAGTGCGTAACAGAAGGATAGAAGAATAGAACCAAGACCTCAAAAGAAAGCTTATCCAATCAATCAAAGAAAAGCTAACAAAAGAAATATTACAGGCAAATTATTGTCCCGTCATATAAAAGTGCTCATTAATGTTTTTTTGTCATTATACATAACTTAAATTATTTAAAGTAAGATTTTCTACAAGATCAAAATAGTATTTAGATTAGAGAGATAGTATAGTTAATTGGTTCAGGCGTGACTTTTGCGGAAGTCCATTGCAAAAGTATAAGAGATTATCATAATAATATAATCATATATGCCGGAATAGTGCTAAATATATTGAATCGTCTATTGCATACTTTAGAAAGATAGTATCAACATAGCAAATAAAAAAGACCGCAAGTTGTAAATGGGTTAAATTAACACAAGTTAATGATAAAACAATAGCTAGCCATCAGCGATGTAACAATACGAGCCCCACAAAATGATAATTAAAATAAAGTTCACGAAAGTAGAGATGGAATCCATTAAAATGCAAAGATACAGTAGGTATTGGCCGTCATCCAGATATTTTATTGCTAAGCACGGACAGATAAGGTTTTGGCACGACTGACTATTTTCATGGCCCGGTAGCCAATATTATCTAAAGCAAATGTAACTTTACCGTCCTTTTACTATCTCATAGCGCTTAAGCGGATTTGAATAGAGCTCAGTTTCCCATACTCTGTAGTTTTATGGTGTTATATTTTTGTGTCGTATTAGTGCCAAGTCAATACGAGTCAACGGCAGCTGTCTTGTGTGATATTGTTCCTTACTCTTACATCAGCACTTGTTTATTTGACAACAATGTGTACGCTAACTAAAATATTTATCTATAGTATGACGAATACGAGAGAGACGATACAATTCAATGTCAAGATACCTGTATATTATTTATAAACCCTCTTTTACTTGCATTACTTTACTTGAAAATCTTGACTGACTTGACTGCTTTTATTCAAGTTAGACTTTCTGGTGAGCGGTCGAAATAGCGCTTGCGATAAGTCACGTCTAACGCCCGAATAATGTAACACCTTTTTTTTTGTGGCTTCTGTCCGTCTTGCGGACAATTTTGCCAATGTCAAGTGGGTTGAATAAATTCTTTTTAGTCAAGTCGAGTCGGTAAAAAAAGTAAAGTCAGCCGTCATCGGGTTTGAAGAAAAAGATGGCGTTTTTCTTCAAAACCAAAGGGAAACATTTTCGTTCAAATCAGGATGCCTCATAACCCACTTTCATTTCAATTGTTCACACTTGTGCTAAGACCTCAAGTAATGATGGTTAAAATACCAGCAAAATTACCCATCAGAACGTAAAATAACACTAGAAAAACAATTAAAATGAAAATACTATGTTGCTTCCAAAGATGACAGAAAACGAATCGTAACATCACTTAAAAATAATCTCATCTCAAGTCGCGATTTTCTTAAATTCTTAAATTCTTTATTGTACACAAAATGTTTACAAAATGGTGAACACAAAAAACATGTACAAAGGCGAGCTTAACCCTAAAAAGAGTTTTCTTCCAGCAAACCTTAGATTTTTTGACAGTTTGCAATGAAAGTCTGTCAAAAATTCGTGATTAAATTTAAGTTGCGTTTGAGTATTCGACCCTGAATAAATTCATTATTTTAAGCATTCTTTTGAAACGTCGTAATGACACTTGACAGACAGGAGCCATATTTAAGATAATAAAAAAAGAAGCAGTTGCTGTTTCAAAATATGTGCGCGTGCTTAACGACCATAAGAATAAATTAAACTCAATGTAAAACACATATTGGCATAGATTTAAATAATTACCGTATGAATAACTATTATGCGAAAGTGTAATCTACATATGTAATAATTTTGTATAGATGATGTAAAAAATGTAATGCCTTGTAATGTCATGTAATAAGTCGCTAAACGAGATCAAGAAACGTGAAAGTAAGCATATTGACACAGCATAAACAAGTGTAGGTACATACTATACTTTATAAGAAAACTGCCTACCAGTAAATTTAAGGCAAAACTCCGTAGGACGCTCTTAGATAAATGTTTTTATGACATAAAAGAATTTTATAATAAATAAATTACCTAGTTTTATATAAACTGCTCTTTCACCTAGCTTTAAGATCTATTTGTACACAGTTTCTACAGTCACTTTCATTTCATAAACAACTTACAAGTAAGGGAGTTTAATCTATATCGCTTAAATATAAGAATCTTTGTCCTGACTGACTAAACCACAGCCAACCACTGGTCGTAGAGACTTGAAAGTTTCAGGGTATATTTGTCTTGGTGTGTAGATGTGTACAATGAAATTTTTTCAATTTAAATCTTAAAGGGGTGCAGGGGGGGGTTGAAGTTTGCATGAAAATAGCTGCACGATTCCACTTGTTTAGTTAGTATTTTTTGTCTTCGCCGTGATGACTTACGTCGCATAAAGACCCTATTATGATTTTTGTATAAAGATGGTTTTTGCGTATCATGTAAAAATATCTAATCACTCTAGTGGTTTTAAAAGTATTATTCTCGTGTTTTTAAAAAGCACCGTTGGTCCATTGGGTCCAATCTGAAAGACACATCAGAACTTTATTCTACACAAAATGTTGCGATAAAAATCCAAAAGGGAGTGGAAGGGGGAAATGAGGAAGTTTTCTGTAGCTTTCAGTTTCGTTTTTTTCCGAAAATGTAACCTATACCAATCAGACTACGTAATCCTCTTTGCCTTCACGGGACGAACCCGTAAACACCAGATTCGACTATCTAGGATCAGGGGAACGCAAGAAATCGCTTAAACTTATACTCCTATTTTGCTCAAGTCTACATAGGTAAGCGAGGTCTACTGTTCTCACAAACCTACATGAAAACCGCGTTCAGACCAGCAGCGTCATTATACAAACATACTACAAGCATGTAAGACGGACTTATAAATTTATATTTGTGGACATTTTCACTCAACATCATCTAACCCCAAACGAAGCATAGTTTGATGGGAACCAGATACTACTATAATAGAATACTCACTATGAACTGAGCTGTGACTAGTTCTATATATTTTAGATAATATATAAGTTTGATAAACCTGATTGACATAATGGTTTTCCATTAGCATGACGACGTGTACTCTGGATTATAAATATGACGCATTTCCGGATCTTATACATCAATTTAGATCTTGCTTTATAAACTAAACGTGCTATTTCCGTTCACACCACGATTCCTATAGTGCCTGTACTTACATAAACTCTATCTGGTTTTTCACCACCACAATACTAACATAGAAACTATGAAGGCATCCCTGGCATTTTAATTACAGCGATAAAACAGAAGCCAGAACGTGTCTGGTGTTTCAAATAGTAAAATAGGTAAAATAGCCTTACCAGATTATCTGGAGATCTCAGTGAAAGCAACTTGGTTTACCTGAAAGAAAAAATCAAATTAGCTTCGGAGTTCAATTGGAAATTGTATCTGCAGTACAGAATAAAATAAGGTTGAATGGAATTCCATTATACGAGCTTGGGACAGGTGTAGGTTTTGGCCAATGTCCAGCGCAATAGGAATTGTATTTTCTATTGTAGAGGTAAAACCGTTTCCAAATATTCTCTATTTTTTTGTCTCTATATGTATCCCAATTAGACACCGCATACTTAGTTGCTAAAGCAATTTTCTTACATCTGAAAAGCAAAGTTCGACGACACTCAAAGACTGTTTCGAAGTTTCTCGTACACTGTCGATAGTTACCAGATGTGATAAACTCCTTACTAGTTGTTGTTTTGGCTATTCGATAACCTAAAGTGATGTCCGACATAATTGGATTATGTCGATATATCGACGAATCAGGACTTTGTTATGATGAAACTGATCTTTAGCGTAAGTTCACGGTATTGTTAATGAAATACCCTCGAGTTCCAGGAACTAACTCACCAAATCTTTCAAAGGAGTATTTTCCTTTATTATGTATTTGTGTATTTATGCCAAAAGCGTAAAGCTAACTGAACTCTTATCTAATTACTAGTCACCCTATATCTTCACGTATATAAGAAAAAAATGCTAGGACGAGTCAGTATCACGGGAGGCCAGGGTACAAACACGATTTTCACAAATAAAAAATCAAATGTCAATTTCTGACACATATTAAATTGTTTTATGGGGACCTAAGTTGCCTAAGGCCATATAACAGCCTCCAGCAAATGTAGCCATCTATTTCCGCAGGCTGGACAAGATGCCACTTAGGCTGAATTCATAATCCATTGCAACGTAGGCATTGTTCCAAGTCTTCTGAGTACTTCCACACAGAGGCCAAGGCCAAAACTATGGCGCTACAAATATCTGCCAAACGACAGCGCACAAAGGTCAATGGCGAAGAGAGTATTTTAGTATCAGCAGTATCTAGTTCATTTCTACATAGCATGATAGGGGTTACTTAGTATTTTTTGTTGTATTTATAACCACAAAGTTTGTTACCAAACTCCCATTATAATGAAGCAACTCTTCGTGATAATGGGAGTTTGGTAAATATAAAATGCTATGCTTTTAGTTTTATGTGATATCAGCGTAGAATGAACAGGTCAATGATTTCTTAAAGAGATAATTGGTACTACTGGTCAAATTTTAGAAATTTCTTTTTTAGCACACTTCTACGCACCAAGAGTCTCTACGACCGGCGGGTTAGGCTGTGCGTTATCTTATAATAATAATAATAATAATAATAATGCTGGACAGTCCACACAGCATCATCTAGCCCCAAGCTAAGCAGAGCTTGTGTTATGGGTACTAGATGACTGATATACTTAATACAATACATTACATATATAGATATTTTTTATTATACATAGAAAACACCCAGAACACCCGGAATAAATATAATTATGTCAGTCAGAATAAAGATTCTAATGATTGGTATATAAACGCATACATTTAAAATCAAATTCAAGCAAATAGAGTTTAACCATAAAACTCAAGAATGTGCCCCTAGTTTATTATTCCGAAGATCAACTAGAAAACTACATAAACTTCTGAAGAGTCGTGAGAAAAATTTGAAATAATATTTATTAACTTTAGTTACGGCAACAGACTTTAATAATGGATTTGGGAAGTCGTATTTTTACCGCTATTTATAATATAATAATAACAATAGTAAATTATTGATAGTCAAATGAATAAAACGGAACTCATAACTGGTATCGAACTAAACGAGTTTTGGACGGTTTAATCATTCACAGAAAAAGTATACTTAAATATTATCCTACATACTTTTAAGTGTATTTTCTCTTGTCCCGCATTTTTATTATAGCTTCATGCGTACTGTGTATGTTGCATTGCCTACTTGTGAAAACCTGTAATTGGCTATTTAAAGTTAAACTAGTGTTTATGTTTTTTTAGAGTAAAAAAGCTACTGGTTCTCCAAAAAATAAATAACAATAAAACAGGCAATATTTTGGGTTTCAGAGAGAGTTTTAGTCGCTCTGTACATTCGAAACATTGTGTTTACGCAAACAATGGATTTAAGAAATTCAAGCATTTCAAGCCAAGCATACACCCATCCAGCATCAATCGTCACGCACGCGAATGTCCTGCATTGTTCTACAAGCAATCCACCAACAAAGCCCGTTTCCGGCATGCTGACGACGAACAAACGCATCAGAACAATAGTCATAAATGAATTTTATAGCCCCATTTATGGTGGAACATGTGTTGTGTTGTTAAAGGAAAGGTTTGTCGAAATACTACTTTTGTAGCTAACTTCTTTACCCGATTGCCGTTTAACTATTTAGATCGTTCTTCCCAGAAAAATATGAGGAAAACGGAGTGAGGAGGAACAGCGTATATATTACACTAGCTGACCCGTGCCCACTTCGTTAAGCGGTAAACATGTTTACTTACAAATCTTAACTCGATGTCGCCAACAGATGGCGTTGATACGGCATAAAATAGCGGCCGTTCGCAGTTTCGCCCGCGTGGCAGTTTTTATCAGTTCCTGTTTTTTTTTTCGGGATAAAAAGTTACTCCTAAGTTACTCCTTGTTACATTAGCTATCT
Source organism: Electrophaes corylata (assembly GCA_947095575.1). NCBI lineage: Eukaryota > Metazoa > Arthropoda > Insecta > Lepidoptera > Geometridae > Electrophaes > Electrophaes corylata. The sequence goes on along the minus strand of OX352716.1, from coordinate 2,326,169 downwards.
GCCAGTGAGAGTCCCGTCAAAATCGGTCCAGCCGTTCCAGAGATTACCCGGAACAAACAGACAGACAAAATTTTTAAAAAATGCTATTTTGGTATATGTATCGTATATACATTCTTATGCATGTAATAAAAAGCGGTTATTTTAATATTACAAACAGACACTTCAATTTTATTTATTTGTATAGATTATATTATTATTCTGATCTTCGCTTTTTGACTGTTTCCTTTAGATATTTCTTATTAATTAATAACTATACAGACGTCAGAGGATATGTCGATGAAAAAGTAAAAAAAATACAAAACGCACTAAATTATTTTTGTAATTTATAAAACAGCGCTAGATGATGAACTACTATAGCATTTATATGAACTAAGAAACTAAACAACTACATATAAAATAACATGTACAAAAATCCATATAATTAACAAATAAGCCATAAATCCACCGAATCATAATCTCCCTTTCATAACAAACCACATCAATCATCCAGATTAAATTTAAACTAATTATGTTAATGCCGTAAGCTGACGCTCAGCTTTCAATCTATTTTCCATTTTATATTATACTAGCGGTCCGTCCCGGCTTCGCACGGGTTTTAGTAAGGATCCCTAATTTGTTTGAAAATGTAATATAGCTTATGTCACCCGGGGATAGTGTAGCTTCCCAACGGTGAAAGAATTATTCAAATCGGTCCAGTAGTTTCGGAGCCTATTCAATACAAACAAATCTTTCCTCTTTATAATATTAGTATAGATAGAACCACATTAAGGTTTTGTAAGCTTACAATATTGTCGTAGAAGAAACTTTTAGTTATTGGGATTCAGGATTATTAAAAAGTTAAATAGGCTCATGAATTTTATTCTCGGGCACGGTTCTCAGTTTTATGGAAAAACACATATAACTAATCAAAGTAAGAATTTTTGAATAGTATTTATTTATTTTAAAACATTCGCACCGAACAATGATGTGCTAGGATTTAATGCTAATAACATTATCTACCAGTCTTCCTGGACGTGTAAAGTGTGGCGTATTTAAATAAATTGTCGTAAAAATCATAATGTGAACAGCTGAACGATCAGAGTCGTTCATGCATAAAGACAAAGGAAATCATTTAAGGGCATGTATGTACTCCAATACCCTTCCGAAGGTCGACTCGCATTCCTGAGCGTGATCGGAATGGGATGGTCCTGATGTTTATTCATAATTCGATCAAATATTGGCAAGCCACACTGTTTAAGGCTCGCTAAGGATTTACAATGTTTGTTTGTTTAGTATCTAAATGGCTGCGTAGTTTTTACTACGTCAATATTTTGCATTCTGATGTATTCTATCCACTTTGGCAATGATTGGATATGAGCGAGCTTTTCGTATTTGTTTTGCTTATTGACGAGGCAAGTTGTACAATCAATTACGTAGTACTTACTTAGTAGTAGTAGAGGTCTAAGTGAAGGGCTCGTCCGGGGCAGTACTACCACCATGCCTATTTCTGCCGCCAAGCAGCTAGCTGTGTTCCAGTTTGAAGGGTGTGGGTGCCGGTGTAATTACAGGCACATGAGGCTTAACACCTGTATGCCTCAGGTTGATGGACGTCGTCGAGTAGTGCATCGTCGGTGACGTTCCTAACGAACGTGACCTACAAGGCAATGCTTTGTTATAGGTGATGGTAACCACTTAACATCAGGTGGGTCATCTGCTTGTTCCATCAAGTTGTATAAAAAAAAAACCTACTCTGCAAGTTTTATTTGTAAGAATCCTTCCGAAAATAAGGCCTTTATTTTCATTAGAATGTTATTTTTTTTTATTTATTCGACTATCAATGGAACCATTATAATACCCTGATGAATTATCAAGTTACTAATTTGTCAGGGTCCTTCAAAAAGCACTCCCAGACTTTCTTTTTAGATTATTGGACCACGACATCGTAATACCCTTCCAATGTAGAGAAAGTTCTATGGTAACTTGAATTTACGACTCAAGAGGTATAAATAATTAGGATATTTAGTAGTTTACTTCTTATTTTTTCGAAGCTTAAGATAAATGGGTATATATTTTAAGAAATTTCTGTAAAAGTGGACCTACGATGAACAGAACTTAGTGGATTAATTTATTTTAATCATGTGTTTTATCCACCTCATGTGCTTACTTCTGTTGCCAAGCAGCGTTGCTGTGTTCTGGTATGAAGAATGTAGGTGCCGCGCCTGTGAAATTACAGGCACATGAAGCTTAACACCTGTAAACCTCAGGTTGATTAAATAAATAAATAAATAATGCTGGACAATATACACAGCATCATCTAGCCCCAAGCTAAGCAGAGCTTGTGTTATGGGTACTAGATGACTGATATACATAATACAATACTATATTACACACATAGATATTTTTTATTATTCATAGAAAATACCCAGAACACCCGGAATAAATATTTGCAGATCGTACAAACATTTATCCCAAGGCGGGAATCGAACCCGCAACCTCCTGCGTCGTGCGTCGCAGGCGGACAATTGCCCGCCGCGCCACATCGGTCGTCAAATTGATTGACGCATGGCAGTGCATTGTAGGGTACCTAACGTGCATGATTTGCGAGACAATGCTTTACTGGTTGTTACCATTTAACATCGGCATCTGCTTGAATCTTATTTGATACATCTCTGTAAAAGACAAATAAAACATTGCCCTATAAGAATCTTGAACCAAGTCTAGAGGTTAACACAAAACACGACTTAGCCTGTTATAAATGAGAAAAAGCCACTTGTCCTAAAAACTTTTTATATTCACAGACGGAGAAAGTTCCACCTCCTTCAGATGAGGCTGATATGTAGGACCTTTTCGGAGTAAGTGATGTGCGAGGGTTTCGCACCGCACTCTCCGTGATTAATGTGCTTTCGGTTATTTGATACGTAACGTGACACTCGAGAGAGGCGAGATGAGTTTCGTTTTTCGAATGATTTTAATATAGAAAAGACATTTTGACAGATATATGTTTAGCTATAGAAGCATTATTTTACACTAACAATAAGGAGCTTGAAACTACATATATAGTATCAAACACTGAAGATATCTATACAAATAAATAAAATTGAAGTGTCTGTTTGTAATATTAAAATAACCGCTTTTTACTACATGAATATAAATGTATATACGGTACATATACCAAAACAGCATTTTTAAAATTTTTTGTCTGTCTGTTTATTCCGGCTAATCTCTGGAACGGCTGGACCGATTTCGACTTAATGCTATACATAGCTAATGTAATAAGGAGTAACTTAGGCTACTTTTAATCCCGAAAAAATAACGTGAACGGGATAAATCTGCCATGCGGGCGAAGCTGCGAGTGGCCGCTATTTTATGCCGTATAACGCCATCTGTTGGCACGTCGAGTATTACTTCAGTTATTTTATAATGACTAAAATCATCAGTACTTATGTACTAGCGCCACCGTGCGTCTTTATTTTATCACATTTTACATGAAAATCCAAAACATTCTAAGATTTGTAAGTAAACATGTTTACCGCCCAACGAAGTGGTCACGCACGGGTCAGCTAGTAAATAACTATAAACACTAGTTTTGTGTAGATAGTAAGTTCAGTCAACTTGCCCCGCATTTCTAATTTTATTAAACATATAGATTGTTGATATCTAGTATTGTTATATTTCCTCGATTCTCGCCGCATGGCGCCATACCCCAAACCGTAAGTAAATAGGCCTTTGCATATATTGTAGACTAGTCTATACCAAGTCAGAAGCGACTTTACCAAAGCCAAACCATATAGAGTAATAATATTTTACAGTCGTGTCTACAAGCATATTTCAAGTGTTGAGTAAAACCGTTCGGCACACGAATGCCTTATTTAATGGGCCATAACTGAAGAAGACAAGGTCTAACACAAACGCGGGTAAATAATAATAATAATAATAATAATAATAATAATAATGATAATAATAATGCTAATAATGCTGGACAATACACACAGCAAAAATGTGAAGGTAACGTGTATAACTGCGATAAGTTCACGGTGATTCGATTACTTAGCTATGGCATAGATTCTAATAAATAACAGCAAAGGATATCAACGTTGAAAAAGACGTTACAATAAGTGCATGGACAGAAAAACTTTTACCCTAGTATTAATGCCGTGACACATCGGTCGGTCGGTGAATGTCCGCCTGCGACGCTGGAGGTTGCGGGTTCGATTCCCGCCTTGGAATAAAAAAAAATAATAAAAACTCATTTATTTCCTTTTACAAAGTTGGTACCTAGATAGGTATGATGTGAATACAGAGTGTAGGTTTGTAAATGTTTGTACGATCTGCAAATATTTATTCCGGGTGTTCTGGGTGTTTTCTATGTATCATAAAAAATATCGATGTATGTAATGTATTGTATTAAGTATATCAGTCATCTAGTACCCATAACACAAGCTCTGCTTAGCTTGGGGCTAGATGATGCTGTGTGGATTGTCCAGCATTATTATAAAAAAAAATATCAACGTTAAAAAGGAGGTTCCTATACTTACCATAAATGCATGGACACATAAACTTTTACCCTAGTACTAATAAACTCAGCGTAACGTGTAACACAGTGTCTAAGAATATGGACTAAAGTAAATATTCTGTGCTCAGTGTAGTTGTTATAGTAACACCGTGTTTTGTCTCTTGCATTGACAGAAAGCTTAAAATACAAAACATTCGGTCAAAAGACGCCGCTAATATAATAACTAGGGTAACCTTTGTAGCAGAAAAAATATCCCAATCTCTAATACGAAACCTTACTACCCAAAATGCTAAGCTAATCTTATTTCGCGGACCTCATCAACACATAACGATGCTATCACGCTTTTGTGTTCTTCAACAATAAGTACCTTATTATAGCTCTTATACCTAACACGTGCGAGAAAGGTAGTGCCCCATCTATCATGTGGAGCAGCTGTTTAATCTGGACCCATTAAAGTACCTTCAGTTGCGTGACCTAGCACGTAAAAGCTTTCAAGGATATATCTTCCTCAACAAGACCTTAGACCTCAGCGGTGAATGATATTTTAACAGCCGTCACAGCTCAGTTTGTAGTAGCCCTGCCTTCTGTGCTGTAGGTGGTGGGTTCGATCCCCACTGAGAACAAACATTTGTGTGATGAACATAGATATTTATAGTATACATAGTTTGTTTTCTGTCTGGGTGATATACGTATTCTAGGTATGTATATATTTATAAAAAAGTATATAAGTATTCTGTTAGGTCTGTACCTGGGGTATCTCGGTACCTGTTTTCCATAGTACAAGCTTTGCTTAGTAGCTAAAAGGCGTTGTGTGAATGTGTTAATATTAATTTATTTAATATTTTTGGTTGTTTTATTTTAAAATTTATACAAGCAGTTTGATATGATTGTCGATCATTGACACCTACAAAGCAGCGAAGAAACATATTGTAGCCATGCATAACATAATATACAGTTTCGTAATAGAATAATGGTAAAAACCAGCCCAAACTACAGTACAATTTCTCGAAGTTAAATTACAGACAACCGAGGAGAAAGTTTGTTCTATACTGATATTTGAGCTATAGATGGAGAACAACTTAGAAGTAAATTACGTAACAACTCAATTACAACTTGCCAAATTGCTTATACCATCAGTAGTTTCGATTCAAACCAATGGAGTTATAATAGTCGTAGAACTTTGAAGCGACGTGTTCTCACTGACTCGATGAATTACGGCTGTTTTAGAACTATGGACCAGTTTTTGACTACACAACTTCAAGCATCAAAACTAGCAGAAATATAATAATTCAGACGCTAGGATAACAGAACAAGATAAAAACTTTGTCGTATTAGAAGTAGACATTGTGTCTAAAATGAAAAAGTGTTTTAAAAATGTTAAGGTTTAAGAGTATTATTCTAAAATGCTATTGAGGGGCTATCTATCGTTGACCTAGCATCTGAATGCGTGCAATTCTAAATTAAACACTAAATACCGTCAGAATAAAGTTCAACAAACATACGCTTTGTCGTTTACAACCGCCGATTGAGGTCCAAAACGTGCAAAAAAAATAGATATATTGAAATCAGCTCTGTTTAGAAAAAACATCTAATTTTTTGCAGACAATAGTTTTTGATACGTTTTTCCGTCATTTAATTTATAGGTAAAGTGTTGATTTATAAGATAATGTTTTTTTCTGAATAATATATTTTTTCCTCGTTGAGTTGTACCTGTGAGACCAACAGTTTAATAAAACCAACAGTTTTATTAAAGCTCCGACCTTGGATTTATATTTTCCAAATGAACCTCAGAGGAATTTCGCTCGCTTTGAAATACCCTAAGTTAGGGTTCAAAGCGATCTAATTTATCAAGTTGCCAACCCTCCCTGTCAAGCACAGTCTAGCCGCAGTTTATAAATCACGAGTTAGTTCGGGACTTCATAGGTGTATTCCAATGATGTCCAATCGAACCGCAACCCTTATCATTTATTAAAGTGTCTCTCATCCCTTTAGATCAAACCCCTTTCACATATTTGAATTTTGAATAGCACATTTGCCACAATATATAATCTTTCAGTGCATCTCCTAAATACGCTTCTTCACATGTAATTTAAAATTTCGGTAAAAAATTAAAAAGTTTATTAAAATAACATAATCTTGGAACCAAGGAATACGGCTGTCTCCATCGACCGAACATCAAGTTTTAGTAAAATAAATAAATAAATAAATAATGCCGGACGATCCACACAGCATCATCTAGCCCCAAGCTAAGCAGAGCTTGTGTTATGGGTACTAGATGACTGATATACTTAATACAATATTATATTACATACATAGATATTTTTTATTATACATAGAAAATACCCAGAACACCCGGAATAAATATTTGCAGATCGTACAAACATTTATCCCAAGGCGGGAATCGAACCCGCAACCTCTGCGTCGCAGGCGGACATTCGCCCGCCGCGCCACATCGGTCGTCAAAAGAATCGGTAGTAGTAAGAGTTTTAGTTTAGGATTAATTTGATGAAATACTACCACCGTTTTTCTGCTGCACGAAGCGAACGAAGCTGGTTTGATAAATGTGGGTGCCCAGTGAAATCTAAGACAGATCTCTAAGTACAAAGTACCATGATAGATTGAGCAGGACTCAGGTTCCAGGGACACACTTTATATTCTGATGTCACATCTTTCAACATGAATAAGTAATAAAGGATCGTCGACAAATCATCCAACACTTCCTAGGATCTACACACTTCTTGGAACAGCTGATTGCGTATGTGTCTCAGCTCAGCGCCTTAGGTATTTATGAGTTCAGTCGAGTCGCGCAAGCTTCCTCGGTATATATTTGCATGCTAGTCTGACAACAGATATTGAGCAGTAAGCAATACCTACCGAAACGATATTGAGTTGTTGGATGACAGATAGAACTTGTATAAAACATCTGGAACTAAAAAGTATATAAAAAGTGAGTAAGTTATTGAATTATTTTGAATGATCTCTAATTGTAGATCTGTGATTTCATTTGACGAATTTTTGACAGACTTTCATTACAAACTGTCAATAAATTGCTACTTGAGACTTGATTTAAGGCGGTGGTACTCGCCAACGACCTTGAGGAGTCTGTCCATACTGAGTTGCACTGCCGCCCGTCGCCCGCACAGGGACCCGCGCGCATTCCATTTCATATCGCATTCAAGAAATAATTATTTGTAGCCTAATGAATTATTAGTTCGAACTGCCAATTGTTCACTTTGTGATAAATACTTTGACAAATATTTGTGTGAAAAAAAAATACTAAAAATCAATACCGTTTAGAAGAAATAACCAAATTTAAAATAAAAATTGCTTCACTTTGGATATTTTTTTCATATAGTAATAATATAGTTAGAATTATTTCAATTGTTAAAATTAAAATTTAGTCTTTAATAAGCAATATACATTTTTTTTGGACATTTATACTCACTCATCAAAGAGAAATAACACGGAGAAAACCTCTCGTTGGCGGATACCACCCCCTTAATTAAAGTTGCGCCACGCCAGCTTTAGACCACCTCATGACGACGACCAGTAGAACTGCGCAAGAACTACTGTCTGAAACCACCACTATAACTTACTTTTAATTCTATATTTAACAATATAGTAAATACTATTACTACACCATTTTGAAATTACAGGCAGATGAGGTTTGAGTACTCGGCCGTTACTTAGGTAGTTGTAAAGTAATTGTCAGAAAGTATTTTCTATCAACAGTTCCCAAGCAGTCTTAAGTTATTTCGCTTGAAAAGTTTTCAAAAGTTGTATCCTATTTTCAAGCACAGAAGCTTTTCCATCCCACGAACTTCCAAACTGATTTCGCTTCACATCACACCAAACTTCAAATGTATTTGCAATAAGTTTATTTAAGACGAAGAGAAACCAAAGTCGGTAAAGTTTTCATAGAAGTCGTGGGAGTTAATAATTAAGTAAATTTGCTGAATATACTCGCCCGATTAATATTAATTTATTCTTTATTGTACACACTTATTAACCCAATTGATTGATTAAAGTCATGATACTACTTCTCCTTCTTCTTTCTTCTTTGAAAGCTCTATTACCTTGAAGTGTGTGTGCGCATAAATGATTTCAAATAAATATTTATTAGTTTTTAATCTGGCTTCGAACCTTTGACCTTCGTAAATTGATCATGCAGGGTATCTAATCTAGGGCCCGTATTTTGTTTAAATGTTCGTAAATAGGTTCCTATTTAGTACTTGTTGCACAGAATGCAGTCTAAGTTCGAAGATTCCACCGAAATGGAACACGCTTGTCACAGAATTGTTACAGAAATTTCCACCAGTGACAGTTCTCCAAGTTTCAAACTACGCTTCGACTGCCTAGAATAACCTACTGTCTATCTTCAAGTATAGATACTTTGAATGTATTGATATTATTCTAGACTCTAGGTATTTTAAACTGGAGACGGCTAGCTACAAATCCCTGACTATTGTAGACCTCTGTTTTACATTAATAACTTCTGTTCATGTAACTAGTTCAGAAGCAAACTTCAGAAGTAAATAGTTGCTCTAGTAGAAGTTAGAAAGTAAAACCTTTGCAAAAATCGCATACGAGGAAACTGATATATCCGAACTATTTGTCAATTTTAAAAGTACAGGCTAAAGTTAGTTTAAAAAAATTATTAAAAAAGAAAAGAAATAGTATCACGACTTTAATTTCCAGGCACAGTAAATATCCCTTCAGATATCTTCATACGTCCAGATAATTATTACATTTGGCACAAACCCACATTTTGCAGTAGTTAGTATTAGTTAATAATATAACATTATGTATATTATATTAAAACTAAGCCTAAATATCTAAGGTTCATTCCCGATGTCCCCGTTAACCTTGACCGCGTTAACAAGTACAGTGGTATTTTAATAAAATAATTAAGTTTCATTCCCTTTGTCCTCGTTATTAAATCGAGGACTATACTATAACGGGGACAGTAGCACTTATCTTACTTATATAAATAATACTCTTCAAGTTCTGAAGTCCTACACAAACTCTATACAAATGTATTTGCACTGAAAATGTACGCCTGTATTTATATTAAGAAATACATTTCCACGTTTCCGTAATGTTTGCTCCGTAGTGCAACCAACGGTAGATACTTGAGTTTTCTAGGATTTCTTTCATCCGCTGTCAAACCCATAGAACTAGGAAAACGAATAGAAGTGATAGAGTTTTACATGTCTTACAAAACTGTACTGCTGTGGTGGTAAAACGTTTCAAGATGATCACTGCGGATATTACTGAATAAATCAAATTCATTTATCAATTCAGACACAAGGATACATTGATAAAAATAATAAATTCACGCAGTTTCAGAAAATCAGACGGTAAAGGTGTACATGAAATAAATAATTTAAGTAATAAATTTGTTTGGCACAAGCAATACCTATTCATATTTATATAACGTTAATAAATCTGGGGGTGAGACTAGTAGGCGATAAATTGGATAATATTTAAAAGTAAAACAGACTTAACGAGTAAAAGAACCCCTTCCCCCTTTTTTCCTCATATTCCATGCCACCTCCATAATTCGGACGTCCGTCAACAGCATAGTAGTTTAGACTTGCATTTTTATTTCGCTGAGTCCCGTAGCACTTAAAAGCTTTTTAATTAAAGTTCTAAAGAAAATTTTAAGTATACTATGTCTTTATTGAACGCGTGTTTTTAACGATCTTGGGATAGGCGATGCCGTTTTACACGTTTACAAATAAACAGATATTGTGACTTTACACACCAGTCTTTCGCTTTTGTCCATTAACAATATTGCTGATCATAAAATCTATCTCTACTAAAAATATTTGTCCTGACTGACAGCTTATTGACAATGTACAGCCTTAACCACTGTTTGACTTGTATCAAGAAAAAGGGCCTTAAATTCATCGCTTGAGAGGGTTCAGTAAGGGTTGATTATATTAATTATAAATATATTTGACTTTATTTATTTAACAAAATCCACAACTCATACAACGTACAAAATGTTTCAGCACATACCATAAAGCCAATAACGGATGTTCATTGTTTTAATATATTTTAGTAGGTATTCGAATCGGTGTGCTAATGTTCAACAGTTACAATATTTCCTGCAGCAACAATAAAAAACCGTTGCCTAAGTGCTTGTCATTTAAAACGAAGCTCCTTCAGCTTCTTAGAACACGCAATAAACAATCTCTTGCATACACTTGAGAAGGGAAAATGAGCCCACTCCATCACATTCAAGACAAGACTGAAGCACAAGTTAGGGCCAGCGCACACAGGGCTAAAAAAATTACAACGCGCCTTGAAATACATTTATTTACAAAGAAAATTACAGCTAATACAAGTATTTATTATTGGTATATACAAAATACTTATGAAACATTTGAGCTATCTACAGGCCGTTACAACTATTTAAAATAACTCAATTGAAACTTTGTCCTGACTGACTGACGTATAGACAACGCACAGCCTAAACCACTGTTCGTAGAGACTTGAAATTTTCAGCGTATTGTCTTAGTACGTAGAAATGTACTAAGAAAGGAATTCCCGAAATTCATCCATTAAACGGGTACAGCGAGGGTTGATGTTTGTATGAAAATAACTTCACGAGGACGGCGTCGCGCGCGTTTCGCTAGTGAACTATAAAAAGCTAATAACTTAGGAGCATCCATGAACTCAATGCCACGGATAAACGAATCACATTCTTGAACTTGACAGGAGGACGCTGCAGCATTGAGAGCACTAACGCCCAAGTGGCACGCTAGGCTAGAACCTCACATGTGAACCTTATTCCAACAACATAAGGTTTGTAAAGCTGCGGAAATGATTTAGCTGGAAAATGGCAAGAATTTCGCTAGAATTTACATTGGCCTTTTGACCCTTGGCTAAGCTTGGCCTAGATGGCACTTCTACAAAATTGTTGAATAAATTTTTAAACTATGATGGCTTGATAAATATTTTGAATATATTTAACGTTCTGCTCGTAAATAAATATAAAGATACAATTAAAATAAATATTTCACCCACCGTGACCACTTTCAAACTTAGTAATATCTACCCCGAGAGTAGCTATCGTAGATAAAACATTACCGAGACAAAAGAATTCAACTCACGGTTATGTTTAACTAATCCCCATATGCTAATTTAATCCCCGCAGATATTTAAATTATCGTTTTTGTATAAATAAACACTTTATCTCACTCCAAGGTCCCACAAGGGAGATTCATCTAATTGCTTAATGTAGACATAACCTTCATAATTATTCCTAACCCTTATCCAACGTTATTATTAGCAATTATTTTAAAACCCACATCATTATGAATATTCATACATTATTTTATGAAATTACAAATGAAGTCACGAGTTGAAAACTTATAAATAAGGATTTAAAAACGTATACAGACGAATATGCCCTGAAAATTTCAGGTGGACCAGGTGTTAAGGCTGTGTGTTATCTATAAGTCAGAGTCAAGACAAAAAATATTAATTTTGGTATAGATTTTTTTATACAACTTGCTGATTGAACAAGCAGATAAATGATAAATGGTTACCATTGCCTATAACCAAGTATTGCCTCGCAGGTCAACACTCTTTAGGAACGTGCCCTACAATGCATTTCTCAGCGTCCATCAACCTGAGGCATATAGGTATTAAGCCTCGTGTGCCTGTTATTTCACCGGCACTCACACCCTTCAAACCGGAACACAGCAAGCTGTTTAGCGGCAGAAATAGGTATGGAATATACTAGAAAAAACGCGTGCGTATCTTTATCGGAGCCCATAAAATATTTGCGCACTATTTTCTTAAACAGCGCAATAGAAATAATGTTCCAATTCATAGTCACTTCGAATTAATTACGACGATCTGTCTTAATCTCGGCCTCCGCAGATTCCACAGTTTATTTTCCTAATGGCTGATAGAATCGTTATAGCCTTCCTTGTTTGTACAACTACCTACGCTCGTATTCCAGAAGGATTCTCAAGTCGGGTTTATTAGCAGAAGAGTCAAAGTGAAACAAAAGGCATTTGTTTAATGATGTAAGTAAAAAATAAATAATAAATAGCATCACGACTTTAGCCTTCAAGCACGGTAGATATCCCCTACGACCTCTCAGTACCAAGTACCTACTCAAGATTTTTCAAGGATGTTTAAGGGGGGTAGTCACGAGGTACGTCCAGATAGTACATTTGGTGCGTACCCACATTTTGCAGTAGTTAGTATTCCATACGTGATAGGTTGCAAGCCCATCGCCGCTGCTAGAATACTAACTGGTTACCTCATGATATTTTTCTTCGCCGTTTGAGCACTAGCACATACATTTTTTGAATAGAAAAACCCATTGGTGCACGACCGTATTCGCACCCACAACCTTAGAAACAGAAAGCGGGGTCGCTCCGACACCAGTTCTTTCTATACCAACCAATGCTTCATGGATGTATGTGTTTAAAAAAAATTCTTTTTTATTCTAGTAGGTACAGTCAGCTGCACTAGAACGTATACAATTCGTAACATTCAAAACGGTATTACAGCATAACAATGTGCTCTTACACCTCAAAAACTAAAAAGTCATGAAATTAATTACTGGCCTCATTTATTATTTGAATAATTGTCATGTAAATATTTTTAGCACCGCTGTGAAATCATTTTAAAAGTTACGAATTGTATATATTCTAGTGCAGCTGACTGTACGTGCTTAACGAAAGTTTCAGTTACGTGTTTTTTTTTAAAGAAGCTGATCATACCCCAAACCTCGAGCTTGTATCATGAATGTACTCAATAAAACAAGAGTTATGTCAGTTATCGTACCAAGTGGATCCCTTATTTTTATCAACGGGAAACAGACGATATTTTATGTATTCGGCCAACGTAGGTACTTAAAATTACTTCTCGAACTTCCTTTGAAAGCTAAATAATAAAATTTACTTCACAGTACTATTCAATTATTCTGTGACTCAGTATAAGATAGGCAGTGACGAATGTTCCCATAAATAGGGCAGACACCGGATCCCTTTGTTCCCACGACCAAGCAAATTACTCTGTTGTTACTAGTTGATGTATCATTGCATTTTGACGACCGATGTGGCGCGACGGGCGAATGTCCGCCTGCGACGCAGGAGGTTGCGGGTTCGATTCCCGCCTTGGGATAAATGTTTGTACGATCTGCAAATATTTATTCCGGGTGTTCTAAGTATTTTCTATGTATAATAAAAAATTATCTATGTGTGTAATGTATTGTATTAAGTATATCAGTCATCTAGTACCCATAACACAAGCTCTGCTTAGCTTGGGGCTAGATGATGCTGTGTGGATTGTCCAACATTATTATTATTATTATTTTGTTACCTTATCATTCTGTTGCTAATATACATCATCTTTATTTTAAAATTTTTCACTTGGAAAATGGCGCTTTGAAAGTGTAGGTGTAAGTATGCAACATCTACTTGCTACAGAGGAGACAACTTAAATAGAAACCGCCTCACACGTCTGTTATATCTAGATCTGAGGGGATTCTACCTATATTTTTACTGTGTTTTATTTATCAGTACTTAGATCGCGTGGTTTCTTTTTTTTATAGGACTTGCTAATGGAACAAGCAGATGGCCAGTCCCGGATTAAGTAAGCGCGGGGCCCGTAGCAAATCCTTTCAAAGAGCCCTAGGGTTTTTAAGTACGTATATAAAATGGTAAAAAAAAACAATTTTTGCGTGATTTTTGTAGTAAACTGTGTTAAAAATAAATTTGCTTTAATTCTAATCCAAAAAACCAAACCTGGCCACAAAAATTTTTAAAAGAAAAACAATAATTTGACGACCGATGTGGCGCGGCGGGCGAATGTCCGCCTGCGACGCAGAGGTTGCGGGTTCGATTCCCGCCCTGGGATAAATGTTTGTACAATCTGCAAATATTTATTCCGGGTGTTCTGGGTATTTTCTATGTATAATAAAAAATATCTATATAAGTAATTTAATATTGTATTAAGTATATCAGTCGTCTAGTACCCATAACACAAGCTCTGCTTAGCTTGGGGCTAGATGATGCTGTGTGGATCGTCCAGCATTATTATTTATTATTTATTTATTTAATAAAACAAATAAAATTCTGCGGGGCCCTCTTTCACGCGGGGCCCGTAGCAATTGCTACTCTTGCTACGTGGTTAATCCGGCACTGCAGATAGCCCACTCGATGGTTAAGTGGCTTATGATGCACTGCGCTGCGTCTATCAACATCAACCTAAGGCATACAGGTGTCAAGCCTCATGTCACCGGCACCCACACCGTTCAAACGGAAACACACATGGCGGCAGAAATAGGCATGGTGGTAGTACTAGCAGAGCTACTACTACTAAAACTCCGCGAACGTGACATAGAATGAATACAATTTTTGACAGCTAAAACTATCAATTATACACTGCGAAAAGCATATGAAATGAAAGCCCCAGAAAAATATTCTTTACTAGCGGCCGCTCGCAGCTTCGCCCGCGTGGCAGTTTTTTTCCCGTTCCCGTTATTTTTTCGGGATAAAAAGTAGCTTATATGTTAATCCAAGTTATAATCTATGTTTATTCCAAATTTCATCTAAATCGGTTTACTGGTTAGAGCGTGAAAGAGTAATAATAGTAGTAATAGTAATAGGTTTATACCTAAACGCGAAAGTTTGTTCTAATACTAATACTCTGTACTAATAATATTATTATTAGTAGGATAGTGAGGTGACCTTTGGCCCGTACTCTTAGTTTTCGTCAAATGTGAAAGAATTTTTTACATTTTATAATAACCAAGGTGGCAATTACTTTTATTGTGATTGCATGGGAGTATGTGGCCTCCATACCCATGACCTTAACTGAACAACCACTGCATTGTTTAAAAACATCATATGCAGTTTATTCAAAAACATGTTTTAAATAATAAATGACCGTCTAATTCAAGGTTAAAACAAGTTCAATTATTTCAATTGTATGTTGAAAATCCATTCGTGCAGTAGACTTATTAGATCGATCAATAAGTAAAATCGTATGAGCTTGTGCTTAACTCTGGTAACACAACCTGGAAGAGATCGCTACTAAGCGATAAGGCCGCCCATTGTACCTTCCATTTTATAACTGTTCTTTTATTTTGTTTTATATTACTAGTGTCTGGTGTGTGTACAATAAAGTATTTTTCATTCATTCATTCATTCATTCATTCATTCACAACCTTCATTTATTTAAAACCTAAAAATCACTTTGGAACATCTTAAAGCCATAGGAATCTAGGCGCCATTTCCACACGACCAAGCCTAGAAAAACAGGCAAGAAACCTAGGGCTTGATTCGTACCGGTTTTTGTGCGACCCTTTCAAAATAATACATAATGATACAACGTGGTGCCAAGTGAATTCCCACATAATGAAGTGTATGGGGTGAATCTAGTCAATTAGGCGTGCGAATGTCCGCTTGCGATACAAGAGGTTGCGGGTTCGATTCCCGCCTTGGGATAAATGATTGTACGATCTGCAAATATTTATTCCGGGTGTTCTGGGTGTTTTCTATGTATAATAAAAAATATCTATGTATGTATTGTATTAAGTATATCAGTCATCTAGTGCCCATAACACAAGCTCTGCTTAGCTTGGGGCTAGATGATGCTGTGTGGACTGTCCAGCATTATTATTATTAATTATCTTCAATCGTTCTCAGCGAATCTCTTCGTTTGTTGTTTTAGTCTTGGACAAAAGATGCTTGTTTCTCGCAACTTCGCTAGTAAGTCGCCCAAATACATCAGATAAAGTGGGTTCCCATTTAATCCATATTGACGGTAGTTATCTCGCTAACAAGCCGGGAACCAAGAATAATAGTCGGGGCCGCAATTCATCGGTCAAGTGCAGTCGCCCACGATAACACTGGAGCGCAGCGAGGAATTCTAATGAGCTGGAAAACCGATTTGGGTCGCATCCAGACCGCTTTTTGTTCCTATATACACTAGTATTATATTCAGGGGTATGGAAGTTCTGAATGATATTAAATTTTCTCTCCAGAGAGCCAACCAGCGAGGTCTAATTTTCATGCAATTCGTAAAGAACATGAACTAAAAAATATCGTACTACAAAACATAGCTCGTGAGCAGAGTATGTCCGCAAAAAACTATTTTATGTAATGGTTTCATGAATGAGTGAACCATTGTGTGCGCATATGCCTAAGCAGATGTGTGCTTTTTTGTAAGTAGTCTTCTTGAAACCATAACGAGTTGTTGCTCAGTTCATAGACATGATTTAGGCCACGCAGACACTCGGCTTTGTTCTAACGAATACCGCATTTATATTTCACAAGTAAACAGCCTACCCAAGCTGAGGAAAATAGCGTCAAATACGGCAAAAGTTTCTTTAGCAGTTTTGCGAGCGTGGAAATTTTAAAAGTCCTGTCATCGCGTTTTATTTATGAGGGTATTGAGGGTCAATGGCCTACCCTGTGAAGTTTTACAAGTTTTGATAAATTGCCAACAGGCTTTCATAATTACACACAAGTTATAACCTCAGATAGAGCAGTAGCAATAATTTAGCTTTAACGAAAATTTTAATAGAAAAAGCAGGATAAAAATATTTTCTTACCAAGGGATTAATGTAAATTGAAAATTCACTAAGTTACCATAAATCTTAAGTGAGTATATGCAACCTTTTTACAGTAAAATACGTTACGTTAATTGAAACGCTACAGACTAAACAATTATCTGGTTTTTGAGATACATCTACATCTGTTTAAAAAAAAATCTAATCGATGTGTCGAAAGTATGGAAAACGATTTCCAGTATTATCTTATTTATTATTTTAACGTTTACCAATTTGCATAAGCAAGTAAGTTGATGGACGCTAAGCAGTGTATCGTAGGGCACGTTCGTAACGAGCGTGACCTACGGTACAATACTTTGTTATAAGCGAAGGTAACAACTCAACATCAGTTGGGCCATCTGCTTATTTCATCAGCAAGTTGTAAAAAGTAAGTGACCCTGGCTTGTTATCTTAAGTTTCCTAAGGATCCTAAGGGTTCAAATCCGGCTGTGGACCAATGGATTTTTATATACAAAACACATATATGTGCGCGATTCCTCAAAATTCTGTATTTTTCCTTAAATCTATGCTTATAATTATCGTTGTGTTGCTCTAGCTTATAGTTGTAATATATGCTTTAAGGATATATACTAGACAGACAGAATGATTTTACTTAAAAAGACAAAATAATTTAACCTAGACATCATTGTCTTACACGTGGCGGTAAATTTGCACAGCAAACGAATTTTTATCGGTCATTTTGTACGTTTTATAACATTTGTAAAATGTTTCGAATCTTATCATTTTTTAACAAAAACATTTACTACAAAGAGAACTACAACAATAACAAGTATTTATAATAATCATCAAACCGTCGCATACGATCTAGAGATAGCTCTGCTGATCCAAATCAGTACCAATCGATACAAATACATTGAAAAGAAGTAAATATAAATATGTACAAAGTCTTAGGGTTGACTTTGTTTTTTTTTTTTATACAACCTTTTGATGTAACAAGCAGATGGCCCACCTGATGTTAAGTGGTTACCATCACCTATAACAAAGCATTGCCTCGTAGGTCACGCTCGTTAGGAACGTCACCAACGATGCACTACTCAGCGTCCATCAACCTGAGGCATACAGATGTTAAGCCTCATGTGTGAGACACGTGTTTCGCTTTTCTACGAAGCATCCTCAGGAAGATTTTGACTTGCTGTGAATATATATCTATTTTTTTCACGGAAGACATTAATTCTGTTTTAAAGTAATGATCCATAAGAACAATGCGAGTAGTCTTAAGAGAATATAGAAGATTATTGAAGCACCCGCCTGTTATTTCCTGAAGCTGTCCCAGCATAAAATAGAACCCCTTTATCACCTCCCGTGAATGTTCTAAGAGGCGGCTAAAGAAACATAACATCAAAACTGCACCACCAATCCGCCTGATGCTCCTAAATAAAGAGGAAGCCCATATCCGTCAATAGACTTACATACAGGCTGTTGATGATAATCATGAAGATAGAAACGCCCGGAAAGGGCAATTCAATTTCTAAAGGGTCGTATGTATCCCCAGTTATATTCAATCAATAGATAATTTTATTGACACCAATTGACAGAGCCCTGTAGAGTTCAGCGACATAGTACTGTACCTTCATCGGTTATTCTGCTGTATTCACTTCCAATCATATACGTTTGTAATATGTAATATCAAGGGCAGTGGCGTAGCGTGCCGTGGCGGGCCCCCGTATAAAAATTTGTTTGGGGGGCCCTTATGAAGGGTAAAGATTTCTCGCAAAAGAAAAAAATGTTGGCATAAAATTAAAAGAAATATTTTTTCATCATAATTATCTATGTAACTTTTTCCAAAATTTTTACAAACAATTCAAATTAAATATACACTCTCCTTGCCTTTTTGCTTTTTGTCATTTCTGAAATAAAAAAAAATTTGGGAAGTTATTATTAATTTTTGCTTATGCACATCGGGGGCCCCGTGGCATGGGGGCCCCGTATAATTGATACGGCAGATACGGCGGTAGCTACGCCCCTGATCAAGGGGTCTCACACAGAAAATTAAAGAACGAACTACAAGCTTGTTATTTTAAAGTTCATATTCGATTGAAGAGGAATCAAACCGATATGCAGAAACACGTTCCAGCTGAGTCATATCAAAATGTACCGATCTCAATGCAAATAGACCTACAGTGGGCGTAATGAGTTAGATTAATAAAGCAGATGATCTGTTCTCTATATTCATTTAAACCTTGGAATATAATACTCTCGAATAAATTATGTACATTAATATAGTAAAGACATTTTTAAGAATTATACTTGCAATAAATTTATTTTAATGGACTAAAGTTCTTTTAGAATTAAATCCCGAGTTCAGAAAGTTAATTTAATCTTTGTATTGTAGATAAACTTTTCCATTTCGACGAAAATTATAATTAAAAGACAAGGTTTTATCACTATTTGGTAGTGTACACTGCCAGTAAAGCCAGTTATTTATGTAAATAATAACGTAAAAATTATAATACAGTGGTAAGGTAACTTTTCTAAATCATTAAAAATTTAAGACGTCAAAGTATTCGTTTACAAACTTTTAAGTGACAAACTTGAGCTTTAGCGAAAAGCTCAGGTGACTGCTACGACGAATAAAGTAAGACTGCATTAAGCTAGGTAGTTTCTCAATAAAATTGGCTTATTTATTTTACATGTAAGTAATTATTCAAAAGAACCACAACAGCACTGACACATTTTTTTATACAACTTGCTGATTTCACCGCCACCCATCTGAATTAAAAGTTTGTTTTTTATTTAAAACATGATGGGTAATGACGACAGAAAAAAGCATGGTACTACCCGGACGAACCCTCCACAGAGAACCCTACTACTTCTAAATTACTACATCTAACTTCAAGCGACACGTTTGAGAAACTGCAAATTGACGAGTCCATCAGGAAACTGCCGAAATAACTTAACACTTATAAGGCGTTCCACCCACCGTCCCACCCAGTCAATGAACGACAACACGACATTCCTAATTCCCACGGTAGGCCTCGCTGGCGAGCAAATTGCAGAATCTGGGCCAACATTTCGACCCAACTATGAGTTTGTAGTATGTTAGCCCCGCGGCCGCGGTCTGGTCTGTTCTTGTGTCGTGTGAATTGTGTTTTCAGCAGTATATTTTACACCAAGGAAACTGACATATACTAAGATCTCACAACCGCTAATCCAAAAGGATAAAATTACTATACCAAATACTTAATTATACTAAAAGAAATAATATGAATATGAAAGAAATATTTATGTTATAAAGAAATATATATTTTTTGGTAATTTTTAAACAAGATAACATTTCTTTTTCATATTGTTTAAAAGTAAAACGGTATCTCTTCTAATTCTCATGGATAGCTATAATTAACGTGTAAATATGGCGCACGATAGCCGAACAATAAACCCAATAGAAACGATCAATACATAACACGCACTAAATTTCCCACAAGCCAATTGCGCTATCTGGGGCATGCAGTGATTCAATTTAGCTCGCAACATATAGCAGACACTCATTCATATAATATTAATCATAATATTATATACTATAGATTTGGGGATTAGGAAAACTATATTGAGGGGAGGTAGAAGAGCGAAAATGGGATTACAATATATCACGCCCTTCTTATACGTCCTCTAAGAACTCTAAGAGCTGGTACTACTTCAAATAGTACTTGTAACTAAGAGATCTGAGGGGATATTTGCCGTACTTGAGGATTAAAGTCGTGAGGGCTGTTTCTGGAATTAACGGGCCTGAAGATGTGTTTTGCTTGACTCTTAGTTTTGGAAATTCTCACGTTCAATTTAGTCTGCAGAGTGCTGCGTATATTGTGGTTTGTTTAAGGAGATTGCATTGCTCGCATATTGCACTATGTGGAGCATACAAGTAACCTCAGAGCTTGAAAACGCTTCCAAGCCTGACCCCGATTCGTTCCCTATTTCGCAGACTCGACTAAGCATGAGAAGTGAACAGCGTTTGCTATATTTGGGGCGGAACGATAGCATGTGCTGCATGTGCAGAGAAAGACAATTTGAAATCGAATGTAGAAAATCGAACCTGAATCTTTTTCTGCAATTTAATCGATACCTAGTTTTTTACCTAGTTTTGTAAATATGCCAGGAATTAGGTTGTTCGTATGAAATTACCATTATT
Source organism: Electrophaes corylata (assembly GCA_947095575.1). Classification (NCBI taxonomy): domain Eukaryota; kingdom Metazoa; phylum Arthropoda; class Insecta; order Lepidoptera; family Geometridae; genus Electrophaes; species Electrophaes corylata. The sequence continues at coordinate 2,304,947 of OX352716.1, read as the reverse complement.
TTAAATTCAGCATCTGACCAGAGTTATTATTGTAACGGGCTGCATGGAACATGCTGTCTATTGTTTGCAAATATTCCTTTATCTAGTCTAAAATGTTTCCAACAGTCTGTTCCCAACTAACAATTTAAGCTTATAAAATTAAGTTTAAAAGGTCTAAACTCTTATACTTGTTATAAAAGAGCATTCATTATGTCAATGTTCCTTATAATGGTACATTATTAGAAGATTTGGCTAATATTACCTTTATTCTTATAATTTGGCTGGGTTAACGTTAATAAATCCAATTAATACGGCTACAATAAGGGTTTGAAATGTGTTCTTCTTATAAATAATAAAATAAATAAATAAATAATGCTGGACAATCTACACAGCATCATCTAGCCCCAAGCTAAGCAGAGCTTGTGTTATGGGTACTAGATGACTGATATACTTAATACAATACATTACATATATAGATATTTTTTATTATACATATAGAAAACACCCAGAACACCCAGAATAAATATTTGCAGATCGTACAAACATTTATCCCAAGGCGGGAATCGAACCCGCAACCTCTGCGTCGCAGGCGGACATTCGCCCACCGCGCCACATCGGTCGTTATAGAGACTAGTTACATTGCTTTTTAGCCGTATAATATTCAAAGTCATATAAAGGCTTTTAATATGGTCAATTATTCTTAGAAAAGTACTGCACAAGGTTGTTATGATGCTTTTTAACTTATAGGAGCATTTGATTAGACGTCTATCCAACAAACGAATTCTAACATTTTATATGATCTTAACAAGGATGAAAGCAATCCATATTCCCTTATACAGTGATATAAGTTTAAAAGGAGCGGTGGTTACAGAAGACAAGTAAAAAAGGTCTACGAAAACATGGTTGTAAGCTTTACACCCACCACCTCTACTCCTATGATGCTACAAAATTACCAAGCCGATACCAACTAATCAGCCAGTGGTTCCGTAGAGGATTATTTTATAGAAAATGAGAATAAAAAGGAAACCAGTGAGGAAGAATATAATTGTAGCGATAGTGATATATTTTTAAATGAAGAGTTGAAGAATATTGATATTCGTAGTGATATTAGAGAATGTAAAAAAAACAACTAATTTGAAAATCACGTATTTTTATTAAAGTCATAATTGTTTTTATAAGCTGTCATGCCTTTTTTGGTTTAAGGACTGACCTCAATGCTCTCTCAGTTATCTCGCGAAACAGTTGGTAGGTTCACAACAGAAATCGCTGTTTAAACATAACCTGTGGATGATGCCTGATTTAGGAGCTATCATGTGGTCTTTTACTATCAAAACTCGTTTTTTAGTTGTTACATAAGACAATACTTCAATCATCAGTCTTTCTAACTACAACTTAATGATAAAAAAATAATTATCTTAGGTTTAAAGACTTTATTTCTCACAAGAACTATAGTTCACTTAAGGTGAGATACAAATTTAAAAATAATTATTTAATTTATGTGGCTAGTGCCAGAGCATGCAAAAACAAATCAAACAACAAACTCGACAAACTCTCAATCTTCAACTTGTAGGGTACACTGAGTAAGCACTGATACTGGCCGGCCGAACTGGCATTTCAGAATATTGATAGCTACCCTCATTTTACTGCATTTTGTTGACCACACTACACCTTATAGTCCAAGAGATACGTTTAACTTTTTTCTTTTACTTGTGTTGGTTTTTTAATTTTTATATTTTTTTATTGGTATTATGTTTTAACAATAGATTATAATATTTTGTCTAAAGAGAAACAAACAAATAATAATATGGTTAGGTTAGGTTAGTAACCAATTTTTCAACATATTTTAACTGATTTGGATCAGTTAGTTACCTTTAGATCGCTAGCAACGGTCCGCAGATAGCTCAACTGATCATATGTATTTTGTACCTACTAATTATAAATACATGTATATGCTGTAATTTGTAGATAAATGTATTAAAACTAAGTTATTTTGTTGTTATATTTTTACTAAATTTATTTTTAATTTATGGTTTTAATTTGATCATGATTATCCGTTGTGAATTACGTTATATATATTAAGTTATATCAAGTGTTTATGGTTTCTGAATTTATGATATGGTGTTTTAGTTTCTTTTTAAAGATATTAATACTCGCACATTCTTTAATATCATTTGGCAGTTTGTTGTACATCTGAGCTCCCTGAAATAATATATTTTTCCTTCCATATCTTTCCGTTCTTGGAGCGCGCACGTAGAGCTTATTTTGATTTCTTAAGTTGTATTTATATTTTTTTACTGTCAGTGTGATATTAGACTGTATTGTTTTATTTAAAATCTTTTTTACTAATATACACACGTTAAGAATGAAAGTCTGTGATAGATTCAGAATATTCGTTTTCTTATATAGTATTTTAGTAGGGGTTAGGTAGTCGTAGTTATGTAATCGTTTAATAATTTTATTCTGTGTTATTTGTAAGTTTTTAAGGCTGGATTTAGCTGCTGATCCCCATACTTCGATAAGGTACTCTAGGTGGGGTTTGACAAGACAGTTGTATATTGTATTTCTTATTTTTGGGGGTAAACAGTTACCTATTCTACGCAGGGCTCCAGAAAGCGATACTAATTTAGAACGAATTTTGTCAATATGCGGCTTCCAGGATAGCTTGTCATCTAATAATAATCCAAGGTATTTTTCTTCCGTTGATTGGTTAATTTTTATATTATTTATTGTAAGAGGGGTGAACACAGGTATTATTTTATTTATGGCTGTGAAGACCATATATGATGTTTTTGATACGTTTATTGTAAGGAGATTATGAAGAAACCATTCGCTAAGCACATTCAGATCTTCTTGGGCTTTATTGATAATGTCGTGTATGGACTTACCAAAATAAAAGAGACAAGTGTCGTCAGCGTACATGGTTATATACCCAGTCAGCCCAATTTGGTTTATGTTGTTAACATATATAAGAAAGAGTAATGGCCCTAATATGGAGCCTTGTGGAACGCCGTATTTTATGGTTTTGGGGGTACTCTTATAGTCACCCAGTTGAACGATCTGCTGTCTATTTGTTAGGTAGGATGAAAGTAATTCATATGCCACTCCTGTAATGCCAAGGTTACTTAATTTTTCTAGTAGTTTAGGGTGGCTGACAGTGTCGAAAGCTTTTTTTAGATCTATGAAAATTCCAAGAGATATGTTTTTTTTTATCAATGTTTGTTTTAATCTTAGTTATTAAATCGACAGTTGCCGAGAGGGTATTTGATCTCTGCCGAAAGCCGTATTGTTCTTCTATGAGAAACGATTTACTAGATAAATATTTATTTAGGCGAGTGTAAATTACTTTTTCATAAATTTTTGATATTACAGGTAGTACTGAGATGGGCCTATAGTTACTAGGGTCTGTTTTTGCGCCTGATTTAAAGATTGGGCTTACTTTTGCTATTTTTAATTTATCAGGGAAATTTCCAGTTTCTAGGCACTTATTTATGCAATCAGTAAGTGGTTTTACCAGCGCATCTTTTATACATTTTATGACCTTGGTACTGATTTCATCAACACCAGTGCTACTATTTGTTTTTAGGTTTCCAATTATTTTACTAATTTCGTGATAACTGCAGGGTTCGAATTGGTTTAACGTGGTATTATGCGTATATTGTTCATTGTACATAAGTGTATTACCAGGTTTTTGGTGATAATTATTAGGGATGTTGCTGGCCAGTTCAGTACCAATAGAACAAAAGAAATTGTTGAGGAATTCACATATGTCTGTACCATCAGTTATAGATTGAGAGCCTGATACTAATTTGGGAGGTATACTATGTTCTTTTATCTTGTTTGCAGCTAAAGTGTTGATCAGTTCCCACATTTTCTTTGGTTTGTTGTTGCATTTCATAAACTCATTACAATAGTAAATATTTTTATCTGAGCTGATCTGTTTCCCAACCTTATTTCTTTCTTCAATAAATTTATTTTTAAGGCCTTGATTTTCTTTATCCTTTTTAATTTGTTGCCAGAGCGAGTTTCTTCGGTTTATCATCTCAATTACTTCTTTGTTTATCCATTCATCTTTCGGTAGGTTTAGTATTTTAGTTTTCAGTATATTATTATTCTTCAGCAGTGCTTTAATAAAATATTGTAGATAGTTGTAGTTATTTTCTTTGTTTGTGTACTGAGTTTCATTGATTTCTTTGTATAAATTCTCATAGTCAATGGCATTGTATTGAATTCGCTGTTTTGTGGGCGATTTATATTTTGAAAGCTCTAAGTATATCTGCTTGTGATCAGATGATGATGAATCCATGAGGGCAAACTGGAAACTGTTCTTGATTAAATCGGTAGAAACATGATCTAGAATTGTTCCCGTCGTTACAGTTTGCCGTGTAGTATAGTTCTTATCTATTTTGTTTAGAATTTCATATCCTGTTTCTTCCAGGACGTCTAGGTATTGTTTTACTTCAGTATTATTACTCAGCAGATCTAGATTGATATCACCGAATACTAATGTTCTCTTTCTCTTCTCTAACTGTCTTGAAAATATTTCCAGGAAATTTGTGACATTTGTACTCCCTGGTTTGTAGATTGCCCCTATGTTTAGTGCAAATTTGGGAAGATACACCCACAAGTAATGGTTACAATCCTTGTAGATATTCTCTGTAGTCTCGAACGCTATACTGTTGTGTATATATATAGACACGCCGCCTCCTCTTGAGTCATTTCTGTAATTATAGATGTGGGTATAGTTGGGAAGGTAGTGTAACTTTGCATCTTCATCCGACCTTAACCAGGTTTCTGTTATAATAATTATATGTACTGTCGAGGGAATTGCTTTCAGTACAACTTGAAATTCATCAAATTTTCCTGGTTTTCGTATACTTCTTGCGTTTGTATAGAAGAATTTTAGAAATGATGGACGAGATGGCAGGTCTTGATATCGATTTGGTAGGTGATGTGTTATATTTATTTTGTTTTCCGAACCTCCAGAGATGCTAGCAGAGCCCTGAGGATCGAAGCTTCTTAGTTTTTTGACATGTCGTTTTTGATGATAGTGGGTATTCCTTTGGCATATTTTATGCGAAGGTCTGCTTCACCATTTTCCTCACGGCGCTTCAGTTCCGCAATTAGATTCTGCATATAGCTTCTTTGCGCCTGCGTTTGATCTGAGTATATTTTGATTGGGTCAGAAAGCTTAGATTTATTTTTTAGCAGGTGTTTGGCTGCGTCTGGCGACTGAAAGATAACTTTGATTGGTCGCGATTTTTCTGCATTGTATTTACCCAATCTTATGGTTTTGAGCGGTTCCGGGCAGTCATGATACGCAGTTTTAAGGATTTTATGAACTTCTTCAGTATCGTGGCTATTTCGCAAAGTAAGATTTTTGTCATTTGTTTCATCTATCCCCACCATGACAATGTTCTTTTCTCGTTGGAATCTGTCTTGTATTTCTAGGAACAAGTTATGTTGTGCTGTGATGGACGGTAGATGCATGGTGTTTGTTCCCTTTTCACTGTTCTTTAGCTGGGATAAATCCTTTTCAATAGACGCAACTTTTTCTTGAGTTATTTTGTGTGCAGATGTAATATTTTCTACTGCTTTGTTAAGTTTTTGGTATTCTGCCTTGAGATTTTCCGTAGTTACTTTGATAGTTTTTACTTCTTCTTTAATTTCTTTAGTATCTTTATGTATCTCGTTTATAGTTTCGTTTTGAGCTTGAGTAGCTTCTTTGAGAAAATTCATAACTTCTGTGCGGAAATCAGCAAAATCTTTTCTGGCATCATACTCTGAGCTTCGCTCTTTTCTTTTCCTTTGGTACTTACTGATTCTTTGTTCTTCTTCGTTGTTAGACAAATTTGATGTTGATCCACCTCCACTAACACTTTCACTTATCAGCAAATTACTGGGTGGTGGTGTTCGCTGTGTGTTCATTTTGAGGTAAGGATAAAACGCCCGCTGTCTCTTGCACTATTCAACTGGTGGTGATTATTGTTTGACTTTTACTTGGTAATTTTCAATAACAAACACAATTGGTATCCTTGCCTGAGTTGTTAGGTTGTAAGTGTACACTATATCTATACCTACCATAAAACTTGCAAATGTATGTATTTTTGTTTTATTAATTTTTTACTTTTTTCTTAAACGTTCGAAATACGTTCGCACGCTCCGAGCGCTAGCGCGTGAAAAACAGTTATCTTAGCAATATACGTAAGCGAACAAGTTCGCGGGAAATGGTTAGTTTAGTAATAAAACAGTGAAGTTGAAAGTGAATTGTTGCAAAACCTTTATGTTTTCACGACCTATCACAAAGTGATAAGGTAAACCAGAAGAGGTTAGATATGTACAATTAAAACATTCCTTTCTTAGAATAAAATGTGTCCAGTTCCATGGCCATCGCATATTATGTAAATTAAGATCTTTTCTTTGTAAAAATTTGTCAACATCTGCCAAATTGTATACTACCATTGCAATATCTGCGGACAAACATAAAATATATAATAATTACTATATTCTATATTGTGTGCTTACAATTATAATTATACTTATTTCTAACTTAAAATTAGTACACAAAAGCGAGCTAAGTATCTCTATAAAGAGATCTTTTCCAGCCAACCCAAACATAGTAAAAAATAAATTTCATGCTTATGGGACCAATACTATAGCTAGGTACGATTTTGTTTGTGTGAAAGGAACCCTAACGATAATGTAAAATGGCGATAGCATATGCAACAATTGTTGCCATTATAAAGTTTTCACTCTTATAGACTCCTTGTAGACGATGTGCGAATCGTTTTGCTCTTATAATAGCACTGTTTATAACATGACTAAATAATTAATAACGTTTGTAGCACAAAAACAGCTTAAATTCAAGGGCGGGTTGATACTACAGCACACAGCGTACCACATTTTATCATGCATTTGAATTCCCATACACTTTTCACTATAAATGAGCACATAAATCAAGTAAATAAACTACATAAAATAATAACTTACCGTTCTCTTTTCAATAAAATGGTTGATGTTTTCCTTTTCTTCGTCAAACTGTTGCGAAAATGTAAATCACTAACAAAAAGACTTATTGTAGAATTATAAACAGACGGCTGATTTTTAAGAGCCTTTGATTTGCCGCAATGAGTTTAACTCCCTTGTATCGGACCATAATAAAACAAGTATAAGGGTGTAAAGCGGACAATAAAACAACTATAAGGGGTGTATAAGGTTATTGTCTTTATAAATTGTGCCCAAACGCACCCTTATTAGCGATAATACGGCTTCTATAAGAATATTATTTTTGGCAATATAAGCCACTACAAGAGCAATTTTTGTTAGTTGGGTTATCTGTCTTAAACCTTAGAGGGCCCTTAAAGGGCGATACAATTCACCTTCAGTCGTATTGTTTTCGTTTTCTTAATTCTATATTACATAATTACTTACTAGATAGTACATCGGTTTGTAAAGAAATAATACGTTGACACTATTATCGTAATTTTTTGTCGGGACCCGAGATCGTATATCTTACGTAAAGTTGTTAATGTTATTATCTATGTAGGTAGACTATAGGTCAAAAGACACTGACCTACAATAAGAAAAACCTTCAAACCCAAGATTACGAAATTCCAAGCAGGTTACTCACGCGCAGTCGAGATCGAGATGCTATTGCTATTTTAGGATTAGTTAATGGGTTGACTGACTCATACGCACAAATGAGGGCATATAGTGCTTAGTGCAAAGTTTAGATTACAATTTGTTTTACTTGTCAGAGTGGAGAACTAAACACCCTAACCTCTGGTTAGGATGTTTCTCTTGAAAAAAAAAAACATTTTGCTGAAAAATGCTATGAATTGGGATTAGTTGTACACCGCCGATTAACTTTTTTACTGACTATCCATTCAAAGATTGTCTGGACGATATCGCTTTTCGGGATCGCGATAAGCCGCTCGTTGAACTTAGTATTTATAGACGACCGTGATATCGCGATACGTGGTATCGTGTATTTGGTGATGTTTTGAGTTTTTTTTGACGACCGATGTGGCGCGGCGGGCGAATGTCCGCCTGCGACGCAGAGGTTGCGGGTTCGATTCCCGCCTTGGGATAAATGTTTGTACAATCTGCAAATATTTATTCCGGGTGTTCTGGGTATTTTCTATGTATAATAAAAAATATCTATGTATGTAATATAATATTGTATTAAGTATATCAGTCATCTAGTACCCATAACACAAGCTCTGCTTAGCTTGGGGCTAGATGATGCTGTGTGGGTCGTCCGGCATGATTTATTTATTTATTTATAGTTATTTCTGGTACGTTTTATTTATTTGTCTATACTTTTATACTAATATTATAAAGAGGAAAGATTTGATTGTTTGTTTGCATTGAATAGGCTCCGAAACTAATGGACCGATTTGAAAAATTCTTTCACCGTTGAAAGCTACACTATCTCCAGGTGACATAGGCTATATTAACTTTTCAAAAAAATTTTGAACCTTACTAAAACCTGTGCGAAGCCGGGACGCGCCGCTAGTGTACAATAAAGAGATAACCTATCTAGCTTGTAGCAATATTGAACTAAATCCGCTGAATGCAATATTCCAAATCCCGAAAGCAATCTAAGTGTGGCGTCCATTCATCAATCACTATTCACTGGCATGCCAATCTAGCGTTGTACTTGTGGAATACTGCGCAAGAGGCATATCAAAACAAATGGCCGAAGTTTGTTTGGATTCTCTATCTAAAACCGAGCATGTGCTTTGTTTACAAGTCCGTTTGGAAACCGATTTTAAAAGTTGTAATCTTGTTTGACTTTGAGCGTTTGTTTGGCAATTGAATTATATCGAACGAAAACAACAAACAAGGCTGAACCAAATTCATGTTAGATATTGATATTAAAGACACTAGAAAATACTACCCAAACAACGACAAGGAGCATGAAATTAGTCCCATTTAGTCAGAGATATAAAAAAACCGGTCAAGTGCGAGTCAGACTCGCGCACGAAGTAACTATCACGGTTCATGAGATACAGCCTGGTTACAGACGGATGGACGGACAGACAGACAGACAGCGGAGTCTATTACTAAGATTTCTTCACCGTTTGAGAGCACTGGATTTGCGCACATAAATTTTTCGAACAAAAAAATCCATCGGTGCACCGGATTTGAACCCACAATCTTAGGATCAGGGTCACTCCCACTAGACCACCGGTGCTCTCCGATATATAACTCGACTAGAATGATATGACTTGGATATAATCGACATAACAAAGAAAGTGAAACATGAGGTTTCTAAGGTCACATAAATAGGGCACATACAGTCTCAACTCAAACCTCGGTCTGATAAATCGAATGATGATCACGATTTTCATGATCGACGTACCAAGGGCGCAAACACAAAGGAATCGTGCTTAGTTCGCATACAAATTACATCAGATATATCATGTATAACGCGTGTTGCGGCGTTACAGACTACAAGATAGTAATTTAATGAGAACCTTTGTAAGGAATTTCATTACCTGAGACGATTTTAATACAATAATGAAGATGTTTAGGCAAGAAACGTGAATTCAAATTTGGGACAAGTAAATTGTCGTTAAGATTTATCGTCAAGGGAGCTTCTTCAATTAAGTGGGAGTTGGCACTTAATTAATTTAAAAATACCTACAAAAACGATAGGCAATTTTAAAGATAAATTAGAGAAGAATGTTCTTAATTAATGAGCAGATGAAATTATGCAGAAGAAAAATGTGTTTCATTTCGTGAATCTGTCTTTATTTTAATAATTATTTAAAACATGTAGGTTGACGGTAGGGAATAAGACTCGTTCGTGCTTAATAATGCTACGCATCAACCTTGAAACGATTTACGATAATTTATGTAAATTTTATTCATTTTAAGAGGCGCCACGAAGTTCAAGGCACAGTTTTCTCTTTAAAACTTAGCTATTTTAAACCAACAAACTGACACTAGGCTCAACTTAAACTATGTTCGACGTGTAGCCTGAAGCCTCGCAATAGATTTTTGCCCAAGATAATATTTTCCCGTTATTAAACACCAGCGGCCGCTCGCAGCTTCGCCCGCGTGGCAGTTTTTTTCCCGTTCCCGTAATTTTTTCGGGATAAAAAATTAGCCTATATATTAATCTAGATTACAATCTATATTTATTCCAAATTTCATCCAAATCGGTCCACTGGTTAGAGCGTGAAAGTGTAACAAACATCCATCCATCCATCCATACTTACAAACTTTGGCGTTTATTATATTAGTAGGATTATGTAGAAATATCCTCGTAGAATCTTGAGTCGGAATCTAAGGGACTATTTTCCGTGTCTGGGGATTAAAATTGTGAAGCTATTTCTTACTTTTTTTATTTTAGTAGTGACAATAACAATAAATATTTGTGGACATTTATACACAACATCATCTAACCCCAAACTAAGCATAGCTTACTATGGGAACCAGATGACTGATAGAATATTATATAATTTTTTTTTAGTAAATACATACTTAGAATACAATATAACACCCAGACACAGAACAAACATCTATATTCATCACACAAATGTTTGTTCTCGGTGGGAATCGAACCCACCACCTACAGCGTAGAAAGCAGGATGAGTACGAACTGAGCTGTGACGGCTGTCAATCTCAATCTCGCAGAACTGTATCTCATTTTAAACTAGATAGTCAATTTGGCACGTGCATTGAATAAGGTCGTTAGTCCGATGATACTACAGAGAATTTAGCGTGTTACTGTGATTCGATAGACCGTGAAGCACGCCAAGATCAGTTCAATCGACCCAGCAAACTTTTCAATTTCGTATTGAATCAAAATACCGAACGGTTGGGATATTAAAAAACTACGAATCATTGGATGCATTTCAATATTACAGTTTCTAAACTGTAATATCAGAATCGTTTAAGTAGATGACTAACTTGCTGTAGGTAAAATACCTATACATGTATCTTGCTAAGATAGAGCCATAGGGCCGACTGTTCTATCATAGCGTAAATCAGCTTACCTTCCACTAATTCTTGGACCCCAGATTTCTACACATCAAGATTATCATTAATTTTGTTTAGGTACAATCTACAACTCTGCCTAAATCTACATCTATCTACATCAATCTATACCAATCATAAGAACCTTTGTTCTGACTGACTTACTGACTGACATATCAACAACGCACAGCCTAAACCACTAGTCATAGAGACGAATTATATCCGCTTTGGTGCGTAGAGGTGTCAAAGTTGGTATTAAAAAAACCGTCACGCGGACGATGTCGCGGGCGCTTCGCTAGTTATTCATGCTATCGTCGAACAAAGACCGTTTAATCATAGCTCTACAAAATGTAATAAACCAATTTGTTTGCGTGAATTTTGGAGCAGAGGCAACCATACCTAACTTACAGACAACTATTATCAAGCATGGAGATTACACACTTGCTACATTCCGATTGAAGACATCAATTGCCGTAAGGTATGATTCATTAGGTTACCGTACAGGTGAGTGAATCGTATGCGTATTCAAACTGTGCCACAAGTTCAAGGAACAGTGATGACGAATGCTTGCTAAACCGACCGACCCGCTTTGAGGCAAACGACCGGGGATTACAAAGGCCGCACATAGACAAAATTTGAGTAACATTTTAATAAATGTTACAATAGGTTAACTAGGAAATCTAACATTAAAGATATTTTAAAACTATAATTTGCAGGATAATATCCTGCAAATTATCAGTCAACGGTATGGCGAATTCACGAATCTGCAAAATACACATTTTACAGGAGAGCAAAAAAACTTATATGTTTTTGCACTTTTCAAATAGTTCCCAAGGGCTTATTTTGAACTTTTATATATTTTTGTTAATTTAATTGAAAGTATGTTTTTTAAGCTTTGTTCGGTGTTAAAAAGTCATTTTCGTGAAATGTGCAGATTCGTGAGTTTGCCATACAGGTGATGAATTATGTTTATATTTTTGGGCGGTCTGCCTAACAGTTAAGGATTAACTTTATTTATATTAACCGGAAGATACGTATGTACCTACTTATCGTGGGATGCGAGGAATGTAATTGACGTCAGGAAGTGACCTACTTGCGAGTGAAATTGAGCCGTGAATACCAATGAGATTGGCGAAACTACAGCCTCACTTTAAAAAAACATAAGCCGCGTTGTATCGATAAGATAATAAATATGCACAACATTATTCATGCTGATAATAATGATAAAATCATTGGTTCCAATAGCACAATAGGCGTAGAGATAAAATTACCACTTTTAATGCAAATGTTGCGAAAACTAATATCGGCCTCATGAAATCCATAAAATACACAAGGCCAAATCAAAAGTTTGAAAAAAAATTAATGTTAAATGTAAACGTAATTAATATTGTGATGTAATTCACTCACGTTACGCAATTACATTTAATTAAGCCCATTATAATATAATTCGAAGCGTAAACGCTTAAGTGCTTACTGTGTTACTTATCATCTATCATTTATTACGATAGCCACAATCTTTAAAAAAAACAAGGATTTAAATATATAAAAATTTCAACAATCAACCAATTCTGCATTATTTGTTGAAAACCGTAATATTTCTGTATAGTAAGTTTATTAGATGCAAATAGATTTTACATTTTAAACAATATCCGGTTGATACATAGTCTCGTTAGTTGAACAAATTGCCACAATATATCTATATAAATTTTAACGGATAAGCTTCGGGTTTACACATTGCCTCACCACTAAAGCCTGTTTTAGCTAGAATTTGCTTTATAGCTAGATATAAATGTAAGGAGTGTTCTCTGTTTCCGATGCTATTTTTTTCGCTATCTCGTTTCTTTAGTTAAGTTAGACTTATTCCCACTAATAAATGTAAAAACTTAAAACTATCCCCATGATTAATTACCTGTTCTTTACAGCTGAAATTTATTAGATTTAGATAAATTAATTTATTACATATTCTACAAAAAACTACAATTAGCACTACGATGCACAATGACGAGATACTAACGCCACTTAGCAATATTATTAATGTTAATGTGCCTGCTTTAGTGATCAATAAAATAATTTCATTTCATTTTCATTTCAATACATTACATAACATCGATATTTATTTTATTATACATAGAAAACACCCAGAACACCCGGAATAAATATTTGCAGATCGTGCAAACATTTATCCCAAGGCGGGAATCGAACCCGCAACCTCTTGCGTCGCAAGCGGACATTCGCCCGCCGCGCCACATCGGTCGTCATATAGAAATAGCGTTCCCATAGGAACTCATGCGATCTACCTATATATAAAACAATGAAAGAATTGCGTACTTAATTTTATAACCAGACTTCACAATTCCATCAAACTCTTTTACTGCAAGTTTAATGAGTGAAGGGGCGAAACTTATCTAAACCGTTTTATGACGCTTGATTATTGTTGTTAGTTTCAGTACTATTATCATTGCGTTGTGTAACTGAGGTTTAAATAAATGTTTGTCAACAAGGATATAAGTGCCGTTCTGCCTATCTTGCTTGCTAGTAATTACCTTAATAGTTTTTTCTTTTGGAAAAATACGCTTATAAAATGTTATCTTGCTATAATATATCTCCTTACAATAATATGAATCTTTGTCCTGACTGATTGAAAAATAAAGAATAGGATACGGAGGTTGAAGTTTTGTTAGTACTCGTATAAAAACGAATTAGTTCTATTAGTTACAAGTTTGTAAGAAAATACTCGTAACTTAGCGCGGACGAAGTCGAGCGCGTTTTGCTCGTATAAAGACGAATTTGTAATAAAGAGTTTGTACCTTTAAATTGGCTACACATAATAAGTAAGAGGCTAACGAAAATACTGAATTTAATTTCACATTTTCAAGGTCACTTTTCCCAAAATATCCCTCGAACAATTAGACGCCAGACGGGTCTGTGTATTTCCATAGCAGGTGGATCCGCAGACCCATACATGAACACACTCCGGTCATTAGCGCTAAAAGCATTATTGATTTTCTCAGGGCAGAGGGGACTGGATATCACTGTGACTGACGGGAATAAGGCCGACAGTGGTAATTTTATTAGATTGTAACTTGGATTCAGCTTTGATAGTTTAGTATTTTGCAACATTATCATTTTCCGCAGTAAAATATGCATAGAACAGTATTTATGTGAATCTTTCATATTTTGCTTCCATCGCTTATTTAATAAAAAGGTTTGAAAGGACATATTTAACGAAGTGTTTTTTATATGAGTTACTCATGGAACATGCAGATGGTCCACCTGATGCTAAGTGATTTGTGCATCCATCAACCTGAGGCATATAGGTGTTAAGCCTCATGTGCCTATAATTTCCCCGGCACCCACACCCTTCAAAAAAGAAAATAAAAACGCTGTTTGGCGGTACAATTAGACATGGTGGTCGTACTTTCCCAGAGTAGCCATTCACTAAGAGCTCTACTACCACTACCAAAACTAGTAGGATAGTTTAATTTACTCTAGAATCATTCATCTTGATAGTTTACTACTTTATCCATTTGAAGACTCTTATCACGATAAAATAGTCTCATTTAAGAGTTCCAAGACTTACCAAACCTATCACTATCCATTACCACTATCAATAGATTATCGGTGGATTATTGACCATGAAGCTTACATTTAAGTCGATCTGTGCCTTACACCCTGGTATTACAGTCATTTCTTGTACTTCCTGCTGTTTTTGCTAGCAATTGGTTTCCTTGGTTAGGCAGAGTGGGCAAGCGGCCAGGTCGTCAACCCCGATAAACGCGAAAGTGAAGAAATCCGTCACTTGTTGCTACGATACCAATGAGCGGAAACGTGGCTTGTGTAGGAATTAAAGGTAAGGAAATAATGTCGGCATTTGTATGCTTGAGGTGAGGGCTGAGGGCGTTAATACTCAGAGTTTCATTTAGTATGCTAATGTGAATTTAGATTTGAAATGGATTGGACCATTCATTAAGTATTTCATTGTTTGATTTATGATTAAGCGAAACAGAATGTTGTGTATATATATAATCTTTTTTCGTTTAACTTTTGCAACATTTCAAAAGGCATTGTTGAATATGATTTAAATTCAGAAATTATTTAAATATGATCGTAGACAGCCAACGTAATCTACTATTTACTCTGCTTACATAGAAACATTTGAAGACTTTACTAGCGTACCTTAAGGTGATCTCTGGAGCCCTTACTTTATCTAAGATAATTTCTCTTTGTGCTTTTACCTGAAACAAAACAAAAGTATATAAGTAGACTAATTAATAACAAATAATACATTACATCGATAAGATAGAGTATGAAATAAGAGTAAACAATATTATCAAGTAATACGTACTACCAACTGGAGCTAAGTACAGGGAGATAATATGTTTCGAAAGTTTAGTGATGCAGTAAAAATATTAACGATATGCCTGTCAAAATAATAATGAAGACAATGCTAATATACACTCATTAAGCATAATAAACTTTAATTACAACATGCAGTAGTTGAAAACAATACGATGAACTCGTTTCATTAACAAGCATCTATAAAATACTTATTGAAGTCATGTTGCGGTAAAATTTAATAATTTCTAATACATTAAATTGCTCAATGGTTAAGTATCCATTCATTGTTTTACTGCATTTCTTCTTTTCATTATCATGTCTATTCCTTTCTTCTGAATACGTAAATACCACCTATCTATCTATCTATTCATTCACTGCCGAGTATAGGCTTCCTCTTTAGCATGCCACTCTTTTCGGTTCTGCGCCAATCGAATCCATCGAGGTCCCACTGCCTTTACAATGTCATTTAACCAGCTACATAAAAAACATTATTGAAGGAAAGATAGAAAGAATAAATAAGAATATAAGAATAGATGTAGATAGAGGAAGGCCAGGAATAAGTTGCATGAACCAAATAGAGGAGAAGGTTGCTGTCATGCCGTATAAGAAGGCCAAGGAGGCCGCATAGAAAGAGATAAAAACGGAGAAAATAGTATCAAAACCCCAACAAGCGCGGACCTTTTAAAATTTAACAAGAAGAAGATAACAAACCATTGTTTTTTATCCAAACCCTAGACATTACAAAAATATTTAAACTTGAACCAATACGCTTCGATTTGCTAATAGAGAAAAGTGCCAAATGGTAGCTATTAAAATTAACGAGCATAGATGTTTATTATGTAAACAGTCATTTCGTGATGGCTGAGTCCAATCAAAACAATATAAAAATTGATAACATAATGTAAAATTTATTGTTATAGAAACATATTTTTCGCAAACTATTTTCATAACAATAATGTTTACTTCGACCGAGGAAAATTTCAAACTCATTTGCATATTTAGTAACTTTGAGGTTAGCATGAGATAGGAAAGTGTGAATAAAAAAAGGGTAGAAAATGCATGGATAGATTGTGTGAAATATTATATGGGTCGAAAAGGGTGACTATGTACTCAGATGATGGATGGAGGAAAGAGAAAAAAAAGCTGTTGTAAATCCTACGCGAAGTAGGACAAGAGCAGGAACATGATATTTCTCCGCAAGAAGCCCTAGAAATGTCTCAAATGCAGATAAGACACAAAATAATACAATGTATATCTATACCAATCATAAAACTATTTGTCCTGACTGATTAGCTTATCAGAATTGTTTGTTTAGGCTGTGAGTTATCTACACACAGCCTAAACCACTGTAGGCGGATTCTGATTTTTTTCCGGATACCCGAAACTCCACCTACTGGTCGTGGAGACTTGAAATTTCGATGGCATATTCGTTTTGATTTGTAGAGGCATACTAAGAAAATAATTCTTGAAATTCAACTCTTAAAGGTTACCAGCCAGGGTTGAAATTTGTTTAGCTTTACGCGGGCGTTTCGCTACTACTTGTACATATTTAACAGATCATTCAACAAATTTTACGGTAAATTGAGCGAATGAGAGAAAAAACCGTAAACAATAAATGATCTAGATTTTGTGAAAGTCGTTGTTCCACATAATATTCATTAAAGCTTTTATATTTTAAGATTATAAACTTTAAACTAAGTTCTAAGTATATAGTGCTTTACCTGCACGGTGCTTTTTTTGACACTAAAAACCATCGTGTTGACATTTTATTAATTCTTTAATTTTATTATTCTAAAAATGACTTTTTATTGATGTTAAAAATTGCATTATAATCTTATTTATACAAAAAATATTGATTTAATAAATTTTTGGAAGGCCGTCAACGACGAAGTGTTTGGGACATTACTTAGATTTAAGAACATCTGTTATCTACAAAACTTTTTATGCTATTGCTGGTGGAACAAGCATATAACCCACCTGATGTTAGATAGTAACCCTCACCTATAACAAAGGCTTACATGTAGGTCACGCACTTTGGGTACGTGCCTTACGATGCACTACCCTGCGTCCACTGAGGTATACTGGTATTAAATCTCATGTGCCTGTAATTTCACCGGCACCCACACCCTTCAAACCGGAACACAGCAAAGCGAGCATCACTGCTTGCGGGCAGAAACAAATACGGTGCCAGTGGTAGTACTTCATACATACCACCTTGATATTTTTCTGCTTATCTATATAAGATGGACGGCCTGATCATAAATCAATCCCCAAATCGGCTGTTTGCGGCACGCAATGCGACAGCACTGATAAGAAAGGTCAGCGGGTCATTGACTGATAGCGAGAGCTGAGAACTATACAAAACATAAATATAATAATAAAATAATTATTTGTGGATATTTTACACAACATCAGCTGACCCCAAAGGAAACCCGAGAGGACACCCAAAGTAAAAAGTTTATAATAAAACTTAATATGCAGTTATTGTTTTCTTATAAATCGAGGGCCTGACTCCTTTCATACAGGGTTGTTTTTTGAGAAGGGCGGTGATGGACAAATCCGAAACCACGCGATTTAAGGAAAATTCGTCTTTAAATCGCGTGGTTTCGGATTTATTCATCACCGCCCTTCTCAAAAAACAACCCTGTATATCAAATGTAATATGCCTGTACATACCTCTTAACTACCCCCCGACATCCTCGAAGCATTTAAAGTAGGTACTTGGAACTAAGAGATCTGAGGGGATATCTACCGTGCATGGGAATTCAAGCCGTGATAATATTTATTATTTTCTTTTATGTAAGGCCATATGACTTCCTTCCACATGAAATGACTATACCACGCTAACCTGTTACTCCTCAACTCGTCCGTCTCAGGCGCTACTTTCTAACTTCCTCCAATATACTCATTTCTTATGTTATTCATCTCAACATTCGTATTTCTGCTGCTAATAAAAACATTTAATTTAATCCTTCGATAGGTAAAAATATCATGACAATATCTAAGAACTTTTTATATCTACAGTTTACACAAAAATGATGAATTTTATAGCAAATAATAAAATGTAATAAACCTCAAGGCAACTTCAAGATGATTTGAATAAAGATTGGAGCAAAATTGAAATTGCTTTTGAGACGTAAAGTTGTGAAGCTTTATTAAAATTTAAATCAACGTTGAAGAGCTAGGCACTCTTACTTGGAATTATAAACACTCAACACATTGTTAGAACCCTCCCGCTGGCTTTATTTACGGTAAAGGCTTTACGGCTTAATTTTCCAAGGTTTGGCACTATGAGTAATATGAGGCAAATATGAGTACTTTAAAAATCGAATAGCTTAGAATTTGTTACTGGGGCTGAGGAGGTAGCAAATGACATCTCCTTTCGGTCAATTCAATTTGGCAAACGATGTGCCAAACACCATGTATAAGTGTAACTAGTGAATAATCACGAATTTTTGAAATTTAAATTTGTATGAAAATAACTTTACGCGAACGATGTCGCACATGTTTCTCAAGTACGAAAAAAAAACGAACACGCAGATATACCTAGATATACCAATACAAAGATCTAAATAAAGAGAGAGATAATAATGCATAGATCGTCACGTAACGCACCACGCACGGTATTCGCACAAGAGTCACGTGCGAACCGCTAATTGAATATACCCCACTAATCCGTATAAAACTCGTGCGTCACTGATCAACACAATTAGTGAACTATGAAACTGAGGTGCGATCAAGGGATTGGGTTATGAAAGATGTGTGCGTAGAAAATTAACAGAATTCGCTTATTACACAACCAGGTGACACGTTTTGAAAGAAGTGTACGTAGAATGAACAGAAATGGCTTTTCATGCAAGCTGAATTCAAGCTTCGCCATATAAAATAACATACAATGGTAAATTGTAAATAAAAAGTGTCCAAAAGTATAAGTAAAACAAAAACCGTTACATTATAAAAAAGTTTGAAAAACACAATACCCGTTTCATAGACATATCTTTTTACTAATAAACTCGAATTAAACATAAATTTGTAATAATTGCATTGTTTTGTATTTTTCGATCTAATTTGCAATTTTTCGTCAATGCAAAAGACAAAATACGGTATAACTATTTCAAGGTCACGCCGAGGTTATTACTAAAAGAGTGAGAGTCTAGAAAACTATAAAACTATTTATCCTTGAACTCTTTTAAATTATTCCGAGTTGACGGGTTTTGTTACAATGTTGACAATATTCAGTCAACATCTCCACACAGTTCAATCTCCAGAACCTTTGTTTGCGCAAATAGAAAATAGGACACCCAAGGATAATGTGAGACATGAACGTATGCAATTCTAGCCTTACATATTGCAAATCGTATGCAAAAATGTGTAAACGTGCAACAAGAATTAAATACTAAGAAGTGAACTGACAAATCTATATTTTTTTCCCACGACGACGAAATTAAACTATTCATAATAAAAATTCTTGAACATGACATTATTGCTCGTATGGCACATTTAAAAAAGTAAACAGCTCTTTGCATAGATTTGTATAAACAGGGGCAACTTTTAATCCCTACCCGTAATTAAGGGGCGCTGTAGTGCCTCATTCCAGTACCAGGTACACTTGCACTACCAAAATGAATTCTTTTATTATAATAATCTTTTGTCCTGAGCCGACTCACTGATTGACTGACTGATAGACAAGACATCGTGAAATCACTGAAGGAAGATACATTAAATGTTCTAAGTATATTTGTAACATCTAAACCAAACACAATTGTATTTAGGTGTTAATAGTTCACACAGGCTGAGTTTCTTCGAGAAAACGCTTGAAAAAAATCTAAACTAGTGTAATTATAGAAAAGTAGGTTTTTTAAGGTAGTTCTTATTTTACTCATAATCGAACCCGCGACTCCTATTTCCTATAACTACAGCCGTTTAGAATTTAACCCTCAGAAGGCCTTCGAGGAAACTCACCCTGTACAGCGCTATCAGTAAATTAGCAACACCCGAAATACATCTACCAATTTTTATGATGGCTCATTTTCATTACATTAGCTAATAGGGAGTCTACCTACATAGCACAGTGTGGTAATAATGGCCAGTGTGAATTAAATTTATGGCAAAACTATTAATCTTCATGTAAAAATGTAGTAAATAAGGTACAGTCACTAACTGCTTACCTGCACCTATTTATTATTTTTTTTTAACTATTTTATGTCCAATTTCGGAAAAGCATCACATATATATCGCGTTTGGTAAATCGACCAGACGTGAATACAAAAAGCCTAAGGACTTTCATTCTTCATTACAGAAGACTTTCGTTGCTTCTGCAATCACGTTTTGGTGGATTCTGTCATTTCTTTTGTTTGTTTGCCGTCTGGTAGATAAGGCGATATATATATGAAAAGTATTCATTATCCAAAAAGCAAAGGGGGCTGTACCTTATTTAAAGTAGCTTAAATTCATAATTCTCTTTAAAATCATAATGTTAGAGTATATTTTGGAACAATAGCAAAATGCATAAATAGCGGTCAAGTGGCTCGAGACGTCGAGAGCTAATGAACGATGACAGTTACAATGGTGAAAGTGACTGCAGATCCGTTAAAAAGTGACTGTTGATGCGGTAAAAAAAATATCAACCGAATCGATGTTATTATAATTACTTAGAGACAGTAAAAATTTACTGCAATTATACCACTAAAAATTACTTCTATTGTATTTGCTACATTGATAAGACAATATCCTAATTCGGGAAGAATAAACCTCCGCTTAGTCTGTGGTGGTCCCGGCATAGAATATAACCTTATGAACGCTGTGAAAAGCAACTAAGAAAAGAACACACTCGGGAATGAAGAGCTACATCTCCTAAGCACTTAATACTACGGTCACTAATCTGCTTGCCAAGCGTGGCGACTACTAACCCAACCTAAATTATGTGGAGGACACTTATGTGACATCCTTTAGGCTGATGATTAGGATAAGGAAGCTTCTCCGCTATTTTACGTATCGTTCTTTTTTTAGGGTTTCGTACCCAAGGGGTAAAACGGGGCTCTATTACTAAGGCTCTGCTGTCTGTCTGTCCGTCTGTCACCAGGCTGTATCTCATGAACCGTGATAGTTAGAGAGTTGAAATTTTCACAGATGTATTTCTGTTGCCGCTATAACAACAAATACTTAACAACAAAAGAAAATAAATATTTAAAGGGGCTTATTATAGCTTATTTAAAAAATAACGTTTGTTACGTTATTTTTTTGCCGTTTTTACTACAGATGTATGAAACCCTTCGTGTGCGAGTCCAACTCGCAATTGGCCTGCTTTATTTTCAATATGATCTTCTACTTTAAATTCTACGAGGGATGATAGTTATAGGTCATCTACCGCGTAGTTTCCTGGGAATTATAATGGTGTAATTTTAGATTTGTTTCGCCTCATAAACACTTTCGACTGCTGTGTCTTATTACGATAATTTTATGACTAGAGTCATGCTTGTTCCAACGAGTTGCTCCACACTACAATCATAGATTTCCCTAGAAACCACAGAACTATCATTTCAGATTTGACACGCCTCATAACTACTACTTTCGTTGCTGCGTAAGAAATGTTATTCTCTGTATTATCCTGATTTGTAGTTCCTCAAGTAGAATCAAAGAATAGTTCATAACTAATGGAAAAGTATTAAATATGATGTGTGAACAATTAAATGTTTCTCTGTGGTATTTGGTCAAACAATACAATTCGATTCATGGTCTGTAAATTGAAACGAGCTGGGAACTAGTCCTCGCTTGTTTTACTTCACATGGACCTAACCTTCATAAAGCTGTCAAGGGATACACAATACGTAATAACTGTCATATCATTCGTTTTCTGTCATCTTTGGAAACAACATTGTATTTTCATTTTAATTGTTTTTCTAGTGTTATTTTAAGTTCTGATGGGTAATTTTGGTGGTATTTTAACCATCATTACTTGAGGTCTTAGCACAAGTGTGAACAATTGAAATGAAAGTGTGTTATGAGGCATCCTGATTTGAACGAAAATGTTTCCCTTTGAAATCTTTTTCTTCAAAACCGATGACGGCTGACTTTACTTTTTCTACCGACTCGACTTGACTAAAAAGAATTTATTCAACCCACTTGACATTGGCAAAATTGTCCGCAAGACGGACAGATGCCACAAAAAAAAAACTGTCATATCTTACCAAAATGGTAATGACTTACCGTACTCAGATCTCCGCCTTTTTGTTCTAAGATTACTAAACACTCGACATTGGCAAATTCGTGGCAACCCTCAGCCGCTGAAAAGCCATATAATAAAAGAAGAAGAAGAAGACTAAGAGTGACAGAGATTATTTCAAGCAGACTAGAGTCGTGGGTGTTTTTTTAATACAACACTACTGAGTTGCTCAATGAAAAAAAGTTGGTTTGTTCCAAATACACCATAGATTGTGACAGTTGTCGATTATCACTGGATCTATAAAATAGTTATTGTCCATAAAAGTCATGCTTTCTTCTTTCCGTGCGATTGAGTCTTGTTTTCATAAAGGAACAAAGCCGTTGAACGGTGGTCGACTCTAGCTCGATTGACTTCTGCTCCACCAAGCGCATCGGAGAAAGTGTCGAAAGTGTCGCAGTGTCGTGTCATGCACAATATTAAGATATCGCGCGTGACCTGGCATTCCTCTCTCGTTCTCTGTAGATACTTGAGTATCGAGATCTTCGACTCGAGCGAGAGGAACATTAAAATTTATTAGCGATGTCGTGTGTCGCGAATGTTCGGTCGTCGGGGTCATCGTATGAACGTGAAACCCATGGAATGATGGATGATCTTACTTGTGATCTATCATACAAAAAAACGGTAGGAACCAAGCCGTAAGTTTCTTGCCGGTTCTTCTAGGCTTGGTCGCGAGGAACTGGCGCTTAGATTCACTTAGATTTAAGACGTTTCAAGATGATCCCTGCGGATGTTACTGAATAAATGATTTTTTACTTTGACTTTGAGTTTGCTTTTGCACACAATCTTTGATCTTAATCATGATAAAATGACATAAATTTTATGGTCGCTTTGATCTGAAACTTTCCTTAACTTCCTTAACAATGTTACAACTCTAGGTCATGTCTTGAATACACAAACAAATATTAAACTTTCAGAAACAAGACTGCAGAATTTGCATTGTAAATAAGTTGCCTGTTTCCTACAGCTTGGCCTACTTGAAGTTAGAGTTCCGATAAGCCAATATAAAAATATGTAAAGATTACGGATAAAAACCGGCCAAGTGCGAATCAGATTCGCGCACGAAGGGTTCCGTACCATTATCTATAGTAAAAACGGCAAAAAAAAACACGTTTGATGTATGAGTTTTTTAGTATTTGTTATAGCGGCAACAGAAATACATCACCTGTGAAATTTTCAACTCTAACTATCACGTTCATGAGATACAGCCTGGTGACAAACGGACAGACAGACAGACAGACAGCGGAGTCTTAGTAATAGGGTCCCGTTTTACCCTTTCGGTACGAAACCCTAAAAATGAATCACTAATATCGATAAGATAGCAAATAATCAGACATTACACTTGTATACTCAAAAAATCATGAACAAAAGCAAATACTCCAAAACAAAGTACCGAAATAAAGATAGCAAACTGATTATGCTCTACAAAAATAGTTTTAAATCTATTTTCATGTTTGATCAGTATTAAGCTCCCGCACTTGCGTTTGCTTTCAAACTGCTGACTCACATCGGGGAAAATCAATAAATCCCAGTCTGAGGGTTCAACTCAGTGGGATTTCAATAAAGGGTTCACGTGCCCGTGCGTGAATAATAATGAATTACTTCAGCTAGATAGTTCTGTTTTTCAGAAATTATTTGGAAACTAATATATCAGAATTCTAGAAGTTGAACAAAATTGTAGCCTCAACATAATCACGAACCTCAAAAGTAATTTGTTTAATGGTCATTCGAATTCCAAGAACTAACACGCTGTAAAATTGTCTAGATGGAATTATGTATCTCTCTTTTTTTTCGTCACGTTCTTCTCTAATGAAGGTTGTGCCTGACAAACAATTTAGTCGAGTTATTTTCGAGCTGTACGCTTTTCTGTCTTCAGCCTATCTCAGAACGAATTACGTTTAGGTAAAGAACACACCCAAATCAAAAATCTAAAGGGCCCGAAATCCAGAATGAATCAACCTAGAACGTATACCAAATATTAGTGTATTTTATACCTTGAGAAATAATAATAATAATGCTGGACAATCCACACAGCATCATCTAGCCCCAAGCTAAGCAGAGCTTGTGTTATGAGTACTGGATGACTGATATACTTAATACAACACATTACATACATAGATATTTTTTATTATACATAGAAAATACCCAGAACACAATTTGTAGATCGTACAAACATTTATCCCAAGGTGGGAATCAAACCCGCAACCTCCTGCGTCGCAGGCGGACACTCGCCCGCCGCGCCACATCGGTCGTCAAAAATACATAGAAACGAAACAGATCAAATATAAACTCGGAAATATTGTATATGTATGGTACAGAAACAGATACGAACAAATTGTTTACACTATCCGATATAATAAAACAGGATAGCAGCTTTCCGGCTGTGGTAGCAATATAAGTGAATGTTTACAATAACACACTGTTTATACAGACGATCGTACTCCCTTTGAACTCAAATACCTAGAAAGTTATACAAAATTAAGAGATCACAAAACCATGCGCATATAAAATAAAATACGGTGGTGCTAGTAACAAGCAAAGTACATTATAACAAAGTAGAATTTAATAATACTCGACAATCCACACAGCATCATCTAGCCCCAAGCTAAGCAGAGCTTGTGTTATGGGTACTAGATGACTGATATACTTAATACAATACATTACATATATAGATATTTTTTATTATACATAGAAAACACCCAGAACACCCGGAATAAATATTTGCAGATCGTACAAACATTTATCCCAAGGCGGGAATCGAACCCGCAACCTCTTGTGTCGCAAGCGGACATTTTCCCGCCGCGCCACATCGGTCGTCAAAAAAAAAAAAATATATTGTTGCATTACGAAATTACAGAATGTAAAGTGTAATAAGTACAGATCTTGAATTAAACGTCAGAGTTTGGGGCAATTCAGAATAATAATAATAATGCTGGACAATCCACACAGCAGCATCTATTAATCATAATGTACTCAAGCATCAACAGAGTTTATCCAACTTCTTATAATCAATCATCTCTACTTTCCCCGAGTCATAACCTGATTTATATAAGCCATAACCTGATTTATAACCCGGGAGCAAATCGATAATATCGTCACGCACCCAGAACTGAACGAACTAATAATCATCTAACGTATTGGCTAAATTTAAAACTTTCACCATAATTCATTGAGAAATATTGTTACTGTTGTCTGTTGTTCAGGGGAGGTAGCTTTAGTTTCTGAGAGAAAAAGAAATAAATCCAATGAAATCAAATCAATAAGGTCAAATCAAATCAAGTAGATTATACTTACTACCAAAGTTAAATCTCAGAGGATGAATTTGGTTACTCTGTAAAAAAGAAGCACATAAAAATCATTAATTATAAGTTGAAGGTCATCATGCCAGCACACAATGTATAGTAACTTCTCGGGGCAGATAAATAAATAGTATTAATAGCAGAATAATAAATAGCAATGAGCGTAAATACTTCATTGTAAGATATAACACAAAGATGAATTGACAGATGACTATCTACAAGGCCCTTGAGAGATACATCACAATAAGTGATAGAGAATTCAGGAAATTCATTAAAACACTGAAGATAAGGATTCTATGTGAGATGGTTACCATAACTTGAATTGAACAAGTATACAGGCTGTCCCAAAAAATAGTGTCAAGCGGAGTACCCCCTGGAGTACCGGAATCACCGCCATGTTTGTTCTGCGATGTTTCAAAATATTTTTAGTATGTTAAATAAGTTTTGGTAGGCCGAAAATTCTAAAAAATTCAGAAAGAAAATCATAACACGAAAACTATGATAAATCGCGGGGTGATTCGGATACCCCAAGGGGTGCTCTATCTCTGGACTTTAACTTGACACTATTTTTTGGGACAACCTGTATGTGTATTATGTTTCTTGATTTTAATTTTAGATGAAGCGCACCAAAGTACTTTCACATAGCGCACCCGTTTTGGTATGCTTCATTCAGTAGGTACAAATGTTAAGTTTTTATTCTTCGTTGCGCACCAATGAAAATATAGGGTCTAGTGATGGGGTTGATTTTCATCTCAAACTCAACAAGATAACTGAAAAAAATCATATTTCGACACGATTCCGTATGTGTGGGACTTTTGGCAATAATAACGTAACGAATTTGAACGTTTAAGTATGTTTTTATGGTTCATCATTTTAAATTTCGATAATACTGTTTATTACAACCACTTTCACTCAGCGCCATACTTGTTCACCTTCACGTAATATACATGTACAGTCATGTTTGTCACTTTCTCAAATGTACTTGTTTAGTTACAGATCTTACCATGAAATTGTCACAGTGGCAAGACCGCTGTTCGCTGGGTTCAAACTTTTATTTAAAACATCATTATAACATAGCTAAGCTAACTGGGAGTTGGGATATAGAATTTTTTTGTCCGACACCAAACACACTTTTAATATATTTAATTTAAGTAACCTACCCACTTAATTGAATCTATATGTTAAGCAATATGTCAATATGTCAAAGTGTATTGAATTTAAGTCCAAAATTGGACATAGGTCTCTCCTATATTTTTCAAGAAGAACTATCTTAACCCTTTTCACCCAATGACCTTTCGCGATCCTAACAATATCGTCAATCGGGTAATACGTTTCATCTTTCAGTTCGTGATCACCACCTTTATTCCCCAGCAGTTGTAGGTTCCACGAGCTATATGGCCTCATTGCCACTTTAATATAATAATAATAATAATGCTGGACAATCCACACAGTGTCATCTAGCCCCAAGCTAAGCACAGTGAATCTATATTTCTATTTTAGTCACAAATAACTGAACCAAATCGGAAGTGAAATTTCGTGTCACCCAGCTTTTTAGAACTATATAAACACTATAAGTAGGTAAGCTAGATACAAAACTAGATTTCACCTTTGAGTCGTTAGTTTATAATTAACTGCCGACTGTAGTTTTCTTGTACATCATCATTAGCCTTGATTCAAGAAGATTTTAGTACTTTGTCATATTTTTATTGCTTCCGGGGTCATCTTTCCGACGTAAGTGTCATTTTGCCGGATTTTAGTAATCTGAAGCCTAGTTATGACCAATTACAAACGGATACGGTTGCCTCTGATGAGCTACTAGAGTTGTATGATTAACTAGCGACACGTGCGACTTTGCTCGTATGACTTCAACCCCCGCTGTACCCGTTTA
This sequence comes from Electrophaes corylata, assembly GCA_947095575.1. Taxonomy (NCBI): domain Eukaryota; kingdom Metazoa; phylum Arthropoda; class Insecta; order Lepidoptera; family Geometridae; genus Electrophaes; species Electrophaes corylata. Next base: position 2,277,238 of record OX352716.1, on the reverse strand, counting down.
AGAGATTGAGTTTCGAGAATTCCTTTCTTAGTACACTTTTACGCACCAAGACGAATATACCCTAAAAATTTCAAGTCTAGGACCAGTGGTTTAGGCTAATAATAATATGTCTATATGTCAGTCAGTCAGGACAAAAATTCTTATAATCGGTTTGTCCGCGTGAAGTTATTTTTAAATAAACTTTAACCCCCGCTAAACCCGTTTAAGGGTTGAATTTCGGGAATTCCTTTCCTGCAGACCAAGACGAATATACCCCGAAAATGCCAAGTCTCTACGACCAGTACTTTACATACATTTTTTGTACATTGCCTGATATGTTAGTCAGTCAGGACAAAGATTCTTATATGTAATTGGTTAGATTACAGACAATAGATTGGACTGCTTTAGAATGAATCAGCCAGAACTTAGCTTATGCATTCAAGCTGCGTAGTGCATACGTAGCGTCGTTAGATAGATTCTGTCATCATTTACAACTCGGTTTTACGAATGACAACGTGATAAAATAACATTTAGAAGTACTAAAGTCATTTTGAATATGAAAAACGAAAGGTTGAGAACAGTTATTACGGAAAATAGGGCAAACAAGGCTTCTTGATATTCGGACTATATTGACAACTTAGGTTTTTTTTTATACAATTTGCTGACGGAACAAGTATATGGCCCACCTGATGTTAAGAGGTTACCACAGCCTATAACAAAGCATTGCCTTGTAAGTCACGTTAGTTAGGAACGTGCCCTATAATACACTGCTCTGCGTCCATCAACCTGAGACATACAGGTGTTAAGCCAGGTGGTGGCCTGTAATTTCACCGGCACCCACAACCTTCAACCCGGAACACAGCAAGCTGCTTGGCGGCAGAAATAGGCATGGTGGTAGTACTTCCCCGGACGAGCCCTTCACTTAGAGCTCTACTACTACAAAAAAAAATATATCGAAAAATCTTAAAATTTCGAGTTTTGACACGTTTAACCTTATTGTTTGTTGTGCTTATTGTAAGAACCGTGCAACAACCTTACTGCCTTTACATGCTCTGATTCCTGTAGTTTTGCGCCTGCAGTCAAAAGGCAAAGCGTCGTTGCAAAACTTCCAAGCCAAGCCTCAAGGTCTTAGGATATGATGCTGACAATAGTTAATTGTGGCATGACAAATAACGCTATTGTTACCACCAACGTAGCATACGTTTATTTCTGGAAATGCGGAGTTAATTCGCCCACACTAAAAATATGAAAAAAACCGGTCAAGTGCGAGTCGGACTCGAGCACGAAGGGTTCCGTTCCATTGTATGTAATAAAAACGACAAAAAACACTATCCCCGGGTGACATAGGCTATATTACATTTTCAAAAAAAATAGGGATCCTTACCCGTGCGAAGCCGGGACGAGCCGCTAAAATATTATAAAAGAAATTACGGTTATTTGTGTGGTAGGTAGCTCACGCCCATTATGGTCCTAAGCTATAGGCTTAGATCATTTACATGATCTAAGGCTATAGGTACCTATCCAGGTAATGATAGAGTATGCCTAAATGAATGCATGTCCGTGAACAGCAAAGCTAATTAAGTTGTTCTCGAATGTGCTGATAAGCATCTAGGTAGGTATAAGTGCTAGGCGAGTATGAGACGACACCTCATCGAGCCATATTAGTTACTAGCTAAAAGCGCGTGACTTTGTCCGCGTGAAATTATTTTCATACAAACTTCCACCTTCACTGTACCCGTCTAGGTGTTGAAATTCGGGAATTTCTTTCTGAGAACACCTCTACTCACCAAGACAAATGTCCCTAAAAATTTCAAGTTTGCGCGATCATTGATATGGCGGTATGTGTATTTGTCAGTCAGTCAATCAATCAGTCAGGAGAAAGATTCTTATAATTGGCATAGATTTGTAATAATATTTCGTTTCAACTTCATAAAAAGGCACGTACAAAATGACTGTGTAGTATACTTTTAACAGATGTTTTATTCTGTCAATCTCTGGTCGAACTACAAGAAAAGCATGATGGAATTCACATAATTGTTGGAGTTCACAAATACATAAAAAACATGATAATTGAACGACAGGACTTACTCGGTGCTATAAATCACAAATGAGTCATAATTTAATAAAGCCAGTAAGACCTTCCGACGACGCAGTAAACAGAACTCTAAAGCGAATAAACAAGGTAAATAGTGTTTACTTAGATAAATACATAATAAATATTTGAGGACATTTTTACACAACATCATCTAGCCCCAAACTAAGCATGCCTTGTATTTTGGGAACCAGATGACTGATAATACTTAAATATACATTTTTTGTAAATACATACTTAGATTAGAATACAATATAACACCCAGACACAGAACAAACATTTATATTCATCACACAAATGTTTGTTCTGACCCACCACCGCGCAGAAGGCAGGCATACTACGAACTGAGCTGTGACGGCTGTCAAATATAAGGAATATAAATAAGGAAAATAATGAATGTTGTAGAAATTATAAGATGAGTGTATCATTTAGGTTTAGTTACATTTCACTTACAGCTATTCAAAAAGATCTATTTAAAGAGAGAGATAGCTGGAAGGTATAAAAAATATTCAAGGTAAATACCTAAGCTAATATAAAAAGAGTATAGATTTAAGCCAGTGGTGTACGCAAACAACACCAATTCGTATTCCCCAGTCACAAAACACACAAACAAACAATATCAATTATCGCGAACAGAAACCATAAATCAACTGAAAACACTGGGTATGAATGAAATGAAACACTCGAAATGAACAAAGTGGAAATTAAACACAATTTTGTTTTTATGCTACTACTTGTGGTAAAAGCATATGGCCCACCTGATGTTAAGTAACTATCACTTATAACAAAACATTGCGTTGTAGGTCCCACACGTTAGGTACGTGCCCTACGATGCACTACTCTGCTTCCACCAACCTGAGGCATATTATTACTTTGTAAAAGGATCATACAAAAAAACGGTAGGAACCAAGCCGTAAGTTTCTTGCGGGTTCTTCTAGGCTTGGTCGCGAAAAACTGGCGCTTAGATTCACCTAGATTTAAGACGTTTCAAGATGATCCTTGCGGATATTACTGAATAAATGATTTTTGACTTTGACTTTGACCTCATGTGCCTGTAATTTCACCGGCGAACCACAGCAATGCGAGCATCACTGAAATTAGCGGCAGAAATAGGTACGGTGGTAGTACTTCCCCGGACGAGCCCTTTGGCAAAGGGTCTACTACTACTAAAATAAAGTATCAGCAACATCACACAAACAAAAAAGTGCCAATACCAATACACGGAAACTGAATGATGGATTTGCTGGTTTATTAAACTTCCTAGTGACTTACATAACAATACAAAAAACAAGTAGGTACATTCAATGCAACCGAAAGAATACAGTGCGCGCAAAAAACGTGCGTTTATAACCGTAATACATTGTTGCTCATACCTTTCTTCATACAAAAGATCTTGAGTACTTAAAGACCAGAAGAGATCTTCACTATACAGAAACTATTATAGTTATGATGAACTTAATTTTCACCAATTACAAATATAGTTAACATTTATCTTGTTTTTTCATATACAAAATTACAACAGTTCTGTATTTAAATGTAACGCCATTAAAACTAAGGGATTCCCTACACTTATCCAATTTTTTTTACTGAAAACCTTCAATAAAAATGTTTAGCCTTCAGTGGCCATGGAACTATACTTCCTGGCTGTTGCCAAGAATATCCGGGACGACGTCTAGTATATTTAATAGGAACAAAGCTTTGAAACAAAAGAGGCTTAGACGAATGTCTAAGAAAAGATGTTTATGATTTTATCCAACAGTAGCACTAGTATCAGGGACATAGGATTGATTAAATTATATTTGGGCTTTAATAAATTATTCTGTGACAAGTTTTGTGCAATAAAGGATACCGGAAACTATGAGTCAGACCGGTACCAGTTCGGCTTCTTACTCGTATACACAAAAAGCCTTCCAAAGGGTCATTGCCCGTCAACAAAAAGTGGTTCGCTCTCTGTTCTCTTATTGCAAGTAACGGTATTGAGGTGCGAGTGAGGCGCAAAATTTGTTTAGTAGGTGGATCGAACTAATAAGTAATAACCGAACCACAGCATGTTTAGCAATCTCTATTAAGGCTGGCAACACATCATCAGAAAATAACTGTAAGAATATTTAGGATACGAACCGGATGGCTTTCGCCACATTATATCAGGCCTCGCAGACGATAAGAAAATTATCGGACCGAACGTCCACTGTCTGATGCGACGTCAGACAGAAATTTGATGGATCAGAAAATAGAAAGGAGTGTTTTCCATACAACATACTATTCTACACTCCAGACAAACGAAATTTACTTCAGAACTTTCTGTTAGTAGCATATTATCAGAATCAAGAATCAGAATTTTGGTACTGTCACCGTGTGACAAATATATGTGATAACTAGCGAAACGCGCGCGACTTAGTCCATGTGAAGTTATTTTCGTACAAACTTCAACTCGTTTAGGGGTTGAATTTCAGAAATTCCTTTCATAGTGCAATCTCTACGCCCCAAGAGAATACAGCCTGCAAATTCTAAGTCTCCACGACCAGTGGTTTAGGCTGTGAGTTGCCTATATGTCAGTCAGTCAATCAATCACTCAAGACAAAGATTCTTATAATTTAATAAGAGTACCTATGTACGTTACTGTCTACATGGCGAAGTCAAATTTATTCATTGAAGTCCGAAGGACATAGAAACATCTCAAATCAATCTAGGCACCAGTTCTCTTATCGTATCTCCCTTAGACATCATAAATCTTAAATATCAAGGGATTTGAGGAGCCCATCTTAAATTGAATTTCCTACCTCCTTCAAATACTGAACCAACTGCTCAAATAGAATTTGATCTATTAAAGTTCGATCATATCTATTTGAGTATTCCGAAGATGAATAGCTTCTGATTTGTAATTCAATATCATAACATCATTGACTATGGAAATGTATTCGATCGGGAATGTTTACACGATCTTTTCTTCACAGTTGAATTACCTATAATGTATATTGAATCAAACGTCAGAAAAAGGAAACTGAAAGTAAAGTAAGTACTTAAAAACTTCTCAATGTATAAAATAAACATCCTTATTTGGTAGGTAAATGCAAATGCAATTAAACAGAAGCTTTCTGTACTAAATAAATACAAAGAAAATAATTGAAACTGATAATAAATTGGTTCAAAGGAGACCATAGTGCATTGCGTTGTCGATGCGTTGCGAGTTGAAAACAATGAAGCTTTTCAGAACGTTTGCGATTCATACCAACTGGCATATCTGGTACAGTACAACTACATTCCAATAGATGGTAAGGGGAATAAACCTTTATATGCACAAACTAGTGGAAACACTCGCGGTTTTGTAACAAACTTCAACTCCTACACTGTACACCTATAATTCTTTTAGTACACAAATCTACCGAAAAAGTTTAAAAATTTCAGGACAAAGATTCTTACATTTGGTATACTTATAAATTATAGACAAGGTACAGAGGGAAATAGAAATAAAAACTTATTTTTGTTTTAAACCATTTTACATAGAATACGCTCTACAGTCCAGAGGCCAGAGGAACAAAATATGTATAGTCCAATTCAAGTTTCGATCGTGTCAATCTCCAAAAAAATTGTAATCTCAAACGGGCCCAATTTTGACAATCAAATTCTCGTCATTAAAAAAATTACGAGAATTGGACCTCTGCTATAAAACATGCGAGACTGCAATTTAAGCCTGTAATTTAATTTAAGCAATGATAAGTGTGAGTGATAAAAGTGTATGTGAATGTTATCTTTTGTAAAAGTGTGACAAAAACATGACTTATTGAGCCAAAAAAATATTGACTGATTGTGGTCAGTGTATGTCCTGGAATCGGGCACTTGGGTACCTTATCTGAAAATGTCGCGTACTTGATGATACTTTAAAGAGGGTTGGGTTGATGCTTGAAAAGGAGTTGACAGCGATTTATTGATTGTCAGCGACATCGCAACGCTGACTATTAGATTTTACGTCTGGTTCAGAGGATTCAGAGGTAAGATTCGGATAGGTACCTACTCCATTTTATTCTGAAAGAATTTTTACTGGATCAATTTAAATCGTTTTATGATGAGACTAGATATTACCCAACCGTCACAACTCATAGTAGCCGTTCTGCCTTCTGCGCTGTAGGTTGTTGGTTTGATCTTGTGTCAGAACAGAAGTTTCTTGTGTCCGAGTGTTATATTGTATTACTAGCGGTCGCTCGCAGCTTCGCCCGCGTGGCAGTTTTTTTCCCGTTCCGTTCCGTATAGTACGTTTTTATATTATTCACAGTAACTTTTCCTATATTTTAAAGTCAATGTACCTACTGAGAGCATCAACAAAACATACAACCTTGTCAGTTTAGCAGTAAATGATGTACTATCTGTAATAAGTGGATTAGTGTGACCTTGGCCGCGATGTTTTTGCTAATCGCCGTAATTTTCAGCAGCTACCGATAGCTAAATTGTTTCATATTAATTTATTTTCTAGTGTCTGCTACTTGGCACTTTACAACACCTGAGTCTCTCTGTCATATTTAATGTGTTTTGGCACTGAGGACTCCGCCGGGCTAAGTCGTGCAAGGTGGGCAATAAATCGCGCTTGATACGATATATTAGTGCACAAAATCTCTTAGAATACGGACTAAGAGTTTGAAGACTAAAGCCCCAAAGAATATAAAGTCAAACGTTTAAGTCTTCATTCGACAGAACGAAGTGGGTTCGGTACAGGTAGATATAGATAGAGATATCTCTTTTGCACTAGATAACGAGTAGACACAAATTTGTCACGTTGTACATCTTAGCCCTTCAAAACTGGGGTATTGACATATAGTTGCCAATGTTGCCAAAGACTGCGTTACTTATGTATGAGACAAAATCTTTACATATTATTATAATATGTATAATACATACATATTATTATAGTACAGGAAAGCAAATTTAAAGATTTGTACCGTTCCGATGAAGTGGGCACGGGTAAGCTAGTGCATAATAAATTGAAAATGATATGATTACGAACTTGTTTTAAATAATAGGAAGTAGGAACGACAGAACACTACTTGCATGTCACTTCAATTTTGCCTTTTAAGTGTAATGCACCAAATCATACGATGCTAAATGAAGTCGCAGGTAAGTATTGGGTACAATCATGTAGCACTTTTGGTTTCATAAAATTTAGAAGCACTGGTATTTTGTGTGCCTCAATTTAGTGCAATGCACTCATTCATATCATACGAGGAAGCGCAAATAATCGATATACTCGTACTATACTCCTGTCTGTAGATCTAAGGCTGCCAAACATATACAGTGAACACGTGAGGGTGTGGGTGCTGATTGAGTCATTGTGGTCGCAGTTGTGGGAGTCATCTTTCTAGTAACCTGAGACTTATATGGCCACTGGTTTTGTTGACAAAACCGCGGTTCGTGTTTTGTAACTCGCAATTTGATTACTTATAATACTAGTATGCTCCAAAGTATTTATGCAAATTAAGTTAGATTCTGACACTGGAACTTCTGAATATTATATTTGATAAGGATAGGTGCATGGAGTGGTGAGATGTGAGATTGAAAACAACTTTTTTGTTTAAAGCAACAGGAGATTAAAAGGAATACCGATCAATTTCGCGTAGACAGTAGTATCGGGTTCACAACTCTTCACACGGGACTTCGTCTACAATGTTGTAAAAAGTAAATAAAGAGTGTCATACACAAAAATACTAAGCCACTAAGGCGTAATATTCTTGGTGCGTGGAAATGGCGCGGCGGCGGCAGCGGCGGCGCGACGTGACGGCGATGCCTCGATAAGATTCTTTGAGATCCATTTGTCTTTTAAACTTTACCGTCTTTGGGAACCTTTGTGCTATCGGAAGACAAAAAGTAACTGCCTACTTCACACAAAATTGGTAACATAACACTTTTTCTATTGTACTGTGTCAATTTGACCTTGTCTGACGATACGTCATCAGCCTAAATAAGTCCATGCTAAGCATAGGCTTCTTCCTTATTTGGGGGGTTTGCCATACTCATCACACTTGGCAGATGGATTATTGACTTAAAAGGCGGTGGTTTAAAAGGCTTTTCGACACGTAATTTATAACTTAGACTTAGTTCCAACCGACACTTGGGGAATAAATGTTCTTAAATGGTGGCCCCGAACTGGAAGGCGAAGCGTAGGACACTCTCCATCCGATGGACCGACAATATTTTTTGAATGGTAGAAAACTCAAAAGCATGGAAACACATAGAGGAGTCTAGGCCTATGTCTTACGATGGTTTTTTTAGGCTGATGATGATGACCATAGTACCTATTCGTAGATACTTCAGTAAAATAATCTATAGGTGCCTACGTAAGTACCTTAGCAGTTTTATACAAAAAGACTAGATAGGTCATCTACCTATCTAGTATTTTTGTATTAAAACTGCATACAATATCATATAGGGTAGGTAGCTCGTAAGAAGTACCACAGATAAGTATTATGTCTCTTGATCTTAGGACAGTGGGAATAAGTTCAATTGAATAATACCCCCTGTGGCCTCGTGTTAAAAATGCCCATGCCAATCACCCACATCCTGGAACCCACTGTGGGATACAATGTACTTCACCAGATATATATGTACATGATATAACCCACTACATAACTCTGGACTATGCACAGCAGGAATTACCTACCTAACATTGATATGTTGGAGAAGGAATACACGACTTGGAAACCATTTCTAGCAGCGGCAATGAACTTGCACCTTGCCACAATTGGATAATATGAACCGATGGTGCTGTGGCCTTATTGTTACTAAAATGTAACTTTCTTACCAGCTGCTAGTAGAAAGGTCCCAAATGTATGGGCTTATTTTCCTTCCTTAGATACAATCTCACCTGGTGGTGACAATCTAGTCTATAAGATACCTATTCAATCATTTTTTAAATAGATTCAGATTAAAGAGGTCACTACTAACAAAACGCTTGCTTGCTTCTAGGCTAGGTCGCATGGAACTGGTGCTTAGATTCACCTAGATTTAAAGCATTGACTTTGACTGGTGTAAATGGATGTATGTTTAGTAAGGGTGGTTTTTTTCTTCTCAACCAATATTGTCACGCAGTTGGGTCTCCTTTAAAAAAAATTACAGTTGCCTACTGTACAAAGCAGTGGCGGATTTGCAGTCTCGGCCGCCCTAGGCCCCAAGCCATCAGCCGCCCCTTTCTCAGCATCCACCATATACTGCCCTACTAAGCGCAAATCTGGCCGCGCCTAAGTGGCCTTAGGGTAAATCCGCCACTGGTACAAAGTAAATTAATTTAAAACATCATGGTTTTAAACATAACATATTAAACTAAGAGGTGATTAGTAAGGATGATTAGTAAGAATGATAGTTCCGAACATACAACGAACAGAAGTGAAACCAGTCTAAACTTGCTTATCCTAACTCTTGCAGGTTTAATAATATTAGGTATTTAATTCCGCAAATATTATAATAATGAGAAAGTTCATACAAGTACCTAAATAATATTTATGGTTTGACAAGCATTAACTTGTAGGAAAAGCTGGATAGTCTTTGTCATAGCTGAATTTCAAAGTGCTTGTAAACTTTGGTCAAATATTGGAATTGTAGCACCAACTACACGTAAACCTACATGCAAAACACTGTAACATAATAATATCCCATTTCATCACTGAAATAGTGAACAATGAAGCCGCCCTGATAAGCCGGTAACAATGACACAAGCATCACAAATGCATGGGTATACCTACAACAGTAAATAGAAGGCAATGAAACAAGCATCGGACGATATCGTTTCGCCGGAATCCTAACATAAACATGCAATGAAACACATGTTTACAGTAGTAAGTTACCTGGGAATGCAATTAGAAGGTGTCCTGTCCACTTCCCAGGCTGCGAAGAGTTTCATAGGAACAGGTTTCGATGCATTAGTCATCTTTTCGGATTTATTTTTCTCGGTCATCGTAAAAGCACAGTTTTCACAGCACAGCACAAACGTTGGCCACTATTGGCATTGTTGTTTGATCACTGAACACGACACTGCATTCATTTTATTGAAACGGCGCGATAACGGAGCTGGACCTACACGAAAACAATGTTCAACGACGATTTTCATACCGCACGACAGACTGTCGATTGTCGCCAAATGAATGGTCGCGAAATGGGAAACGAACGATACGAGCGAACTAGCATTAGCGAGCCCGAGCGGAGCGAGGTTGACGTTGGCGACTTGGCGTGCATGAGTTCGTTCGGTTCGATACCTACCTACATTACGTTTGACAGTGACACATAACAGCCAGCCAAAATTTAAGTGTTGCCAAATTCCATAGCTCTGTTTGCCGACCATTTTACAGATAAGCTAACTCAATTTCATGCAATGAGATAATCAGATATTCCTCTGATTACTTTATTCACGTGCTGGGTCTAGAAGTGGACGTTATATACTATTGCTAGTTATTGTAGTTTGTTTCCTGCAGTGTACCTATCCAAGACAGTATACGCACTACGGTGAGGCTTGGGACTTCCAGTCTACCAAATGATCATGCTAAATCTATACAAATAAATAAAATTGAAGTGTCTGTTTGTAATATTAAAATAACCGCTTTTACTACACGCATAGGAATGTATATACGATGCATATACCAAAATAGCATTTTCTTTTAATTTTTGTCTGTCTATCTGTTTGTTCCGGGTAATCTCTGAAACGGCTGGACCTATTTCGACGGGACTTTCACTGGCAGATAGCTGATGTAACAAGGAGTAACTTAGGCTACTATTTATCCCGAAAAAATAACGGGAACGGGAAAAAACTGCCACGCGGGCGAAACTGCGAACTTCCGCTATTTTATACCGTATTAACGCCATCTGTTGGCGACATCGAGTACTACTTCAGTTAAGATTTGTAAGTAAAAATGTTTACCGCCCAACGAATTGGGCACGGGTCAGCTAGTCACTAATATAAAAATGAGTATTGACCCAATTTTACGTTTAACTTCAATAGTTTTGGACTAAACTTTGTAGGTAGGTATATAATTTAGATGTTCTCGAGTTTCATCTAGCTGCAGTGCATCCTACCTATGCATTAACAACACAAGTTGTGCGATTTACTTCGCATACTACCTACCCACATGCAGTGAAACACGAATTATTTATAAATTATGATACTATGTGTAAGTTATGGTAGGCAATGGTAAGTTGTTATGCTATGTCATTATTTTTTAATATAATATGTCTACAAAATATAGTTTTACGCTTATAGCAAAATATATCTTTACCTTTCTTTACTTTAAATTAATTCTCAGTGAATGATGTTCCCACTGAATACACTATAAATGTTCCTACCTTAAAGCTTAGGATTATGTAAATTACTTTGATGATTAACCAGAATATCTACGTTCTCAATAATATCACTTACGCAGTAAAACTGTTCCCTAAAAATAACCCTTTATTTAAAAGCTAGCAACTCAAAATATAGGCGTCTGTCAACTGTCAACGATAGATTTAGCTGACATAGCTGTAGCTCTAACTGAAGAAGAAGACAGTTCAAGGCTAACTGTAGTTCACAGAGTAGGTAGGTGGGTACTTTTTAGACTGCTGTGGTTCGAGGTTTGAGAAGAGATAACACAGCAGATTACTTACCTACTCCTAGTCCTAGCCATAAAGTAAGTCCTAGCCTAGCGGACAGAGACATGCTTTTTAGTCCGGACGACGACCAGCGGCCACCGCCCGTGGTGAGTGGTCTCTCTTTCGTTGGAATGAAAATTACTTATTTCAGCATTAAATAAAAAACAGGACTTAATCAACGAAAATAATTTATTAGCTCTTCCTTTTTGGTATAAAAAGGAAGAGCTAGGTATGATAACATTATAACCGATTAAACATAATTACCTAAGTACAGCCGAGGACAAAATCTGAAGTGGGGGTTATAGTTGACAAAAGTGATTCAATGGACACTAGTTAAGGATCTATTTTTATGTCCTTCACGGTCTAGCACGGTGGCTATCATGTTGGTACATTCAATCGTAAAGGCGTGCTGTTCACGATGGCATTGTATTGAGTAAGGGACCCTAAGTACTTGCTCTACCTATCCATACATTGCGATCCCAGTACTTACTGAAATTATTCTAATTTTAATCAGAACCCCAAATCGTGACTATTTTCTGGTTTCTGTTTTGTGTTAGGTAAGCGAATTATTTTTTATGGGGATACTATAAGCGCCCCTATCGGGCGTGTTGAGAACAGTTTGATCTCAATACAAAATCACAACAAAAGCTCGCTTATCCCAAAACTCAGACTCAAGATAAAAAAGTGTCTAAAATAAAAGTAAATATAGTAAAATCTAACTATTAAACCTTATAAAAGGTTTAAAACTTAAATCTACTACTCTAATGAGAAGTATCCACTCATACATGTTATTCAATTCAGTTACTATGACCGCAGATTTGCCCTGACTGTACATAAAATATAAATAACAAAATAAGTAAATTTCTCTAAAGATAGAATAACAAATTCATACACAATGTTTTTTTTTAAAACAATATTCACTAGATGCAATGGCACAAGAAAATCACTTAAAAATCGACCCAACCCTTATAAAATACTTATTTACTTAAACTAAATTTAATTAGACTAGACTAATAACTTGAAGCTTAATTTAAATAAAATTATACACATAAATGAATATTATATATTGAATAGCAATCGTAGGAAGTTCATACTATTATTTTGTATTATTTTATGCTTGTTTTCTATTTTTTGTACTTCTATGGCGCTCATCTATTTTATTTCAATGGGTAATGTAACTTATAGCATAAGGTTTGTGCTAGTTTTATAAAAAAAGCCACTACAAAACGACACTGTATTACAAAACATGGTCCACCATTTTAGACTTGTAATTAAATTCAAATAAATACAGAAATAATGGAAGTAAGTATGTGAACGATGGAAGGAAGTATCAGCCTTACCTTGTTAGGCAGGCTTTGATAGAAATTCGATCAGTTCGATGTCTGGAAGAAAAGCTTAAACTAAAAATTTCAAGGATTTATTCTTGTATTTGAATTAGATCTAAACCAGACCAGTATTGGTTATAAAAATATTTTTACAAAGCTATTATATTAATAACAAAAATGTAGTAGATTGTATGTGTACTGTATTGATTATAGAAGATTACTGTTAAGGCGCGTCCGCTGCGCCAAAATATTTAGGCCACACCTCTTTCTTAAGGCATTGGCGCAAACAATGGCGTAAACATGGCGCAGCAGACCCGGCTTTAGGCTTTCAACAACTTGGTGAGACATAAAGCAGATGGTCCACATGATTAAGCGGTTACCATCACATATAACAAAGTATTGCCTCGCAGGTCACTGCTCTGCGTTCATCAATCTGAGGCATACAGGCAAGCTTCATGTGCCTGTAATTTCATCGGCACCCACACGCTTTAAACCGGAACACAGAAAGCTGCTTGGCGGCAGAAATAGGCAGGGTGGTAGTACTTCCCTATAGTAGTTGTTTGTTCCTGTTTGACCACAACAAATTTAAATCAATTTGAATTTGGCACAGCGAACTTGCATTCTGGAGACACTGGTGTTTCATTTTCCTAAGCTAATTTTATTTGATAGCCTAATATTATAGACGGCCTTGTTATTTCTGAGTAAGTTGAAAGAGACGGCGATATTTTTAGTAATGTCAAATTAGTTTTTGAGAATAAAATATCAGAATGGGCGTCATAGTTTTGGGTTTTTAGCTCCTTCAAACCTTCAGAATGTCGTGTCTTTTTTTTTTGCAAGATTTTTTTTTCGACACTGGGCAATTCTATTAATGCATTACGTATTCTAAACCAACTAAAGAAATCCCCAAAATTATAGCCGTCTCTATTGGATCAGCTTGTTGAGAAGAGGACAGCAACATATTAGAGCTGTCAAGTTTAGGAAAATGAAAGAGCAAATTTGGAACCAGTGAGTTTAAACGGTAAGTAGTCGTGTCCTAGATCAAAGATACTTATTTCAAATAATATTTATAAACACCAATAATTAAATTATATAATATAATACCTATATAATTATAAAAACACCAAAGGTGTAGGTTACATTACAGCCAAAGAGACTGCATAGTCTCTTTCCCTACTAATAAACTCGGCTTAACCTCGAAATAGTTACACCGTGTTTTGTCTCTTTCGATCTCATTTGAATCTTCCTGTCAATGCAAAAGACAAAACACATTGTAACTATTTCAACGGCGAGTTTATACGTACCAGGGTAAATATTTAACCAGTTATATTGTGTAAGATGTAAAAAAACCAAAAAGCATCACTACTTGAATCCCCAATCACAATAGATATCCCCTTAGATCTCTTAGTACCTACCATGTTAGGTACAAGATTCTTCGAGGATGTCTAAGGGTAGTCAGAGGTGCATCCAGATATTATATACCCACATTTTGCAGAAGTTGTTGTTGTTGTTGGTTCCTTACGTGATAGGTCGCAAGCTTATTTAGCTATACTAACTGTAAGATGTGGGTAGATATAGTTTACTCATTTCACAAAAGCGTACCCAACTTTTGTGTAGTTATTAGGAAACAAAATGCAATGATTCACCCGCCTTAATGGATGCAAAGGGTGTAGATGAGTTTCACTTGGCGACTTCAGGAGGGCAATCGGGTTGAGAAGAAGGATGAGCGGCGCGGAAAGCAGGATGGTGTTCAAGTTCCCGATCAATGCGTAGGATTATCGGGTACGGACGCAGGTCCACGTGGAATCTGGAATTTCATAAAAAGTAGTTAGGTAAAATAAAAAAATATCTATGTAGTTAATGTATTGTATTAAGTATCAATCATCTAGCATCCATAACACTCTGCTTAGCTTGGGGCTAGATGATGCTGTGTGGATTGTCCAGCATTATTAATATTATATTATTATATAGAAAAATCAATTGGTGCACGACCGGATTCGAACCCACGACCTTAAGATTAGAAAATTAGGTCACGTGACCACCGGTGCTCTTCAATCAATTGCAGCTATAATCAATCGAAGGATTCCATCACAATTTTCGATTTTACTTGGAATGTCAATCACTACTATTAGAAAAAATAAAGATCTTAGACCATAATATAGAAATAGAAAATATTCATTGACACCACACAAAACAATTCAAAAAAACACATAGTAGATATAAAAATAAAAAGGAAAGTGGCGAAAAAAGGCATCCACTCAGCATATGCCAAAGAGCGCAATGGCTCATATGGCGCTGGTTTTCAGTGGCAGGGATATCGCAGGGTGTTTCCATTTACTGACTATGCTGAAGTCTCTACCACATACCTTCTAGCATTAAACACCTGCGGAACCAGACAGCAGTCAGCCAAGGTAATCTCATCTCCCACACAGTACTTCCCAGCGCAGCCTGACAGCAACTTCTCCGTAGCACGGAACCCTCGCATTATCCAGTGCTGCGCCCATTCCTTTTTCTTCTCTTCTCCAACATGGATGAGGACTATGAGATTCTGGAGAGGCTGGATGCCTGAAGCGATCACCTGAAACATGACAGTTCAGGTGTCAGAACCTGGTTTTTGTCTGATCGAGTGTGTGGGGTTAAGTAAGTAGGTACTCAGGAGGTAGGTAGGTAGACAGGTTTGATCCAGGAGGAATTTCTATAAGAACACCTAAATAGGAAAAAGAGAGTTTAGTAGAATTTAAATAACTAAATATGTTTATTTTTATCCTCTGATTTGTTTAAGTTTTTGTTTTTTAGTCAGGATGATTGATGTTATATCTATTGTTTAGTTTAAACAGTAAGTAAATGCGCACTACCCCCATGTTATTCCTACTACACAAAGGTTAGCTGGTAGATAATGCAATGTAGCATTAAGTTCGCCTATATGTACTTTTATTTTAAGTTGTGCAATAAAGAATTTTCTATCTATCTATCTATCTAAATATTTGTGGACATTTTTACTGCAATTATATGTATCCAGACCATATATGGGAACCTTGTCTCGTCTACCATTCCCTGTTCCCTTTTTTTTCTATACCAGGACCACACAATTCATACATCCACAAACCAGTACAAAACATAGATTAAGTGATGATTGTGATTAGACCTAATGTTTAAAAAGTTTTAGGGCGTATGCGTCTTGGTATGGAAGGTCTTAGACGAGTGGAGGTGTAGTAGTGTAGAAAGGAATTTCCAAAATTCAACTCTTAAACAAATATAGTGGGGGTTAAAGTTGAGATGTAGTTGTTGAGAAGTACTACCACCATGCCTATTTCTACCGCCAAGCAGCTTGCTGTGTTTCGGTTTGAAGGGTGGGTGGGAGCCATCTGTTTGATCCATCAACAAGTTGTATAAAAAAGAAGCTTTAAAGTCGTGCGGGTGATTTACTAGAATAATAGGACAATAGACATCTGTCACCTATCAGCCTTCAGTAGTCTAGGTTGTAGGTTCAATTCACATAAAGAACAAAGATGTATTCTATCTACTATCTGGTCTGGTCCAGGCTTTGCTTAGTTTAGGGCTAGGGGCCTTGTGAAAATGCCTGTTAATATCGTGATTCTTAAAAGGTCTGATAACTTGCCTCACAAATCTCACGAACTTTGGCCCTCTTGAAACAGTCATCGGGCATAAGTGGCCTCTGTGGCCTTGTCTCGTCCAAGTAATGCATTATACTTAGTGACTCCACTAAAGTATGCCCATCTGAAACATAAATTAATTATTTAACAATTGTAGGCAAACATTTGACCCCAATCTTGTCTAATGTTAAGTGAGATTATGTACCCATTCCTACTCCTATTGAGAAAAACAACATGCAGGCAACCAATTCTACTCTTAGGCTGTTCTCATAACAAAATAAGGCAAAGAGCTTGGTGTGGATAGATATGTCGACCATACTTGGGTGTCCTCTATTGTGTTGTAAGTGTTAATGTAAAATGTTTTTTTTTTTTTTAATACAATCCACACAGCTTCATCTAGCCCCAAGCTAAGCAGAGCTTGTGTTATGGGTACCAGATGACTGATATACTTAATACAATACACTACATACATAGATATTTTTTATTACACATAGAAAATACCCAGAACACCCGGAATAAATATTTGCAGATCGTACAAACATTTATCCCAAGGCGGGAATCGAACCCGCAACCTCCTGCGTCGCAGGCAGACATTCGCCCGCCGCGCCACATCGGTCGTCAATGAGTCAATGAGTTAGACTCAGGCCCGCTAGCACAACCATCACTAAATAACACAACTCAGTTAGTAATAGCTCTGCCTTCTGTGCTGTAGGTTGTAGGTTTGATCCCCACCGAGGACAAACATTGGTGTGATGAACACAGATGTTTGTTCTCATTTGGGTGTTATATTGTATTCTAAGTATGTATTTACAAAAAAAACATATACATATTCAATCAGTCATCTGGTTTCCATAGTACAAGCTATGTTTGATACTAGGTGATGTTGTGTACACTGTCTACAGATATTTATTGATTTATTATGCATGTAACACTAAACATGTTTATCTTGGTAACCTGATTAGCTAAATAAAATTAAAACAGATTGTTGTGCAAGCAGGCCTTAGTATTGTCATTGTGGTATTTATTTATGACCAAATTTTACAACAAAATATAATTACAAACATAAAGGCAAAGTCAAAAATCATTTATTCAGTAATATCCGCAGGGATCATCTTGAAACGTCTTAAATCTAGGTAAATCTAAGCGCCAGTTCCTCGCGACCAAGCCTAGGAGAACCGGCAAGAAACTTACGGTTTGGTTCTTATTTATTTATTTATGCTAAATGGTCATGATCTAACTTACCTATACAAAGTGAAGGGACTTGTTCCATAGGATTGACTTCTCTGTACTCATTACAATGTTGCTCACCACCTCCTTTGATGAGACTTACTGCCTTTATGTCATACGGTATTTCCTTGAGGTTAAGTGCAATCCTCACTCTCCATGAGCATGAGCTTCGCCAGTATGAATAAAGTACTGGCTGGTACCGGAAAAAGGTAACAGTAATTATAATTATATCATTGATATGATAAATAATAAACAACAAATGGTGGTAAGACTTATGAATGCATGGGTATTGTGTAATTTTATTTGTGTTTCCCAAAATATAGCATAGTAGGCTCATATCTATCCAATCAATCCCCAGACTAGAAAATATTACCGTTTCCAGCTGATATGAAGGTATAATTTACTTGCCTTTTCAACAATATCACCCATTTTCAATTGAACCCTTTAGATATTGAAACTACAGTATATACGTCCCTGCGCACTAAATCTATGTGACAAATATAAAGCCGGATATATGACTGGTATAATTAAATAACGAGAAACACCGGTATGTAAATAAACTTGATATAATTCATGTAGAAAACTAGGCAACAGACTTGTTTCAGACTTACTTTGGCCATGGCTGGAATATGACCGTTATACTTGGAGTAGTAAGCAATTTTGGCGGCGTTTTTGGCTTTATTGAATATATTTCACAAATTTCGAGAAAATATTAAATTTGCGAAGTTAAAAAGATTTTTACAAGAGCGCACAAACAAACTATCAAAATTCAATTCAATTAAAGGGGAGGGGGACAGGCGAAGAGATGAAGCAGGTAGTGATGCATGCTTGTAAATAATATTTACCCAAAACCCTTGCCATGACAAACTCCTACAAATGTATCGAAAAAGTATCTTTTTTCAGTGCAATTGATACAGGTAGCTACGTAGCTGGGTAGTAAGTATGTACCCACCCATAAATCAATATTATTTTATGTACACTAGGTACTAATACTTTTGAGATTAGGTAAGTACTATGCACTACGTAATAAATAAACCAGTATGAAAACGTACCTACGTACGTTTTCAAATCTCCATACTGGTTTATTTATTACGTTCATAATATTTATGTAGTATATACACATGGCTATTTTACCTTCAGTAATCTCAAATATTTACAAAGTTGCAATCAATGTTGTAGGTAGTAGAGGAAAAGGCTGCGACTTTCAGTCTATAAAAAAGTACTCTGTGGCTGCGACTACACATGCTTTTTTGCTTGTGACGTCTATCTGGTTCATTATAACAGAGCGAGTAAAGTAGGTTATGGTGAATAGCAAGGTTAGTTATGTTTCAAATAGTGTCCCACTAGCTGATCACATTATTTTCACAAAGTAAAATTCACATAGCATTATAAATTTGTCCAATAACTTGGGGGAAAATATATTATAACCACCAGTTTTAGTGGAAAATCGACTGAGTTGGCAGCACTGTTACCGGCAGCCTATATAATTATCTCTTGCTTACATTAGCCATTCATTCGTTAGTAGTACCTACTCACTCACTCACTTTACTGTCTGTCAAAACCAGTGCTACGTCACTGCCACTATGCAGGCTCTTCGTGTCCGTCAGAACAGCAGGTACCTAGCTCCAATCGTGTTTTCGATATTGCAAGCATTTAGTCAATTTCTCGACAGTTCATATTTTCATAATACTAGAATTTGTCACCTCATATTTTGGGATATTTTCATATAAATACATTACCTGCTGTCTTGACGCTTCCTCAGCAGGTAACTCTCTTAATCACAGCGATCACTGCACCTTTTGCACTGCTTCCTATGTCAGCATTTAGTCATGCATTTGTCAATTTCACATACCAAGTTTCATCAAATTTGGTTTAGTAGCAACGGAGATATTACGATGTGTTTATTTGAAAATTTAACGGACGCTATGTGCCATTTTGAGGTTATTTTCAGCCAAAGTAATTTCACTTGAATCGAGTCACCTGCAGCTTATTTCCAAGAAATAGTTATACCGACGGATTCTTTAGAATTTTATCTTTCAGATAGCAGTCCAACATCGTAGCTTTCTAGTGTTTTTATCCTAATAAAACCATATATACAGTTTACATGCCAATATGTCCAAAGTGCAGTGCAAAGTGATACTAGGATAGGGATACTAAACTTCATAGAATAAATCATACGACAGAAATGTATAAGTCAGACACAGTATTTCCAGCTTTTAAAACAAGATTAAAGTATTCATCATCATCATTTTAGATAAGTTCACAGCTTATTTCCATGATTAAGATATGTCGATGGATTCTGATACACGGGTACGTGGCCAGTAGCACTGACCTGACACACCATGCCAAGCTAGCGAGGGTTGCTCACAGTACGTAACATGGCTGCATGACGATTGTTTCTGCCTCTCCGATATGCTGTGTGTGACTTACCGCCATGTCGATACCTACCTTATGATTTAAAATTCAAAATGGCGGAAGCGAATGATGGTATAAAAACTGACATGGGGGTCTTCTTTCTATTGATTTGGGGGTGCTACTTATGAATATGTGGTCAGATTTAAAATTCAAAATGGCGGGTGCAAATTATGGAATAAAAAAATGACCTGGGGGTCTGTTTTGACTACTCTGAGGGTACTGATTATGAATATCTGGTCAGAGTTGAAATTCATAATGGCGGGTTCAAATGATAGAATAAAAAACTGACAAGTGGGTCTTTTTCGACTGATTTGGGGGTGCTAATTATGAATATGTGGTCAAATTTAAAATTCAAAATGGCGGGTGCAAATGATGGAATAAAAAACTGACATGGGGGTCTTTTTTGACTAATTTGGGGGTGCCGATTACGAATATCTGGTCAGATTTGAAATTCAAAATGGCTGGTGCAAATGATGGTACAAAAAACTGACATGGGTGTCGTTTTCGACTGGTTTGGGGGTGCTGATTACGAATATCTGGTCAGATTTGAAATTCAAAATGGCGGGTGCAAATGATGGTACAAAAAACTGACATGGGTGT
Organism: Electrophaes corylata; assembly: GCA_947095575.1. Lineage (NCBI taxonomy): Eukaryota > Metazoa > Arthropoda > Insecta > Lepidoptera > Geometridae > Electrophaes > Electrophaes corylata. Next base: position 2,256,392 of record OX352716.1, on the reverse strand, counting down.
CGTTTTCGACTGGTTTGGGGGTGCTGATTACGAATATCTGGTCAGATTTGAAATTCAAAATGGCGGGTGCAAATGATGGTACAAAAAACTGACATGGGTGTCATTTTCGACTGGTTTGGGGGTGCTGATAACGAATATCTGGTCAGATTTGAAATTCAAAATGGCGGGTGCAAATGATGGTACAAAAAACTGACATGGGTGTCGTTTTCGACTGATTTGGAGGTGCTGATTACGAATATCTGGTCAGATTTGAAATTTAAAATGGCGGGTGCAAATGATAGCACAAAAAACTGACATGGGTGTCGTTTTCGACTGGTTTGGGGGTGCTGATTACAAACATCTGGTCAGATTGAAATTCAAAATGGCGGGTGCAAATTATGGAATAAAAAAATGACCTGGGGGTCTGTTTTGACTACTCTGAGGGTGCTGATTATGAATATCTGGTCAGAGTTGAAATTCATAATGGCGGGTTCAAATGATAGAATAAAAAACTGACGTGTGGGTCTTTTTCGACTGATTTGGGGGTGCTAATTATGAATATGTGGTCAAATTTAAAATTCAAAATGTCGGGTGCAAATGATGGAATAAAAAACTGACATGGGGGTCTTTTTTGACTAATTTGGGGGTGCCGATTACGAATATCTGGTCAGATTTGAAATTCAAAATGGCTGGTGCAAATGGTGGTACAAAAAACTGACATGGGTGTCGTTTTCGACTGGTTTGGGGGTGCTGATTACGAATATCTGGTCAGATTTGAAATTCAAAATGGCGGGTGCAAATGATGGTACAAAAAACTGACATGGGTGTCGTTTTCGACTGGTTTGGGGGTGCTGATTACGAATATCTGGTCAGATTTGAAATTCCAAATGGTGGGTGCAAATGATGGTACAAAAAAATGACATGGGTGTCGTTTTCGACTGGTTTGGGGGTGCTGATAACGAATATCTGGTAAGATTTGAAATTCAAAATGGCTGGTGCAAATGATGGTACAAAAAACTGACATGGGTGTCGTTTTCGACTGGTTTGGGGGTGCTGATTACGAATATCTGGTCAGATTTGAAATTCAAAATGGCGGGTGCAAATGATGGTACAAAAAACTGACATGGGTGTCGTTTTCGACTGATTTGGGGGTGCTGATTACGAATATCTGGTCAGATTTGAAATTCCAAATGGCGGGTGCAAATGATAGTACAAAAAAATGACATGGGTGTCGTTTTCGACTGGTTTGGGGGTGCTGATAACGAATATCTGGTCAGATTTGAAATTCAAAATGGCGGGTGCAAATGATGGTACAAAAAACTGACATGGGTGTCGTTTTCGACTGATTTTGAGGTGCTGATTACGAATATCAGGTCAGATTTGAAATTTAAAATGGCGGGTGCAAATGATAGCACAAAAAACTGACATGGGTGTCGTTTTCGACTGGTTTGGGGGTGCTGATTACAAACATCTGGTCAGATTGAAATTCAAAATGGCGGGTGCAAATGATGGAACAAAAAACTGGCATGGGTGTCGTTTTCGACTGATTTTGGGGTGTTATTTACGAATATCTGGTCAGATTTGAAATTCAAAATGGCGGGTGCAAATGATGGTACAAAAAACTGACATGGGTGTCGTTTTCGACAGGTTTGGGGGTGCTGATTACAAACATCTGGACAGATTGAAATTCAAAATGGCGGGTGCAAATGATGGTACAAAAAACTGATATAGGTGTCGTTTTCGACTGATTTGGGGGTGCTGATTACGAATATCTGGTCAGATTAGAAATTCAAAATGGCGGGTGCAAATGATGGTACAAAAAACTGACATGGGTGTCGTTTTCGACAGGTTTGGGGGTGCTGATTACAAACATCTGGACAGATTGAAATTGAAAATGGCGAGTGCAAATGATGGTACAAAAAACTGATATGGGTGTCGTTTTCGACTGATTTGGGGTTGCTGATTACAAATATCTGGTCAGATTATAAATTCAAAATGGCGGGTGCAAATGATGGTACAAAAAACTGACATGGGGGTCTTTTTTGACTAATTTGGGGGTGCCGATTACGAATATCTGGTCAGATTTGAAATTCAAAATGGCGGGTGCAAATGATGGTACAAAAAACTGATATGGGTGTCGTTTTCGACTGATTATATTCGTAATTAACACCCCCAAACCAGTCGAATACGACACCCATGTCAGTTTTTTGTACTATCATTTGCACCCGCCATTTTGAATTTCAAATCTGACCAGATATTCGTAATCGGCATCCCCAAATTAGTCAAAAAAGACCCCATGTCAGTTTTTTGTACCATGATTTGTACTCGCCATTTTGAATTTCAAATCTGACCAGATATTCGTAATCAGCACCCCCAAATCAGTCGAAAACGACACCCATGTCAGTTTTTTGTACCATCATTTGCACCCGCCATTTTGAATTTCAAATCTGACCAGATATTCGTAATCAGCACCCCCAAATCAGTTGAAAACGACACCCATATCAGTTTTTTGTACGATCATTTGCACCCGCCATCTTGAATTTCAAATCTGACCAGATGTTCGTAATCAGCACCCCCAAATCAGTCGGAAACGACACCCATATCAGTTTTTTGTACGATCATTTGCACCCGCCATTTTAAATTTCAAATCTGACCAGATGTTCGTAATCAGCACCCCCAAACCAGTCGAAAACGACACCCATGGTAGGTTTTTGTACTATCATTTGCACCCGCCATTTTTAATTTCAAATCTGACCAGATATTTGTAATCAGCACCCCCAAATCAGTCAAAAACGACACCCATGTCAGTTTTTTGAACGATCATTTGCACCCGCCATTTTGAATTTCAAATCTGACCAGATATTCGTTATCAGCACCCCCAAACCAGTCGAAAACGACACCCATGTCAGTTTTTTGAACGATCATTTGCACCCGCCATATTGAATTTCAAATCTGACCAGATATTCGTTATCAGCACCCCCAAACCAGTCGAAAACGACACCCATGTCAGTTTTTTGTACCATCATTTGCACCCGCCATTTTGAATTTCAAATCTGACCAGATATTCGTAATCAGCACCCCCAAATCAGTCGAAAACGACACCCATATCAGTTTTTTTTACCATCATTTGCACCCGCCATTTTGAATTTCAAATCTGACCAGATGTTCGTAATCAGCACCCCCAAATCAGTCGAAAACGACACCCATATCAGTTTTTTGTACCATCATTTGCACCCGCCATTTTGAATTTCAAATCTGACCAGATATTTGTAATCAGCACCCCCAAACCAGTCGAAAACGACACCCATGTCAGGTTTTTGTACTATCATTTGCACCCGCCATTTTTAATTTCAAATCTGACCAGATATTTGTAATCAGCACCCCCAAATCAGTCAAAAACGACACCCATGTCAGTTTTTTGTACCATCATTTGCACCCGCCATTTTGAATTTCAAATCTGACCAGATATTCGTAATCAGCACCCCCAAACCAGTCGAAAACGACACCCATGTCAGTTTTTTGTACCATCATTTGCACCCGCCATTTTGAATTTCAAATCTGACCAGATATTCGTAATCAGCACCCCCAAATCAGTCAAAAACGACACCCTTGTCAGTTTTTTGAACGATCATTTGCACCCGCCATTTTGAATTTCAAATCTGACCAGATATTCGTAATCAGCACCCCCAAATCAGTCGAAAACGACACCCATGTCAGTTTTTTGTACCATCATTTGCACCCGCCATTTTGAATGTCAAATTTGACCAGATATTCGTTATCAGCACCCCCAAACCAGTCGAAAACGACACCCATGTCAGTTTTTTGTACCATCATTTGCACCCGCCATTTTGAATTTCAAATCTGACCAGATATTCGTAATCAGCACCCCCAAATCAGTCGAAAACGACACCCATGTAAGTTTTTTGTACCATCATTTGCACCCGCCATTTTGAATTTCAAATCTGACCAGATATTCGTAATCAGCACCCCCAAATCAGTCAAAAACGACACCCTTGTCAGTTTTTTGAACGATAATTTGCACCCGCCATTTCGAATTTCAAATCTGACCAGATATTCGTAATCAGCACCCCCAAATCAGTCGAAAACGACACCCATGTCAGTTTTTTGTACCATCATTTGCACCCGCCATTTTGAATGTCAAATCTGACCAGATATTCGTTATCAGCACCCCCAAACCAGTCGAAAATGACACCCATGTCAGTTTTTTGTACCATCATTTGCACCCGCCATTTTGAATTTCAAATCTGACCAGATATTCGTAATCAGCACCCCCAAATCAGTCGAAAACGACACCCATGTCAGTTTTTTGTACCATCATTTGCACCCGCCATTTTGAATTTCAAATCTGACCAGATATTCGTAATCAGCATCCCCAAACCAGTCGAAAACGACACCCATGTCAGTTTTTTGTACCATCATTTGCACCCGCCATTTTGAATTTCAAATCTGACCAGATATTCGTAATCGGCACCCCCAAATTAGTCAAAAAAGACCCCCATGTCAGTTTTTTATTCCATCATTTGCACCAGCCATTTTGAATTTCAAATCTGACCAGATATTCGTAATCGGCACCCCCAAATTAGTCAAAAAAGACCCCCATGTCAGTTTTTTATTCCATCATTTGCACCCGCCATTTTGAATTTTAAATTTGACCACATATTCATAATTAGCACCCCCAAATCAGTCGAAAAAGACCCACACGTCAGTTTTTTATTTTATCATTTGAACCCGCCATTATGAATTTCAACTTTGACCAGATATTCAAAATCAGCACCCTAAGATTAGTCAAAACAGACCCCCAGGTCAGTTTTTTATTCCATAATTTGCACCCGCCATTTTGAATTTTAAATCTGACCACATATTCATAAGTAGCACCCCCAAATCAATCGAAAGAAGACCCCCATGTCAGTTTTTATACCATCATTCGCTTCCGCCATTTTGAATTTTAAATCATAAGGTTGGTATCGACATGGCGGTAAGTCACACACAGCATATCGGAGAGGCAGAAACAATCGTCATGCAGCCATGTTACGTACTGTGAGCAACCCTTGCTAGCTTGGCATGGTGTGTCAGGTCACGCTACTGGCCACGTACCCGTGTATCAGAATCCATCGACATATCTTAATCATGGAAATAAGCTGTGAACTTATCTAAAATGATGATGATGAATACTTTAATCTTGTTTTAAAAGCTGGAAATACTGTGTCTGACTTATACATTTCTGTCGTATGATTTATTCTATGAAGTTTAGTATCCCTATCCTAGTATCACTTTGCACTGCACTTTGGACATATTGGCATGTAAACTGTATATATGGTTTTATTAGGATAAAAACACTAGAAAGCTACGATGTTGGACTGCTATCTGAAAGATAAAATTCTAAAGAATCCGTCGGTATAACTATTTCTTGGAAATAAGCTGCAGGTGACTCGATTCAAGTGAAATTACTTTGGCTGAAAATAACCTCAAAATGGCACATAGCGTCCGTTAAATTTTCAAATAAACACATCGTAATATCTCCGTTGCTACTAAACCAAATTTGATGAAACTTGGTATGTGAAATTGACAAATGCATGACTAAATGCTGACATAGGAAGCAGTGCAAAAGGTGCAGTGATCGCTGTGATTAAGAGAGTTACCTGCTGAGGAAGCGTCAAGACAGCAGGTAATGTATTTATATGAAAATATCCCAAAATATGAGGTGACAAATTCTAGTATTATGAAAATATGAACTGTCGAGAAATTGACTAAATGCTTGCAATATCGAAAACACGATTGGAGCTAGGTACCTGCTGTTCTGACGGACACGGCTCTTCCGCAGTCTCGTCGAGCCCGGTCATTGAATAACCATGGAAACACAATCCGGGCAATTAATCATGGAATGCGTAGGTTAGCCTGAAAATGACCTGTACTAATGGCCACGAAATCCATGGTCGTTGACACGTGTCGGGGTGCATGACCTGAGAATACACTAAAATGTACACCAAGTCCTAGCTGCGCTGTACGGGGCTTTGCATTTCATGGTTGTGAAATCACGTGACCAGTCTTGTCGTCTCGTAGGTTAGGTAGGTATCACCTACTATTTATTAATCTATGCCATTGCCAATTTGGCTATAATTATTTAGGTACCTACTTTGCTTGGTGCGTCGTTCCTAGTGTGATTTTAACGAAACGGAACAAACAATTGATTGAATTGAACTCAATTTGAATTCGGATTGCACCTTCACCACAATAAAACATGGGAAAAAATAAAAAAGGACCAAGGGCGAATGTCTTCAAAGTTGCAGGTGCAAAAAGCCTCAGGAAAACCAAAGCGAAAACTGTAAATCTTGGACTTAAAAATGCAAGTAACCTAGACATTCTGTTAAGTTATTTATATATAGACAGTAACGCGGTAACCTCAACAACAATAAAAATGTGTAGGTATGTTTAAATAATTTTGATATTTTTTAAATTGTTACAGATTAAACAGAAAGTATCAGAAATGGACAAGGAATTCATAGAGATCAGTGAAACTCCTAAACCAGCTGCGCCTAAGTCTGCATTGTCAAAGCCTAAAGCTCCCAAAAAACAACCTCAGGCTGTATCCAAAGAAGAAGTAGCAAAAACTGTGGATCAAATAGACAAAATGGATTTATAGTATCGAGGGAATAGAAGTAAGGTTATTGTTTCAATTTTACTTAGAGTTATATTTCTATCTACAATAATAAGCTGTTGAACAAATTTTTATCTTTGTTATTTTTCGCGATCGGTTCTCCGAACTATGAGCAGGTTTGTTGTGAGTGGTGTGGTTTGCAGGATGAGTGGTCCAAGGACCTCTTCTTGCTTTCACAAATCACAAACATCTAGACAGAACAAACATTGATGTTCATCACATAGATGTTTGTACTCGGTAGAGATTAAACCCACCACCTACAGCATGGAAAAAAGAGCTACTTCTTACTAAGCTAGGAGGCTAGTTAAATAAACAATTATTTTACAAAACCCTTGGTAGGTAGAACAACAAATCTACTGATTGGTGCTATACATTTTTGATAACATAATTTTTTTATTATTTAATAACATAAATTTGATTCTAAAGCTTTGGTCCTAAATTAACTCCTTGTGCCATTCCTACAAGAATTGTCTCTGTTGACTAGGTAGGTATATACTATTTCTCCGGTTTCTGAATTATTTATATATACAGTGTCAAAAGACATCACACAACTGAAGGTGTATTATGAGAAAGACTGATACCAGGACTTTATTTATAAGGCTAATATATATACAAGAATGAGGCTAACTTTTTCGTTAAGTCCAAAATACATAGGATCAACAAATAGGTAAACGGGGAAAAATAAAGAACAAGAACTAACAGAAACAGGTAATTATCGGTCTTTTATTGTTAAACTTTAACAAAAATAACATTATCAAACACTTAATATGCTAAAACAGTTGAGTTAAAGACTAGTTAAAAATGACTGATATTAAAGTTTTCTTTCAAAATGAAAACAGCTTTCGTTTTACGTAATTTTATTACGAAAGAAAGAGATGTGCTTTGAAAGTATTTACTAGAAGTGCTAGTACATTGTTCATGTCTACCTAGTGAAATGCACAAGAACAACATCTAGCTAATAGTTAGAAATGCATGAATCATAGAAAAATACCGCCACAAACCGAAAAACGCTAGACAACTCTTGTAGAATACAGAAAAGTGCTAGAAAATGATCGATGGTCTTTGAATTTCGGCTGCTAAGTATTTCTGTTAATGGTGATTTAGAAAAATAGATGCTTTTGTATTATTTTAGTTTATTCCTCGTCAGTTAGATCGGGCTCTGCTTTTTCGTCTTCACTGACGTCAGCCGCGTCTTCGGCTTCGGGAGTAGCTTCAACGGGGGCTTCAGTTTCGACTTCAGTGTCAACTTCCGTGTCTGCTTCTGGTGTTATTGGCTCCTCAACAATTGGTTCAGGCTCAGCGGCTTGTGTTTCACTGGAAAACATGTAACATATTTAGTGGACTTGTCTTACCTATTTATGGTAAATTAACCCTAAAACCCTACCATGGTACCTATTCATGGTAATTTAAACGTAGGTTTGTTTTGTATCTATGTTATTAAAATAATTATTTTAGAAGTTAATTTGACGAGATATATTTTAGGCACTGTCACCATAAGTAACGACAGCGTCTGACTAATACTCTGTTCCTTTATTCTACAAATAACCGCAGTGCTAGGTACTAGCGGATGCTCGTAGAATAGAATAATAGAGTATAGAAACGGCATAAGTAAAAAACGTGAACAACATGTGGGCAAACCTGGAAAGGCTAAAGACATTTTCTTAGGTTTCCGAGGAAATTACCTGACTTCAGCCTCAGGAACCTCAGCAGTGGAACCACTATGCGAGAGTTCCTCAAGTCGGACTGCGGCGAGTTCTGACTCTTGCCTTGCGATTTCGGCTAATTCAGCAGCCTGGAACAAAATTACCCTGTTATTAATGTGAATACCTACGCGATTTCTGTTATTTTTCTGTGCCGCCTATAAAGCACGTTGATTTCAGAATTGAAAGTGCATTCGACCTAGGTATTAGAAACGGCACTGATTTCATTTACGTTGAAGATGTTCGGCAAAAAGTAAAACTTGAAACATTTTCTGTCTACGCTTCTTCTACTCAACCTCGTCTCTTCTTCAGTGAGTAGAAATGAGCTACGTCGTCGTAATTGTCGTGGCTGTATCCTAAACGAATGTGGTATTCGAAAGTTAGTCTTACCTGCCGTGCAAGCTCTTGTTCTTTTTCCTCTTCAGCTTGTTTCTCAAGTTCCTCCAACCTCGCGAGCTCCTCTTGTCTCCTCTGTTCGGCTTGCCTTTCTTCTTCTAGTGCGGCCTCTTCTGCTGCCAACTTAGCCGCTTCTTCCGCCAATTTTGCTTCTTCTGCCAATCTCGCCTCTTCCGCTAATCTTGCCTCATCAGCCAATCTGGCTTCTTCTGCAAGGCGAGCCTTTTCGGCTCTTTTAGCTCTTTCTGCAAGCCTGAGTTCCTCAGCCTTGCGAGCCTCTTCAGCTAAGCGAGCTTCTTCCTCTGCTAAGCGAGCCTCTTCAGCGATTAGGGCTTCTTCAGCTAGGCGAGCTTCCTCTTCGGCTTTTAACGCATCTTCTTCAGCTTTACGTTTGGCAGCTTCTGCAGCACGGGCTTCTTCTTCGGCCCTCTTTTCAGCGGCTTCACGCTCAGCCTGAAAATATATGAAATACAGTTTAACGTTAAGTGTCATGTTGCTGTATCTAATTTGTGGTATAAAAAGTAATACATATTTACCTGGGCCTTGCGTTCAGCTTCACGTTTCGCCTCTTGCTTTAAAGCTCTGAAATAAATAAAGAACATTAGCCTCCTATATATATATGTATAAACTTTGGTTTATTTTCTATTAGATTCGTGTCTTACTTTTCTTCAGCGGCACGAGCTTCTTCCTGTTTCTTCCGCTTGATCTCAGCCAGATCGACCGACGGGGTCATCACCGGCTCAACAGTAGACGAGCGGAAGCGAGCCTCGCGGTCGGCTTTCGCCGCCTTTAGGTCCTCCGACGGGTCGTCCATCATCTTTGGTGCCTGGAACTTGCGGCTCGGCCTCCATGGTAGCAGTTTCACTGCACCGAGGCCAAGGTTATGCGCGTTCCTTACAAGGACCATCGGTGAAATGATAGCTTGCATGCTAGACATTTCACAGTGCATGGCAATGGTCATTGATAATTACGAGACATGGGACAGCAAGCGAGGCAGCACATTGCTCGTGATCATGACTCGTCTCATATCGAAGCTGTTACTCTGCATCAAGCCCGCAAAGCCTGCGTTGTATGGAATCGCTATGGTGTCGTAATCATTTGAAGTGCTGCTTGCTTCATGCTGTGATGCGAATGGATCATTTTGATAGGGTGCAGTGGTAAGCGAGCATGTTGTAAATGATACTTGTCTTAATAATATAATGTCAGCTATACTTGTCCTAAAGGGGGATTGTTGGTGTATATCAAGATAATTGTATCGAAAATTTAAGTTGTCTTATATTTTTAGGTACATCTTTGTTTATTTAATTTGTGTAAATAATGTTAATTGTACTGTAGTTTTAGTATTAAAGCAAAGCGTTAACGAAGCCTAGAAAAGCGTGAATTCGGGAACATGAATCATGCAAACGATTAAAACAACTACAAATTCAGTATAAAATGTTTATTGTTAAAATAAAATCAGTCGAGTGATAACGAGACGTCTCGGTCACCGGTTAAATAATTTCGGCGTAAAACACACCGCTATATCACAACGATGACTAGAAAATAAACTAAATTATTTCGTTCGTTGCAACTCGTAAAAAAATATAGCAAAATAGTAATCTGCGTATTAATATTAATGCTTAGAATATTACGTATGATCTCAGGGTTAGTCGTAAAATAGCCCTAACTCGTTATACCGAGATCATAGAGCGCCGCGGACGAGCGCGGCGCGAGCGGCGTTGGTACCGACGCGCCCGCGCCGCGCCGCCCGGGCTGCGAGCGGGTGAAGGGAGCGGGGGGGACTACGCGCTCTGCGCCGCCGACGGCTGTTGCGGCGCGCCTTTCGCTGCAAGAGACACCACACACAGGGTTAGACACGAACTTTATTCTCCAGTTTAATACCATTTTAAACGCCTTCACGGCGCAACTGTAAATTTTAATATTTTTAACAACTCTTCTTTAGATTCAAGCGAAGGATAGACAGCTCTAGCTAGCGATGCGAGTGAGCGAGGTACCTGTTACGTTATCGACGGCAAGGCCGGCAGCCGCGAGCCTGTTCTTGGCATAGAACGACAGGAGGTTCACGTCGTCCCTGATGCTGAGTTCCTTATAAAGAGGCCTGCGGTTGGAGAAGGCCTTTTTACCGGAGTAGTGTACGCAAGCGAGGTTTCCGCGTCCTGGCGAGAACACCTCACTGTTATCACGGGGGGCACACTGGAACTTTAACTGTTAGTTGGTGGTAAAACGGATCGACACGGATGCTACAGAACACTAAAAGGAAGTTGGAAATAGATCAAGCATTCGATCGTTTAGTTCGTCAGTTAACAGGGTGTGTCGCAACTGTATTGTGTAGTGCAGTGGCGGTTATCGGCATACTTACCGGTGAACTTCTTGGCAGGCTCGCTGTAGAAAGATATAGCGTTGATGTTTCCGACCACATTGCGGTTCAGAGGGAACAAGAGCTTTTCTATGTAGGCGTCGTTGGTAAAACGATATGGAATCGGCTCGCCGTAAGAATATCTGCAAAAAATATAACAAAGATCATAAAATTGGATAGACCAAGCCACGATTTTGAAGGATATTGGAAAATTGACACAAATTACTAAGAAAATAAGTCGTTAACCATTTTATTAGAGTACGAGACTGCAAAACATTGGCTGGCATTTAACCAGTCTATAATTAAAACTGTGATCAGTAAAGCTTGTGCGAGACGTGACACGTGTAACGCGCGTGAACATGATTTGGCTGTGAAATAATACACCCACGTTCAATGCTCTCACTTGAAAACTCCATAATTTCGCTACTGCCAAACTTGCAGAGCGTAGGCATTTCTTTAATTACTAACGTGTGGAAAGTCAACAAAAACATTGCCAATTGGTGAACGGAGAGCGTCGTCAATGTCAGTGCCAAAGCGTTAGAAACCGATAGACACATCAATGAATGAGTTATTTCGGTACTGTTGCATCAGGCCAAGAAAAACTTGACTTGTCATTAGAGTCGGTATGAACGAGGTCTTTTGAACCGACCTTGAATCCAAGGGCTACTAACGTTATCTTTCGTCGTCACTGGCCTTCAGACTCATAGCCCAAGGTTGTATCGTGTGCAAACATTGCGGCCATCATTGGTGGACAATAAAATATCATTTTACTCATTGTAATGGAATATCTGGTTAAAGTGAATCTGATCGGAAATATAATACTTACGAATAGATAGCATCGAGAGGAGCGTAGGTCTTGGCACGAGGTACCACGGACCGTGCCCGAGTCAGCAATGCAGCTGTGTCAGCGCGGATACGACGGCTCTCATCTTCGAACGCCTGAAACATATTAAGCAAGATTCTTAAATATCACCTTGTCCTTGTTTTCTAAGAGTGTGAAATGAGATATTTAAAACACTACTAGTTTTACATGTACAATCCTATCTACAGTAGGTATAAAATACGCCTAAACATTGGTTTTGTACAAAGGCATAGGTAATGCTTACCTTAGTGGACTCAGATCTACAGAAGTCGTCGACTGCAGAGAAGGATAACTGCGGGCGGTGCTTGTATTGGATGCGGTCAAGCTCGCGGAGGACCACAGATGGACGCACGCGAACCCTGACGATATGGTGTGGCACCTCAGGGTATGTAGCGAGTCGAGTGACCGCGCGAGCGGTCGGTCGGTATATCAGTTCAGCCTGGAATATGGGGATGTTTTAGAATCCTACAAAAAAGCAGTGGAATTCAATTACAAGCATATAATGGACCATTCTTGAGTCTAAATGCGGATACAGGAGCCCAATACAATACAATACAATTACAAGCATATAGACATTTTGATGACTTGGCCGTGCACAACTCTCATGTAAAGGTCTAATGCACATCGACAAAGCATATAGCGATAAATACAGCATTTAACACGAAGAACACGATGTGACACGGGGAGAATAGAAAACTAATTCAAAAAGTTTTACCTAGTTATGCTAGCGACTTCTAAAATAACTTTAGGCACCTACTGATCTAGTTAAAAACACGATTGATATTGTTTAGATTTAGAAGAACGTTCATGCATAATGTAATTATCATGATAACAAACTGGTTAGTTTAGAAACCAAACAAAGATCAAGATGTTAGGATGAAATCTGAAGAAAAGGCTGATGTGGTACATAAAGCATGTTTAATTTGAGAAGTAAAGGAATTCGTGGAGTAATATTTTGTAACGAGTTGGTACTATTAGACTTACAGCAGCATAGTAAATTTCATGCGGCAATTTGGATTTATATTTACGTAATCTGTACAACGATTTGTTTATGATATGCCAAAACTGGTGGCTATTTTCGTCGGGACCTTTCTGCGTCTCAATGGCGGAGTGAATCATCAGGGTATGGTGTAAATTTAGACGGTTTTGAGTTGCGCACGCGCCGACCCGCCTGGATACGGGATAGAATGCTATCGTATATTCCTTTAGATTAGTAATCGGTTTATTATTATATACATTAGTCTCTTGGTATATTATGATATAGGTACGTACTTTTATTGTAGCAGTTGTAAAATAACCACCTTGATGAATTGCGTGAGTCAGATAATTATTTTCAGTTATTCAGACTCCATCAGTTTAATACTTCGATAGCCCCTCAAGGCTCAATATGATATAGGCTAAATATCTAGTCTTAGCATTTAGTCTTTTCTATCAGCTAAATCATCTCACCATATTTGCTAGCAGTTATATTTTCATTGTCTACGAAATTTTATCTACTTATCTGGCTTCTAAAAGTTATTTTCTGTATTCTACAATGGAAACTTACTAGCTTACTTAGTGTCTTAAGTACGCAAACAATATTTGACTTTATTTAAAGTGGTTAATTTAACTTACAGTTAGTTGACCGCGGGTAAGGTAGGTACGTAGTTACACAACGTAGACAAATCCACTCACCAAATTATGAAAACTTCACCGTTAGTAACACTATGGGCGTGTCAATATTTATGTGGCCTTCATTTCCTTGCCAAAAACTATTCCCTTTATCCGGTTCTTGTTTCCTTCGTCTATATTCGGTGTGTAAACACAGGTACATTTTAGCATTCGTTTCAGTGTCTTTCTTTCTAGGATAATATTGTTAGCTGTGGTTGCCTTTAGTAGATATGCACAGGGCGGGACGTTTAGTCTAAGTTTGGTGTATTATTTCATGGCGATCCTTAATAATATAGGTAAATAAGAGGTATTCTGATCCACCTTCTTGTTTTTTGATACTTTTTGCGGACGTTTCCATCGTGTTACTATTGGAAAAGATGCGCTTCCATTCACCATTATATGTATTACACTTTCTTTTGGAAAATAAACATTTGTATTTGTATGTAAGTTCCTGTTACCTTAAATTCACACAGTTTACCGAGCTTATTGGAATTCAACCATAGGTACTAAACAGCTTGCTTAGGTAGGTACCTTAGACGAGTGGTTTACTCGTCTAAGGTAGGTACCTACTCTTATTATACCTAGTGACTGAGTTTTATTCAGGTTTTATTATATGTCGGCGCCTTAGTCGGCGCGTGGGAAGCATTCTTGATTTCGGCTTTGCAAAATGTGTAATTTACAATAGTAGGTAGGTACCTACATAAGTAGGCAGTTACGAATCGCAATAATAGTAAGTACCTAGATTACAGTAACATTAATATAGAGATTTCGATCGAGACGGCGGGTTTTTTATTTTTTTCAAGGTCCGTATGTCTTTATCGTGAAAGAATTTTGTTTTTAGTTCGTTTTCTTTGTAGTAAGATTGGCCGCCTTCCAGGCATTTAAGTGTTTATTTGCTTAAATTGTGAAATGTTACAGCAGCATTTTATATTTGGGCTTCAGTTTTTGCTTTACGATTTTCAATTCTATTTCCATTGTTTTCCATTCTTTTACTGTAATAAGAAAAAAAAAACTATGTAGACTACTATGGTAGGTAAACGATGTTCACCATTCAACTTCAGAATTCAATAATAATGACGTATTTTTTCTCTTTTTATTATTTTTCGTTTTTCAGCTGTTATTCTGGGATACCTTTCCTAGGATCGAAATTTATATAGGTAGGTAGGTATAACTTCAGAATTCTGATTGTTTAGCTTTAAGTAAAAGTACCCACCTACCTATTTACTGTAGGCATCCTATCATTGCTGTAATAAATAAAAATCTACATTAACTGGTCTAATTGCAATATTAGAATAACACTTATTCATTTGAAACTATTTTCCGTAAATTTTGTGAATTACCTACCTAGTGTACCTACCTATGTGGTCGCTAAATGAAATAATAAAAAATATATTAGGTAAGTATCCCAAAAGATATACACCGAGTGATTTGAACCAGTCCTTCCCTTTGATAAGAGGATGCGCTAACCATTTGCGCCATCGGAACATAGCCACATTTGACGAAAAACTTTTAGAGATAATTATCTTAATAATTTACAGGTCTAATGCTATATCAAAACCTGCTCGATAACCGAAACTATATTTAGTTGATATTTCATAATTTGTTATTTTATAAGTGCTTGCCTACACATACGGAAATCTCGAAAAGAAATATGAAATCTTACTAATTTCCTTATGAGTAGGCAGACAGACTAAAAGCTCATAAAATATAGTCTATTTATCCCATTTAGGTGACTGACGTTGCCTATAGCCTACCTCATAGCAGTAGCGTGTAACGCAAAGATCTTTGAATCTGGTTGAGTTTGGATCGAATATCTAAACTCAACCAAATTCAAAGATCTTTGCGTCTTAGTTGAAATTGAAATGTTGTGTAGGTACTATTGTACCTACCTATGCATTATTATTAGTTTGAAGCATAGCGTGTGCTGTCTTTACACCTCTACTTGGCATGCAGTGTGTTCTTGCTCTGATTGCCTTTAAATATTTCTATAAGTATTGTATCCACTAAGTTGGATTAACACCACACTGGAGCTTGATTATTTTGTAAAAAGGATAACATATAATAACGGTAAAGAACCAAGTTTGTTGCTCGTTCGTATAGGCTTGGTCGCGAGAAACTGGTACCTAGAGTAACCTAGATAAAATAGTAGGTACCTATTCGTGATCATGATTCCATGACATAACTATTTTTAATATAGGTAGGTAGGTACTTTTGCAAGTTACACTGATTTTTATGTACTTACTGAAGTATTAATAAGGCTTAGGTAGGTACTGTATATTCGGGTAGCTTGAACTCCAAGTGCCTGTAAACTTTGTAAATTTTTCTAGTTTGGTGTTATTTAGTTCTGTGCACTTCTTCACTTCTTAGAAGAGGTGAGGTTTTCAATTCTTGGAGAGGTTTTTAGTTGCATTATCTTAGAGAACTACCGTAATTTTTTATAACCCGGTTCATTAATATTCTGGATAGAAACGGGATATTTACCATGATTTTTGAGTTTGATTGTTTCCCGATATTTCGGCACAGTTGCATGCGTGGCGCAAGCATCAAAAATCATTGTAAATACCACGTTTCTATCCAAAATATTGATCAAAACCATGATAGTTTTAAAAAGTTATAACCCGATTTATTTATTTTTTACCTACATCGCGTGCATGGTGTAGTTTCGCATGAAGTATGATGCGCCGTGCGAGCTTTGATTCCTCAGCCATAGCGTGTCTCTATATTTACAGATGTGATTTGCATTGCGATGGGTCACCGCTGTATTTGACTCACCTGAGATAGTGATGGTAAGTACGTCACGAAGGGTACGTGATAATACGGGAGCAATGAAGAAAAGTAGTAGCTTGACGTCAGTGGCTGCGGTATCAGGAGAAACAGGGTCTTACTATCTAGTTATTTATCAGTTGCCTGACTACTAGGTATATCCAGGATTTGTGTATAGAGAATAATATAGGGTGCAGTGTAATAACATAGGGGTACCTACTTAGTACCAAGTAAACATAATGTAGGTAAGTTGGTAGGTACAGTCAACCTCACAAGCTAATAAATTTTATTCTGTTCCGATTTAGTACCTACCTAAGTGGTCTCTCCACTTGTTGGTTGTGTTATTGACACCTAAAGAGCCTACTACATACAATATTATGTTGACAGATCTAAGGAGGTAGTTTATTCAGGGTGTTGCTAACAATTTAGAAACAATAGAACAAAGGAAGACTACAGGATAGAATTCAAAACAAAAATCAAATGAAGATAGGTATCAAGATAGGTCAATCAGTAATTGTTAGTGATTCGATGCTCATCATCGATGTATTTCAGGTTTCTTTTAACACAAACAAGAGGGTTTATTAGAAAACGCAAGCTTTATTAAAAATTCAGTCTAAACATATAAAATCATAATAATTTATCCTCCATAACAATTAAAAAAGGAAAGATCTTCTACCGCTTATCGACATGGAAGCGGCAAGATCGCACATTTAGTGGAATACTGAAAATACTGATTAGGTATTGAGGGTAGATAGCGGGGGTTAGGGAGCAGGGTAGTGCGGGGGATGAGGGGCGGGAGCCGGGGCCTACACGCGGTACGAGTAGTGGCGGTAGGAGTTGCCGTAGGGCAGGCGGCCGCTGCTGGTGGACGAGTAGGAGTACCCTCCGGGACCGCCCAGGTTGGACGAGCGCTCGCTGGAGTAGGAGTAGCCACCGGGGCCGCTGCCGGTGCGTCGCTCCACGTTGGTGCTGTAGGAGCTGCGCTGCGGCAAGCCCGAGCCTGTGTCGCGCGACGTCGTGCTCGTGTACGAGTACGAGTACTGCTCGTCTGCGCGCCGAGGGGCCCGTGCCTCGCGGTCCACCACCACGTAGTGACGCGGCGTCTGCAACAACCGCGCGATCAGCGACACGAGCACCGATACCGCCGCCGCCGCCCGCCTACCACCGCCCGCCCTCGCACCCGCCCGACAAACAACATACTTAGCGAAAGCGACACACGAAAGGAAAACGCGACCGTCAATACGAGGCGTAGTTGCTGTAGAAGACGTGCCGACGCGGCGTGTGAGTCGGCAGGCCGTGCGCCTGCGCGAGCGCCAAGTCCATATGGTCGCGCGGTGTACCCAGCGGGTCCGCCTCGAAGGCACGCTCGCGCTGCCCCACGGCGTTCAAGACGCGGGCGCGCGTCTGTTCGCGCGCCGACACGTAGGGAGCAAGCGGTGCCAGCTTATACTCCGGTGTGGGTGCGATGTTCTGCCTCGTGGCCGGCTCCAGTGCCGAGGCGCGCACGCCGGGCCGACAGCGGCGTCCGAAGGCCGTCACCGGGTCCGGCACGAGACTCGGCCGCGGCACGAACGGCACCTTCTCCCAGTCGCCGACGGTCGGCCGCTGCAAGCGGAGAATCGCCGTTAGTGGCGGGCGCGACTCCAGCCGCGGCTATATTTGGCGCGCTCGGCGGCTCCGCTTTCGGTTTCTCGGTGCCGGATGACCCACTTGCGGACCGATGCGGCGCGCCCTATCGAACCCTACTCCGGAAGTACCTACCTACGACCTGCTTCAGATATCTGCCACCTTATCAAAGCAATGTTTATATACAAGCTAAACGGAAGAATTCAAAGTGAGGTCACTGATGAAGACAGCAAACGCTGCGCGGACGGTGAGGGAAACGAGCGAGACGCCGCCGTCGAGAAGGCGAATTCGTCGAACGGTTCGGAGGACGAGACGAAGGTCGAGCTGGTGCGAGGGTGCCCGGCTCCCGGGGAGGGTGCGGTGCGCGTGGTTATGTGTTAGAGAGGGAGGGAGACTCACCGTGACGCTGGAGTAGGTGGAGCTCGGCCTGTAGGGGCGGCGGGTCGTATAGAAATCACTTTCGTACACCATGGCTGCTGATTTATGATCGTTCGACTGTAACTCGCGGCGGTCTGGACTCGACTGACGGGAGCGCGCGCGCAAAGCTTCGACGCCGATCGGATTATTTATAGACCACTGTCATTGCAATTTTCACGTCACTCCCGCAACCCGCTCTGATTTTACACAGAAATGTAAAATTGTGTTGTGATATCGCATCAAGTGGGTTAAGGATATCAAAGGCCTGAGGAATGCAGCGAAAGACCAAGGGTTCTTGATCAAAATAAATGGTGAAGTTATCATATCTACGACATGTGGTCATGTAGTAATTCCAGTAAACACCGAGTAGGTACATATCGTCAGCAACAGAAGTTCTTGGACACTTGATAATTGAAAATCCAATAACTCCGGAACCCGTAACCTCATGGCCAACTTTTTTGGCTAATATTTGAAGGTCTTTCTTAGGTAGCTTATAACAATTTTCAAGGCCTTTTATCTACGACAATGTGTTTTAAACAACTACGCTTTTGCGGCTGACTGTACTTATATTTATGTTTACGTGGTCGGATCTACCTACATTCAACCCTCAACAAAACATGTCATGTGTAGGTCGATGTAGGAAAGTTGTGGGTGTAGGTGAGTTTGCACTTTTATAAATAATATTGTTCCCATCTTTTCCAGCATTCCTATAGGGTGTGTAGTGTGCCGTCTTTGACAAAATACGTAAGTAAATAAAGAGTTTGAGAATACCACCTTATCAAAGGGCGTGGTATGTACACCATACCTATAAATGACGTCATCGTTTTGAACAGTTTTTTTTCGACTTACTACCACGGTAGAGTAACTCCAATTCAAGAAATGCAGGGTAACTAAGAAAATAACATTATTATATATTAGGTATGTACTAACATAGAAAAATCTTTTTGTGTGTGTGTTTAATATCTTAGTTTTGCATCAACTTCCTATACCTATAATATTAGAAGTATATGCACATGTTAGTTAGAACGATAGTTCTTAGATTGGATATGTTTTGTGTCCTACCATAAAGTTATTTGCTAGGGACAGACATTTCGATGTATCATAATAATACAACAATAATGAAAAAGTAATAGTCTTAACTATTTATTTCTTTCTCTTACAAAATGACGTTTCATTAAGAATTTACAATATATTTTCGTCATCCGAATGTGCGCGTGGAATAAATCACAGAAGTGAACCGACCGGTCGACACACAAAATTTGGACCCAGAAATAAACATAATACAGATTAATTACTTCCATTATAATAGTCTAAACGGCGAAATTAAACACCTGTCGTCCCAGACCCACTGCTTTATTGACTGACCAGTGTTTCCATATAATAAATCATAACAATTCAAGTCAAACAAAACAACATGTGCCGAACTTAATATAAATACGTCAAAACGGTCTGGCGCATCGTCGTGAGGAGTCTTGGAACATAGCTCAGTCGGCCAGCGCAGGGCGCCAATAAATATCAACGTATGTACACGAGGCCACTCGCGACACCACCCTATATATCTTTTTTAAAAATTTATAATTTATTTCGTTATGTCCTATCTATGTAGGTCGACTAACAAGACCGTCGCGGTCGGCGCAGCGGCTCTTCGCCTGCATGCCACGAGTCAGAAGCGGCTGTATTGTCTCACTCAAGTACTGCAAGTCGCCATACTATTCCAACAACACGACTCGACACGAACCCATGCTCACGCCGACCACTGACTTCAGTCACCCTTCATCTGCAGCATGAGTAACAGTTAGTTGTATCACCGAATTATTTGTACATTATTATCGACTAACCAATGTTTTAACTTGTGAGTTTTAGCACACCGCTATGTGGATCTGACGATATTTTGGACGCAACAACCTATTATCGTTACATTACAAATTAGATATTCTCATTTAGAACTCTTATAACAAATTCTGTAGCATCTTACTACATTGGAATTAAGTTGAGCACTTAGGATTGTCTTGATAATATGAAAATCCCAGGTGTCAGCTTCTTACTACAATTAGAACTAAATTGTATTGCTAAGTTACATTTTGTCTTTTAACACCATAACATTACCTACGACAATAGAATACCAAAATATCGTCAGTGCCTTCACACCCACTAGAGCGCAGACAAAACAATAACAAGTATAAAACTCTTTCATAATAAACATTTCTACACTCAGTGGATAGTGAAGAAGGAATTCGCGTCAGTCTGATGCATTCTTTATACGAGGCATTTCCTGACGCAAACTCGTAAGACCGAGCGAATGGGGCTCTACATGAACACAAGTCTAACTCTATTTGTACATAGATAACAAAATTATAGACATTAATATAGATACCAAAACTGAGTATCATTTATGAGACAGCAACGGAATTGTAAGGCTATGTATTAAATGGGAATAATCAGGCACTTGAGGTTACACCCGAGCATTGGCACGTTATACGACCATATTGATGTTCTACAGATACAAAAAACTTACAGTAGTTTTTTTACAGTAAGCTGATTGCAGATATAACTCCTAAAGCAGGTTTCCTTAAGACTACAGGTTATGCACAAATAGAGCAGATGTTTGCATCAATGTTTTTCGCTCAGTCACTTAGGCCACGAAACAAAACACTCCCAAGTGATTTTCGACTCAATTTTGTATTCCACGTCATTATTCGACGTCTGGTAACGTTTTTAGCGCTACTTTGTGGCCTTGTACATATTAATATTAAAGTGATTGTGATATTTGTGACAACCCTACTCGAAAAGCGTGCTAGACCTTAGCGTTATCATAGGCCTAGGGTTGTCACAAAGCCTAGCGACTAGGCTTTAAAAAGTCGAAGAGTAACCAATCCACACTAAGCTATACTTTGCTCTATTTAGCCAATTAGCTCCTCTTATATTATGAGGAAACAAACAAGCGTACATGCGCTTTGTGTTACTGCGATTTGTTTAGTTAGTTTTTTTTACAATCTGAATAGGCAAACGCTTAACCACAATCTCACTTTGTACTGCGATTCTACCGAGAACCATTGACCTTCTTTTGTGTAATGAGAGTCTAAGTTTTCTAGTGGCTACAACACCCCCTATGATATAAGAGCTTGCATTACACAAAAGTAGGTAAAAATCAGAATAGGAGCAGAACAGTTACCTAAGAGAATTCATAGCACAGCATAGCTCAGTGTCGGCTCGTCACCCTTATGGCGACAAGCACACAAATATCACTATACGAAAATTCTTGCCAAATTGTATAAAAATTAAAATCTATTGGAAGTGTTTTTTGTGGAGTTACAGTCAGCCCTGCTTATCCATCCCTCGTCTTCCATTCCTCAGCGAATTGCGAAAGCGATAAATAAAGTACGGAAATTACAAGCAATAACTCCGTACTTTGGCTAGCGCTTTGCGTGAACGCTCAAGCAATGGTTACATAAGAAAGACGGCCGGCTCTGGTACAGCGGAAAAACGTCGATACTTTTAAACGATGCAGGATACCGTCGCTTCCGCTATACGCACTTTTAGACCACTGTTCATCAACAGAATTGCCAACAAAGTGAGCACACCAATTGAAAAATCCGGTTAGTGTGTTGATGAACACTAGCTAAAGGCCTGTTATCCTGCCACGCTGATGTCAGCTGCGTAGAAAACTTTAGCTAGAATGACGTCACCACTGCACTGTTGTGTTTCAAAGTACACTACATAGCCCACGTGTCAGCAAAGAAGGCTTTCGCTTGTATGATGACACGTTGGGCTTGGAAACACTACAGTGTGCCGACATCATTTGCGCTGCCACGTTTTGTTCGCGTCCGTGGTCAGCGTGGCAGTGGAACAGGTGTTTGGAGAGCAAGGGCCTGAATGTCAGATCGGTGTCGTGACAGTGTGTGAACTCATGCTGCGTTTGGGCGCCGTTACTGCGTGGGGTACTGCGCCGAAGGCATGGCGGACGCGTACATCACGGGAGCTGGCGCACCACTCCAACCCGCTCCGCCGGGAGCGCTCATGCGGTAGCCTGGAAACAAACAATACCTTCATCAAACTGATCAGATTTATTCAAAAAGTCGATATATCTAGGTATTACCGATAATATCAGACTTATTTGTTGTAAATTGTGGGTTCGATCCCCACCTAGAACAAACGTTTGTGCGATGAACATGTTTCTTCTGTCTTTGGGTTATGGCTTTGGTTATTCAACTCTATTCTCAGAGTGATATTACTATTTTGTTCCTACTTCCTAAGCTTTGTTTAGTGCGAGGCTAAATGGCGTTATTGTGAAATATCTACCTAAATTCATTTATTACCAGTATTGATATAATGATGATAAAGCTATACTATCTAACTAGATAGATTGAACTCAATCTACCTGAACCATCGCAGCAAGAGATGTGCGTCCGTCGGCAGGCCTAATTACGTAAAGCAATTTGTCGCATAACATCGAAAATTAGACTAAGCACTTGAATGTCGCCAAAAGGCATTTCTAACCTTGAGCACCACTTTGAATAGTTATAGCTAGGTCAATGTTAAAGGTCACAAACAATAGGACTTCAGAATTCACTGTTTAGTAGCACATTGAATATCCGACAACGAGCACTCCAGACGCTGGTATGTATGTGACCAAACCGTAACTTAAAACTTTTGCCGCAGATCTGTGCTGCAAGATACGTAGCACGGCGTCAGTGGTATACTACCTCGAGTTGCCTCTGACTCTGCTTAAATCATTTTGAATAAAAGTCAACAGGGTTGTTTAGTTTACTTATCAGGAACAGTATCTTACCAGCAGCTGCAGCCTGAGGGTTATAGTTGGGTGCCGTGTATTGTTGGTAGTATCCTGGAGCCATGTAAGCGCCTTGTATTGCAGGGTAACCCTGGAAACAACAGTATTCATTAGATCAAGGTGAGCATTTGCCACATGGTATTTTTGCACCTTTTATCTTATCTTTTAGACATCTTCAATCAATAGTAATAGCTCTTACGCTGCGGCCACACTACGGGGAAATGCCATTAATTCCGGCAATGATGGACTTTAAGCGGTGGTGTTAACGTCCATCATCGCCGGAATTAATGGCATTTCTCGGTAGTGTCGTCGCAACATGAGAGAAGCCTACTTCTGCCGCCAAGCAGCTTGCTGTGTTCCGGTTAGAAGGATGTGGGTGCCGGTAAAATTACAGGCACTTGCGTAACACTTGTGTGCCTTTTTTTACAGAACTTGCTGATGGAACAAAGTGATGACCCACCTGATGTTAAATGGTTACCATCGCCTATAAGAAAGTATTGCCTCGTAGATCGCGCTAGTTAGGAACGTCCTTCAGAGTTATCTGAAGAGACGACTGAGAATGGGGATAATTCAAACGTAGATATACATTATCACTATCAGCTCCTTGAAGAAGTCAACTGCTGGACATAATCATCTGCCATGAACTTTCTTCATCCTTCAACTAGCTAACCCCGTGAACTTCGGTTCCGCATTATTTTTGTTACTATTTATTATTTTTATTACTTATAAATATATTATTCTGGGTGAAGATGAATCCAAAAACATAAAAATCAAAAAAATTGGTCCTGCCGTTCTTGAGTTATAAATGGTGTAACTAACTTTCTTTATATAAGAAGACGTAACTCGAGAACATTTATTTTCCAGTGATTAGCTGGTTCTACAAGCTTTGGTTTGTCCATTTCAAGTGATATGTGTGACCTTGGTTTTTTTTTAGATGTACAAGTTATGGTTTTTCCATTTTAGGTGACCTTGGTTTTTTTTAATATTTTTCCTGCTTACGACTACATGGTGGGTTTGTGGGCCGTCATTCAAGAACAATTATATTTCCCAGCAGACATCAGTACTACAAGCTTTTATGACCTGTATTTTGCTATTTCACTGTCTACCTGACATATAAGACAACACACTCCATAAGCCAATGTCCATATAAACTTGAAAATATTAGGTACTACTCACAAAGGAAAATCTGAAATTCGACCCCTAAGGAGGGGCAGCGCGGGATGAAGTTAGTATAAAATTAGTTTTACAGGAACCCGGGCTATTCCACTTGTTTGTTTACAAAACAGAAAAACATGACCAACCATAACAAATTCAAATAAATTGCCACTATGGGCTATCATAAAATCGTAATCAACCGTGACAAAGAGAAAGCATGAATATTATTGGGTACTACTGGTCGAGACAGTAAAATAAGAACAATCACCACTGTATTGTATATATAGCAAAGTTCTTGGCTACATCTGTCTGTCTGGAATGCTAGGGCTAATCTGAATAATTTTCACTCATAGTTTCAGCAAATGTTTTAGTCATACATAATAATTTCACTGCTCTAAGCATTGTATAAAATGAAGAATAGAAAGTTCTTCAAACGGAACCAATGGCCCATCTGATGTTGAGTGGTACTGGAACGCGCCTTACGATTGCACTACCATGCGTCCATCAACCTGAAGCATACAGGTGTTAAGTCTCATGTGCCCGTTTTGCATTGAGTGATGGCAGTAATAGGTATGGTGATAGTACTTCTTTTTAGCTAGCTACTAGCTGGCGAAGCAAGCAGATGGCCTACCTTATGTTAAGTGGTTACCATCACTTATAGCAAAGCTTTGATTTGCAGGTTGCGTTCGTTACGAACATGCCCAGCGATGCACTTATGCGTCCATTAACCTGAGGCATGCATATGTAATGCCTTAAATGCCCGTAATTCCAGCGGCACCCACACACTTCAAACCGGAACACAGTAAGCTATTTATCAGCAGAAATAGGTATGGTGATAATGTGATGAGGAGGAATAAGTCATACCTGGGCATACCAATATCCCATGCCTCCTTGTTGGTACGGATAAGGATACTGTGTTTGTGCTCCCATGGCAGGCGGCGCCGTCGGCGTATTGCTAGAACTCTGAAATCATACAACAATCATCTGTTACCATTGTGTTTCTACTTTGGCAAAACAGTTTTCTGGTTATTAAAACTAAGCGAGAACACTTGCTTGTGGAGTAGTGGTATGATATCCACCTTCTGATCTCTAGATGGTAAAGCCCAAATCAATAGCAATACTAGTTACTTTCAAACCACAAAGTAAAATATTTTAAGGGTGGTGCAAGCCTACCCTAGCTTACTAGCACTGGGCGAGTGAGGTAAGTCAGATGGGAGATTTTTCTTCAACATCTACTATCATGAGGTATCATTTTTGGCTATTAAAACTGAGATAATGACTATGTACATTAGAACATGATGAAATATAGTCCTGGCTTGAAATAGGACTATTCCATCACCTCAAAAAGAAAAAGAGATGCTATGATGTAACGAAGAGAATGTCCAGGGCAGAGGCACTTTCTGTTAAATAAACATCAATACTGCAAACACCAATCAACTTGTCTGGCTTGGTGACTATGGTAAACCCTAAATCCAGTACATGTCATAAAACTGACTTGATTTCAAAATAAGGAAAAGGCATATAGAAAGCTAATTTCATACCATACAAAATATCTCATAATGAATTTGTACAACAAAGTGAAGTTAAAAATAGACACAATGATCAGGGCAATGTCTACGTTCCAAAATTAAGTACTGCAACACCTTTGTATTATCTTCACAGCACTAAGTTCCACTTACAAAACTACCAGCTATAATCTTTTGTATACTTTATACAATGTTATAACTTCTAAACCAAATGTTTTGATATTATTAAAACAGCAGTTGCATTTATTTAATAAACCATAACATGGTTCTGTAAGCAGAAATGGGGAATTCCCATATTATGTATATTATTAGTCTTTGTTTGGTAATCAAATGTAACTGATGCCCACTTCAACATTTAGGAAACAATGGGAGTACCTACTATAGTTCAGAAATTAAATAATTGGCTTTAGCTGGGTCCAGTAATAAATCCAATAAGTAGTTATTTCTCACTTACTTATTTTTGTTTACTTTTTGAAATTAAGATAGCTTTTTGTTCTGTTTACATATTTTGTTGTCCTATTACATTGGGTTCAATCACCATGAGAGTTCTTTGTGTTTCATTGTATTCTATGTATTTACAAAAAAAATATTGCATGTGTTTAATTAAGTAAGTGGTTATATTACAAGTTTAGTTTGAAGCTAGATTGCAGTATCGCTTGAGATATGCATTATTACTTCTTGTTTGTAGGTTTTTGTTAAAAAACTAATTGAAATTTGAAAGTCTTATGCTATAATTTTTATAATTTGTCACACATTTAATCTTACTATCAGGACAAGCAGAATTGTTGTAGCAAAATTCTGTCCATAGATACCTTACACACTTAAGTTTGTAAGGAGTTTTACATGTTTATTACACAAAAGAAGTGGGGAAAACCTGAGCAGACTTATTACAATCAGATGGCAGATTTTGTATAGAATAATCAGGAGTATTCTAAAGCACATAATGAAGAATCTTATAATTATGAATGCATGAAAGAGTATGAAATATATGCAGGAAGTAGCTGGATGGAAAGAGCCAAACATTGTTCTTCCTGTATTTGTATTTGGAAAATGTATTTGGAAATCCTACATCCAGCAATGGACTTCTAAAGGCTGTTGATGGTGTTGAAACATATCAGAATGGTGATGATAGCAAATTGGTGGAAATTCATGGTCTCTCCCATTAATTATAGGAAACATACTTGATTTAAGAAAAAAAAGAATAGAAAAGGATATGTAAATCAATTTGTTTAATCAAGCTGTAAAGGTCTGATAGTTACCAGGATGTAGGTAGTATCATGTTCAGCAGTTATGCAGTAACATGCTTCATTGTTACATCATCAGTTCAGTTACATACTCAGTCAACAGAATGCATACCCAAGTTTGGTCAAGCTTACACAATGTTCTCATTACATAAATTGAAAAGCATGTCCTCTGTAAAGATATCTGAAAGACAAAAGTTGTTTACAAACCTGGTTTTCAGAGCCTCCATTCTCTTTCCCCCAGAAACATTTCACTGTGTGTCCGCTAATTTCTGTGTTATGCGTCGCTTCAATGGCATGTGCAGCAGCTTCTTTAGTCATAAACCTAATAAAGGCATAGCCTTTGTCTCTGAAAACTCTAATATCTTGTATTTGACCATATTGTGAGAATGTGCTTTGCATTAGCTCTTCAGTTATAACATTGCTTGTAAATCCTCCGCAGTAAACAGTAGAGTTGGTCGGTGAACTCTGGTTGTAAACCTCATCAAATGTGGGCTGCTTCACTCGTTTGTTGATAGGCGCACCTTCGTTTGGGCCTCGGCTGTTGGTCGGGGGCTTGCGCGTCGACCAGTTAGTGCGGATGGATCGAGATCCTAGCCACTGACCATTCATGGCTTGTATAGCTGCTTCCGCGTCAGCCTTCTTTACGAACGATACGAACGCGTATCCTTTAGATTTGAGCGTTTGTGGATCACGTACTATTCTACAGTTAGAGATCTCGCCAAAGGGAGCGAAGGCATCCCGTAATATGTGGGTCTCTATCTCGGGCGATAAGTCCCCAACGAATATGTGATGGTGGTTGCTAGTGTCCGTCTTCGGTTGGTTGCCAGGACTCGTTGCCCAGTTAACCTTCATTTCCTTATCGAGGACCACTCGCTTGTTCATGGCGGCCAGGGCTGTAGCCGCCGCCGAATGATTGGTAAATTCCAGGAATGCATAGGGGTCGTTACCTGGTTCTCGAATAATCTTACAACCTTTTACTTCTCCTATTTGTCCAAACAGGGTGCAAATGAAAACTTCTGTAACACTCGCGTCCAAATTACCGACGTAGAGAGTTTTCGGGTGGCTTTCGTCGCCCATATTAGCTTATATTGTAATCTAGCGATCACCTAATTAAAACTATGAACACTAATATCGAAAATAATCGTTAAACGACGTATTATTTCATCACATAAACCATTGGATGACGGATAAAAGTAGGAAAAATGTCGCAAACAGCGCCTGGAACTTCTCGAAAGACGTTGCTGTTGACTTGTGAAACGTTCACTTTTCGGAAACAAACGCATCTATAGACGAATTTCCGGTGAGCGAAATTCAAAAATGTAGCGGGAAGAACAAACACTTACGAATTAATAGTCAAAAATTAAATGAAATTGTTACTCTGCTCTGTAGTAAGTAGTTTGATCACAATAATTTGCGTAAAAAGAAGATTTTGCAGTGAAATAGTTTGAAAATTTACTCGAATTTGGTTAACCACAAACAAAGTAAACTGAAATCCACAAGCAAAATGAAAACTTTTCCGGAAACGAGTGTCATTTTTAAAGTCTATGACTCATCAGACAGTGCTGTTTCATTTACCAATCACGTAACATCAAGTTATGTTTTGAAGTAACCAACAACGCTATTGGTCCTATGTCTATAAGGTTAAAAGTTGACCAATAGCAATTGAAGTAATACTAGCAAATTATTTTGATGGACTGCCATAGACAAATAACCGTGGAGCTGTGTTTTAGTTTATAAGGAACTTGTTTGTACGTAGAATAATAATAAATAGCTAATTTGATTTTTACGTTCTACTCATATAGGTTTAGTTGAAACTAGCAGTCTGTGAGTTGCAGATTGCAGTAGATATAAAAAGAGAATAGAAAGAGAAAAATTTTGGAATTAATATAATTCCAAATAATTATAAGTTCAGCTTATAATTTTTTTGTAATTAGCGTTGTAGATGCTTAGTTTCTTTTAGAATTTTTGCTCCTCAGTGTTTCAAATGCCAAACAGATGAATGTTTTATTAATATTAACATAAAAGCTGCGCCGCCGCCACTAATATAATGATTTCAGTAAATGAAATCATTTACTGAAATCATTATATAGTGGCGGCGATATTGATCGTTTATAGCAAATCAGTGCAAGAAAAAATCCATGCCTCCTTGGTCTATTAAAATTCCTCTTGTTTCTTAGGGTCTGTTTCACAATGTCCTGATAAGTTCTGCACAAGTTCTAATTAAGCTATTTCTTACTTATTCGTTGGTTAAACGACATTGTTACGTTTCACGACTGTCAAATAGCGCTAACTGGGGGATAAAGTCGTCCATAAGTTATGGGTCGGATGAAGCGGCAAATAACATAGTTATCTTCAAGACAAGTGTTTGACAGATAAATAATAAACAATCTCTCTTCATTTTATGTGATATTCAAGTCGTCATTTTGTGTCAAACAAAAACTTTTACTTGCTAAAAACATCTTGTGCAAGTAAGAACCTAGGTACATAATAATAGCGCCTATCGGAGAGCAACAAGCGTTGGTGTTTATAAGGAATTCTACGATGGAGATTTTTGAAACTCTTGAAGATGAGTTTGATGAATATTTTGATCGCCTCATATCACCACGAAGGAATCCTGTATATCGAGACAGAATAAACTATATGGAGACGTTAGACGATACAGACTTTAGGATGCGGTTCAGGCTAACTAAAGAAGCTGTGATGTTTGTGTATTCGTTGATTGAGAATGCAATTTCTGTCACTTCAGAAAGGTGGGTCTTACGACTTGTATTTTTATAGCTATAAAGCACGCTAAACTAGGTAGGTACCTACCTACCTAGGTGCTTATGTACCTTTCACCCAAAAAAATCCTTATAATACCTGTACCTATCCTTGTTTCAGAAATCATGCTATAACACCGATTACTCGCCTACTGTTGACTTTGAGGTATTATGCAACGGGAAGCTTTCTCACAGTAGTAGGTGATTTTTCTGGTGTCAGCAAAGCATCTGCAAGTCGCATTGTCAACCTGGTTTCACAAGCTATTGGACGATTGCGGCCAGAGTTTATCAAATTTCCCACCAACACTCACGAAATCCAGCAAGAGTTTTATAACATCGCAAAATTTCCAAGACTTGTTGGTGCTGTTGATTGTACCCATGTTCCTATAAAATCTCCAGGTGGAAACAATGCAGAAGATTGGAGAAATAGAAATTCACAGTTTTCTTTCAATGTACAAACTGTAGTCAGTGCAAAATTAAAGTTTTTGGACGTAGTAGCTCGGTGGCCAGGATCAGCACATGACCAAACAATATTTAATAATTCGTATATAAAACAACGACTTCTAAACGGTGAATTTGGAAACTGTATGATTGTTGGTGATAAGGGCTATGAAAATACTTCATACTTGCTAATACCACTCCAGAATCCTATCACTCCAGCAGAACACCTGTATAATGAGTCCCAGATAAGGAGTAGAAATGTAGTGGAAAGGACCTATGGTGTTTGGAAAAATCGTTTCCCCGTATTGTCCAAAAAAGTTTTACTGCATTTGTCCCGTGTAGAAGCCGTAATAGTGGCATGTGCAGTATTGCACAATATTGCCATAGATATGCGAGATGACCATTTTGAAAGTCTTTATCAAGCAGATGAACTAGATGAAGATAGTCTTATCAATCATGGCAGACTAGAAAATGCAGAAAACACAACAGTGCGAAGTAATTTAATAAATGACTATTTTGCTTCTTTAATATGAATAATTAAAAGGTTCTGACCGGGGATTGTAAAACATTGTAGGAAAATAAATAAAATGTTATCAATTATTTTTCTATTTTATTCAACCAATATTTTTTTCAAGATCCCATAATTGTTTTTTATGTTCTCTTTCTTCTTCCTCAAATGCCCATTGCTTTCTTTTGTTCAGCAGCTCTTCCTCCAGAATAGTTTTTTGCAGTTCTGCAATCTCTAATTTTGATTCTGCAACTCTTTCAAAAGGCCTTTTCTTCGTAGAGCCTGAAAGAAGTTTTCTTTTTTATATACCTATTTTCAGTGGCCCCTAGCAGTTATGCAATTCATGCCTGCTGATTTATGATCTACACATCTAATAAATAATAAAAAATAATTTTATTTTATTGCTACGAACTTACTTAAAGCAGGATGTTTTTTGGAACGCAGAGATTTTGGCTTCCAATTAGTCCACTTTTTCTCATCATTGTACTCATCAAAACTAGTTCTTTTGGGGGTAGCCTGATATTCACCTGAAAATTAAAATTATAGGTCAGCTACAGCTCCTGGTGTATGTACCATATTGTATGCTCATCAAAAATACTGAATCAACAATTTACTTACTTATCTTTCTTTTTTGAGGCGGTGCATAATTAGAATCATCTCTCTGATTGTCAACTGAAAAACAATTAAAAAGGTCAGTTTCTGATGGATGAACTCTGTACAATATTTTGGTGTGAGCCACTACAGTATTTCTGTATAACCAAAATAATTTGCTATCTTAAAGGCAGGTTATGTTTGAAAATATAACACAACTGAAACACTGAGCATCAGGTTTGAAATCGCTCAGCATAATCGAAGAATGGACATTACAATTTATTAATAATATTATACTGGTGTGCGATGACTTGCATAGAGATGAAGTATGCACAATGTAGAAAAATAACTTACTTCTATGAGATTCTGGAGGCTCCACAACTGCCTCATCGGACAGGATATTTTCATATTCAAACACTATGTCTGGATTTACTGTGGTATTCTTTTGGCAATCTTCTGACACCAGGCTCAGTGATATTGGCTGAGTAAAATCTGCAACATAAAGTAATTCACTTGTAGGCAAATCAAAATAATACAGTTTTGTTCAATTTATACATTTATACACTTACCAACATGGTCGGAGTCGAATTGGCTTTCGATTCCATCAACGGACAGCAATATCATGTCTTTGACTTTTTCCTCAATAGGGGTCAGCGGAGGAGCAGTACTTGGTCCACCTCCGGTGCGATATGTTTCAGCACGTATTACTGCAGACTTTTTTCTTGTATCCCTCTTTATACCCTCATATTTGGCTTTGAGGGTTTTAGCACTGCGGAAGTTTAGCCCAC
This sequence comes from Electrophaes corylata, assembly GCA_947095575.1. NCBI lineage: Eukaryota > Metazoa > Arthropoda > Insecta > Lepidoptera > Geometridae > Electrophaes > Electrophaes corylata. The sequence goes on along the minus strand of OX352716.1, from coordinate 2,224,166 downwards.
TTTTGCTGTTAAATAACCCTTCCAATGTGTTCCAGCACTGCTCTTTTTCGTACCAGGTAACTGCGTCAATCTTCTTGTTTTCCAGGACATGTTTATGTTCTGCCACAAGTTTCGTTAGAAGATCAACTTCCTCCCTGTTAAAGTTGACGCTTCTCTCACGTTTTTTGGGCGACATCGTTACTCGCACTTTAAATGTATTAAAAGAACTAACAAAAATCACACGCGCGGTTATTTTAGGTTTATAACGACCCAGTAATTAAAATACAACAAACCAAAATCATCAAAATGAAACGATCAGAAATGTCACACAGCACGTTTCGTAACACGCAATATTCAATTACTATCGAATCATTTGTTTAGGTATATTATTGAAAATATTGAGCGGTAATTAATGATACAGACAAATTAAAGTAAATAATACTTTCAGTACACAGTTAAAGTGGATATAGGAGTGTTTTAAGTTGAGTTTATGTGGTTGAAATTAAATGATTTTCAGAAACGGAACGTGTAAATCTGGTGTTGCCAAGTCGCTCTCCTTTATGTCTCGAATACGTAAGTGCCAGATAAAAAATGATTGTGAAACGCAACTTTTCTTATCCCGAACTTTTATCCTCCAGATAATTTATTTGTTAGATAGTTATACAATACTTTATCTGAACATTGTGAAACAGGCCCTTATTGGCAAATAATAATAAATCTGGCAAGGGGCAACATTGTAAAAAAAAAGATACCAACAGGCAAGTGGCGCTGCTCTGTCTGTATGGCTGACGCCTGACCTAAATGAATGACAGCCTGACAAAAAAGGAAATCTAAAATCAAAGTTGTCATGTCAACTTGTCATGTCAAGTCAAGTAATTGGTTGTAGTTGATTGTGGCGGAGCGGAACGCTAGAAGTTTTCTGTAAAAGTATTCCTATCACAATTTTAACATGTACTAGATAAAAAAAATACGCCAGCAGAGCAGACCTTTCTCAGCGTCGTTCAAAAAAAATATTATATTCACACTTCTTCCTAACGGCTAGGTTATACTTACACCGACTGTGAAGTACACGTATGCAGTGCTTCGAAACGATGTTTCAGTGATTTCTAAGTGATTAGTCAGGAAATGAGGTGATCTTGACAACGAGGAAAAATGATTATCGAAATGCTGCCCCTTACCCAGAAGGACACCCGGGTCCAGCGCGGCCTTGTTGGCGGGCTGAGTGAGAAGTTTCAAAGCTGGTGGAGACTCATCTATTCGGACAAAAATTCAAGGAATCTTTTCCTCTTTCTGATACTGAATTTGTCGTTCGCGTTTGTTGAGTTGTTTTACGGAGTATGGACAAACAGCTTAGGTGAGCTCTATTTATTTTCTAATTGTTATCAATCCTTTGATCATCTTAAGGCCCGATTTCTGTTAGAAAGTGTGAGTGGACACACAGTTTTTCACTAGCTAATTTCATTAATGATGGTTAGTTTTATAGTTTATTATTATTACACACACACATACTTTTTAAAATATCTCTAGAACTGCAATTTAGTTTACCTTACCTATTTATTTATTTTCTAACGCACAAAAATACAATATTGAAGTACAATAGGAGGGCTTAATGTTAAAGCATTTGCTAAATCTACTGCTTGTAGTTTCAGGAACAAACAAATTATGGGCTTGGCATTACTGTATAAAATCCAGCTTGTTTTAAAGTGAATTTTCTTGTTTAGGTCTAATATCAGATGCATTCCACATGTTTTTTGACTGCACTGGCCTGGTGGCCGGGCTAGCTGCATCTGTGATATCGAAGTGGAGAGCAAATGAAAGATACTCATATGGATATGCAAGAGCTGAAGTGCTTGCTGGCTTTGTCAATGGTCTGTTCCTGTTGTTTATTGCATTCTTCATCATGAGTGAAGCTGTGGAAAGAGCAATTGAACCACCAGAGGTAAGACATTCACCTACTACTTTACAAGCTGGATGTATAAAACCATGCTGTTTCCTTTAATAGTAGCAAGCATGTAAAGTGTATCCAAAAGTGTACATAAATACCTACAAAAATTTAAAAACAAATTGAAAAAGAGGAGTGACTGAGATGATCGATGAATGTGGAGGGAATAAACCTTTTGTTCCAATCACACTTAAAGCAGGATATGGGGAGGAAGATTACTAGAAAAACAATAAATTGCATATCACACAAAACCATAAACATTGTTAAAAAAACACTGCTATTTAAAAACAAAAATGTTTATTTGAAACTAGTAAATTGAAATATAATTATACACTTGAAAATATTATGACATTAATTTGCATAAATTAACACTCTGAAAAATGTGTGCTATACAAAAGGTAAAATACACATGTAGGTATATTTGCTTACATATTTACCTGTATATTGTCATTTAAAATTTGATGTAGAAATTTTAGAGTTTAAGTTAATATATATATCTTCTAAGCCATCTTCAAGCTTGGAAATGGTTCTTTCTACCATTGAAAACAGCAAATCAAAAATTTTGAATGTAATAAGAAACAGTCATATTTAAACCAGCCTTTTGGGCACATTTCTTGTGATTGATGATTTAAACTCTTGTTTTCTACCTATAGTAAAATCATGCAGTTCAAAAACAGAGATATCTTATAGTGTGAAGATAAGTATGTATAAATACATTTTAACCAGTAATTGTAATAATTTTAACTCTAATTAGCGATATATATAATTTGCTATTTACCATTATTTACGCCGAAAATAGCGATGAGTGTCAACTAATAAAATTAAAACATTAAAAGGGGCCAATAACATAAACATTGAAGGGGTTTTTGTAAAAACATGACAAATTAACAAAAAGTTCTACTGAATGTGTGTAAGTTAATTATCGTGGAATAACGGTATAAGAAGACTAAAAAGAAAACATAAAGAGATACAGTACTCATAAACACGAGCCTAATCAGATCAGATAGGATGTAGATATCTTTTCGTACTGTACGAGTACAATTTATAGATGCAAGTCGGTTCTGCCACAAGCTCGCTCGGCTTGTACTATCAAAACTAGACACCTAGCATTATGCTAGTGGGTTCTCAGCCAAAACTGTCTTTACTAGCTTATAGACTCTAGAAAGAAAACACCTATTGAGTTATTTTTTTAAGAAAAAACTATTGATTTTATATATTTTGTTAAATACCCGTGTGGAGCTGGGACAGGCCCCTAGTATTAAATAAAATACCTTTGTCACTACAAGGCATTTTAATTGAGCTGTTATCCATTTTTAGTTAAGATGTTGACAGAAATACCTACCTAGGTTGGTAAAATGGTTAGTTTCTATGTGAACTTTTATCAGCATAACTAATTTGTATGGGTTTCGTTTATTTTTGCCTCACCATCATCAGTCTGTAGAAGTCCACTGCTGCACATATACGTCCATAGGCAGCGGAAACTAGTACCGTAGCTTGCCAAATAAAATAGCTTTAGAAATTATTTGTACCAACTCTAAAAAATACTGTTGTGTAGACATTTCAATCACTTCCTTTCACCAAAATGCAATTGTATTTCATCACTACCTCAGTGAATTAATGTTGACATTTCATTGCCACATTTTCTGTTGGTTTTTAAGTCCAGCACGTATTTTGTTCTCATAATGACGAGACGTGATGGTATGACAATTTATCATAAATATCATCTATGAAAATGCTTAAATAGGTAAAAGTTGACGGCATATTTAATCTATACCAATTATAAGATTCTTTGTCCTGACTGACTGACTGGCATATAGGTAGATTTAAATTTTTGGGGTATGTCTTGGTGCGTAGTGGTGTACTAAGAAAATAATTCCCGAAATTCAACCGCTGAACGGACATACCGGGATTATAGTTGTATGAAAATACCTTCACCAGCCCGGCTAAGATGTGCAACGCGACAAAATGTTGTCTACTCGTTATCTCGTGCAAAATAGAGAAATCTCTTTATATCTCCCTGTGCTAACATACCAGTCCAAAAAATCTATCTCGTTCTGTCAAATGAAGACTTAATGCTAATGTTTAGTTTATCTGTAAGTCTTATCTATAATTTTTAAAATGTCCATCAATAGAAAAAGTATCTCGTGTCAAGCGCGACATATCTCGCGTTGCACATCTTAGCCCGGCTGGAAGGGCGTGCTATGGGCTAGTAATATAATACATAATGTAATAATTTGAAGTAAGTTTGGTGAAAACAACAGTTTGAAGCTTAAATAAATAAAAGCCAACTAACGCCCGAATACTCAATCGCAACTTAAATTAATTTAAGTCTCAAGTCGCGATTTTTTGACAGTTTGCAATGAAAGTCTATCAAAAGTTCATAGCTTTAGACGTGATTAAATTTAAGTTGCGTTTGAATATTTTGCTTGTAAATCCGTAGAAAAATCCGTATGATAGATCATAGTGAAACTCCCAGCATCATAACTCTTTCCATATTCTGTTGTGCAAGTTTCAGCTTGTGTATATTATCGGCCAATAGTTAGCGACCACATCTCAGTTCCATAAGTCATCACTGGTAACATGTACTGATTATAGACTTTCGTCTTGAGGCTTTGTGGGTTTTGTGACCCAGAAGATGTGCTAAATATAGTAATAATAATAATAATGCTGGACAATCCACACAGCATCATCTAGCCCCAAGCTAAGTAGAGCTTGTGTTATGGGTGGGTACTAGATGACTGATATACTTAAGGTGGAACAAGTCGTTACTATTTCCGTACAAACGCTGTAACTGAATATCTCTACTATTTATTAACGTGCGTCCGAAGTTAAGTTTGATAGTGAATTAATTATCTTGCCGTTATCTAGGCTCGTTACCCTATACTCTACAGTAAAATCAGATTACCTTGAAAGTTACAAGCGTAACAAGATTTAGTAGGTACTAAATCTTTCGAATCTATTCAGTTACAGCGTTTGTATGGAAATAGTAACGACTTGTTCCACCTTAATACAATACACTACATACTACTTCAATACAATACATATTCTTTTATTTATTATACATAGAAAATACCCAGAACACCAGTATCAGTACCACAGAGTAGTACAATTGGGGTTTTGAATTTTTTTTTTTGCGGTAAATGGAAAGATCACATATAAGTTTTATAACAAAACTATTTTTTTATTTTTTTTTCGCAATAATCCAAAATTTATTTCAAAATAAAAATTAATTTTTGAATCCAGTACCGAAAACACGCCGAACAAACCCGAGCGCGTGTGACGTCATTATTTTAGTTTTCACTCGTTCAATAACCGCAAACGCTGTACTGTAGGTATAAAATTATGACGTCACAACTATGGTGATCAATCATGGCGCGTTTCTAGTCACGTGGTTTTTTTCTAAATTTTATCAATTTTTAATTGTTTATTATTAATTGAAATTTTTTTTATTAAGTTTTTTGCATTAAATATCAAATTTATTAATAATAATGTTTTAAAATACATAAAAAAAATCAATATTTATTTTTTTTCAAAACCCCAATTATAGCGTAGGTGAAACCTACTACTGTAGTAGAGGTACAGTATTCATTACATGCATCATTGATCGTAACGGCACTATCAGTATTCCGAAGTACGATTATACTCGTACCGATTATAAATACTCAATGAGAACACGTTTTGTTGCTTGTCGATAACGCAACTTTACTACTGTTGATACACATAATATTACAACAGAAGCAATGTAGCAAAATTAACTTTTTTATCGGAATAAATATGGCCCGCCGGGTGTTTAGTGGTAAACTCTTCTGCTATGCTTATAACAATTGCATTATACTAAACAGCAATCCTCTGAGGATGTTTCATCTTTGAGTTTAAGTGCCAGTAACTACACCAACCAAGTAATGTACAGTAACTATCCAACGCTCTCGTCGCAGTTACCGCAAAGCCTCAAGACGAAAGTCCATAATCAGTGTGTTACCAGTGATGACTTCTAGAACTAAGACGTGGTCGCTAACTATTGCTCTCTTACACAAGCTCAAAGTCTCACAACGAGCTATGGAGAGAGCGATGCTGAGAATTTCTCTGCAAAATTTAGAAATGAGAAAATCCGTAGAAGAACCTAGGTCACTGACATAACTCTCAGAATCAGCAAGTTGAAGTGGCTATCGGCCATATCATACTCGTATAGCTCGTAGAACGGACAACCGCTAGGGAATAAAGGTTCTCGAATGGCAACTACGAACCGTAAGACGAAGCGCGGAAGTCGATGGATGGAAAGGATTCAAAATCGTTCTTCCTGGAAACGTATGGAGGAGGCCTCTGTCCAATAGTGGACTTCAACATGCTGTTGATGATGATGAATTACACTAACATAACACGTATCAACCATGTTTCGAATCGCAAGCATCGAAGCAATGTAAGCATCACTGCAGAAATAGGTAGTATTTGTAAGAGCTCTACTACTACTTACAAATGATTTGTGCCTAAATAAATACACAAATACTTAGGTCTAAGAAAACAGCTAGGTACTCACGCAAACCATTCTTATTTCCAGGTGAAACACGAGCGTCTCCTCTTAGTGTCGGTTCTAGGTCTTCTCGTAAACCTGGTCGGCATCTACGCATTCAGCCACGGCCACGCTCACGGGCATTCCCATGGTGGCCATGGCCATGGGCATTCCCACGGAGGCCACGGTCATTCTCACGACGACGACCCACACAACGACGCCGGATCAGCCATCATGAGAGGAGTTTTCCTCCACGTGTTAGCTGACACCCTAGGCTCAGTAGGCGTGATAATATCCGCTATTCTCATGAGGACGTTCGGCTGGATGCGAGCAGACCCCCTCTGCTCCATGGCTATAGCTTTACTAATCGCCGCGAGTGTGGTACCTTTAGTGCGCGATTCAGCGGGTGTGCTCATGCAACGGACTCCTACGTCTTTCGAACGGGCGCTACCGAATCTTTACACGCGCGTCGTCGGCTTAGCTGGCGTCCACGCGGTCCAGGAACCGCACTTCTGGACGCTGTGCAGCGACGTCCATGTCGGCGCAATAAAGATCGAAGTCGCGAGAGAAGTCGATCCTAGGTATATCACGGATCAAACGGCGAGGATCTTCAGGGAAGCTGGTGTGAAGCATCTTACTGTGCAGTTAGATTACTCCCCGCTTTGATGCGCGGTGCGATCAACGGATTCGGACCACATAGTGGGGACGAAGACTTGATGCAGAACTGTCTGTAATGTGAACTGTTGGTCTTCAGTGGCAAGGTGCTATTTTTTTTTTTATTTTTTTTTTTATCATTGATAGACCGTCCTTTGGCTTCAATCTCACCTGGTGGTAAGTGACGATGAAGCCGACGATGAAGCAGGGCGGTCTAGAAGACACCTATTCACTCTTGCCTTAAAGAGACTTAGATTATAGTGTTCAGGAAAAACAGACGCTGGCAGCGAATTCCACTCCTTAGCGGTTCGCATGATAAAGGTGGAACCGAAACGCTTGGTACGAATGGGAGGTATATTGACCAAGTAAGGGTGGTACTGACCAGTACGTCTACTCGTCCTATGATGGAAAGGAGATGGTGGTATGAGGTCGTGTAGTTCCTGAGCACATTCTCCAAAATGTAGCCTATAAAAGATCGATAGGCAAGCAACTTTACGACGGTGTTCGAGACTTTGGATTTTAGTCTTCGCCATGTGTTGCTCACCTATTAGCCTGAAAGCTCTGAAGAACTTTGCTGATAAGTGAAATAATTTAGGTTTATAAAGATCCTTTTCAACTCACAGACAGACTGACAAAGTTGTTGTATTAGTATTGTATGTAAATAAGGAAAGTAATAGATAATTTTCGTCGGTGATGATTGAGTTGATTGAAAAATGTTCCATTTTGTATGAAATTTTTATTTGAAAATAACTTTCACCTTTGGTGTTTTTATGTAATTTATATATAGAATATTTTTATACTTTTATTTTACTGTTGGTGATGTTTTAGAAAGCTGGAAATGTAAATCTAGAAATACCATTCAACACTAGAGTTATTCAACATTCCATCATTCAAAACAGATTATTCCTTCAATCTATGTTTATTATTATAAATACTTTATTTTACTCTTATACTGTCTAAATCTAGAAAAATTGGTAATGTAAAACATACTGCATTTAATTATGTGTGCTAAAATGTGAAAACAACAAACCTATGATTTGTTATGTAGAAGTAAGTGGTAAAACAGAATGAGTGCCGAATGTTATTCAATTGTAGACTCTTAACTCGATGTACATACATAATAATATTAGCAGATTTCTTTGTTTTTAAAAGGTTCTATGAGCTTCTCAACAATATGGTTATGGTTGTAAGTACCATCAAAAACAGTATAACGAATCATTGTCAAGACAGTTTTTCAATTATTGTTAGCAGGGCTCAAATAAGTTAAATCAATTAAGTACTTTATCTATTGTAGATGATGAATTGTACAAAGATGTAAATTTCGTTACTGCTTTCTTCTTATAGTTATGGCCATAAATTATTGAATTCAAAGTGTTGTGAAAAATCAAGATGACCCACTGTAACTTAAAATATGTGTTTCATAGTTTTTTACAAGAATAAAATAAGTTACCGAAAGCAATTTTAATTTATTTTATTCATGTCTAAAGTTAATACTAATAAATAATGCTATACAATCCACACAACATTATCTAGCCCCAAGCTAAGCAGAGCTTGTGTTATGGGCACTAGATGACTGATATACTTAATACAATACATTACATAATATAGATTTTTTTTATTATACTTGCATAGAATTACCCATAACGGAATACATTTTTTGCAGATAGTACAAACATTTATCCCAAGGCGGGAATCGAACCCAGATTCTCCTGCGTCGCATTATCACAGTATTTCAGGTCCTGTAGTTTTAGGTGCGTTTGTAATTGTAATTAAAAGAAAAAATATTTAAATATTTTTTATTTTACATCTGTAAACAGACTCGAACCAAATTTACAACAAAAAATTAATATTTTTGTTTAGGTATACTTCAAAACATTAATATTATTACATTAGGGTAAATTAAAAGATCTATTTACGTGGATAAAGTAACAGGTGATTTTTTTAATAATTAATACAGAGAGACAAACTTTTTATCTTACAGTTCAGTCAAAAATGTAAGTTTAATAGAAACAAGTACGTAACGCCAAGTCAACTTTGATCAGTGCTGCCATTACCACATCATACGAAAGTGTTGCCAGCGTAAAATAATAACAATCATTGCCAGAGTAAAAAAGTTTTGTGCAGTTGATCCACCTGTAACTTTATCCATGCTTAATTAAAAACACTATTCAATTAGTTTCTTGGCTTTGAAGTACCTACGTAGGTATAGAACCTGCCATGTGGCGAGACCCAGGAGACAGACCATGGAGAAGATGCTGAAGAATAGAACCCGGTTGTTGGTGGATTCTGAAAGAGAATCACAATGGAAACTGTTCAAATCATTTTGTTATTTCAAGTGCCACACTTTGTTGCGGCCAGTCACATCTACCAATCGAGCACGCATAACCTTACGCTACATGATTTATTTATATTAATAGCTAATACAAGTATTTATAATTGGTATGTACAAAATACATGTGAAACAGTTGAGCTATCTACAGACCGTTGCAAACGATCTAAAGGTAGCTCAACTGATCCAGATCAGTGCCAATCGGAAGCGTTCCCAAAACACTGGCTGCATTGCCACGCTGAATGGCAATGCTGATTCGCTGTGCCAGATACTCCCAGCCCTTGGGTCACTTATATTTATTGATTTTCAAATCAACCTCACGGCTTTATTCCCCAAGCACGGTAGATAACCCTTCAGATTTCTAGAGTATCATCATCATCATCAGACTGTAGGAGTCCACTGCTGGACATAGGCCTCCCCCTTACGTTTCCAGAAAGAACGATTCTAAGCCCTTTTCATCCATCGACTTCCCGCGGTCCTAACAATGTCGTCAGTCCATCGGGTAGTAGGACGTCCTACGCTTCGTCTTCCGGTTTGTGGTTGCCATTCGAGAACATTTATTCCTAAACGGTTGTCGGTTCTAGAGTAACAAGAAGTACTAACCCAGGAGGTTCTTCAGAGAAGTCTAAGAGGGGTAGTCAGAGGTATCTCCAGATATTAAATTTGGTAAATACCCACATTTTGCAGAAGTTGGTATTTTATACGTGATAGTTTGCAAACCCATCGTTGCTGCTAGAATAGTAACTGGTTTCTTCACGATGTTTATCTTCACCGCATATAATTTTTCGATAGAAATCCATTGGACCGGCACCCACACCTTTCAAACCGGAACAAAGCAAGCTGCTGGGCGGCAGAAATAGGTTTAGTGGTAGCACTGGGCGAGCTCCTCACTAAGAACTCTGCTACTACTTCTACATTACTCATTATTGGTTCCAGATATTGTAAATCAAAATATGGTCTATGCAAAATTCGTGTCAATGTAGACTTGCACACAAGATTGGGCAGAAGTCAGCAACTGAACAACATAGTACTTACCATTAGTATCTCTCATCTCCTCTTCTCGTTTCCTCATAAACGTAAAGTCCTGAACGATGGCCTCAGACAAATCTTCCAGCCTCTTTAGCTCCAGTTCCATGGGCTTAAGTTTAGCTGCTTCACCAATCTGTTAAGAATTAACTATTATGGAATTTGCTTTTATATCATTACTGTTGTTTCCCTGGTCTTCACCTAATACCTAGATAAATGTCAGTGGCGTAGTTCTCGTAGGGCAAGGCATTGCAGTTCACCAGGGCCCCGGAGCTCAAGAGGTCCTCTAACAGAAGCTTTTGAAATGAGGAGCATAAAAGAAAAAAAAAAATGCTAAATTTTAATAAGTAGGTACCTAAACTTTTTACTTTTCGAAGGCCAATTAAAGTTCAAGCTACATGGAAAAAGGAGTGTGGGCCTATTCTTTCTCTAGCTACGCCACTGATAAAATTAGGTTTTGCTCCAGATAAAAAGCTTCTGTCTTAAGTTCCATCAAAATCTGGGTATTAAAACTAGCGTGTTCTCAAAAACCAAGTTAAGCTAAAAATCAATTCAAATCACATCATGCTATGTTATAAAATTAAAATTGTAAACGTAAGTTGAGGTACCTACCTACGCGATTGTGACAACACACCACGACGTGCGTTCATGTCATAGTAAATCAATATCAATCTTAAACAAACGAAATAAAGTTAATTTTAATTTGGCCTCGCTTCTTTGAAAACACTAAATTTATCTTCAATTTCTTGCTGACCAACAGACAAAATCATCTCGAATCGCGCTGCGCCATATATCTCACGTTACACACTATGAACGCCCTAACAAGAGGTGAACTTAACAAGTGGCGATTACAATAGGCCATATGGCCGCAGTGATACCAAAGCCGCAAAAAAAAAAAAAAAAATACACATCTTAGCTGGGTTGGTGACATGATGGATTTTCTGCGCTGACCCTATATCTAGGGGTATGATTGATTGAAGCTAAAACATAAAAAACTGTTGATAACACAAAGGTATCCTGTCTCGTCTACATGTTAGAACATGTACTCACTGAACTGAACACACACTCATCTCCATTCAGGTTAAGTAAACTAAATCCTCAAAATTGATTAGTCGGTAGTAGGTGGGTTAGGTTAGGTTAGGTTAGTCAGTATTTTAGGTAAGTATATAGGTATGGTGGTACTGTGCCGGGCAAAACATCAAAATAATTCTATAGGTGGCACAAATTCACTAAAAAGTAATGCACACAGATGATCATAAAAACATCACTCAATTTCATTTTAACTTATTTCGTTGAGAGAATGAGTTGAGAAAAATGGTCCAAATCTTGCCAGTCCAGATGTTAGAGCAAACAAGTGACACACAAACCTACCCAAGAGTTCTGTTTCGGAGTAGATAGCAGTAGTGATGGCCCCAATCATATTACAAAGAAAGAAGAAATAAATAATAGGACTACATAAAAATATTTTCAAAGTAAATGTAGTCAGAACACTTACACCTTCATAGTTCTTAGCTTCAATTCCAATCTTGATATCCAGAGTCACATCTTGGCTGACTCCACGCCGTTCTTGAAAAATAAAAAATCATATAGTTAATTCATAAAATATAAATTGGGTTTGCTTAGTTTCAAGGGCGTCCTCAAGTAGTACTACGAGTCAGATAGACCCTCGCCTCAATGGGCAGTGCAAACCGTTAATGTAAGATTAACCAGTTTTCTAAATTTGTTGTAAATTTAGTTTGTATTCAAATCTTCTCACCGCTATCATTCACTAAGGTCTAACATACATGACACTGGCAAAACTCGGCAAACATTGAAATAAACTTTGAATTGAACATCAACCAGTGAGATAGGCTTTTTCTACATGTAACAATTCTTAGTACTTCTAGCTTTTTCATAGTTCTTAATACTAGTGTAAGTTCTTTTTGTAAGGTTGCATGTTGATGTTTATGCAAATAGCTTCATACTAGAAGTTGCATGGAATTGGATGATTACTGGTGTAATTATTTTGGTGGTTTAGCAGTAATGTATTTTACTTACATTGGTACAAAAGTTGGGGACACAATTTTCAACCAACTGAGGGGTTGAATCTTTGCCCTGACTGACTGACACTAGACTGAGATTTTTCAGCTCAACTGTCCTGTTTATGCATTGATTAATGTAGTGATTATTAGAAAGTAAGCTAATAGTTGATTTGGATCGGTTGAGCTTTAGATCGTTTACAACGGTCCATAGATAGCTCAACTGTTTCATATGCATTTTGTACATATCAGTTATAAATACTAGCTGTCATTTTATTTGTAAATAAAAGCTAATAATTACCTTGAGGTACTTTTGACATGAAGCAGACTTCAAACACATCATAAGTCTCTGTAACAAAGGTGAACTTTCCCTTTGTGATTGAGTCTCTCTGTGATAGTATGTGACCTTTTGAGTCTTTTACCTGAAATTTTCAGAATAAGAAATATATACAGCAGTGATTTCTGAGTTGACAGATGTTATTATTTTTTATACCACATTAAACAAGCATTTACCTACTTATTGGTAACAAAAATCAAAATCTAACAATAAAGCATGATACATAGAAATAACCACTGTAGTCTGGAGTTGACACGTTAATAACATTATTTAACTTTGTAACAGCTCTGATAAAAGATATCTAAGGGTATTAATACAGTAATATTTCCTTGATCTTATAACGGTAAAACCTGAAAGAAACTGACAATTCATGAGGTATATTTTGCCATTTTTAAGCTTACAGTGTAATCAACTCTCTGTCCTGGGGCTTCTGTAACATCATATTCTCCCGCCACAAGCACGTTGGCATGCAATTCTTCCTTCAGGCACTTCTGTGTGTTAGGAGCCAGGGTCCACATGATAGCATCCGCTCCATGCCAAAATATACCCAAAATCACTACGAGATAGTAAACCTCCATCGTTGTATTTGATCCTTTCCTTTAACCTACGAAAAATAAGTCACAGTTCATAGCATTTAGGACAGAAAATAAACATATTTTTTTGACTAAAAGACCGATGAGTTGGCCCGAAAAACGAAACGTCGCGTTTGCATGCGTCACGTTTCGTTCGTTGCGTTGATGTCGATTTGTCAAAAGTCTGTCAATTTTATCAATTTGATCTACAAATGTAGAAAAATATAGATATTCGCAGTAAAATGCAGCATATCTTTCAACCATATTCGAAATCAGCTCTTTCTTATGCCATTGTCTTTTTCTTGCATTATATAATATTTATTAAGCTCACCAGCCTATTTTAATGCAAAATAGGTAATCATCCGGTGATGCGTGATATGAAACGTAAAAAACACGGTCAAATCAAATTATTTTAAGCATGAGTTAAAAGAGAAGGCAATAGTTACGTTGCCGAATGACAAAGACAGATATACGTGCATACAATGCACTATGCACTTTTTTAGATAAATTTTAGAAAAAAATAAAGCTAGATTCTACGAAAAAGAAAATGTTTAACACAGACAGACTAAAAAGGTGTAGGTAGTTGTCATTTTCAATACAAAGGTAGGTACTCTGTGCATTTCCATTTGTCATCTGAGAAATAAAAAAGTGCAGGGAATTTTTCTAACCCCTTTCCTTGGATTTTATGAGTTATTTTTGATTTGTCCTAGGTAGTTCTAACACAAAAAAGAAGACAAGTGAATTAAACTTACTGCCACAAGTGGATTTCGAACCATCGACGTGCGCTCTCTAAGCAAAGTGCAGCGCAGCATCAGTCATTTCCAGTTTCTATTAAACTTTAGTTTCCTTGAAAATTTATTTTGCTATATACATAGTTATCTATTTACGGTACTTTGAATCAAACTAATAAACCAAACCCGTTAAAATTGGATCAGTCATTTTGTAAGTATTGTTTTCCTGTGTCACCATTGACGCTGTTTACATAATAGTTTGTAGTGTTTAGTCTACAATTTGAGCGTAGTCAGTATTTGATTTCTAAGGATAAATTGCTGTTCAACCTAGGGAGAATTAACTTAGACGGCTAGTCATACAGCCTCGAAAGGGTATTATCATTTAAAAATTCACAACAAAACATTATTCTTGTTGTACCTAAGTATAATATTGGGGTGATTTGTAGGTACTTAATGTAGTTTATATGTCACTATACCTATGTCTCGCCTATCTACTGTGTTCATAGACCTAGTTTTAATTTTTCAGTATTTTAAGGTTTAATTAAAAAATGAACCTAAAATCTTGTAACCACGAAATTAGTAAATACTAAAATTAGTTTTATGCTTCCTAACATTAGTTATAAATTATCAGAAATCTAAAATTAAAAAAAAACCCATGTCAGATCCATATAGTGATGGATGCTTTTTCAGTGACCGTCATACGTAGAGGAACCTGACAACTAGAAAACTGTCAGTGAAGAAGTGAGAAAACATAGCTAAGCTTACCCGGACAACTATGCCAATTAACATTTGCTTGTGTGTTTGAAATCAAGTAATTAGTGAATATTGACTACACATAAAGAATTGAATTTTCTTCTAGCTTTTCTTTTAAATCTATGATGAGAATGAAATGAAATGTACTGAATATTTAAACCAAGAACTAGATAAAGTTCTCTCATTCAAATTTAAATAATTTGGAAAAACAAAAAAGTTTTTGTGTAAAAAAAAGTTTATACCAACCTACTTAGTTCATAAAAAAAACTAATACAGCCATTAAATGTATCATAATTTGTTTTGGTTTCAGGTTCATCTCACTGATAAATTATGTTGAAACATTATGGAAGAGAACTCAATTCAAAAGAAATTTGTGATAGACAGCCCGTGATAAATACTCGTTGACTGAGGTAAGTGTTCATTTCTGAACGGTGATTGTCAAGTACTAACTTAACTAACTTATGTTATGTATTGTGTTTTAACAACTTTATTTTTCTGCTTTGCTTTTAAATTTATCGCATTTTATTTGCTTTTATGCATGTCTACAGCCATCACACACTGCATTTTGTGTTAAACTTTTACTACAATAGCTTGTTCAGAAAGAACATACTTTCAAAAAACTGGTTTGCTTCAATTTATTTGTTTGTTTTTTGATCCCCACCAAGAACAAATATTTGTGTGATGAACATAGATATGTAGATGTTTGTTCTGTATCTGAGTGTTATAATGTATACTAAGTATATATAAAAAAAAAAGTATATAAGTATTCTATTAGTCATCTGGTTTCCATAGTACAATCTATGCTTAGTTTAGGGCTAGATGATGTTGTGTAAAAATGTCCAAGAATATTTATTTATTTACTAAGCATGCTTATTTTATTATTCAAAACCAGTTTTAATGTTTCTTAACTGTAAACAATCGCAAAATACTCTTCAAGCTTATACCTACCTATATTATATATATTACCTAGAACTTACAAGGTAAGTTTAAAGTCTATTTTCATAAAAACTAAGCACATTTTTTATTCTCACTTATTAACTTTACGTCGAGATCACTAGATGGCGCTTATACTAGCTGAGCTACTATTTGGGGTTCAGAAGTTTTACAACTAACAAAGTTATTCTATGATGGGAGTTTCACAATTTTTATGTTTTTTTGCGAATTGGTTCTTGTGTATACATACTTCTAATAGTCATGACTTCATTTAAATCTATACCAATTCTAAGAATCTTTATCTTAACTGACTGACATAGACAACACACAACCTAAACCACTGGTTGTAGAGACTTGAAACTGTCAATGTATATTAAGCCTTGGTGTGTAGAAGTGTGCTAAGAAAGGAATTCCCAAAATACAACCCCTAAATTCGGTACAGGGTCCCTAGTACAGCGGGGGTTAATGATTGTATGAACATAAATTCACGCGGACTTATTCGCGCTAGTAATTAAATAAAATCGAATATTACTAAAATATCAAATATACCTACCTACCGTACGCCGCGTCTGACGGTGTACCTACTAAGTATTATTTATGAGAAAAATATGTTGAGATGTTTCCTTATAACAAGCGCGTTATGTATCCTAGTAATTCTGTCAGTCCTACGTTTCGTCTTCCGGTTCGTGGTCGCCATTCGAGAACCTTTATTCCCTAGCGATTGTCGGTTCTACGAGCTATATGCCCTGCCACTTCAACTCGTTGCTTCTGAGAGTTCGTGAGACGTCCTCTGGGAGGTCCCACTTGTGGGCTTGCACTGCGCCCTTTAATCTCTTTGAGACGTACCTAAAGGTGTTGTCTCTGTATTGCCTGACTGCATGACTATATTTGCACTGCAATGCGAGAATATCTGCTTGGAAATAGAAATAAACCAAGATCACCGACAACTGCTTATTTTGTCGGTTTTACGCGGATTTAAATGAGATAATTAGGTAGGTAGTTATGTTTATATTACGATGTATTGTCTGTATCTATAAGAAAATAGGCTTCTATGAGTTGGGTTGGAAAACAGGAGTTTCATAGTACACCTCTTAAATACCAAGACAAGTATACCTACACAGAAAAAATTAAGTCTACATAGATCGGCTTAGGTTTTACGTTGGAAATTCAATTCAATTCTTGTTGATTGTCCCTTGCGAAGTGCTGCCCGTAATTTCGCCAGTGTCACGTTTGTTAGACCCAGGCACGAAGGAGAATGACCAATGGAGAAAAGTGGTGTTATTGTCTTTTGGGTAATAGTGTCATCAAATACTATAGCAGTCTGTCGGTGACAGGACAAAATATTCCTTGAAAACTTATTACCTAGATTTCTGAATTAAAAAAAAAAATTGCTCTTTATTTGACAAAATCGAAAGAGATGTTTAAAACAATCTCAAATAAATTAAGTAAATTGTTTTCCTTGAAGATTATGTTATTCAACGCAGCCGATACTTACATAAAAGTTTATTAGTTTTAAAACTGCCGCTTTTAATTACGGGTTTGATGTCACGATCTTAAGATAAAGTTGTTACCCAAGGATGCCTGCACACCGCAGTAATGGACATAATATTAGATAAATATTTTTGGATATTTTTGCACAATATCATCTAACCCCAATCTAAGCATAGCTTGTTGTACTATGAGAACAAGATGACTGATAGAATATATACTTACAAAACAGTATAACACCCAGACAGAAAAAACATCTATGTTCATTACATCTCGGTGGGCCTCTCTGCTCTGCTTTCTGTGCTGTAGGATGTGGATTCGATTCCCACCGAGGGCATTTGTGTGATGAACATACCTATAATGTTTGTTCTGTGTGATTACCTGTAAACGAGCGCTCCAGACTTCGGAATACAATCTTCGGATCAAATTGAATCCCGAGCGATTCATCCATGTAACAAGCAAACAGGACGGAAGTTTAACAGTTTAACATCTGAGTAGGTAGTCTGAGTTAGCTCTGGGTTCAGTAATTTCGTCCCTTAAATAACACAGAAGTCAATTTGTAGTTTTGTGCTCTGATTTTAGGGGACTAAAGATTCCTTACTGAGTGAAGATGATAAAGTTTTTTCAATATGTAAATGGTAAACCTACCTATATCCCAGGCACTAGTGTCCCGTAAATAGGGGTACGAGTGAAAAAGTTGCCTCTGACGCTGTAGGAGTCATCTCTCATCTACAATGCAAAGTCCTGTTTTTTAAAACCTATGTAGTACTTGACCTATTTATACTAGGGTAGTTTAATGAATACTGTGCAACTAAAAAAAATTTATTTAATTCTAATAATAGCATGTGTAGGAAAACAAAAATATAAACAAACCGTAAACTTACATAAGTAAACTATTACACGGTGGCAAGCGGTACACCGGTACATATTCTGAAGCGCTGGGCGTGTGCTGTGAGCCTGTGATATGATAACCCACCGCGCTGCAATGTGCAAAATGACGTAATAATACGAAGCGAAAACGAGAGTGCTCGAACGAAGCACACGAATATGACCCTTATTCTTTGCGCCGATAAATTCAGGTGGTTTCGCCCGCGACAACGTGCGGATGGGGGGGGGGGGCAAGAAAATATGGGTCGACGTCGAAGACTAGTCAAGTTCAAGGCCGCGTAAAGGGATGGTGAGCGCCAATCGCTAGATGGCGTTGTAGGATCCAAGTTTGAATTTTTGCGAGATCGGGGGTGAGGTGCGGGGTGCGGGACCGCCGGCGGGAACGAATTTTCGGTGCAACATATATACGTCGACACGCTGCACTCGTGTACCGAACGTCGCGACGCGCAGTACTTTCGCGCACTAGACCCAGACCGAGCTAACCTAACCTAGACAATATCACAATAATAAGCAAACATGGACTGGATGGAAATGGACGTGGTGCGTAATATTTGAAATATTCTTTAGATGTGTTTCGACAGCCTGACCCCTTGTTTTCAAAAGTATTTCCCAAAATTGGGTTTTGCCTTGACCTATCCTAACATTTTATCAGTAACACTGGACCCGGCTGCCGAATATATCCAATTAGCGACTATTCTTTAGTGTCGGTATTATTAATTTTGTGTATATCGTGAGGCCATTTCAGTCGCATTTTCTATTTAATTTGGCCATGAAACATGTTTTTATTTTCAGTTAATTTCGCCTGTAACATTATCTGTAGGCATATTCACATAATTTGTGATTTAATTTTGTGGCAAAATCTATGATAAGTAAATCAATATTAGCCTTGCCCAAATATGCCAGGACCTAATATTTTAATCACAGTTGTGTGCGTTGCTCATCTAGATATATGTTTTAGCGGTTGGCCTTCTGATATAATAAAGAATAATAACTAGGATACTAGTTAAGTGCAAATTTGGTCCTAAATATCCTCAGATCGTGCATTTTCTAATAAGTCTATCAATTTATTGAGCACTTGAGGTGCTCAATCGTATATTCGAAGATTTCGTATCATTTACAATATGTGTATTCCTTTTGTTTGTGAGAGTGTAGTTTGTCTATCCAAGCCTAAGCCTGGATAGGCCGTCACGCATGGAAAGAGCCCGACCTGCCTCAACTCACCGCCGGCCGCCGTGATCGATCGCGCCGCCTATCGCCGCCTCGGGCTGTCTAATGGCTACCGCTTCTATTTTTCACGCAATTCCTTGCTCTCTCAGTTGTGTTTCGTATTTTTGACAACTCTCCAAAGTTTCCGTTTCACTTGGCATTATCTCTAAATCTTCTTACTTTATTTCGATTCTTTGTGGTATTTTCTTTCAAATTTTTATTTGGTTGGTGTTCGTTATGAATCATATTTGAATGGTTTCGATTCTTTTCTTGTGTATTGCTATCTGGTTTGCCATTGTTGTATTCGAACATTTTCAATTTATTTTCGTTGATAATATTAATAACGTATATTGTTCTGAAAAAAAGTAGGTACAAACAAATGTTACCAGATAACTTAGGCAAACTAAAAATATTTCATGGTTTTGGACAAGAAAATCTGTTTCCCGAACCTCAGCGCCCTCCCCTCGCCTTGTAAGAATATTAAATGAACAAAAAGAAAGTGTAGTGTAGAATACCTACTTTTTTCGGAGGGTTAGTTTCAACACTTACACGTTATATCTATGAAATATGATTTGTAGCAATATGAAATGGTTTCTTTGTTAAGCTTATATCTTTCCGTCTCAAATCTATGAATTTGTAACTTTTTTCACAGCGGGTGAGCTGTACTCTCGATTCTGATCGTAGCATTAATTATTATTCATTTTTGGATTATGTTTAAACTATATGCTGTATGAAAACAAAACAGAATCAATATCGCAACATTAAACACAAGAACTTTAAGAACCCAGGATACCCTTGCAGAACTGAATATCGCCATTCAAGACATAAAGTGGGACATACTCGGAATTAGTGAAATGAGAAGAGAAGGTGAAACAATACATGAATACCAAGATTACATATTGTTTAACAAAGGTGAAAAAGGAGGCAAAAGAGGAGTGGGATTCCTCATAAAGACGTCTCTGAAAAAACACATACAAAACATCTTTGGTATCTCTGACAGGATAGCAGTCCTTAATATCAGCATACCTAATTATACAAAGACTTGGACTATCATACAAGCATATGCACCAACCGAGCAAGCTGCAGAATCAGAGACATTTTATGCCGAACTGGCAAAAGTCATCAGAAATTACACCGACAACCATGTTATACTGATGGGAGATTTTAATGCTCAAATCGGGGAAAAACAATACGAGGAAGAGTATGTATTGGGAAAACATGGACATGGTAAAAGAAGCCCTAATGGGCAAAAGCTTGTGGAATTTTTGCAAGAACACAACTTAATTCTTCGGAACAGTATATTCAAAAAAGACCCAAAGAATAAATGGACCTGGATTTCACCAGATGGCAGATATAAAAATGAAATAGATTATATAATAAGCAATTTTCCCAGGGCATTTTCAAATACAAGTGTGATCTCAAAACTCAATTTTAACACAGATCATCGTATGGTCAGAAGTACAATTCAGCCCGCACCACCGAAAAAAGGAAGGAAGAACATTACCACTTATAATCCAACCCAAATCACTACAGAGAGCTTCAAAGAAATTGGCCAGTCGTTGACAGACAATCTACAAGAACTGACTTATGAAAACGAAGGCGACATCATAGCAAATTATGGAAAATTGGAAAAACAACTCACTATAACTAACAATACTAACAAGAGTAAAAGCAAATACCCACTCAGCGATGAGACCATTCAACTCATAAATCGCAGAAAATGTTTACTGGATCAAGGAAAAAACAAAGAAAACATAAAAATAATTACAGAAATAAGTAAACAAATTAATAAATATATCAGAAGAGACCGCAAAAACAAAAGACTAGAAGTGTTGGAGAGACAAATAATGAGAACAGGCGGTGTAAGAAAAGCTCTGAAAGCACTTAAGGAAACAGGAAAAGAGTGGGTGCCTAAACTAAGGAAAAAAGAAGATATCATCACAAACAGGAAAGGTATACACGAACTAGCCACGGAATTCTACAAAGAACTATATTCAAACAAAGACGCATGTAAACACCATATCACACAACCATCTAAGAGTGAAACAGCAGACAGCCTGACAGAGTGGGAACCTGATATACTGAAGAGTGAGGTGGAAAAGGCAATAAAAAGTCAAAAAATGGAGAAAGCACCCGGACCGGACAAAATTACAAACGAGATATTGAGGGGGACTATCGATGAATTAGTACCAATACTCACTAAGATGTTCAACCAAATTTTGAAAAGTGGATATATACCAACAAAATGGGAAACTTCATATATAATCCTACTACACAAGAAAGGCGCTAAGGACGACATCGGGAATTACCGGCCAATAAGCTTAATGTCGAATGTGTACAAAATATTCTCAAAAATCATTTTGGGTAGGATAAGCGCAAAACTAGATGAAAACCAACCAATGGAACAAGCGGGCTTCAGACGGAACTTTTCAACGATAGACCACATCCACACACTGAAACAGTTAATTGAGAAATACAACGAATTCAACAAAACACTGTATGTAGCTTTTATAGATTATGCAAAAGCATTCGATTGCATCAGTCATAAAGCAATGTGGGAGAGCCTAGGAAGGCAGGGTATACCTGCAACATATATAAACATTATCAAGAATATATATAAAAACAGTAAAGCAAAAATCCAATTAGAAGCCTTGGGCAAAGAATTCCAGATAAATCGAGGAGTTAGACAGGGAGACCCATTGTCCCCAAAGTTATTTTCAGCAGTTTTAGAGAATGTCTTTCGTAACCTTGACTGGGAACATCTAGGTCTTAGCATAGACGGAAGAAAACTAAATCACTTAAGATTTGCGGACGATCTAGTTCTACTAGAAGAAAATGCAAAGGCACTTGAGAAGATGATCCAAACTCTAAATACTGAGAGCTCTAAAGTGGGGTTAAAAATGAACATAACAAAAACGAAAATGATGACCAACTCAGAAATGGAACCCATGGAAATTGAAGGTCAACAAATAGAATATGTAGATGAATATTGCTACTTGGGCCAGATCATCTCCCCTAAAGACCAAACAACCAAGGAAATAAATAAGAGGATAGCGAATGGGTGGAAAAAATATTGGTCTCTCAAGGAAATTGTAAAATCTAAAGACCACAATATGGCAACAAAAAGAAAAGTATTCAATGCTTGCATTCTTCCATGCATCACTTATGGCTGCGAAACATGGTCCCTCACAAAATACCATAGAGACAAACTAGGGAAGTGCCAGAGAGGTATGGAACGAAGTATGACAGGAACAAGAAGGCAAGATAGAATTAGCAATGTGAAATTAAGAGCAAAAACCAAACTAACTGATATCCTGGAAAAAATAGACCTCCAAAAATGGAGATGGACCGGCCATATGTTGAGATCAACACAAGAAAAGTGGAGCCAAATTACAACAAACTGGTATCCGAGAGATGGCAAGAGATGTCGAGGACGACAACAAATGCGCTGGGAAGATGAGCTAAAATTTACTGCGGGACCCAAATGGAGAAGAGTTGCTCAAGATAGGAGGCAATGGAAACTACTGGAGGAGGCCTTTGCCAAAAGGCACACTGAGTTGAGAGACATCTTATAACCAAACAAACCATACAGCATAATGATTAATCTCACTCAGTGTAAACGGCTAAATAAATAATAAATAAAAATATGCTGTATGGATTGTCCAGCATTATTATTATTATGTTGTGTATCTTTAAAGCCAAAGGTACTTGTATAATGTCTGGAGATGTGTGTGTATATTACACAATAATGGACGTATTTCCCATTATAATAGGTATATTTCATAATAATTGTGTGGGATGGAATGGAACCCCGAGTGATTGTATAGATTTTTGCGGGAAAGGTTTTGTTAGTTATGTTTGGATTTCTTCAGAATTAGGTGGTCTGTAAAGTACTTGGTAATACAGGTATGCACTTATTAATTTAGCAATGTTGCTTCTATCTAATCTCTTGTGTGCACCTCGATGCATGCTAATAATATATGATATCGCGTGGCCTTGACTGCCATTTTATCTACACCGAATCTTACAGTTTCTTGCCTACTGACACATATAGTTTACATCTGCTGTGTTTTCAGCTAGAGTTTCGGGATATTTTCATTTCTACCGTAAATTTTCTTGTTCTTTTCAATCAGCGATATAATTATTTCTTACATCGCTGCTTGCAAGTACTTATGTAATAAGTAGAGTATAACACTATACACAGCACACACTCAAACAAGTCATTATGATAACGGACTTCAATATATTTTACGCATGCTTTATCGGTTACTTTGTTCGTACATAATTCAAATAAATAAGCAAGTATATAATAATATTTAAGTGTCTCTATAATACTATACCAGTTGTTATGTATGCTCAATAATTAACCCCATATGGATAAAACTAACTGTTATGTTTAAATTATAAAGCATGATGTATTAACAGGCAATGTACGAAACAATATTACTTACATAAATCTATTTGTCAGTCCACAGATGCTTTGCTGATATCAGACGACCCTAGGTTACACGATCGTGATCAGGGACATCCAGGCATTAGATAACAAACTACTAGCTAGATTTACCACTTCCGCAATCTCGTTCAATCGTGCTCACAAACTAATAATTAGAGTCTTTGAGCATCGTACATGTGTCGCCATCGTCAGAAAATGGTGGATGTTCACCTTTAACAATAATTACATAACACCCTCAAACTGCTCATAAAATCATGCAATTTGCATACATTCGCGATCAGACTATGTCAGAGTTATGACTGTGCGATGGACCTTGATAAAAACGTGCAGGCTAACATACATCTTTAGTCAATGTTCTGTAACCTAGTCTCGTCTAGCGGATGCATGCTAGCGCTTTTGTTTTTTGCTATATCTGATTCTCACAGGCGCAACACACCGTTGATAAAAAAACTGGCGGAATGCGATAATGCAACGTTAAAAATATTCGATTATCACGTCGACAGTAACCGCAAACCCGTATCACTAAACTAAAGACTGATGAAAACGATGTAGAATTATGAATACAGCGTTATGTGCCTTAACTATTGCGGCTTCGCTTTTGACTGATTGTAAATTGGGTCTTCGCCGTCCGAGCATTATGCTCGAAGCGAGCCAATGTTTTCGGCGAATTAGAATAATTGGTATAGGTAGAGCGAGGTATGAGCGAGGGGGGGCTCAAGCGGGAGATTTGGCTGTTGGCCTTGACAATGAACCGGCGGCGCGCACACATCGATATTTTTGCTTGTGTTGGAATCTCACGCACACATAATCGAGAGTTCTTTCCACGAATTGCGTTCTCCCTCCCACACTATTTGATTATAGGGCTGTCTAAGAAAATATTGCTGATCTAAAGTTTTTAGCTGTTACCATAATTGGTACTGTTTTGCTCTAAGACTCTAAACATAAACAACCTTTTCTTGAATCCGTTTCTACAGCCTTGAATTTTTCTACTTTTCAAAAGGTTGTTCTAGCTGTTTTTTTCATATATTAAAAACATAAATGCTTCATAAAAACTACTTACGTCATTAGCAATAAGGTGTTAGTAACACTAACTGAATTAAAAAGAACTTAGTTCTTGTTATTTTAACAAAATTTTAGTACTTAAGTATGAATTTTTTGCCTTATAAACTTTGCAAATGTTTTTGGCATACATTGTAGGTACGAAAACCTCAAACTGACACTAGTCTCAAACTATCCTCTGCTTTCTTCCATCGGAGGAAAAATCGTGAATTTATTTGTATAGTCTATTTGCGTTTCCACGAGTAGTAACCCTATGGCCGAAAAAACTAACAAATTGCGGCCTCTCGACGCGCCTGCCATACCGCCGACGACGCTGCGTGCCTGCCCTAAGACAACCTATACATAGACAGCCTAGGGCCCGCACCGCTGCCGCCGCGCCAGGCCTTGATGTTTATCGATATCGATAACTATAATAAAACTGTAACGTCAAAAAGTCTGTACAATAAAGATATTTTTCTGAAATCTTGCTAATAGTACTTGCATAAAACCAAAACTACTTAAAAAAAATATATGTTTGTTTGTTTGTACCTATACGCATTGCGTAAAAAAATGTTGAAGCGATTTGCAGAATTAGTTAGCTTATAGTCCGTCTTAAAACTTAGTATGGGTTTCATTGAGCTGTCATCCCTAAAGCGGGTGTAAAAAGGGAGTTGAAGTTTGTATGAAAAATTCAATATATGGGAAAGATTTGATTGTTTATTTATTTGCATTGACCTATTCAATGCAAATAAATAAACAATCAAATCTTATAAATATCCGAAACTATTGGACCGATTTGAAAAATTCTTTCACAGTTGCAAAGCTACACTATCCCCGGGTAACATAGGGTATATCATATTTTCAAAAAAAATTGGGATCCTTACTAAAACCCGTGCGAAGCCGGGACGCGCTGCTTGTCGATAATATAGCCGAAACCCCTCACTAACGAGCTCCAAGTCTGTCTGATGTTGTACCCTACCCCACTATAGGTATACTTACGTACAATTCTAATTCTGCCTTTGTGAGAATTGGATGTATAATCGTATCTCGGCCTTCATTGCTGTTTTTGCTTGTTAGAAAGTGAAATGCTTGGTTTGTGTTTTGTTTGAGCTTTGAACTTTGGTGAAATTTATTCGTGAATTATTACACGCAAAACTTCTTTGTTGGTACCTACTTGGTTAGTGTGCATAGTTTGAAAAAAGTAAAGAAAACAAAAAGAAATAGTTTCAGGATTTTTTTTGGTCTCTCCTATATCCTTTTAGATCTTTTAGTACCAAGTACAAAGTCAAAGTCAAAAAGCATTTATTCAGTAATATCCGCAGGGATCATCTTGAAACGTCTTAAATCTAGGTGAATCTAAGCGCCAGTTCCTCGCGACCAAGCCTAGAACTCGTGAATATTTGAAAATGGCTAAGGAGGAACAAAGGCACGAGCGAGTCAGCTAGTCTGTAAAATAAGTCTGTGTAATGTAGGTAACTATATTCTAGTAATATTTAAGCAGCCTTGAAATTTTTTATCAATAGGAAATGTGTCGCGATCGTGAAAGAAATAATTTTATTTTACCGCGAATAAATTACAATAAGCCTAACAATTTAAAATCTTTATATTAAGTATGTAAATGTTTTTTTTTTATGTATACCAATGGAATACCAATGTACCAAATGTTATACTTGGACGTACCTCTGACTAATCCAATTAGACATCCTCAAAGAATTTCGAGTAGGTACTAAGACTCACTTAGTAGGTACTTGGTAGGTACTAAGATATCTGAGGGGATATCTATCCTACTATCTATGGATGGATGGATGGATGGATGGATGTATGTATGTATGTTTGTTACTCATTCACGCTCTAACCAGTGGACCGATTTGGATGAAATTTGGAGTAAATATAGATTGTAACCTGGATTAACATATAGGCTACTTTTTATCCCGAAAAATAACGGGAACGGGAAAAAACTGTCACGCGGGCGAAGCTGCGAGCGGCCGCTAGTATCTACTAAAGTTTTTTTCTTTTCTTTTTATTCTTGCAGTTATTTTTCGGTGAATACGCTTACTGTTACTAGGTAGTAGATATATTGACTATCTATCAAGTATGTAGATATATGAATGAAATCGGAAACCAGTTGAACTTATTTCGGTTAGTTTTTATCTGTCTGCCTTTTATCGGTCTACCTATGACATCATCGCTAAGCTTCCTGTTGGCTCCTTCCTTTGTTCAAACGTTTGCTTTAGACTTCTAACAAACCGATTGAGCCACGCTGTTTTTATGCATTTGAATTCCTTAGTCTGTTTCGGTTCGGGGTAGTCTCGGCGTGGTTTTAGCATTCTCCTGCAGTTCATTTAGTTATATATATTTTCGACCAACATAGTTACGATTTATTATATACTGGTAAAACAAGTTTTAGAACAGTTGATAAAAGTTTAACAGATTTTTGTTCTTTTATAAAATTATCGAATGTTCCGCGTGAAGTTATTTTCATAGAAGTTTGTATGTAAGTGACTTCAAGCTTCAACAACCCCCACTGTACCCGTTTAGGGGTTGAAATTTGGGAATTTCTGTGTAAGGAAGTATACCTCTACGCACCAAGGCTAATATACCCTGAAAAGTTCAACTGCGCGTCTGTTTTATAATAGTCTATAGTCTCCCTTAGCTAAAATAGTTGATAAGACTGGTTTTTTTTTACAACTATATAATTTTTAACAATGGTAACCATCACCTATAACAAAACATTGTCTTGTAGGTCATGCATTTTAGATACATTAGGCTAATCCATTTTGGTGGTAATTGTGGTGGGGTGACACAAACTGATAGAGAACAGGTAATTCAGTGCAATTTGAATCCTACTGGAGGTTAGAATGACTGCCTATCACGAAGCCCAACAAAGCTAAGCTTTTTTTTTATTTGACTTGCTAATCAAACAAGCAGACGGCTCACCTGATCTTAAGTGGTTACCATCACCTATAACCAAGTATTGCCTCACAAGTCACATTGGTTAGGAACGTGCTCTACCATGCACTGCTCTGCGTCCATGAACCTGAGGCATGCATGTGTTAAGCCTCGTGTGCCTGTAATTTCACCGGCACCCACACCCTTCTAACTAGAACCTAACATCTCTCACATTCTTAAAGTATTTTGAGTTGGTTCCACTTGGTAGATCCTAAGAGGTCTGAGGGGATATCTACCGTGCCTGGGTATTAAAGTCGTTGTTTCTGTTGTTTTTTGTTGTAGTCAGTTTTAATATTAATCTTTGGATGCAATAGGTCAGAGACCTTGGAATCATGATGAGTAACAAAGGTGTTTTTTTGTGCACCTACACATTTGGCCTTTTCGGTAATTAATGTTTAGGTAGGTACCTGGCTACGGTCTATTTTTTGTAACCAATAGCATTCATTGTTCACGGTTGATTATCAATTTTGTTAGTGGGTTTTTGGGAATCTATACCGATTATAAGAACCTGTGTCCTGACTGATTGGGATATAGACAACGTTCAGCCTAAACCATTGGTCGTAGAGATTTGAAATTTTCAGGGTATTATCGTCTTGGTGCGTAGAGGTGTACTAAGAAAGGATATCTGCCCTTGATCTATACTCGTACTATAGTTAAATTGTCAAAATCTATTGAATGAATTTAGCTTCTAGTCCATTCCAATAATTTGGTTTGGTTTCATTAAGCTGTCATCCCTAAAAAGGGGGGGAAAACGGGGATGAAGTTATGTGACATGGTTGTATGTGTGGCTCATCCAACTTCGCGAGGTGTATTCAGGAAAGAAATATGCAAAGGCAATAATGCCAAATCCTATTATACCTAAGTAGAGTTTGAAAAGTTGAAAAAAAAAAAAGTTTATTGATAAACCATATTGAATGAGAGCCATTAGAATTGCTTTGTAACATTGTGCAAGTGTTATCAATTTAATGAGGTGGCATGATAAACATGCTCTTAGTAAACATACTACATAAACAAAACGAAGGGCTTTGCACGTTTCAATTCGCCACCACCGACCAATGACAACCGTCGTACCTTGGCAGCGCTTCAGGAAAATTAAATGTTTTGCCTTTATTCGTCGAGTTATACATAAAGGGACCAATCTGAAAGGCGATGGGCACGAGGTGCGACGTGGGGCGGCGCGTGCGCATAGCGTGCTGTTTGGTGGGGGTTAGGCGGGGCCTGCGTGCACGCATTGCGTACGGACAGTGCGTGAGAGTCGCTCAAACGACACACTTTACCTCAATAAGTCTTTTATAAATAAATACAAGTTAACTGTGCAGTGCATTGACCTTAGTTGCCACGTGCGTTACAATGGGTGCGGTAAAGGACGCTTGGTTGTTTTCAAACATTTGCAGCACTTTGGAAATGATCGAAAACTTGTCAAAAAACGTGAGTAAATTTAAACTAATCATGTATTTTATCAATTTCAAAATTTATTTTGAATTTTTGCTGTAAATTACTACGTTATTCGTAACTTCAGTAGGTGCTATAGCACCATGGTGTTTACTTATTTAAAAGCAATCTAATAATGTGTCAGGAAACCTCTGCAATTATAGAACATTCGTGATTTAATGTCAGATAATAAGTAATACACTCTATTGATCTTTGACTTATTCGCACTTACATAGATGATAATAGAACACATTGTAAGATACACGTTTCAAACGTGTGGAAGTTTACAATAATGAGGCACATACGCGCTATCAAAATAAACTTTCCGGGCCGATTAAACCCTAAAATACTCTTCCTCTAGTAGGTACCCGGGAAGGCAATGGCGGCAGATTCCGTTGAAATAAACTCCTACATAATATGTAATCGCTTTATCATAGATCACTAAACTATTTATATCAACACACTTCCTCGCCCCCTGATGTTATCCAAAAAATTGTGCAATGTGCTTACAGTCTCTGGATCCAGTAATTAAATGAACCGCTGAATTTCACATTATTTGGTTTAAAACGTTGAAAATTAAACTTACCTTGTCTTATAAATGTTTAACGCATAGTGCGTTGTTCAGAAATATTCGTGGCAATTTTAAAATTCATATCAATCATAAAAACTTTTCAAAACTTAGCGTATTATCAACCTACCCACATCAAAATAGTATAAATAAATCTTACGTAAGGGGTGAATCTCGTGCAGTAAAGATTGGATGTCTTTATATAATGGGTCAAGCAATCCGCCATTTTGTCTCAAAATACATTAGTTTCGATAAGCAAAAGTTGGATGTCTATAGATATGGGTCAAGCGATCCGCCATTTAGTCTCCAAACGGTAGTTTCTGTAGGCAAAAGTTGACTCAAATCAATCACCGTCGAAGAAGTGGCGTTACAGAAATGTACCTATCGTAGACACAAATAATCGACCTACAGTGAGAGACAAGTTATCGAATCGACGGGTGAAAATGGAAATTAGACCTCTGGTTTATTCGACTGTCCTAGACATCATAGAGCACAAAAACTCCGACTTGGGCACTTGATGAGCGGACTGGTTTCCGCAACTAGGCTGCTGGTGAGCCCTTTTTGCGTCATTTCAGACTTAGGTTAAAGTATCCATGTTTCGACGGTTACAGCTCATTCTTATGGAGCAGTCATGCAGCCTTGAAGGAGTTTTTTAACTACGAAACGGCTCTTTATGTAAAATTCCGTCATACCGACATTGCTGACGTTATATTATTTATTCCTATATGTAACACTTTTTAACTCCGTCATACCGAAAATAACATTACTGTCTTTATATTATCCTACATAAGTACCTAATACTTTTTGTTACAATATGTTTTTGTAAACATCAGAATCTGTTTCAAATGTATTATTTTTTTATTCTCACGTCCCTCAAAGTTAATTCTTTTTCCTACAAATGCAATGATATTTACGTCTTCGGACGTTTCAATGTCAGGGCATTGAACCGCAATCTTTTAGCACTTGATGCACTCTTTTTACCTATATTTCTTGCCACGTGACTGAGAAGGATGTAGTTATTTATCAATTCAAGGCATCTTTTTTATTTACGCCTTTTTAGCACAATTTTGCTGTTCATGATTGTTGATCGACGTTTTGATTTTTGTTGTTGTTTTTGATACCTGTATTTTGTGCTCATTTCAATACTCATCAACCTCTTTTTGTTTCAAATTATAGTTTACTATAGCTAGAGCTTTAACGATACTTTTCATATATTAATAATAATAATAATATATGTACTAAGTCTGTAGAGATTCATATTTTCGTACTTATTTCATTGTTAAGTTAGTGTAGGGGAGGTACGCCCAAAGCGGGTAAGCTAAGGATTATAGTAAAAAAAACAGTTTACTTTAATTATTATTAGGTTTTATTTGTATTCATACATTCCTGTAGCTATTAATATTTACGTATATAAAGAAAAATTAAAAAAAAATACTCTTTTTAACATAAAAATTTACGAAAAACTAAACCCTTCCAAATACCCGATTTGCCCGTAGAGGGGGCCTAAAACAGGTACCCTACTAGGGCAAAGCGGGTAGGGGTTAAACATATGAGATCTAATCAAGTTAATTTTAGTTTTTAATCATATCACAAACGTAAAAGCTAGCCTTATCAGTCTATCTAATTCTTGAGCTGCTGTGAAAACAGTTGTAAATTGCCCAAGTTTCTTTTTTGGACAATCCTTCTGCATGTGTCACTGCAGTATAGATAGGTTAATGACATATATTTTGGCCGCACCACTGATCGAAGTTTTTTTGGCCTATTTCATAGCCAGTCCCATAGTTTTTAGAGTTCCGTACCCAAAGGGTAAAACGGGCCCCTATTACTAAGACTCCACTGTCTGTCTGTCTGCCTGTCTGTCTGTCTATCTGTCCGTCTGTCACCAGGCTGTATCTCATGAACCGTGATAGTTAGAGGGTTTAAATTTTCACAGATGATGTATTTCTGTTGCCGCTATAACAACAAATACTAAAAAGCAAAATAAAATATATATTTAAAGAGGCTCTCATACAACAAACGTGATATTTTTGCCGTTTTTACTATAACGGTACGGAGCCCTTTGTGCGCGAGTCCGACTCGCACTCGGACGGCTTTTTCATCCCACGACGCATTAGAAGTTTTTTTTTGGTATTTATTAACCATTTGCAAAAACAAAAATTTTGCTGAACTAATAAGCCATTGATAAAATTGCACAGGGCAAATCAGGTGTGGGTAAGACGGGTACCTGTTTTACCCCTACCCGTTTTGCCCAGACGCATGATTTATTTTCATCAAGTTATAACATCAAAACAGAAACCACTAAATGCAAAGCTACTTCATAAATAGTAGGGCCAACTATCACAAAACAATTACTTAAAACAAGTAAGAACATTATTATGAACTATTTCAGAGTAATCAGAAGTAAGGAAACACGATATTTTTTTGTGAAAACTGCAAATAATTTTGTTATTTTTTTATCTTGTAACCGCGTATGCCAGGGAAGCGGGGTGACTGCCTGTGATTGGCTGGTGCGTGGCGCGTCCAGCCGCATGCACACATTCTCAATAGCGTAAAAGGCGCGCAAATTCAAATGCTTACCCGCTTAAGGCGGGGTACCCGTTTTGGGCGTACTTCCCCTACAGGCTAAATGTTGTCGTAATCCAATCTAACACCCAATCCTTTGCGGATTAGTGAATGTTTCGGGTAAGTACATAAAGTAACGATATTTTATTTCGTTGTTGAACTCTCTCGCTGTCACTATCGTACTATTTAATAGCTTTACAAAATCTATACCTACCAATTATAAGAACCCCTGGCTTGACTGACAGACTGACTGACACATAGACAACGCACAGCCTAAATTACTAGTCGTAGTTTTGGTGTATAGAATTCCCAAAATTCAACCCCTAAGTCGGTAGAGCGGGGTTGAAGTTTGTATAAAAATATGATAAACAATATGATACGTGTTATGTTGATAATTTGTATTACTTAATAATAATTGTCAATGAACAGTTAATAATGTTATGTTAAGATAACAACTCTCATATATATCTCTTATCTTTATGTAGAGGTAGAGTACTTATTACTAAATAATGTTATTTTTCTTCTTCTTCTGAAAGCATAGTTACCTATATGAAGTAACGATGTATAAAAAAACGATTACCGCAATCAGTGTCACTATATTATACGATTACCAAAGACCTACTCAGATCGTATAGCTTGAACGAATATATACAGAAACCCTAAATTAGTAATTGCCTCTAAAAGTCTGGCTAATGCCTGTTTCCAATATCCTACGGGTAATAATAATAAAGCCGTTTATTCAGAACTACGGGTGTGTAGGTATTATAATTTATGGTAACTTATATAATATCGTAGCTCTGTGTGCCTCTTAGCATAGGCCTCCTCCAACATCTTCCATTGGGTTCTGTCTACCGCTACCCTTCTCCAGTGGTAACCCTACGGGTACGGCCTATCAAATAAACTCTCACCTCAGTGGCTGTCACTAAAACAATAGTCAATACTAATGAGGCTTACAACAATTCTTAGTTGACCGAGTGAGCGAAGCGAGCAAGCGTCTCAGTTTCGAGATTGGCCAATAATGCTTTGTCCTTCTGTCTATCTGTTCTCGCCTACAATTCGCCGATTTTGATGAAAATTGGCAAACAAGTTTCATTAAGTTTCAAGAGTAATCGCTAAAATGTATACCCCAATATTGCTCAAAAGTTTACAAAGGTAAGCGAAGTGTACGAGAACCACTAGTAATACTAATGGACGATTGTATGATATTGGAACAAGTAATGGTTTTATCGGTAAATTTTGTGACAAAATAAAATTCTCAAAACGCATTGCGTCATTTAATAAATTATGTAACAAAATATGTAACAATGCGACGAGCTTTGAATGCGTAATGTCTTTCTGTTTACTGTTGCAATAATTTATTTTGGGTTTGTGTTTAGAGGTTAAGCTTGAGCATTTACGGTATCTGCCTGTTACAAATTACATAAGTATATAGTAATTGAATAGTTTTTTATATGGAACAACTTGAGAACCGGTGGACGAAAATCGCGTTCAAGTGTATATTTTAGAAGTTTTGTAGAAACAATGGGTTGTTGCTTGTGTATATTAAATCTAGAGAAAATTGGGCACATGATGTAGAGTAACCCAAAATGTGAGAGCGGATGGAGGCGCCTTTCCGCGGCTAGGTGAGGTGCGGGCGGCTGCGCACCGACGGCGGCGGCGACGCTGGCGGCAGCCGTAGCGTAGGTCGGGCAAAGTGTCGATGGCCGCGCAATGTCACCCCGAGCGGAGATATTCGGCCCCCCCGTGCCTCCGCTCCATCACCCCCTGAGCCCTAAGAATCAGCCGCCTCGCATCATTTCCGAAACCCAATTTGGCGTCTTATTTGTCTTGATCTTTGAATGTTGGAATTGTTTCTAGACTTTTTGATAGTTTTTCCAAGTTCTGATTAAGGTGCCTATAACTACACTTTTTTCTTATTATGATAATTTCATCATTGCTCTCGTAATATTCTGCCTTTGTAGCAGATATAGCTATTCCTTTACCGTTACAAAAGTTTAACCCGCCATTCACCACACTGATGAGCCCCAAGTTACGTGCTGTTGGGGTAGGTTGCTGATGTTTCTGTTGGTTATGTAAGTCGCCACGAGGCGACGGCAGGTGCTTCAGAATGCTGCGATCGTCCGCGTGATATTGGGCGAAGTCGGTCGTCGACCTTTCGCTATCTGCGTTATTTAGCCCGGCTCAATGTCGGCGCAATGTCGAATTGTACGAGTTCACAGACCCAGTCGCGAGACGATGTGCGTTCCTCGCTTAGCCGAACAACACTCGACCAAATTTTATAGGTTATGTATAGGTAGGTAGGTGCTTTTAATATTTTAATATTATTGTGAATGTTAGGTAGATACCTTAGTTTTTTATGCGGTGTTGTTATAATTTTGGTTCGAGTTATTAATTTTGAATTATATCTCGGTTGAATTGAATTGCATTCCGTCTCATCTAATCTTCGAAGGGACTTGTTCTAAAAGTCCAAAATTATCCTAGATGAATAAGAGAGTGAAAACTCTATCAACTTTAAAGGTTAGAAAAGAAAATTCTCACGGCGAGACCCTTCGTTAGTTGCCTGTAAGTTAATCTACAATGTATTTTTCCAGTTTTTCATTAAAGAAAACATTTAAACTACAATCTCGACAACTGGAACTACAAAGTGGAAATAGTTATACAAGTAAGACGTGAATTGGCCCATTTTCATTCATAATTTACGAAAGTTTTCAAGTATTTGAATTGTAGTAAGTTATCAACAGTAACCCTGAGCTGAACAGGGGTTTCAAACAGACACAAGGCAGCTGTAGGTACCGTTTGTCGCTAAGTCGGTCTCTGGGCTGTAGAACCTCGCTCGCGCGGAAACCGTGTGGCGGTCAAGGCCGATGTCTAGACGCACCCCCTCCTCTACCCTCGCAGCCTTCCCAGTCTTCCCACACCTCGCTTCAACTACGCGGGTACACCTCCACACTACCTATTTTTACCTCCACAGTTTCCACACCCACTGCCGAGTTTTGCCTGGGTAAAGCTTTCATATTACTAAACAATTTATGCCGACCTACCCTAAAATAACCATTGAATTGGTAGTGACTTGTCAGTTTTATCGTGGGACTAATGACTAGCGATTAGTATGCTGTCTGACTTGCTGTATTTCCCATCAAGGTCTACTCTTCGTCTTCTGATTTGTCGTTTGTCGCCTCTATTTCGCTATGGTTTTTGGTTTCTGCGAGCAATACAGCCATTTGGCTCTTTGCTTCCATCGGTAGGACATAGCGAGCGACGCGTCGCTATGGCCCATCGCGACGGGCCCAGTTTCCAGCGTAGACAGTAGCCCTGTGTTCCTCCTTAAAAATTTACAGGCGAAGCCTATTGCAGTCTAGTAGAATTCTGTAGGCGGTGGTTGAAATTAATTCCTACAAAGTTATTTGTTAGATTCTTATGTATTGAATTTCATCGCTATGTTACACATATTTTTGGTTTTCTAGTGCTTTATCTATCAATCTTTACACCTTTCCCGAGTTCTTCATTACCAGCTTACAGTGTTCAAAGGATTCATTGCGTGAATATTTTTCGAAAATGTTATACATGCTTGGCAGTGTGCCAGACGAGGTTTTCTTACGTTACTTGACCCTGAATATTTGAGCGACATAACAGTGGTTTCGCCGCATACAAAAGCTCTTTGTTTTTTAAATTGGCTATTTGGGTTTGAAATATTGTTTTGTTATGAATTCTTATTTGTGAAACCAGATTTGCCACTTAACATCTTCATGATACCTACTAGGTTTTTAATATTCGACTAGAGTGTAGGTGGCTGAAAGGTGTAGTGTAGACCTACACTTTTCAAAGTTGTCTTACGGTTTGAATCCCTAATGTTCATATCGAACGGTATGTTTTCTATCCACGAGATATTAGGTAGAGTGGAGGACCTACTCACTGTACACTCTAGTGACCCAATGACTTACATCTGAACCCACTGTGAACTCCCGAGGTGAAGGGTGTGGGAAGACAACAAAAACGCCCACTCTCGTTCCATAGGACGAAATAAGAGTATAGCTGGAACAAGTTGGGTAACCTAGAATCAATACAGGACTACTGTAATGTGATTGAAGGCGTTTGAGTTATTTCTAATTGGCTAATGATTATAGGCATAGCACTTGTACGGTATTTTTTAGTATGTGCTCGTATTTAAGTAAAATTTGTCTCTTTTGGTTTATTCTTTTACTAGCAAGCTGTATGTTTCTGTCAATTATTTACGCTATTGTACTTTTTTCGCGTTTTATATGTTTCTTACTTAAATATGTACAATATAATTATAACTTTGAATTTTGATTGGTTTACAAGTTTTATCGTGCAACCTAGACTCACCTGAATAATATATCTGACATGTTTTACAGATTATTTAGTTTCTATGTACCTACTGACTTATAAACTACCTATTCATACCTAGAGAGCAGATGTGCATATGTATGAGTCAAAAGGCCCATCTGTGCAAACTTACGTCTTTCTTTGTTTTCTGTATAGTTACAGACTGGCATGCATTTTTATTCAATATTTTTATGCTGTGAAAAATGGATGAACATTGTGAATTAAATTTATCGCAAAGCTGAAACCAAAGATAAGATATCGCTCGGAAAAACACTGAGTGACTTGACAAGCTTCTTACTTAACATATTGAGGTAGGTCGGGTTTATACGTTGGCAACAGGCCGTTAGCATTTTTATTGAAGCCTATTGCAAATTCAGGACGTTACGTCACCCGTGCGATTAGATACTTCTATGTTTGTTATTTCTCTCTGGATTTGTTATGATTTTGTGTATTCCATGTGGCTTTATCACCTTTTATATAAATGACGTTAAAATATCGATATCGATTCCATTTAATGTTTTAGTTGTCTAAGAATTTAGATTTTATGGTGATTTCTATGAATTGTAAAGCAATGTAGCTCCAGTCAAAGTCACTGTCTCAGCTTCCCGGATATGACAATTCTATGATTCATCACCACTGGGCATTGGAATCTAGCGACCGCGAGCCTGCCTCAACAAAAGTGTAGTTAGAGCCTTATGGCGCGTTGTTTGGCGGTCGCGGTCGGTGAGTAGCACTATTCCAAATGACGTTTATCTACGAAGGTGAGACCGCGGACGCACGGTCGGTGAACTCGTGTTATGAATACCTACCTATTTGCGCCGACACAGTGTCGCAGGAATCATTCTATTCACGTCGTTTTTTATATTTCTTTTTCAAACACTATTCACAGCAGTATCCGGTTTCTGTAGCCTTTTACATAAAGCTGGCGTAGTTTTTCAGTAGGCTCGTGGTAAGCCTACGCAACTATGACCTACATCAACTCTGTAGTCATAGACATGTTTTTTCATGTTGTGTTAGGTTTTTGGAAACTCATTATTATAATGACTGTTTATAAAACATTCATTATACCTATATTTGCCACGCCCACATGTATTGATAGCGCAATACAAAGCGAATAATTAAATTAATTGAATGGATTTATATAGAAAGCTTGAAATAATTACATGAAGTACTTATTAAATAGGTACCTTTGAAATATATAACGTTTTATACGTATCGAAGCAGGGTAGGTCAGTTCCAAAGAAACATTCTCCTTTAGCTCTGATTCGAGGGTTATCCTACTTATGTATTAGCTCTGCTTACCTACTGTCTGACCTATTAAGGTACCTCAAATGAAAATAAATACCTAGGCATACAGACAGCGCTTTTCTAGAACAGTTTACGTTACTTTTGTCAGATGAATTTCTTGTCCTTTTTTACGCTAAAGACGAAATTTTCTTGTAATGTGGATATATCCAACGATTGGTGACTGTTTGAATCAGTGGTTTTTTGTGCTTTATAGTAGTAGTAGAGCTCTTTATGAAGGGCTCGTCCGGGGAAGTACCTACTACCATCATGCCTATTTCTGCCTCTAAGCAGCTTGCTGTGTTCCGGTTTGAAGGGTGTGGGTGCCGGACGGATTGATGGACGTTGAGCAATCCTCCGTAGGGCACGTTACTATTTAGTTATAGGCGATGGTAACCACTTAACATCAGATGGGTCATCTGCTTGTCGCATCAGTAAGATGTATAAAAATATAACAAAAATAGTACCTATAAATGATGAAGGCGATGTTGTTTTGTTCTTTTGAATGTTTTGTATTCACCAATTTCCATTGATTTTTTTTATAGAATTTTGTTAAATCTCAAGTTATATATTCACTGAGAATGGATCGGATAGGTATCTTTTTTGGTAATTAGGTGTTTAATAAAACAATTGGCTTGATTAGTAATGCATTGAGTAGGTAGATACATTGTAGGTACACATGCACACTTAGCGCTTGCATCATGATTATTATCATACATAACACCGGCAATGTCATGAGTACGTTGAACTCGGTCTATATATCCTTGAAACTTTTTTTAGTTATCGCGGATAGATAAATGTGTTTGCAACAGCTCTGCTCTATGTAACATTGAGATTGAGAAGTGTTTTCGTTACGCTGGGAATTTAATGAGCTTGAATTCGGCGAGTGACGCCCGTTGGCACATATTTTAAATAACTCTAGGAAAAGTTGAATTTTCTGCATGTTCACCTTTGCATAGCGCATAGGTTCGATTCGAATATCTATGTAACCTTGATATTGTCGCATTCCGCTCTAAAGTTTTATACCCATTGGCTGTGAAAATATATTCCTTGCATATTTTAATATCATTCAAATTACTTTGACTATAAACTTTTTAAATATCTTGAAAGAAAAATGAAATAGCTTCATAGTTTCACGTCCAAGGCACGGTTGATATCCCCTCAGATCTTTTAATACTAAGTAGGTATCTACTTGAGATTTCTTGAGGATGTCTAAGGGCGTTAGTCAGAGATACGTCCAGATAGTACATTTGGTACCTACATACCTACCCACATTTTGCAGTGGTTGGTATTCCATACATGACGAGGTTGCAAGCCTATCGCCGCTGCTAGAATACTCACTGGTTTCCTCACGATGTTTTCCTTCACCACTTGAGCAGTTGCATTAGCACATAAATTTTTTCGATCGGAAATATCCATTGGTGCACGACCGGATTTAAACCCACGACCTTAGGATTAGAAGGCGGGGTCACTTCCACTAGACCATCAGTGCTCTTATTTTTATATAATAATAACGCTGGCCAATCCATACAGTATCATCTAGCCCCAAGTATCAATATCTATACTAATGTTATAAAGAGGAAAGATTTGATTGTTTGTTCGTTTGTTTGCATCGAATAGGCTCCGAAACTACTAGACCGATTTGAGAAATTATTCACCGTTGGGAAGCTACACTATCCCCGGGTTACATAGGCTATAATTATATTTAAAAAAATAGGGATCCTTACTAAAACCCGTGCGAAGCTGGAACGGACCGCTAGTATATTATAATTTGGCTCTTTGTATGCTTAGCTCAACTTATTTTAAGAATCCGTATACCTATCTGTTATACATTTTATAGCTTAACACAGTTTCTATTCTATTCTAAGCACCTTACTACTTAACCTAGTGTTTTGTCCGGCTTCTGTCATTTGTGATTCAGGCTAATTCAAATTTATTTGGTCGTTGGACAACAATGTCATCATTGCGATTTCGTGACTATTGACGACTCACGTTAGTGGCCTAATACGTCATCAGACTTATCTTACATGCAGACACGTAGCAAATTACCTACATAATGGAACAAAAACAAAATCTGATTGGAGAATGCGAAGGAAATAAAGTACTTAGAAGCTATTTAATACCAAATCCTCATATCAGTTATGTAATTCTTGTTACTGCTGGTTGTATATCTTATTATTTATTATCTTACTTATACTGGGTGTAAAAATACCACTTTTAAATACTCAAAGAATTTACAACAAGGTCTCATAGAATACCACTAAGCTGACAGTGAAAAAGCTTCTTCTTCTTTCGAGTCATTGGCTTAACTAATTAATTAAGTAAACCTAAAAAACCTAAACCTAAGTGAAAAAACTGAAAAAGATTTAGAGAAATACTTTTTTTTCATGAAGGTTCTATTTATCAACCAGCGATGTATTGGGTATAGCACAGCGTTATTGCGTTAACCGATTTTTTTCGCGTTTTTTTTGTATTTTTCTTAATCAGAATCATGGTCTAAATGTCTAGTTTCAGTTTTCGGAAATAGTTTTATTACCCCCGGTATATAGCTTAGCTAAGTCGTAAGTTGTAAGTCTTCTAGGCTTGGTCGCGAGGAACTGGCGCTTAGTTTCACCTAGATTTAAGACGTTTCAAGATGATCCCTGCGGATATTACTGAATAAATGCCTTTTGACTTTGACTTTGAGTTTATTAACGTTCCCAATAGGATACCTCATGTTTATACATCATTACGAGTATAAATAACTTATTAACAATAAACACGTCACTGCGACAGAAAAGAATGGAAATTGGTAGGGCCTTTTCAATAGTTTAAGCTATCCCATGTTCAAGGTTTGGGCGCAGGCGTCTTAAAATTCGCGGATCACTGCAATAGTAGCAAACGTTTATCTTGCAAAAACAAAATAATGTATCTAGATAGGTAGATCTAAATACTTAAGTTAATGTAGTTTCTATTACTGACTGCCATCAAGTGAAACTATATTGAAACATCTTGATGCTCAGAAATAAAAAAATATACTGTAGGTACTTATATCAAATGTTTACCTGATGTAAATGCTCAAGCAGCGTCATAGTTACCTACTGCAGAGAACAAACTGAATGGAGGATGTAAGGGAGCTACACACCACCTTTAGCTCCAATTGTCAACCTACACCTGCACGTGGTACATCCTGCAGCAACAAACGAGGCTCTGACGACCGGTTGATGGCGGTATAGCCCTTCCCAATCCTGGCACAGTCAAATATTACCTGCCGCTGACGGGCAGCAGCGTCAGTGGCGTGACCAACTGTACCCCTGCGATCGCCAACCCGCATGCCCAGCGTGGCGATTAGGGCAAACCCTCCCAAAATGATGGACACAACAAAAAAACGGCCCCCAGTTCCCGGTTGCCTTGCTATTCCTGGCCAAGGCGGCGGTCATGGTAACGGCGGGGCAGGGGGTGCGAAGAATCTCCGGGTTACGGAAGGCCGCCCATCCCAATCCAAACTGACCCTGGCTATGAGAAGAGCCGAAAACCGGGCTCAGTGGCACGCCTTGGGAGAGGCCTACGTCCAGCAGTGGACTGATATAGGCTGATGATGATGATGATGATGACTCTGTGGTGTATCAGCCATAGTGCAAGTGTGCACTCGTCTATGTGTGCGTGAGTGCATGAGCGAACGCACGGCTAGGGTAGGCAGTCTGCTAATAAACACCGATACGAACGGAGCTGCGTGTTTCCTTTGCATACATCACAGTGGCCAACGAGGATTGGGATAAGCGTGCGGAAAAAGATTTTGAGTTGTTCATGATGGGTATAGGGAAGTTAGCGGAATTTAATGTGCGGTCGGGCAATTGGACTTTATATGTGGAACGTGTGGAGATGTATTTCAAAGTGAATGCAATCAAAGAAGAACTATGGCTACCCACATTAATCGCGGCGATGGGCGATGAAGCCTACGAATTGTTAAGCAACTTAACTAGCCCTGTCAAACCCAGTGATAAAACTTTTGCTACAATAGTGCAGGTGATGAAAGATCATTTACAACCAAAACCGTCGTTCATGGCAGAGAGATATCGATTTAGACAAAGGAGACAACAAGCGGGGGAGAGTATATCGCAATATATCTCGGAATTGAAAAGGCTCTCAAGATACTGTGAATTTCAATCAGTTCTGGAGGAGAACCTTCGAGATCAGTTGGTGTGTGGACTGAGCAGTGAGTTGATCCGACAACGAGTCTTCGCGGAAGAAAACTTGGAGTACGCCAAAGCCGTTAAGATTTCATGTGCAATGGAGGCGGCGGAGCGAGATGCAGCAGCGGTCGAGCGATCGGGTGGCGGCGAGACAGCATCGAGCAGCGGCAGCGCCGATGTACTCCATGCCGGCGTGGCGCGCCGCGGGCGTGGCGCTCCGGGTCGGGGCGGCGCACGCTTACCGTCGACGAGTCATCATGGCGGCAGCGGCGGCGGGGGATATAACGGCTCGTGTCACGTTTGTGGGGCGTTCGATCACCGGAGTGATGGGTGTCGCTACAAAACGTTTGTCTGCGGCAAGTGCAGACAGCGGGGGCATCTTCGTCGGGTGTGCCCGACGCGGTGGGGAGCGCGGCATCAGCGCACCACCGGTGCGGACGACCTCGTGGCACACGTGCAGGCGGGCGCGGATGGCGGCGGTAATGCTGGCAACTGGCAGTGCGGCGGTGGCGTGGAGAGCAACGCAGGGGCGGCGTTATCGGGAGACGATGAGCCTCCACATTCCGATGATGACTGGGAAGGAGGGGAAGATCTTCACCAGCTCTGTTTAAACGGCTATAAGCCGGTAAGATTATCTGTATTAATTGATGGAGTTAAAATGTCTATGGAAGTAGATACAGGGTCCTTAGTTTCATGTATCAGTCGAGTTACATATGATAGGTATTTTAGAAACAGGTTATTGGAAAAATCAGATTTAGTGTTCAAATTTTACAATGGAGACAGAATAACACCACTCGGAGTGATAAAGCCGAATGTTACCTATGGGGAAGAATGTAAATCACTAGAATTATTTGTAATAGAAGGTGGTACCACATCACTGTTAGGTAGGCAGTGGCTATCAGAGTTAAAAATTACGATTCCATCGTTATATAAAAATGAAGCTATGAGGTCGAGTGTAAATAAAAGTAATACTGATTTAGTGTCATTACTTTCCAGATACAATGAATTGTTCACTGAGGGGCTGGGCCGGTTCAGGGGTGGCAAGGCTAGGCTACGAGTGCGCGAGGGGGCGACGCCTGTGTTCTGTCGGGCGCGGCAGGTGCCTTATGCACTGCAGGAGCGGGTGAATGAGGAGCTGGACGCGATGCTGCGCGCCGGCATCGTCGAGCCCGTCGA
This sequence comes from Electrophaes corylata, assembly GCA_947095575.1. Lineage (NCBI taxonomy): Eukaryota > Metazoa > Arthropoda > Insecta > Lepidoptera > Geometridae > Electrophaes > Electrophaes corylata. The sequence goes on along the minus strand of OX352716.1, from coordinate 2,180,826 downwards.
GAGCGCGGACTGGGCTACCCCACTGGTTCCGGTACGGAAGGCTGATGGTGGACTACGTATCTGTGCTGATTACAAGGTGACTTTAAATCCGGTTTTGCTGATAGATAGGTACCCGTTGCCACGTATCGACGACCTGTTAGTAAAACTGAACGGGGCTAAAGTTTTATCTAAGATAGATCTTTCTCAAGCGTATAATCAGATAGAATTAGACGATCCGCATAACTTGACGGTTATAAATACACAGAGAGGCCTTCTAAAATATAAAAGATTAGTATTTGGTCTTTCTTCTAGCCCTGGAATTTTCCAGAGGATAATGTCAAATCTTTTAAATGATATTCCTAACGTTCAAGTCTTTTTAGATGATATAATAATTGGTACAACGTCAATGAGTCAACATTTAGAAGTTTTAGAAAAAGTTTTGGATAGGTTATGCAGTAACGGAATGAAACTAAAGAAAAGTAAATGTTTTTTTATGACAAAGGAAGTAAAGTACTTAGGATATATTATATCAGCCCAGGGAATTCAGGCGGATCCAGAAAAAATAGAAGGGATTATTAACATTCCTAGTCCGAGTAATGTAACAGAGCTGAGGTCGCTATTGGGGACGATAAACTTTTATGCTAAGTTTGTAAATAACATAAGCACCATTTTAGCGCCCTTGTATAATTTACTTAAAAAAACCAGCGTTTGGAAGTGGGACCGCGAGTGTGAGGTGGCTTTCCAGAAAGTTAAGTCAATTTTAACGAGCGTAGAAGTACTTGCTCACTATAATCCAGATAAGCCATTGTTTTTAACGTGCGACGCGAGTGGGCGAGGGATAGGCGGAGTACTGACACAGCTGAGCGGCTGCGGGCAGCGGCTGCAGGAACGTCCGGTTGTTTACGTGTCGCGAGCGCTCACTAGCGCTGAAAAGCATTACTCGCAAATAGAACGGGAGGCGTTGGCGATCGTTTTTAGCTTGGAGAAATTACATCAATATTTATATGGTAGGCGTTTTACTTTACGTACCGATCATAAGCCGTTAATTACCATTTTTGGACCGAAACAAGGGATACCGTCTATGGCGGCAAGTAGATTGCAACGATGGGCCATTAAGTTAGCGGCGTATACTTACGACATAGAATTTGTAGGTACCAAAGATAACGGAGCGGATGGCTTATCTAGGTTGCCGGCCGTGTTGCGTTCGTATTGTAAACAGGACGATAAAATTCCAGACCAAACCTTTTTGCATTTTGCTCAGAATGCGATGCTTATGGACTACAACGAAATTAAAAAACAGACTAGTCACGATCGTATGTTAGGCCGAATTTTAAATTACGTAAGAGAAGAGTGGCCCTCGTATAGTGAAATAGTGGCTCTTAAACCATACTTCAACCGAAAAAAAGAGCTATATGAAGAGTTAGGTTGTATTATGTGGGGTCATAGGGTGGTGGTACCGGAGGTTTGCCGATCTAAAGTTCTTGCGCAGCTACATGAGGCGCATATGGGTATGGTGAAAACAAAATCGTTCGCGCGTAGCTACGTTTGGTGGCCCGGCATTGACGAAGCGATCGAGTCCATGTGTCGCTCGTGCACTACCTGCGCAGCCGAGGCAGACGCACCGCCGCGACACGCACCCTGTCCGTGGCCCTGGCCGGATAAACCGTGGGCGAGAGTGCACTTAGACTATTTAGGGCCGCTCAACGGCAAAATCTATTTGGTGATAGTGGATGCTAGAACAAAGTGGATAGAAGTTAGTCAGGTACCAAGTACGGCAGCAAACCATACAATAAGTAGATTAACTGATGTTTTTGCCCGGTTTGGGTTGCCCAGGCAATTAGTTTCTGATAACGGTCCACCTTTTACGAGTAGTGAATTTTCACAATTCTTACGGTCAAACGGAATAGAACATTTATTTTCGGCACCATATCACCCGTCATCGAATGGAGCAGCAGAAAATGCAGTTAAAACAATAAAAAAAGTAATTAAAAAAGCAATGCGAGAGCATTTAGATATAACTCTCTTTATAAACAACTTTTTACTACATTATCGTAACACAGAACACTGTACTACGGGGGAAACACCGGCGCTCCTGATGTGTGGGCGTAGGCTGCGTACCAAGCTCGATGCACTTAAACCGGATATTACCGCAAAGGTTAGAGAAGCTCAGGCTAAGCAAAAACTAAGTGGGACAAACGGGCAGCGCGAACTGCGTCCTGGGGAGGAAGTGTGGCTCCGGCAGCACAGGGGGATAGATAGATGGGTGCCAGGGAGAGTAGCGGAGAAACTAGGTACTACAGACTATAGGGTGGTCGATACGGCAGGCAAAGAGGTGCACAAGCATGTAGATCAGCTAAAGCGGAGGATGCGTAGTTCACTAATTTATTGTCCATCTAACCTACCTAATAGTAACGTGGAGAACTCGGAAGAGGTAGTGGTTGGGGGTAAGGAGTCCAGTCCACGCCGCTCGACAGCAATCGGTTCTAAAGTCACAGCCATAGAACCCAACGAAGAACTGCAAGGTCAAGAAGACCAGTTCCAAGATTGTGAGGAACCAGTAAGTCAACCTGATCCAATACGTTCACCTAGTCTGCCTTCCCCTGAGTCGACCCAGACTCGTCCTAAGCGCCAGTGTCGGTTAAATAAAGAACCTAAATATAAGTTTTGATTTTATTATAATATTATTAAGTTAAATGAAACTGAGCCCTAGTTAAGTAAGTAGTTAGCTCTAAGGAATAAGTATGTAGGTAGGTAGACAGTTGGTTTGTTTTGTATACGTGAGTGCCTAAACTATCTACTATAGCTAGTAAGTATCTACATAGGTATATGTAATAGAATTAAGGTGGAGGATTGTGGTGTATCAGCCATAGTGCAAGTGTGCACTCGTCTATGTGTGCGTGAGTGCATGAGCGAACGCACGGCTAGGGTAGGCAGTCTGCTAATAAACACCGATACGAACGGAGCTGCGTGTTTCCTTTGCATACATCACAGACTCAAAGGGTGTTACGTTTGTTGTATGAGAGCCCCACTAAATATTCATTTTATTCTGTTTTTTTAGTATTTGTTGCTATAGCGTTAACAGAAATATATCATCTGTGAAAATTTCAACTCTCTGACTAACACGGTTCATGAGATACAGCCTTGTGACAGACAGACAGACAGGCACCGGAGTCTTAGTAATAGGGTCCCGTTTTACCCCGTTTTTTGGGTACGGAATCCTAAAAAAAGGATCTAGGATATCTCAACTGACAGTTACATATGTAATTGTTGTGCTTAGTGTGATCCGTTTCAGGTGCAGATGATGGGATCGGTGAATGGTGATCTACTACGCCGAGTGAAGCAAGAGTCCGACCAGCTGCAGTACTCCACAGAGCCCCAGCCTCCGCATCCGCAGCCGCTGCATCCTCGTCAAATGCCGATCATACAGTCGCCTGAGGTAAAACTGGTAAAGGCTTTGTTAAAACCTCCCCGTCATTATTCATCAAGAACGCACTAATACAAATCATGCACTCAAACAGAAACTGATTATAGAATCAGCTTGACGTAACAATTGACAATAACAATAAAAAAACTTGTATACTATAGGTAAGGTACTAGCGAAACGCGCGCGACTAGGTAGTGTAGGTAGGGTAGGACTCCTTCCGGGGAAGTGAGGTCGAGGATCTACGAAAACCAGACGGCGCGTCTTAGGAGAGACCTATGTCCAATGGACTAATATAGGTTGATCTAAATATATATAACTCAAAGGTGACTGACTGACATAGTGAACTATCAACGCACAGTCCAAACCACTAGAGTCTAGTGACTAGACGGATCGGGCTGAAATTTGACATGCAGGTAGATGTTATGACGTAGGCATCCGCTAAGAAAGGATTTTGTTTAATTCTACCCCCAAGGGGAATAAAATAGGGGATGAAAGTTTGTATGAAACTTTGTCAATTTTAAACCGATCGGGCTGAGACTTTGCATGCATAAAGCTACTATGATTTTATCCCAAAAAAATAACGGGATCGGGAAAAAACTGCCACGCAGGCGAAGCTGCGAGCGGCCGCTAGTCTAGTATAAATGCGTTTCGTAAAAATAATTATGTTGCTTTGTCGCAGTTGGAACTGGAGCCAAAAGAAGAAATCAAATTCTGTGTCTCACCCGGTGAAAACACAATTGTTGGCAACACGAGCCCCGAGCAACAGCACTGCTCGTCCACCACCGCTGCAGCGGCAAGCGGTGCCAGAGACGATGACGCGCCAAGGAGGTTGTGCCTCGTCTGCGGAGACGTAGCCTCAGGGTTCCACTACGGAGTGGCCAGCTGTGAGGCTTGCAAGGCGTTCTTCAAGCGGACCATACAGGTACGTGTAAGTCTTGCATTTTTTCTACTGGTTGCTTGATTTTATGACGTGAGATAGTTCATGGCTACGACATGAACTTATTTGCCAGCGGTTGTAGGTATAAATAAATATCGGCAGACATTTACACAGCGAACTATAGACCCAAGCGAAACAAAGCAAATACAATGGGAACCTAAAAGAATAGATATTTATATTTGTTTTATGATACAATATTCGTAACATACAGACACAACAAACATCTATTCACACAAGCGTTTGTTCTTGGTCTATCTATCACAACCAGAAAAGGTACTACCAACTGAACTTTCGACACATGACTAAATCAACTGGCTGATTATGTTTTGAAGTAGATTTTGTCTGCGAATACCAATATTTATCTATATCTGAACTAGTGGACACGCGCGACTTTGTTCTACGTGAAGCTATTTTCTTACACACTAACGAACAAAGACAAATATACTTACCCTGGAAATTTCAAGTCTCTACGGCCAGTGGTTTAGGTTGTGCGTTGTCTAATGTCAGTCAGTCTGTACTTACAAAGGTCTTATAGTTGTCTGCCAACATTTATTTTATTGAATGAACCCTCTGCCCGGCTAAGATGTGCAGCGCGACAAAGTTTTGTCTACTCGTTATCTCGTGCAAAATAGATATATCTCTTTATATCTTCCTGTGGTAACATGGCAGTGCCAAAAATCTATCTCGTTCTGTCAGATGAAGACTTAATGCTAATGTTTAGCTTATCTAACAGTGGAGACTTGTTATTAGCCTTTAGTTTCTAGATTAGCTTCAGTAAATATGTTTAAAAGTGCTGTAAGTCTTCCAAAAAACAAATAAATAAGTAAATAAATCTGTGGGTCTTTTATCTATAATTTCTAAATTGTCCATCAATAGAAAAAATCGAATGTGCTTTAGACCACACGACTGCAGTAAAACTTCTTTAAAATACGAAACGTAACTGGCTATGAGAGAAAGAGAGAAAGAACAGTGCTTTCATACCCCCTCCATGGTAGCGTTAAACGTTAAACGCAACCTTGTTGAAACTCGCATTAGAAGTATTACCTACTTCAAAAAGTATCTCGTGTCAAGTGAGACATACCTCGCGTTGCACACCTTAGCCCGGCTGGACAGTATTTTAGTGAGCTTTGTAGGAAAAAAAAGCACATGGTCGCTTCTGTAGTCTGTTATTTACAACATCCGCAGTTTCTCTCCCAGGGCAACATAGAATACACATGTCCCGCCTCGAACGAGTGCGAGATCAACAAGCGACGCCGCAAGGCTTGCCAAGCCTGCCGGTTCCGCAAGTGCCTGCGGACGGGGATGCTGCGGGAGGGGGTGCGCCTGGACAGAGTCCGGGGGGGGAGGCAGAAGTATCGTCGCGCACCAGACGCGCCGGCAGCTATGCAGCCACGCCCACATCTAGATGATATCAAGGTAACACGCCAGGAGAGACCATTATGACCATTGATGTGGACACTGGATCCCATAGGACTGGATGCCTAGATTCACCTGAATTCAGTCGTCTTTAATCACATGCTGGTGGAACAAGCATATAGCCCATATGATGTTAAGTGGTAACCAGCTATAACAAAGCATTGCCTTGTAGGTCACGCACGTTAGATATGTGGCCTACGATGCACTAATCTGCGTCCACCAACCTGAAGCATACTGGTGTTAAACCTCATGTCATTTTATTGATAAATAAAAACAAAACGGCTTAGAATAGGAACGCACCAGATGGGCTGAAGCGTCTTTTGAGTACTAAACACCTGCCAAGTGCAGGTTCTAGAAGCGTTATCATCATACGAGCCTCAAATGTTCACATGCATTTGTCTTCCTATTTCCAGGTCCTAGAAGCGTTATCATCATACGAGCCTCAAATGTTCACATGCATTTGTCTTCCTATTTCCAGGTTCTAGAAGCGTTATCATCATACGAGCCTCAAATGTTCACATGCATTTGTCTTCCTATTTCCAGGTCCTAGAAGCGTTATCATCATACGAGCCTGAAATGTTCACATCCATGGCACCGCCTGCCGGCGTCACAGAGGCGTCTACAAAGACCCTTGCTATACTAGCAGATCTATACGACAAAGAACTGGTCGGGGTTATCGGCTGGGCCAAGCAGATACCCGGTTTCACTGACTTGCAGCTAAATGATCAGGTAAAGTGGTTAAGGAGTAAGATTCTTTGTGAAAGACTCGTCTAAAGTAGTTCTTATCTCTGCCCAAGATCGTACTCTGAAACGGTGGTAGTATTCTAGCAACGTGGCCTATCGGTGGCATCGATGGTCTAGTGGTAGTTACCCTGCCTTCTGATCCTAAGGTCGTGGGTTCGCATCCGATCGGCACCAGTGTATTTTTCTGTTCGTAAAATGTATGTGAGCAATGCCAGTACGTCATACAGTGAAGGAAAACATCGTGAGGAAACCAGTTAGTCTTCTAGCAACGGAATGGGCTTGCAACCTCTCACATAAGGGATATCTATTACTACTAAAAGTGGGTTATGTGCCAAATATTATATTTGAACTTACCTCTGACTACCTCTATTAGATACTCAAATAATCTCGAGGGAGTAAGTACTTGGCGCTAAGAAATTTGAGGGATTACCTACCGTACCTAGAGATAAGTAGTGACGCTATTTCTTGTTTCCCTGGAAGTACCCACAAAAAACCTAATTGGTTTATTGCCAATGTATTATAAAAAACATTGAAAAGTATTAGTTTGAAAGTAACCAAAACTAATCACATACCAAATAACCAAATGCCGCGAAATGTGAGTCTGTACCAATTGTATGTATCTGGATGTACCTCTGACTACTCTTAAGACTATCCCCGAAGAGTCTCGAGTAGGTCTTGGTACTAAGATATAAAAAATATAAAAAATTGTTCTTGATGCACTCAAAATATTTTACTGCAAAAACTTTCATTGTTCTTCCTTCGAGCCGGATTTGAACCAGCGACCTATGGATCACAGCTTTTTCCTCTACAGTCCACCGCTCTACCAACTGAGCTATCGAAAGTTGTGATGTCATCGTCGAATTTATCTAGAAGATTGGAGTACATCTAACTTTTCGCGCTTTCTGTGTTAGTCTGACGCGCGGATGTCTTGCTGGGTACCCAATTAGTTGTATGGCACAATATTTGATCGTATTTTTCTTCCCAGATGCGTCTCCTCCAAAGCACATGGGCAGAGATGCTGAGTCTGATGCTGGCATACAGATCTATGTCTAACAACGGTGGTACGCTACAGCGGCTGAGGTTTGCCACTGATCTTACACTGGACGAGCAGCAAGCGAGGGAGATTGGCGCCCACGACTTATATGTACAGGTGGGTACATATAAGTAGCTAACCCAAAATCCATTCATCCAACCATTATCTATGATAAAAACGGCGATAAAATCACGTTTCTTGTATGCCAGTTACGTTTCGTATATTAAAGAAGTTTTAATTTAGTCGTGTGGTCTAAAGTACACTTGTTTTTTTTAGTATTTGTTGTTATAGCGGCAATAGAAATACATCATCTGTGAAAAATTCAACTCTAACTATCACGGTTCATGATATACAGCCTGGTGACAGACATACAGCGGAGTCTTAGTAATAGGGTCCCGTTTTAACCTTTGGGTACGGAACCCTAAAAATTGCGACTAGTGTCACCTTAAGTTCTTGTATATTACAGGTAACGGGTGTTGCAAAACGTCTTGAGCGCGTGTCGGCGGGTCGCGAGGAATGTTATTTACTGAAAGCACTAGCGCTCGCCAACTCGGAAGCGAGGATCGACGAACACGCAGCCCTCAGGCGCTTCAGAGATTCTATACTCGGAGCCTTGAACGACGCTGTTACAGCGCTCAGGTAACACATCGTTTATAATAATAATGCTGGACAATCCACACAGCATCATCTAGCCCCAAGCTAGGCAGAGCTTGTGTTATGGGTACTAGATGACTGATATACTTCATAGAATTCTACATGCATAGATATTTATATTATGCATAAAAAATACCCAGAACACCTGGAATAAATATTTGCAGATCGTACAAACATTTATCCCAAGACGGGAATCGAACCCGCGACCTCCTGCGTCGCAGACGGACATTCGCCCGCTGCGTCACATTTAAAACTATAAATTTATAAAGTGAAAGTATAGAAAAACTGTAAAGGTAGAAAAGTCTACATTAAATATATTATTCTGAAATCTTGCTAACAGGACTTAAAAAAGGCAAAAAGACGGAAATGACTTTTAAGTTGTAAAGAATATTGTATAAAAGATGATAATGAGTTTGTCAGTTAGTACAATCTAAATGTTTATTTTCTTCCAGGCCATATAACGCGAATTCAGCGTTACAACAGCTGCTTTTAGTACTGCCTGCATTACGGCTCGCCGACGTGGCTGTGCGTCGCTTCTGGGCCGGCGTGCATCGCGACCGACGCGCGCCCATGAACAAACTCTTCGTGGAGATGTTGGAGGCGTGCTTGCGGTAAACACTCTCAACACACGACGTACGAGTTGCACGCTCTTCGTCTTGGAACCTGTAGTTGTGCCCCATGAACAAACTCTTGAGACGCTGGAAGCGTACCTGTATACGAAGGAGTAGCACGCTCTTCGTTTTGGAACCCGTAGTTGAGCCCGTGAGGTAACTCTTCGTGGAATGCTGGAAGCGCAATGCGGTAAACACCCTATACAGACTACAAAGAAATTTACTAAATCTTGAAACATAAACCCCTATGGATACACTCTTCAATGAATACATACGAGGTTGGACTTCTACTCGTCTAAATGAAAACCGTAAATATCCGCCAATGAACAAACTCTGTGACGACGTTGCACTTTTTCAACCAAATAAGCGTTCGGTCACACATAAACATTTTTCGCCCCCGGCTCTTTTTGGTATCTATTTTGCCGGAGACACGCTTTACGTACAAGCAAATTAACTCTTCCGTGCATAAATAAACTTTCGTATAAATCCAGTGTTGTGCGCCCATGAATGAACTCTGTGGAATTGATAATGACAAAGGTGTAGTGATATGGATATCTACTTTATGAATCTTTCGAGCCCATAAGATAATGTCCTGCAAAATTGTATTTTCAGTAGGCATTTTATGCAAAACTATCAGGAATATGTTTGAGCTAGAACTGCGACTATCACGCTGTATGTGTGGCGGAGAGCCATCTATGCGACGGAAATGTTACTACAGTTTTATCATGTCTTTGATAGATGGCTTGGTTTTTTATTCAGATATAGAAGAATTGAAAATGTTTGTTAAGTATCAACTAAATTAATTCAAACCATATACGTTGTTACTAAAGTGTACGGAAGAAAATGAGATATCTACCGTGCCGGATTAAAGCCGTGTAGCTATTTATTTACCATGTTTTATGTCGATTTAAGAGCTATGAAGTGCGCTCCGCCAACTTGCAGTAAACCGCTAACACGCAACATCACGAAAACATATCACAGGTGATTTGGTTTGCATTTAAATTTGTGTAAATAATTTTGAGTTAAACTAGTATCTTGGCTGTGAGTGGCATGTGTTAGGGTCTAACTGCATACTGGCCATGCTTCAGCATTAGGCGTATACCAGAAACTAGCATTACTCAAAGTGCGGTGAGGCTCAGTATGCCTCAGGTTGATGGACGCAGAGCAGTACGTTGTAGGGCACGTTCAAAATCATGACCTGCGAGGTAATGGTAATGGTAATAGGTGATGGTAACCACTTAAGATCACGTGGGCCTTCTTGTTCCATCAGCAAATGGAATAAAAACTCTAAAATAACAAAGATTTTTGCAACGAATCAGGTTTGAATACAAGTTATGCGTAAATATTAATACTGTCACATTGTATAAGTCGCGTATTGCTGAAGCTTGCTTGTATATGTAGCTGGGCCCAGGCTTATATTTTCTTTCCGTGAGCTAAGCTCTCGTTGAGTTTTATCTTCGTGGATCTTCGGAACTCCTTTACGGGTTCCATGTACAAGATGATTTGAAGACAGTGCAGTAAGCAAGTCAGGAAAGGCGGAACTCGACCCACGTCGACTGTCTCAGACATTTGTATGGGAAAGACTGAGACAATCTGACTAGGCTAGCTTACTGCTGCAAATATGGGAAAGACAGAGACAGTCTGACTAGTCTGGCTTACTGCTGCAAACTACCCTCTTACCGCAAAACCGAAATTTGAGAAATGATAAATAAAAAAGAATCGGTGATAACATTAAAGTGGGTTACTCCTTCTATAGCGGTCTTCCGAGGCGCTAAAGCAATATCTAAAACGTTTATTACTTGTTAAATAACTCTAAAATACAAATTCTGCATAATTATTTTTCGTTTTTATACTTGTCGATGAAACAAACTATGGCCCACCCTTTATGTAGTAACTATCATATATAATAATGCATTACCGCGCAGTACACGCACGTAAAAACGTGCCCTACCTGAGGTAAAGATATTAAGATTCATGTGGTCATAAAATAAGGAAGCTATTTACTGTTGGTGTACAAAAGGAAAGTTTTTTTTTTTAATTTTCTAATCGGTTTTGCGGTAAAACTGGTTGGCCTCGTGTCCAGAATGCATTGATATAAGTCTTAAGTAATGGTTGACTTTCTGTCATTTCGTTTTAATACCGGCGGGTGTATTGTCACGACCCGCGCCCTTAATGTACAAAATGATTCAGTACAAAACTTGTTACTAATTTTGTGTATTCTTACAAATATATTCTAGTTTTACCGAGGTTTCGAGATTTTGTAAGGTCGGGGGAAAATATTATTGGGCATTGAAAGAATAAATGAGAAATAATAAAAACTACTTATTCAGTTATTATCAGCCTTTTATATGTTGAGAGAAATATTATATGAAACAGTTAAACAGCATTAAAATTGTAGATTTTAACCAGGTTTTTCCCCCCACTACTAACACCATACGTCACTCGGTAAATGCATTGTGCATTAGGCCGTTTTCGGCGCATTTATAACTGATGTTATTTTGTTTTATTTCACTTTGTTTTCTGGCACTGCTCACAATTTATTTACAATATAATTGCTGCTTGGGATTTTAAACTATATTATGTAGTAGTTAAGTTGCTTTTTGCAAACATCACAGTTCTATTTAAGGTTAATGAATGAGTTATATAATAAGAAATCGACTAAGCATTCAATACTGTAAGTTGTATTTATATACTGTTTTGTTCTTTCCCCTTGTACTTAGTGACGGGATCCGAGAGTTGAAACGAGACGGATGTATAAATTACAGATGTGATTTTACATATGTCTCGCTCTGTTGTTTTTTCAGTTGGTATATCATAATGCAAGGGGCATTTCATTTTGTGACAGTGCCCAGTTTTTATTCTAGTTTCTTTAGAATATAATAATCAGGTAGTAATGTTTCTATACAACTTATATTAAATCAGTTTGTCTTAACAAATTAATCCTACGTCAATCGCAGTACAAAGTTTTTTTGACGGTATTGGATAAATTTCTTAATTCAATCTTGAGGTCTGTTCCACTATATTTAGTGTTTAAATCTGTAGATAGACAATCTGCTATCTAAATGGTATGATATTGGTTAAGCGATTATGTACCTTAAACTAGAGCATATAGTGTGTATAATCGTGCGTTGTTGAATTACAGTGGAACAGTATTTTAAAACGACAAATACCTCATTAACTTGTTACCAGGATAAAGTGACGAAGAATAATATTGTAAGTTGTATGCAGTCCACCCGATCTATCTTGGCCGCTGTAAATTTAGCGATTTGCTGTTGTCCAAAAACCCTTTCCGCATTCTTCTGAAATTGCTTCATGATGTGTAAAGTTGTCTACAAACGTCCCGAATTGGCTCACGATCTGAGGCCCAATTTTTGTATTTTTTTAGAGTAACTGTCGAATTTGGGCCTGTCTGAAATGTCAGTTTCAAAGAATAACATTTGAAGATGATCGACACTTGAATTTGTTACAAGGCTTGGGCCTCTGTAGAGTTAGAGCGACCCAACCATCAAATCAATCCGACACCTTGTCCAACTTGTTGACTGTCATACCAATTTGTATCTAGTCGTCAAATCGTTCGATCGTGAGGTAAATCGTGACGTTCGTAGACACTTAAAATCGACGATAACACTCGTTTTAGCTAATTTTACCTCTTTTTTCCCAAATAGTCGAAATATGTTATTTAAATAACAATTCACCAACTTCGCTTATACTATGTCGTCAACATTTTGAAAAATTTTAACTCAATTGAGGTAAAGGTGTTTTGTCAATGCGGTAGCAACTTTATATCGGCCAAAATACAACGGGAGTATTGTGAAAGTTTTTAACAATTTTAAATATAATTATACAATACATAGATATAAAGCTTTACTCTTGTTTCGGAATTTATTAAAAAAAAGGCTATGGAGTGTATTTTGTAAAACGAACAAGTTTATGGTTGTAAAGGCGAATCAAATTAGGATTTAAATCACGCATTGTCTAATAATAAAATAATACAATAGACGTCGAATGAACCGAAATCACTTCTGAGACATACCTCTGACTACCCCCCTTAGACATCCTCAAAGAATCTCGAGTCGGTACTTGGTACTATGAGATCTGAGGGGATATCTACCGTGCATGGGGATTAAAGTCGTGAAGCTATTTCTTTTTTTTTCTAATAGATTAAAAACACACTTTCAAAATCGTTCAAGTCTGGCCTTAAGCCGCTTCTAAATTACCGATAGTAAAATAAACCTCGTGGTTGTATTAACCTATTAGACAGACAATGTGTTGTGTATATCGAAAAATTAAATACGAATAATGTACCTATTCAAGCGAGTTGTTGGGAGTTCTGTTGTAGTTATTCTTATGTTAAGAATATTTACTTTACTATAGTTTTAAATAGTTTAAGAGCTCTGGGTGGTAGTATCAGGGTGGATGTTTGAGAGATGTGCCAGATTATGTAGATTTAAGTATTAATTTTACGAGAAAATGTTGATGATCTGCGATTATAGAGAATGGATAAGATAAAACTAATCTGTGGTCAGATAAAACTCAAATTGTAAATATGTTTTAAATAGGAATATGACTGAGACGCCATTTTGAACTACTTTCTCATCAAAGTCAAAAAGCATTTATTCAGTAAAATCCGCAGGGATCATCTTGAAATGTCTTAAATCTAGGTGAATCTAAGCGCCAGTTCCTCGCGACCAAGCCTAGAAGATCATCAGCCTATGTTAGACCACTGCTGTACCTAGGTATTTTTGAAGACGCGACACAGTCCGGTATCTAGCTCTTTTCATCCGGTGTTGCCAGCTATATTTAAGGTAATTTGTTATGAAATAGCGAGATTATACTTACACACAAATCTCAAACGCATATGTTACTATTGATCAAGTTAGGTACTATTGCGCAGGCTTTCGCTTACTTTTGCAAAGGTAGAAAGAGTTTATGTAACAAAATGGTGTCTTTATCACACATATTATTTAAAACAGGCTGCTAATCACCAAGATAAAATGGTAGTTGTCATATTTATTTATTGGTGATCTTATGCAAGGTATGGTACACGACAACGAGTCTTGATTTTTCATTGTCTACAGGACTTTGTGTACATCGCGTTGCAGCGAATACCAACTTTGTACAAGTCCTGGATTATAGAGTACCTACATAGTTAGGATAGCTTTTGCCATTTACGGTATAATCTTTATTTATTTTGAAAGATATCCTATTGCAATCTCGCTTAAAAGTGTGGCGAATGATCTCATATCCAGTGTTTTCGGCTTACTGACCGCAGAAGTATATTATCATAAGGACTAAGTCCGAATGAATGTAAACTATTGTACCTAAATTGTAACGAATGGAATTCTATTTTTCACGTGAAAGTAGTTGATATGTTATTAATAGTTGATATGATGAGTAAGTAGGCGTCTAGCGCTATCTCAGGTAAAAGTTATGTTTATAGTAGTACATTTTGAACCTGTGTCTTACTTTTTGTATTTAATGAACTGTACCTTATTTTTTCTTTACATAATGTTATTAATGTGAACCGGTCCCGGAATTATGTGAATAAATATTTAAAAAATGGTGACGAAAATTCTGTGCTTTTATTTTAACATAAGTTTCGTTCTTTGACTAACATAAATTGTATATACATACATAATATATATTTGTGGACATTTTTATGCATTATCATCTAGCCCCAAACTATACCCTATATAACTACAGCCCGGATGGCTGACAAAAAACTACGTTTTTTTTGTGAGTACACACTTAGAACACAATAGAGAACAAGTATCTACGTTCATCCATAAATTTTTGTCCTTGGCGGTACATACATAATAATCGTTATTTAATGTACATACAACAGGTACATTTTGTGCCGATCTAATAAATTTACAAATTATTGTCGTTATTATAAATTTATAAAAGGATTAATACAAAAAGGTAGGAACCAAACCGTAAATTTCTTGCCTGTTCTAGGCTTGGTCGCGAGGGACCTGGCTTTGACATTTCTAGATGATTCATGCGGATATTACTGAATAAATATTTTTTTACTATAATTACTTATAATAGGTTATATACAAAAAGATACAATACAGAATTTGAATGATATTTTATTCCTTAATTATATATTTACAAATTCAGTCAGCCTATATAACAGTGATTGTGATATACTACACGATAGCAAACTGATCGTACAACAGTTCTCTTACTTTAAAATACTCTTCGGAAAGTACGCCTTCCAGTGCCACTCGCCCGTTTTCCAACTGAAAATAGAACTTACTTTAGTTATTAATTTACTGAAACCTTTACAGGCGTCCCCTGAATACCCTTCTAAAGTTTCATCACTATCTGATCAATAGTTTCGGAGCTCATGGAAGTCAAACATACAAATGATTTTTATTTATATAGATAGATTTAAAACGTTCGCACAGAACAATGAAGTGCTTCATTCTGGACGTGTAAAAATACGATGTGGCGTGTTGCTAAACAAAGCTACTCCAATGGAACTCGTACTATAAACAAAATTACGGAACATTTATGTCAATTATTGTTAGCGTTTCGACTTGATCTTTCGATGATTTCGCAATCTTGTTGGAAGTCGCATAAGAAGTATTACTTCAATAAATACAAAACTGACCCTCCGTATAGCAAGTGTGCCGTTACAGCACTCGAGCGCTCCGCCGACGAACTCAGCGCTGAGGCCCAGCCGCGCAATGGCGGCTCTCAGCTCGGACAAGCGCACTGCGTTTATAAACGAGGCGGCATGTGCCGCACTACTGCCAGGCGGAGTCGGCTCTAGCGATAACATCACCTCTGGATCAGGTTCTTCTTCATCTGCGTTAAGAATGAAAAAATATATAACCTCACAGGTACTTTACTCACTCCGGGCACTTTAGATAGCCTTAGTAATCCAATCCTCACTGTGAAATCGCAGCGAGTTCATAGTTAATACGCCGCTAGTTCACAGTGAGTACGCTGCTAGTTCACAGTGAATACGCCGCGAGTTCACAATGAATACGCCGCGAGTTCGTAGAGAATACGGCGCGAGTTCACAGTGAATACGCCCCGAGTTCATAGTGAATACTCCTCTAGTTCACCCACACCCTCCAATCCGGAACACAGCGAGCTGCTTGGCGGCAGAAATATAAATGTCTACTACCACTTATTTTGTGGCACACTATGACTACTTTACTACTTAAACAACTCCAAACCATGTTTCTCGCAAATAAACATTACATTTCATCTACGTCTTATGGGAAACAAATCAAGGGTAATATAGATGGTATAGTTAGGTAACCTGGTGCGGTGTCTGTGTGTCGTATCTGCCTCTGAGCGACGACGCAGGAGAGCCACGCCAGCTCAGCCTCGCCCGCTGACTTCCACGCCACGTTCGACATCAAACTGTCTGTAAGTTTTACCTGTAAAGTAGAGTATTGTTCACGTAGTTAAATCAACTAGTGGCTCTGTAAGAACAGTAGTCCGTCAAAATCGGTTGAAAAATGCAACCTGTAGGCGAGAGCAGACAGACAGACGGACAAAAGCATTTTTTGGCCAATCTCAATACTGAGACACTTCGCTCGCTCGGTTAAAAATTTGTGGTCATTTTAACACATCATCTTAGTTCCAAATAAAGTATAACTTGTTTGGTGTTACCTGATAAATATGTGATTCAGTTGTGGCGTCGATTATGCTACCTTTATTCGGCATGAAAATCTTTTCTATCCCTTCTGCCTCACATTGTTTTCTGAAACATAAATTACATTGAAATGTAATATACTATGGTAGTTCACTTCAAACTGAGATCTCGATTGTTAGAGTTCCGTACCCCAAGCGTAAAACGAGACCCTATTACTAAGACTCCGTTGTCTGTCTGTCGTCCGTCTGTCACCAGGCTGTATCTCATGAACTGTGATAGTTAGAGTTGAATTCACAGATGATGTATTTCTGTTGCCGCTATAGCATTAAAGTATTAAAAAACCGTTTTTTAGTATTGAAAAACCGGAGGGGAATATTTAAGGGGGCTCTCATACAACCAACGTGATTTTTTTGCCGTTTTATTATAGATAATGGTACGGAAACCTTCGTGCGCGACTCCGACTCACACTTGGCCGTTTTTTTTAAATGTTATATTATTCTGTATTTTTTTATTAATTTGTTACCTGAGAGTATTGAGTGCACTTGGACTGGCCCGCAGACCCACAATCGCCCGCGGCTTGGACTGCGCCACGACACGTAGGAGGGATTCACCATCGCACCTGCCTTCTAACTCGATGTACTGTATGTTCGCCTTCACGGCCACTTGCCGCACTGACGACACACATTTCGTAGGGATTTCCTGCATCTCAACTGAGGATAGAAAATAATATCTGTCAAACAGTACAGTACAAACAAATACAAGTTTCGACTTAGTAAGAGCGAGGAACATCATTAGCGAGGCGTTAAAATTTGGGTCTTTTCACACATCAGATACCAACTATGTAAGACTAAATCTGTCACTTATTTGTATAGATGTTGATGTGTCATACGTCACGTCTTACGACGAAATAATTTTTTTTATCTTTATCTTATCTTTTAACTTATTCTGCAATCTATACCAATTATAAGAATCTTTGTCTTGACTGACTGACTGGGATATAGACAACGCACAGCCTAAACCACTGGTCGTAGAGACTTGGAATTTTCAGAGTATATTCGTCTTGGTGCGTAGAGGTACACTAGGAAAGGAATTTCCGAAATTCAACTCTTAAACATGTACAGCAGGAGTTGAAATTTGTATGAAAATAGCTGGATTGTCCAGCAAATAATAATAATAATGCTGGACAATCCACACAGCATCATCTAGCCCCAAGCTAAGCAGAGCTTGTGTTATGGGTACTAGATGACTGATATACTTAATACAATATATTACGTACGTAGATATTTTTATTATACATAGAAAATACCCAGAACTTGGAATAAATATTTGCAGATCGTACAAACATTTATTCCCGAGGCGGGAAAATATTATAAAAAACATCGCACCTACAGCGCAAAGGCAGAGATACTACAAACTGAGCCGTGACAGCTGTCAAACAGAATTAATTATTGATGTAGGAAACTACAGTAAAATTATAAAGTAAAGTATTTAAAGTAAAGTACCTTCAGGTTCTTGCTTTAGAGGCACAGCTGGCACAGACTCTCTAACCTCTCCGTCCAGGTCAACGACCTCGGCTAGTCTGTAGTCTTCTGGCTGAAATGACAGAAAGGTAAGAACATATCCTACTAATATTATAAACGCGAAAGTTTGTAAGAATGGATGGATGGATGTTTGTTACTCTTTCACGCTCTAACCAGTAGACCGATTTGGATGAAATTTGGAATAAACATAGATTATAACTTGGATTAACATATAGGCTACTTTTTTATCCCGGAAAAATAACGGGAACGGGAAAAAAACCGCCACGCGGGCAAAACTGCGAGCGGCAGCTAGTAACAAATAAATAACACTCATTGTTATGGTGAAGTACATTACTGGAACATAGCAAGATTTCTTCCAGGAAGAACAATGGTTAAGCGTACTTCATGTAGCACCCTTCTCATTAAATGGTATTTTTTTATACAACTTACTGGTGTAATTAGCATATGGCCCACCTGATGTTAAATGGTAACCATCGCCTATCACAAAGCAATGCTTTGTAGGTTACACTCGTTAGAAGCATCTCCTACGATGCACTTCTCTGCGTCCATCAATCTGAGGCATACAGGTGTTAAACATCGTGTACCTGTAATTACTAATATTAAAATTTAAATAACCTTGATGATTTCTCCATAATCATCAGCCCTGGACCGCTCTTCCTGACATGGGTACATAGCATGATGTCGTTTGTTGGACTTGAAGCATCCGGTAACTCTGACGTCAGACCGCACGGGAATATCGTGACGTCCTGTCACCACCCACATTTCTAGTTCGCCTTCGGAGTCCGAATCCGAGGATATACCGGCTATTTCTTCTCTGAAAAAAGGAAATATAAAAATGTAAAAATTTTATAATATTATCCTATTTTTAAAACGTATTTCGTCAAGTGGAATTAGGCTCTGGTCGCATTACGTTTTTTTTTTAAACAACTTGATGGAACAAGCAGATGGCCCCCCTGATGTTAAGTGGTTACCATCGCCTATAAAGATAAAGATATTTATTTGCCAAAAAACATAGCAATACAAAGCATAACAAAGCATTGCCTCGTAGGTCCACTACTCAGCACTACTCAGCGTCCATCAACCTGAGGCATACAGGTGTTAACCCTTATGTGCCTGTAATTACACCGGCACCCACACCCTTCAAACCGGAATACAGCAAGCTGCTTGGCGGGAGAAATAGGCAGTATAGTGTAAGTACCTAGGTGGAGCCCTTCACTTAGAGCTCTACTATTACAACTCAGTATTATCAAAGAAGTATTCACTCTAGGCCTCATCTAGACCGCCTTGACTTACTTAGGCACATTGGTGTGGTGTAGCTGCTGTTGTTGCAGCATCTGTTCGAGCTCAGCGCCTTCGAGCCGGATCCTTTTTTTAACTGTGAGCTCTATAATGCGATTGCCCCCTTTTTCTATAAGATCCCGTGCTAGCGTACCGGGTGATGTTCTGAAAAAAAAGCAGTGTTTTAAATTTGCGGTAGAGATTTATGTGTTATAAACACACAAAATATTTAAAAAGAATACGCATACCTAAAAATTAAGCACAGTGATATCTCTCGTCGATTTAACTGAATGCAATTTCGGTTATCGAGCAGGCTTTGATAGTATAGCGTTAAGCATGTAGATGGAACCGCGGTCGCTAAAAGTACCGTATTAAAGACGTACCAAGATTTATTTTCATCGGGTCATTTGAATTCTCGATAGCGCAGTTACGTAGCGCATCCCCGTATCAAGAGCTCACCCACAATCGGATTTGAACCTACGACCTTAGTATCAAAAGGCGGGGTCACTTCCACTACACCGACCGGTGCTCCTGTCAGTCATGTTTGCTATGTTTTACTAAACATTATCCTAAATATATTGGTTTACCTGGCAGTTAAAACTATGGAGTTTTGAGGATGAGGCGCCCATTGCAGAAACAAGTCTCTCGCAAACCCAGTCTCCAGGTCTGGGAACGATGCTAACACCACCTAGAGTAACAGATGCGTTTATTATGAAAATGTTTTAAAAGGAGGATAAAAACTCAAGTGCTCAAGCATGAATGTATCGATACACAAAATTTTACATAAATTCTCGATAAAACGGAGTTTTATCGAAATTTATCGAGATTAGTAGTATGGCATTTAATTAAACGCTAGGTCGATAAATCCGAGAAGTTTACCAAATTTATCGATAAGATGTCGTTCTATTTCTACTAGCCAATCTATTATTATTATAAAATATTTGTCATGACTGACATAGACAACGCACAATCTAAAACGCTGATGGCAGACTTAAATTGTTTAGGATATTGTCTTGAGTAGGGGTGTATATTTACGTGCAAATCTAGCTAAGCCCCGGGTTTCCTCACGATGTTTTTCTTCACCGTCTGAGAGCACAGGCTTGGCGCACATAATTTTTTTTAGTGCTTTGATAATGATTACCGTAGACTTAAATAAGTTTATTTTATAAGGCAATTTTTAGGGTTCCGCATGTATAATACTTAAAGAAACTGTTTTTTACCTTAGGTCCTGGCATCCTTGTGACCTCGGCCACAGAGTGACACAGTTGTAAGTGGCGGAGAGCGAAAGGATTGCTTCGGGCGCCTTCAAACGCTCGCGTCAGTTTGTCACTCATCCATTCTATCTGTAGATCAAATTGCAGGTATTTACTAGTACTTAGTAGAGTTTTTACTATGAACAAAACCAAAACAAAGATAATGACGAACAGAACTGAAACAAATATCTTTGTGGAAGGTGAACAAGTGGAATATGTTAAAGACTACATCTACCTAGGTCAATTGATATCATTCAATGACCAAATGCAACGAGAAATCGAAAGAAGAGTCACAAACTCGTGGAAAAGATCCTGGTCATTGAAAAACATCATGAAAAATAAACAATATACCATGAAAGTAAAGAGAAAACTATTCAACACCTGTATTCTACCTATAATGACATATGGAAGCCGAACCTGGGCTACCACTTTAAAAAATAGGCATACACTGGGGATATGTCAAAGGAGTATGGAAAGGAGCATCACAAGGCTAGACAAGAAACGAGCCACACTTATTCGGAAAATCACAAAATGGGAAGATGTAGTGACCAGAATCAGAGCACTAAAATGGAGGTGGGCAGGCCACATGCTTAGGGAACAAACACCAAAGTGGACCAAGGCCATAATAAGTTGGACTCCCCGATACAATGCAAAGAGAAAGAGAGGCAGACAGCTCCAGAGATGGTCAGATGACTTCAGAAAAATCACAGGCCCATTCTGGTCTATACTAGCAAGCCATAGATGTGGATGGAAGATGCTGGAGGAGGCCTTCGTGTCCAAAGACACGCTAGGACAGGACTTAAATTAAAACAAAGTGAATTTTGATTATTAGATATTGTAAAAGGTTCTTTTTAGCAATAAAGGCTTTGAAATTGAAATTGAAGTAGAGTTTTTAGTAAAGGGCTCATCGGGGGAAGTATTACCACAATGCTTGATTCTGCCGTCTAAGCATCCGGTTTGAAAGGTGCCGGTGAAATTACAGGGACATTAGAATTAACATGCGTATGTACCTCCTACCTGATGGACTGACGATATTGACTGATCGCAGGCAGTCTAAGCTACTAACTGAAAACTAAGCTTGTAACTAAACTTGTAATGTATAGCTACTAAATAAAACCTTGGTTTTAAAGCCCAACGCGAACAATGGAATATTGTTATATTTTAACCACAAGCATCTGTTTGTGGCATGATGATCCAATTACGACTCTTAGTTTTTGTTTGAATAGTGACTTGATCAAAGTTGAGTGTTTTTAGCTATGACTTAAGTAAAAAAAATACTTTTCACACAAATGTTTGTTCTAGGTGGGGATCGAACCCACCACCTACAGCACAGAAGGCAGGGCTATTACGAACTGAGCTGTGACGTAACAGGTGCCATATAAACATAACCTCTATAGTTTTTTTTTTCTTTTACCTACTGTGTAGGTCAATATCTAATGATATAGGTATCATCAAGTAAACACTAACCAGATTTACGAGTAGCCCAACCAGTCTATAAAGCCAGCCTGGAAGAGCCTGGAAGAGATCGCTACTAAGCGATAAGGCCGCCCATTGTACCTTCCATTTTATAACTGTTCTTTTATTTTGTTTTATATAACTAGTGTCTGGTGTGTGTACAATAAAGTATTTTTTTTTTCATTCTATTTGCAGATGACTTACTTGAGACTTGGCAAACTCCACCACGTTGTAACTAACATTAGATAGTAGAAGTAGTGAGTAAGCAACCAGGCCGGAGTCCTTGTTCCTCCACAGCTGGTCCAGCATGTGTGCTAGTTCTAAGACCCTGGCTGCCGTGTCACTGCAGACCAGCACGCAGCCGCCGCCCCGGAGAGTGGTGAGGATTGTAGCTAGAAGATATAATCCATTTTACATATCTGGGTATATGGCTTGTGAACTAGTTATTAATTGAAGTCTCTACCTAGATATACTAAGCTGTTTTTTTATGTGGTTTACTAATAGAACAAACATGTGGCCCACCTGATGTTAAATGATGTTTTGTTGTAGGTCCTATAATATAAAGCATTGCCTTGCAGGTGTTCCTACAATACACTACTCTGCATCAGTCAACCTGAGGTTCCTGGAGCACAGTTATCTGGTTGGCGGCAGAAAGAGGTATGGTGGTACTTCCCCAGACCAGCTACTACTAAATAATAGCACCATTGAAGATACTCAAGGCTAGTAGTTAGCACAAGTGGCAGAAATCCCTTTATTTTCTTAATGTAACTTAAAAAGACTTACTCATCAATTTCTCATCTCTCAACCGCCTCCTTTGCTGCACATAATCGGCATTCATAGCCCCCAGCAGCATCAAGGATGGTCGCATAAGCCTCTCAATCTCACAGCCGTTGAGATGTCGTTCCTTCTTGTGATTGAAATCAGGGGCATACACTATGTCTTCCTCACCAGGGGCGGCGATGCGCCAGACCGTGCCACCGAGGGAGTGGCCGGCTGGAAGGGGCGTGATTCGAAGGCCTAGGCCTTTGCCTGGAATATTTGAGCTTTTTTATATGGCTACTACGGAAGAAACTGTGCAATGGTCTGAAGATAGATGAACTGTTCCACGAGTATTTTATATATAAAATAAATTTATTAAATGACTAGGTAACTAAAAATTTTTTAATTCAATATTTTTTGCTAGCTGTCCTTTGGTTATTATGGTTAGTTAGTTATTACAGGGTCGAAGCATAAGTGGTACATGCCTAGTAGCACATATCAGGGGAACAGTGGCTTAAAAATGTAGTAACCTGTACCTTTCATATCAATACTTTGATTATACTTCAGCTGTATAATCCTATCAAATGCCATATCCACATCATCCAATGTGAACAAGTCAAACTCTGATACATTCTTGTGCGACTGATATAAGTCATACATGAACATCTGTCCCATTTTGTAGACGGGAAGTGTAGCGTAGATAGGGCAGTTGAGCCCGAGCTTGCCAACCGCGTAGGGTAGGGCTCCAAGGTGAAGCGGATCAGAGTGAGAGATGAGGACAGCATCTATAGTGTTTATTTGTCTGGAATAAGAAAATATTTAAATTTCCGCTACCCATTAATAATTGTTAAAATTTTAAGAACATTTTCTCGTAGTAAACTCAGTCTACTTGCAGTTAATTCGTCCAGTGTCGTTTTAGTGCTGATGAATAAGATGTGTAATAATAATAATAATAATAGTCCCAACACAGTACAAAATATAACCTCAAACTAACCTTTTCAACTCTTTTATGAACTCCATATCGAATTTCTCGTCCCATCCACAGTCTAGAAGGAACTTAAATTCGTCTACTTGTAGCACATAGCAAGGTGGGGACTCATCACCAGCACCCGAAAGACAGTGCACTTTGATGATGGACGTCATCTTAGCGGCTTATTTTTACGGAGTTCTTTGATAGGTAGATCAAAGTGTGTGCATGATTTATATGAAGCGCTTTATTTACTTTGTATCTATTATTCAAATGATTGAAAATTTGAAATGGAAGGAAAACTCGCACAACAACAACAAACCAAACCAAAGAACAACCAAATAAACAGAAAGAAACAGCGATACAGTGTTGCCAACAGCCAACCTTGAAAAGTTCCACAATCAAAAGATCAAAGCTATGCCTTGATTAAACAATCCGAAATAGGTATGGCAAATTATACCATTATAATAAATAATTTTTTATAATGGCCTGCGTGCTGGCTAAATCTAAATGTAGCTAAAGTTACAATAGCGTTAATAATAGTCCACTCACTGGATGCATGGCAAAGAGTTCTAATTCAGCTATGCCCCCGCACAAACCTCTTGCTTGCTGCTTCTTCAGTACGTAGCACGTGTAACGTTATAGTTGTCTAATAAGATAGATAGTAAGTACCAAGGATGTCATCATCATCAACCTGAGAAGTCAACTGTTACAGTAGACATAGACCTCCTCCATTGAATGACAAGACAGTCGAGCTCCATACCGTGTTCTCTCCTTTTACACGATCATCATCAACCCGAATGAGAACCATTGCTGGATTTCCATTAGTTTATTTTCCCCCTGAAAGGCGCCCCAATAACCCCAAATCTCCCCCGAAAATAAAAACTACCGAATTTGCAGGAAGTTCCATCATTTGGCAACACTGCATATATACTACGTCACGCACGACTAACAAAACTAACAAAATGTCACGATGTCCATGACATTGACAACTTGGCAAGATTGTGATAGTGAATGGTGTGACAAATGGCACACACTTGAACAACAACGCACGTGCCCTAATCAGAACTAGGTACTCAGAAGATTAAACTCAGAACGATAGATGTGATCACATTATGGATGCAATGAAAGAATGTATTTAGGTAAGTAACAGGGAAACCAACAATACCCCTCGGTATTCTATTTCTCTGGTTATATATAAAAGTACTGGAACCGAACCCTTCCAAAAATAATTCTAGTCATCCTAGGGCGCGGTGCTTTCAGTAAGTACCTAGGCCACACAGAGGCGTTTTTTGTGAAAGGTGTCAAGTATGGTAATATGGCAGTGCACACGCTATATGGCAAAAGTAGGTACCTACCTACCACCTACCTATCTAGTTGATGAGGGTAGGTACTTACCTACTTAGATAGGTACTAGATTACTTAACTCTACTCTGGATCTAGCTCACCTTATTGCTAGTGCTTGATTAAAAAACGAACATGTGCATAGAATTTCGTTTATTTAAGTAAATGGTACCACCTAAGTAGTGTAGGTACCTATACTAAATTCTTATCAACCCCCAGAGCTTAGATCAGATATGAACAATCTAAGATCTAGAAGTTGAAGCTGGGGCCGGCGGCGGCGGTGCTTCATCCTTCGTCCGAACTAAATCTAAAGCCCATTCCTTCAGCTCACTTTCATTTTGGATATCGATTAACCTCTTAATACTTGGAGTCGATTTGCTTTCATTGATTTTCCACACCATTTTATCAACTATTTCGTTGAGAATACTGTCCCGATCTGAATTCGATAAACTTTTCGACTTGTCAATGGCTGCCCTTTTTTCATACAGTTCTTTGTAGATGTTGCCTAAAAACACTGATCTGTTCATTTCTTCATCTCTAGCTGAATTTAAAGAACCGTTTTCTTCTGTAAGATTTTCCATATTGATAACAAGACCGCCTGGGTTCATTATATTTTTAGGCTGGTCGTCTTTCCTTTTCTGGTCTTCAAGACGGTTTTCTTCTTTGTTGAAGATCAAGGATATTCCGTTCAGGCTTTCTGTAGTGTTCCCCGAGGGTATTGTCGTTTTATTGTCGATTGCTATCGGTCTTTGGACTTGGGTTGACTGGTTGGCAGAACCCTTACTTCTGAGACTGGTGAATCTGTTCTCGAGGCGGGCTTCTGTAGATAATGTAAAATCTTACGTTAGGTGTATATATAGGTACGGTTAGATTCTTCCCAGTTGGTACATTTATCTTTTATTTTTTTACCTACCAGAGTGTGTAAACATAATTTATAAGTGAAACAAACGTACCTACCCATTAGTAAGTGATGTTTGACTGGATTACCTATGCCAAGTATTGTCTCGTCTGGAGATGAAGGTAGGCTTAGTTCTGAATTAATCTACCTTCATCGAAGACGAGACAATACAAAACTTTATAGGAGAATATACTGTCTATTATAACACATTTTTCTAAAAAACTGAAACAGGAGATGGTCTTTTATGTTTGAAAACATTCCTAGGTAGGTACCTAAGTAAACAGGAATTTATATCTATTGTAGATGATTTATACAGCGACAGAAGCAACTTTTTCACCCCTATTTACGGGATGATGTAGTGCCTGGGACAGAGTTTTTAGATGGAGTAGGCTTGCCCAGCACCTATACCATCCTCACAGCTTAGTCATGAAGGACAATGGTCAATACTTACGGAGCTGACTAAGCCACGGGTTCCCTCACAAAGCAAAACCTTGTTTAAGAGTAAGCGCATTACTCACATAAATTTTCCGAACAGAAAAACTCATTGGTGCACAATCAGATTCGAATCCATGGTCGAAGGGGGGCCACTCCCACTAGACCACCGATGCTCCCTATGGAAGGTATAGGTAGGTAGGTAGGTAGTCTCACCATTTATTTTCTTGACGATGTAGTTGAGAAGCAAACCGCCGAAGAACAGAGATAGAATAACTACGACGTAGATCCACCAAGCAAGAGACGCAATCTGAAATAACCGTAATGCTAAAACATTGTAGGTACGATATACATATCGTAGTAGAACCAGATAGCTGATAGAATTGTAGTAGTAGAGTTCTTAATGAAGGACTCGTCCGGGGAAGTTCTACCACCATGCCTATTTTTACCGCCAAGCAGCATGCTGTGTTTCAGTTTGAATGGAGTGGGTACCGGTGAAATTACAGGCACATGAGGCTTATCACTGTATGCCTGAGGTTGATGGACGCTGAGCAGTGCATCGTAGGGCACGTTTCTCACGAGCGAGCGTGACTTACGAGGTAAATCAGGTGCCATCTGCTTGTTCTATCAGCAAGTTATATAAAAAAACATATTTTTTTGTAAATACATACCTTGTAAAGAATACAGTATAACACCCAAACACAGAACAAACATCTGTCTTTATCACACATGTTTGTTCTCGGTGGGGATCGAACCCACCACCTACAGAACAGAAGGCAGGGCTACTACGAACTGAAATGTGACGGCTATCCGAGAACATCGCGAGAGATAAAACAGAAATAATGAACACAACAGAGAAACGCAAATAAAGCTATCAGGAAGGCGACACAAATAAATCAACGTAAATCAAGGTACCTACAAGTAAGAAACCTACCTTTTATATGAGAAAAGTAAGCATAAAAAGTTGTGTCAATCAGTCTTGCTCTGCTCGTGTGGTTAAATCGATTCTGTCTCAACATATGCTACCCCACGTGCCTGGAACATGATATGCGGTAGCGCTGGTTTTCAGACAGAGCCAAGATAAAAGGAAACTCATAGTAAGCACATAAAACTCATACAAACTCATCTACAAATGTATTGCTAAAGGTGTGATAGGTAAGCTACGGTAAACACACACACATACGGTACACACTGGACCATATGTTATGTCTATCAAAATCTACAATAAACTTCCTTTAAATATAAAAAATGAAAACCACCCCCTAAAATTCAAAACTCTTCTTAGAAGATACTTAGCAAACAAGTGCTTCTACTCACTCCAAGAGTATTTAGAATAATTATATTAAAATAATATAATATATTAGTTTTAAGTAGGTAGGTATAGTTAGTTTAGACTTTTGATCTCATTTTCTGTACCTAATTAGTATGTAACATGTAGTAATAAGCCACCTAGTGATAGATTGTCGTGCCCTACCAGGCTCATGTTGAAACTTATATTTATGCCCTAAGATCTTCTGTACACAACATGAACGCAATAAATATATTTGATTTGATTTGATTTGATTTAAATTTTCTGTATAAAGTAGGTAGGTAGGTACATAAAGGGTCGAGCCTGAGAAGTCTAAATAGTGATATGCTTACTCTGATGATTGTGGCTACATTTGGTAGTGCCAATATATTCATTTCCCATTTATTCCCTTCTTCATTGAAATGACATGATTGTAACCACACCCACAGAATACTATTATACCTCAGAATAATAAGTTATTATCCTTTGTAATCCACAGTAACTTCATTATCTAGCCCTACCATTGTATAGAAGTAGGTACTCTGTGGTTTATGGTTTCCGAAAAAACACAAAACATGCCAAAAACTTATTTCAGTGTCAAAATAATTTACAGCGAAAACATAGACGAACTGGTAAAAATGGAAGAAATGGTAGATTGTTCTAAAGACAATTTAAGCACTACAAGGAGTTATTACTCTATAAGGTGTGTTTCTTCGAGGGAAAAATCTAAACGGTTGTAGTTATAGAAAAGTCACGGGCTTGATTTTGATAAAATAAGAAAGTAGCCAAAGAAAACTTAAAGTTTTTCGTAATTTGCTTTTTTTTTGGAGTTTTCTCTTCCCTATACCATTGCTATAAGTAGAGTACTGTCTTAAAAAAAAAAACAAATGTATTGTGTAGCGTTTTTGGCGGCTTTCGATTTGATAGGCCCATTGAATACGGTCCACAGAGTACTTCTTTATATTAGGTCAACTCAAAGCAATGTGGCTTAGAATAAAAACTAAAGCAATTATTTTAAAATTACAAGTTTATACCGATTAGGAATATTTAAAGAGTGTAAAACGACTTAAGAGTAATTAAAACGACTATTTTCTTTTACAGCGGTCGTATAGCGGACACGGATTATTATGTGATTCCACCATAGCAGTAGTCGTCTTCCACGTATCGTTCGTAGCACACGAATGCTACGCTGACTCTACAGGGTGCTACGGGAGCATACTACCCTCGTTTCTATTCTATGGTACAAAGTAAACCTACTAACATTTCAAAAAGTAGTTGTCAAAGTTAACGTTAGCCAATCTCCGAGTTATACTGTGCAGCAACAGCAAGCAACATTCCGCACTTGAGTTCTCGATACCGCGCAATGTAATTTTAATATCAACATGATACGCTTACGCTTAATAATAGATACCTACCTTAGCTTAAAAAACACAGCCGAACATAGAACCTTGTCTTTTTATGAATTCGATAAAAAACCTTTGCCTTTAAACGATGTTGCTTTCCGCTCGGAATAATAGTATTCTGTGATGTTGCCCTTGAGGTACAAGCTTGTACCAAAAACATTGTGAATTCATAGTTGATAATATTTGATTACACACGGATCCTGTAGGCTCGGTTAATGACTTGTAAATAAGGGGAGGGAACCCGTCATTAATAATAGGGGGGCTGTCTTCCACAGCTCCTTCGAGCAATTACCCCGTACAGCGTAAGTGTACAAAGTAAACTATGTACCGACTTTGTATAAACTGGGTATTTATCTTTTTACAGTCTATAAGAATCTTTATCCTGTCCTGGCTAACTGACATATTGACAACGCACAGCCTGTCGTAAAGACTGTTTTTTTTAGGGTTCCGTACCTAAAGGGTAAAACGCTAAGGTAAAACGGGACCCTATTACTGAGACTCCGCTGTCTGTCTGTTCGTCTGTCACCAGGCTGTATCTCATGAACCGTAACAGTTAGAGTTGAAATTTTCACAGATCATGTATTTCTGTTGCCGCTATAACAGTAAATACCTACTAAAAACAGAATAAAATAAATATTTAAGGGGGCTCTCATACAACAAACGTGATTTTTGTGTCGTTTTTTATTATTTGTTTATTATAGATAATGGTACGAAACCCTTAGTGCGCAAGTCCGTCTTGCACTTGGCCGGTTTTTTTTAGTACATTTCACTTTACTCTAATTTTTCTCTATTTTTATTTTAGAACTATACACAGTTCGATGATTCAACTTCAGGGGGCTTCACCCCAAAACACGCTTTATGAAAGACAGCAGTGCGATAAAATTCTGCTTTTTAATGACTGCACGACGAGCGCAATTTAAATTAAATGGTTCTTCTGCGTTTCTTACACTGTGATAAGGGCACTTTGTTAACTTCGTGTGTGCGTCTTATGCATATACATATGTGAATAATCGTCAGTACCTACACATAGGTATATAGGTACTCGTAAATCAAATTGGTAAAGAACGATCCACTCATCCATGATATTAAAATATAATATACACTATGACTGTAATGCCCTGCACGGTAGATATACCCTCAATAATCGCAGTATCTCAAAAAAAACCGGCCAAGTGCGAGTCGGACTTGCGCATGAAGTGTTCCGCACCATTATATTTACTAAAAACGGCAAAAAAATCACGTTTGTTGTATGAGAGCCCCCTTAAATATTTACTTTATTCTATTTCTGAGTATTTGTTGTTATAGCAATAAAAAAAAAAATCATCTGTGAAAATTTTAATTCTCTAACTATCACGGTTCATGGTTCATTTGGCCAGCCCATTGCTACTCCAACTTCTGCTGCTTCTAAAAGACATTTCGGAGACCTTGGGTTTTTTACGGACTTCCTAATTTCATGTACTATCATGAAACTCTATAGTGTAGCTTCCCAACGGTAAAATAATTTTTCAAATCGGTCAGTCGTTTCGGAGCCTATTCAATGCAAATAAATAAACAATTTCCTCTTTATTATATTAGTATAGATAGATAGATCAGTCTTTCGGCGGTGTCGTCCCCATGATAAAAGTAGTCCAATAATGCATAAAGATATTAGACAAATACCTACATTTTATTTGCTACTTTAGTACACACATTACAATGTAACTGAACTAAATACAATATGATAGGTACAAATAATAATACAATGAGCATATTATATTTCGTTACATTTACTTTCTAAGGTAAATAGGAAGAGTTCTTATATTCTATTAGTAGATACTTTATTCAGAGAACCGCAACTTTTAAATAAAATCCTCTCAATTCCAATTAGTTTTAACAAAGCGACAAATTCTTCATTTTGTGTCGTACTCCAGCTGTAGGTAATTCAGTTTCGAAATCAAGCGGGTAGTTAATCAAATTTCTCGGTTTGGTTCCAATCTTGCCAGTTGGCTGATTAATAGTGCAAATTATTCTAAATAGTGCCAGATTCGACTACTTAGCTACTTCAGACGGTAATTTTTAAACTTATCATTTTCATGATATTACCAAAGCTCGTATTTCAGAATAAAGTCAGATTAAAAAGCAAGCAGAGATTTGGATCGTTTTTCATTGACAATTTACGTTTGAGTTATTCTCAAATACTATCGTATTCCCGTACCCCCTACACCCATACTCCCGTACCCCCTATTCCTGTAGAAAGGTTGACAACAGATGTCTAAGGGTCACTAAGGACTGTTTAATGTATCAGATACCTACGTCCAGATATTAATGCAATTGCTACAGGTTGCATTAACTGATTCATTCTCATACAAAATTAACCACATTTTGCAGAAGCTCGCATTCCATACGTGACAGGTTGCAAGCCCATAATCGCTACTAGAATAATAATTGGTTTTCTGTATGTAACAAAAAGCACTAGCTCGTTATTCAGTAGTAGGGCAAACACATCATGCACCATAAATATTCCAACTGGCAGTTCCGATGGATTTTTGCACCCACTCTTAATTTTCGTGTTTACGCATAATTGCCTGATTCCAGGGAAAATACTCGTAAATCTGTCACATTTGTTATTTATTTGCTATTACAGAAATATAAGAATAGCGGTAAACAGCCGTGCCTTTAAACAAATTATTTTTTTACTATACCCACTCAGTTATATTCTATGGCACATCTTTCATAATGAGAATTAAGAACCGGTAGAGGCAGACGATAGTTTGCAATACCTTCGCTATGGCGGATAGACAATAGGCAAGATGTTAACTGTATGAAATATCCACTATCTTTTTCTACAGTCATTGAAATATTCCATGATCAGCCTTGATCATATCAGCTGCTTTCTCAGCAATCATTATAGTAGGGGCATTGGTATTTCCACTTGTTATTGTCGGCATAACGCTAGCATCCACTACTCTCAGACCTTTCACACCTCTGACTCTTAGTTGCGCGTCCACCACCTTTCCAGGACCCATAGAACAAGTCCCTACAGGGTGCCACAGTGTTGTAGCCAGAGTACGAACATAACACTTCCAGTACTCGTAACTGAGAAATAATTCACCTGTACAGTCTTTTATATTCGGATCAATTACGTTGGAATCGACACTCCTGAAATAAGTAGAGTTCAAAACTTTCGTGTAATCTTCAATGTAATGTACGAGGTTTTCTAGATCGTCTCTGTTGGTAAAATATCCAACGTCGATAATTGGACTGTCTTCTGGGTTACTGCTTTGAAGTCTTATTGTGCCTCTAGACTTTGGATGCAACAGTGTGATGAGAGCACCGAATGTCTCCCCTCTCTTAGAAGCTTGGTGTATCGCAAGACAGATTCTATCATAGTATCCGATGACGAAGGAGCATATAAGATCCAGTACTATCGTTGCCGGTGGAAATGGAAACCCTAAGACTTGATAGTCAGGATACTTATTTATTTTATTAATTGCCACATGTCCTACTAATATTGGGAGAGGAATAGTGTTGATATGAGTGAGGAGATCCACGTTGTCGTCAATGTTGTCTGAACCCTTCATTCCCGATAGAATCACTGGAACTGTTGTATGATCTTGGAGATTTCCTCCTACTTGAGGAGAATTCCACACGACCTTGATACCTTTTCGTTGCAAGTGGTCCTCGGGGCCGACACCTGAGAGCATAAGTAGTTGTGGGCTATTGATAGCTCCAGCTGATAAAATAACTTCTTTATTTGCTCTGAGTTTTAATATTCTTTTATCAGGTAGCTTAAGTTCGATGCCTATAGCTCTATTGTCATGGTTAAATTTTACTTTAGTCGCGAGACTGTTCTTTAAAATGTACAGGTTAGGTCTATGTTTGATAGGTTTTATGAATGCCGTGGCTGTGCTTTGTCGGATATTTTTATCAATCGTAAAAGTGGGTTCAGAGTAACCAAGTTGCTGATACCCGTTGGTGTCTAGCAAGATGTCGTGTCCAATTTCGTGAAATGCATCGAAATATTTCTTAGTCCTTCGTCGCCATTGCGGTCGCGTGATTCCAAGAAGCCCTTTAGTGTTGTGTAGGGAGGCGGACTTACTTTTTGATATGGATTTATCGTTTAAACGTTCACTTTTCTTGAAGTAGTATGTAACATTCTTCCAATCCCAGCCTGGGTTTCCTTGTGCGGCCCAACTATCAAAATCAACCTTATTCCCTCTGACATAGAACATGTAGTTAGATCCGCTGGAGCCGCCGAGCATCTTGCCTCGGGTCATGTGAATGTTCTTGGTTTTGTGAGATTGGGCGGAATATCCGTCGTTGACTGTGAAATAATTCCAATCAACATAAGAGTAGTCGACTAACGGGAAGAGTCCCGGTATCTGAAAAGAGAATAACTAGGTATATTTCAGTCTTTATGTGCGAGCTTCTGATCAACTCTCACTATTTCTGTGTAAATTACAAGTAAACTAGCAGTAAATTCTATTTCTATCATGGATAATAACATAAAAAGAAAAGCATAGGTACAACGTATGGTTGCAGAAGAAAAATATAAAAAATAACTGAACATAAAAACAACAGACAGAAAAAATAGCAAGAAGGGCTATGATAGAAATAAATAACAAGTAGAAAGATTGTACATTTTGTCAAACATGATAGTATATCCATAGCAAAAAGTATATAATCGAAATGACAATTTTACATAAGAATAAGAAAAGAAAAAAAGGCAGCAGATAGATTGTTATTATTTTTTTACGCTTATGCATTATTGTTTATTTCACAGATTATTATTATTAAGAGCTTGTAGTGTTCCACTGCAGGACAAAGGCCTCTTTTTCTTCTGTCCAGTCGTTTCTGATATGGGCTACTGTGGAAGGACGAAATAGATGCCTAATATAAAGGACTGGCTTTAGGCATCTATTTCGTCCTTCCATCTTCGCCGCAGTCTACCACGACGTTGTTTTCTATTTTTAGGCGATCAATCTATAGATGACTTAGCCCTAGCGCATCCCTGATCCGTAGACATGGCCAGCCCATAGCAGACAGATAATTTAATAAAAATAAAATAAAGCTGAAAGTAAACCTACTTCAGACTCAGGAGGAGGGTCACCCCCAGCTTCAACGAGAAGAACCTTCCACTTCGCAACTTCTGTTAATCGATTCGCCAGAACACATCCTGCTGATCCCCCGCCAACGATAATAAAGTCAAAGATTTGGCCATCTGAAACAAAACATCACTTTATTTATTTAGAATAGAATAGAATAGAATATATCTTTATTCAACACACGACACACAAGGATATAGCACAACAAGCGCCCACACTTAATTTGTCTACAATAACACACTTAATCTAGAACCTACCTACTCACCTAGCTCACAAGTTTATAGAGTAGATGTGAAATATTAGACTAATTAACACTGTTTTCATTTCTTTCTTTCTGTTCTATTATTTTTTTCTTTCTAAGTAGTAATGCTCGCTGTATTGTGTTCCGGTTTGAAGGGTATGGGTTCCGGTACAATTACAGGCATATGAAACTCCTCAGGTTGGTGGACGCAGGGCAGTGTATCGTAGTGCAAACTGCTAACGTACGTGAACTGCGCGTTATAACTGATGGTTACAAGTTATTAGTTTTCATAGTGCTTGCCTCACAAAGATTATCCCAAGAGGTTTTGCCCCAAGTGGGCTTTAATACATCGTCAAAACTGAAGATATGGAGATGCATGGTCGCAAAAGTACAGCATAAAAGAGTATTTCACCGAGTGGGGTTAACGGTTGCGCAGAAAACACAAAAAGATATCAAGTTGAAGCTCAAAAAGGTTTCCTTAAGCTGTAAGTAAAAATTATTTTACAAGCTCCAATCCAAGCTAAGCAAAAGCTTGGAGCCAGATGGCGTTGTGTCAAATGTATGTCAGTCTCTAATTAGCTATGTTGATTGTAAACTAACTTATGAATAATTAATTGACTTATTGAACTGAGACGAGGTCACTAACTATTGGTCTCATACACAAGTTCAAAGTCTCACAACGGGCTATGGAAAGAGCGATGCTGGCAGTTTCACTCCGAGATAAAATTAGAAATGAGGAAATCCGTTGAAGAACCAAGGTCACTGACATAGCTCTCAGAATCAGCAAGTTGAAGTGACAATGGGCAGGCCATATAGCTCGTAGAATCAACAACCGCTGGGGAATAAAGGATTTCGAATGGCGACCACGAACCGGAAGACGCGTAGGACGTCCTTACCCGATGGACTGACTACATTGTTAGGTCGATGGATGAAAAGGGGTCAAAACCGTTTTCCTATAGAGTATAGAGGAGGCATATGTCCAGTGGACTTCTACAGGCTGTTGATGATGATGATAAACTAAATTAAATTCAAAGTCATCTCCAAAAAAATATTTGATCTTCAACATGCACTAAATAATTCAGTGTTGAAGGTCACACAGGCTAATAAGTAGCTATTCAATAAATATTTATTTCGCATAATTAAATATATTAACTAAATATGTAATTACCGACCGTGAACAGTTGCTTGTGGAGGATAGTCGTGAGACGTAAGGTTAAAAGTAGATAAAACAGCGAAAACTGATTGCATTTGCCTTACAATTGCGCTTATAGACGAAACAGGCGCAAAATCCTTCCCAAAAGTCATTCTGTAAAAGAAATGGTTTTTTTTATTTAGGAAAATCAGCGCTTCTCCCTACGCTACAACATTCAGGAGTGGCATCTATTTGGCCACATTTACCCAAGGAAAGGCAGACACACTCATATAGTGGGTAAGTACCTATTGTAGGGATATATTTATTTATTATCTATAACTAGGTATCCTTCTTCTTCTTATGATAGAATTACGAAAGTTTAGATGTTTGTGAATCAATCACCCCACCACTGGACTGATTTGGACATGATTTGGATGAAACTCGGAGAAAACTGTAGCAGCCGTCACAGATTAGTTGGAA
Source organism: Electrophaes corylata (assembly GCA_947095575.1). Lineage (NCBI taxonomy): Eukaryota > Metazoa > Arthropoda > Insecta > Lepidoptera > Geometridae > Electrophaes > Electrophaes corylata. Next base: position 2,144,855 of record OX352716.1, on the reverse strand, counting down.
TAACTTTGCCTTCTGTGATGTAGGTTGTGGGTTCTATCCCCACCGAGAAGAAACATTGGTGTATAAAACAGATGCTTGTTCTGCGTCTGGGTGTTATTGTATTCTATGTATGTATTTACAAAAAACTATTGAAGTACATATTCACATGACTTATTTGGTTTCCATATTACCTACAAACTTTGCTTTACTTTGCAAATGTATGTCAGTATTTATTTTTTTATTTGAAGTTCGTAACCTGAAATTGTTGTTGAATCGAGTAAAAAAGATCGAACCAACCCTGGAGGAAATGTGCCTCAAAAATATCATACCTTATGTGGATCCGAGAAGATCCCACTCAAAAATATATTTATATCCCGTTTCTTCCCTTGATATTGCATATTAAACTTTCATTGATTATCAAGGTACTATTTATATAAATAAATATTGGCAGACATACACAACGTCACCTAGCCCCAAACTAAGCAAAGCTTGTACTAAGGAACCAGCTAATAGGGCTAGATCTATTGCTGGTACAGGACCAATGATCTCATCTTATTGGGTATATCCAAACCCAACAGTGACAGTGGCGTACCTATCGTAGGGCCACGGGGATGCAGTGCACTAGGGTCCCAGAGCTCAGGGTTCCTCTAACCTAAGATTTGAAAAGAGAGAAACAAAAGAAAAGAGAGAATAATAAAAAAAAACCGAGTGTGCTTTAGACCGTTTAGACCACACGACTGAAATAAAACTTCTTTTTTTTTTCAATTTAGACAGTACAAACTAAAGAAGGTTCCTTACCTGTTTAGAGTTATCGCTGGTTCCCACAGTTCTTATAAAATAAATACTCTTTGCGACCAGTTTCCGTCGCGCTAAATTTATGAATGCTACAGTCGACAAGATTATGAGATGATTTAATATTCTAATAACATGTAAACCGAGCCTAGATTATTCTATAGTTTAGAGTTCCGTACCCCAAGGGTAATTATTAATAAGCCTTTTATCAAAGAATAAATAAACTATCCAATAGCAAATATTTTTATCCATTTGAGCATTTGTCATTCTTTGCGCAAAAAAACGCATTTCCGTTTCCTTAATTTTTGGTGATTTCTTACTAATAGATAAATTGGCAAATACTAAAAAATAAAAAGGCAAAACTTCAAGCATCATTAATCCAATCGTGCACAAATATCTCTATTCACAAACATTATGTGCGCTATGCCTGGTAGGTACTCTGAAATGATGAAGAAAAACATCTAAGTATATTTTCTAGCGGTGGCGATGGGCAACATGTCATATATGGAATACGGAGGTCTGTTTCGCGCTTAGCCTTGCTTTTTATATCAACTTGATAATAGACAATTAATAAGATGTTGCTAATTATGTCTTGATTATCGTCTAACAAATAAATAAAATAAATATTGGCAGACGTTTACACAACGCTGTATAGCCCCAAATAAGGCAAAACTTAGCACCCATATAGGTAGAAAAATCTTTAGATAAAACAATCAATAAAATTGATATTTCTTTGTCACTTCACGTTATCAGCCCAAATTAGTCCACTACCTATTATAGGACATAAGCCTCCCCCATCTTTAAGGGAGTTAAGTCACCACGTTTGGCAGATAGATTGGTGATTATATTGTCGGTGATTAGTCAAACGCTGTGCATTCTAGTGCAGCTGACTGTACTAGAAGTATGTACTAGATTGTTTATTATTGTAATACTTCCTTATAAATATTCATTATAATACTGCTTTAGCGTTAAAAAATTTAAACAAACGTAGGTAAGTATAATCCGGTATTTCGGGTTTAGCCAAGGTCAAATACATAATGTAATACAGCGTGACTACTTCCAAAAACAAACTGATTCAGACCACGAAAAAAAAACGCGACAAAAATCGATACCTTTAGTCCGCTTTTTTCGTTAGGTTTCGGCATCAATATTTACAGTACGTCGTAAAACAAACGCAAGTACTTTAATTATCCTTAAAAACGAGCAAAAACGATGAACACCAAAAACAGCAATCTAAATTAAACATGATCATCAGTGCGTTGAACTCGCTACCGGGCGTAATACATCGCTGGTTGATAAGATAAGAACAAAAAAATCGTATTACTATAAATCTATTTCACTATCAGCCATGTGGTATTCCATAAGACCATGTTGTAGGTAACTACAAGTTCTTGGAGTATTTGTAAGTGATCTTATTACACCCGGTATAGGAAGTAACCTACCTACGAACCTGGAACGTATTGTCATGCTTTGACTGGTTTACTCAAGGTTCTCGATGTGCTTTTTAGGGTTCCGTACCCAAAAGGCAAAACGGGACCCTACTACTAAGACTCCGCTGTCAGTCTTAGTAATAGGGCTGTAATAGTAATAGCTTAGTAGTAGTAATAAATGTTTGCCTGTCTGTCTGTCAGTGTTTTTCTGCCGTTTTTATTATAGATAATGGTACGGAACCTTCGTGCGCGAGTCTCGCACTTGGCCGGTTTTTATTTTATACGACCTTTGATGGAATAAGCAGATGGCACACCTGATGTTTAGTGGTTTCCATGACCATAGCAAAGCATTGCTGCATTGCCTCGAAGGCCACGTTCTCTAGGAAGGAACATCGTCTTCAAACCGGAACACTGGAAGCTGTTTGTAGTACTTCCCCTCGTCCGGGGTAGAGTCCGGACCATCACAAAAAAATGAAGAAAGAAAGAAAACTATTTATTTACGACACAAGCACAATTACGATAGTTATTAATATTAATTACTTTGTGATGATGAGGCTAGTGTATCGCAAACTGGTCTCTGACTCAGCATATGTTGGGTGTCTTGCAACCAACGCTGGTCTTCCGTCAGAGCCGTTTGGTGATGCCACGGACAAGCTACCTACCTTAAATGGTATTTAATACTCAAGAGAATCGACCCACCTCTTAGTGCGTTCCCCTATTCGCCTTTTACTTCCATTGGCTATTATTATATTATATTATATTATTATTATATTACTATATTCCAGGGGTACTATTCTGATTCGGGACCACCTGGCTAAATTGTAGACAGTAAACTCCAAAAATACTCAACCGGTTGGGTCGAGTTTTATAATGTCCCTCAAGGACAGGACAACGTCCTTTTTTGTCTCGAAGTCTGACTGAAGAGCGTTTCATCCCGCGAATTAAATAAATAATTCTTACCTGGATCGTCTCCTAAATGCCCGAGTGAATGGATCCTTATTTTACAAGAAACCGCTCCAGAAATTCAGGGGTATAGTGATACATTTGACTGAATCGTAGGAAAACACGAGAAATTTTGGCATAGACATAAACAAATAAATGTTAACAGAAATTGACACAACCCTCTCTAGCTTCAAACTAAACAAAGCTTATCTATAATATCTGTACCAAGTATCTTTGTCCTGACTAACTGACATATTATAATTTAAGTAGTAGTAGAGTTCTTTGTAAAGGGCTCGTCCGGGGAAATACTACCACCATGCCTATTTCTGCCGTCAAGCAGCTTACTGTGTCCTGGTTTGAAAGGTGTGGATGCCGGTGAAATTACAGGCACATGAGGCTTAACATATAGGTGTTAGGTATATAGATACCTCAAGTTGATGGACGCTGAGGAGTGCATTGTAGGGCACGTTCCTAACGAGTGTGACATACGAGGTAATACTTTGTTATAGGCGATGGTAACCACTTAACATCAGATGGGCCATCTGGTTGTTCCATAGGCAAGTTGCATAAATAAAAAACATATAGGTAACACCCAGCCTAAACAGCTGGTCGTAGACTGGAAATTTTCAAGGTACATCTTCTTGGTGCTACCGAATTCAACTTTTTGCCTAGTATAATATAAAAAACCTATTTTTTTTGTCAATACGAACTTACTGTCCGCTATTTGTTGTATCTTAAAAACCTTATAGCCTAATAAAATGTCTGAATGTAAAAAAAAAAATAGTTTACATTCCTATTCTAGAGCTTCTTTGTGAACAAGGGGAGTGGATGTTTTATCTAGCATGGAATTCACTGGGTATTTTTACTAAGATGTATTTCTTAGAAATTGGAATTGGAATTGAATCTTCATGAGATGAATGGAATAATGCCAAATACAGGCTATTCAAAAACATGATGACATAAAATGTGTCTCAGTCGTACAGTCAACTGCACTGAGATGTATACAATTCGTTACTTTTCCTCCTAATTATTATACTAATATTTACTCGTATGAGTTAAGTAGTACTAAGTACCTTATTTTACTATTTTACACATAATTCGCAGCGCCTACTCACTTTAAAACTATCTATAGACCTGTGAAGGACAAGGTTGGAATGTATGTACAGTCAGCTGCACTAGAATGTATACAATTCGTAACTTTCAAAACGGTATCGAAACCTTATAGTAAACTCTTAAACAGTAAAAATAATTCGTGAAATCAGCTGATAAGTTCACTTATTTTTTGAGTTTTTACCCTGTAAATATTAATTTTAACGCTGTAAAACCTTTCTGTAACGAATTGTATACATTGAATTGTATTGTATACCTTTCAACGAAATGGTTAGATTTTTCACCGAGCGACTTTTGAGTCTTCTAGGACCAACAGATTGTATTCGGCGGAAGTATTTCATATAGTCACAGTCGATCTCCGTGTAAACTTCGTAAGCGAGATTCAGAATAGTTCTTATTTGATTTGGTAGATGGCGCTACATCTCAGTTCTCATGTAGCTAGCTAGATAGCGCTAAACTGTATGTACATGTTTAGGTGAAGTAAATAAATAAAAAAACCGGCCAAGTGCGAGTCAAACTCACGCACGAAGGGTTCCGTATCTAGAATAATAACTGTAAAAAAATCACGTTTATTGTATGAGAGCCACTTTAAATATTTGTTTTATTCTGTTTTTTAGTACAGAATTGTATTTCTGTTGCTGCTATAACAACAATTACTTAATAGAGCTTTACTGCTACTAAAATATATTTGGCATAGCATTTTAAAAAGTCTGACTCAAAATTCGGACTACAATGGTTTAAAAATGTTGACGTCACTGGAATATTCGCCTACATTCACATGTACACGTCAGAAGTCCTGACAGAAACTAATATCAAGCCGAATGTAAATCACGGGAGGATGATAGATTAGTCGCGAGGGAGCGAGACCTATTAGTTTTGTCTGTCTGTCTGTGACGCATCGACAGCCGAATGTAGTGTTTTTGCTGTACGAGCTACTCGTAGCTAGCACGAGTTGTGAAACTTCATTTTCTTGATACTTGATGATGGAATAAGCATGACCCACCTAATGTTAAGTGGTAACCATCGTCAACAAAAAACCATTCATCAACCAAGCACCAACCGTCTAGGACTTTCCGTCCCTGCATCTTGACGACCGATGTGGCGCGGTGGGCGATTGTCCGTCTGCGACGCAGGAGGTTGCGGGTTCGATTCCCGCCTTGGGATAAATGTTTGTACGATCTGCAAATATTTATTCCGGGTGTTCTGGGTGTTTTCTATGTATAATAAAAAAATATATATATCTATGTATGTAATATAGTATTGTATTAAGTACATATATCAGTCATCTAGTACCCATAACACAAGCTCTGCTTAGCTTGGGGCTAGATGATGCTGTGTGGATTGTTCAGCATTATTATTATTATTATAAATATTCGAATACACTTCTCAAAAACTTTGTCGCTTCTGATGAACTCGCTAGTATTCAATAAAAGTCGCAAACTGGTGCTAGTCGACCTGTCAGTTGGTGGAGTTGTTAGAATGAATGGTCTGATTTGATATCTGCCAGCGCCATCTCATTCCGCCGCGTGATTTTGGAATTTTCGGAAATACTATAAATTGTGTTTACATAACTTATTTCTTATGAGCAGCAGTGGTCTTAGCTTTGAATAATATCCCGCGCAAACTCACCACTGCCGCGCACTCTCGCCGCTCTCAACGCTCTCGTGAATGACAATCCACAGTTTGATGTGTTTGCGGATGGATGGTCAAAAATATTATCGGATTGCCTAAGATTCTGTGAGCGAGACGTATGACAGTGCTTAGTTTGACATCATAATATGCAATTTATGACATTGTAATTTAATTATTTCTTTCTTAACATTTTGTAATTTCTAGTTGACATGTAATTTGTAGTTTAATTTTTTTGTTTTTCTTTTAGTATTTTGTAATGTACATTTGACCTATTAATTTTTGTATTTTTTTGTCTTTCTATTTTTGTCTTTTTAGTACTTATTTAATTAATGTAATTGGTGTGTAACCGTTTTAGTTAAATGTAAATAAATAAATAATAAATCACCTCCTATTAAAGGAACAAGAGATTGGTAGTAGCTAGTAGCTTCTCTTGAGTAATAACACCGACGCTGTGGTCATCAATCCAGCGTGGTGACTATGGCAAACCCTCTAAAATATGGGGAAGGCCTATGTCCAGAGCGCTCCGAGCTTACTGCTCTGTGAGTGTGTGAGCTTACTGTGCGGGCCGCCCGTAAGTCTGGTATAGACATAGATATACATTTATTTTCTGAAAAAACACACATACACATACCTACCTGTTTATCAAGTCGGGCTTGTGTGTGTTTGCCTTTGCTAAATATTGTGAATTTGCCTATGCTAAATAAACGTATATTCTATTCTTTCTACATAGAAATCAGATCAAAAAGTGAAGACAAGACAAGAGGAAGGACATAAGCAGTAGGTGCCTGTGCGCTACAACAGCAAAAGTATCTGTAAAATTTATATCTTCACCGTAATTGTCATTAATCTAAGCTGGCAATTACGATGACGATTAATCATTATATCGAAGAATGAATTAACAGTTTTTCAAATAAATAAAAAACACTGAACTGAACTGAAAACAGTTTTGAAAAATGCTACCAAATTACAAACGTAATTTAACAAAAGTAATTTATGTCCCGAGCGAGTGAGTCCCTCGCGAAGATTCTATTACTACTCTCGTTTACGGTATCCCACTTAGAGTCACTCTTATTTTATCCACAAACAACAATCTATTTCGTCTGTGTTGTGGTTTCGTGGTTACTGCTATCTATGACACGGTAGAATCTAATAACGGGTGATTCATTAAGAGGTACTTTTTTGTCTGTGAATTTTTTGACAGATGAAGCGTGAGTAGTGATAACCTTTTATGGTATTTTTGTTCAGTATAGTTTGACATTTCATCATGGAAAGACTTAGCCCTGCACAGCGTCTACAAATTATTCAGCTGTATTACGCAAATCAGCGTTCTGCCAGGAATGTGTTTCGTGCACTTAGAGAAACTTATGGTCCACATAATCGGCCTACCGAACGCACGATTCGCTATACCATCGAAAAGTTTGAAAGCAACTTTACATTATTAGATAATACACGACCAAATAGACCACATCCAGCACTTAGTGAAGAAAATATTGCGGCGGTAGCTGAGAGTGTATGCGATGACCGCGAAGAATCGATCCGGCGCCGTTCGCAACAACTTGGCTTGTCGTATGCAACAACTTGGCGTATTTTACGCAAGGATCTTGGCTTAAAACCATATAAAATTCAACTTGTGCAAGAATTGAAGCCAACTGACCTACCTAATCGTCACCGATTCAGTCTTTGGGCTCTTGAAAAGCTTGAAGAAAATCCACAGTTTTCAACAAAAATTTTGTTTAGTGATGAGGCACATTTCTGGCTTAACGGATATGTCAACAAACAAAATTGCCGTATTTGGTCCGAAGAGCAACCTGAAGAGATTCAAGAACTGCCATTACATCCAGACAAAACAACGGTTTGGTGTGGTTTATGGGCCGGTGGAATCATCGGTCCATATTTCTTCAAAAACGAGGTCGGCCAGAATGTAACTGTCAATGGTGACCGTTATCGTGCCATGATAAGAGACTATTTGCTTCCTGAAATTCAAGACCGTGATCTCCAGGACATTTGGTACCAACAAGACGGCGCCACTTGCCACACAGCACGTGAATCCATGGCTTTATTGCGTGAGCAATTTGGTGAACAGTTAATTTCACGCTTCGGACCTGTGAGTTGGCCGCCTAGATCCTGTGATATCACACCCCTAGACTTTTTCCTTTGGGGCTATGTAAAATCCAAAGTCTATATGGATAAGCCAGGTACGATTGAGCAACTGGAAGCCAACATTACTCGCGTTATTCACCAAATACCAATCGAAATGCTCGGACGCGTAATCGAAAATTGGAACGGTAGAATGGACTATGTTAACCGGAGTTATGGCCAACATTTGAATCAAATAATCTTTAAAAAATAAATGTAAAGAATAGTTCTTTCGTATAATAATAAAAATTACCCGATAAATTTGTTTTTATTTAAAAAATAAATTATTTTAAAAAAATACCTCCAAATGAATCACCCATTATAACGAGAGAACTATGTTTGTTGAAGGGTGTTTATTTATTTATGTCTAACTAGCAATAGAACAGTACCCTTTTGTAACTAATGTTGAGGCGGAAAGATATGTTCAGAGTTAAGCTCACTTTTATCTTATGGGAGTCTGTTAGTATTACTAGTTAGTATAGATTAAACTCATTCATACTAAATATAAAGCCTAACTGGAATATCACGCAAAATCACGAATTCTATCACCCTAAAATGCTACATTTATACCTACTACCTACCAACTTTATAAACTTGGGCTGACTCCATGTTGCTATACCCTATTCAGGGTCCATGTGATACCTACTTACACATCCAAACTAAACCATGTGAAAGCAATAAATGTATTGAGTATTGAGTACTTAGAATCGTTGCTTATCGGTTAAGCTTTCATATCATTTGTTATAATGCTGGACAATCCACACAGCATCATCTAGCCCCAAGCTAAGCAGAGCTTGTGTTATGGTTACTAAATGACGTATATACAATACATTACGTACATAGATATTTTTTTATTATACATAGAAAACGCCCAGAACACTTGGAATAAATATTTGCAGATAGTACAAATATTTATCCCAAGGTGGGAATCGAACCCGTAACCTCCTGCGTTGCTGGCGGATATTCACCCGCCGCGCCACACCGGTCGTCAAATGACGGACACATGCCAAAAGAAAAACAATTTGAACGTTGTTACCTAGAATACGAAGACGATACTTGGTGGATAAGTAGCATTCATTTTTGCAACAGCAACGCCACCGCGCGTTGACCGCGAGGTACGAAATCTTTCGCGTCGTCTAAACAGGCTCTGAATGTTACTCAAGTGAAGTAACGCGCGATTACACTAGCTAAAAATATTGTCTATGTTCTAGTCACGTTGTCCGGACGGACGGACAGTCATTGCCGTGAAATGTGTGGTGTCTCTGTATACAAATGTTATTATTACAACTAGCGGCCGCTCGCAGCTTCGCCGGCGTGGCAGTTTTTCCCGTTCCCGTTATTTTTTAGGGATAAAATCATAGTAGCTTTATGCATGCAATGTCTCAGCCCGATCGGTTTAAAATTGACAAAGTTTCATACAAACTTTCATCCCCTATTTTATCCCTTTGGGGGTAGAATTAATCAAAATCCTTTCTTGGCGGATGCCTACGTCATAACATCTACCTGCATGCTAAATTTCAGCCCGATCCGTCCTGTGGCTTGGGCTGTGCGTTGATAGATGACTATGTCAGTCAGTCAGTCAGTCACCTTTAAGTTACATATATTTAGATTTACTCAGTCGTCACGTACCTACCGGGGATGGAGTGGGCACGTCTTTAACTGTAAGCTAATGGGAGGACGTGTTTCGCTATGCAACCAAATAAAATATTTATGACTCAATGTAGAGTTATATTAGTAACTTGTGTTTTAATGGGACTCTGCCATACGAGCAACGGTTGTCTAGTAGGAGTGACTGTGCCATCTGATCCTAAAGTCATGGGTTTGAATCCGATTGTGCACTAATTGTGTAATAATGGTGGTTGTGACCTGCAGTGTTATGCTCTGTTATAGGCGATGGTAACCACTTAACATCAGGTGGGCCATAAGCTTGTTGCATCAGCAAATACATCGTAAAAAAATCTATAGTTTTAAATATAATGAAAAAAAACAGTGTTTGTAAACGGTGGAGGAAAACATCGTGATTCTTCCCCAGTATTATTCTAACAAAGTCAGGCATTTAAAGGTAAAATAATAGCTTGAAGTAAGTAAATTGTCGCAAAGTGTTTTTTTGTAAGTCACAATTTAAATGCTCCCTTAAACTCGCTTACTCCGAGTACTTACAAGGAAACTCTTTATCCAAACAAATAATATAAACAATAATAGCTTGAAGTAAGTAAATTGTCGCAAAGTATTTTTTTTGTAAGTCACAATTTAAATGCTCCTTTAAACTCGCTTACTCCGAGTACTTACAAGGAAACTCTTTATCCAAACAAATAATATAAACAATAATAGCTTGAAGTAAGTAAATTGTCGCAAAGTATTTTTTTTGTAAGTCACAATTTAAATGCTCCTTTAAACTCGCTTACTCCGAGTACTTACAAGAAAACTCTTTATCCAAACAAATTGCGTTACTTGCAAGGATTAGTTACAAGATGAGCACGAAATCTTTTAAAGCGCGCTATTCACTAACCAGCTTTACACAATTACTTACCTTACCTATCTGTTTCCACAGAAAGAAGTGGGTGAATAACTACATGAGAGTATTTTAGTAGTAGTACAACTTTTAGCAAGACTCTTCCGGGCAGAAGTACCACCATGCCTATTTCTGCCATTAAGCAGCTTGCTGAGTTCCGGTTTGAAGGATGTGGGTGCCGGTGAAATTACAGGCACATGAGGCTTAATATGTCTCATGTTGGTAAACGCAGGGTATGGCTTCGTAGGGCACGTACCTAGCGTGTGTGACTTATCAGGCAATGCTTTGTTATAGGTGATGATGACTACTTAACATCAATGCGAGCATTACTGTTTGGCACTCAATTGGTACGGTGGTGGTACACCCCCGGATGAGCCCTTTCACGAAGAGCTCTACTACTACTAGATTTTAAAATAATCAGACCAACATGTTGCCTGACAAGCCTCTCCGTGAATGTCTTCTTCACTTAAATCCTACTCACACGTATACTTAATTCAAAATCGATAGCTCGATGCTAACAAGAATCGCAGTTTCGCAGAATCGCGTCTGTCTTCGTTCACGCATGATAAAATGTAGATCAAAGGGTTAATGTGGTTTTCGGACTATAAACTATTACATTTTACCATTATTTGAGATCCGTTCAACAGTTTTCTAAACCATTCTTACAGTGTCCGTTGACGGACACTTCAGTGGGCAGGTAACTAGCTCCAATCGTGTTTTCGATATTGCATTTAGCCAATTTATAATAAATAAATGACGGGGTTCCACGAAGGCGAAAGTCTGAATCCGTCTTCACGATTGAAATTAGGATACTTTTTAATTTCAACCTTGAGCTCATGAAGTTCAATCATTCACTAGGTGCTCTGCTATCACCGATTTTGTTACCTGGCGGTTATAAAAAAATACGATGGTAACCACTTAAGTAAGTAAGCAATCAGATGGGCTATCTGTTAGTTCCATCACCAAGTTGTATAAAAAAATGTGTTATGCCTCACGTGCATGTAATAATAACAATAATAATGCTGGACAATCCACACAGCATCATCTAGCCCCAAGCTAAGCAGAGCTTGTGTTTTGGGTACTAGATGACTGATATACTTAATTAAACTATTTTTTTATTATACATAAAAAATACCCAGAACACCCAGAATAAATATTTGCAGATCGTACAAATATTTATCCCAAGGTGGGAATCGAACCCGCAACCACTTGCGTCGCAGGCGGACATTCGCCCGCCGCGCCACATCGGTCGTTAATAATATTATAGGTAATAATTATATAGGTCGGTAATGCCTTACTTCAACAAAACCTCAAAGGGCTGTTTTGTGAAATGACCACCAAAATTTATTTATTATTTGATTTATCAGAATAGATCAAGTCCTTTACGCGGATCTGTCAAAATAAAAAATATGATTCCTCCCATCGCACGATCCATCCAATATCAGCGAAATCCAGTTTTTCTCACATGATATAAGCATACAAAATGGTTGGGATGTATACAAAGTATACGCACAAAGCCGCATTGGGCTCGACTGATGAAGGCTTCGACAGTAGTTCAGGCTCTACATAATATAATATTTTCGTCACACAGCGTTTTATATCATGAATGGGTAAGTATTTTTTTCCCAATAAATTTAGTTGCTAGCGGTCCGTCCCGGTTTTGCACGGGTTTTAGTAAGGATCCCTAATTTTTTTGAAAATAAAATGTAGCTTCCCAACGGTGAAAGAATTTTTCAAATCGGTCCAGTAGTAACAAACAATCAAATCTTTCCTCGGTATAATATAAGTATAAGTACAGTAGAAGAAACGTCTTTAAACAAATTACTTCGGTGCATGAACTTCTAGAATTTCTTTCTTAGTATACCTCTACTCCATCTACCATGAAATGTATCCTGAAAATTTGAAGTCTCTACATGTGGCATGCACATGCTACATCCAGCTTCCTCATAGTGGATTGAGAAAATGAAAATATTTAATGTATAATAAGTTGGTACCATTGTAGCTTACAACCATAGCTTAGTACCAGAAAAACAGTGATGCTACAAGCCTTTGAAAGTGTGTTAGCTGAAGTAACATAATATTTTTGTCCATTGGTTTAGGCTGTGCGTTGTCTATATATCAGTGAGTCACGCCAGTCAAGACAAAGGTTCTTAAAACTGGTATATAGATAAATACTAGTTCAACCCTGCGACGACATTCGTCTGAAGCTGTTTTATATATCAATTTTGACACCCTTCTTTGTGGTGCTTCAAAAGGATATTTTCAGGAAGCTTAGTAAAAATATTATATAATCAGTAAATTTATAATCAAATCCATTTCATGTTTGAATGCTTGCGGTGCCATATGAAAACAAATCTTTTTTAATGAATTTTCCTCATAAACAACACAATGGAGTTGGTACGGGATTTGTCGAGGTAGAAATTCATGCTGGATCCTATACTATGCAAGCTCAGTCTGATATGTTGTGAATCGTGATGTACAGACAGACGTGATATTCAAATGTATTTTTCACATGTCCCTTTGTTACAGCGTTTTGTTATATGTTTGTGATACGCGAAATCAAAGGGGTTGGTTCGGTAAACTTCCAAATCGGACATATGCCAAAACGAATACATAGTGCCTGGACTAAAATTCTCAGGCACGGTAGATATTTTGTTATTAAACAGACACCTAAGATTCTTTGAGGTTATCAAATAGAGATTGTCGAGGTACGTCCAAATATTCTATTTGACAAATATTAACATTTTGTAATAGTTGATATTCTATAAGTGATATCGTGGAAGTTAATGACGGCTAAATAAAAAAAAATTATAGCATACAACAAAATTTTAATTTTATATATAGTCCATAAAAAATAATGTAGTAACCTGCGCCTTGGTCGTTGATGCAAAACAAGCTTGATTCATCCTAAAAAATTATCCGAGGCTATCCAACGTCCGATAAATAAGGGTATGGGTGAAAAATTACCCCTGACAATGTATAAATCATCAAATATATGCAAAGGCATGTTTACACAAAGAAATAACATTAAGGGACGTATCTTTTTTATTGATGTGTTTGCTTGATAAAATATTCCTGATTTTCCTCAAAATCTTATTGCAAAACCCAAATGCACTAACGAGCTTCAGGTTCACGAGTTGCTACGAGTTGCTACAAGATTTGCTACGAGCCTGCTACGGGCTACGACTATCCAATTAAGTGAGGTCGTGAGTGGATGCGGTGGCCGATTTTATGTACTTAAGTACTTACTGACTTTAATAGCAATAGAGTAAGTATCTTATTATAATTTTGTTGAAACAAGATTATTTTTCGGAAAATCTCAGTAATATTCGTCTAAATTGAAAATAAAAATGCTAGACAATCCACGCATAATCTAGCCCCAAGCTAATAATTATTATTATAATAGATTTCAACAGCCGTCACAGCTCAGTTTGCAGTAGTTCTGCTTTCTGCGCTGTAGGTGGTAGGTTCGATCCTCACTAAGAACAAACATTTGTGTGATGAACAAAGATGTTTGTTCTGTGTCTGTGTGTTATGTTGTATTCTAAGTATTTATTTATTTAATTAAAAAAGGACCGTTTTGTCATCAGCAATACTGACTCAAGCAGCCACTTCAGCATAAAATATTTTAAATAATCTGTCATCTCTTTCACACTTGTAAGTAAGAAAAGCGCCGTCACTGTTACGGGCGTCTTCCCTACCTTTAAACATGCGTCTCTGAAGGAGTCTTCAAATAGGTAAACCACCTTCAAATGCCTCGCATAAATATAATATTTTGGCAAACTGAGCAGCTAGAGAAGAATGAACTGTAACATGTAGTAATAAGGTCTACTTTAGCCTCAAGTTATACTAGCTGCTTAGAGTATGCAAACCGTAGCAAACACTTTGGCCTCTCAGGCTCTTGCCTTGACATCGATTTAGGCTCTTGCTAAATGGCTAATGAATAATCTTAGCTATGTGCAGAGCAACGTAAGGATACCAGATTTGGATATCTATATACACATACATACGTATTTATTTTACATTACATTACAGACTTCCGATGTGGCGCGGCGGGCGAATGTCCGCTTGCGACGCAAGAGGTTGCGGGTTCGATTCCCGCCTTGGGATAAATGTTTGTACGATCTGCAAATATTTATTCCGGGTGTTCTGGGTGTTTTCTATGTATAATAAAAAATATCTATACAAGCTGTCCCAAAATTCAAGGATAAGCCGGCACCAACGGGTTGGACTTGCTCACGACTACTCAAAACCCATTGCAACAATGAACGCGCTTCGTCAAAAAATCACTCAGGCTACGGATCATATTAATGGTAGAAGATACGCACGGAAAATAAAACGATCCTTTTTAAGGCGATGTCGTGCCTGTATAAATGTTGGTGGCAAACAGTTTGAACATATACTGTGATGTTAAATGCAATAAAAAAATTAATGTAAAATGTTGGTTTTATTATGAAATTGGTTTCTGGTTTAAAATGATAAGCATATTTATTTTCTGTGGCTTGTTTTTCTAGAGTATTATACCATTTTAGAATCTTAGATAGTTGCCTCAACTTTTAAAAAAACTTGCCATTGCAGTGTCTATACTTTTTTTTTACACCACGATGCGTTAAAGTAGACTGTAAGTAAAAATCTTTGAAAATTTTCGGCGAAAAAATAATTATAATGGAGTTTTGTATAAAAACTACAGGCGTTCTAGGATTTTTGAAGATTGTGATGGATAGCAGTGCTACTTAGGCTGCCATTATAAAAAAAAATCTAAAATAAATGATAAATTGGGGTCATGGTAATTAAAAATAGCTAACAAAGTGTCAATTTTCTAAGGATTTTTATATTTTTTTCTAACTCAAAAAAACAATGATTTGTTATTTTTTTTAATTTTTTTTAGGGTAGTCGTGAGCAAGTCCACCCGCTGGTGCCGGCTTATCCTTGAATTTTGGGACAGCTGTATGTAATGTATTGTATTAAGTATATCAGTCATCTAGTACCTACCCATAACACAAGCTCTGCTTAGCTTGGGGCTAGATGATGCTGTGTGGACTATCCAGCATTATAAAAAAAAAAGCATTATATATATTACATACGTATTACCTTGGGATAAATGTTTGTACGATCTGCAAATATTTATTGCGCAATATAAATTCCGCAATATCTGCAATATAAATTTATACATAGAAAACACCCAGACCAGGGTGTTTTCTATGTATAATAAAAAATATGTATTGTATTAAGTATATCAGTCATCTAGTACCCATAACACAAGCTCTGCTTAGCTTGGGGCTAGATGATTCTGTGTGGATTTTCCAGCATTATTATTATTATTATTATTAATGATACCCCTAGATATAGGGCTGGCGCGGAAAATCCGTCTCGATAAATAAGAGCTCACTGAATGGCAATGCTGATGCACTGAACCAGATACTAGAACCCTCAGGAAAGAATTTAAAAAAAAAGGAACAAATGCCTATTATTTATTTATTGTTTATTTGGAGGAGCGGTATAATTTATTTATATATTTTGTTTGTTTGAACACAAATTCGCTAGAATAAATATCCTCAGAATTCGTCAGATTTCAATATGTTTTGTGATGTTTTATTCAATAAAACATGTTTTTCTGTCCCACTTTCCAGGTAAAAAATATTTTGCTTGTGAACATAGCTAGTTTACAGGCACATGAGGCTCAACACCTGTATGCCTCAGGTTGATGGACGCAGAGCAGTGTATTGTAGTACACGTTCCTAACTAACGTGACCTACAAGACAATGCTTTGTTATAGGCTATGGTAACCACTTAACATCAGGTGGGCCATATGCTTGTTCCATCAGCAAATCGTATAAAAAAAACCTAAAACACAAATCGCGAATCTAAGCTGAACTACGAAGTCATTCAAACTCCAACAAACAGGAGCTCACGTTACAACGGTTTCCCAAATTTTACTATTTTTATCGTATATTTGAAACTTTATAAGTAATAATAATAATAGCATTCCCGAGCCGGTAGACATCTCCACAGTTCTCTTAGTACCGAGATTCTTTGAGAATATCTAAGGAGACAGAAAGGTAGTCAAAGGTACGTCCAGATTTGAAACTTAGTACATACCTACATTTTGCAGTAGTTTAGTATTCCATACGTGACAGGTTGCAAGGCCATCACTGCAAGAATTCTAACTGGTTTCCCCACGATGTTTTCCTTCACTATTTGCGAGCACTGTCATTGCGCACAGACACTTTTCGAACAGAAAAATTCATTGGTACACGACTGGATTTGAACTCACGACCTTAGGATTAGAAGGCGGGGTCACTTCCACTAGACCACCGGCGCCCTCATACCTAATATTGATATAATCACCATTACAAACTAACTACAGGCAAAACTCATTTCTGTGGCGAGCGAGTGCATACTTCAATAAGCTGAATAAGCATCTAGATTTCGATCTATTCTGCACGAGTGTTGGTTCAGCTAGACAGTGGCTGAACAGCGAATTCTTTAATAGCAAATAATTTATGTATATCAATTAGTATCACTAGTAACTTTCATCATGTTTAACTTTTGTAGATTTCCCTACGACTTTCACAGTTAGCAACTGTATCATAACTAATTTCTATACGTGAAAACCTGTAATTTTTTTTTTTTTTAATAATGCTGGACACTCCACACAGCGTCATCTAGCCCCAAGCTAAGCAGAGCTTGTGTTATGGGTACTAGATGACTGATATATTTAATACAATACAGTACATGCATAGATATTTTTTTATTACAAATAAAAATACCCAGAACACCCGGAATAAATATTTGCAGATCGTACAAACATTTATTCCAAGGCGGGAATCGAACCCGCAACCTTCTGCGTTGCAGGCGGACATTCGCCCGCCGCGCCACATTGGCTTTCCGGTTCTATCCCAATGTTATTTAGCTAGTATAAAAATAAATAAATTACAATATCTAAGCGAAGTCTAAATAGGTCTAAATAATAAACTCTTACTTGTATTTTTATAGTTTTTAATTAGAATGCTCTTTTACTTGTATTTTTATAGTTTTTAGTTTAATTTTTTTTTGTTTTAACACCTTTATATTTATTTTTGCTACGCATGACGTGTTCTGTGTTTTAGAAACTGCGACGTCTTGTTTTTTATATAGGTATGTTATGAAACTGTAATCTTTAGCGTAAGTTTCAAATTGTGAACCATATAATAATAAAAAATAATAATAATGGTGGCAGGTGACAAGCACATCACTACCTTTCCATTACAATAGGATACAACATAAAACTGCCTAATAATAATCTCCCGCCCATAAACCGCTGATGGGAAAATAAAAAGGAAATCCTCGCAGTACAGGCGGAATCGACTCAATTATACCCCACGACGAGTCGTGTAGAACTCATTACATAGAATATATCTCGAAGTAGGGTTCGGCGTTTCTTCAAGCGAAAAACGCATTGTACTACAAATATATTCGACTAGTGGAACGCGCGGGAACTATTTTTTTACAAACTGCGTGCCACACTGTACTTCTTTAGGAGTTACATTTCAAGAATTACATTCAAGTACAGAAAAAAGTTTACTTTTCTTTTCTTAGAACCAAGACGAAAATACCCTGAAAATATGAAGCCTTTACGACCAGCGGTTTAGAATGTGGGCTGTCTATTTGTCAGTCAGTCAGGACAAAGACATTATGTATGGAATATATTTGATATAGATTGTTACAGGGCCACAGCACCGGTGCACCGCTGGCCTAGTGGGACTTACTTCACCTTTTGATCCTTCGGCTTCGGCTTCGAATCCGGTCCATGTATTCTTTACGAAAAATATATGTGCGCAATGCCAGTACTCTCAAAAGGTGAATGATAACATCATGAGGAGCCACGTTAGTAATTCCAGCAGCGGTGATCAGCTTGCAACCTGTCACGTATGGAATACAACTACTGCAAAATGTGTATCAAAAATCCTTACTAAAAAATATCTACCGTGGCTGGTTTTAA
Organism: Electrophaes corylata; assembly: GCA_947095575.1. NCBI lineage: Eukaryota > Metazoa > Arthropoda > Insecta > Lepidoptera > Geometridae > Electrophaes > Electrophaes corylata. Next base: position 2,126,341 of record OX352716.1, on the reverse strand, counting down.
GATATTAAGCCATTTTATTATACCACTTAGTGGAACAAGCATATGACCCACCTGATGTTAAGTGGTAACTGTTACATATCATAGCATTGCCTCACAGCCTTGTCCTTCAACCTGAGATTGAACAGATGTTAGTCCTTATATGTCTGTAATTCACACCCTTCAAACTGGAACAAAGCAACGCTGCTTGGCAGCGGAAATAAACCTAAGCATATGCCTAGAATAGTGAATATGTATTCCAGCCTAGAAATAGACATCTAGTACCTCCTTTACAAAGCCCTTACCAGCCCTTTACAAAGCCCTACTACTACTAAATAGAAACTTAAACATCATGTAGTTATCGGCTATTGTATTGGTGACCAGTGGCCTTTAGACGTCTTTGGCCAACACGTTGACATCTACGACAGTTACCTGGTAGTGGTCATATTGTCCTGTTATGTATTTTCGACGCATTTTCAGTTTATCTGAAGCTGAATATTGGACTCCACCCAAATGGAGCATCCCATTTCGAGCTTGCACACTTTTAAACGCTCGTACTTGACGTTTATTTCCTTTTTATTCTTTGTAATCTGCGAATTTAATACAGCCGACATAAAAATATAGCGTCTGAAAAAATTACGCACCTATTTAATTTGAATTGGAGGTAGAACGCATGGAACTTTTATTTGAATTTGGAATGCCGAATGTTTTCGGCCATGTTGGAATTTGAAATTGTTTTTTTTTTAATCTCGATGTCAAAACGATACGCACAGGGGCATTACATTACATAAGTACAAGTTTTATTATGTTATAATTTGGTTTCAATTTCTACTGTAGTAGGCAAGTAATTGTATATTTCTTATATTCTATACTCTATATAGAACTTGATCAAAGAGTACAGAAATAATTATTTGTGTTCTGTGGTCTTGATAGACCATACAAGTTTATTACGATATCTATGGTGTCTATTTATACAACTTTTTATCCAGACTATGTACAACAATAGTTCCTTCGTATTAGTGTTTATTTCAGGCATGCACACGTTTATTTCGTAATACTACTAACAAAATTGTAAGTAAGTATTTAAACGAATCTTGTACCTTGTAAGCAGTCATTACAAACATAATTATATATTAGAATACAATTTATTACGCTTCTCAGTCTTTTGTGTAGCAAAAATGATCTATACATCTTGGTTCAAAAGTAGTTACTTATAAAACGATTTTTTAGAGACCGAAGAAATACACTGAAAAAAGCTCATGTTTATATTTTTACAGATAGAATTTTATGCAGTTGTAAAACATGCAATGAAATGCGTTACCATTACTCGCGCTCGCACTCAACTTTACACGCTATCGTAAACGCAATAAATACTAAAATGTTTTGTACCCCTGCGAATTTATTGCGTCATTCACTGTACATCAACTGTCAACCTCTTGTCATCGTCTGTACACAGCCATTCGTAAAAGAACTTTGCACTTTTTCCAGTGGCGGGTGAACGCGGTTCATTATACACTGGTGTAGCGGGATTATAATTTTTGATCCTAGGAGTGCACTAAACCATATACGTGGCTCATTAGTTCCTGATCTCGTGGTAAACGAGGCGAGCCTAATTGCGGCGTAGTCTCTGCTTCAAAAATACTTTGTGGTAGAATATGGAAGAAAATGGTAATTTGGAATTTATGTTTGACACTCTTTTAAACTTTTTATGGCGTTATGGCGGGTTTGTATTGTTTTGATGCTAGCTGGGGGTAGCAGAGTAGCATTGGCAGAAAAATTGTTTTTATGATAAAAAGTATGCAGTAACCGTGTAGTTTTTATACAATTTATATAAATTAAATTTAGCTAAAAGTTGTTTTTTTTAGATTTTTTATATATATTTTATTTTTATATATTGTTACAACAAAAATCGCAATTGAATATCTCGGCGCTAAGATTCTACAGGCCATTTGTTTGCTACGCATAGTTTCCTTTACCTAGGTTTCAAATCATACTGCTATGAACTCGGGATAGGCACAACTCTGTAATCCATTCAAAGACGCTGACCTGACTTCAAAGTGCGCTTTGTGCAAGCTTATTATATCAGTACGGTTGACTGTCTGTTGTGACGTCACACCCGCCATAACCTTTGGGATTTCATTGAATTACTTGTATCTTTGGTCTAGGCTTTTGATTTTGATTAGTTTACCTACCATCTACAGTCATTGGCCATAGGGTTCGATTCCCGCCTTGGGATAAATGTTTGTACGATCTGCAAATATTTATTTTGGGTGTTCTGGGTATTTTCTATGTATAATAAAAAATATTTATGTATTGTATTGTATTAAGTATATCAGTCATCTAGTACCCATAACACAAGATCTGCTTAGCTTGGGGCTAGATGATTCTGTGCAGATTGTCCAGCATATTATTAAAATTCTTTCTGGAAACGTATCGGAAATACCTATGGCCTATGACTGCCCCCCGATGAGCTCCTTGTGTCACGTGTTCTTTTAACTTACATGTCTTAACACTCATCATAACATCACTAATAAATTTACTTGATATAAAGTTTAAAAAACGTTGCTTAGTATTGAACCTTCTTGGCTCTAAGTTGCAGTGTTCACCGCGAAGTAACACTAACAGAAGTAGTGCTGTCTCAACAAAGAAGTGGTGACAAAGTTTACGCAGTCACGTGAAACTCTATAAACTTTCTGACTTGTGGGCGTGCTACATACGAGGACTGTAGCACGCTTCAGTAATACTGATGTTACCTATATTGTCCACCAGATTACGCGCTTTTTTTAGGTTCCGTACCCAAAGAATAAAACGGGACCCTATTACTAAGACTCCGCTGTCTGTCTGTCTGTCTGTCCGTCTGTCATCAGGTTATATCTTATGAACCGTGATTTTTAGAGAGATGAAATTTTCACAGATGATGTATTTCTAAATACTAAAAAACAAAATAAAATAAATATCTCTCGTGTAACAAACCTTTTTTTTGCCGTTTTTATTATAGATAATGGAACGGAACCCTTCGTGCACGAGTCGGACTTGCATTTGGGCGGGTTTTTTAATATAAATCATAAATTTATCATGATAATGCCTTACGTATCAAAATAACCTTACACGAACGAAGTCGCGCGCGTTTCTCTAGTAAATAATAACTAGTTACCTCTCTTCTCTTACAGCTGTACTGAACTATATCGACAGCAAGTTCGTATAATATGTGGGTATGTGAAAGCTGGCGATACTGTGTAGAGTGCTACTAAGTGTATTTGGGCCTGTTTCTCGAAATAACTCACACAGAACCGCGAGACCTCAAGTAAAACCGAAAAACAAGACTAACTTCGAGTTGGACTGGATTAAACAACGTTTCCTTTGAAGAAAGAATTGTCGGTTTAAGGTGATTCTTATTAATTTGTACCTTTGTCATTGGCGCCATAGAGCTCAAACGAAAATTTGGTTTTCAACCAAAGAAACTCTGTTTAATTTGAGTTTATCTGTGCTGATGCCAAATTTAGTGGCTGATTTATTTTTAACTTGCTGCAGAATGCCCACCTGATGTTAGGTGGGTAACCACTTAACATCAGGTGGGCCATCTGCTATCCATCTGCCATCACCTATAAAAAAATGGTAGTCATTTGAACACCTACTAACATGAATTAAATGATATTAAAACAATGTATTTTATTAATTTTGACACACACAATCGATATCTGAATAGAAATAGTATAACTTTTATTTTCTAAAATGTGCGGGTTCGATTCCCGAGCTAGGTACAATTTTTTTTAAATGTATGAATGCAGTTTTTCTTTTTACTAAAATCGATGACATAGTACCTAAGAACAGATCTTCGTATGTCTTATAGTTTCAGACTGTCCCATACTGACCGGTCTAAATTTTACACCCTGTAACTAGGTGACATGGTTGTAATTAGGTTGAACTTATTGCTTATAATCTTTTTCTCACTTCGCTAGTAAACAATATAGCTGTCTAAGTATATATTCACGCGGACAGCTTTTAGCTATGATTTTGTATGTGCCCCGCCATCGGGATATCATTGGTCGAAGATAAAATAGGTTTTTCTTTCCCCTATAAATTCTCCAGGGGAGAAAAATGAAACTTTCATATAAAAAAGTCGGGTCCCGTCTATCCTGTCAAAAGCCCTGTCTAAAACACATCAGCTCTACATCGAGACCCTTTTAATTTCTGCGGGAAGCAGTGAATTAATGGTTCAGTCTTTAATTAAAAACCTTAAATGAAACTCCGGGGTTTACGACAACACTTTTTTTGCCTTTTTAGCTGTGGGGTCTAAGGTGTTGTGGAATTTCAATTAGGTGGAGCCTTTTGTCGCTAGATTTGTGAGAAACGTGCCGTTTACACCACAGAGGAGTCAAAGTAACACAAAATAGACATGCTGTGTGCTTTTGAAAAGGTGTTTTTTTCTGTCATCATCAGCTTATAGAAAGAACTCCTTTCTTGGACATGACTTGCCTTATCAAAAGCAATAAACATAGACATGATAATAATAATGTTGGACAATCCACACAGCATCATCTAGCCCCAAGCTAAGCAAAGCTTGTGTTATGGGTACTAGATGACTGATATACTTAATACAATACATAGATATTTTTTATTATACATAGAAAATACCCAGAACACCCGGAATAAATATTCGCGCGGCGCGGCGAGCAAATATCCGCCTGCGACACAGGAGGTTGCGGGTTCGATTCCCGCCTTGGGATAAATGTTTGTACGATCTGTAAATATTTATTCCGGGTGTTCTGGGTATGTAATGTATATCAGTCATCTAGTACCCATAACACAAGCTCTGCTTAGCTTGGGGCTAGATGATGCTGTGTGGATTGTCCAGCATTATTGTTATTATATTATTATTATTATGTATGATAGTCACTTCACGCGGACGAAGTCCCGTGGGTTTTGCTAGCCTCACATAAACTAACATTAGCAATATAAAACTAAAAGTTCGGCACCATTGGAAACTTTCTGTTGAACGTAGCGAAAACCATTTCAGCCAGTGTAGTTATTATTTTAGCTAGTTTTTTCAGTCATAAGACGTAAAGGTATTAAGATGACACTACGCGTCAATTTGAAATCGTCAATAGGTGAAGGTAATATGCATGTTGTCTCACTTCTATTACATAAGTAAGAAAGGGTTAGACTCAGCGATGAGTGAAAAACAGCTATTGTGCGCGTAAATAAAACCCTTCGTTGGACCTGGCATTTATTAAAAAACTACAAAACGTACTTTAAGTTTAAAAAAATACAGTGGATACATTTATAATAATGATAATGTAACTCTTGGGTAAATCAGAAATAGGCATGGTGCTAGTACTTCCCCGGACGAGCCCTTCACTAAGAGCTCTACTTCTAATACTACTACTATTGCTAAAATTGAAATACTTTCTGTAAGATCCTGACTTCTGATGTAATGCTGAAGGCCATTCTTCATCAGCTACGCTCAAACTGTGTGGCTTAGTGCAATCTTCCACGAGATTAAGCCCGCAGCAGACTGGTAAACAAAACTTGCGCACCGGTTGTTCGGCCACAACTAGCTTTAAACTGTTCTTATAGTTCACTAACATGATTTATTACTCGTTGTTTATAGGATTTTTATGGTAATGCTATGTTATATTGTGATAGCGCTTGGGATCCTTATGAACTTTGCAATCTTTTTTTATGTAATTTCTTATGTCAAAGTCAAAGCCAAAGAGCATTTATTCAGTAATATCTGCAGGGATCATCTTAAAACGTCTTAAATCTAGGTGAATCTAAGCGCCATTTCCTCGGGACCAAGCCTAGAAGAACCGGCAAGAAACTTACGGCTTGGTTCGTACCGTTTTTTTGTATGATCCTGTGATGAAACAAGCAGATGATCCACACCAGAAATCTTCTATTCCCCACTTGCGAGGGGATAGGGATGTGCCTCGTTTGAAAACTTTACCCAGGCTTCAACCCCTGGGTAAGGGATTGTCGTCTAATGTGGAGCCCACCTGATTTTAAATGGTTACCATTACCTATAACAAAGCATTACCTTGCAGTTTACGATTAATAAAATCGTGCATTACTATGTACTGCTCTGCGTCTATCAACCTGAGGCATGCAGGCTGATGGTGTGACTTACAGTAAAATGATTTTCCATTTTCCATTCCATAATTCCATTCCATTGGTTATTTTGGCAGTTTTATATTTAAATTTCTTCTACGAGAACTTTACATTACGTTATAAACGTTACCTCCATTTTTGCAATGAGCTTTATTATTAAAAAATGTTCGCTAGCACGATATTCTTTTACGACTATTTTTATGTTTATTCGCAAAAGTGTTAGCGGGTGCATCAAAAATGGGTTGGGCTCGTGTTTTGGGAAAATGTGATAAGAGAATCCGTTTTCGTGGTTAATGTGAGATGCGTCATAAAACTTTAGATCATTTTAAATGTACGTGTTTTTATCGCGAAACCTGTTAGTAGGTACTAACAGCAGCGATGGGCTCGCAACCTGTCATATAATACAAGTGAGCGCCAATGGATCAGTTGGAGCGACCCTGTCTTCTGATATTAAGGTCGTAGGTTCGAACCCGTTGCGCACTAATTGATTTTGTATGGAAAAAAATTGTGCAATGCCAGTGGCCTCCAACGACGAAGGCAAGCATCGTAAGAAAACCAGTTAGTATTCTAGCAGCGGCGAAAGGCTTGCAACCTTTCACGTATGGAATACCAACTATTGCAAAATGTGGGTAGTGCTAAATATAGTATTTAGACGGTTAGTATTATATGTTTATTTTTACTCAATAACAACGCAAAATTTTTCTTGTGAAATAGTTATTTTAGGTATCTGAAAGTGTCCGTAGTAGCTTTCTACGAGTGTACATAGGAACTACATACGACTGTTAGCGGGAGCATCTACAAGTGCCCGTAGGACCTATCTACGAGTGTCGTTGAGGTCAAATTCAAAGAACAACGCAGAACAAATCGCGAGCGGATCAGCTTGTCAATAATATTAAAAAAACAATCTTTTTCATTTTAGTTCCCGTATGCAAGCTTAGTCTAGTGCTGAATGAAATGCTTACCAATCGTATATGACACGCAACACAGTTATAATTCTTTTTCCCAAAATCTTCGTTAACCCAAAATCGCTAAACGAAAACAGCTAATGAACCCAAAAGACAGTGGATTTTACATTCAAATTTATCTAACAAAGTTTCTGAAAGTTTCGAACCCTTCCTACTCTATTTGGACTCTGAAACTTATTTCAAAAGTCGTCAATCATAATATTATTCGCTTTTGTTCAGTCGCAGATGGAGATCAACTTTTAAGTATTATTTATCTTGTAGATTGGAATATCTTACAATCATGTTTATTTCGTATCTAGATAGTGATTTGAAACAACAACACACACACACTTTCTGATTAAGTCCACTGCCAAACAAAAGTTACCCTTATACGTTTCCAGGAAGAATAATATTGAACCCTCTTCTACCACCGACTTCCCGTGATCCTAACAATGTTATTTTTACGTAGATTAGTATTATTTTCTCAGACCATGTATTGTTGCCTGCCGATTTTCAACCTTGAATCAAAACAGAATGTAATTTTTGACGTTTTTGCAATCGTGTTCGTCAGACAATGTATCTGCGGAAACCACACCTGCCCATCAACAGAATCGATATAACAAAACAAATGGCGTAAAATATTTCACACAGAACCAATAAAACGTGAAAAGGTGGTCGTCGGCGCGCATTACCACGCGTGTGGCAGAATATCTCACAAATACTCACAATTGGAGCGCACCGCAGCATCGGCCGGCGAATAAATCAGCCTGTCAGTGTTGCCTGTTATAAATTCGCGGCCGAGGGACGCACCTGGCAACATTACCTTGATTGCGAGTAGTCTCCGTTCCAACTTTGAATCAGAGGTTCCGAAAAAGATTAGATATCGAAAGAACAGTGGCGTTGGTATCGTTCGATTTTTTTTACGTTTAGCAATAAGGATGAGTGACTGCTAGTAACAACCAAGCCGAAAACTAGTAGTTAGAGAACAGTAGACCTTGCGAGTCCTTCTAACCATTAACCGACACTTTCCCCTTTCCCAAAATTGAAATCCATCCATATATAACGCTACCGCAAACTTCCCCCTTCCCCCGCTCCATTCCTACCTTTTTTTGCAACATTTTGTGTAGAGTAAAGTTCTTAGTGTGCCTTTCAAATTAGATTGAAATAAATAATTTTACAGCAAAGTTTTCCCTATTTCCCCCTAATCGAAAATCGCGATCGACTAAAAAAATAAACTTTCGGAAAAATCGGTAGTAAAATGCGAACTGTAGGCGAGAATAGACTGACAGACAGACAAAAACATTTTTTCGGTCAATCTCGAAACTGAGACACTTTGCTTAACAATAAAACTGGTATATATACAAAGATTTTTATATTATCCCAAAAAATCTTTGTGATTTCCTTAAGTGCAGGTAAGCACTATAAAAACAAATAAACTATGGTATATATACAGCTTGGTTTCCCTACTAAATGAACTCCTTAATATAACTCCAGTATGTTGACATGTCGGTTACGAAAACCGTTGTTTACTGTTGAAATACCATGCTTGGTAAATACTAGCATAAATTACCACAGTGCCGAGTGCTAAGTTTGATTATGACAAGAAGATTTTACTGGGGGGGCAGGGTAGCTTTGCCAAATTCGTAAGCAGAGTACGACAATTTTAGTATAAATTGTCGAACTCTGATTTCGAATTTGGCAAAGCTACCCTGCCCCGACCCTATTTCCAAGCTCGCAGGGTGCATTTGCGTGCTCCCCACGTTTCCGTTCGCGCGCTCTTTAACGGGATAGTCTATAAATATGCAGACTAGCTGTTGCATGCCACTTCACCGTTTCCTTTAGTTTGGCAACCGGCTTTATGAAAGTCAATTCCGGTTGTATACCGATTTTAATTATATATACTGACCGAGCGAGCGAAATGAGTCTGTTTTTAAAATTTGTTTTCGTCTGTCAGTTTGTTGGTCTCTACAGGTCTAAAGGTTTTAACTTTAACATGTTTTTATGAAATTTTAATGATAACCTGATAAGAATCTTGAGCGTGATGAGCAAAATAGATCTCCAAAATGCAGTAAATGCTTAGTTTGGGGCTAGTTGATAGTATGTAAAAATGTCTACAAATATTTATTTATTTATCTATGTTGCACAGCAAAATGCAAAAATGTTTTGTCGATGCGTTTATCGTTGGCGGTTCTTGAGTTTCGTAATATGTGCACTATGAAGTAAGTTATGTGTAAAGTGCGGTAAATTTACTACTAAAATAATATGTAAAATAACCTACGTTGAAGGTAAAACAGCACAATGTACTTTATGCCGTTTATAATAATGCGGTTCCAACTTTCTCACTTCGCCTCCTCACGACTCTTTGTCTCACGGTAATGAGTCAAAAGTTTCAGAGTGTCTGTACATATTTTACACTCCATATTTGAAAATGAAAGGATGAATTTAGCATATTTTATTCTTTGCATGAAACTAGTGAAAATAACCGCGACTTCGCCTTGTTGTTGTGAAGAAGTTGTTTTTATATATATATTAAGCTGTATACGTTTAGTATGATTGCGGGAATTCCTTTCTTGGTTACACCTTTTCTTTACCAAGAAAAATATCGGCTCACTGTTTGGCCAATGAATCTTAGAATAAAGTTCAAAGTTTTTTTTTATACAATTTGCTGATGGAACAAGCATATTATTGACCTGATGTTAAGTGGTTACCATAGCCTATAACAAAGCACGGCCTTGTAGGTCAATGACGATGATTTCTCAATAAACATGTTCTATACAAGAATCAATATCATTTGAAAAAATGCAATTGGGTCCCAGAAATTCGCCATTACTCAGGCGTTTAATGGAGAGATATGCATCTCTTGGAAATTGGGGGCAAGGCAGCACTTTCGGCAAGTTCAGCTTTACCTTTAGTTTGGTAATTACAAGAACCTAAGAAATGATTGGAGGTGCACGAAAATGTCGCTGCTAGAATACTAACTGGTTTCCTCACGACGTTTTCCTTTACCGTTCGAGAACACTGACATTGCGCTTGACAGGTTACAATCAATGATACACTGACTAAACTCGCTTTAACAGATATTTTCTTTGTTTACATCTATCAACTTCTGGTAGATACATATTCCCGACAGGAAACATTATGTGCCTCTTATTATGTAGTTTTAAGTTTACAGATGTAAGTAGGTATTTAAGTAGGTAAATAGTTGTTAATGTTTGTGTTGGGTTAATAAAAAGCTTTTCTTTCTTTCTTTCTTTCTTTATGTCAATGTCAATATGTATACCATAGACCTGTTAGTCCATTATTCTTAGGTCGAGGTTGGAACGATAGAATGATTGAAATAATTTTCAGACTAAATAATATATGAATACCAAAATAATTATATAGTTAGGTCATTTTTGCCATAACCCTATAACTTTAAATAACGAATTAATTTAATATGGCTTTTACTTTGAGCATTATGCCTTATTGTGCGACATAAAACATTAAGTATATAAACGACTCCCTCTATCAGTTTATCTTTGTATTGTTAAAATATGTTTGTTTATGTTTTATTTTGTTCCTGTATTATGTTTGCTAAAATCTGTTATAGCGAGTTTAGACAGTGTATCATTGATTGTAACCTGTCACGCTCATATTTTTTTTGATAAACCCTTTGGTGCGCGACCGGATTCGAACACCGGTCTGAACAAGAAAAGATAAGCACTGAGGGCCTGGCACGAATTAATTTGACATTATATAGCGTAAGTGTCCTATTTGAAATACATTGCGCGGTATCAATATTTCAATTGCGGAGTGTTCCTTGGTTACCGCGTAATGTATGTATGTCGGTACAATACGTTGCCAATGTCAAATTTATTTGTGTTGTGTGGCTTGTCGTCCGTTTTGTAGCTTCACGAGATATCGTATGCCACGTCTAGTTTCCAAGGCGCAGTCTGCGTCGTCAATATTGGTTAATTTGGTCCGAGAATCATCACAACACTAAACACACCTTATTTAAAATACCATAGGGTTGAAATTCAGGTACCAGGTGGAGTTAAGATGATATTGGGTCCCGTATTTCAGTGGAAAGTCCAATGTTGTTGTTCTTGGCGGGATTATGATTCGGTGTATGTTTAATTTGGAATTATAATAAAGTTAGTTTAGGACTGTAATTCCTATGCACAGTAAATCGTCCGTAAAAGCTTATCACGGAAGGACAAATGCTAAAAATTGTAATTTCTAGTCACGGTAGATGTCCTGAATGAGAATACTTAATACATATATTATTATAAAAAAAACAACAGGTACACACAATAAATCTATACAATGTGGGGTCTTATGGTAAACGATCTCTTCCAGGTAACACTGATGAAGTCAGATCTGCATTCTCCAAACTTACTACCTTAGGGACCTTGAAAGGAAAGGTATGTAAATGTACCAAATAAAACATCTGGGTGTGCTTCTGACTAACCCCTCTTGACATTCTCACAGTCTTGCGTAGGTACTTCGTCTAACAGATCTGAAGGGATATCAACCGTGCTTGGGAATTAAAGTCGTGATGCTATGTTGTTAAACTAGCGAAACACGGGCGACTTCGTCTGCGTAAAGTTATTTTTATATAAATAACCCTAATTTTTATACAAATAACATCCGTTGTACCCGTTTAAGGCTTAGCATCTGTATGTCTCAGGTTGATGGTCGCTGAGTAGTGCATCGCAGCGTACGTTCCTAACGAACGTGACCTACGATGCAATAATTTGTTAAAGGCGATAGTTACCCCTTAACATCAGGTGGACCATCTGCTTGCTTCATCAGCAAGTTGTATAAAAAAAAGAAGTGTGTCTACGACCAGTGGTTTAGGCTGTGCGTGGTCTATATGTCAGTCAGTCAGGACAGTGAGAATCTTTCTTATAGATTACAATATCTTCCACGTTAGTTTAGACAAGGCACAAGTTCTTTGAAAATTACTTTATGAAAGCAAGAAAAATTATTTCATGCTTACATTCTGTCTTCATTATAGTAATTTCTGATATAATTACTAAGGACCAAGTAACAAAACATTACGTATATTAGCGTTCGTAATGATACGACACGTATTTTGGGAATAAAAGGAGCTTTTCTAACAAGCCGGGACGCCTTCCAGAGATTCTATGATTATTGATGTTTCTTGCTGATGGAAAAAGCAGATAGCCCACCTGATGTTGTGTGGTTAACATCATCTATAATAAAGTGTTGCCTCGTAGGTCATGTTTGTTAGAAACGTGTCAAAACGATGCAGTTCTCTGTGCCCGGCATATCACCGGCACCCACACCCTTCAAACCGAAATATAGCAAGCTGCTTGGTAGCAGAAATAACCGAAAGTACTTTCCCTTCACTAAGAGCTCTACTACTAATAAATTAAAGACTTAAATAACATCTAACGGCCGGCTACTGTATTTGTTGATTATTATTAGTGCCCTGGTTCTCATAGTACCTACCAGCTATGCTTAGTTTGGGGTTAGATGAGGTTATGTAAAAATGTTCACAAATATTTATTTACTAGCGAAACGCGCGCGACTTAGTCCGCGTGAAGCTATTTTCAAATAAACTTCAACCTCGCTGTACCAGTTTAGGGGTTGAATTTTGGAAAATCCTTTGTTATACACCACTACGCACTAAGACGAATATACTCTGAAAATGTAAAGTCTCTACGACCAGTGGTTTAGGCTGTGCGTTGTCTATATCCTAATCAGTCAGTCAGTCAGGACAAAGATTCTTATAATTGGTATATAGATATATATTATTTATTTACATGTCTTTAGCGAACACAACCCGGACGAGTCCTCCTACAAAAATATAGAAACCTTAAGGGCACCCCTGCCCTTTAGGTTTCTATATTATGTTCCCCCCCGGGCAGGGAGGTAACTTTCTGAATTTGACGTTATAAAAATAAAAATACCTTTTATATCGAAACTCCACTCACGCATTCTCAATAGCATCTCGTTCTTCTCATTATTGGATGTAAATAACAAATCAGCCAAGTTTGAGCTAACCATGTCAGTATAGGGTTCTGTTGATAATGGTTAACTTTCTCTTTGTAAGAATGACATTTCATATCATAATCATCTATAACAACTATAATAATCTTTGTCCTGACTGAATGACTGACATATAGACAGTAAACAGTCTAAGCCACTGGTCGTAGAGACTTCAATTTTCAGGGTATATTCGTCTTGGTGCGTAGAGGTGTACTAAAAAAGGAAATCCTCCTGAAATTCATCCCCTAATCGGGTAAAGCAGGGGTTGAAGTTTGTATGAAAATAACTTCACGCGGATGTTACGTTCCGCTAGTTAGTTACACTATAAAAGTGATTTCTAATAATCGTAGGATTTCTTACTTAATACGGACGCCTAATATATGTAAATAAAAACATCGAAACCGCATTTTTCCTGTTTGGCGATTCAATTGCTAATACACCCGTACTCAGGATACAAAGATACGGTAAACAAAGAGATTTTAATTAAAATGGGAGTGAGTGGAGCTGTCTGGTTCAACTATAGACTTTACATTTAAATTAAACGAACCATTCTTTAATTATGTAGTGTTAAAAGCAATTGTAATCTAAGTATCCTTACATGATAGATAGATAGATAGATAATGTAGTGTCTGACCCGTATAGGCTACGTACTTATGTCAATGTCAAATGTTTCATAACTGTCATACATGGTGACAGTGTGTAAATACCGTCCATATAAATATATAGCAATCTGTCTGTTCCTATGCCACGGTATTTTACTGGTGCCCTACAAACCCGATATTTTCCAGATAACACTTTATTGTACACAAGGATACGTTATACATCTAGGCGTAAACGAATAAAATACAATAGGCAGCCTTGTCGCTGAAAGCTATTTCTTCAAGGCAACCTTAGCACGCAACTTTTGACTTAGTGGCCAACGCTGTGGTAGAGAGTTTTAGGCCATCCATAGGCCTCTGCTAGGGCTGATCAGAGCCTACAACTAATTGTGCCCTCCGAAGCACTGAAACACCGATGTCAAAGTCAAAGTCAAAAAGCATATTTTATTCAGTAATATCCGCAGGGATCATCTTGAAACGTCTTAAATCTAGGTGAATCTAAGCGCCAGTTCCTCGCGATGTAAATGGCACTATCAGTCACCCATTCTTATGTTTACCACGGCAGAACATTGATTGGCTTAGTCAACTAAGCAAGCTAAGGTATATATCAAACTGACTCATACAAAAAAACGGTAGGAACCAAGCCGTAAGTTTCTTGCCGGTTCTTCTAGGCTTGGTCGCGAGGAACTGGCGCTTAGATTCACGTTTCAAGATGATCCCTGCGGATATTACTGAATAAATGCCTTTTGACATTTATTTTAAAAATCTTCATGAAAATTGAAAGTCATCTGGACTATGAGAAACTTCAAGCTGATCTTGACAGACTCGGAGAATATTACAAGCTAAATCGTATAGGTATCAATGTCAGTAAATGTCACTTTGTCTCGTTTACTCGCAAACGGAAACCAATAAAGTCCCATTACAGATTGTGTAATGTGAACATTAGCAAAGCTGAACTAGTTCGGGATTTAGGTGTATTACTTGATACGAAATTGTCTTTCGCTGAGCATATTGACACAATCATAAATAAATCTTTCAAAAGCTTAGGATTTGTTTTGCGTATTACTAGACCCTTTTCTGATATAGCGTGTATCAAATTACTTTATTTTTCATATGTAAGAAGTGTACTTGAATATTGTGCCACTGTATGGAACCCACACTATCTGACGTACATCAGCAATTTGGAACGAGTTCAGCACAAGTTCGTTAAGCACTTAAATTTTAGAAAGAACGTCAATTCTCAGTGCTATGAAGATTCATGCATTAACCATAATGTCACAAGCCTTCAAGATCGGCGTACTCTTATGGATATGTCCTTCCTTTATGGCCTTTGCAACGGTAATATGGATTGTCCTGAACTCATAGGTAGAGTCTTGCGTCTCTGTACACCAAGGGTTCGCACAAGGCATACCAAGTTGTTTGCAGTCTCGCACTCTTCTACAAACTATGCTCAATACTCAATTGTGAATAGACTGCAAAAAACCTACAATACAAAGTTCTCTACAGTTGATCTATTTCATAATAGTTATGAAATTTTTAAAAGGGAAATTTTGAAGGTAATGGAGGATTTTCAAGGTAATAACAATAATCTGCAACACTAAAAACACGTTATACTTTAGTAATTTAATTAGGATATAGTATTAGGTAATAATAGGTATATGTGCATTAAAATACATATAAAACAGAAGAGTTATCTACAGACCGTTGCAAATGATCTGGAGATGTCTCAAACTAAAACATGGTTGTTTTTTCAATTTAAAGAAGAAATATTATGGTAGTTTATTTGTTTTTGTTAGTAGGTGGTGGGTAACTTTATTATAATTAGTGTAAGGTTTTTCATATTCGACTGTCAGTTTGTATAAAAAAATGTACCTATATAAAGTAAATCCGTAATTGGCTGTAAGTTTAATTTTAAGATTCAATTGTATTTAAAGGAGGGCTGTGGATTTTGTCTAATAAATAAAATAAAATAAAAAAATAAAATAAAATTGACTTAGACTTTGACTGTATTAGTAAATTACTTAAAGAAATATTTCTAGAAAAATGACAATTTAATTTAGGCGATAAAAGCGTTTTTGCTAGGCACTAAATTAATTTCAGTTTGTTTTCACAAGCTTAACTAGGTACGACGTAACTTAATTAATGTCAGCCTGCCTTGATTTTACGATAATTAAAAGGACAGGATTTTTAGTACCTTGTAGAAAACTATAATTGCTTGTCAGGGTGGCCTCGGCTCAGAAGAACCCGGCAGTACCTATACTGCCGGGAAGGAACTACAAAGGCCGAACTATGGAGGCTGTTAGAAGGTCAAAAATATGAGGAACAGAATCTCCAAGAGTACTGACAAATACCAATCTGCCTGTCAAGCGTGGTACGGCACACCCCCTTAAACAGAGAGTAGTGGAGCTCTTAGTGAAGGGCTTGTCCGGAGAAGCTACCACCATGCCTATTTCTGCCGTCAAGCAGCTTGTTATGTTCCGGTTTGAAGGGTGAAGGCCGGTGAAATTGCAGGTACATGAGGCTTAACACTTAGTCTTAGGTTAAAGGGCGCAGAGCAGTGCATCGCAAGCAAACGTGAGACCTGCGAGGCTGTGTTTTGCTATAGGTCATGGTTATCACTTAACATCAGGTGGGTCATCTGCTTGTTTCACTAGCAAAAATTTTAATAAGTAAGTAACAGGCATGTACAGTTAATTGTACTAGAATGTATACAATTCGTAACTTTCAAAATGGTGTCAAAACCTTCTAGTAAACTCTTAAACAGTAAAAACTCAAAAATTGTGTAAATAATTTTTTTTTGAGTTTTTGCCCTATTAATGTTAATTGTGATTGCTGTAAAACCAATCTGTAAGTTACGACTTGTATACATTCTAGTGCAGCTGACTGTACATAGGTCCAGCAGTGGATATAAGTGAGCACAGGTAGCCTTTTTGAATTGTAGCTGCATCTAGCTTTGGGACGATTCATAATAATTTATGGACACCATTAAACGAATGCTTCTTGACTTTGTCTTTGAATTGACCGCCTAAAACTTGCGTTTCTTGCTCCTGCATAAACACTTTTTTTATACAACTTGCTACTGAAACAAGCAGATGGCCCACCTGATGTTAAGTGGTGTGACCATCGCCAATAACAAAGTATTCTCTCGTAGGTAACGCTTATTAGGAACTTGTTCTACGATGCACTGATCAGCATCCATCCAAAACAGGCATACAGGTGTTAAGCCTCATGTGCCTGTAATTTCACCGGCACCCACACCTTTTCAACCAAAATAGCATGCTACTTGGCGGCAGAAATAAACTTCTTTCAACAATTTTGTTTGTCTTGCTTACAAAAAACTTGCATATAAATTACGCTTTAAACAGTATTGCTTCTAAAATCTTGAAGTACGAATTAAATTAATTGCGTCTAAATAGTTGAAATCTAAAAGAACAACAAACAAAACTCGTTGGTAATTAAAACAATCGTATAACAAAGGTTTAAAGCGACAAAACATGCATTTTACTAATTTAATTTATGTTTGTAGTGTTACTTCAGAGACACTGCTCAGCGTGAATCCCCTCTTGTAATTAACATCTAGAGTAGAAATGTTTTTGTAGCTTTTATCTACACACTTCAAGATTATACAGTTTTTTTAAACGTACCTAAATACCTGTAGGCGGATTCTGAGTTTACGTTTTCCGGATAACGGATTTCGATTTGCGAGCCCGAACTTGTAAAGAGATCAAAGTAAAAAATCATTTATTCAGTAATATCCGCCGGAATCATCTTGAAACGTCTTAAATCTAAGTGAATCTGAGCGCCAGTTCCTCGCGACCAAGCCTAGAAGAACCGGCAAGAAACTTACGGCTTGGTTCCTACGATGTGTTTAAGGTTCAGATCTCGAATTTCATGCAAGCGTTTTTCCTGCAACCATTGGAACCCGCACCTTTCAAGAATCAGTCGAGACCCGATCAGCTGCGAGAGCTCTTCAAAAAGCAGAAAAAACATTTCCTTTAAAATAACATCCTAACATGAATTCGACAAACACAGTATCCTAAATAATTCAGAATTCAAGAAAGAGAAATATTTTTTCAAGAAAATTATCTTTAGATAAAGGGTCCTACAACCCATGACCCCGAAAGGTTGGTTACAATGTAACAAAGCAGTGTTTCTTTTTCGTAAAATAAAATACTAAACGCCTATTCGGGTCCCTTGACATTGTGATAACTCGCTGTAGGTGGGCAAAGGGATATTATGCCCGACGTGACATGACTCTTATTAGACATGGTTTCATTTTCATACAGTTCGTATCTATAGTTTCATATTGTTCTAGTAATCAACCTTAATAAGTTCACTACTCATCCTACTAATACATTATTATAAACGCGAAAGTTTGTAAGTATGGATGGATGATTAGATGGATGTTTGTTACTCTTTCACGCTCTAACCAGTGGATCGATTTGGATGAAATTTGGAATAATTGTAGATTGCAACCTGGATTAACATATAGGCATACTTTTTATCCCGAAAAAATAACAGGAACGGGAAAAAACTGCCACGCGGGCGAAGCTGCGAGCGGCGGCTAGTTCATTCATAAACATTCAAAACGGTGTCGATGTTTAGTACACAAGAGTGTAATTAATGGCCTCTTCATTATCTTGTTTTAAGCTTTAATCACCACGGCTCTCTGTTAAGTTTAATATAAGTAAACTGCTAAACGCACACGTCCGCGCGAATTTATTTTCATACAAACTTCAACCCCCGCGGTACCCTTATTGAGGTTGAATTTCTTTCCTTTCTTAGTACGCATCAAGACTAATATAATCTGAAAATTTCAAGTATCTAAGACCACTACTTTAGACTGTGCGTTGTCTATATATCATGTCAGACAGCACAACGATTCCTAGAATTACTAGTAATTCAATTTATCTATCTATACCAATGATAGATAGATAAATTGAATTACTAGTAAAGCAAAGTTGACCATGTTTTGTTTCATGACGTTAAAATGGTTGGCGCTTTAGTTAGTTCTATCTCTGTAATTTGATAGCATCAAAAACGCGTGCTATCACCAGATCACAAGTACCTGTCTATAGGATAACTTAAGAAACTTATCCTATTCAGGCCAAACAGCCAAAACTTCCCATAACTTGCTTACAAACAGAAATTAAGTTAGCACAATTTCCCGTAGCTACTACATTCACGCTTGACGCTAAAACGTAGGTGAATGTGATTAACTTTGACGTTGGAACGTGTCTAAGCAGATATTGAGCTAATCGCCGGTCAGGACCCGTTGGTGGAGTCGGGGTTTTTACAATTGCGGCAGCGTACCATGTTTTATTGCGGTGAGCGTGATGTTTCTTATACCTTGACTAGCGGAACGCGCGTGACTTCGTATTTTCATACAAACTTAAATCCCTGCTATACCCGTTTAGGGGTTGAATTTCAGAAACTCCTTTCTTAGTACACATACGCATCAAGAAAAACATATCCTAAAAATGTTAAATTTTGGACCAGTAATTTAAGCTGTGCGTTGTCTATATGTCAAACAGTCAGCCAGCCAATCAGTCAGTCATAACAAAGATTAATTTAATTGGTATAGATTAATAAAAGAATCCAATAATTGTCTTCATTCCCTCTCACTCTGAAACTAAGGTATTAATTACCGGTTCACTTTTATCCCGTGTGTGTGAGTGAGAGAACATTATACTATAGGAGCTTGATACTAGAAAATATATTAAATATCAAGATGTGGGTAATGTATAACAATTATAAGAATCTTTGTCCTGTTTAACTGACATACACAACGCACAGCTTAAACCACTGGTCGTAGATACTTTAAACTTGCAAGGTATATTAAGCCTTGATGTGTATACTAAGAGGTTATATTATGTACTAAGAAAGAAATACCTAAAATTCAACCCCTACAAAGGTGCAATAGGCGTAGAAGTTTGTGCCAAAACTGCTTCGAGCGGACAAAGTCGCGTGTTTGAATATCTCTCGTTTGAAATATGAAATCTAGAAACAATTTTCTTAAAGTAGTCTCAGCCATGCGAGAAAGTAGGTAATTTAAGACGTATTACTTCGACTTATAGTTTAAAATCTCAAAGTACCTTTTGGTATAATGAATTTGAATGACCCGCTAAGTAACGAGTCCTAAACCAATTACTTTAACATCTTTTAAAATTAATTTTTAATGAGTGAAGGAAATAAACGTCCCTGTTTTTCCTTGAAATTGAAAGACGAAAACGACTGGGTACCTTTAAATCTTAAAATACCATCGTAACTACTCTAGCACCCACTTCTTAGCGACAGAAATAGGCTTGGTGATAGGACTTCCCTGCAGTGGGATAAGGACAGGAAGATGATGATAAGTAGATACCCTGCTAAAATACTTCGGTTTTGTATCTAAGATTTGAAAAAGAATGAAGGCTTGTCTATATTACTACTAGAATACAAACGGGTTTCCTCACGGTATTTTCTTTCACCGTTTGTGACTATTTTTGTATCTTGAAATATATTTTTAAACTTGTTTACCCTTGCAGCTAAAGAGGTGACGCGGGAAGAGTTGTGGACCACGTCGCACTTTAGAGCACGCCCCTTTAAGAAAACGTAGTTTTGCAACGTGTGGATAAGACATAAGAAATTTGTATATTTTGCATTCAATCGCCTATAAGTATGAGTTGTGTTTCTGCATTTGAAAACGCGACTGATCATAAAACTATACTTGAATTCAAAAAATCCATGAGATGACTTTTATGTAAATTTTTTACAAGAGCGTATGCAAAAAGTTGGATTGCGTGATATTTAAAGCAAAGAATGTTCGAGAATAGGATCAATAAAATAGGCAATTTGGATCCATGCTGCTATGGTACTGCAAATGCTGAGTTGGACGCCGTACGTGTCGTGTAATCTTAGCTAAAAACACACACATTCCTGTTTATGTAAGCATAAAACTGTTTTCTTTTTTAATTTTCTTCTTTGTTTCAAATATTCATTTCCAGTCAAGTTTTTACAGTTCTTATCCAGTATTCTCGACGCAGTGTCACCTCAGAGGCGGTAAACATTTGGTTGGCGATCCACCGCTAATGTAGCTAAATGGGTGAATTCAGTTGAGAACCCCTGCATTGGAAGCGCGCCCTCTGAGTTACAATGTATATTTCGATTTTTAGAGCCACTGCCTAGAGATTTTTAAATATTTTTCATGAAAAAAGCTTTTGTTTTGTTGAAATTACAGGCACATGAGGCTTAACACTTGTATGCCTCAGGTTGATGGACGCTGAGTAGTGCATCGCAGGGCACGTTCCTAACAAACGTGAACTGCGATGCAATACTTTGTTATAGGCAATGGTTGCCACTTGATATCAGGTGAATCATCTGCTTTTTCCATCAACAAGTTGTATAAAAAATAAAAAATAAATCTGTCTATTAAATCCGCCTTTTTTTTTAATTTGTTAAAACAGTTTGTACATAACAGTACAACCTAGGTACCTCTCACAATAATTTTCAACGCACAATCTCTTTTCGCGTGTTCCCTGGGTGATGGTTAACTGACGAAATTGGCTTTTTCGTAAGATTTCTTTCCAACGTCTGTGTTACACAATTAGATAAACACAAACAACCTCTAAAGGTTACAAAGTTTTCTCTGAAGTTTATTTTTGTGTACAAGAATAAAAGCCATTTTAACAAGACAATACAGTTGTATACTTATGTGGACATTATCTTAATATGAACACAGTTTATATTCTGGGAACATACCTAATGTGAATTTTGTTGAATTTGTTTCTCTCCGCGGTTCTATGAGGCTTGGTTACGGTTTAAGCGGTTTAAACCGATTTATTTAAATTTCAACAGAATGAGATACTTATTTAAATACGTAGTTTGATGAATATGAAAATACTACGGTACATGAAAAGTACATACCTAAACAAACGGCACGCGGCGGACGGAAAACGTGCCCGTAGCCTATGGGGGACGACGACGAAGTAACTCTTTTATAACATACGTTTCAGTCTGACTGGAAAGTTCTAAGAGACAATGTTTATTCAAAATGTTTATGACACGAAAATGAGCTTGCAAGACACAAGTAAACCGCTGAAAATCCCGCACTAGCACCTAATTCCGAAAGCATTTCAAAACCTAACTTAAAATAAGAGTATCGTACATAAAATTAAATATCCGGAAAGAATCAGGGCGTTATCTGTAATAGAAATCTCTGGTTCGGGATTTATCGGGTTTGTGGCTGTGGATTGCACGAATGAAATATAGACAGAGCAAGCGTTGTATTTTTTTCAAAGACAGAACTTGTATTGGTGAGCTCTCACAGCCAGGGATGTTATTCTGTGGGGAATTCCATTCTAGGGGATTGTGTAACCTTCTGTTGCAAGTGTCAAATATGACAAATTTGCTATGTAAAGTCAATCATTTAGTTTTATAGTTAAGTAATAGGCACTGCGTTTATACATAAGTTCCCAGTTTTCAGTGAATGTACTTTTTGTTTTTTTATCCAACTTGTTGTAAAAACAAGTAGTTGGTCCACCTGATGTTAAGTGGTAACCTACGATGCATAGTCTTGCGAACATCAACCTCAACTATAACAGGTGTTATAATCATAACACCTGTGCCAGTAATTTAACCGACACCCACTCTTGAAACCAGAACAAATCAATGCTGCTTGGCAGCAGAAATAGGCATAGTGATAATACTTCCTCATACGAACCTCATTTATTCTTCGTGTCACGAAGAATAAATGAATCCTCTAAACGGATACAGCGGGGGTTGAAGTTTGTATAAAAATAACTTCACGCCAGCGAAGTCACGCGCCTTTTCCTAGTGAATATAAAACACCTAGGCCACATTGTGTGTGAAAAATACCTCTATAAATGCAAAGGCCTGTTTTTCATTTTTATAGAAGAATCTCAATGGAATGAACTAGCCGTACAGAATCAGTCTTTGCATGTTCTGGTTTTGTTGGCGGATGTCCGACGGCTTGCAATGGATTTTCTTTTGTGGCCTGTACAGCTGCCGATTGGTTCGAATCGGAATGGTTTATTATTTTGCGTCCGGCATATGCGTATTCGTGTAAAAGTAAGTGTCGGAATTATGTGAGCGGGCACTGTGGATATCTATTGTCTGACTCTGTTGTAATAGTAATTATAGTGTAAGTGCCACTTGTCACAAGGTGACAAGGTAAGGAAAGAAAAGAAATTAGGCTGATTAAAGTGTTACAAATTTTATTACATATAGGTCGTGGGTCAGGTAGGTACGCCTAGATCAAATTTCACACCGGATCGGTCCGGAAATACCGCACTCTCTTTCAGCTTCCTCGTCCAACGCCTCCGCAGGGATGGCCGACTACGTGCTGCGTTCCGCTCCCAAGTTCAGCGTCCTAGGGTTCCAGGGGTTCAGGAAACAGGATAGATGTCGCCGCGGTTTTCCACGCGTGCGACGCCAACGGTCACTAGTAGAAAACGGGCCGAGTTCAAACCCGTAGGGTGTAATATCTTGTAGTGTTCCAACCTAAGTATAGTCAGTAAGTCAGTTTGTGTTTATCTTTTTGTATTTTTTTTGTTGATTTTTTTGCTTGGCCCCATTTTTTTTAATCACTACTTTTAAAGTTCGACTGTCACCGTAGATCGAACGTCGGGGTAGACGGAAAACCGCCCTGCGTAAAAACGAAAGTTCTTACGCAGAATTAGTGCTGAGACTACTTCTTATGTGACGACCGATGTGGCGCGGCGGGCGAGTGTCCGCCTGCGACGCAGGAGGTTGCGGGTTCAATTCCCGCCTTGGAATAAATGTTTGTACGATCCGCAAATATTTATTCCGGGTGTTCTGGGTATTTACTATGTATAATAAAAATATCTATATATGTAATGTATTGTATAAAGTATATCAGTCATCTGGTACCCATAACACAAGCTCCGCTTAGCTTGGAGCTAGATGATGCTGTGTGGATTGTCCAGCATTATTATTATTATTATAATGCCTTTACGTAATAGATAAGTCATTTAAATACATAATATACAACTAACTCAAGTATTTACAATAGGTATGCACAACATACGTATGAAACGGTTAAGCTATCTGTAGACCGTTGCAAACAATCTAGAGATCAACTGATCCAAATGACCAATTGTTAGCATCCTCAAAAAACATCTATGTCAATTACACAATTGTTTGTCCTCGGTGAAGATTGAACCTAGCGCTGAAAGCAGAACTACTACTAATTGTTATAGGTAACCGCTCAACATCAGGTAGGTCATCAGCTTACTCCGATGTTTAAACTTTATGTATGTAGTTGGTAACTTTCAACTTATAAAAATTTTTCAACAGTTATTATCCACTCTTGTGTTTTTTTCTAAAAATCATCCAAATCTGTTCAACCATTTTGCCTTTTGTATACTTAGCCTCAATTTAGTCACCATGACTCCATAAATCAAACTACAAAATATTTTCCACAAAACCCTAAAATATGAAGAACATTCATGAAAGTTTAGGTTGAAAAAGTAGGCCGTCCTAACAAAACTAGGCACATCAGACGTTAGACGTTCAAAGCAAGTGAAAAACCTTTAAGCGTATCTCACCTGTAATCTCCCCTATGTTTTTATACCGTCCATAACAAATTACTTATCTTTGCAGTTGTGTAATAAATATCACTCGTTTGAATCGGGCAATAAATTCAATAGAAAGAAAGGCCAAAAGGCAATTTTCCTCGAGCGTTATCACATAAATTGCTTTGCTCGTATGGAAAATCTTGAAGGACATTCCTGTGAGAATAGAATTATTTTCTATGTAAGACATGTTATGACGGGAGATTTAATGTAGATAAAGGATCTGGGGATGTACTTTCATATGTTTTTTCAAAAATAAAAGCGTCTCTACTTTATTAAACAGGTAGACCAGGTTTATCAGACAAGCAGGTTTATTTAGAGTTCTCAGTGAAGTACTACCATCATGCCTGTAATGTATTGCCATCGTCTCAAGCGCCGACGTCACGACAGTTGGCACGCAGCCGTCGTACGGAGTGGTTGTGTGCGTGGTGCGGTGTTGGTGAGCCGAGATTTATCTCGAAGATATCTAGATAATACATGTGGCGACGAGGACAAAAGTGAGTACCTAATATGTAATAATAATACATAATTAAAAAAAAAAAAAAAAAAGTGAAAGTGGCAAAGAAGGTAAACAATTATTATAATGTAGTACCAAACCGGTCTACTACTTGATGTTTTATTGACTTGTACATTCTAATGTAAATCGAACCTACCATAACCTAAAGTAAAAATAATTAAGCCTACCTAGCAAGAACTCGAGTCAGAACAATAGAAAAGCTATTGTGCTTGGAATCTCAGTATCCGAGTAGGTACCTTGTAGGTATGTTTATATTCATATATTATTGGTAATAAAATTATGTTGGCATGTTTTGCCAAAGTTACAAGAACAATAAAACTACTTTTACGTTTAAATAACTACCTATGGTAATATTGATGCAGTGTTTACCTACTACCTATATGCTACGTTTCACGCAATTAGCTAAGGTAGTAATAAAATATCCTGGGTTAGAGATAGTAAGTGTTGGAAGTTGTTGAAAAATGTTGAAAAAATTAATGACGGTAGCAACGCAAGTTGTGAAGCAGACAATGTTCTGGCCATTAAATTGGAATCATGTTGGTAAACATAGGTACAGCCACCAACTTAGCGAGGCATTTGATATAATGCATTAAATTGGCTTATGTATGTCTACTGTACCGATATATATAATAGTAAAAATAAGCAGACAACGTCTGATCGTTAAATCGAACTGATATGAAAATAAAATTCATACGCAAATGTTATCAAATGTAGGTACATAAGTATATTAGACAAGCAGTGGCTACCTACGCCAACTGATCATTAAATTGATGTGCAACCTACCTAAAACCTACTAAGTGATTTGACAAGCAGATTTAATCTGAACATTTAATTGTTTAACTCATAGAGTTACAGCAGATGATTAAATCTGAATCATTAAATTGATCGTTTCAGGTCGCCCCAAAACAAAACATGTCATTAACACTGACACTAGACAAGTTTGACTGTGACGGAGATCCTACTTCTGTAGGAGTAAGATGGGAGCGCTGGAAACGGGCCTTGTTTATTTACTTAGAGGCATCTAACATTGAAACGGGTCAAAAGAAAAGGGCAAACCTTCTACATTTTGGCGGCTTGGAACTGCAAGAGGTTTTCTACAATATACCCGGAGCTAACGTTGTTGCTGCAGATAATGTAGATGTTTTCGAAGTGGCGATATCAAAACTTGATGCTTACTTTGCCCCAAAGCAAAGTAAAATATATGAACGCCATATTTTTAGACTTCTCAAACAAGAACCAAATGAAAAGTTTGAGAAATTTGTTGTGAGACTGCGACAACAAGCAGATAAATGTCAGTTTAAAGACCGAGACGAAAACATCATCGATCAAGTAACGGAAAAATGCTTCTTAAAAGCACTAAGAAAGAAAATACTTCAAATTGGAGATGAAATAACACTAGATAAAGTAATTTTGGAAGCAAATACGTTGGAATCAGTAAACAAGCAACTTGATGAATTTGGAAGCATCGCACAAGGAGATTCCAATGGGACAAGGAATGGCGTTTTGCAATGTCTGTACTATTCTCTTATTTGAATGCATTAGATTGTAAGCATTACTCTTAGTTGAAGCGTAGCGTGTGCTGTCTTTTGAACTTCTGTTGTATATTAAGATCTTGGTATGATTGCCTTAACATGTTTTTTGTCTTGCAATCACCTTATTAAGTTGGATTGGCACCACACTGGAGTTTCATTATTTACATTATTATTACTTTGTAAAAGGATCATACAAAAAAACGGTAGGAACCAAGCCGTAAGTTTCTTGCCGGTTCTTCTAGGCTTGGTCGCGAGGAACTGGCGCTTAGATTCACCTAGATTTAAGACGTTTCAAGATGATCCCTGCGGATATTACTGAATAAATGATTTTTGACTTTGACTTTGACTTTGCGTCCAAGACATCAACGAAGTGGGAAGCAAAACTAAAAAGGTTTTTATCAGGAACAGAAATGAGCAAGGATGTGGTAGGTGTGGCAACACAAAACACGCTTCAATGAGTATAGATTGCCCAGCCAGAAACAAAGAATGCCTAAAGTGTGGTTTGAAAGGGCATTTCAGACAATACTGTAGAACAAGACAAACCTTTAAAAGAAAGATAGAAGGAGAAGAAAAGACAAACAATACATACAAACAGAAAAGAAGTTACACACCTACACACAAATCAGGAGTAAATCAAGTTAGTGACCTTGAAATAACAGAAGAGAAAAAAGAAACAGAGTATGTTTTTCATATCGATGACGACGTAGAATTTGACTGCACTATTGGAGGAATAAAAACCAAAATTCTGGTGGACTCTGGCTGTAAACAAAATCTGATAACCGAAGAAACCTGGAAGATCATGAAGGAGAAAAAGATTTGCGTATATAACCAGAAAGCTAATCCAGATATAAAATTCATGGCTTATGGGAGTGGCATACCTTTGAAAATTAAGGGTTCATTCGAGGCTCACATACAAATTGGGAAGAAGTCAGAAAATTCAATTTTCTATGTTATTGTTGACGGTACAAGGAACCTGTTGGGGAAAACCACTGCAATGTCATTGGGAATACTCCGGATCGGTCTGAATCTAGAAGACGTAAATCAAATTGAAAACAAAACCTTTCCGAAATTCAAAGGTGTGCTGATCAATTTGCCAATAGATGATTCAGTAGCACCCGTATCACAACCTTACAGGTATTATAATCTTCATTATTATTTTTGTTAATGAGGATTGAATTCTGATCAAGTAGATATTAAAGTTGATTTGTTGATTTAATTCTGGTATTATTATTTTCATAGGAGGATTCCCATACCTTTAGAAGCTAAAGTCAATGCCAAGGTCGAAGAGCTTTTAGAGAGAGACATAATAGAACCAGTCGTAGGATCTTCGAAATGGGTCTCACCAGTGGTGCCTATTTTGAAGAAGAGTGGTGAAGTGCGGCTTTGCGTAGATATGCGACGAGCTAATGCGGCTATCGTCCGCGAAAATCATCCATTGCCAACAATGGATAAGTTATTACCCAAAATGAAAAACGCTAAGTATTTCACAAAACTAGACATAAAAGATGCGTTTCACCAAATCGAGATACTACCCGATTCGAGACACATAACAACATTCATCACAAGTAAAGGGCTTTTTAGATATAGACGCTTAATGTTCGGGATATCATGCGCACCAGAAATCTTCCAAAAAGTAATAGAACGCATGTTATTGGGCTGCGAAGGGGTGATTAGTTTTATCGATGATATTCTGATATTTGGGAAGAATCTACAGGAACATGACATAAGACTTAATAAAGTGATGGAAGTTATAAAGAATAACGATGTTCTTTTGAGTAAGGACAAATGCATTTTCAGGAAAACGGAAGTGAATTTCTTGGGACATCATTTATCAGAAAATGGGATAAAGCCGCTAGAAAAATACATCTCAACCATACAAGAGTTTAGACCACCTAACACCATCGGGGAACTTCAAAGTTTTCTGGGACTGGTAAATTACGTGAGCAAATGGATCCCCAACTATGCGACGATAACGGAACCTTTAAAAATATTACTCCGTAATAAAACTGGAGATAGATCAGACATTAAAGATCGCTGGGGTTCAAACCAACAACTTTGTTTCGAATCGCTTAAACAAAATATGACAAATATACCAACCCTTGGATTCTATGATGTAGAGGATCAGACAGTCGTTATAGCGGATGCAAGTCCCGTTGGATTAGGTGGGGTTTTGATCCAAATAAATGATAAGGGACCTAGAATCATTGCATATGGCCATAAGACCTTAACAGAATGTGAACGCCGATACTGTCAAACGGAGAAGGAAGCGCTGGCTTTGGTGTGGGCTGTAGAGCACTTCCATATATTTTTATATGGTAAAGAGTTCCAGCTGGTCACCGATCATAAGCCACTCGAAGTTATTTTTGGCATAAAATCCAAACCGTGCGCTAGAATAGAAAGGTGGGTTATGCGCTTGCAGTCGTACAATTACAAAGTGGTTTATCGACCAGGTAAAAGCAACATAGCAGATTCCTTATCTAGGCTCTGTGTCGGTTTAAACACATCGACCTCACATATAAAAGATAATCACATCTACCAAATTGTGGAATGTGCGAGACCGATAGCGGTATCACTCAACGAAATAATAGATTCTTCAAAAGAAGATACGGAAATTATTCAAGTCAAAGAAGGAGTATATAATAACAAATGGGTGGATGATGTAAAACTGTACAAGATATTTCAAACTGAACTTTGTTTCTATGAGGGCATATTACTGAGAGGAACTAGAATCGTGATACCCTCCCAGCTCCGAGATCGAGTCCTAAAAGCTGCTCATGAAGGACACCCAGGGATAGTAGCGATGAAAGCAAGACTGAGAACAAAAGTCTGGTGGCCTAAGTGTGACAAAGACGCCGAAAATATGGTTAAATCATGCAAAGGTTGTACCTTAGTATCAGCACCAAATCCACCAAACCCTATGAAACGTCGAGAGCTACCAGAAGAACCATGGGTTGCTATTGCCATAGACTTGATGGGGCCGCTACCTACCGGAGATTACCTATTTGTAGTGGTCGATTACTACAGTAGATACAAAGAAATTAAGATATGTCGAAAAATTACATCTGCTGAAATGGTTACCCAACTAAAGGAGATATTTAGCCGGTTGGGAAACCCGACGTCGATAACAGCTGATAATGGAAAGCAGTTCACAAGTGAAGAATTTAGAACATTTCTCAAAGAAAGAAATATTCATTTGTATAATACGATACCGTATTGGCCTCAACAGAACGGAGAAGTCGAAAGACAGAACCGCGACATTTTAAAAAGACTAAAAATAAGTCAGGCTGAAAAAAAAGATTGGAAAGAGAGCTTATTGGAGTATTTGTGTATGTACAACAGTACACCACATTCAGTTACCGGCAGAACACCATCCGAATTATTCTTTAAAAGAGTTTTCAGAGATAAACTACCAATGATGAGAGACATCTCTCAAGGACTAACAATAGATACAGAGGTGAAGGACAGAGACCAAGAAATGAAGGAAAAGGGAAAAGAGTATGCTGATAGGAAAAGAAAAGCTGAAGAGTGCAATTTAATGCCAGGAGATAAAGTATATATTAAGAATATAATAAAGGATAATAAACTAAGCCTAAACTACGATACGACAACACATACGGTAGAAAAAAAGGTTGCAGGAGATGTACAAGTTCGAAACGATGAAACCGGCCAAACCCATAGAAGAAATGTGGTACATCTCAAGAAGATACAAGGTGAATGGAAAGTTTGTCATGACAATAACCCAAACGAAATCAACGATAGTCTAAATGAAGAAACAACACAGTAAATAATGGAACAAATACATGATTAATAGGTATATTTATCACAAGTACATCAATCACAAATTAAGAGAAATTTAATTATAACTAAATACCTAAATACTTAAATATAATTATAACTTAGTCTTGATACCATAGCATTATTTTATTGATTTAAAAAACAATTAAAACAAAAAAGGGATGTAATGTATTGCCATCGTCTCAAGCGCCGACGTCACGACAGTTGGCACGCAGCCGTCGTACGGAGTGGTTGTGTGCGTGGTGCGGTGTTGGTGAGCCGAGATTTATCTCGAAGATATCTAGATAATACAATGCCTATTTCTGCCGCCAAGTAGCTTACTGTGTTCCGGTTTGAAGCGTGTGGGTGTCGGTGTAATTACTGCACATGAGGCTTGACACCTGTATGCTTCGGGTTGAAGGACACTGAGCAGTGCATCGTAGGGCACGTTCCTCACGAGCGTGACTTATGAGGTAATACTTTGTTATAAGCGATGGTAACCACTTAATATCTGGTGCCATCTGCTTGTTCCATCCGCAAGTTAGATGAAAAAAAAAATAGATACCTCGGCCGAAGTAAAAATAACGGAAACCCAATTCCTGTAACAAAATATTGTCAAATTCAAGTTTTAATCGTGTCAACCTCCGAATGGTACTTGAAACTGATATTTCAGATAGACCCAATTTCGACAGTCAAATTCTGGTTTCAATCTCATCTCAGCTCAAAAAATTACGAGAATTGCGCCCAATGTTTTATCGCATCTAATCTTTCCGGTGGTGATATTTAGTTCTTTTTTGTGTTCTGTACGGAACGTGGTAGTGGTGACTTGGAGAAGAACACCTCCAAATATGGAGAGAGCCTATGTCCAGCAGTGGACTTTTATTTAGGCTGATGATAAGAAATGACGTACGTGAAAACTGAAACTACGTATTCGGACCATGATTCAACGAGAAAAAGCTTTATAAACATAGTTATAAACATGCTCTTGGGTTGCCATGATAATATACTTTTGACATTGACATTCTCAACTATAATCTGTCACATTCTAAAACATGCTCTTGGGTTGCCATGATAATATACCTTTGACATTGACATTCTCAACTATAATCTGTCACAACACGATGACATATTTAAAAAGAAATATAAATAATACCAAAGAATATGGACTAAAAGTAATACCGAATGATGATCGAAATGTAACTATAGAGCAGTAAACTCAGGTGCGTTCGTCGTCTCATTTCTCCGCGTTGTCGCCTGCATCATTTCGCATCGTAAAGCGAATAGCACACGGTACCGCCTGCTGCATGCCGTGTTTAAACATCTAGGCAGATTCCGATTTTGCACTAAGCAGCAGGCATAGATAAACTTAGCTGTTGTATAGCGTAGAGCACGTTTTATAAATCTAAATATATATAACTCAAACGTGACTGACTGACATAGTGATCTATCAACGCACAGCCCAAACTACTGGGCTGAAATTTGGCATGCAGGTAGATGTTATGACGTAGGCATCCACTAAGAAAGAATTTTGATTAATTCTACCTCCAAGGGGATAAAATAAGGGATGTAAGTTTAACGGGAACGGGAAAAAACTGCCACGCAGGCGAAGCTGCGAGCGCTAGTCGTTTTATAAATGTGAATTATGTCTGTCAGTCTAGAAATTCCTATAATTGGTATTTCGGTGTTTTAATTATTGGCGTATGCACGCCGCCTTTATCCACGCTGACGTTTGCATAATTTTGCATCGCAACTGTACCATGATGTACTTGTGTTTTGCAAGAAAATGTAGGGAAAATGCTGAAATAAATATTACGATCTTGAATATAAAAAGTCACAGATTTCTATAACTAAGCCTACAATGCAGCTTTATAGCATCTCTGTTATCAAATACTGGTGTTAGACGTGAGGAGAGTAGTTGATTGGTGACCCCAGACAAAGAGTTTCTATGACTACTAAAAAATAAATAAAACTACTCCAAATAAACGACCTTTGCATAAGCATTGATACATAAACAAGCTCAATTCAGTCGCGAAGGTAGATCCCACTCAGAACAAAAATGCCCTAAAACGGATATGATACTAAATTATTTCTCGCCAAAAAGTCGTCATACCATATTTTTCTCTTACCTAACTCATAACTTGAGGTAAAACATAGTGCTTTCTCTCATCACGCAACAATCAATACAACACTCTATAGTTCTAAAAATAAGGATCAGTTTTGCGCGAGTGTGTATTTCCAAAGCGAAGAAAATATTTTCATTCAGTTTGGTCTTCCATCTTTTGCTTCAAGTATTTGGGAATGTGCAGAAATCACTTGAAAACATAATGTTAACGAAACTAGATATTTTACAATCGCACTCAATTTATTCACGTTGGTACTAGTAAATTGAGTTTTAAGAAAACCGGTTTCCGACGATTTAAACCGGTTTAAAACATTTTAAAGCGGTTACTGAAATGCACAATTTCAAAAAGGAGATAAAACTTGTAGCGAAATATAAAGTTTAAAAATTTGTGGATTTATTGCAATAGGTTTTGAAAACATCGAACGAAATTTCGATTTTTTCGTGTGTTCCTGTTTGTAAGGTTTATAAGTAATAGGGTCCCGTTATACCCTTTGGGTACGGAACTCTAAAAAGGGGTCCACTCGAGCAAAACCGTGGGTTAAGACAGCACAGCTTAAAGACTTGACAACGATAAAATGCAGCAACCATTAGAACGGCAAAACATTTTTATATAGTTCGTTAAGTACCACCTTCATTAGAAGGGTGGATCTTGGTTATATATCTACTATGACATTTCAATAGAGCGAACCACTCCTTCAAATGCCTAAAAGTTAGCTGCTTAAGAGTGCCTTAAGAGTGTTTGAACTGCATAACTTCACGACCATTGAACCCACTACTACACTACTTCAGTGTTAGAAGGTCGCTACTACTAAGCCACAGGTGCTTTTATCATGTTCCAAATTGATAGTTAGTAATCATAGAGCATGTTGCAATCTAGAGCATCGTCAAACAAGACAAGCCTGCTTTTGTTTTCTAAAAAGCGGCTACCGTAACCTTACATCGTATATATTTATATACGACTTACTGGTGGAAAGAGCACACGGCTGATTTTTAGTGGTTACTATAACAAAGCATTGCTTTGTAGGTCACGCACGTCAGGCACGTAGCCTACGATGCACTACCCTGCGTCCACCAACCTGAGGCGTACTGATGTTAAGACTCATGTGCCTGTAATTTCACCGGCACTCTCGCCTTTCAACCCGGAACACAGCAATGCGAGCATCACTGCTCGGCGAAAGAAATAGGTACGGTGATAGTACTTCCCCGGACGAGCCGTTTCAAAAAGAGTCTTTGTGCGTGGAGGTGTACTAAGAAAGGAAATCTTGAAATATAATCTCTAAAGAGGTTTTAGCGGGAGTTGAAGTTTGTACGAATTAGTTTCATGCAGAGGTCGCGCTTGTTTCCTTTAGTTTTATTATGGCTCCTGAAACACAGTTTTTTACTAATTCGGGTGCCTCTGAATTCAAAACTTTATCTTGTAAAACTTTACATCAATAAACACTCATTATTATTAGTATTATATTACGGTAGCAGTTTATAAAATGACTGTGCCTCAGGCGAAAACGGCTAAGAATATAAACTACTATGCTATGTAACTGAGATAATACGGTCACCGTTTTTAAGAAGCCAACGCCTTACCTGAGTCTACTCAACGTGAGCACAGAGAGGGATTTAAGTTCAGGGTTTAGACGTTCATTAAATTTTAAGCCACAATACATACAGCTGCTATAACCTTTAAAAGGGATTTGGTCTTATTTTTGCTTTAGAATAAGGACGTAGTCCAGAGAGTGTCCTAGAGGGTAGCAAGAGGCGCTTAAAGATTTTAGGTAATAAAAAAACCAGCCAAGTGCGAGTCGGACTCCCGCACAAAGGGCTCTGTACCATTATCTATAACAAAAAATATCTATATAAAAATAGTATGGGTTTCACCGATATCTTTTTATCTCGAAATCAGGTGTTAAAAGAGGGTGAAGTTTGTATGAAAAATTCAAAGAACAATGCAGACGAAGTCGCGCCGGTCAGCTAATTATATAAAGTTCTAAATATTACCGCTTTGATCAGCTGGGTTGTTCTTGTCTAGTGACGTCATTGGCTGATAGACAATCCCCGACCAATTAAAAGATAATTCTCAAAGACTAGCTCCAAGTCTCAATTAGGGTAGTTTCCAGCTGTAGTTTAGCATTAATTTAGCATAATATTGCTAATTCCTGAATCCATTCCCAGCAGACTGAGACACATGAATAGCTGCAGATCACTGACACAGGCATTTATGAACAGCTGGTTTATTTATCATCAGAATCAATAAATTAATTTATTGATTCTGTTGGTGGTGTGGGCAAAGTATGGTGATGTGCAGTGGTTTGAAAGTCAAAGGAAAACTGTTAATTATATTTATTCACGGTAAGAAAAAGCTAGGCAGCCAAGGCGCGTGTGACGTACGCGGGGCCCGTATTAGCGACGACTACCAGCATTAATTTTAAAATATGAACTTCCCCGCGCGCCCGCCATACCCCATTCTAGAATGCACTTTGCGTATTTAGGTAGGTGTAGTTACACAAGACAAACATTAGATTTTATATTAGGTAAGTATTAACATCGCGTCGCTTACAGATTCAGTCACAATTTATTGATCCATTAATAAAAGAAATAAATTGATACAATTAAAAAAAACAGACATTAAAGATAGGAAAAATGCATAACACAATCAATTTTGAATAGTAAATTAGCAGAACGGGCGCGACTTCGTCCACGTGAAGTTGTTTTCATACAAACTTCAACCCCCGCTGTACCCGTTTAGAGATTGAATTTCCTTTCTTAGTACATCTCTATGCATCATGACGAATACACCCCGAAAGTTTTAAGTCTCTAGGGCCAGTGGTTTTGGCTGTGCGTTGTCAGTCAGTCAGTCAAGCAGTCAGGACAAAGATTCTTATAATTGGTATAGATATAGATTTGTTTGGCACATACGTTAATCAGACTTGACATCTAATACCTTTGTAGCACATACATTTATCTAAACAGCAGTTGTATAAAATGTCCTCAACGTGGACCTGTTTTTTGGGCTGGGTACAAGTTGAATCATCATGGACATCAGAAATTACGAATACTGGACGCGGAATATTTGTTTGTGGAACATCCACGACGCCTATTTGCATTGCCGGGGATTGTCAAACAGGAAAAAAAAACGAGTGTGCTTTAGACCACACGGCTGAAGTAAAACTTCTTTAATATACGAAACGTAACTGGCTATGAGAGAAAGAGAGAAAGAAGAGTGCTTTCATACCCCCTCCATGGTAGCGTTAAACGTTTAACGCCACCTTGTTAAAAGTCGCATTAGAAGTTTCACTTCAACAAAAAAAAACATGCAAAAACAAATCAACGTTCTTCTGGTCTAAATTCAAACTTACCAAGTTTTTTGACGATTCAATATGGTACTTAAGATTTAATTTTTTAACGTAGATTTTTTGTGCTAGGTGCTTACTTTCAGCTGTGACTCTCAAAGCGAATAGTATTCATAAACTTACAGAATAGCGTAAGATTTTACAGTCAAATGTATGAATAAAACCAAGTTTTACTCGAGAGCTGAGATGCTGTAACTCAAAAATAGCGAGAGTACGTGTATTCATACTCGGATGTAACGTATCTTACGAATTTTTATTTTTATAGAGTTGGCGAGAAGTCAAAAACGTTCATCATCCTGGCGAAGAACTCTGCTGTAGGTTTACTAAGTGTATTTTTATTTTTTGATGTAATACTTCTTATGCGACTTCCAACAAGGTTGCGTTAAACGTTTAACACTTCCATGGAGCATTCCAGCACTGGTCTTTCTCTCTTCCTCTCATAGCCAATTGCGTTTCGTATATTAAAGAAGTTTTACTTCAGTCGTGTGGTCTAAAGCACACTCGTTTTTTTGGCACTGTATTTTAGGACACGTTTATAACGTGTGTGGTCTGTTTCTTCAACAGGTCGTATAAAAAAAGAGCAGTCCGGTTATGAAGCTAACAAATTGGGGTCGGTCTACTCATAGAAACGATAAGCGAAGATTCGTATTGTCGTTTTGAGATATACTGCGGAGCAACTCAGTCAAGCTTCCTCAGTCAAGTTGACGTTGTCTGACAAGACATATAACTCAAAACGACAATACGAAACTTCGTTTATTGTTTCTAAGAGTAGATCTGCAGGACAAAGGTTATTGGAATCGAGATATAGTTATATATTATAACTATAGCGGCCGCTCGCAGCTACGCCTGCGTGGCAATTTTTTTTCTATTCCCGTTATTTTTTCGGGATAAAATCATAGTAGCTTTATACCTGCAAAGTCTCAGCCCGATCGGTTTAAAATTGACAAAGTTTCATACAAACTTTCATCCCCTATTTTATCCCCTTGGGGGCAGAGTTAATCAAAATCCTTTCTTAGCGGATGCCTACGTCATAACATCTACCTGCATGACAAGTTTCAGCTCGATCCGTCCAGTGGTTTGGGCTGTGCGTTGATATATCACTATGTCAGTCAGTCAGTCACCTTTGAGTTATATATATTTAGAAGAAGAAGATGATTTGAACCTCTTTCATTATCCTACTTAAGTAAGAAGGTAGGTTTATAATACTTGATATTAATCAGCAGGAAGGCATGAACAGGGCAGCTGACAATTTTACAATAAATGGAATAACGAGCATGGTATTCATTAGCAGAGAGAAATGTGGTTATCAAATCGAGTTAAAACAACTATTTCATGTTTCATTGAAGCTAGTAATTGGCCTGAGGTTTAAGGTTTACGATACATTCGTAAAATACTGCTCAATTTTTTTAATAGTGGTTTAGGATATAACTCAGAAAACTATACAATACATAGCCCCAAACTAACCATAGTTCGTACTATGGGAATCAGAGTACTGATACAATACTTATAAAGTTATAACTGTGCCTTTTGTTTGTAATTGTAGGTTTTGTAAACCTGACTACAACATAACACCCAGGCTGAGAACAAAAATCGGTATTCATCGACACAA
The DNA here is from genome assembly GCA_947095575.1 of Electrophaes corylata. Taxonomy (NCBI): domain Eukaryota; kingdom Metazoa; phylum Arthropoda; class Insecta; order Lepidoptera; family Geometridae; genus Electrophaes; species Electrophaes corylata. The sequence goes on along the minus strand of OX352716.1, from coordinate 2,089,227 downwards.
ATATTTGTCTTCGGTGGGAATCGAACCCACAACCTACAGCACAGAAGGTAAAACTACTACTAATAGTTACTATATTCAGAGAATAACACCTGTATATTGTGAGGCTTAACACCTGTATGCCTCAGTTTGATGGAGGCTGAGTAATGCATTGTAGGTGACGTTCCTAACGAGCGTGACCTACAAGGCAATGCTTTGTAATAGGTGATGGTAACCACTTAACATCAGGTGGGCCATCTGCTTGTTCCATCAGCAAGTTGTATAAAAAAAAAATTACTCCAAGTGACTTATAAGAAACCGAAGTGGTACAATGAGTATCTCGTTTGTAAAGACAATTCTGGTGGTAGTTTGTTTGCTGGCATGCAGTAGTAAGACCAATGGAACTGAACCCACAGTCAACTGCAGGGTAAGTTAAACCATTATCCATAGTAAAAACAGCAAAAAAATTACGTTTGTTGTATTAGAGCCCCCATACGAATTTATTTTATTCTGTTTTTTAGTATTTGTTGTTATAGCGGCAACAGAAATTCATCATCTGTGCAAATTTTAAACTATCACGGTTCTTGTCACAGCCTGGTGACAGACAGATAGACAGGCAGACAACGGAGTCTTAGTAATAGGGTCCCGTTTTACCCGATTAGTAACTGAAAAAAAACATTATTATTGTCTCGGACCAGTAGAAAATAAATGTTAACTTATAGAAAAACAGAAAAAAACACTATACCATTTCAGTATCGCAGTAACCATTTACGGCAAGATGGCGGCCTCTGCTTTGAGATTCCACCGTGGCAGCACCAGCCTGTGGTATTGGAGCAACATCTGGTGGCTCTGAGGGACCGCTGGAGTAATTCTACCAGTAGACGCAAGGAATCGCATCTGGCTCTCACTAACAGGTTGCTTTCTCTTTCTTACTTACAGAAAATAACTAAAGGTAGGAAAACTCCATACCTATTTCTACCGCAAAGCAAAGCGCGCTGTGTTCTGGTTTGAAGGTTGAGGGCACCGGTGAAATTACAGCCACATGAGGTTTAACACCAGTATGCCTCAGATTGGTGGACGCAAGGTAATGCATCATAGGGCACGTACTCAACGTGAGTGACCTACAAGGCAATGCTTTGGTATTGTGGTGGTGACTACTTAACATCAGGTGGGCCTTATGCTTGTTCCATCACCAGTCGCGAAACAAATAAGAGGGTAGAGAAATATGGTTAATGATGATATCTATTCCTGAAGTTACTTTGTTGGCACTTATCAGATGAGCCCTAAGTCACATTGTTTTTTAAACTAATAAGAATAGGAGCTTACAGTGAAATAACTCGCTACATGGACACAGTCCTCGCGCCATTCCTGGACACTTACCACCGGAACATCCAGAACTCGTACCAGCAGCTAACGGGCAAGATCCTGCGCCGCATCAAGGACGAGATCAACGCCGCTGTTCAAAAGAAGCAGCAGATTTACGCTGAGCTGACAGAGCTGGCTGATGAGCTGAAAGTTCCATGTAAGTACCAGGATACAGCAAGAGTCCATATTAATGGAGACTATCACAGTACTAGACATTCTACTGTTAAGCAGTGGCGTGAAAGCACAACTGTGGTTAAGTTCCACAGTACTTAAGCATGGTACAGATGTTGAACAAGTCTACTGCTTGACATAGGCCTCTCTCATGTTGGGGCTTGGCAGGCGGATCGGTGACCACAGTCCAAGTGTTTAGCAAACAAGAGGTGCTGCTGCCTATTCTGGTGTGGTGCCATCGTCTCGTACGATATCCACGGGAGGTAATGGAGTCGTCATATTCTCAGCCAGGACTACCACGACATTAATAACTTAGACTTTTGAATTTTGAACTTTTAACTTGAAAACCTTTATAACTGCGCCCACAGCAATGTGTGACGAGGAACGCCGAGCATCACGTACAGTCGCCAGCAGACACGTCTCACTGATCTACTCCTGCACTGAAGAAGCCAGATCTTCTATATCCAAGATGGGGAAATACGCTGAGGAGATGATCGGCATCACGAGGAACCATATGCAAGTCAGCTTGGAAGATGCAGCCAGGATGTTTGAACAGGAGAAAAACCAGAGAACTATGGAGAAGTAAGACATCTTTGTCTGCAGTAAAGCAAAACTAGCACGTTTTTAAGCTGATCTACATTAATGATCTGTATTTCAGATCTGACGTAACCTCCTGTATCAGGGAACTCTCCCGAGCAGCGGTTGCCCTAGGCTATGAGCTGGATCTTAGCTTGACGAATGCTCGTCGCCACAACGAGCAGTCATGCGAGCGACTCACAACCTGCAGCAACAAGGCTCGGAAGCAGACTGAGGATGCTGTTTCAGAGCTAAAGGACTATTTATATCAATGTGTCTATGCCTAAGTAGGTTTTGTTTTTACGCATACATAGCACTTGAGTCAGAGAGCGTAGTATAAGCCAGTTCGCATAGACGAGAGTATTATTGATCAAGAAAAATACCGGTCTGTCAAACAAATACTGATCAGATGGTATTTTTCAAATCGTTTTATCATCACCATAAAAAAACAGGTCCAGATGAACGGAGAACCAAACTATAACGTTACTAGAACTAAATATAAAGTTGTTTTGAAATTATTGATCGAAATTGAAATCTAGCGCGCCGCCGGGGCATTACTTGCAGCGCATTGATTTTAATAGCCCCGATCATATTTCTCGTAGCGCACAAAACAAAATTTTGCCTTGGTGCTTCTGTTAGGAATAGTTAAACATTATGGCCTTCCTCATTGAACACCTAGTTCCAGGATATTCTTATACTCAATAACGGGATACCGGGTGAGAATTTTTATGATAATAAAAATTCTCACCGGGTATTTCAGAATTCGCAGATTTCTCCACTCTTTTTGTTTTTAAAAATATACTCTCTGGTTCATTTTGACCTGTCCTTTATGAGCCTTTTGATGACTGGACTGACGATATTGTTAGAATTACGAGAATTCGATGGATTGAAAGGGTACAAAATCGTTCTTTCAGGAAACATCTGGGGAAGGCCTATATCTAGCAGTGGACTAAACAGGCTGCTGACGACGATGACTATAAAATGTACCAGAATTCTGTAAAAAAAGGTAATAAGTCAATAAGGACAAAAATACTTGACGACCGATGTCGCGCGGCGGGCGAATGTCCGCTTGCAACGCAGGAGGTTGCGGGTTGGATTCCCGCCTTGGGATAAATGTTTGTACGATCTGCAAATATTTATTCCGGGTGTTCTGGGTATTTTCTATATATAATAAAAAATATCTATGTATGTTATGTATTGTATTAAGTATATCAGTCATCTAGCACCCATAACACAAGCTCTACTTAGCTTGGGGCTAGATGATGCTGTGTGGATTGTCTAGCATTATTATTATTATAATAATATCTCAGTCAGTCAATCACGACAAAGATACTTAAGATACAAAGATAATTGGTACTGATTGATTATTGTTAAAAATGGTAAGCATGAATACGTTTAGAATAAAACCTTTCCTTACTGTATTATTTATGAGTTTATTCCTTTTGTATTTAAATACGCATTGTGAGTGATATTCAAATTGAAGTACATAAACCCTCTTATTAACCTTCCTATACCCGCGCGTTGGTCTGTCAGACCGACATATTAGTTTTCCGTGTTTTTTTCACGTCAGGATAAGTCTAGTGCAGGGAGCTTCCTAGTAGCTGCATGATTCGTCGTCATCTTCAATTTGGTGAGACGCGAGCGTTGGTGCGGGTTGCGCGTGACGCAGGACACGGCGTCAATCGGTCCGTGGGACTGGCGCGGGTATAGGTGTTACAGTTTTGGGTAAGTAATAAGTTTTATTTTTCATATAATTATAAGTTTGTTTGTATAACTGTTGTATATAATATATATATATGGTATATTACATATTTTTTCTTTACTTTTAGCTTGACATTTGACTAAAAAATGGACAAAAACGCATAAGACGTATTTTGTAGGACGAACTTTTGGATTCCAAATACGAAGATGATAACTACAGTAATGTGGAGGATCACGATGAAATGCGAGAACAAGGAAGTTATACTGAGCTGGATAGTGATTCTGACGTTGATCTGGTAGAGGTGCCAACTTCTAGAAATTATTACATCGGCAAAGATAATAGAACAAAATGGAACAAAAGTGCTCCGTCAATGCCAGTAAGAAGACAGTATAGAAATTATCTAAAGGGAAAGGAAAGGCTTTTCTATTGTTCCTCGTGTCTTTAAGATTTTTGAGTTTTTTTGAGAATAACTATGTTTTTGCTCAAGATTTCGCAGCTTGTAAGAAAAAGAAGCATTTTTTCAGAGATTGTTTTAAAAGACTATAATTTACTAATAAAGCAAATATTTTCTATAGCATTGGTTTATTTCTTGCAAATATATCCCTTAGTAATAATAAAACATAGTTTGAGTAAGGCTTTTTATCAAAATTACCGAAAAACAAGGACTCGAAGTTTCGGTCCCAGGCACCGTGCGCGGGTATATTTGTACTTTTTTTTGGCGCGGGTATAGAAAGGTTAATAATGTATTGCGTCGGATTTCGTGAAACTCAATCGTTGGTTACTTCAATCCTATTTAGGATTCAGGAATGTGGTGCCTTAGGAATTAGATTTGATAACTTCTAAAATAGAACTTTGTGGATTAATATTCTCTTTGTACTAAAATACAGCCTGAATTAAAAAATATCGTTATTTTATACAAGTGCAATACGCGTGAATGTAGGAATCTAGTTAGTCAAAGTCAAAAAGCATTTATTCAGTAACACCCGCAGGAATCATCTGTAAACGTCTTAAATCTAGGTCTAAGCTAGAATCTAACGCGACGGGCGAATGTCCGCCTGCGACGCATGAGGTTGCGGGCTTGATTTCCGCCTTGGGATAAATGTTTGTACGATCTGCAAATATTTATTCCTGGTGTTCTGAATATTTTCTGTATTATAAAAATATCTATGTATGTAAAGTATTGTATTAAGTATATCAGTCATCTAGTACCCATAACACAAGCTCTGCTTAGCTTGGGGCTAGATGATGCTGTGTGGATTGTCCAGCATTATTATTATTATTATATGTGTGTAATACAATTACATACATAGATATTTTTTAAATACCCAGAACACCCGGAATAAATATTTGCAGATCGTACAAACATTTATCTCCAGGTGGGAATCGAACCCGCAACCTCCTGCGTCGCAGGCGGACGTTTGCCCGCCGCGCCACATCGGTCGTCAAACAATAAATATTACTTACCTTTGGCATTTAGGCAATAAAATCTTGTACTAAGCAAAAAATGTCAGGCATTTCATTCCGTCTCTACAGATTGTCCCAACCCTTGTCGCTGTCCTTTATAATCATGATATCTCCATAACAAAAGTATATCAGCGCATAGAAACGCAACTGGCTGATTGGCATGATACATAACTACTGATTTTATTATTGCATAAGTTCGGTTATCCAAAACGACAAAAAAATATTCTTAAATATTTTTTTGGTAAAGTTCAATTTACCAATGTTCGTTTACGGGTCACCGATGTCTTATTCCAATGTGTTAAACTTATTTTTTTATACAATTTGCTGATAGAACAAGCAGATAGCTCACCTGATGTTAAGTGGTTACCATCGCCTATAACATAACATAGTATTGCCTCGTAGGTCACACTCGTTACGAACATGCTCTACGATGCATTTCTCAGCGTCCATCAACCTGAGGCATATAGCTGTTAAGCCTCATGTGCCTGTAATTTTGGAAATTCTTTTATTAGTACGTGTCAAGACCCTGAAAATTACTAGTCTCTTCGACCTGTGTTTTAGACTGCGCGTTGTATAGATGTCAGTCAGTTAGGGCAAAGATTCTTATAATTTGTATTGATAAGAACTGAACTTAAGTTTCGTTTCTAGGAATCATAACATTACCTACTCTGTACCGATTTTGCAGCTATTCGACAAAGAGAAATCAAATTATTCAAATATTTAGACAACACTGCTGGCCGCTAATGAATTTAGATTAGTTGGTCCCGAATTAAGCCAGCAATGGAATTTAAAATAGCTGCGCTGATTGGCTACGGGCAAAATAGTTTAAAATTTAGATGGCCTTTTGTATAGGCTTTGGTCCCTTGAAGTGTTTGTTTTGTAAATCAGTAAAGGTAAGGGTCTCATAACTATGATGTCACTACTTAATAAGAGGCTACCCTGAACCAGATTAGTCCTCAGCACGTATAGCTTCTAATTTTCATACCTATTACGTGACATTAAAATTCAAAGTTACTTGCACTCGCTTTGTCGTGCATACAAGTACACAACGCTTATCAAACACGCACATTTTAATATTTCGTTTAATAAAATAAGAACTGGCCAAGTGTGAGTCAGACTCGCACGCGAATGGTTCCATGCTATTATCTATAATAAAAACCGACCAAGTGCGACTTCGGACTCACGCGCGAAGGGTGCCGGACCACAATAATGCTGGACAATCCACACAGCATCCCAAGCTAAGCAGAGCTTGTGTTATGGGTACTAGATGACTGATATACTTAATACAATACTTTACACACATATATATTTTTTATTACATAGAAAATACCCAGAACATCCGGAATAAATATTTGCAGATCGTACAAACATTTATCCTAAGGCGGGAATCGAACTTGCAATCTTTTGCGTCGCAAGCGGTCATTCGCTCGCCGCGCCACATCGGTCGTTAAATTACTAAGCGACTTGAAGATATATCTACCGTGGTTGAGGATCTAAGTCGTGATGCAATTTATCCTACTAATATTATAAACGCAAAAGTTTGTAAGTATGGATGGATGGATGGATGTTTGTTACCCTTTCACGCTCTAACCAGTGGACCAATTTGTATGGAATTTGGAATAATTATAGATTAATAGGCTACTTTTTATCCCGAAAAAATAACGGGAACAGAAAAAAACTGCCACGCGGGCGAAGCTGCGAGCGGCCGCTAGTGTGGTATTGTATTTTATTTGTGATTTCCTTAAGTTCAGGAAAGTACTATAAAATCTAATAAATGTATTGTATTTGTAGTAAAGCGAATATAATCGCCCTAAGACAAAGCTTACCCAAATATTTGCTCATAAAATTAAGAAAACAATCTCTCACAAACCGCCGACCTAGATAAAGAAAATTTTGGCCAACATCTTACAAAAATAAACATTTATCAAGTTCTACCTCGAGGGGTTCTCTTCTTTCAAACGTTTCTTCAGAAGGTATTTCCCTTTGAAGTTTATCATACTACACATTTACGCATTAAACATTTACTCATTTTACACATTTACGCAATCTCTGTGAGCACATTTTTGGTTTGAACACATTTTTGGTTACAAACAGAGATGTAGAATTTAGCTAGATATCCCAAGTTTTTGTAGCAGTAAAGCTCTTAGTGAAGGGCTCGTCCGGGGAAGTACTGCCACCATGCCTATTTCTGCCACTAAACAGCTTACTGTGTTCCGGTTTGAAGGGGGTGGGTGCCGGTGAAATTACAGGCACATGAGGCTTTACACCTGTATGCTTCAGGTTGATGAACGCAGAGTAGTGAATCGTAAGGACGCGTTTATAATTAGCGTGACCTGCGAGGCAATGCTCTATTATAACCACCTAACATCAGGTGGGCCATCTACTTGTTCCAGCAAGAAATCAAATGAAAAAAAATTTTACTATCTATTCTAAAGATTCCAACAAAGATTATTTATGACATTATTATGCCTTTTAAAGTTAGATTGACGCCACACATGAACATTATTATTTACATTATTATTAATTTTTAAAAGGATCATACAAAAAAACGGTAGGAACTAAGCCGTATGTTTTTTGCCTGTTTTTTAGGCTTGGTTGCAAGGAACTGGCGCCACTTCAGTAATACCTCTGAGGATGTTACTGTATAATTCAGTCGGTGGCATAATAAAAACAAAGATATAAATGTCATCCTTGCGATATCCAGTTCAATCTATGTCTGTGGTTACAAGAATAATTATTTCTTGTTTTATCAGCTGGTTAATTTATTGCTTGGTCATAGATGACACGCAAAAAGGGGACAAACCCTTAACTCTATTTGTTTCTGTCATCTTTGAAGCAACATAGCGTTTCCATTTTAATTATTTTTCTAGAATTATTTAATTTCTGACGTGTAATTACGGTGGTATTTTAACCAACATTATTTGAGATGTTTAGCACATGTCAACTGAAATGAATGTGTAATTATATATGGCGTCCTGATTTGAAAAAAAATGTTTTCGATACGGTTTGAAGTGAAACATCATCTTTTTCTTCTTCTTCTTCTTTTATTAAATGGCTTTTCAGCGGCTGAGGGTTGCCACGAATTTGCTAACGTCAAGTGTTAACTAATCTTAGAACAAAAAGGCGGAGTCGAGTCGGTAAAAAAAGTAGTCAGCCGTCATCGGTTTTGAAGAAAAAGATGGCGTTTTTCTTCAAAACCAAAGGGAAATATTTTCGTTCAAATTAGGATGCCTCATAACACACTTTCATTTCAATTGTTCACACTTATGCCTCAAGTAATGATGGTTAAAATACCACCAAAATTACCCATCAGAACTTAAAATAACACTAGAAAAACTCCGTGGCTTGAGTTAAAACTATTTAAATTAATCCACTTGACAATGGTGAAATTATCTGTCAAAACACAGATATGCCACACTGCGTAAAAATGCTCACAAGCATTTATATTAATTTAATTTAATCTAAAAGTATTCTTGTCATGAGTATACCGTTCTACATACGTCCTCAGCGCAAAAGTCATCTACTACACAAACTACAAAATCTCTTTTCAACCTTCCATCTCTTTCAACAAGTTTGCATTTTTTTGTATTCAAACGAGACTATTATTTTCAGCTATCTATTGTCCCATGCACTCGAAAGCCGAATCAATGTACAAAACATACCTACGAGTATTTATTCATAAGCCAGTACCGCAACAATAGCCCACGAAAATAAGATGAATGTGGTGGTATGTACCTGCTAGTGATGTGGGGTTTGCGGGTAATTCTAAGGCCCAATCCCGTATTTTTTTAAAAACGAGATTGAATTAGAGATTGTCAAAATTGAGCCTGTCTAAAATGTAACAATAACAATAATACAAAATGTATGTAATGTATGGCTGCAGGTAAGAGCCTATAGCTACTGCTATTTATCCTAGCTTCATCTCTGGAACTTCTACTCTTGTGCTATGTGGGAATCGAACTCACAACCTGTGGCACAGACAGTAGAAAGCTAAGTTATGAGGTCTGTCATGCATCACCGGATTTGAACCTAAAGCTCAGAAAGCAAGTTTATCTCTAGACCACCATTAAAAATTCGATTGTGTCAATCTCCAAATGGCATTCTTCCAAACTGTCATTTTAGACAGGTCCAATTTTTGACGACCTCTTGCGTCGCAGGCGGACATTCGCCCGCCGCGCCATATCGGTTGCGGGTTCGATTCCCGCCTCGGGATAAATGTTTGTACGATCTGCAAATATTTATTCCGGGTGTTCTGGGTATTTTATATGTTTAATAAAAAATATCTATGCATGTAATGTATTGTATTAAGTATATCAGTCATCTAGTACCCATAACACAAGCTCTGCTTAGATTGGGGCTAGATGATGTTGTGTGGGTTGTTCAGCATTATTCTTATTCTTATTTCAACAGCCAAATTCGATTTTCAGTCTCGTCTCAGGCCAAAAAAATCCGAGATTTGAGCCTCAGGTCGCAGTTTTAAAGTCAAAGTCAAAGTCAACAAGCATTTATTCAGTAAAATCCGTAGGGATCATCTTGAATGATCTTTCCGTATCCGTATATTCAAAAGGTGCATCACTAAACTGAGTACCTCTCAGGAATATGAGGAGGTATTATGGCATCCTTGTATGATATTTTTATGACAAAAACGGTGGAGGGCCTGCAGGTATGCTCATACGCTTTTCGGGTTGATGCTCAATGGACTTGATGGATAGGAGTGCTTTCCAAGTGGCTTATTTGAATGTATGCTTTATGTTTGAATGAGTAATGTAAACAAGTACTTCTAAAACCTGTTCTTTTTGAGAGAAAGTAATGAGGCAAATAGAAAGTCCACTTGATGCTGAGTGGTCACCATTACTTATCATAACTACATCGGCTATCACGTCCGGCTAGAGCAAGGTCTTTGTGACAAAACACCATTGTGTTAAATTTCATGTTGTTACATCTTCAGCCTAAATAAGTTTATAATAATTATAATACTTGGCGACAGAAAAAGGTACTGTCACTATAGTGTAATAGTAAAGTATAGTAGATAACCAACTTCGCTATCGAGGATTCAAATGACTCGATTAAAATTAGTCTTGGGATGTTTCTAATGTGGTACTTTAGCGACCGTGTTTCCATCTACATGTTCCATCTACGTATCAAGGGGAAAGTCGTGGGTTCAAATCCTGCTCGAGGAAATAATTTTTGGGATAATATAAAAATATTTGTGTGATGAACACAAATTTTTGTTGAGTCAGGGGTTATATAAACAAGTATGTAACTATTCTATCAGCTATCTGGTTCCCATAGTACAAGTTTTGCTAAGTTTGGGGCTAGAGGGTGCTGTGGATGTTTGTCAATATTTATTTATTTATATGAAGATGTGCACACTGAATGTTCAATTTATCGTCGCGGTAACATGGAACATACCAATTTAAACTCTCCTGAAACTTCATTTTGTTCAGCGCGCGTTGTAGGGTAAACGACCCTATAAACGGACGAGGCAAAAACTCTACAACACAAAACACACTGTGGCAAAGTAACTAAGAAAAAGCAGGTAAAGTTTTTATATTTCTTGAAGGACTTAAATTGCATCCTACTAATATTATAAACGCAAAAGTTTGTGAGTATGGATGGATGGATGTTTGTTACTCTTTCACACTCTAACCAGCGCACTGATTTGAATGAAATTTGGAATAATTATAGATTGCAACCTGGAATAACATATAGGCTACTTTTTATCCCGAAAAAATAACGGGAGCGATCCCCACCGAGAACAAACACTTCTGTGATGAACATTGATATTTGTTCTATGTCTGAGTGTTATATTGTATTCTAAGTATGTATAAGTATATATGTATTCTATCAGTCATCTGGTTTCCATAGTAGAAGCTATGCTTAGTTTGGGGTTAGATAATGTTGTGTAAAAATCTCCAAAAATATTTATTTATTTAGTATTTACTAAGAGCTCTATTACTTTTTAGTTTGACTACCAAGTATTGAATTTTTTTTCTCATTTAACTGAGTTCCATTTTATTTTTTATTTTTTAGCATTGAGTATTTTAGTTATGTATTAGTATATTTGATTTTTTTATGTATTAGTATTGGTAATATGACTATGTAGTTCAGTAGGATTAGTATTTTTATTTCCCACTCAAATTTTACAATCGCTCTGTGCACTGCCGTCCTTTACCGCTTGCCGGTTGCCTGGAAGAAATCGCTTTCAGCGATAAGGCCGCCCATTGTACTTTGTAAACCTTGTCTGTTTTTAACAAATTTTCCTTGTGTACATTAAAGTGTTATCTATCTATCTATCTATCTACTAGTAAAGTTATCATACTGCAAATGGTACTAGGTTGGCAGTTCCAACAATTCCGTATTTATCACAGTGTATGTTCACAATGTGCAGTGCTGACCACACTGGCAACTTTACCCCATTCGTTGTATTTAATCGCCCACGCTCCCAGAAACAAGAATAAAGAGTTTTTTTTTTTTTTTTTTTATGATGTAGGATTTATAAAGTGAAATTGGGTTTGTGTTATAACACTAAACGCAACTTAAACTTAAACACGTCTCAAGTGACAACATTATTATTACTTTGTAAAAGGATCATACAAAAAAACGGTAGGAACCAAGCCGTAAGTTTCTTGCCGGTTCTTCTAGGCTTGGTCGCGAGGAACTGGCGCTTAGATTCACCTAGATTTTAAGGTGATCCCTGCGGATATTACTGAATTAATGATTTTTGACTTTGACTTTGACTTTGACAAATTTTTGACAGACTTTCTTTGTAAACTGTCAATAAATCGCGACTTGAGACGTGATTAAATTTATGTTGCGGTTGAGTATTCGAGCGTAAGTGATGGAACACGCAGTTTTAGTAGTAATCGAGCTCTTTGTGAAAGGGCTGCCCCGGAAAGTACTACCACCGTCCCTTTTTCTGTCGCCAAGCAGTGATGCTCGCATTGCTGAGTTCTGGATCGAAGGGTGTGGGTGCCGGTGAGATTTACAGGCACATGAGGCTTAACACCATGCCTCAGGTTGGTGGACGCAGGGTAAGGTACCTACCTAACGTGCATAACCGGTGGGCAGTGTTTTGTTAAAGGTGATGGCTACCATTTAACATCAGGTGGGCCGTATGCTTGTTCTACCAGCAGTAGCGAAAACAATTAAAAAAATGCCCCACCAACATCTGGTGGGATATGTTTTTGAGCAGTTATCTCTGCCTATAACAAACCGCGTTAACTCACAGAACAATCGTTGTGATATTGCACTGCGTTTGTGAATCTGAACTGTAAAGATGTTATGTCACTTATAACATTGAAACCAAAACCCCATTTACAGTTTTACTATTATCGTAATACCTACCAATCACACATAGACAATACAAAAGAAAAAACAAAGAATTTATTTACATGATAAGAAAAATAGTTTACGCAAACAAAGTACTTTTATTAAAAAAGGCACAAAAATAATACTATAATTTTATTTAAAAACTCAAAAGTCGTTCCAGAACTTCCAAGAAATCAGAACAAATACAAATCATTTGAGCCACAACTCGACCACAACTGGGAACAACGCGGACTTATTGAAAAGCAAAAAGTAAGAAATACGAGAACCTAGAACGTTCAGGATTGAGACGCAAAATACTTTGTTGTTTATTAATGAACCATGCCAAATGTAGATTGGTCGATTTATTATATTTTTTACATTTTTGTACTAAAGAATAGGACTCTTCGTTACCTCTCACAGATGTTGTGAGAGGGAACGCGTCAGGAGCTGGGCTGCATCTCCTGAGTACCAAACACCGACACTACGATTATCAATCCACATATCAAGCGTATTGACTATTAAAAATCCCCCCAAAAATGGCACAGTACAGTATCCCACATTAGCGATCGTAAAAAATGACGATCAATAAGTCTGTCAAATATGTAGTGAATGCATTGCATGCGATTTGACCTCACCGTATACCAAGACATCTTAACAATAACTTACAATCAACTCGCAAATTAACTAAGACAGATGCCAGTAAAGAATGGTATGATACGTGCTCTGATTGCCACAACTTTAGGTCCAGGAACGAATGGTTTGAGGAAAAGCAGTGTTATACTGAGCAGTCTTCGAGGGTAAAAACTGTTCAGTATTCCACCGGTACGCCGTGGACGGAGATGAAAAATGTAGCCAAGCTTGAAACAGAGAGGATGACAAGGGTTCTGTTTACATATTTAATTTGGTTTCAATATATTGTAAAAATGAATTCAAATTTACTCGGATGACATTCGTTGTGTAGTGTTATTACAGTTATTTTAGTTAAAAAAAAAATTATTGAGCTGATATTAATGAAAATTGTATTGGACAAATCTGAAAATTAAGCTTCCTATTAAAAAAAATTACTTGCTAAAAACACGAACATATAAAACAAATACATGTAACAAACAAAAGTTAACGAAAGTAAAAACTTAGTATTGTAGTAAAAATCTGCTTGATTCTTTCCTTACTTACTTTATCAAATCAAAATTGTATATAGAAGCCTTTATGTTACTTTACTAATCATAAAACTATGAAAAGAATGGGAATAGAAAATTATATATTCAACCACCACTTTGCAGAACTTAATATAAAAAAATATATTTATGAGAACAGATAATTATAACATTATAAAACATACTATTTTTTGAGAGTAGTGGTGAAAATACCAACAGATCAGTTTTAGCTTTGAAATTAATTTGCTATAAACTTTACAACATTTTCAGAGATTACAGTCACATGAGTCCTAACACTTGTATGCCTCAGGTTGATAGACGCAGAGCAGTGCAATGAAGGACTTTGTTATAGGCGATGGTAACCACTTAACATCAGGTAGGCTATATGTTTGTTCCATCAGTAATTATATTAAAAAAGGAGCGAAAACAAAAACAAAATGCATTTTTACTATGCTTTAGGCTCTAATTTGCTTTTGTGTACGATACCGCTATAAAGTATCTACTGGGGGGTGTAATACGACTTACAAAAACTTCAAGGGTCCAATTGCCTACCCTAAGATTCGTTTTCGCGCTCACACGCACTCACTTCAATAGAAAAAGTTGTTTACTTATGATATGTACTTTAACCCACCGAAGTTTAGGATAGTGGCCTTTTTACACCTTGTACAAAGACTTATCTATTACTAGCGAAACGTAACTTCGTCCGAGTGAAGTAATTTTACGAATATACCCTGAAAATTTACCAACCATAGCCTAAGCGAATGTGATTTGTTTTGCCGTTTTTAATATAGATAATGTCACGGAACCCTTCGTGCGGGAGTCCTACTCGCACTTGGGCGGTTTTTATTTTTTTACTTATTTTTTACCTACCTATTGATCTCATTTAGGTTGTATGTGTGTCAAATAAACGTATACTCTATTCATTCTATTCTATTCAGAATTACGATTTTTGCCTTACAGAACCCTGAAAACTGAACTTTCAATATAATTGGGCAGAACGGCACCTTTTCAATTGGCGGAGTGAAGTCCCATGATTTCATAACGGACGGAGTCCTGAGCACTGGTTTCTAATATCATATAAACGAGCATCTGTTAGTAGCATCCTTTGCGCCCGGTAACGCTGTCGGAAATCGCTAGGCGATTATACCAGCATTTTAGTCCGTTCGAAAAAAAAAAAAAAAAAAAAAAGCATCCTTTGCACGACCAATGTCATAAATACATAATGTCCAACATGGATTAATGTCTAACACGATTGTCCAATACGAATTTTGGTAAACACCAATTTTGTCCAATACGAATTTTGTCTAACACGAATTTTGTCTATCACCAATTTTGTCCAATATGAAAGGTGTCCAACTTAAACTACGAATGGTAGTCTGTCAGACAATCTCTCATCTGATTGGCTGTTGAAAATTGCAACTTTGAACAGTAATAAATAACAGAAAGAGTATGAAGTCAGTGTATAAAAGCTTTATTCAAACATAATTTATTTATCCAAGAGTTTAAAAAACATTATTTGAATCAGTTAATTCAGTTGTTTTTTAAACTACGATGCACTGCTCTGCATCCAGTCACCTGAGACTCACAAGTGTTAAGCCTCATGTACCTGTAAATTGACTTATTATGACTGTTATCAACGTGCCCTACAATGCTCGGCTCTGCGTCCATCAACCTGAGTCACATATGCCTGTAATTTCACCGGCACCCACACTTTTCAAACCGGAACACGCTGCGCTGCTTGGCGGCAGAAATGGGCATGGTGGTAGTACTTCCCTGGACGAGCCCTTCACTAAGAGCTCTACTACTATTACTAGAATACTAGAAACTAGTGCTAGTGCTAAGATTGCTCTAGACGGCTAGTTTGCAGTTTAGAAGCCATAATAAAGTTTTTAATGTCTTGTTTGCAAAGTTCACTGGGAGTTTATAATGTCTATTTGCAATTTTTTTCCCTGTTAGTGCAATCAGGGAAAGCTTGTCCTGATTTTCCTCCTCTAGGAATATATTTACTAGTTTTATTTACAGACGGTTCAAATACTATATTATACTAGCGGCCGCTCACAGGTTTGCCCACGTGGCAGTTTTTTCCCGTTCCCGTTATTTTTTCGAAATAAAAAGTAGTCTTTATGTTAATCCAGATTACAATCTATATTTATTCCAAATTTCATCCAAATCGGTCCACTGGTTAGAGCGTGAAAGAGTAACAAACATCCATCCATCCATCCATCCATACTATATCACATCCATCCATTATAGATTTCAGTTTTCAGTTGCAGTTGATGCAATCAACATAACGACTTTCTCACTATTTCATAAAATAGTATTTTTTCATACATAAGTTAAATAAATCTGCGCCAAACTTTTAAACTGCACAATAAACAACCAAAACTCAACCTTATTCCAAAGTACTACGGTTCTACTGATGCTTTGAAGCTGTTAACTATTCTCAAGCACACTTGGAAATCAACCTTATTAACAGTCACTAAGGTTCTATTGGTTTAGTAGGATTGTGTTTATGTAGTGTTGACGGTATTTTTTTGTTTAATTTAGAGTAAAGTTGGGAACAGTCGGTAGTGTTTCAAGTGAAAGTTTGTTTGAGAGTTGGTTTTTGTTCAAATTGTTCTTGATGCAGTAGAAAAATGACTGGAATGCACAAGTGTTTTTATATGAAATCGAAACAAAAAAAGTGGTCAAAGTCAAAAAGTGGCGCAGTGGGCGAATGTTCGCCTGCGACGCAGAAAGTTGCGCGTTCGATTCCCGCCTTGAAATAAATGTTTGTACGATCTCCAAATAGTATAAATATTTATTCTGGGTGTTCTGGGTAGTTTCTATGTATAATAAAAAATTTCTATGTATGTATTGTATTAAGTATATATCAGTCATCTAGAACCCAGGCTGCTTGCCAGTGCTCTTAAACGGTGAAGGAAAACATCGTGAGGAAACCAGTTAGTATCCTAGCAGCGACAATGGGCTCGCTGCCTGTCACGTACCTACAAAATGTGGGTATGTACCAAATGTAATGTTTGAACATACCTCTGACTACCCGCTTAAACCTCCTAAAATCTTGAGTAGGTACTTGGTACTAAAAGATCTGTAGGGGTATCTACCGAGCATGAGGATTAAAGTCGTGATATTTCTTTTCTACGGTAATGTAAAAATTTTCCGCGAAAAATAAACGAAAATTATGAACAAAGGTTAACTTTTCTAACTCCAGTTCGTCACACCCTTGTCACCTGAAAAGGCGTACTAATTGTAAATGTCAGCTGACAATTAGTAGCCCTATTGTACCCCGTACAAAGGGCTCGGAGGAAGGGTGCCCCTTTGTCAAAAACTTGATTTCGCTATTGATTTGATTTTCGTTTGCATCCTGTACATCTCTGGTACCCAAATATTTATTTCTATTGTTCACTTGCCCAAAGATTGAATACAAATAGTAGTAGTAGGTTTTTAGTTCAGGGTTCATCCGGGGAAGTACTATCACTATGCTTATTTCTGCCGCCATGCTTGGTGTGTTGGTGTTTTCCGGTTTGAAAGTTGTGGGTGCCATAGTAAATCATTTGAAATTAATTTCAAAAAAGGTATACTGCTTTCATACCTACCACGCTGAGTATGGCTGATTCAAAATTGTTTCGCCAAAATAAAAGCACGATTTTTGTTTTGCAAATTTGCAATAAATTACTTTGTTTTGATTTCATTCTATGCGCTAAGCACTAACACACTGAAAGTTTCTACGACCGGTGACTTCAGCTGTGCGTTGTTTATATGTCAGTCATTCAGTCAGTCAGTCAAAATAAAGATTCGTATCGTTCATAGATTACTGTTATATACTATAGTTCATTTTATAATTAGACTGTTTTGGTCCAAACGGTACGAACTTTTAACCAAAATAAAACCAACAAAAAAGATATTTCACATTTCCCTCAGAATATAACATAAAATAACAAACAGATTTATACCCAACAGGTTGGTTAGCTAACTGTCGAACTCTATACTAATAAATACCCCTGGCCGCGGCTATATTTCAGTACACAGTTTTCCACTTCGATTGCCAGCAGGGACAGAAGAATGACGTAGCGTAGATGAAACAGCTGGGTTTTTCAAGTTACCTACATTACATGTATTCAGTATTCAGTATTCAGTATGTTTATTGCCTCATTATGTAAGTAGGTTTAACATTGTCAGATCTTAGGACTAGAGAGAATTTTTCGTACCAATACACATAATTATACCCAGTAAGGGTGTTGCAACAGAGTAATATAATAATCATTTAAAGTCATTATTTATAAAATCATCAATAAAGTAAATATTTACAACTTAACTCCAGAGGCGCAATCCACGTATTTTTTGGAGTTGAGACGAGATTAAAACTAGAGTTTAATAAATTAATGTAATGTCAAAAATGGGCGTGTCTGAATTGTCAGTTTCGGAGAATACCGTTTGGAGATTGACACAATTGAGGCTTAAGATACTTATTGGGCCTTTGAATACTTCAGGTTGGCAGCAGTACATCGTAGAGCACGTTCATAGCGAACGTGACCTGCAAAGCAATGCTCTGTTATAGAACATGGTAACCACTTAACATCAGGTTGGTCATCTACTTGTTCTATTAGCAAGTCATATAAAAACACATTTGATAAAGTTAGTTATAGTAAAAAAATTGACAAACACACTATCGAGCTTACTGATACGTGTGTCGTATATAGTGTATGTATATGTGTTTGCCTAATTATCTGTACCGTGAGCTCAGTCTGAATAGGCCTGAACAAACCCGAACGATGTATACGAAGGCATTTTCTTTCAAGCCCGGAATCTAATACTTTGTACAAAAATAAAAAAAAACAATGCTATCTATCAAACACGATAGCAACGGCATCTTTGGCGTCGTTTTTGTCAGTTTGCAATCGTGCTTCAAGAAGACAGACAAGATTAGCAAGAAGAATGAGAATATTTTATTTATAACTCAAACAACGAAAAAAAGCAAGTATTAAAATAGAAGACAAACTTTGAGTCAAAAACGGTTTTTATTTCGGCATGAGCTAGTTGTAAACACGTTACAACCAACGCTGGTCTTCCGACAAAGCCGTTTGGTAACGTCACGGAAGTAGCATTAGACACAAAACTATAACAAGAAACATAATCTATGTTACAAATATATGATATGATACATTAAAAGAATAAAATGTTAACAGGCCAACCAGGCCTTCATGGAAATCGTGAGGAAACAAATCCATGTAACACAGCATGGGATGTTTAGTTATGTAAGTAAAATAAAAGTAAGAAGGGAGGCTGAATAATTCGTGAACCTGCTGTTTACCTTTCAGCTTTCTGTGCCAATATGCTATATACGTCCGTCCTCTACAGCAAGTTAACCGGACATAATGTACGGATCAATAAATGGAGGGTAAGCTTAATTTTGATAGCCAACTGTTCTTGGATTCTGATGAGCTTGCTATATTGGATGGAATAATACATGAGTCACAACACAGAAGTATATAGTATATTAGTAGTAGTAGAGCTCTTAGTGAAGGGCTCGTCCGGGGAAGTACTACCACCATGCCTATTTCTGCCACTAAGCAGCTTGCTGTGTTCCGGTTTGAAAGGTGTGGTTGATGGACGCAGAGTAGTGTACTGTAGGTTACATTCCTAACGAACGTGACTTACAAGGCAATACTTTGTTATAGGAGATGGTAACCACTTAACATTAGGTGGGCCATATGCTTGTTCCATCAGCACATTGTATGTAAAAAAACAGAAGTAGTAGACTTCATGAAGGGCTCGTTTAGGGAAGTACAATCACCATGCCTTTTTATGCCGCCAAGCAGCGCAGTGTTCCGGTTTGGGTGTGGGTTGGTAAAATTACAGGTACATGAGGCTAAGATTTATTTGACTTAGGTTGATGAACGCAGAGCTGAGCACCATGGGCACTTGACCTATAGCAATGCTTTGATATAGGTAATGGTAGGTTTTTTTTATCATCAGGTGGGGCATTTCCTTCAGCAAGTCTTTTTTATACGATTGCTGATGGAACAAGCAGATGGCCCACGTGATGCTAAGTGGTTACCATCACCTATAACAAAGCATTGCTTAGTAGGGAACGTGCTAAAATGCACTGTTTTGCGCCCATCAATGCGGCATGCAGGTGAAGCCTCACGTGCCTGTAATTTCATCCACATCCACACCCTTTAGACCGGAACACGCTGTGCTGCTTGGCGACAGAAATAAGAATCTTGGTAATACTTCCCCCGAATGAAACCTTTCACTGAGAGCTCTACTACTACTAAAGTTGTATAAAAACACAAAAGAACAGTTTTTGACATCGTGTTTGAGGTGTTAAAATGGCATATTTCATTCCAAAACAATTTCCATTGGAAATGTACGTACCATTTGATTCAAAGCACCTTTAGTTGGTACAATATGATAGGTCACCGTATTGAGGTGCATTGGATCCGATGAACCACAGGTGCTCCAGGAGAATATGACGAGATGTATTTGCAGATAGTAAGAGTACTCTGTAGTATGTTGTAAAACACACTGCACTATATAACGCAGAGATACGCTGAGTCTGTGTCTGCGTGAAAATACAGACAGAGAGGGATGTTTGATGATATGTTGAAACTATGTTGATTGAGCTATCTAAAGACCGTTGCAAACGATCTAAAAGTAACTAAACTGATCTAGATCAGTGCCAATCGGAAGAGTTTCTAAAACACTGGCTGCATTGCCATTCAGCAATGCTAATTAGCTGAGCCAGATATTGACCAGTGGACGAAGTGCCGCGCTTTTTGCTAATCAAAATAATTTTCAATTAGAACATCCAGGACTTCAAATCGGGGTCATTCGTTTTGACAGTAATGATAATGATAATAATGATCAAGCTAAGCAGAGCTTGTATTATGGGTACTAGATGACTGATATACTTAATACAATACATTACATACTGGTTACGCCAACTTCGCGTTTGCGTAAACTTCATATAAATAAATATTTTTTACGTTGTATGGTTAAAAATACCTATAGGTATCCTAAGGGTTGGTTTACATCCCTGGTGATTGATGCAATCTTACTGGGGGTTTTGCCGCCGTGCAAGTACCTATTCTTGCGGCCGATACGTATGAAGTTGCCACGATCGGCTGCGCTCGCACCTGCATTCACGCGAATGCGGGAGTAAAAAAAAAGTCTGTCTCCGACCCGCAGCGTATCATTTGCTTTATTATTCTCGTAATTTAATCGATTGCTGAACGATACGCATCACATACATATATATTTTTTATGTTTAATAAAAAATACCCAGAACACCTGAAATAAATATTTGCAGATCGTACAAACATCTATCCCAAGGCGGTAATCGAACCCGCAACCTCCTGCGTCGCAGGTGGACGTTCGCCCACCGCGCCACATCGGTCGTCAATCGACGTTACAGTAGCGTATCACTACGGTAGGTGGTCCCGTGTGTTCATTTCTTTTGTCTCTATCGCGTGCATTTCGATGCTTTTGTATAGAGAGACGGCGATGTTATTTGCACTTTGCTGGAGATATATTTGCTGCATTTGAAGCTATCTGCAGTAAAGTGGGTCATATATTATCTCTCTTAAGCATGTACGTGGTACGCTTAGGATACTTTAAATCCAGTGTCCGTGTTTATATTATTTTTAAAATATCAAATATATTTTTTTACGTATTTATTAATATAATTAGGTAGTATTTTTTCCATTAAAATTGAGTAGAACACTCAATGGGTAATACTACCCCCTCATGCTTCTAGCAGAGGGTAACTAATGCGAACGGCAAGTCGTTAAACGTGTAGTCATTGATACTACAGCTATCATAATGCACTGGGCTCGTGGTTTACGTATCTAAAACTTGTTCAAATACCTATACCTATTGCATCATTAAATCTTAACTTTCTTGTTACTTATTTAAAGAAAGAAAGAAAATTTGTGCTCGCACCTCTCTCTCTTGCCCCTACAGTAATATACGAAACGTAACTCTCTCTTTTTATCTTACATTTCCCTCTCAATTTTCGTTCGCCTTGCCTGATCACACTTTTCGTAACGCTCTCGTCACGCATTCACCAGTTTACTGCCCAAGTCAAGCGTGCGTAAAGAAGTTTTATTTCAAAAATCTGTCGCGAGAAATAAAATCAGGAGGCATTGTATCAATAAGTGCACAAGTTTTATCTTTCCTCTAGTGCCTTTCAACTGTCAAGATCACGTAAATTAGACACGTATCACCTTTCTACGTAACTGTTTTATCGGAGTTATATTCTTTTTGACAAGGCGCGTTCTGGCGTCCTGAGAATTGGAATAATTTATCTATGAGATTTCCCTGGAGCCGCGCAGTGAGACAAACGGAATAAAAGTCGCCATTTTGCGAGTAAAATAGGGTCTTTAAAAAACCGGCAGCCACTTTATGACATTCAAAAAATGGAAATATTTATAGTATTTTTATGTAATTACAGGCGCATGAGGCTTAACACCCAGGTTGATGGACGCAGAGCAGTGTATTGTAGGGCACGTTCCTAACTGACGTAACCTACAAGGCGATGTTTTGTTATAGCGATGGTAACCACTTAACATCAGGTTGGCCGTATGCTTGTTCCATCAGCAAATGGTATAAAAAAAAAAATTGTTGACACTCATTGCGAGACTTGGTGATAACTGGTGGAGTAGAACTACAGAACGATGATCAAAAAGGGACTGCAGATTCGTGACTCGTCCTGCAGATGGGTGGACAAAATTGCCAATGTCGCCAGTCGTAAATAGGCCAGACTTGCACAGAATCTAAGTCAATGGCACAAACTAAGGGAGTAACTAAACCTAATATACCGATTACCTTTGCTTACAAACATGACTTGTTGCTGGAATAAGCAGATGACCCACCTGATGTTAGTGGTTACCATCACCTACAACAAAGCATTGCCTCGCAGGTCACGCTCATTATAAACGTGCCCTTACGATGCACTACTCTGCGTCCTGAGGTATACAGGTGTTAAGCCTCGTGTGCCTCTAATTTTACCGGCACCCAAACCGGAACACAGTAAGCTGCTTGGCGGCAGAAATAGAGCATGGTGGTAGTATTTCCCCGGAAAAGCCCTTCACTAAGAGCTCCTACTTATATATTTGAATATTTGATATCTTTTCTCGTATTTTTTTGAGCTGAGGCGAGATTTAATTTAATTGAGTAAAATTGGGCCTGTCTGAAATGTATTTTCAAAGAATACTTTGTGACGACAATTAGGCCTTAGATGACGGTTGCCGCTTCTTTGAAATGCCAGCTAAATGTTAAGTAGGTTTATAGTGCGCAGATTAGGACGTGTTTATTGTTACTTCGACATAATTGGACTCGTTCAGTATAAAAACTCTTGAATTGGAGATAAATCTTGAGGAAAAAGCCAGCAGATTTACTGTAGATTAGTTTCAACACTGGCCTCGATCATCAAAATAACAAATGTTTTTTGTTTTTTTTTATGTGACTTGTTGATGGAACTAGTAGATGGCCTACCTGATGTTAAGTGGTTACCATTACCTATAACAAAGCATTGCCTCGCAGGTGACGCTCGTTATAAACGTGCCCTTACGATGCACTAATCTGCGTCCATCAACCAATGGCATACTGTATGCCTGTAACAGGTGTTAAGCCTCATAAGGTTTTAATTTTATAATAAATACTCTAGGAACCGAGTATTATTCAAACTATAAGGAAAATAATTATTTTTGGTTTGAACTATACTGCGATGCTAACAGAGTAGGCAGCTGTATAACTTTGGGTAGGTAAATGGAGCCTTCACTAAAATCGGGTTAAAAAAGGTATTGAACCGAAAAACGTTCAAAGGCCGAATGTGAGTCTAACCCTTAGTTGCTTACCTCTTATTACCATCCTTATACCAACTGCAAAAAGTTCAGAATAGCGTACCCTGATTAGGTGAAGCCAAATTGATTTTGCTAAAGATGTTATGTGACCTTTCTTTGAATTTGATATGTACGTGACCTCTGAAATCTCTTTGAAAACTACTGTATGAAAAAATTCAAGGAATGTACATATTTACTGAAGGTATTCTATAGATTACAAATACTCACACATACCTACTAAAATCAATCAACTGTATATAGATACAGTCAGCTTGACTAGAATGTATCTATCTATCTATCTATCTATTTAGCCCGTGTGCACCCACTGCTGGGTGTAGGCCTCCTCTTTTAAACGCCATTCTATCCGGTCCTGTGCCAGTCTTCAATTAAGCAAACTTTGTCCTGTTTTCCCCCCTCCACTCCCGTTTTCTGGATTTTTTTTGTAACATCTTATGAAAAATAAAGTCCTTATTGTATCTCTCGAATTTGATTAAAATCTGTTGATAAATAACGCTACAGCAAACTTCCCCCCTTTTCCCCCTTTTTTTACATCCAATCAAAAATCGCAATCAACAAAAAAATTCCTTTAGCTCAAGGAACATGTGTGCCAATTTTTGTCAAAATCGGTGGAAAACTGCGACCTGTAGGCGAGAACAGACAACCGTACAAAAGCATTTTTGCCCTATCTGGAAACTGGACACTTCGCTCGCTTCGCTCGCTCGGTCAAGCTCGCTCGGTCAATTATATATATTCGCATACCTATAGAATGTATACAATTTGAAATTTTAAAATGGTCAATCAGCAATCACTCAGGAAATGAAACCATTTTTTATTTATAAAACTCGCAAAACACGTGTGAATTCGTCCGCGTGATGTTATTTTTATACAAAATTCAGCCCCTGTTGTACCTATCGGTTTAGGGGTTGAATTTCGGTTATTCATTTCTTATTACACCATTACGTACCAAGACAAAAATACCCTGCAAATTTCAAGCCTAAGCTACTGTTCAACTTAGGCTGTGCGTTGTCTATTATATTATGTCAGTCAGTTAGTCAGAACAAAAGTTCTTATAATTGATATTATTGTATACTACTATTCCGCCACTTCTATTCCTGTAGGTAAGCGCTTGGCGAGAAAACATGACTCAAGTTGCACAGCGGATACGAGTGACAGTGTCCAAAATGTGTTAATCGTCCATATTATAGCAAGAATAGATTGGAGAATGCTTTGTAGAGAAGCGAAACACGTGTTGATATCTTACTAGCTTGGAATATTATGTTTTAATCATCACTTTATTGCACAATTATTAAAAAACAAGTGTAGGTACAAAATGCGGGCTTAATGCTATGAGCGTGCTATGCTATCTGCTTGTATCATAAGCAATTAGTAAAATAATAATAATAATAATGCTGGACAATCCACACAGCATCATCTAGCCCCAAGCTAAGCAGAGCTTGTGTTATGGGTACTAGACTTTACAATACATTTCATACATAGATATTTATTTTTATTATACATATAAAATACCCAGAACACCCAGGATAAATATTTGCAGATCGTACAAACGTTTATCACAAGGCGGGAATCGAACCCGCAACCTCCTGCGTCGCAGGCGGACGTTCGCCCGCCGCGCCGCATTGGTCGTCGACAAAAAACGACAGAAGTTTTCTTACAACTCTGTTATCCGACAGTTACAATAGAATTGTTACATATTTAATTTGGTTGACACGATTTGTGTATGAGTATGACATACAAATTGAGTCGAGAAACTAATTTGGGAGTTAGTCCGAAATATGGGAAGGCATGGACTTCCTCGTTAAAAGTTGGGAACATAGATGTAGATGTACTGGAAATGCGAAGAAAAATATTAGTCAAACGCAAAGTCAAAAAGCATTAAGCTCTGCTTAGCTTGGGGCTAAATGATGCTGTGTGGACTGTCCAGCATTATTATTATTATTATTACTACTAGGTATTTACAAAAAAAAAGTATATAAGTATTCTATCAGTCATCTGGTTCCCATAGTACAAGCTATGCTTAGTTTGGGGCTAGATGATGTTGTGTAAAAATGTCCACAAATATTTATTTATTTTATTTATTTATTATTTAGTGTGGTCTAGTAAGACAGCCGTGCACATTCGCCCGCCGCGCCACATCGGTCGTCATTTCAATTATGTTGTAACGATACGTTACGTATATTCTTAGTTAGAGTTTTTTTATTCCCTCAGAATAATCAACAGACGGTCAAACTGCTCTTATATTTTTATATATAGTGAAACGCGATGCGCTCGGGCATTGTCCGGACCGGTTTTCGGCCGACGCGGCGACTGGCGGAGCTCACTCGCTCTGGAGCCGACGCTCAGTCGACAGCACAGCCTCAAGGCGTATTCACGTTTGTTGTCGCACTACTACCGTTACACTTAATTTCTTAAATTCTGTGTTCCCACCTCTGGGTAAGTTGTGCATTATAAATTTAAGTATAGATTGTGTGCTTAGTTTTCTTTTATTTCATACTGTAGCTCATTTTAACTTCATTTCTCATTTTAATTTCATGTTCACTTTTAAAATAGCATAACGAACTTTGTCATAGCACAAGCTTTGCTTAGCTTTGGGTAGATAATGCTGTGTAGATTGTTTAGCATTATTATGTCTTACTAGTTTTGTTCTTATCATCTGTAATGCCACCTTGATTTTCTTGCTCCTTGGGGTAACTAATCTGTTGTCGGGGTATCGTATGATCCCTTAGCTTCCTTCTGAAGCCCCTTCGTAGCGTGATTATGATGCCG
The DNA here is from genome assembly GCA_947095575.1 of Electrophaes corylata. Lineage (NCBI taxonomy): Eukaryota > Metazoa > Arthropoda > Insecta > Lepidoptera > Geometridae > Electrophaes > Electrophaes corylata. The sequence goes on along the minus strand of OX352716.1, from coordinate 2,062,879 downwards.
GAGTGTTTGCGTTTCCAGGAACACCCTACGGGTTGAACTCGGCCCGTTCACCTTGACAACCGTTGGCGTCGCACGCTTAGTAAACCGCGTCGACATTTTCCCGGTTTCCTGGAACCCCAGGACGCTGAATTTGGGAGCGGAGCGCAGCACGTAGCCGGCCATCCCTGCGGAGGCGTTGGACGAGGAAGCTGAAGGAGAGTGCGGTATTTCCGGACCGATCCGGCGTGGAATGTGACCTAGGCGTACCTACCTGACCCACGGCCCTATTCTTTTGAATAAATTTGTGCAATTTTATTTGGCCTACTTACTTACTCCCTTATCTTGCCACCCTATGTGACAATGTGCCCAATGCCAGTACTCTTAAACAGTGAAGAAAAACATCGTGAGGAAACTAGTTAGTATTCTAGCACCGGCGATGGGCTTGCAACCCGTCACAAATGGAATACTTACTTCCAATTACCAATACCTGGTAAGACCTAGACGCACCTCTGACTACCCCCTTAGATATTCTCGAAGAATCTCGGTACTAAAAGATCTGAGGGGATATCTACCATACCTGTGGGTTTAAGTTGTGAAGTAATTTCTTTAATTACTTAATATTTTATTTTATTATTAATAATTTATTTTGGTTAATTTTAATATTTTATTTTGGTTGACATTTTTACACAACATCAGCTAGCCCCAGACTAAGCATAGCTATGGAAACCAGATGACTTATAGCATACTTAAATGTTTTTCTGTTTTGTAAATATATACTTACATGCAATACAACATCCAGACAGAGAACAAATATCACACAAATGTTTGGTTTCAGTGGGGATCGAACCCACGACCTACAGCGCACTACTACTACTACTACTAACTAGAAGGTAGGAGGTATTAACTAACTGATCTGTGACGTCTGTCTGACTGAATGTGATATTCCATTATATAAAAGATTTTATGTCACTTCCAGTATCTTATACAATGCGTAAAAACTCGCGTAGGCGCCTTGTCATGGAACAGTATATGTTTTGTGACAGTCAGATAGATGAGGAAACGCTCCGCTTTGTACCTTACATACCACATACCAGTGGGATTTGTTGGTACGAGTAGATTCGCTTGGAATAGTTTACATTACTGGTGAACTGGAGCTTCATTATTTACATTATTATTGTAAAAGGATCATACACAGCGATAGAAACCAAGCTGTCTGTTGCCTGTTTTTCTAGGATTGGTTGCGTTGTCTATCAGTTAGTCAAAACATCAAGAACAAGGAATGGAACTCGTCTGTGGAAGTGCCGTCGTCTGTTTTTCCGATCACGTATAATTTGGATGTCTTCAAGAGAAGAGTGAATAGGTATCTTCTAGGTTAACGTGCTACACCGTCGACTGCGTCATCACTTAACATCAGGTGAGATTGCGATCAATCGTTAACCTATAGCATGAAAAAAAGTGACACAGCTTTCAGACAACAAACGCTACGTAAAAAATAAACAAACGCAACATGACATGAAAGAGACATTATGAAAACTTAAAAAAAAAACAGGTAGAGTAATTTATTCGTATCAAAACGTCAGAGGCATCTTTTCATGTATACCCAATGAAACTAAAACATCATTGTTTGTTAGTTTTTATGGTGCTTACCTGAAAGATTTTATATCATCCCAAACCGTATGAAACATTCCAAATCTTATTTTCATCGAGTCATTTGAATCCTTGGTAGCGAGTTGGTAATCGCATCCCCGTATCAAGGGGAAGGTCGTGGGTTCAAATCCCCCTCGAGGAAATAATTTTTGGGATGATATAAAATCTTTAAAACATCATGGTTTCTAGCCCTATTTACGAGAAGCTGATTGATTTACGAGCTGGATCTTCTAGGCAAGATATATCTGAGATATCTATACCACCAAACAATAGACTCCATCGTAAGAATAAAATGTCTTTAGTGAATATTAGCCTATTTAATTTAAAGAAGATCATAAAGTCTTACAACTTACCTAATAAAATGGCCAACCAATTCAATAATCTCAATATTTAATTTCAGGGTAGGGTTTCCCTCCAAGTCCCAATTGCTTTTCATTGCTACGGTGTATAGGTTCCCCGTATTTAGAGGCTTATATATACAAATAAATAAAATTGAAGTGTCTGTTTGTAATATTAAAATATCCGCTTTTTACTACATGCATATGAATGTATATGCAATACTTATACCAAAATAGCATTTTTTTAAATTTTTGTCTGTCTGTCAGTCTGTTTGTTCCGGGTAATCTCTGGAACTGCTGGACCGATTTCGACGGGACTTTCACTGGCAGATAGCTGATGTAACAAGGAGTAACTTAGGCTACTTTTTATCCTTAAGATCTCTATAAAAAATAACGGGAACGGGAAAAAACCGCCACGCGGGCGAAACTGCGAACGGCCGCTATTTTATGCCGTATTAACGCCATCTGTTGGTGACATCGAGTACTACTTCAGTTAAGATTTGTAAGTAAAAATGTTTACCGCCCAACGAAGTGGGCACGGGTCAGCTAGTTAGTAAATATTTTGAATGAGAGCGTGCGTATTATGTGTGATGTTTTCAGTGATAGTGTGAGGAACAATGTGATAAGAGAGAAATGTTGACGACCGATGTGGTGCGGCGGGCGAATGTCGGCCTGCGACGCAGGAGGTTGCGGGTTCGATTCCTACCATGGGATAAATTGCCACTGCCATTTCAACTTACTAAATTTATGAGCTATTACCATAAGAATTTAATAGTGTATAAGTAGGTACTGACGCAAATTATGACAATTATAAGTACCTACTTACTAAATTAAAGCACACCTAGCACTAAATGCATTATTTTTTAACAAACCTGTCGAAAGGAACAATGTTCAAACTACTGCCATTTCTTAAACAGGTTACAATTTAAGTAATTAAGCTCCTGTATAATACTTTTAATATTGAAACTAAAATAGTATACTATTCACGTAGGGTACAATATCCCTATGCGCTATGCAGTACGCCATCCCGTATCCTATTTCCATAAAAAGCTCATTGAATTAATCTCCTCACTAATTAGTTCTTGTGTTCCTTTGAAGTTCCTTTGCAAGTATGAAATACAGAAAACTTGAACATAGCACAGATAGATGTAGGTTTTGGGTTAGTAAGTGAACTGCAATATCAGTCCATTGGACCTATATCCTACTTTCCTCTTCACCCTAAATAAGTCCAAGAACAAGTCTATAAAATTACATACTCGTATCATAATACAAAATTTATTTACAAAGAAAATTATAGCTAATACAGGTATTTATAATTGGTATGTACAAAATACATATAAAACAGTTGAGCTATCTACAGACCGTTGAAAACGATCTAAAAGTAGCTCAACTGATCCAGATCTGTGCCAATAATATAAAATATAGTTTTTACAGAATTTAATAGAATTTGACGGTGTAGACCAAAGTAGAAAAACTCGTACTATAGGGACATTAGCATAGCATTCATTAGATAGTGTTTATTTTATAAAGACAAACTTATTACTTACCCAAACAGAGAATAAACATTTATGTATTATAAACGCTGTTTCCTTTCACTATGAGTTGAAGAAATAATGATTACCAGATGATTATGATAATGAGATGATTGCAACTGCAGTTGGGTGAACTAGTCCTGCTAAAGGAAGAGAACGCACCACCCATGCGTTGGAGATTGGGTCGCATCGTCTCACTATTCCCAGGGCAGGATGGAGTAGTAAGAGTAGCCGAGGTGAAGACCACTACTGGAACTTCTCGTCGTGGCGTTCAATATCTTTGCCCCTTGTTGGACCCCCTAGAAGACAGCACATTGGAAGCATCTTCCAAGGGCCCCGAGTATGTTCCGGCCAATGACGGGCAGCCTTCTGTCAATGTCAACTGACAGGTGTCAATTGGTGTGACGTACGGCTCGACACGCGCTTCTCCACGTCAGACAGAGATAGTAGATATAACCTAAAAATATGTTTTTATACCTGGCCACGGCTATTGTAATATTTTTAGAAAATTAAATTATAAAGTCAATCCGAGAACGTTTTTCTCAACAATCCATCCCGCAAGGAACAATGATAATGATGGAAAAACCAGTGTTACTCCAGACCTCGTTTTGTCAAAGAACCTTATCTTCCATTTTGTATAGTGGATGCAGAAGCACAATTTATTCGGAACAGAAATTAGTACGGACAGTGAACACTGGGGACATTCGCTAGCTACACTTTTGTAACTCTGTGACGTTATACAGAAAACAGGTTACCAGCGCCGATCTTCAGTCCTTACCCTAATGTGCTCCTCGTTGATGTTCGTGTCCTCACGCAAGGCCCTGTCTGAAAACCAGCGCAGCATTGCACACCATGTTCAATGCTGCATACAGCTGAGGCAGGGACCTATTTAACCCCAAGCAACACAAACCTTACTGCTAAGTAGGTTAACTAGGTAATCTGTAGTCAATGTGCTTTTTTTTTATTCTTTAGTTAGGTTAAGTAAACCTAGTGTACTACAGTGTACACGCCTATTCATGTTTGCAATTTGTGTGGTTTGGGAATAAATAAATATATTTTCTTTCTTTCTTTCTTTCTTAATGGTTTATCGATTTCAAGAGTAGACCTGTTGGACTCAGGGTTCTCTTTTATGATACTTCTGGTAGAACTAGCATATGGCCCACCTGATATTAAGTGGTAACCATCACCTATAACAAAGCATTACCTTGTAGGTCACGTTAGGTACGTGCCTTACAATGCACTACCCCGCGTCTACCAACCTGAGGCATACTGATGTTAAGCCTCATGTGCCTGTAATTTCACCGGCACCCACACCCTTTAAACCAGAACACAACAATGCGAGCATCACTGCTTTGCGATAGAAATAGGTACAGTGGTAGTACTCCCCCGGACGGGCCCTTTCACAAAGAGCTCTACTACTACTTTAATAGGAATTGTGTAAATTGACTCACTTTCGATAGCTTCTTTTAAACCAGGCAAAAACTGGTAACCAGCTTTCATTGCAACAGTGCCTTGTGTGCATTAAACCAAAATCTCTCATAGTGGAAGGCAGTTGGTCGTTACTAATTCTGATATTACAGAAACTCTGCAACTGATGCGGTGGACACGATTGCTTTGTGGCTTGGAATTATGTCATGTTTTATTACTTGGAGTTTGAGTAACTGGTCAACCTGAGTTTAAACTAGTAAGACGAGTAGGCGTACGGGTAAGTACCACCCTTACTTGGCAAACATACCTCCCGTTCGTACCAAGCGTTTTTTTCCACCTTCATCATGCGAACCGCTGAGGAGTGGAATTCATTACCAGCGTCTGTTTTTCCTGAACACTATAATCTGAATCTCTTTAAGGCAAGAGTGAATAGGTGTCTTCTAGACCGTCCTGTTTCATCGTCGGCTTCATCGTCGCTTACCACCAGGTGAGATTGAAGCCAAAGAACAGTCTATGAATGATAAAAAAAAAGAACTAAACTACTTCACAAACTCTTTCTTTTACATCAATGGTATAAATAAAAAAGTTATCCAAAAGCCTGGTAGATATGTCTAACGACCAAAGGGTTGGTGCTTATCGTAAACAGAAAATTAGTTTAGCTATCCAGAGGTAACGTTGACAGCCTCTTGGGCACACTGACTGCGGTCAGTGATGTAAATCTTAATTTCTGCATAGACATAGACATACATTTATTTGCTACAAAAACACACATACACATACAAATTAGATCAAAAGTAGAAAAAAAAGTCAAAAAGAATGACATAAGCAGTAGGTGCCTGTGTGCTACAGCAGCCATTCATGGTTGACACCCCTTCCACCCGCACCAAGCGCTTTGCCTCAACTTTTATTATGCGTACAGCAAAGGATTGGAACTCGTTGCCGTCGTCTGTTTTTCCGATCACGTATAATTTGGATGTCTTCAAGAGAAGAGTGAATAGGTATCTTCTAGGTAAACGTGCTACACCGTAGACTGCGTCATCACTTAACATCAGGTGAGATTGCGGTCAAACGTTTACCTATAGAATGTAAAAAAAAAAAAAAAAAAAAAGCAGCAAAAGGGTCTCGACTCAGCGTATGCCTCACCACTATTTTTGTCTAGTGGTTAGGCGCTGGTATTCTGTCGAGACCAATAGATCAATAGGCTGCACTCGTAGAAACTTACAGTTAGTAAACAGATTAATTTTGTAACTAGCAAAACGCGCACGACTATCGCGTGCAGTTATTTTCATGCAACATTCAAACCCCACTGTACCCGTTTAGGGGACAGATTTTGAGAATTCCCTTAAAAATTTCATGTCTACAAGCAGAGGTTTCAACTGTGTAGACAACACAGTCAGTCAGGAGGAAAATTCTTATAATTAGTAGGTAATGTGCAAGTTGGTATGTTCAATATCATGTGGCGAATTTTGAGTGGAAGTTTTCTTTGCCATTTAACTGCTTTGTTTTTGTATTGGTTTGTTTTGAGGCGAAAATAAATATACTCTTCTTTATTTTATTTTATTTCAAATTACCTACGTTGTCTTGGATAGAAAGACTTGGGTATTCTTTATTGGTTTTTTATTATTAGAAGTGAATGTTACAGAGATGGTTTTAAAGGGTAGGCAGGTGCGCGAGCGCGTAAAATAGTTGGTGCGTCTGCTCGCGTCGATGGCGGTTAGGAACTGTCGCGGGCGGGCTGCGTGTGCGCGGGGGGTGAGGCAGCGCCTCTCACGTCGCTCCCCGCGCCCGTCTCCTCTGGTGACTGTTACGCGCACTTAGCGCGTTAACATATTCCGCGGCGTTGGAAGCTTGCTTCCAAGATAATATTGTATGAAGGTAAGTAGAAGGCTTCTTGAAGCAGAAAGTAGGTAGGTAAGTTGTTGATAAGTATTCTTGTAGGTTTTATTCATTAGGTTCATCAGGTTCAGGTATTGGTACAAGGTACATCCGGTTGACTGCCTTCCTCAGTGTTCCTCGGATAGTGTAGACGTCAGTAACTCGACATTCTTCATCTCGTCTTTCACATAGGTAGGTAGCTGACGCGTCATTCTCTAGTGAAGCGGCGGCAGGTTGTCCTCCTTCAGTAGAATAAGATTACCGTCTCAAAGTGGGTTTTTTCTTTTTCTATTTGGTTCGGTTTTGTAGCTACGCCATGAAGTCTCTCCACCATCTCTCCCAGGGTTGCTCCCGAAGCTGTTCGTTCGATGTGCTGGTATCGTGTGGGTCTCGCTGAATGGACAGGCTGCGAGGGTACAAACGGCAGCGGTCGGCCGATCTAAAAGTGCCCAGGAGTCAAGGGGCTGAAGAGAAGGGTCAGAGGAGAGTGGAGAAATAGGAAGGGAGTAAAGGACTGCTTCTATTTGTGTGAAAGCGTTGCTAACTTCTCCACAGTTTAGGCGGCATTGCCAGCTATACGTTTGACAATATGGTATGTATTTATCTGGGTTGACACCAGACTCCCGTATAGAGGGAGATTGACAAATTGGGTAACTAGTATGAATAAATGTAAAGTGGGAAAAATAGGTAAACAATAAATACCTATGTAAAATGTAAATTATAAATATGTAGGGAAAATATGAATTTAACTTATACGCTCATAAGCAGCGTGATCTGAGACCGATTGGCAGCTGGACTGTATAGGTAAGTATGTACATACTTCTGTCTAACTCATTATTTGATACTAGGTAAATTTCTTGTTGTCATCGTAAACATCACATAGGGCCTACCACGACGTGATACAAATCTGCAGGGCAAGATAAGAAGGCTTTCGTGGTAAGATCATTAACAATATTTAAATGTAAGGCAATAGTGGTAAGACAAACGAATACGCATAGATAGGCCTTTGTTATTCGGTTACCTCAAAAATTTTCAAAAGAAGTAATTTGTGGTCCAGCAAAGTCAGTTCCGCAAGAATTAAAAGGACAATATGGATTGATTCTCACATTAGGTAAGTCCCCCATTTAAAGGCATCATTACATTTAGGTTTACATTTATTTATTATAAAGGCCCCTGCTTGGTAAGTTTTATTATAAGGGTGAAGGCCGACAGTTAAGTCATTTTAGCTTTTAATATAAAGAGTTTTTATATTTAAATTGATTATTTATTTTATTAATGAAATGAAAATATTATTTTATTATTTTTAACGTTTTAGTAAGTATTATAATTTTATTTCATTTTCAGATAGATTAGTAGGCGTGATGTGAAGTTGAGTAGGCCACATAGACTGACCTTCCTTCAGATACGAAGGTACCTTCCACCACAAAGAAAAAGGCCTGCAGATGCTGTGGGTCGATGCCCCTGGAAGCTAGGTCGGCAGGATTATTACAGACAACAACATTTTGTTAGGTTTTATTGTACGTGCATCTTTTGAGTGCATGTGTGAGTGCGTAGATTACATCACACACACATGCCGCGTGAAGCCTCGTTGAAACAATGCATCTCAATAAACTGGACTTCTTGGCTGTCATGACCAACTACGCAGTGAGGCATGACGTTAGGCGATGCGTTATGAAGAGTCTGCTCAGAATGCGCCAGCTTCATCATAGCAGAAAATTGACTGTCAGGTAAGCGACATGTATTTTTTATTAAATGACAATCACAAAGTAGATCATCTATTGAGTAGGTATTTAAGTCTGAGGGCAATACATCTACCTCCCAGTATTTTTTGGTAGAACTATGCATATCTTGAAGTGATACACTAGGTTCAATTTGCACAAAGTTGCATTGAATTTTATTATTTTTAATATTATAGGGTTCCCCGACGTTACCTGCTATTAACCACCCTAACAAGCTTTCTTGTAAAATAGGTTTATTTGGACCTAATCTTATTTTATTAGGACCAATAATGTCAAAGAAATGATCTGCACCTAGCAAAATATCTATTTCAGAAGGCTCATAGAACAAAGGATCAGCGAGAACAATGTTATCTGGTAAACGTAATCGCTGCATATCGACCTGAGAGTTAGGTATGATACTTGTTATTTTAGGTATAACTAAACAGCTGACATTCTCATTAAATGAACCGTTTCGTGATTTTAACATGATATCACATCTTTCAGATACTTTACACGCTACATTGTTTATACCAGACACATTAAATGCTTTTATTTTTTCAGATACTAATCCTATTTTTTGTTTCAGATTGGCGGTGATAAACGAAGACTGGCTCCCAGTATCCAACAACGCACGGGCAAGGTAAGTACTATTGGTTTGTTTATTTATTACTTCAACTTGCGCCGTACATAGCAAGACTTGACCTGAAGAAACAGCTGATAGACTAACCGGTCCGCTACAAGCAGAAGACTGACTAATATCCGTAGCTAGATTAGTAACCGTATTATTTTTATGTAATAATGTATTATGTTTTTCTCGACAGGTGCGGCACAAACCTTTCAACGTGCAATCTACACTGGTGTGACCACTCCGCAAACAATTGGCACATAAATTGTTTATTGATACTTCTGCAAGTCTATCATTTACGCTCATGGCTTTGAATTTGTCACATTGATGCACATAATGATTTATTTTATTACAAATAAGACATTCCTTCTTATGAGAACTTTCCGAAATAGAAAATGTTTTAATATTTGGTTTATTATTATTTTTATATGAACTATTACTATTAATTTTATTATGCTCATTATTTTTATTATTATTACCCTGACTAAAATTTACCGTTTCTAAAACGTTAGCCCGGTTTTCAATGAACTTTTTAAATTCTGTAAATGTAGGTAAGTGCGATAAGCGCCCTTTGTGATCCTCCCATTTGCTACTAGTCTTTGGATCTAACTTTGCCGAGACCAGAAAAATAACTAGCGGATCCCACCCAGTAGTAGGAACATCCAGGGTACTGAGCGCGTTTAGATTCTTATGAACTTGATCACTCAAATACCTCAAAGCCCGAAATGATTCCTTCTGAATAGGGTTGACGCTCACCAACGCGCTTAAATGGTTGTTTATTAGAATATTTTTATTATTGTACCTATCACATAAAGCCTTCCACGCAAATTCGTAGTTTCCCGCGGTAAACTCTATGGATCTGATAACGATGCCAGCACTTCTTTTTTTTTTTTTTTTTCGAACGGACTAAAATGCTGGTATAATCGCCTAGCGATTTCCGACAGCGTTACCGGGCTACTGGCGAGCGCAGAAGGCGCTACGCCATTACAAAATTGGTTTTGTTGGCAACGAGCACAAGGGCACCACTTAGGTACGGACCTCGGCTTGGGCTGTTGCCGGAGAAGGGAGCTACGGAGAGACTCTTCGCCCTGAAGGGGCGTTAACGGGGAGACGTCTTCGACCCCGCCGCCGGGGTCGGTGTGATTGTGGAGTGTTTCCTGTGTCCGGACTCGATGAAGCGACCTCCGCCGCATTCGCGGCGGTGATCGTGTCATCTGGGTCACCTAAAACGTGTCTAGGTCTACGGAGGGTACGTTTAACGGGCGGATCTACTGGATAATCGGGTAGCGAGTTAATTAAGGGATTCGGATGGTGGGGAGCCGAATCATAAAACCGCCTGGAGGCGCGTTTCATGAATTCGGCTATAGATTCGAGTTCAAGATCTCGATGAAGATCGATATTACGCATGTACCACGGGGCACCCGTGATAGTGCGCAAAAATCGATTTTGAACTACTTGGAGGGGTTTTAAATTGATCGAATGAGCGAACGCTACGGAGGCGTAAGTCATGATAGGTCGTATGCAAGTTTTGTAAAGCGTCAACTTATTTCTAAGAGACATTTTACTCTTCTTGCATACGAGTGGCTGAAGGCGCGAAAGAATAAATTTGGCGCGGTTACGTACAGTGCGTACGTGTTTGACAAAGGATAGACGACAATCAAGGGTTACGCCTAAGTATTTAGCTGACTTCACCCAGGGAATGGGTTCGTCAAAGAGAGTGACGGATCTGGAAGGATTACGGTTACCCTTTGAAAAGTACACGGCGGCACTTTTCGTCGGGTTAACCTCTATCCGCCATTTACGGAACCATGCACCTAGTGCATCGAGAGCCTTCTGCAGCCTTATACACACCCGATCGGCGTTCCGATCGGATGTGTACAGGGCTGTGTCATCGGCGAATAGGGCTATTTCCACCTGATGGGTGCGAGGGACGTCGCTGGTGTACAGCGTATATAGGAGGGGAGAGAGAATGGATCCTTGAGGGACACCAGCTCTGATAGGTCTAGGGTCCGAAAGGGTACCCTCTACGCGATAGCGAAAGCTTCGATTGAGTAAAAAGTCTCGTAAGATTAGCACGAGCCTGTCTGGCACTCCGAGTTTGGATAGCTTGTAAATCAAGCCATTGTGCCAGACCTTGTCGAAAGCTTTCGCCACATCGAGAAAGATTGCACCAGTATCTGCCGGCCAGGTATGGTGAAATCGAGAGAGCACGTGCTCCGTGATGCGGAGCACTTGCTGGGGACAAGAGTGTCTAGCTCTGAAGCCAAACTGCTCATCGGGTAGGATTTTGAGCTCGGTAACATGGGACCAGAGACGATTCAGAAGGAGTCGCTCGTAGATTTTCCCCAGGGAACTGAGGAGACTTATGGGGCGGTAGCTAGAAGGCTCTGTAGCCTTTTTGCCTGGTTTGGGGATGCCAATAACGGTGGCTTCCTTCCAAGAGTCGGGGAAAGTGCAAGTTGCCATAGCCGCATTGAAGATGCTGACTAGGAGGTAAATAAGGACGGTGGGGAAATTCTTAAGCACCCTGTTGCTGATGCCGTCAGCACCAGGGGCTTTTCTCGGATGGAGACCCTTGATAATCGTCTGTACCTCAGAGGCTTTAATCAGGGGAAGAGGAGGAGCGCTAGGGGGCTGAGAGACTAACCGTTCGACTTCACTGTCCACCGTAGCGAGGTGTTCAGGGTCAACGGGAGCGAGACTAGGGGAGCATTGCGATTCGAGGCTTTCTGCTAGGCAGTTGGCCTTTTCATCGTCTTCGAATGCGGGGGTCTGATTGGGTCGGGAAAGAGGGGGCATAACGGAGACGTTGTCGGCTTTCATGGATCGAGCAAGCGTCCAGTAAGCCAGATGGCTTGGCTCGATCCCGGAGAGCTTTGCGTCCCACCGTTCGTCCCTAAAGTCGCGGATTCGATTCTTAAGATTGCGTTCCACTACACGATGCCTATGCCGGTTAAGGTCGGAAGGCCAACGGCTATACCGACGGATCGCGGCATTCTTCTCCGTGATCAACCGTCTCACATCGTCTGGCAGGGCCCAGCGGTGGTCACCCGCCGCCGGTACCTGTTTCGACAATCCGCTAACAGCGGTAGTGACATGGTTGGTCAGGGAGTCGACGGCAACGGTAATGTCATCGGGGGATAAAATATCGTCAGGGATCCTATCCAAGCTGGGTGAATGTATAGACCCAAGAGCTTTCTCGAGTTTATGCCATTGCATCACAGTCTTAGTAGGAGGGGTCGAGACGGGAGGGGAGCCTATACGCATGAGGACAGGTCGATGGTCTGACGTCAGCTCATGTAGCGTTTCTATAGAATGCAACCGAAGAGTTATATTCTTAAGCAACGCCATGTCTAGGGTGTCGGGTCTATACCCAATAGCAGTGGGATAATGAGTGGGAGTCATCGGAGGGATGACATCGAAGTTAAGGGCATCGGCTGCGCTCTCAAGACGCCTGCCGTTCGGGGTAGTGACGTGGCAATTCCACATGATATTTTTACTGTTGAAGTCTCCAGCCAGAATGACGGAGCTTCCCAGACTAAAGAGTGAATTTAAATCGCTTTCGAGCATGGTCTTAGATGGGGGAAGATAGCAAGAGGCTATGATGATCGATGGATGACCGGTCATCGCTAGCCTGCAGACAGAGGCTTCTAAATTGGACAGGGGAGGGGTGTCTAATGGGATGCAATGCAGAGACCTTTTGAAATAGATCAGGGTGCCGCCTAATCTTTGGCCTATTCTGTCATTGCGGATGGATTGGTAGTTAGCCATTCGGGGGATTTTAATAGAGGGCTTTAGGAATGTTTCCTGTATTAACATGATATCGACTTGATGACGGGTCAAAAAGTCGTGAACTAAGTCGCGTTGATTTTTTAAACCGGCAGCGTTGAAAAACGCTACGGTGACGGAATGGGGTTTTAGTCTCTCCTTTTGTACTAACATATTGGTTTTTTATTTTGTACGCGGGAGGGGGAACGGAGGGACCTAAGAAGTTGGTCATTTAGAGCAATATAATTTGCGATTTGAATCGGATCTCGCATATTTTGCAGATTTCTTGTGAAATCATTGACTTGATCGGAGTAGTGGCCTTCTCCGTATCCGAAACCGGGTGGGTAGCTCGACCAGGAGGGTCGGAGGGCTACAGGCGGGGAGCCGTACGTAGGCATGAACGGCTGCTGGGGTCGGAGGAGGGGAACTGCCTGACGGGCAAAGTTGGAGGTAGGGAGGGGACGGCTCCACGCATTGTGGGACGGGACTGGCGCGGGTATTACAGTCACCTTAGGGGTGGACTTGGAGTACTGCGGGGTTTTGGGAGGCGCTACGCGCTCGGGCGTCCTCTGTGCCACCTTTTTGTTCACTCTGGGGGCCATGGGGCAGCCGCGATAGTTCGCGGTATGTCCCACAGCCTGACAGAGCACACAACTAGGCGGCTCAGGTGCGTCTCGAGAGCGGTTGCAGTCAGCGGTGCCATGGTCACCCAGGCACTTGACGCAGCGCGGTCGGGAAAAGCAGTTGCGCGCAGAGTGGCCATAAAGTTGGCATCTGTGGCATTGGGATGGGGTGCCGTTACGGTGAGGAGTCTCTACCGATAAGCCTGAGAGGCCGTTGACGGCTTTGAGGTTAAAGATGGCCTTGCCCTCTTTAGTTAGGTCGAGTACGACTAGTACCAGATCAAAGGTCTTCTTTGATCTGGCGCCGTACATGCGATGGACTTCCCTGACGGGGAAGCCCTGCAGGAGGAGGTCAGCTTTGATCACCTCCGTGGAGTGCTCCGCAGGGAGGCCGCGGATGACGACACGCAGAAGGCGTTCGTCTTCGAGCGCATAGGTGTGGAAACCTATGCGTTCGTTACGGAGGACAGAGGTGAGGCTGCGGTGAGCCGCTGCTGAGGGCAGCTGAATTTTAATCCCATCCCGGGTGCTACGGGCATGGGTGTAGGGGATGTTCATCGCCTTACAGGCAGATGATACGTGGTCCCATTTTTCCTTCTGACGAAGGAAAATGGGAGGAGGGGACTTTTCCTTCTTATCGGCAGGGACCGATTGAGAAGGTTGGGTCGGGGTAGGAGGGCGGAGGGCCTGAGCCTTAGCGGGAGGCACGGGAGCAGATTTGGCCAGAGGCCTCTTCCGCTTCGAGCCAACCACCGTAAAGCCGGCGGCTTCATCCTCTTCGGACGAGAACTGCGGTGAAGCCGCGAAAGAGGAAGCCTCCGTCTGAATAGAGCGGGGGCTAGGAGCCGCATCCATGGACTCGCAAGAGTTGTCGTGCGACAATCTCGAGCTCAGGATGGGCGAGCGGGTACGCATCGGCGAGCGAGAGCGAGTGCGCGCTGGTGAGCGCGAGCGGGAGCGAGAGCGCGATAAGGATCGAGCGCGGGGGAGGGGGCGGGGGCGGGGGCGAGGGCGAGGCGGTAGAGGTGAGGGGGAGCGGGGTGAGTCGGCCACTACAACGGCAGAGGTCGCCTGAAGGGCTTTCGCTGTGTTTACGCGGTTCGCGGGTGCCTGAGGGGCCTGAGGGGGGAGCGCGGGTGCTCTAGGAGCCGAGTTTTTACACGCGGATGCCTTAAGGGCCGAAGGGGTTTGACGCGTCGCGGTTGCCTTAGGGGCCGAAACTAATTTGGACGCGGGTGCCGTAAGGGCCGAGGAGGCGTCGCTAGATACGTCGGAGGCCTGAAGGGTCTCCGAACGTGTCTTTTGCAATTTTTTGGCCTGAAGGGCCGGGAGGGCGCGGGTCGCGGGAGGAGCTGCAGAAGGCAGCTCCTTTGCTAAGTCGGTCAGAAGCTGCGGGAACCGACGAATCACCGCCCGGATGAGCCTAAGGGCATCCTCCGGGCTGGCGAGGTCGCCGAGGACCAGCTGCTCCATCCTCCTGAGGGGAAACACTCAGGAGGTGTGTAAGTGAGTGACCTTCCCGCCGGGATAGACAGGAAGGGGTGAGGCCTCAGTGTCCTACCTAACTCGCGTGTCCTACTCGCCGCTTTTTTTCTTGCGAGTAGGGTGTGTCCTAATAGGTCTGGACAGTCGACTAGGAGATCCCCCAAGGCCGGTGGTTCCAGACCCGTCCGGATTAGGCGTTCCTCTGAAGGAGGAAAACCGACGCTCCGGGTCCACGCCCAACCAAGTTCGTATAACACCGCAAGGTATCCCTTGGTTGACCACTAAAAGGTGGATTTGACTTGTTATAGCCAAGAAACAAGGCGTCCTGAAAAGGACGTTGTGACGGAACTTGTTATAGTCAAGAAACCAAAGCGTCCTGAGAAGGACGTTGTTTCGGTACTTGCTATAGTCAGAAACCAAGCGTCCTGAAAAGGACGTTTTGCAAAGAAACAAGTGCAGGCGCACTGAAAAGTGCGGATAGGCAAGGCCTATCCCACGGAGCGACGCACAGGTAGCTACACTGTGCGCCGGTAGCACGATGCGGGGCGGGCAGCGGGCGCGGGGGCCGGCGGCGGGGCAGTCCGAGCGGGAGCTCGGAGCGGGCGAAGAGACGTGCGTGCTCGGCAAGCGAGCGGAGCGACTCCGCCAGCACTTCCTACTAAAGAATTTCTTAAATAGTGAAATTTATTGATAGGTGCGATTGAGTCGTTGTCATTTATAAGTGAGTCAAAAGTGTCTCGAAATTCCAACCATTTTATATAATTGCCATCAAAAGTGGGCAAATTAATTGTTGGCAGTTTTACAGAACTATTTGCAGCATGACAGCAACTTGATTTCACCGACCCATGATCAGAGTTTTTATTTTCGGCTGAAAATTCATCTAATATTTCTTGAGCTAAAGCTATTAGCGAATAAAATTCATTTTCACTAAGTTCCCGTTCTGAAATCTGCTCATCTACATTTTGTGATAGTTCTTCTATTTCTGTTTGCACACTGTCAAAACTAGACATCAATTCTTGAAACTGTGCTAAGCGCAAAGATAATTCTCTTATATTCAAACTTGTATGATCAGCAGATTTACTTACTTGGTATCTATTTATAAAGTTTTTAAATACTGTTATTCTACTTCTAATACCTCCGCGTTTACGGGATAAAGTTTTTAAATAATGAGTAGGGCTATTTTTATCGATTGTTTCTACATTTATAATAGGAATAGGGCTTTTTGAACGTACTTTAGAATCACTTTCAGCCATTTTGATTATCAAATTAAAAAATAGTTAACCTATGTAAAATTACTTTTAACTAAACAATGAGTTAGATAGGTTAAATAATAAGTGGTTCACTCTAACCGATACACAATCCAGCTGTCCCCAGCGCAAACCACAGCTGCCGACGAGCACGCCAGCAGCACGAGCAGCGCACGAAGAGCACGACTAGGCTGCGCGCTGGCTCACGGAACTCCGCCAAGAACAGCGGCTGCGGCAGCGGAGCACAACACAGCACGGCAAGGCACAAGGCTTCGACCCCAACGGGTGCTGGAATAGATCGGCAAAAAGGCGTTGAAAAAACCGTTACGTCAAAAGTGCAACGGGTAGACATACGTTTTTTTACATTAACGTTAACTTTTTAAATTTTTAGATTTATTTTAATTATTATGACTTTTCTTCTCAATAAAGTGAAATGGGATGAGATTAAAATGAATTTATTATTGATATACTATTTACACTGGCAAAATAAGGCAAGGATGGTACGCGTATAGCAAGATACCTCCTCAACCAGCTTCGAAGCAGCTAGGCAATGCACAGCAAATAGAAGTTGGAAAGGATAAGATTGGAAAGCAAAAGGAAGGCTTACTTTCGTTCTATGACCGGCCGACGCCTTGTTTTCTCGTTCACGGGTACTCCCAATGATCCGATAGCTGCGAACGCCGTCCGACTTCGTTTCCTTGTTCCAGGTTGTAGGTTGTATTGTTCACGGTCGCCAATATGTCTTGGATAGAAAGACTTGGGTATTCTTTATTGGTTTTTTATTATTAGAAGTGAATGTTACAGAGATGGTTTTAAAGGGTAGGCAGGTGCGCGAGCGCGTAAAATAGTTGGTGCGTCTGCTCGCGTCGATGGCGGTTAGGAACTGTCGCGGGCGGGCTGCGTGTGCGCGGGGGGTGAGGCAGCGCCTCTCACGTCGCTCCCCGCGCCCGTCTCCTCTGGTGACTGTTACGCGCACTTAGCGCGTTAACATACGTTAATGCCTCAGTCACCTATGTCCAACTATACTTAAGCCACGTTTTTCGAAGTAAGACGTGATTACTGAGTAAAAATGATTTTGATAATTTATTAATTTACAGTGTTTACTCGTCGATTTAACTTAATAATAATTTCGGTTATCGAGCAAACTTCGTAAAAATATTATATTGTCAGAGCTTTAGATCACGGAGACACGGTCGCTAAAGTAGGTACCTAATTAAAATATCCCTAAGAGTTTTTCGGCGAATGGGATCATTTCATTTATTGCGCACTTTCATATAAAGAGCAGGGTCGTTTTTTAGGGTTCCGTACCTAAAGGGTAAAATGGGCGCTGTCGGTCTGTCTGTCCGTCTGTCACCAGGCTATATCTCATTAACTGTGATAGTTAGAGAGTTGAAATTTTCACAGATGATGTATTTCTGTTGTCGCTACAAACATGAAATACTAAAAAACAGAATAAAATAAATATTTAAGGAGGCTTTCATACAACAAATGTGATTTAATTACCGTTTTTATTATAGATAATGGTGGTACGGAACCCCTTATGCACGATTCCGACTCCCACTTGGCCGGTTTTTTTGAGACTTTTGAGATATTACAAAATCTTTGATAGGATTTTGATTCTAAGAAATAGTGAGAATATTATGAACTTGTGAGACTTGGACACTTATGAGTTCGCTATATGACGGTCGATGTTCGTCGAAGCCGAGGCTTTAGACTAATGTCCTGCCCAGCTTTCTGCCGCAAAACGCTGCCATACGATATGTCAGCAGCTAACCGCAACATTTCTGCTGAAATTACGGGTATTAATGCTACAATTTCCCTTGGTCAGTGTTAGAAGTTAGAGTAATCGGCGATAATTTGTCGTTTTTGTTATAATTTTCAGGGAATTTCAGGTGATTAACACATTGTTGGGAGATACAATGGTTGACCCGTAGTTTATTGAAAGGAATATTTACCACGTTTTATTATTTAGTGGTTTTGTCGCCTCTATTCGCGTTGTACTTACCCGAATAATAGCCTTACTATAAAAATATGCCAAAAGATTATTATAAACATCAGTTTGAAGAAGTCCTGAGGAATAATCGTGTGCTCGATAGTTTGTTTACCTAATTAACTGTACTTTGAGCTCTGTCCGAAGAGGACCGAACAGGCGGAGTCACTCCCACCGCACTGGTGCATTCAGGTATATACAATACATTGCTTAAAAAACGGGCGGCAAAAGCTTCACAAAGTACTATATTTGAGGATGATTAGAACTACTCTTGGTTTTAACTAACATGCAGTTCAAGACCGAGTTCCACTCCAGATTCTAATTTGGCATTCAGCGATTGAAGCGCTGTTGAGGTAACGAGCGACGTGGCGTGTGTTGGACCAACTAGGCCGCTTCAAGCGCTTCAAGCATCACCAGACCATTAGCAACAGTGTACTTTATTGAGTTACATAAAATCTAGCAGAAATTAGTATGAAAATGAGATAGTACAATCAAATAACCCTTATCCTTAGAATAAATAGCAACATAACGTTAGTTTATAAATTCGGTGCAAGTGGCTCCAAACATCAAACAAGTTCTGAGGCCCTACTCTCAGAAACGATAAACAAAAAACGTCTTGTCGTTTTGTAATACACTGCGGGGCAATTCTGTATTCGTTCCACAGGTAAGAAGTTGCTGCCTGCATGCTGCGCAGTGTACATCAAAACGACAATACGAAACTTCGTTTATCGTTTTCAAGAGCTTTGGTTTTTGTTAATTGACACAGCAAGCAAAGCGTCTCAATTTCGAGATAGGACAAAAATGCTTAATAAGGACTTTATTCTACATAAGATGTTGCAAAAAAATTCCAAAAGACCGGAGTGGAGGGGGGAAAAAGGGACAAAGTTTGCTGAAGTGATTTTGTTTTTTTTCGCAAATGCATACCTACCTACACCAATTAAACTACGCAATCCTCTCCGCCTTTACGAGACGAACACATAGACACCAGATTTGACCTCCTAGGACCAAAGGAACACAGGTAATCGCTAAACCCTGTTTTGCTCAAAAGTCTACATATTTTTTATTTATTTAAGCCTTATAACTTATTAAACATTGGTTTTTCTAGTTGTTAATAATTTTTGAATAACATTAAATTTTTAATTTATTTCTATTACAAAAGTCAAAAGTCTACATAAGTATTTCAATTTTGGAAAAAGGAATATTGTTCGTTTTAAGAGCTCGCGAGGCCTACTGTTCTCACAGAACCACTAGTTTTTATTTCGTTTTATCTGTATTTGCCTTTTTAACCATTTCCATTCACGGGATGCTATAGAGTAAAATAGCTTCTTAGCTGCCACTAAATTTCCCTGAAATCTAGTTCGCTAACGAGCGATGCTTTGAAATAGTGACATAAAACACTCTTCGTTATAGGCTGCAAAAAGACAACTCCCGAAAAACAAATATAAACTTAAAACTAACATCTCTAATAGTGAGAAATGAATTGGTTAGTTACTAGAAATTTATTATTTTTAGTTCGATATGGGTTTATCTGAGGTCAGTATAAGCATCTCTCTATTTTGAGGGTTCCGTGCCCAAGGGGTAAAACGGGCCCTATTACTAAGACTCCACTGTATGTCTGTCTGTTTATCTGTCTGTCAACATGCTTTACAGATGATGTATTTCTGTTGCCGCAAAACAAATATTAAAAAATAGAATAAATTAAATATTTAAAGTGGGCTCTCATACAGCAAACGTGATTTTTTTGCCGTTGTTATTATAGATAATGGTACGGAACCCTTCGTGCGCGAGTCCGACTCTGCTCTGTTATTGTTAATAGGTTACCACTTAACATGAGGTGGTGCATCTGCTTGCTTATTATAGTTACATAAATTATTCGTTGTTTAGGGGTAGTCTTTTGGCACCCTGTATAAACATCCAATCAGAGGCTGTAGTGTTCCAATTTGCAGCTCGCTGACATGTCAGACGTAATTCCAAATCTGGCTTCTAGATTTAGTAATTCCGCTTATTTGAGTCGGTAGTTATTTGAGCTCTTCCGGGCAGTGACCTATTTTCAGAGGCTGGCTAAATATGATTTCTATATAAATAAATCTAACTATTATAAAACTGTAGAGGTCAAAAAGTCTGTACATGAAAGATATTTTTCGAAAACCTTGCTGATATTACTTATAAAAACCGGCCAAGTGCGAGTCAGTTTCGCGCACAAAGGGTTCCGTTCTATAGTAAAAACGGCAAAAAAATCACGTTTGGTGTACGAGAGCTCCGAACGAATATTTATTTTATTCTGTTGTTTGGTATTTTTTGTTATAGCATAGTTTTGTTACATAACTGAGTGGTAATAAAACATATCAGCCCAAACATTTCATAGCTACTTAAACTGTCTCTGTGCAGAATACGTTTATAACATCAGCTTTTTGACAACAAAGCTAGCAACATGCGCGTGTCTCAACTTTTCAGCTGACATACGCCCCGAGCGGATAGTTGCGGTGACAATGCTTTTCTCGGAAACAAGGAACTTTTTTCTTTCGGTAAGATGGGGTAACAATCTGCAAAATATGTGGTTATGGTCAAAAGGAACTTATTTTGTGGTATCTTAAGGTTCATATTGGAACGTGTTAAAGCTAGGTAAATCTAGACGCCACCTCTTCACAAAAAAGCCTAGACAAATAGGAAAAAAACTTATTGCTAAATTCCTAGGACGTAGTTTTCTAAAAAATCGTAGGAACCGCTGCATGATCCTTTTACCAAATAATAATATACCTATACCCATTATAAAAACCTTTGTCTTGATTGACTGACTGTCTGTCTGACTGACTGACTGACTGACTGACGTAAACATAACGCACAGCCACTGGTCCTAGTGTCTTGAAATTGTCAGAGTATATTTATTTATCTTGGTGCATAAGGTGTACCTACTAAGAAAGTAATTCTTCAAACTCAACTAACCGGGTACAGCAAGGGTTGAAGTTTGTATAAAAATAACTTCACGCGAGAAAAATCACGCACGTTTTGCTAGTATATAAATAAAATAAATAAATATTCCCTTATGTAGCCTAAAGTATGGTCACCGTTTAGCGGTTAGCGCATAAGAGCTAAGTAGAAAGTAGTATTCGAGTCTTTGCATATCAATGCACGAGTTTCGACAGGCGACTGTAAACACGCTTTGTCCGGGATAAACTTTAAACCACCATTCGGAGATATAACGTGCCTTTACACATGCACTCGGGTACTCCCTACATTTAATTTGAATCTATAGCCCAATTCATGAAACACATTGGTGATTTTATAATTCGAACACCACTTAGTTTCCACGTTGCTCGATTACCCAGTAGATCCGCCCGTAATACTTTTAAGGTGACCCTGATGACACCATCACCACTGCAAATGCGGTAGTGGTCGCCTGATCAGGTCCGGATACAGGAAACACTCAAAGTCAAAGTCAAAGTCAAAAATCATTTATTCAGTAATATCCGCAGGGATCGTCTTAAATCGTCTTAAATCTAGGTGAATCTAAGCGCCAGTTCCTCGCGACCAAGCTTAGAAGAACCGGCAAGAAACTTACGGCTTGGTTCCTACCGTATTTTTACAAAGTAATAATAATGTAAATAATGAAACTTCAGAGTGGTGCCAATCTAACTAAATAAGGTGATTGCAAGACAGACTTTACAATTACACCGACCCCGCCGGTGGGGTCAGGGTGTCTCTGTTAACACCATTTCAGGGTGAAGAGTCTCTCCGTAGCTCCCTTCCCTGGAAATAGCGCAAAGTCAAAGTCAAAGTCAAAAAATCAAAGACAAAAATCATTTATTCAGTAATATCCGCAGGGATCATCCTGAAACGTCCCAAATCCAGGTGAATCCAAGCGCCAGTTCGAAGCGCAAGACGAGGTTACCTTACCTCCGGGTCCTTCGGGGGACCTTAGTTGCATTCTTGCGCTCGTTGCCAGCAAACGATTTTTATATAATAACGTAGCACCTTCTGCGTTCGCCAGGTAACGCCCGGTAACGCTGTTGAAAATCGCTAGGCGATTATACACCAGCATTTTAGTCCGTCAGAAAAAACCCGTACGTTTAAGAGTATCTTTACACGTCTTTTATGATTATACAAAAAAATACTTTAAATTACTAAACTTATTATAATTAGAAGAAGAAAATTTACTGTTTAAACACCTCGTTTCTTATGAGAAAAGTAAGTGAAACAACAGAATGCCCCGCCTTATGTTGAGCGGTAACTTTTATCTACAACAGTAGTACTTATCATACAGCACGTCTACCAAAACGACTTTATGTGACATTGCGTTCAACTCTGAGACTTAACAAAGTTAAGACCCATGTGACTGAAAGAATAAAAACTTTATAATCCTGAATATTTCAGCTAGGTCAAGGCACATTCAAGTCTTTGCAGCGGGAATACCCTGAATTTCATGGCAACTTAATCATATAATATGCAATTCAGTACTCTGCAAAATAATTCAAACCTCTACAGCTTTGGGTTGAACTTCATACAAGCATGAAAGAAGTACAAGTAGTAAAACGAATAATAATAATAAAAAACATGCCAAGTATGAGTCAGACTCGCGCACGGAGGGTTCTGTACCATTATCTATATTAATAACGGTAAAAAATTACGTTTGTTTTATGAGAGCCCCCTTAAGTATTTATTCTGTTTTTTAGTATTTGTTGTTATAGCGGCAACAGAAATACATCTTCTATGTTTTCAAATCTCTAACTATCACGGTTCATGAGATACAGTCAGGTGACAGACAGACAGACAGTGAAGTCTCAGTAATAGGGTCCCGTTTTAATCTTTGGGTACGGAACCCTAAAAAAATAATATATAGTACTATTTTGTTACTTCGATTCGTAGATATCGACACGTGTTTCGCTTCTCTACGAAGCATCCTCAAGAAGATAGGATATGCTTCGTTGAGTATCAAACAAACAAAACGAACTGATTTGATTTTTATTTCTACCAGTGTATTTTTTAACAACAACCATAAAACCCACGAAATTTCATGTAAATTAATTTAATGTTTCAAAAGATATGCTAGAACAAACATACAAAGCAAAACAGCTCAAGTTACCACAGAAATCTCCGATCGCTTTGCTCTCTAAGTATATTAATAAAAAGCACAAAGATAATAAATAGGTTTTGAAGGAAAAAAATCCAGTAAAATGAATCTGAACTGAGGCATGCTATGGCATGTAGTACAACCCCTAGCGTTTATTCACAGCATGAAGCTGTAGTGTCCGTGTCTTTTATCACAAGTATGTATCGTAGATTTATGAATTTTAATTTTGTTTTATCCAAAGCAGAGTTATCTAGGTAGCGAATTACTTACGGAGATTTACCAAAGAGAATGTTTTCAGATAAGACATTATTACTTTTATCTTAAAGTAAAACACCCACGGCTTCGTCCACGCCACGTATTTTCGTACAAACTTCAACCCTGGACTCGTTTAGGGGTTGAATTTTGAAAATTATTGTCTTAGTAACTCTACGCACTAAAACAAACATACCTTGAAAATTTAAAGTCTCTACGACCAGTGGTTTAGGCTGAGCATTGTAGTCCGGTCAGTTTAGACCAAGAATGAGATTGAAGGTGCATAAAATCACAACCTGAAAATCAGTAAAATTGTTCAGAACATCATTATAAAAAAAAAGAGTTCCCCATCATTCCCGTGTACGGGAAAAATTGCAACTAGAGTTCAAAATTCTTTCATCTATCCAATACTACGTAGCCGCTTCCTGTTTGATTCGCTTCATCATCATCATCATCATCAGCCTATATCAGTCCACTGCTGGACGTAGGCCTCTCCCAAGACGTGCCACTGAGCCCGGTTTTCGGCTCTTCTCATCCATTGCTTGCCAGCCACACTTCACAGATCGTCGCTCCATCTTGCCAGAGGGCGTCCTACACTACGCTTACTTAAACGTGGTCTCCACATAAATATTCGTTTGCTCCAACGATTGTCGGTTCTACGGCAAACATGGCCGGCCCACTGCCACTTCAGCTTACTAATCCTATGAGCTATGTCGACTACCTTGGTTCTCTGCCGGATAACCTCGTTCCTGATTTTATCCTTCAGAGAAACTCCGAGCATAGCTCTCTCCATAGCTCGCTGAGCGACTTTCATTCGCTTGTACTATTGAGACTTTAATATAAACGCCAAACGAGGTTGGCTTTTCTGATAGTCTATCTCATCACTGGCCGCAGGTAAGAGTCGGTATTCCAGGGTGAAAGCTTAAGGGCCGTCCTTTATCAAGGCCCAACAATGGACCCAGTAAAATGAAATACGAATTCCTGCCAGATAACTTACACCGATTGTTTCCTTAGTCTACTGGATTTACACAGAAAGCAGACAGCTATTTCTTCCGCCAAGCGTTGCTGAGGACCGCTTTGATAAATGTGGGCGAAACGACAAGCTTATGAGGCTGTATGTCTCAGGTTGATGGAAAAGTTTCTAACACGCGTGGTCTGCAAGAAAACTGCTTTACGATGGTTACCACTTAAAATCTGGTGTGCGAATCGCTTGTACTGTTAATAAACTTATAATGTGATTTATTCACAAATATGTAATTTTGTTAAAATAAAAGTTGTACTGTGTTGCTCTGAAAGAGAAACAACCTTTAAACTAATATTTTACAAACACAAAATCTAAAACAAAATCTAATTTTCAACAAGCTCAAATAAAAAAATAACTTCTTTTTTTTTTTTTTTTGTGGCATCTGTCCGTCTTGCGGACTTTGCCAATGTAAAGTGGGTTGAATAAATTCTTTTTAGTCAAGTCGAGTCGGTAAAAAAAGTAAAGTCAGCCGTCATCGGTTTTGAAGAAAAAGATGGCGTTTTTCTTCAAAACCAAAGGGAAACATTTTCGTTCAAATCAGGATGCCTCATAACACACTTTCATTTCAATTGTTCACACTTGTGCTAAGACCTCAAGTAATGATGGTTAAAATACCACCAAAATTACCCATCAGAACTTAAAATAACACTAGAAAAACAATTAAAATGAAAATACAATGTTGCTTCCAAAGATGACAGAAAACGAATAAAAATCTCTTCTTCTTAAAATCTCGTTCAAAATTGACACTCTCTAGATGACATACGTCCATACCCATTTATGAGTGTCAATGTCAAACTTTAGGCGCACCAAACTTGTAATGAACTTCATTTACAAACTAATAAAAAAAAATACTGTTTTAGGAGTCTAGCAGTTGCTAGTAGTAGTAAATGGGTGACTGCAAGTGGAATTTTTATCTGGACGCTTCCAAGCTATGGAGGAAATATTAAAAGGTAAGCTAAGTTGCAATCGCCAAGTCACGCTAAGTCGCAGTCGTTAAGCCTTGACTGAGGCGTGGCTACAGAGTACTTTTTTATAGACTGAAAGGCGTGGCTGTGGCTGTGGCTGTAGTGTGGATGTGGTATGGTTATGGCTGTGACGTGGCTATGGCGAGCTGGGGTGGTGGCTATGGAAGAGATCGCTCACAGCGATAAGACCGCCCATTGTACTTCGCTGTAGCTTCTATAAAAATTATAACTGTTTATGTCCTTGTGGTGTACAATAAAGAGTTTTCTATCTATCTATCTATCTATAAACCACCTCGAGTGTTCGAAATACTTCAGTGATTTTGTAAAGTATAATAAAAAGTCTAAAACAAGGGATCAGCTTTGTGTTTGTAGATCGCTTTTAGCGATAAGGCCGCCCATTGTGTTACTGCATTGTTTACTGTATTATTCTTATAAAATGTGTGTACTTGTGGTAATCAATAAAGTGTTATCTATCTATCTATCTATCTTTATTTATTCTTTCAGATAAGTCACATTGAACCTTTCATCACGGTGGTTCATTGACGAGTAATTTTTCAAGGTCAAATTTAATGTTACGGCAGAGTAACCATGTAACCATGAAATTAATCATCGGTAAACAGTCATGTCTACCTCCTTCAAACGTGAATGCGTCCATGGGTTCGGGACGTAAAAAATAAATGGGCCTTTTTCGGTATATTCTGAAACGTTGGACGTTAATGAACGATTTTTGATTTATTCAGGGATTGGGGTCGTAGGTATGGGATAATGACTAACGTTTTGTTTGGAAGCCCTGATACTCGACTTCAACCCTTCAAACAACCAACTTTACTTAAAAAGTATAATAATAATAATGCTGGACAATCCATACAGCATCATCTAGCCCCAAGCTAAGCAGAGCTTGTGTTACTAGATGACTGATATACTTTATACAATACATTACATACATACATATTTTTAATATACATAGAAAATACCCAGAACACCCTGAATAAATATTTGCAGATCGTACAAACATTTATCCCGAGGCGGGAATCGAACCCGCAACCTACTGCGTCGCAGGCGGACATTCGCCCGCCGCGCCACATCGGTCGTCCGTTCATCCGTTCCGGTTCCGTCATTTGGTTCACTTAGTTCTTTTTGAGTTAAGAGTTCTCTCATATTTATCAGTTACCATATAAAGGACACCACTACTGCTCAAGTTAAGCATAATATTTTATTAGTATCACTAAACTAATATTCATATTACAGTATTATCCGTATGTGTGAACACATTGGTAGGTAGAGATAATAGTTTCATGGAATAGTAAGTAATTTTAGTATAAGTAAATTCGTTCGCGCGTGGTCAAACCTTTGTCAATACTTGGACCCAATGATTAATTATACAACCCAAGTCTTACGTGAGTTTAGTCACCGTGAAAGGGTTAATTAGGGTGGCCATGTTGCGTGTGCCGGACAAAGTGTCTGCGGTTAGATTTTAACGCTTTTTCTCTTTGACGCGCTTTTTAGGACTTTTTCTGTGGTTTTGCATCGTATTGTTTTATTTTAGAGTTTTTTTTTCAAATCCTGGAATATGTATTGTTTGGTTTGGTTAGTCGTGTTACTATGGGCTTTGATTGTGATATCCTTTTGAATGTAACTACAGTGTCACTGTTTCGTTTGAAATGTTGTGTTTCTGTAACAAAATATTGGTTTCAAACAGAATTGGTTTGGGTATTTTAGATAAAGTACCTACCATTTTGTGCTTTGTGTAAAATTGAAGTATTATCATCAATTCCGCCATCAGTGTGAAGAAGTCGGCTTCATTAAGCAAAGCAAGCTAATCTGTCATTGAGTTGCTTTCTAGAATGGTATGTTCAACTCTACATCCAAAGGACTTGGACACAAGCGTATATACGGGCCTAAACCGCCAGTAAACCGCCAGTAAACCGTCCGTGCTGTCAGTTTTGTAATTTTTTTTTATACAAAATTTTTAATATTTTATTTTGATGGATCAAGCAGATGGCCCACCTAATATTGAGTGGTTACCATCGCCTATAACAAAGTATTGCAGCGTAGGGCACGTTCGTTACGATACACTGCTCAGCTTCCATTAACCTGAGGCATACAGGTGTTAAGGCTTAAGTGCCTGTAATTTAACCGGTACCCTTCAAACCAGAACACAGCAAGCTGCTTGGCGGCAGAAATAGTGGTAGTACTAGTAATAGTTGTAGTAATGTTAGTAGAACCCTTAACAAAGAGCTCTACTACTACTATATTATTCGTCAATAAATTTAGTTTAAGCGCAAGCCTTGGTTACCTGATAGTTATAAAACACTTGAAGGCCCGATGTTGTCGATTCTATCGGGACCTTTTCTGTTATTGCTACAGGAATATACTGAATTCACGATGACATTTAGATTTACTAGAAATAATATTTACTAGCGTTTTGCTTTTGTAAATGATATAGTAATAATGATGGCAATAATTTAGACGACGCGAAAGTTTTCGCGCACTGACATCAGTGTGAAAATCAATGCCACATACTAAGCATCGTCTCTATCTATATTCTAGGTAACAACGTTCAAACGCATCGCTGCGCGGTTAACGCGGTTGACGCGCGGCGGCCGCGTGGTTTTCCGCTTGACCGCTTTTTGAACGTTATTACCTAAAATATTTATTTATTTATTTATTTAAGGAAGACCAACTGCTTACAAAAAAATTATGCTAAATAATCTAGTTAACAGAAGAGCCAATTAGCGGTCCTCACGATTAGTTACAAACTAGGAGACAAGAAAACGCAAACAAACATTCAATTTAACTACCTACCTACTGTTTAGTGGTGGTCTGAATAAATGTTTCTATCTATCTATCCATCTATCTACCTACACCTACATGCTGAATCTGAACATACTACAAAGAAAAAGTTGAAATAATAACAAATTAAATGGCATTTGCCTACCTACTTAAAGAATTGACCGCTCAGCAGCCGCCGCGCAGAGCTCACGCTCGTACAATACAAGTCCATTTCTATTGTCTTGTTATCTTTGTTGAATTTATTAGCTGCTCTGTAGATAAATGAACTCTGCCGGTAATTTGTATTGACAAATGGAATATAATGGAATATATATGGTGATGATTATTATTGATATTTTCAACCGTATTTATTTATTATGATTGTTTTATTCTAATATCGAAACCTAGTTTATATATCCATAACTAATCAGAATCAATTGCTTACCGGATGTTTCAACAAAAAACAATTTCCTCAATTACCAGCAACATATCCGGTAAGTTCTGAGATCGGCCAAGCGTGAGAGGTCCGAGATCGCCAGTGGCCCTCCTCAACTTGCTTACGTCATTAATGCCTAATTCAATTAGGC
This sequence comes from Electrophaes corylata, assembly GCA_947095575.1. Classification (NCBI taxonomy): domain Eukaryota; kingdom Metazoa; phylum Arthropoda; class Insecta; order Lepidoptera; family Geometridae; genus Electrophaes; species Electrophaes corylata. Next base: position 2,033,956 of record OX352716.1, on the reverse strand, counting down.
TCAAGGGTACACCCTGTAAAATATACTCTGTAGTTTATTATTTATGGATAAATTTGTGGTAAAAGTATAAAAAACTAATACTAATACAAAAAAAACTATATCATCACGACTTTAATCTCCATGCACGGTAGATATCTCCTCCGATCACTTAATACCAAGTATAATTCAGTAAAAAAACAAATTCAAAATAAACATATACCAATTATAAGAATCTTTGTCCTGAATGACTGACATATAGACAACGCATAGCCTAAGCCACTGGTCATAGAGATTTGAAATTTTCAGTGTATATTCGTCTTGGTGCGTAGAGGTGTACTAAGAAAGGAATTTAAAGTGAACAGCGGGGGTTGAAGTTTGTATGAAAATAGCTTCACGCGGAAAAAGTCACGCGCGTTTTATAGTATGCTATATGCAGAGACCACAAAGGATGAAAGAGGCTTTAATTAAACCTAAATCAAGAAACAATTTGAAAGCTTAGAATTTAAATTTAAATACTTCAATGCTAGTGAAATACCGGTGGACCATGAAAAACGATAGACGCTGTTCGTATTAACATTTTGAATTACATTGCGTGGTTTGTAAAGCAGCGATAACTCGACTGTGGAAAATTACGCAGTGTAATTTAAAACTTTAACATAAAAGTCTACCGTTTTCGGAGTAGACTACCAGGTATCCAGTGACTTATTACAGCGCCCACAGCGTCGTTGACTTACGGCAAGTATTTCTAAAACAGTGTTCAGACGGAATATTTTATCCTGGAGGTAAAAGACATTGTAGATCTCTTCAACTAGATACGGCTTTATCTATTATTTATTTAAAACTCTCGCACAAACTGAAGTGCTAGGAGTAAAAGTAAAAGCCTTGTACCCGACCCCTTCACCCCTCCTCTCTCCCCCCTTCCCACACACACACTGACACTCACACCTATTAAGGTTCTGTACCCAACGGGTAAAATGGGACCCTATTACTAAGACTCCGCTGTCTGTCTGTCTGTGCTGTATCTCATGAACCGTGATAGTTAGAGAATTGAAATTTTCACAGATGATGTATTTCTGTTAGATTAGATTATAAAATCCTTTATTGCACAAAAAAAAAGTACATAGGTGAACTTAATGCTAATTAGCATTTTCTTCCAGTTAACCTAAAACCTGTTCCCGCTATAACAAAAAATAAAATTAATAAATATTTATGGAGGCTCTCATACAACAAACGTAATTTTTTTGCCGCTTTTATTATAGATAACGAACGAACGATACGAACCCCTTCGTGCGTGAGTCCGACTCGCACTTGACTGGTTTTTTTACTTTTAATGTTTTACTTTCTATATGGAAAAACAGTGAATTCATTAAGTACACGGCTATGTTTGCAGTGGCCTTTAGCTGCCTTACCCCCGAATACTCAAACGCGTCTCAGATCAAAGCATGTTTGTTCAATTCGTCACTTGAGACGAATTTTTGACAGATTTTTATTGCAAACTATCAAAAAATTGCGTATTAAGACGAGCTTTAATCTGAGATCCGTTTGGATATTTCAAGGTTACAATAATGGACAGAATTAGGTCATTAAATTTATCATTATTATGTTTCATTGGTAGGTAATCATAAAACTGTTTACATCGACTTTTTTATTCGTTTCGATAAAATATCACTTCCAGTAAACCCAGCATTGTACATCTTCAATGAAATCTAATCTTCTATCTCAAAACTTGTTCTTTGATCTCACACAAGTGTCTAATGATGGTCTTCAGAGTCCTTAGATTCTTTGTTTAAACTTAAACATAAACATATTTTATGCATCTCAATTCGTATATATTTTTTTTTATTTAACTTGCTGATGGAACAACCTGTTGTTAAGTGGTTACCATCGCCTATAACAAATTGCCTTGTAGGTCACGCACGTTAGGTACGTGCGCTACGATGCACTACCCTGCGTCCACCAACCTGAGGCTTATTGGTGTTAAACCTCATGTGTCATATATATTTTGTGGAAATACATACATAGAATTCTACTCATATTATAAACGCGAAAGTTTGTAAGTATGGATGGATGGATGGATGTTTGTTATTACTCTTTCAAGCTCTAACCAGTAAACCGATTTGGATGAAATTTGGAATAAACATAGATTATAACTTGGATTAACATATGGGCTACTTTTTATCCCTAAAAAATTACGGGAACGGGAAAGAAACTGCAACGCGAGCGAAGCTGCGAGTGGCCTATAGTTTTATATAAAGCATTTTTATACGTCGTCTTTTAAATAAAGCAATCGAAATCACTACGGGAAGGACGCGATAGAAATCAGAGTAAAATCCTCATAATTTCCATATCTAACCTAATATTTCAACATGAATAAATCATTTGCCGATCCTCGAGCCGGGGGCCTACCACCAACCTCGCTGGTAATAATACCATTTAATAGTTTCTGGCGTATTATAAATACACTAGAAAAACGTACGCGTCTTCGCTAAAAATAAGTTTTATACAAATTTTAACCCCCGTTTAGGGGTAGGACTTCGGGAATTCCTTTCTTGTGCAAGTCAATATGTATACAATATGTATACAAGTCGGGATAAAGATTATAATAATAGTTTATAAAAATTAATAAAAAATAAATTGCATCACAAATTTAATCTAATTTAATTTTTAATTTTATGTATGTATTTACAAAAAACAAAGTATATAAGTATTTTATCAGTAATCTGGTTCCCATAGTACAAGCTATGCTTAGTTTGGGGTTAGATGATGTTGTGTATAAATGTCCTGACATATTTATTTATTTATTTATTTAATCCCCAAGCACGGTAGATATCCCCTCCGATCTCTTAGTACTAAGTATAAGATTTTTTGAGGATGTCTAAGCGGGTAGTCAGAGGTACGTCTAGATAGTACATTTGGCACATACCCACATTTTGCAGTAGTTAGTATTCCACGTGACAGGTTGCAAGCCCATCTACGCTTAGAGTACGAATAGGTTTCCTCATGATGTTTTCCTTCACCGATCGAGACCTGGCATTGCGCATATAAATATTTAGATAGCAAAATTTATTGTTGCACGACTGGATTTGAACCTACGACCTTAGGATCAGAAAGTAAGGTAACTACCACTAAATCACCGGTGCTCTCCGCATAATGGATTAAATTCAACCAATTCGGTCAATTTTTCAACACAATTTTATTTTAATGAGCTCGCTTTATATAATAGCAATTCTCATTCTGAGGTACTTTATTGTAAGTACAAGTAATTTGTTGGTGAATCAAAAAAATATAATAAAAAGGTTTGAAATTTTTACAATAAAACACCTTCTTAAATGTTATTCCGTTTCATATTTTTTTCAGTTCATTCTATAGGTATTCCCCCCTGCTTATAATAAATTTCGATATTACAAAAAGTATAATAATAAAAATATGAAACAAATGCAAAAAATAAACAATCCTCTTTTTTCTGTTCGAAATTATTTGGTAATGTTTTCTGATTTTATTCTGAAATAATTCGAAGTTTAATTGAAGCACACTAAATTAAACATTAATTAATCTAATTTCGTGTTGTGTCCGAGATTGTGGTATGGCCCTGGCCTAATTTCTGATTGCAACTCAACTAAATTGAAAATGCATAAGCCAGCATAGCCTGGGTATTTAAACTGCAGATATTGCTGTTGGTCGTATAACCCCGAACCGTGCGAATCTAATGAAACTTTGCTCTTTGAATAAAGCTCCGGTTTCCTACAAAGCGGAGATGATTAGCCTACTAATATTATAAACGCGAAAGTTTGTAAGTATGGATGGATGTTTGTTACTTTTTCACGCTCTAACTAGTAGACCGATTTGGATGAAATTGGGAACAAACATAGATTATAACTACTATTTATCCCGAAAAATAACGGGAACGGGAAAAAAACTGCCACGCGTGCGAAGCTGCGAGCGGCCGCTAGTTTTTAATAAAAATAATAAGACGGTGGCTACTTCGGTACATCACTTTTCCTTTTTATCATGTCGAGTACCGGTGGTCTAGTGGTAGTGACTCCGTCTTCTGATCCTAACGTCGTGGGTTCAAATCCGGTCGTGCACTAATAGGTTTTTCTGTTCGAAAAATTTATAAGCGCAATGCCAGTGCTTTCTAGTATTCTAGATTCTACATTTTCAACTTTATATCAAGTTATACAGTTGAATAGCGTTTTCGATATCGCTACCGTTTCCGCTTTCATAGAAACGGGACCTTACGAGTTAGTTCCCAAATTTGGAATGATTTATTGGTAGATTGGCGCTTTTCGGAGTCTTTCGAATTGAGTTATTTCAGAGACTTCGTAGTTGAAACAATTTCGTTCAGATGAATAAATTTTATTGAGAAAATAATTGTAGCCTATATCTGACTACTCCAAATATCGACCGAACGATGTGGCGCGGCGGGCGAATGTCCGCTTGCGACGCAGGAGATTGAGGGTTCGATTCCCGCCTTGGAATAAATGTTTGTAAGATCTGCAAACATTTGTTACAACCTCCGAGTGTTTTGGGTAGAAAATACCTTAAGCACCCGGAGGTTGTATTAAGTATATCAGTCATCTAGTACCCATAACACAAGCTCTGCTTAGCTTGGGGCTAGATGATGCTGTGTGAATTGTCCAGCATTATTATTATTATTACGTAGTCAAGTGGTGGGGCATACTTAGGTGATTACACTGAACGTTGTCTAACTAAGTCGGTTAAGTATGTCCAAGCTGACTAAATAAGACAGGCGACGAACTTTCCCGTTTGGTTTTATTTATCTCGTCCGAATCTTATTTCGTTCCGAAATCTCAGTCACAGAATACTTAATCAATCTGCCGTTCTCTGAATTAAGCTGTGGGCCTTTGTTGTGCCTTTGTAGTAAATAAATGAAACAAAATTTTGACAGCTTAGCAGGTCTACTCTTAGAAACGATAAACGAAGTTTCAGATATAAAAGAGATACAATCTACTATGCTATTGCTATGTCAATAAGATAGCAACCATACCTCCATACGTAATTGATGCTTTATCCCATTGCTTACATTGTCGTCGCTAACACCAAATACTTTTATTTGTACCCTTATTTTTTGCATAATGTTAACTTACATTTCTTTTTACTTATTCTGATCGATAATTTTAAGCTAGAATTAAGTCCTTCTGACACTTAGTACCTACTCACACTACTGTATAATTTACATCTAAGTCACTATTGTTTCTCTTAATTAAGTGAATTGTATTCTTCTTAGAGAACATAAATATCTTAAACCTGAAGTTTCGTATTGTCGTTTGAGTTACACTACGCGGCATGTCAGGCAGTGTCAACATATTTTTGAAGTAGTAGTTCTAATTCGACTTCCAACCAGGTTGCGTTAAACGTTTAAACCATGGAGGGGGTATAAAAGCACTGTTCTTTCTCTTTTTCTCTCATAGCCAGTTACGTTTCGTATATTAAAGAAGTTTTACTTCAGTCGTGTGGTCTAAAACACACTCGTTTTTTTTTAAAAACTTGGTAATTAAACAAGCAGATGGTCCACCTGATGTTAAGTGGTTACCATCAACTATAAGTTGTTAGGAACGTCACCTACGATGCACTACTCAGCGTCCATCAACCTGATTCTGTGCTATAGGTTGTGGGTTCGATCCCCACAGAGGACAAACATTTGTGATGAAAGTAGATATTTGTTTTATATTTAGCACGTTAAATAACTTTTATTCTCATTGGATAACATAACACGATTTACGGATCACCATCCGTAGTGACTAACGGACGCTCGTAGAATATATAAATTGAACAATAACGTTTATGGTTAGAGGAATGAAAGCCTGTTTCAAATTCCGATGCAACTGGGAACACAAAATGCTATTCGAAGATAAGCGTTCGAAAACTTGATGCAATCTAGCAAAACTTACTTGTATTCGAAATTCTAAGTTGTTACCAATGAACTGTGATTTGATTTTGCCATCTCGAGTTTCTCGTTGAAGTTTTGAATACTTTAATGGATTCTAATATACATTACTTATAGTTTTTTTTTTATCATTGATACACTGTCCTTTGGCTTCAATCTCACCTGGTGGTAAGTGACGATGAAGCCGACGAAGAAACAGGACGGTCTAGAAGACACCTATTCACTCTTACCTTAAAGAGACTTAGATTATAGTGTTCAGGAAGGGAGGGTAGCGAATGGGAGGTATATTTACCAAGTAAGGGTGGTACTGACTAGTACGTCTAATCGTCCTATGATGGAAAGGAGATGGTGGTATGATGTAGTTCTTATAGTGTTTACGATTTTATATTATCCCAAAACTTATTTCCTCGAGTGGGGTTTAAGCTCACGACCCTCATTTTGATACGTAGATGCTCTAAACAATTACGCTATCGAGAGTTCTACCAACTCGAGTAAAATAAGCCCTAGGATTTTTTTAATAATAATAATAATAATGCTAGATAATCCACACTGCATTATCTAACCTCAAGCTAAGCAGAGCTTGTGTTATGGGTGCTAGATGACTGATATACTTAATACAATACATTACATACATCGTTTTTTTTATTATGCATAGAAAATACCCAGAACACCCGGAATAAATATTTGCAGATCATGCAAACATGCATCCCAAGGCGGGAATCGAACCCTCAATCTCCTGCGTCGCAGGCGGACATTCGCCCGACGCGCCACATCGGTCGTCATATGGTCCTATCAACCGAATTATGCGCATTAGAACTTAAATTTAACATGAACGACAAACTCAGTCCCATGGTAAAGTTATTTATATATAATCTATGGCTTTTAGTAGTGTTAAGCAGCCATATTATTGCCGTTAAATAAAATAACGATACAGTAATAGTTTCCGTATCCGTATATTTCAGCCTGATACACATTAAAGGGATAATCGTAAGCTCGATGATTTGTTTGCCTAATTATTTGTACCGTAGGTTTATTCCGATCAAGCCCGAACAGGCCCAAACAGACCCGAACAAGCCCAAATAGACCCGAACAGACTCTAACAATGGATACGAGCCAAAATTGCCGTTGCTATCGTGCTTGACAGATAGCGTTGATTTCCATTTTTTTTATTTCCATTTACTAAGTAACAGATTCCGAATTTGTAGTTCAAGAGCTGGGATTACGCATATAAATTTTTCGATAGAAAAACCCAGTGGGGCACGACCAGATTCGAACCCACGTTATTAGGATCACAAGGCAAGGTCACTCGGCAAAATACAACTAAGCAAATATACGACTGTTATTTCCGTATCCGCATTTCAAATATCAAGCTCCATCCACCGCAGACAACTCTGATGCAAGATCTGACTCCATTAATCATTGCCATCCGAGGATCATTTCTCAGGGTCTCAAGAAAAACTCCTGTAAATACTTCGCGGCAATGGCATTTTGATTTCTATAAAAAACATCGAGCGAAAGACGTCTTTTCGTTATTTTTTGCCGTTTTGCTCAAAACTGATCTTTGCTAAAAGCGGGGAATGTATTTTGTTTAGGATTTTAATCTTAGGCCCTCTTGCACAACTCAGCATTATCTAGCCCCAAGCTAAGCAGAGCTTGTGTTATGGGTACTAGATGATTGATATACCTACTTAATACAATACATACATACATACATAGATACTGCATACATAGATATTACATAAATATATTGTAATCTGGAATAGGACATAGACTAATTTTTATCCCGAAAAAATAACGGGAACGGGAAAAAACTGGCACGCGAGCGAAGCTGCGAGTGGCCTCTAACATTATTATAAGACTTAAAAGATACAAAAGTATAATACAGAATAGAAAAATCAGTATCACAAGTTTTTGTTTCAACACGTTATTGAATACACACACGCAATGTCATTTACAACGTCGCGAGTAGCGATCTCACTATTGGGAATATAGTGATAGCAGACGCCCCTTGAGATTTCACCGACTCGAGTTAGATTGATTCAATACCAGTGTGTACAGATTAACTACTATTCAGAGAAATCACTGATTTCAATGCTTGTTTGAGTTAGTTAAAATTATACCGGATTGTACATCAGAAAGAACTTCACGACTTTGATTCCCGAGCACGGTAAATATTCCTCCGGACGTGTACGGACACGTACCTCTGACTAACTCCTTTAGGCATCATACAAAGTTAGTATTCAAGCAGCAGCGATGGGATTGCAACCTGTCAATGGAATACCAACTATTGCAAAATGTGGGAATTTATCAAGTGTAATATCTGGATGTGGCTCTGACTACAGACATCCTCGAAGAATCCCAAGTAGGTACTTGATAATAAGAGATTAGAGGGGTATCTTCCGGTGAAATTACAGGCACATGAGGCTTAACATCTGTATGCCTAAGGTCGATGGACGCTGGTTAGTGAACGCGACCTACGAGGCAATACTTATTTATAGGCGATGGTAACCACTTAACATCAGGTGGGCCATCAATTAGTTGGACTGACTGGACTTGACTAATTTTTATCCACTTAACGTTGGAGAAATTCGAGTCTGTCGTCTGTCGAGTGATGGACAGGTACCATAAAGAAGAAAGGAGGAAAAGTCTGTCTCTTCCTCCTTTCTTCTTTATGGTACAGTCAGCTGCACTAGAATGTATACAATTTGTAACTTTACTAACGGTATTATAGCAAAATAATGAACTCTTACTACTCAAAAACTAAAAAGTTATGAAATTAGCTAATAGGGCATTAGCTAATTTCAAAACTTTTTAGTTTAATCACTTATTTTTTGAATAATTGTCGTGCAAATATTTTTAGCACCACTGTGAAACCATTTTGAAAGTTACAAATTTTATACATTCTAGTGCAGCTGACTGTACCTGTCCGTACCTGTATGTAATGATATCTTCTAGATAAATATAAACACTATACATTCTGCAACTTGAGTCGCTTGATTGTGACAGCGGCTTCAATTTAGTTTATGCTGATTCGTCTTAATAATGCACAAAGGTAGAACCGTAATGGGGTAAATAGACACTGTGCCAATCAGGTTCCTCAGCTAATTGGCTTCAGTAACTATATGTCAGCTGGTATGAAGAGGTGTCTTGCAAAGGAAAACCAGTCTTAAAACAATGATTATAAGGATTGATCTCCAAACCGTTGCTTCACCGAGTTGAAATCATTGGTCAACTTAATTCTTTCGGGGCGTCTGGTCGAAGCGACGCGTGACCCGAGAGCTGGTGAGTATCTGGCACAACGAATCAGCATTGCCATTCAGCGTGGCAATGCAGCCAGTGTTTTGGGAACGCTTCCGATTGGCACTGATCTGGATCAGTTGAGCTACCTTTAGATCGTTTGCAACGGTCTGTAGATAGCTCAACTGTTTCACATGTATTTTGTACATACCAATTATAAATACTAGTATTAGCTATAATTTTCTTTGTAAATAAATGTTATTGTACTTCTAAAATGTCAACTTATTTGATTTTGTATGTTCAAAGAAACTGTAGTTGAGTTTTCTAGTAGTTTATGTGTTAGTGTGCAGTTAGTGGCAAATGCTGGTGACAAAGTTAAGGCCACTCTTAGGCCTAACCCGTATCTATGACGCTAGTTAGTCAGTAGGGTTAAGCTGCTTGGCGGCAGAAATAGGCATGGTGGTAGTTTTTCCCTGGACGAGCTCGTTTACTAATGTCGTTTTATAATACATTGCGGGGTAACTCGGTAGCCGTTCCACAGTCAAATTTACGCTACCTAGCATACCGCGTAGTGTATGTAACTCAAAACTATTTCAGAGGACAACCAAACGACAACGTTTTAGTCATTTGAAAACAGCGTGGGAAATCACTGAAAGAAAGAGGCTTAACGCTTGTTTAAGCCAACGTTTTCAGTAAACTTCTTCAAGCTGATTATACTTCAGATTTTAAATCAGAATTCCCAAATCCCTAAGATTATTATCAAGGTAAATTCCCGTAGGGATACCTGGAGCTATAGACAAAGTCGTATTCTGTAAGGTCAGAGTTCATAAGGTCAGGTTCAGAGGTGCTAAATTCTACAAGGAAAATATAGACGACTAGCAAAAAGTGCGACTTCGTCCGCGTGAAGTCATTTTCATACAACCTTTAATACCCGCTGTACCCGTTTAAGAGTTGAGTTTTTTCAACACTTCTGCGCACAAGAATGATTTGTATATAAACGTTTGTAATTTGCATTTGTGCACATCTACATTAATGCTGTTAATGAAGTACCACTGCACAGTTGCAGTTGTACCAGTGTGCAACTGACAACCGATGTGGTGCGGCGGGCTAATGTCCGCCTGGGACGCAGGAGGTTGCAGGTTCGATTCCTGCCTTGGGATAAATGTTTGTATGATCTGCAAATATTTATTACGGGTGTTCTGGGTATTTTCTATGCATATTAAAAAATATATATCTATGTAATGTATTGTATTAAGTATATCAGTCATCTAGTACCCATAACACAAGCTCTACCTAGTTTGGGGCTAAATGATGCTGTGTGGATTGCCCAGTATCATTATTATTATTATTAACTCACCTACTGGCAATATCACGTAAATAACAAAAGAGGCGAAAAGACTTTATTAAAGCGCTTTATACCGTTTTCACTGAATTTTATGATAAGCAGGTTTTTTGTGTAATATCTCTTTTCAGACGTTATTATTTACGGTCTACATTTTAAAGCACGCAGACATTTATGATTGGAAAAATAAAATGTTCTCTGCTTTATACAGAGAAAGAATTTTTTTATACAACTTGCTGATGGAATAAGGAGATGGCTTACCTGATGTTCAGTGGTAACCACCGCCTATAACAAAGTATTGCCTTGTAAGTCACACTCGTTAGGAACGTGGCCTACGAATCCTACGATGCACTCCTCAGCGTTCAACAACCTGAGGCATATAGGTGTCAAGCCTCATAAAAATAATATCTTAAACAGTCTAAAATGACCATCCATAGAATAAGGTCATAAGTATTAGAAGACTTACTAAAATAGCAACCAATTACACAAAGTTTGTACTGTTTTCACTTACGGCATTGAAATAGTACAAGAAAAGGATGCATACACACTCTTAAATCCGTTTTTTTGTCCATAAATCGAAAAAGTATCTCGTGTCAATTGCGACATATCTCGCGTTGCACATATTAGCTCGGCAGGAGTAGTCAACATTGAATGTAAAAACCTATTTGAGTATTTTCACGCTTGGTTTAATACGGAAATAAAAGGTGGCCAACTATTAGCACAATACGACATCCCTGGAACATAATTAAATTTTAACATGAAGCTTTTAAAGTAATAGCATTACCGCGCCACAGACAAAGAACAAAAATAAAATTAAATCAACTTACACAATTTGGCACAAGACACGGAGACAAAAGTTCGTTTCGTTACAGAAATGAGATAAAAAATACTAGCAAGCGTGTAACACAAGTGTGTTTGAGAGTTCTGTAGGATATATTTCTAATATAACGGCTTTACTTATAAAAATTCGCTTATAAGATTCGCTGTGCCAGATACCAGCCCTGGGGTCACCTTATTACTAATAAGTTTGTCGTAACTTTAAAATAACTACGTCGTGTTTTGCCTTTTGCATTGACATGAAGTTTTAATTAAGTTGGAATGAGACAAAACACGTTATAACCATTTCAAAGTTACGCTGAATTTATTAGTAACAGGGTTATAGTGACAATGTGATATAGTAATAGGTTGGGACATTAAAACTGTTCCTGCTTCCGTTTTTATTAAAAACCGTGAAACCCTAAACTGCCTTGTTCATTATCACAAATTCCTTTTTCATCTTGATGCTTTTAATTAATTAAAAACGGTCATCCGAACGGTAAGGGTGTTCATACTTGGAACCGTGCTAAAATTAAAAAAAGTTACAAAAATAATTGACTGGTTGAATGAATGCTCGAACTTTGGTCTAGTTTTGACGTTGACTGATTATTGATAGTAAAACAATATTACAAAACAGCTGCAAAAGTATTTTACTATTTTAACTAAATAGTTCCGACTTCCTGCTAGAATAGACAGATAGCGCACCTGATATTAAGTGGTTACTACAACCTAACAAAGCATCGTCTTGCAAAACACATTGTGGAACGTGAACTGCGATGCACTGATGTCCGTTCATCACAATACAGGTGTTAAGCCTCATGTGTAATTTCACCGGCACCCACACCCTTCTAACCAGAACGCTGCGCTGCTTGGCGGCAGAAATAGGTACGGTAGTAGTGTCCGGACGAGCCATCACTAAGAGCTCTACTACTACTAGTAAGACATTCTTGTTATTTTGTTTGTATAGTAGAAACCGTTGCCTCCAGACACATGGGAATAAAATTATCCGTTGCATAAATTTGAACTCCGCTTCAGCCATAAGGCGTCCAACAAATTTAACAACCCATTATAGTAGTCTAAATTTACACTGTAGTGTAACCTAGAGATGACCCTTATTTGATAGATACTATACTAAAGTATACTAATCTAATAATGTTTTTTATTAAAAGTATATAATTATTGTACTTATTAATTATCTGGTTCCCATATATTACAATTTTTATTTAGTTTGGGACTAGGGCTGCGATAAAATTAAATCCTAATATTAATACGAGGGAGATCACCGGTGATTTAGTGAGAGTGACCCCATCTTCATCGTAAGGTCGTATAGTTTTTCCATCAAAAACTGTATGTGCGCTCAAACGGTGAAAGAAAACTTCGTAAAAAAAAAACAATTAGTATTTTAGCACCATCAATAGGGTTGCAACCTGTTACGTATGGAATATCAACTACTACAAAATATGGGTATGTACCAAATGTAGTTATTTAGACGTACCTCTGACTACATTCATTAAACCTTCTCGAAGAATTTTGAGTAGGTGCTAAAAAGAGGCTTGAGGGGATATATACCATGTATAAAGTTGTGAAGCTATAGCTATTTGTTTTTTCTTTTCTATCTTTACAGATGCAATTGGGTATTGTTCGCCTCTGTGTAAATGCGTTCATTTTAAAGCTCTTTTAACTAAGTTTCCGCAAGATTAACCAACGGATTCCTGTTCTTAATTTGTTGGTATTAAGATTCAAAGTTAATTGCAAGATCTCCATTGCCTTTGTAGGATAGTTGCCGCTAACAATGTTAATGCGAAGTTAGGACTGGAGATGGTAAAATAAGTCTTAATAAACGCAATGCAGTGGTCTTTCATACAATTTTTACCAATTATAAGAATCTTTGTGCTGAGTGACTGACTGATTGATATATAGTCAATACACAGCCTAAACAATTGGTCAGTCAGCCAGTAGGTACCTACCACCTACTTGTTTACTCAGTGAGTTTACATAAAGTTGGAGATTAAGCCCGCTTGCACAACGACCACTAAATGTATTTAGCAAGGCTCTTAAATGCATTTAAAAAGCTAATTACGTTTATCTCACAGAAGGAAAATTTTGTCGCTGTTTCGTTTACCCTAAATACATTATAATTTATCAGGTAGTAAATAAATAAAAAAAGTAATACGCGATTAATACCCGTGTAAGTGTTTAACCGAGTCACTTTTCCTATCTACTCAAGTTTCCAATTATGTACAGTGAAATGTATGTTTTTGTCATACTAATAATGGTATATGTAATTTGTGGTTGCACTTTATCACAATAGCTTTACTAACGAATAGCAAGTCAACAATATTACCATGCGTTCATTTTGTCACCCCAACACGTTGCTAGTTGAAACGTTCGAGTGGAAAAAAGTAGATGGCGTGCTTTACAGATCTAGTACACCAATTACGGGAGGACTGTGGTCCGGATTAACTATTTATCAGCTACAGTGGTGAATGAGGTACAGTCAACGACATAAAACCACTATCATTTTATTTACTTATTTATTTAGAGCACCGGTGGTTTAGTAAAATTGACTGTGTCTTCTGATTTTAAGCTCGTGGGTTTGAATCTGGTCGTGCATCGATGTATTTTTCTGCATTAGAAAATAAAAAGGATCTCAAGAGGCGCAAATATGCAGGTCTTGACAGAGCCTACAAATTTGCTCCCCTTGGAGTTAAGACTCTAGGTCCGTGGGGTACCGAGGCCCTCCGGGTTTTTAAAATTCTTTCGGGGCGTCTGGTTGAAGCGACGCGTGACCCAAGAGCTGGTGAGTATCTGGAACAACGAATCAGCATTGCCATTCAGCGTGGCAATGCAGCCAGTGTTTTGGGAACGCTTCCGATTGGCACTGATCTGGATCAGTTGAGCTACCTTTAGATCGTTAGCAACGGTCTGTAGATAGCTCAACTGTTTCACATGTATTTTGTACATACTATTTATAAATACTTGTATTAGCTATAATTTTCTATGTAAATAAATGTATATTAGAAAATGTATGTTCGAAACAGTGTTCTCAAAAAGTTCGTATTATAGCAACGCCCAAACAGGTTTCGATATGATGTTTTCCTTCACCATATATAATATATATTTAAATAAACTGCAACGCAACGTAACTGCAGCCGTACCGTACCGCAATCTGTGTAAACGTTATTATTAGTGGCAGAAAAAATCTGTTTGTCTTCTTGGAACCCGAATTTTCGGCAAATCTAATACAGACAATTTGCTCTCGAATATCATAATATTGTTTGTAACTTTCACAGCCAAAGCTTCCGAAAAATACAGGCTCTGGAAAATTTTCAAAGGGAAATTAGTTCAATTTTGCGGAAAAAGTTTTCAAAATGTTTGTCTATCCAAGTGTGAAAGTTGGGGTCAAAAAAACTTTCAAATCTCAAATTTACTTTTTTGAAATTCTTACTAAGATTTGGCTCAAATTTTATTTTGTATAATGTAAACAAAAATATTACGGCCATCCAACTATACCTTTGGATGGTGACAAATACCTTTATGATCGTGCTCTGAAGACATATTCAAAAGATCTTGAGCAGAGCACTAGATTCTTACCATCAGATCTGAAAGGATATCTACTGTGCCTGAAGAAAATATAGCCTCGATTCTATTTAATATTTTCCTTAATACCAGGATGTAATTTGGTGTTATTTTCCAACCTATATACACTTCAAGTTTTCTGTAATTACAGTCTTAGGCCCGCTTGCACAGCAATCTGATTTAATTTTATTTAGCTAATCACGTTTACCAAGATAAAAATATTTATTGGAATTTGAAAAGTGAATTTTGTTTGGTGAAGGCAGTTACATAAAAACCCTCAAAACCTGTACCATTTCATTGAAACCTTCAAAAAATAAATATTCGCACAAAGCCTAAAAAACTCTAACCATTAAAATAATTTCCCAAATATGTTTGAAATGCATACATTTCGGCTTCAACTCCCGAATTCGGCCTCATTCCCTACACTAGCTATTTCATAGTTGAAATCTGACACAAGTACGCTCGCTAATTGGAGAGGAACCTAGAGTATCATGCTGCGATTGCAAGTTTGAACCTATTAGATACATTTTGACAACCCACTTTTGCATGGAACTTGGTAAGCACTTGCTAAAACTGATATTTAAATACAAGAGAAACGCGCGCGCCGTTTGGTAAAACTTTCATAATATATTATACTAGCTGACCCGTGCCCACTTCGTTGGGCGGTAAACATGTTTACTTACAAATCTTAACTGAAGTAGTACTCGATGTCGCCAACAGATGGCGTTAATACGGCATAAAATAGCGGCCGTTCGCAGTTTCGCCCGCGTGGCAGTTTTTTACGTTTCCGTTATTTTTTCGGGATAAAAGTAGCCTAAGTTACTCCTTGTTACATTAGCTATCTGCCAGTGAAAGTCCCGTCGAACGTCGTCGTCGGTCCAGCCGTTCCAGAGATTACCCGGA
Source organism: Electrophaes corylata (assembly GCA_947095575.1). NCBI lineage: Eukaryota > Metazoa > Arthropoda > Insecta > Lepidoptera > Geometridae > Electrophaes > Electrophaes corylata. The sequence continues at coordinate 2,018,192 of OX352716.1, read as the reverse complement.
ACAAATAGACAGACAGAGACAAACAGACAAAAATTAAAAAAAAAATGCTATTTTGGTATATGTATCGACTAATACGCAACGGGCCGTGCAGCACAAATCGCAATATTTTAATTTCGCCATAACTTCAAAACCAAACGTCTAATTTTAATCATTCAAGACCAAATATTATCTACATGAACTGTACTTAGTGATAAAATAATTTATTTTGATAAGGATTAATAGTATGAGTAAAATAAATGCGTTTAAATGTAGTCCAAAAATAATTCAAGATTTTTAAATAAAAAAATGGTTGTTGTGCCTCACTCGATATAGATAGGTATAGTGTGTCACGGACTTTTTTGTAGATATTTATAAGATCTACAATTATTTAGAACATTTTATGGTTCTATCTTTTATAGTTTAGACAGCGTACGCAAAATAAGTAACTTTTCTGGTTGATTTTTTCTGAAAAACCCAATTATTTTACGGAACGCTATTTTTTTCCAAAATAAAATTTAGCCTATGTTACTCGTGGATAATGTAGCTTTTAAATGGTGAAAGAATTTTTTAAATCGGTTCAGTAGTTTCGGAGCCTATTCAATACAAACAAACAAACAAAGTTTTCCTCTTTATAATATTATATTATTAATAATTAATAATAATATATATTAATATATATTAGTATAGACATATATACATCTATACCTGCTGTCTACCTACTTTATACACGTAACATCGGCCTGGCTCCATGTAGCTATACCCTATTCAGGGTCCATGTGATACCACATAAGAACAATGTTTGTATCCAAACTTGTATTGAGTATATATTTTCAACTACCTCGTTCTTGTCTTGTAGGGCACGTTCTTAATAAGCGTGATCTATGAAACAATGCTTTTTTATAGGTGATGGTTACCAGAAAAAAAATAACTGCACGGTTTGAATCTTCAGGCACGGTATACATTCTCTCAAATGTCTTAAGCACTATGTACACCTTATGTAGTTACTAATGTCGTGGTTTGTTTAATCAATGAAGGAAAATATTTCCTGCATTGATTAGCCTCATCGCATATGTGTTGTGTTATGTATTATTTTTCTATTTGTTTGTTTTTGTTTTTTTTTTGTCTGATGTTCTCAGAAAAATATGGACTTCATTGTTGTCTGAAATAAAACCTTTTTATTTTATTTTTATTTTTAAAGCCTTCTCTAATAGGAATTAGGTAGGTCAGGCCGTCCACTCTAATTGAACCACAGTACACCCTATATCCTGAGTGTCGAATGCACACGTCACCAGTATTACACATTGCTCGAAAGCGTAGAGAACAACAGTAATTACAGTAATTACAAGCACATGAGGCTTAACATCTGTATGTCTCAGGTTGATGGACACAGAGCAGTGTATTGTATGTAGGTTACCTTGCTAACGAACGTGACCTACAAGGCAATGCTTTGTTATAGGCGATGGTAACCACTTAACATCAGGTGGACCATATGCTTGTTCTTAATGTCTTGTTAAATAAGAGCTAACTTGAGAAGTGAGCTTTTATCTTGTTTTGACAATTAGTGGCATTATTAACTAGGTGACATGGTTGTAATTAGGCTGAAATTAAAACTGCTTATAATTTTTTTCTCACTTCCTTAGTAAACAAATGTAGCTGTCTAAGTATATATTCACGCGGACAGTTTTCAGCTATGATTTTGTATGTGACCCGTCATCTAGAGATATCATTGATCGAAGCCAGAATCTTACAATATTGCAATAAATGTCAAATACATAAAGGCTTTTAAGCTTTATTCAATTTGTACATACGCCAACCGCCACGTTTGTTCGCCAGTAATGATTATAGAATAAACATATTATTTTTGGATGCTACAGGATGAGTTGGAAATAATATGTTTCGGTGTGACATAAAAGTTCTCAAATGGTGTGACATCAGGGTTCTTAAATAACTACTATAGGAATATGAAGTGTAGAGTGCCCCCCACACGATGGACATTTTGTATTTTGACGACTGACGTGGCGCGGTGGCGGTGGTCTGCGACGCAGGAGGTTGCGGGGTCGAGGCGAGCATTCGACTCACTTTTTTTCAGTACTTTGGACTTTATCCACATGAAGTTATATATATGCCTTTTGCCAAAACTAAAAATGCCCATTTCCAATAAATACCAGTAACATATGCGATACAATAAGTGAAATGAACCGAGTAAAGAACAATAATAGTCATTTATATTAATTTTGTTAAATTTGTGCCCAAATGAATACCAGGTGTAATAAGAATATTCCCGAAAACTGAAACTGCTCATTCAGACTATGATTCTGATTTAAAAAAAAATAGTAGCTAGCAGCGGCGATAGGTTTGCAATCTGTCACGTATGGAATACTCACTACTGCAAAATGTGTGTATGTACCAAACATGATATCTGAACTTACCTCTGACTACCCCCCATAGTTTACTAGAGTACTTACTTGGTACTAAGAAATCGGAGGTGATATTTACCGTGATGCTCTTTTAGTCTTTTTTTTTTCTTATTAGAGTTAATATTTTTTTTTATTACTGGTTATCTTCAGGTTCTTTAAACTTCTTTTGCTGTCGCAAGATTAAACCACCATTTGCTTTTGCATGCAAAATGCAGGTACACTCGACCTAAGTTTAGATACAAAACATCTAACTAGTAATGGGTATTATGAGCAAAACGTTTAACTTTTCTGTGTTTAAGTTTTGCTATTGATGAAAGTAGTTATTTTTCACCTTATTTAAATTAGAAAACCTTAGCAAACAAGAATTTTTCTATACTTGTATACTTTCTCTTGGGTATACTCAAAGTATTGCTACGGTAGCGCTACGAATACTGATACGGAGCTACGAGCGTGCTACGACGAGTGCTACGACCCAAATTGGCTCCGCTACATTTTCGTGGTTCCTTACAAGACTTTCTAAGATGATTTTTTTCCCATTTAGCCTAGCTTGTTATCATAGCTCTTAGTAGCTTTTTAGTAGTAGTAGCCTTAGTGAAGGGCTCGTCCGGAGAAGTACTACCACCATGCTTATTTCTGCCGTCAAGCAGTGATGCTGGCATTGCTGTGTTTTGGTTTGAATCGTGTGGGTCCCGGTAAAATTACAAGCACATAAGGCTTAACACTAGTATACCCCGGTTGGTGGACGCAGAGTAGTGCATCGTAGGGCACGTAAGAACGTGTGTGACCTTCAAGGTAATTCTTTCTTTGGGCCATCTGCTTGTTCCATCAGTAAGTCACATAAAAAAAATGGTTTCCACCATTTTTAGCTGCCCAAATCCTTTTTCTCTCTACATTCAATTTCCCTCTCCAGTCCCAGATTTCACAAGCAAACAGAATGCTTTAATTATTCAACATGAAATAAAGCGGTGCATAGAAAACAGCTTACCGTGCAAGCAAAGCAAACGCTGGCTGTATGGCGACCGAATTGAATAGGCCAAATTGCGGGGCGGACACGACGGCAAATGGCTAAGTCGGGAATGGGACAAGGAACAACCTGGAAGCGACCATTCACTCCCGTTTTTATTCAGTACTTTGGACTATATCCACGTGAAATTATCTATACGACTGATGTGGTGCGGCGGGCGAATGTCCACCTGCAACACAGGATATTGCGGGTTTCTTTTCAATAAGTGCTTGTACGAAGCTACATGTATTTATGCAGCTTACCACCGAAAAGTTTTAATCAAACAAACGTACTATAACTACATATTTATATATGTATACCAATTATAAAAATCATTGTACCGACTGACTGACATATAGACAACGCACAGCCTAAACCACTGCACGTATAGACTTGAAACTTTCGAGGTATATTAGTCTAGCCCCAAGTTAAGCAGAGCTTGTGTTATGGGTACTAGATGACTGATATACTTAATACAATACATTACATACATAGATATTTTTTATTATGCATAGAAAATACCCAGAATACCCGGAATACATTTTTACAGATCGTACAAACATTTATCCCAAGGCGGGAATCGAACCCGCAACCTCTTGCGCCGCAGGCGGACATTTTCCCACCGCGCCACATCGGTCGTCAACCTTTTATCCTTCGGTCGTTATCCTTAAGTTGTAGTGTGTAATAAAGTATTTTCTATCTATCTATCAAAGAGTTCGCCATCTCTCATCCTCTACGCCGCCTCTTAGCGCACACGAAGACTGGAAGCCTTAGAGGTGGTGCAGGAAATTACGCGGGGAGGGGGTGCAAATCAACCTAACGTACTGTTTATTGTTACGATGGAAACTGGCAAGCACTTTGTAAGAAGAAACGACTGTGACCGCCATGTTTTCACGTGAATTGGTTGTTAAGAAAATATGGTTACTGTTTTCGTGCGTAGTCGGTTAAATCATAATATAACTGTTTCTTTGTATGGGGGGAATGGGAAATGTAGAATCAATAGGTCACAGGTCACAGGTCAGGGTACTTTGATCTTATAGCTGTATGCGTTTTAAATAAGTACCTATTTTTGACAAAGCTTTCGTACAAAAAACAACATGAATAAGTTTACTGCTGGACATATGCCCCATATTTAGAAGGGTATGCCATAAGTATGCCTCACAGCAAACTTAGATATTAAAATATTGTTTTTTCTACAAAATAATTTAAGTAGCTGTAAAACTCTTCTCGAATACTCAAACGCATCTTAAATTTAAGCACGTGTCAAGTGTCGAATTATTGACAGGTTCTCATTGCAAACTTTCAAAAAATCGCGACTTAAGCTTGAATCCGAGATGCGTTTCAGCATTCGAGTTCTATTTTTAGGGTTCCGTACCCAAAGGGTAAAACGGCGCCCTGTTACTAAGACGCCGCTGTCTGTCTGTCCGTCTATCACCAGGCTGTATCTGATGAACCATGATAGTTAGAGAGTTGAAGTTCTGTTTCCGCTGTAACAACAAATACTAAAAAACAAAATAAAATTAATATTTAACGGGTCTCTCACACAACAAACGTGATTTTTTTCCGTTTTACAGGAACCCTTCGTGCGTGAGTCCGACTTGCACTTGGCCGGTTTTATTCATGTCAGTTAAAAACAAACCAGTCTCTAATAATACCAACTCGCCAACTTCAAAGATGTAATAAAAGGCGCAGCGTGAACTAAAAATTAATTTTCTCGAGAACAAGTTGAAATAACTATGAAACTAATCTACGGGAGACAATGGGCTTTCTTTGTGAATATTCCGCTAGAACAGAAACTTCGTCTTGGCGATTATTGAGAAAAATAATGATAGTTTTTATATGATGGGACGTTTGTTCAACATGTTGAAAAGTTAAACTTTTTTATTATAAAGCCGTTTGATGATGTAATATATAAAAAAAATGTGTATATATAAATTACACAATGTGTATATAGTGCAAAGTGTATAAACATACAACGTGTATATATAAATATACGCATTTTGCACTAGATATCCTATACGTGTCAGATGACAAGCCAATCGCCGCTGCTAGAATACTTACAGACTTCCTCACTATGTTTTCCAGTTTGAGAGCTTGGTATTGCGCATATAATTATATCATATAGAAAATTGGTGCACGACCAAATCGAAACCGCGACTTTACGATCAGAAGGGGCTGACTGCATCATGAGTGTTATTCTTAGGAGTAAGTAATAAGCCATAAACAAGCGTTATACGAAGATTTGAAATATGGGCTCAAAATCTAGGTCAAATGACTTCATTTAAATCAGCTTTCCTTAGAATAATATCGATATTGCGTCTCTATCCAAACTGATGAGAAAGGAAGCCAAGCTTACCTATGAGGTACACATGATATGGAAGCAAGACTAGTTGACCTAAAGCTGGTCTAAGCTTCGACTGAATGTCTTTTCATGTGCACTCGGTTACCTATACCTACGCACAGTCTACACTACTGGCCTAGAACTAATGTTGAAATTGTCATGATTGTCACACAAGCCTGGTTTACACTTTGATTAGTGCGAGTGCAGGTGATTAGTGCGAGTGTAGGTGTGTAGTGCGAGTAGTGTCCAATTCATTGCGAGTGCAGGTGATTAGTGCGAGTGCAGGTGAGTAGTGCGAGTAGTGTCCAGACACACTAAACACTGTCCAGACGTGTTTAGTGGCAGGCACGCTGCGAGTGAGGGGGAAGGGAGGGCGCGCGGGACGTGGCTACTCGCAGTCCACTCGCAAAAAAATAGAACACGCTTCTATTCACTTTACTACACAGCCTACTAATCACTTGCACTAATCAGTCGCTGTCCACACCTAGTCACTAATCACCTGCACTCGCACTAATCAAAGTGTAAACCAGGCTTAAGAAAGGAATTGCCGAAATGAAATAATAATTGTTATTATTATTTTTGGTTCTTTGTTTTATTTTTGTTTCTGTAGGTAAAACATTAGTATTAGGAAATCTTTAGTTTGATATCAATAATGTATAGTATTAAATGGAACGCGTGTTGCAGATGTTGCTGCGCCCTACCTTTCGGCGCTACTAAAAACCAGCGCCATTTGAGCCATTGCGCTCCTTGGCATTATGCTGAGTGGATGCCTTTTTTCGCCACATTCCTTTTTAATTTTATATCTACTTTGTCTTTTTTGTTTTCTGTGTGGTGTCAATAAATATTTTCTATTTCTATTTCTATTAAACCCTTATCGAATACAGCGTGGATTGAAGTTTGTGTGAAAATAAATTCACGTTGTTTTCAATAACAATAACAAATACAAGTTGCGCGCGTTTTATTAGTAAACCTTTATTTTTTTAGTGCTTTGGGTAGTAGCCTTTCATTGACCATCGGTATTCTATTCCCAAACAGTGCTATAAATAAAAACTTATTTATCCCGCCCAAAACTCCAGGGACTGTCAAAATTAACAAATAAATCTTGGACTGGCTTACAACTTTGCGACAACTCGTGAAGTGTTTTTATGTATTGAAATGGGAAAGTTCGAGAAAACCCAAGTTTCGTTCAAGGGGTGTTTTGATTAGGGGAGCAAATATTATATCTACAACAATTATAAGGGTACTAGTAGAAATGCCCGTGACTTTGGCCACATTTTTTTTTTTTTAATTTTCTGCTGGACCCAGTTAGGAGTCAAATTTCGGGAATTCCTTCATCAGGTACACCTGTACGCATTATAATTGTTATTTAAATTTATTGTACTACTTATTTCAACATCGTTTACTAGTATGACTACCATGACTGTCTTTGTAGCCAAGCAGTTTGCTGTGTTCCGGTTTGAAGGGTGTGGGTGCCGGTGAAATTACGGGCAAATGAGGCCTCAGGTTGATTGACGCAAAGTTGTACCAAGGTTGACCTGCAAGGCAATATTTTGTTATAAGCAATGGTAACCACTTAAAATCAGATGGACCAACTGCTTGTTCCATCAGCAACCACAAAAATATCATAAATATTTATTTTGGAATTGCTAACAAACTTATGAAGTAAATATTTTTGTATAACGCACTGTTACAACTCTAACATCGATATGTCAGTCAGTCAGGACAAAGATTCTTTATATTAGTATAGATATAGATTTTTGTTCAAGGAGATAACTTTCCTCGTCAGAACGGCGCTTAAATGCTTTTCCTATCCTTTCTCTTTATCGCTTTTGTCTATTTGAAAAGTATTCATACCACATCGGGTGTAGAGTCTCCACAACTTGTTCAACTGGCTCCAGGAATGCCGGGCGAATTGTTAATGGCTTATTTCAAGAGTTGATTCTGAGGCATGCTTGGATTCTCGATGAGTTGAACTTCGCTGGGAACTTTCACAGCTTGATAGCCGTGCTAAGTTAATAATAAAAATAATAATACTGGACAATCCACACAGCATCATCTAGCCCCAAGCTAAACAGAGCTTGTGTTATGGGTACTAGATGACTGATATACTTAATACAATACATTACATACATACATATATATTTTTTATTATACATAGAAAATACCCAGAACACCTGGAATCAATATTTGCAAATCGTACAAACATTTAACCCAAGGCGGGAATCGAACCCGCAACCTCCTGCTTCGCAGGCGGACATTCACCCGCCGCGTCACATCGGTCGTCAAAGTTGTTTCTTGCGATAGGCTAATAAATATAATAAATACAAACAAACAAACTTCAACCCCCACTATACATTTAGAAGTTGAATTTCAGTGATTCCTTTCTTGGTAAACCTTTACGCACGACCAAGACGACTATACTCTGAAAATTTTAAATCTCTACGACGAGTGGTTTTGGCTGTGCGTTGTCTATATCCCAGTCAGTCAGTCAGGACAAAGGCCTGTTCCACTCTTATTCACTAAACAAATCCACTGATGGATTTGTTTCCACATTTTGTTCCACTGTAATCCATCAATGGATTTGTTTCCACCTTTTGTTCCACTGTAATCCATCAATGGATTTGTTTCCACCTTTTGTTCCACTGTAATCCATCAATGGATTTGTTTCCACATTAAAGCCTTCAGCGGTATCCAGAGAGGTGGTGAAAGGGTCTGACTCCAAGCTGGGAACACCACAGCCAGCTTAAGCTAGTGATGCAGTAGTAAAAAATATCGCTAAGACTTGGCCAGGGCTGGAGACATGTTGGCAACACCGTTGAGTGATTAAAATCTCCAGAGCGTGTACACGAGATAATCTGGCATCAAACCAAATGTTGCTTTATGGGATTGTCAAAACGAAGCGTTTTTTACGCTGCGTTTATATAAAAAAATAAAGTTGTGAAGATTTTTACATAATAAGATTTTATATTATCCCAAAAATTATTTCCTCAAGTGGGATTTGAACCCACGATACGGAGATGCAATAACCAACTTCGCTCGATTCGAGCCATTTCGGGTCATTCGAGGATTCAAATGACTCAATGAAAATAAGTCTGGGGATGTTTCTAATACGGTACTTTAGCGACCGTGGTTCCATCTACATGCTTGACGCTATTCAAAATTTGATAGTTTTTATAGTGCTTACCTGCATTTAAGGAAATCATAAAGGTTTTACATTATCCCAAAAATTATTCCCTCAAGTGGGATTTGAACCCGCGACCTTCCCCTTGGTACGAGGATGCGATAGCCAACTTCGCTATCGAGGATTCAAATGACCCGATGAAAATAAGTCTTGGGATTTTTTTTGGTTTTAATTTTATCTGAATTTGTGAGTGTTTAGAGTAGTATAAAATAATTTGAAGTAGAATAACGCTCCGTTTGAAACGCGCCTTACAAGGCACTTCATCTCTGTAATGCTGAATTGGTAAATAAGAAAATTCAAACGGCTTTGTACCATGCTGTTGTCGGCGGAAACAGACGTCGAACGAAATAAAGTACAATATAAATTACGTCTTGAATTTTAAGAAACTGAATTAATATTTCGATCTAATCTATACCAATCATCAGAATATTCTTCCTGACTGTCTGACTGACTGACATACTGGACACTGCATAGCCTAAACTATTGGTTAGAGACTTTTTTAGTTTTTGTAGTTTGCTTGAACGCAAACAAGCTTTGGCTAGCTCCTCAGATGTACAGTTTAAATACTTTTAATTTAGATATTATCAGAAATAGAATAAAATAGATATGTTCCAGTGACACATCACACCGCCAACCGTTTGATCTAAAGTTGTTAATTGATATATATTGGTCTTCTTTTTGCTCATCTATAAGAGACTTACGAGAAAGAAATAGATAGAGAGCGTAAAAGAAGCCTCAATAAATCACATCGAAATCTTAGCGTAACAAATAACTATCTTCATAAACCTGATGAAACTGAGTTTAATAATGAAAAGTTTACACAAAGTCAAAGTCTACCAACTTTGAGGAATCAAGTTCTTAAAAAATGGTCTTCTTGATTTACTGTTCGTAATCCTACTAATATTGTGTTAACGCGAAACTTTGTAAGTATGGATGGATGGATGGATAGATGGATGGATGTTTGTTACTCTTTCACGCTCTAACCAGTAGACCGATTTGGATGAAATTTGGATTAAACATCGATTATAACTTGGATTAACATATAGGCTAATTTTTACAAAACTGCCACGCGGGCGAAGCTGCGAGCGGCCGCTAGTGTTACATATATTTAGGTGCTTTGCTATGATAAAATTTAAGAAAATTTTCTTCAGAATTTTTTTGGTCTGTTTTACTCAAATCATGTAAGTTTTTGGGGAAAAAGGAGGCTGTATGTTAATGTAGTCATAAACTATATTTAGTCTGTAGTTTCATCAATTTATTAAAGAGTAACTGAGTCTCAAAAGTCTAAATTTTGCTTTTAATCTTTGTTCAAAGATATAGCCGGCGAAAAAAACCGTCTCTGTAAATAAGAGCTCAATTAGTAAGCTCTTATTTTGTTTTGACTATTAGTGACTTTATTTACTAGGTGACATGGTTTTAATTAGGTTGAACTTAAAACTTTATATAATTTTTTCTCAATTCGTTAGTAGGTAATCAAATATATTTGCCTAATAAGTATATATTCACGCGAACAGCTTTTAGCTATGATTTGGTATGCGTTACCCCGTCATCTAGGGGTATCATTGATCGAAGCCAATAATATATAGCTAATATTATAATAGTAGGATTCAATATAAATTGACAACTATTGAGGGCCGTAATAGTGCTGCCACCGTTTTTTGCAGAACGAATGTTTTAGTTTACATAAACTTGTAATTAATTCCTTCTGTCTTGAAAAAGCAATGCAATTATTTTGACTTACCTTTGTCTTTTGAACTGAGTTCGGTCTAATGAGCACATAGCTATATTTTCGAAGTGCAATAGTCTTTCACCACTTTTCCGCGAGTGAAAAGCGAAGCGAATGTCCGCCTGTGACGCAGGAGGTTGCGGGTTCGATTCCCGCCTTGGGATTAATGTTTGTACGATCTGCAAATATTAATTACGGGTGTTTTGGGTATTTTCTATGTATGATAAAAAATATCTATGTATGTAATATATTGTATTAAGTATATCAGTCATCTAGTACCCATAACACAAGCTCTGCTTAGCTTGGGGCTAGATGATGCTGTGTTGATTGTCCAGTATTATTATCATTATCATTTTCATAACAGCTGGAATTCATAACCTCATCTTAATAACCTTGACATGTATCGTCGTATCCTAGGAACAGGGGCACAACTGCAAAAAGTCAACATTACAGGAGCAGATTTTTTACGATTATTTCAGAAATTATAAATCTTTTTGGTAGCTAGAGTACTTTTTTATAATAATAGTCGTGATGCAATTTTTTTTAGTTGTAGTAACAGTTCAAATCGGCCAATGAGGTGAGAGTTGTCTGAAAAACTAACGACCAGTAGTACTTCTAACGTACGCTCGTTAGATATTGGAACCGGATAGTTGTCACATAAAATAGAAAGATATTTGTCGATTTCCAGAATATTATACAGTTCAAAACAATTTGACTGACATCAAACTTTGTCCCAAAAGATTCCCGGAAACTTTCCGCCCGTTTTTCGAATACTTTAATGGTTATGGTAAAACCGAATTGAATATGAAATTGAACGTGCTGCAGTGATTATGGTAATACGATTCGGCTGGTTTGGATTATGGAACGCTACCTATTATTTTTCCCCGAATAATGAAAATTTTTAGTGCTATTTACTAATCTTGGAAAAACGGGACAATTTAATTTTATGTTACTAAATTACCATTGTTACTTTTTTCATTAATAACAGTAAGAAATAAATCATTGTTCTGCATTTTTTAAAAATAATAATAATAATAATGCTGGACAATCCACACAGCAACATCTAGCCCCAAGCTAAGCAGAGCTTGTGTTATGGGTACTAGATTACTGATATGCTTAATACAATACATTACACACATATTTTTTATTATACATAGAAACCACCCAGAACACCCGGAATAAATATTTGCAGATCGTACAAACATTTATCACGAGGCGGGAATCGAACCCGCAACCTCCTGCGACGCAGGCAGACATTCGCCCGCCGCGCCACATCGGTCGTCATCGATTACGTCATGGTATTTGAGTTTATACTGTCTAAAAGTTTATAGTAATATTGTGATAGAATTTTAAAATTTAATAATTCTATTGCTGTACGTACCAAATCTTACATTTACTTTGTCTTTAATATATATGCGGTGGTATCCAATTTTCGTATTTCGAAAATCCTCATTTGAAAACCTTTCTTCCTTCCTGACGACATTGTTAGGACCGCGGGAAGTCGATGGATGGAAAGGGCTCAGAATCGTTCTTCCTGGAAACATAGAGGCCTATGTTCAGCAGTGGACTTCTATAGGTTGATGATGATGATGATATTGACCCAATTTTCAGTAGTTTATATTTTTAAGATGGAAGAAACCCGAGTGTGCTCCTGCCAATTATGTTTTTACAGTTATGCCTTTTTTATCTGTGGCTGTTTGACATGGAATTTCATCATTTTTTAAAGTAGACACACAGAGAAGTTTACAAGAAGTTATATATATAAAAATAAAAGAAGATACTAATAACTTAAAATAAAAATATTCTAATAAGCAAAGGGTATTCGATTCCGGAAACAATTATCTGATAGTAGCCCGATGGTAGCGGTTATCGAGTTAATTTATCGTTCAACCTCCCCTGCTTGGTGAGAGCTTTGTTCCTAGAAATAGGGTACCGTCAATTGACGAGCGTAATACTGCGACTTAGCTCCAGCTTGGCTTGTCCAGCATTATTATTGTTGTTACAAGCGGCCGCTCGCAGCTTCGCCCGCGCAGTTTTTTTCCGTTTCCGTTATTTTTTCGGGATAAAAAGTAGCGTATATATTAATCCAGGTTACAAGAGTAGTTTAAAGATCTAAGCGAACTCACAGCAGAAGCGACATCATTTTATATATGTAAAGTGTGTGTGTGCATGTTTTTGCCTAATATGGCAAAAAAATGCACACAAATAGCAATGCAGCCAGTTGTTTTGGGAACGCTTCCGATTGGCACTGATCTGGATCAGGTGAGCTACCGTATCGTTTGCAATGGTCTGTAGATATCTCAACTGTATTTATGTATTTTGTACATACCAATTATAAATACCTGTATTAGCTGTAATTTTCTTTGTAAATAAATGTAAACATGCACACATAAAAACATACTTCTCTAATATAGCGGTCACAGTTTTGACAAATCGCAAGCTAAGAGCTGTTACGGGGCATAAGGCACTTGGCCTCATTTCTTGTTTTCTATGATGGAATAACTACGTATTGTACCTTTGTATTAGAACAGGCATTTATGAAGCGTAATAAAAGGTTTGTTCCTTAAAGTTCCAGCTAACTTATAAATGAAATACCTTTGAAATAAGACGAACAGATTTTGTTAAACTTTATTATGCAGATAGAAAATACTTTTCTTAAATTTCAAGTTCATATCTGTCAGTGGACTTTCCCGAGCTGATAATGATGATTATGTTAGAGTAGTGGTAGTTTTTTTCACTGGTAGAGATGGCGATGAGTAGGTTTATTATAAGGCCAATCCATGTTGAACCTTTCAACCACTTAGAAGAAACATAATATAGCTGTTATTTCTACTTATAGCTATTACCATAACCGGCCCACTTAACCAGTGAAGTTAACCTTCCATGGACAACGCTGCCAACTCCCCAAAAGTAATCTCTGTGCGACAAAGTCGGAGCTAGTGTGGTTATAACGGGGGCAAAAAGTTAAGCAACACTTGGAGCGGCTCACAGGTTGAATGTGTGTTTTTTTACTTGTTTGTACTTTTTTTACTTTTCTACCTAGCTGCTTTTTTTTTTTGCTTACATGTTTCGTTAGGCACAGTAAACGGCAGCTCCAGGACTTGTTAATATATGATAGACCCTTTAAAGTGACCAAAAATTTCATCATCAAAATTTTTGACAAAACAAACAAATGTTTTTAAAAAAGGCAAAAATGTGTCAGTTATGAAGAGAGTGTAATAGACATGTGAAATTAATTTAAAGCTTTTAAACTACATTAGTTAGTAAGTGGCGCTAGTTTCTTAAAAAATGAGAAACAATAGGACAATGTAATATAAGTATGGGAATATCACACAAAGGTAGAATATAATGTATTAAAAAGAAATAGTAGGCCGAAGAATAGGTGATTATTGAAATAGTGAATGATATAGGAGAGAGCAGTAGAAAAACCTACTGTGCCAGCCCCACATAAATTGGAATAACAATGAGCGTAAAATCTATGGTATTATTGCATTATTTTTGATCATATATACCAAAATAAGACGTCAAATTAAACTGAAACTTAAAAATTCACAATTGGCCACACGACCGGAATAAGTATTTGCACTGTCGCCAGATTAGCCCTTTCAAAAAAATTTGAACAATCAATCTATTTTCCCTGATTACGTCTCTGTTTCAGAAGATGGTTCAAACCATAAACATTGTACCACGTTTCCGATCCTTGGCTTGTATGAAATTATATTATTGCATTTGGCAATACGAACGTCTGGGGACGTCTTTTGAATCAAATTCTTTCACAACTAATGCCAAGTCTTGACGTTCAAATTGAAGGTTTATTAGCTTAGGTTTAAGTTCGTTTTCTATCATTTTTGAAGGCAGCATAGGTTTTCCGTTTTAACAATTCTTCGTACTATTTAAGTTAGTATTATTTGATATTTTGGGTGGAAGTAGGATATTTTATAATGATTTTTGAGTTTGATTGTTTCCCGATATTTCAACACAGTTGTATGCGCCATGATCACGGGTCCAACGGGTTCGACATTCGACAAATCATGGTAAATATCCCGTTTCTATCCAAAATATTGATCGAAACCATGATAGTTTAAAAATAATACTACATTACTTGCGTGTTGAATATTGATATTTTTCCTGTATTTGAGTGGTATAAACTATTATAATAAGGAGATAGGTATTACAAAAAAGTATTATATTATAAGTAGTTATATATTACAAGTTTTACTTAGTTTTTTGCTAGATAGACACATGATATGTTTACAAACAAGTAAATACTATTCAAACTGACCGATGTGGCGCGGCGGGCGAATGTCCGCTTGCAACGCAGGAGGTTGTGGGAGGGTGGGGTGGTATATTATATACCACGACTTTTACCCCCAAGCACGGTAAATATCACCTCCGAGCTCTCACTACCATGTAGGTACCTACTTAAGATTCTTCAAGGATGTCTAAGGGGGCTAGTCAGAGGTACGTCCAGATAGTACATTTGGTACATACTCAAGGTTTTAATTAAATATTTACCCTGAATATAAAACAGTATTTTTGAAATCTCCTAAAACTCGCAGACGAGGCACGAATTAATATAAAATAACTTCCTTTGTAAGCGTTTTTTTTATATTCCCCTAAAAGAGAAATGGAACAATTACCAAATATCATTATGTTTTGCGAAATTGCGTTGTATCTCGTTACAACGTTGGAATATACAAATACCTGCTGAATTTCCAATTTAAAACGATGAATTAACCTAAAAAGTGTTACCTGTTAAGCTAAATATATCACTAGTAAAAATTCCCGCGACTTTAATAAATAATAATAATAAATAATAATTCTGGACAATCCACACAGCATCATCTAGCCCCAAGCTAAGCAGAGCTTGTGTTATAGGTACTAGATGACTGATATACTTAATACAATATATTACCTATATAGATATTTTTGATTATACATAGAAAATACCCAGAACACCCGGAATAAATATTTGCAGATCGTGCAAACATTATCCCAAGGCGGGAATCGAACCCACAACCTCCTGCGTCGCAGGCGGACATTTGCCCGCCGCGCCACATCGGCCGTCAAAAATTACAATTTTGTAGACTTTGTACGTGTAAAGTTATTTTCATACAAACTTTAACAAGAAAAATCGTTATTTCAAGTCTACTACTACTAAAACAAGCGGATCATGCAAGTATTTTAGCGGATATAGATAGAAAAAATTAGGTTTTTTATTATAACGGAAGTAATTTAGTATATACAAATATTTTACATCTAATATTTAACCTATCTACCTTATATCTACATATTTTATCATAACTTTTTCTACCTATAGTAAAGTGCGGGTCTTTACTATAGGTAGAAAACAGAATTTAAGTCACTGACCGCAGGAAGTGTGCCCAAAAGGCTGGCAACGTTACCTCTTTGAATAGCTAAACTAATTCTCTGTCCAAGATAAGCGCCAGCCCTTTGATCGTGAGTCACATCCACCAGTCTCTTGGATAACTCTTTAAATAGAAGCCACGCTTCTGGACCCCATGGACCTAACGTTTCTACCCCAAAAGGCAGAAATATGTATCCATTACCGAGAGATGCATATTTCCGTCTTTTAAGGGCTTCTGCTGCTGTAGCCGCCGCTCCCGCTGTTTTTGATGTTGACAAAACATGTGAAGCGGCCAGCGTGTCTACACAGGTAGCGTCCCACACCAAAGGCCTACCTCGACTCCAAGGTATCAACGACATGCCGTCGGGTCTCTTTCCATCGTCACGTGCGATACCGTTCGGCTCAAGGATGGCCGGCACGTTGACAGTGGCGAGAGCCCGACGAATTATGTCGTTGAGGCTAGCATGGCGAGATTGCCGACCTGCACTGCGGCGACAGGACAGACCATGGTGACCTTGACGGTCGACAGAGCTACCACAGCGACACTGGTGAGGTTCATTGGTAGTGGCTCCTATTCGAAGGTTTTTTTATATAAGTTCAACGATAACTCATTTATCCAACCGGTAATAAGTTCATCTTTGTTTCATCAAAATTCATCAGTATTCATTCTCCCAAAAATAACTCAAAGTCACAGGTCAAAAGATACCTGAGTGCCTTTTCACATGCAAACACAAACTCTGAAAATCGTAATTAATCTAAATCAAACAGCAAGAGTTATTTGAATTATAGTTGTAACTTTTTAAATATTTGTTTTGATTGTGTTTTATTTCTACGTACAATGTTATTTGTTTTTAAGAACTATGAATTATTTGATTTTTTGTACTTTACTTTACTGCTAATAAACTCGACGTAACAATGAAATAGTTACACTATGTTTTGTTGTCATATACATTACCCAATTAGTTCTAGAATGTAAACAAACGTTACAATAAATATAAACAGTGCAAATTTTTAAACAATCAGAACACTGAATTAACTATTTTTTGGTTAATTGCTATGTAGATGGTACAATTTTGAAAGTAACTTGTTGTATACTTTGTATGAAAAGTTGTATACTTTCTAGTACAAAAAAAAACATGTTAAAAGGCGCAATTTCGAAAGTTCAAAGAATTGGCCTGATTACGTGGCCTATTTAAAATGTTCTCAAATAAAAGAAGAAGGTAATTACTGAACCGGAGTTAACCAATTTGAATAACAAATTAGAGAATTGAAATTTTTGCTGTATTTTCTTGGTTCAGACAACGGTAGGTCGCAAAAGGGATGGAAGTGGTTAAAAGCAAAAATTGTTAATTATCAATCAAAATCCTATCCCATCCTATCCTACTTATTATAAAAGCGAAAGTTTAGAATAATAATAATAATGCTGGACAATCCACACAGCATCATCTAGCCCCAAGCTAAGCAGAGTTTGTGTTATGGGTACTAGACGACTGATATACTTAATACAATACATTACATGCATAGATATTTTTCATAGAAAACACCCAGAACACTCGGAATAAATATTTGCAGATCGTACAAACATTTGTTCCAAGGCGGGAATCGAACCCGCAACCTCTGCGTCGCAGGCGGACATTTGCCCGCCGCGCCACATCGGTCGTCAAGTAACATAGTAACGCTGAATTACTACTTTTAGTGTCGTGAATTGTATACATTCTATTGCTGCTGACTGTACTATAGATTCAGGAGCTTGTTGAGTGAAGGATAAGGTATATCCTCAGTATTCTCTAATGAGATAATTTCACACAGTAAACTACCCTCACCGGAAGTGCTCGTAACTTCAGGGGGTAATCAATCTCAAGTCTCTCACGGGCATAATAGATAGTAAGTTAATTGCTTTTCTCGTTACAGTGGTTGATGAAACAATTATTATTATATTTAGTGTAATAATGAATGCTGGATAATAATAATAATAATGCTAGATCCACACAGCATCATCTATCCCCAAGCTAAGCAGAGTTTGTTATGGGCTAGTACCCATGCTATGACTGATATACTTAATACAATACATTACATCGTACAAACATTTATCCCAAGGCGGGAATCGAACCCGCAACCTCCTGCGTCGCAGGCGGACATTCGCCGGCCGCGCCACATCGGTCGTCAAATTATCTAGTTTCTGTATTATTTATTATGTAAAAAGAAAAAAAAATAGCCACACGACTTTATTCCCCAAGCTCGGTAGATATCCCCTCCGATCTCTTAGTACCAAGAGATCTCGAGTTGGTAACTCGAGATTCTTCGAGGATGTCTAAGGGGGGATAGTCAGAGGCATGTCCAGATACATTTGCTAAATACCCACATTTTTCAGTATTTAGTATTCCATAGTGTGTTAGTTAGTTAGTTCGTTAGTATTTCATTCAAACAATCAAATCTTTCTACTGTATAATATTAGTAGAGAAAAACAATAGTGACTATATATTTTTTGATGTGATTCAATGACTAGAATCTTTTTCGTGTGGCAGAATTTAGTGTCGATAAGGTACAATTTATATTTCACCCCGAGAACCAATTTTCGTAACAAAATATCATCAAATTCAGTTTGACAGTATTTTTTTTTTTTTTGTGGCATCTGTCCGTCTTGAGGACAATTTTGCCAATGTCAAGTGGGTTGAATAAATTATTTTTAGTCAAATCGAGTCGGTAAAAAAAGTAAAGCCAGTCGTCATCGGTTTTGAAGAAAAAGATGGCGATTTTCTTCAAAACCAAAGGGAAACATTTTTGTTCAAATCAGGATGCCTCATAACACACTTTCATTTCAATTGTTCACACTTGTGCTAAGACCTCAAGTAATGATGGTTAAAATACCACCAAAATTACCCATCAGAACTTAAAATAACACTAGAAAAACAATTAGAGCCTGCGCACACAGAGAGCGGTCAGAGTTCTGCGTTCTAGTGACCGTTGACCGCCCTAGAGTTCCAACGCACACAAGCGGCGTACAAATTCTCGATTTCTAGTTTCGTTTGGGTCTTTGCACATGCAACATGTCACTAAAAAGTTCGTCATCCGATGAAGAATTATTGCTCTTGTGGAGCTCAGCAGCTTTTAAGAAGAAACGGAAGTATTGGGTGCACCTAATTAACACAACGCGAGAAGAACAAGGCGAATTCAGTAATATTTTTCAGGATTTAGCTTCAGCTTTTTTGTCACGGTTTTTAAAACTTGAGAGGTGTCAAGGGACACCCGAATGGAACTAAGTTCAATCCGAAATAGAAATGAAAATATCTGGCTTGCTTTCTATAAGAGAGAGAGAGACAGACAGAGAAACATGCGACGCCGCACAGCTTACAATAGCTTACTTTAGCAAAAAGTGTCGTGACAACTTTTCGTTAGAATTTTTTTCCGTCTAGCCCCCTTTCACAACGCGCGAAAAGGAACTTCGTTCTAATAAACTCCTTTCCCTAACCAATTTAATTAACTTTTCCGTTTTTCCAAACTCATCAGACATCGCGGAGTTCCGGAGTTCTCTGTCTTGGCGGGAAAAGAACTCTTGGAACGCGAAGTTCCGCTTTGACCGCCGCGGTCAGACCGCCCGCTGTGTGCGTTGTTATTATAGACTCGGTATATTCTAATGAACGTTGAACGCGGAACTCGGAACTCGGAACTCCTGACCGCTCTCTGTGTGCGCGGGCTCTTAAAATGAAAATACAATATTGCTTCCAAAGATGACAGAAAACGAATCCTTTGACGGTATTTACGGAACGGTATGTTGACGGAATGGTATTTTACAAGTGTCATTTTAGACAGGTTAAATTGTGACAATCTAATTCTTGTTTAAATCACATCTCAGCTCAAAAAAAATACAAGAATTGGCCTTTTGGTGAATGTAATTATGCAATTTAACCTATTACTCCATTAATTTAACCTATTATTAAATGCAATGTGTAATTTACTAGGTAGCTATCGAGTAACCGCGTAATACTGACTGAGTTTATTGCAAAACCGACAACTACCGGTAATTAAGTCTTGAAATTACATCAACTTTGAAGAAAGCTCGGTCTCATGCACAAATTGGGGCACGGCGCGGTATATTTAAAATGTATGTATTCTCTATTTCAATTAGTTATTATGTATGTTTAGTTAAGCACCCGTGTAAATGTATCTTTTCCTCTCTTAATTTTTTTGTATAATTTGCTACTGGAACAAGACTGTGGCCCACCTGATGATAAGTGGTTACCATCGCCTAAAACAAATCGACAAAAACCCCTTACGATGCACTACTCAGCATCCATCAACCTGAGGCTGTATGCCTCTATCCGTTATTATAATAAACGGCAAAAAAATAACGTTTGTTGTATGAGAGCCCACTTAAATATTTATTTTATTTTGCTTTTTAGTAATTTGTTGTTATAGCGGCAACAGAAATAAGTCATCTGTGAAAATGTCAACTCTTTAACTATCACGGTTCATGAGATACAGCCTGGTGACAGACAGACAGACAGCGGAGCCTAGGTAATAGGTAGGTACCCGTACGGAACCCTAAAATAGAAAAACCGAACCAGAAGAACTGCTCGTGACGACGTAGATATTATAACGGCCAGTACCAAATTTCTGAGCGTTATCGTCACCAATATAAAATTAGTCGCGTTCAAGTTTAATTTGAGAGGTGAGCCGTTGTAAAAAAAAATTCAACGGTTCACCTAGATGGTCTCATGAGGTGGACGTTGGGTAAGAACCGAGATTAACGTAAAAATCCTACGCCTTACGGAAGTCGTAGACGTCTACCTACGTAGGTATGCGAATCATAAGCCTGAAGTAGAGATGGGACATGTGACAACAAAGAATGACGGAAGATGAACAATCGTGATTACCCAATGGCTGTGTAAAAAACGTCCATAAATATTTATTATAATTATTTTTGTACTCTTTCAGTCATTTGGTTCCCATAGTACAAGCTATGCTTAGTTTGAAGCTAGAAGATTTTATATAAAAATATCCACAAATAATATTATTTTGTGGTTAAAGAACTTTATTCTCAAAAGAAATGTATGAGAAATAGTTGCTTATTTTACGTTAAAAATGATGATAGCGAGCATACAGAGCGCGTTAGTAGGTAACTAGACCGTCTCGCAGAACACTTATTACTAAACATCTTACTTACTTACGTACGTACAACTAGTAATGTATTGTATTAAGTATATCAGTCATCTAGTACCCATAACACAAGCTCTGCTTAGCTTGGGGCTAAATGATGCTGTGTGGATTGTCCAGCATTATTATTTTATATATTATTCTCATTTTTTGTGGGTATTTATTAATATTTATGGCACATTACCCTTCAGTGTGGTCCCTTAGTCCGCATTTACATCGGAAGTTTCCATTTCTAGTTTTTCCGTTACGGAAAAATCCGTAAAAACCCAAAACTAGTTGGGAAAAGTTGGAGGTCGTCGTACGAATTCAATTTGCGAGCAGAAATTAGCTCGGGAAAGTTCCCGTGTGTAATCCCGGGAGCAGATTACGGATTTTTGATTTGGTTTCTCTCGATATTTGAAGTTTAGTCCGTTTCAGTTGTTCACTTCTCTCAACTCGTAATAGAATTTTGTTCTTTGAGATCTAAAATCAGCATTTTCAATGGACCTACGTACCTTCTCGAAGTTTGAAAAAAGGTATTTGATATTATTACTGGGATTTAAACTGATGTTTGAATAATTTATTAATGCGATGCAATTAACGTGCTTTGTCTGATTAAAACCTTGATAAATGCAAGGGATCTTTCAGTAAAATTTATTTATTTAAATTAAGGTATGTCTCGCAATGTTTTGTATAACTTTAAAAGCCACAAGACAGTTTTATGTTAAGGTGACACTAGACACCAACTTGAACGATGTACAAAGATTTTTATATTATCCCAAAATTTATTTTCCGATTTTGAACGATGTAGGCATTTTTTATATATTTCTGAATCGCCTCGCTCAGTCACTTCGAGAAATTTTTACCGCTGTATAAACGTGCCCTGAGCCTCACTTTTAGGGTTCCGTACCCAAACGGTAAAACGTGACCCTATTACTAAGACTCCAGTGTCTGTCTGTCTGTCTGTCACCAGGCTGTTATCTCATGAACTTTGATAATTAGAGAGTTAAAATTCACAGATGATGTATTTCTGTTGTCGCTACAACAACAAATACAAAAAAAAACAGACTAAAGTGAATATTGCAAGGGGCTCTCATACAACAAACTTGATTTTTTTGCCGTTTTTATTATACATAATGTTTTTATCATGGTACGGAACTCTTCGTGCGCGAGTCCAACTTACACTTGGCCGGTTTTTCTTGTCTTATGTCTATGTTTACCAGCATAAAGCGATTTTACAGAGTTAAAAATCTAGCGAATAATAAAACTTCATTGTGGCGTTCTATAAGAGGCGCTGTTTTGTAAAAAACAGGCCTCTTCAAAACTTTTAATTTTCCGTTTAAAGTTGCCCGCACTAATTAAACCTGTTTCATTTTGAAATTGTTTTTAAAATTTGAGTTAAACTTCTAAGTCTAAAGGAATAAATAATAAGACAGAATTTAAGGCCTATGCTTTGATATCTATTCCAACACTCAAAACCAGAATATTTTACATATTTTGGAAGAGTGAGTATTAGTGTACTTTTATTCTCGGAAATAAAATAAACAACTGGCCAAGTGCGAGACTTGCGCACGAAGGGTTCCGTGCTATTATCTATGATAAAAACGGCAAAAAAATCACGTTTGTTGTATTAGAGCCCCCTTAAATATTTGTTTTGTTCTGCTTTTTAGTATTTGTTTTTATAAGCGGCAGCAGAAATACATCATCTGTGAAAATTTCACTTTTCTAACTATCACGGTTCATGAGATAAAGCCTGGTGACAGACAGACAGACAGCGGTGTCTTAGTAATAGGGTCACGTTTACCCGTTTGGACACGGAACTCTAAAAACGGGCCTTCATAGCCTTCTAGACGCAAAAATCCAGTTCCTATCTTAAACCTCTCGTGGGTGAAATTAAAAAGAGTGTACCGTGTAATTTTAAGTTCTTTCATGTCGCAGCTATTTCGAGGTAAAATGAGCTTGGTGAAAGGCTGTGGGGTCTTTTGAGTGCACTAAAGAGGCTAGACGTACGGTAGCCATTTTGTCCGATAGCTTGTTGGTACGTTTCTGTTGGTCAATTCGTTGGCACCGAACTAAATTTACCTGCAAGAAAAAGATGTTAAACTTTATTCGATGTATTTTCCAGTTTTTTTTTTTACAGTTTACAGGTAAACGTTTGATCGTAATTTCACCTGTTAATAATTAACTGTATCATCACTAATTATTAGTGATGATACAGTCGACGGCGTAGCACGCTTACTTAAAAAATACCTATTCACTCTTCTCTTGAAAACGTCAAGTTTTACGTAACTATAATAATAACAATGCTGGACACTCCACACAGCATAAATACAACCTTGGAATGCAATATAATACCCAGACAGATAACAAACATTTTTCGTTCTCCACACAGTTGTTTGTCCTTGATGGAGATCAAACCTACAACCTATAGCGTAGAAGGCAGAGCTATCTATTTTGTGAGGTCAATCATATTTGGATAACACTTTAGACAAAATTATCAGCAGTAACTAAATCGATTTGATTGTTTAATTAAACAGTCAGAATTTATTTCCAAACACGTGATTTGTTTATTTGCATGGTCTAGTTTATGGCGTCCTCTGTGGGTTGCATATTATATTTGAACACAATCGAATGATGCTGGTTTTGAAATTTTCAGACGCGACTCTTAGTCGCGAATACCAACAACTTTCTATTGATAACCAGCTTACTGTGAAATTACAGATACATGAGATTTAACATCTGCATGCCTCAAGGGCTAGGAGGGAGGTTGGGCATCTTACGCTTTCTCTTCTAGTTTGTGGTCGCTATTCAAGAATCTTTACGGCGCGAAAGATTTTTACGACACGTTTTTGCCCCGGCATGAAAAATCAATGCCAAGGATCGTCTCTGTATTCTTGATAACAACGTTCAAATTTCTGTAAAGCGGTCAAGCGCGTCCGTCGTGCCGTATTACATCTTTATTCTCCAGCAATTGTCGGTCAACAGTAGTGGGAGGTCATCATCATCTTCCTGCCCTTATCCCACACTAAGTGGGGTCCACTCTCTTCTATCAGTCGTCATCTCAGTCTCACTCCTTTCTTACTCATAGGTAGTACTGTAGTCGGAGGTATGTCTAAATATTATATTATTTGGTAAATACCTTACCAGTATCTCTCGAAAGTCGCGTCTTAGTAAGTTCCCAGCTATTATTGTACATGCGAATGGGTAGTTATGGTTGTACGGTCGATTGAGCGTCGTATTATTGTTGATGCATCGCTGACTTGTTCAACAGTTTCAGTTTGGTAAATACGGTTAATTGAATGTGATGACGATTTCTAGATTTATTTTGATTATTAAATGGGGTACACACGCGGGTGCGTGTCGTGTGTGGGTCGGGCGTTAGCAGGGTACTCGTGAGCTTAATATTTTGTCATGCCACTATCCGCAACGTTAGTCACCGAATAACTTAGTTCGAACAAGCTCAAACAGGCCCGAACACACCCAAACAATGGATACGGGGATCTTCGTACAAATTTGAAATTCGTTACTGAAAGTTCATGTTATGAAATTATTGTCTTTAGTAACAAACAATACTATCTGTTAAGCACGATAGCAACGGAAATTTTAATGTTGTTTTTGACAGTATGCAATCGTGCTATAACCTCATGGTAGGTTGGGCGCGGGTGAATTCGTTGCAATGAATTAATATGGACTATAATAATTCTGAAACACGAACTTTAAGTAACGGATTCAGGATTTGTACGAAATGCCCTTGTATCCATTGTTCGGGTCTGTTCGGGCCTGTTTGGACTGAGTGGTTTGGTAGTCACGATACGGATAACGGCATGACAAACTATCGAGCTCTCATTAACCCAGTCTTTTGGCTCAACTAGAAATATCTTAGTTATCCGCACTCCTCCAAGTTTTTATAGCAACAATGACGCGATGTCTTTAAATTTTGTTTTAAAACTGTGTTTATATTTTCCCTGATCAAAAAGTGGCTTTTGTGTTATATTTGACGACCGATGTGGCGTGGCGGGTGAATGTTCGCCTGCGACGTAGGAGGTTGCGAGTTTGATTCCCGCCTTGGGATAAATGTTTGTACGATCTGCAAATCTTTATTTCGGGTGTTCTGGGTATACTCTATGTATAATAAAAAATATCTATATATGTAATGCATTGTATTAAGTATATCAGTCATCTAGTACCTGCTTAGCTTGGGGCTAGAAGATGCTGTGTGGTTTGTCCAGCATTATTATTATTATTATTTTTACAAGCATGTTTTTACACCTTGTCTTTCCATGCCTGCTTGGAGTGATTACTCCAGCCAAAGAAAGAATCAAAACTATCGGGAAGAAGTTGCCGGATCATTTTCAAAGTTAGGCTTCGGTCCTGTTTGCTGTTGACCCTTGTTTGTTTGTTTACGTTGATTGTGTTGTGACAATTTGGCGTGACCGGTGGAACTTAAAGCAAGGTCTTCTTAAAACTGGTGGCCGATGAACGTAATTAAAAGGCAGCAAGTTTTTTTTTTTAATAATGCTGGACTATCCACACAGCATCATCTAGCCCCAAGCTAAGCAGAGCTTGTGTTATGGGTACTAGATGACTGATATACTTAATACAATACATAACATATACAGATATTTTTTATTATGCATAGAAAACACCCAGAACACCTGGATTAAAAACTTGCAGATCGTACGAACATTTATCCCAAGGCAGGAATCGAACCCGCAACCTCTTGCGTCGCAAGCGGACATACGCCCGCCGCGCCACATCGGTCGTCAAATTTTTCTTGGCTGAAAGATCTTGTTCAAAGATCTTGATGTCAAGCGCTTACTTAAAAGAACTGTTTCAGTAGTAGTAGAGCTCTTTGTAGGAATATCTACCGTGCTAGGCGATTAAATTCGTGATGCTTTTTATTTATTTATTAGCATAGGGTAAATATAAACTTCTGTCATGAGAAAAAGAGGTCTTAAGTCGTCACAGTTTTTTTTATTATTATTCTGTTGCATGTACAGTCAGCTGCACTAGAATGTATACAGCTCGTAACTTTCAAAACGGAATCAAAAACTTATAGTAAACTTTTAAACAGTAAAAACTCAGAAATCGTGTAATTAGCTGATAAGTTCACTTATTTTTTGAGTTTTTGCCCTGTAAATATTAATTGTAACCCTGTAAAACCATTCTGTAAGTTACGAACTGTATACATTCTAGTGCAGCTGACTGTACATATTTATGCCTATGCCTATTTTCACCGCCAAGCAGCACCGTAGAGTTCCAGTTTGAAGGATGTACAGAGGTTTAACAACTGTATACCTCAGGTTGATGAACGCAGCACCACGTGACCTGCGAAGTGGAGCTTTACCTTTAGTAGTTAATGGGTAACCACAATAAGCTAAATAAGCATCTAGATTTAGATCTATTCTGCACGAGTGTTGGTTCAGCTAGACAGTGGCTGAACAGTGAATTCTTTAATAGCGAATAAAATATGTATATTTATTAGTAGGTAACACTAGCAATTTTCATCATGTTTAACTTGTTTTTTCATCATGTTGTAGATTTCAATAGGATTTTCACAGTAGCAATTGTATTATAACCAAATTCTATACGTGAAAACCTATAATTGGCTTTCCGGTTCTATCCCAATGTTATTTATTTATTTATGTTATTAATTGTACAAAAAAATGACGGAACGATTATGACGGTACCCGCATCTTAGAAAACAGGGTATTATTGACAAAGGACAGAACAATGTTATTGTAACTGCCGCTGGGAGGACGTGTAATCATTTTAACAGGAGCAGAACAACAGACTTGGATGTAGGTACGTTTGTTTCTAGTATCTAGCCTCTTGGTGTACAACATTTTATCATCAGCCCGAAGAAGTTTACGACTGAACAAGGCCTTTCTCATATCGGTTTAGAGAATATTTATTGTCTTAAGAAATATAATATAATAATAATGCTGGACAATCCACACAGCATCATCTAGCCCCAAGCTAAGCAGAGCTTGTGTTATGGGTGTTAGATGACTGATATACTTAATACAATACATTACATACATATTTTTTATTATACACAGAAGACACCCAGAACACCCGTAATAAATATTTGCAGATCGTACAAACATTTATCCCAAGGCGGGAATCGAACCCGCAACCACCTGCGTCGCAGGCGGACAATCGCCCGCCGCGTCACATCGGTCGTCAATATACAATTTCACTAAAAAAAACAACTTAAGCTATTAAATATATCTACTAGCGAAATGCGTATGACTTCGCCCACGTGGAGTTATTTAATATAAACCTACCTACCTACCTATTGGGTGTTATAATGTTTTTTTTTTCTTTCGTGTAACTGCTATTGTAAACAGCATATAGTCCACCTGATGTTAAGTGGTAACCGTCACCTATAACGAAGCATTCCGAGGAGTATAGTTTTTGTCATATCATAGCATTGTTCAAATAACGGGGCCCCTTTCTAGAAAATTTATTTTTAAATAAAAAACAAAAATTTCGCTTTTACCCTAATAAAAATTAAACCAAATACTCGACCTGAGGTCGGAAGCCTTAACCAACTTTATTAAGGAAAGGAAAACCCAATTATTATACAAAATGTGAAAGTTTAAATGTTTGGATATTTATTAAAAAAAACCACAGCAATCTAGAGCAGATTGTAGTGGATTTTTTTTCCCTATCTTTTAGGCTAAGGTTTGCTGTAAGAAAACTCTTTTATGGTTAAAGTTCGCTCCTGTGTAAATAACTGTTTGTATATATAATTTGTGTGTACAATAAATTATAAATAAAGTATAATATTTTATTTCAAATAGCAATTACGACCAATCCTAAGATGCTAAAAGCTTGTGGAGTTTAGTTCATAATTCATTCATTTTAACTAGATAGCGCGATTAAAATGTCCGTTTTAGACTAGTCACATTCATAATTATGTAGTACTAGCGGCCGCTCGCAGCTTCGCCCGCGTGGCAGTTTTTTTCCGTTCCCGTTATTTTTTCGGGATAAAAAGTAGCCTGTATGTTTATCCAGGTTGCAATCTATAATCATTCCAAAATTCATCCAAATCGGACCACTGGTTAGAGCGTGAAAGAGTAACAATCTTCCATCCATCCATCCATCCATACTTACAAACTTTCGCGTTTATAATATTAGTAGGATAGTATAAAGCCAAGGTCACTGACATAGCTACCAGAATTAGCAAGTTCAAGTGGCCATGGGTAGGTCATTCAGCTTGTGAAACTGATAACCGCTGTGGAATAAAGGATCTCGAGTGGCGACCACGAACCGGAAGACGAAGCGTAGGACATCCTACTATGGACTGACGACATTGTTAGGATTGCGGGAAGTCGATGGATGGAAAGGGCTCGAAAGGAAGAAAGTTCCTGGAAACGTGTGGGGACTTATGTCCAGCAGTGGACTTCTACAGACTGTTTGCATTGAAGATGGGGTTTTACATAAAACCCTACTCCCTTGTATTTACCTTTTAGTTCGAGTTCTATGCAACCTGGTTTATCCAAGTTTCGTCAAACTGGTACCTAGGTTCACCTAGCTTACAGACGTTCCTAAGATATCCTTATGATTCCAATGAATTTTAAGCACTTAAAATTTTAACGAGCCTAGAAAACGCCTTAAATTTTGATGTTAGCAATTACCGCTACCGAGTAAATACGCAGGCAGCTGCTAGTATATTATAAATTATACAATTTAATGTAAGAAAATCGGTCTTGCGTGATTTTGTGTTGATAAATATCTCGCCGGGGATAGAAATGAGTCGAACCACATATGTAAGCAACCTTTGATTTAGGGTAATAATTCTATATGTCATAATGAGCGGTTTTTAGTATATGTTGACAAGATTCAGTGGGTAGAACAGTGTAATGCCATATAGGACAATAGCAGCTCGCAGCTTCGCCCGCGTGGCAGTTCTTTGCCCGTTCCTGTTATTTTTTCGAGATAAAAAGTAGCCTATATGTTAATCCAAATTATAATCTATGTCTATTTCAAATTTCATCCAAGTGGGTCTACTGGTTAGAGCGTAAAAGAGTAACAAACCTCCATACATCCATCCATCCATCCATACTTTACTAGGATAAAAAAGTGAAGGTCACCGCTTAGCATCAAGTCGTCTCGGCTTCATATTCTACTTCATACTAATAATTTAAATGCAAACGCTTGTGTGTGTGTATGACGTTTGTTCCCTGACTTTGTGATGGCTGAATATATTTAAATTGAAATCAGAGTTACGAAAAAACCTGCGGGTGTTCAATAGTTCTTTTATTATATTCTCATAAAAACTGAAAAATAAGTGGGATTGTATTAGGAAAAATAATCTCATAAGAACAAAGCTTTTCTGAGGATAAGAAACGATGAAGGAAAACATCCCGAGAATACCCATGGCTTATTCAGCTCCGTACGTATTAGCCCATTTCTTCCCGTTGATAAGGCCGAGGCTGAGTTGATAGTATCAGTTTTGACCAAGGTTTCTCCATCTTCCAAATACTTATACAGTATTCTGTGTCCAATTAAATTGGATAAAATTATACAAAGGTAACCGTGAATTCGATAGTTTGCTCAGTACTTTGTCAAATAAATGTAAAAACTTGTTTACTATTTTACTTTAGAAATAACATCTAAATACTTTAGAAAATGTGTTTCAAATAAAATAAAGATTGCAGAAATTGGACACAACGCCAAAAATTGATCAAAGCTTAGCATTATACTCTGCATGCAATAAAAAAAAAATTTGGTCAAAGTATAAAAAATAGTCGGACAGATGATAGAATATGTTTTTTTTTGTAAATACATACTTAAAATACAATATAGCATTTAGACACAGAACAAACATCTACGTTCATCACACAAATGTTTGTTCTCGATGGGAATCGAACCCACCACCTATAGCGCTACATGCGCTGTGACTGCTGTCAACAAAAACAGAAAAACGCTTGCTTTTATTTGGAGTCGAAGCCTTATGTCGCGTGTTCTCAACAATTAAATTAATAAAGTATTGTAGCCGATTTCTAAGTTAAATGAAGATTGTTACTTTGATTAATACCTTAAAAGAGAAGGTGGTCTAATGTTTTTTATACAATTTTATAATTATTAACATAATTACCCTTTCATCTTCAAATGAATTATCCTAAAGAAGTTCACTTAATTAATAATGTATAAATATTGACACATATTCATACAACGCCCTCTATCCTCAAACTCAGCAAAGCTTGAACTATGGGAACCAGATAGCTATTAATAGAATATAGCTGTAACTGTGCTTATAATTAGCTTAGAAAAGTACAGTAGATATAACATCCCGTGTCAGTAAAAGAGACAAATATAATATTAGTTGATCGCTGGGAGTGTAAACAGTCAGCGATTAACTTGTAATATATATTATCTCTTTTACTAACACGCGACATTGTATATATTGTTCTTTTTTGCGTCGATGATGATTGATTTTACGCTGGCGTTAAGACAACTGCATAGAGCTTAAAATAGCCTGGCTAATTTATTGAAGTAAAAGCCATTCTGAAAACAAATGAGAAGTCAAAAACAATAGACAACCATAAATAAAATTCGATTTTTTGCGAGTCACATCGAAAGGGTCCGTATTTATGGTGGCGCACCGACCACGGGGCTGTGCCTAATTTATTTATTGGCTTTGCCCTCAGCGTTGTTGTACACGAGTGCTTGCCGTACTTCACAGTTAAAAGAATATTTTATCTATTCAATTTATAATACAAAAAAACGAGTGTGCTAGACCCCACGACTAAAGTAAAACTTCTTGAATATACGAAACGTAACTGACTATGAGAGAAAGAGAGAAAGAACAGTGCTTTCATACCCCCTCCATGATCACTTAAACGTTTAACGCAACCTTGTTGGAAGTCGCATTAATAGTTTTACTTTAAAACTTTTTGAAAATAGGGTGATTGACCCCGCTAACTGGTATACCGTATACTTACCGGTTAGTTCCCCATTCCCGTTAGTCCCTGTATAATCCAGCATCCCGGGTATTGTTTACATCCGTGCATCCGTATTACCCAGTTAAAAAAGCCAGTGCGACCCGCCTGCCACAGTAAAAATATACCAGTAGTCAGTATGTGGTCCTACTGTGTGTGCTACGTGTGTGCTACGGTTTGCTACAATTCGCTACGATTTGCTACGACGTGCTTCGATTTATTGTGATTTCATAATGATATTGTGTCAAAATGTGCTACAACATTAACATGTTCTACGATGCTAAATATGCTTCAATGAAAGTGCCTAAACAAAACATTCCAAAAATAGTTTTTATTTTGATTATTACCTAATAATTACATACATGACCATACCTATTTCTGCTGCAATGCAGTCCTTGCATAAACATGTTCCTGTTTAGAGGGTATAATGTGCCAGTGAAATTCAAGGCACATTACTACCTGTTCTTAATACCTGTATGTAATGTAATACCTGTATTACGAATAATTAAAAAATTTTAGGTATTTGCGTCAACTGAAGTTTCTCTTCCAACAGGTATTTTATCATCATATTCTTACCTTTATCCCGCTTTATGTGGGGTCGAAAATTTGAAACTCAAAATAAAAATTCCTAGCTACAGTGTTTTTGTATTTGCATTGACTTTGTCTTCTGCGTTTTTATACTCTATGTGACCAGGACAGCGGGCTACCAAGTATAACAGATTTACCCCGCCGTGAACCGAGAAGGAACTGCATAGCTGGATGATGATTTGAATTATGGCTTCGCGTGAATGGGGTTAGTCACGATGTTTATCCACTGAGGTTTTACATACATTTTTCTGCGAGGATTTGTATGTTTTCATAATATTTTTTCTTCGTTCTTTTGCTATTTTGATGATAATGTGTTTAATTAAGTGCTAAAATTACCAGTGCGGTGAAAGTTTGAGTACCTAAAGCATATTTTTAATCAAGATAACCCTAGTACCCCAATTGATATTTATCCCTATTGCATATTTTAGTCCATTTTAGATGATTAAATCAAAGAATTTTATATTTATGTATAAAGAAAATTATAGCTAATACAGGTATTTATAATTGGTATGTACAAAATACGTATGAAATAGTTGAGCTATCTACAGACCGTTGCAAACGATCTAAAGGTAGCTTAACTGATCCAGATCAGTGCCAATCGGAAGCGTTCCCAAAACACTGGCTGCATTGCCACGCTGAAAATCAATGATTTTTACAAATGTATTTATTTATAATAGTGATATTTTTATTTATTTTTTAAGAGTAAGTGGTAGGAAAAAGTTTTGGACAGAGAGAATAGA
The DNA here is from genome assembly GCA_947095575.1 of Electrophaes corylata. Taxonomy (NCBI): domain Eukaryota; kingdom Metazoa; phylum Arthropoda; class Insecta; order Lepidoptera; family Geometridae; genus Electrophaes; species Electrophaes corylata. The sequence goes on along the minus strand of OX352716.1, from coordinate 1,985,763 downwards.
AGAGATTTAAAAGAGACCTTCCCCAGCAAAAAAAACTTTTGCATAAATCTTTAGATTTTTGCATAAAGATTTTTTTAGATTTTAGATTTAACTTTTATATTTATACAGTTTATATCAGATATAACTTATCAAGCCACTTTAGTCCACATAGATACATTTTAAAGGAAGAGTTATTTCCCAAAACCGATTTGACGACCGATGTGGCGCGGCGGCCGAAATGTTCGCCTGCGACGCAGAATGTTGCGGGTTCGATTCCCGCCTTGGGTTAAATGTTTGTACGATCTGCAAATATTTATTCCGGGTGTTCTGGGTATTTTCTATGCATAATAAAAAATATGTATGTATTTAATGTATTGTATTAAGTATATCAGTCATTTAGTACTCATAACACAAGCACTGCTTAGCTTGGGGCTAGGTGATGCTGTGTGGATTGTCCAACAATATACAACAAACAACAACAATATATTATTATTATTACTTTAGTCCACATAGCTACATTTTAAAGGAAGAGTTATTTCCCAAAATCTAGCTGGGTACTGTCGACAGCGACACAAGCTGCGGACATCCGGCCGCCATCTTGCAGCCGGAAGTATACTGATATTACGAACGATACTGGCTGTACTTGCAATTATATTACCTACTAGACATAATATATATAAAATAGAAAACTAACTTCCTGCGGTCAGTGACTTAAATTCTGTTTTCTACCTATAGTAAAGACCCGCAATTTACTATAGGTAGAAAAAGTTATGATAAAATATGTAGATATAAGATAGATAGGTTAAATACTGGGAAAACATACCCTGTGCCCGGGTGAGCTACAAGAACTCACCCCCAAGAAAATCCTCCAGTTCTAACCAGCTGCAGGGTTCAGTGGTGAACTATGAACGCCCTAATGAGGGGTGATGCCTTAACAAGTGGCGATCACAATAGGCCATTTGGCCGCAGTGATACCAAAGCCGCAAAAATATAAAAAAAAAATAATAATAATAGGGTAAATATTAGACGTAAAATATTTGTATATACTAAATTACTTCCGTTATGTAAATAAAAATATTTGCTTCAAAAAAAAAATAGACTATAGCATCATGACTGTAATCCGCAAGCACGGTAGATATTCCTCTAATCTCTTAGTACCACTATTCGTACGTCCAGATTGTACATACCAACATTTTGTAGTAGTTAGTATTTCATACGTGACAGGTAGCAAGCCCATCGCCGCTACTAGAATAGGTACTAACTGGTTTTCTCATGATATATTTTTTTCATTGTTTAAGAGTACTGCGCGCTCATATATTTTTCAAACGGAAAAATCGATTGGTGCACGACCGGATTTGAATCTACGAACTTAGGATCAGAAGGCGGGGTCGCTCCCACTAGACCACCGTTGCTCTAGACATAATAATATAATAAATAAATATTGCCATACATTTGTATACACCCTACCTTTATTTAAACGAGATCTTTTGAGTATACATATACATACAGCGGCGATGGGCTTGCAACCTGTCACGCATAGAATGGTAACTACTGCAAAATGTGGGTATGTACCAAATGTAATATTTGGACGTAGGTACTTCTGACTACTCCCATTAGATATCCTCAAGGAATCTCAAGTAGGTTGTTAATGTTAATTTTACAGGTCTAACAGGACTGAAGGGATATTGACCGTGCTTGGGGATTTGTGTTACTATTTTTTTATTATATCCATAGCACACTTACATATCCTCACCGACAGGGCAGAACCTAGAGGATATCTATTCACTTTCACTAAAGGGATCAATAAAAAAATAACAAACCCTTTAAAAACAATCATTTGTACACAATCAATAAACACGTCAGTTAAAAATAACCCTTACTTAAGGGTCAAAACAACTAGTCACAGCGTAAAAATCAATTTGACAGTACAATGGAACATTATTACCCTCTGTCGTTAGATAATAGAATATGGAGTGAAAAAGCAACATCGGGCACGCGTGAAAAATTACCTCCGAAGGCTTTGTCCAGGTTTCAATAGACCTTTTTGGTTTTACGAGCGAATTTTACAGACTGAATGAGGGAATGCGAGGGGATGGCGATAGGTAGATAGGGTTGAAACGTCAGCATTTCTAAATGTTTACCGTTTGGTTACAAATGCTTGTTTTTAGCGCGTTTCTGCTGAGCATAATATAATAAGAATTTTATAGCAAAAAGCTGAGGGAATAACTTAAATATTACAGGTTAAACAAAACATGCAGTTTGGGTTCTAAAAAATTTTGCGAAATTTGAAATTAAGTTTGAAAAACAATTGCTTTATACAGAAATAATTATTTCAAGACGGAAATCGAACTTGCAACCTCCTGCGTCGCAAGCAGACATTCGCCCGCCGCGCCACATCGGTCGTCGAATAAATAAATTTCACAACCCTACGTAAAGGTCATTCGATTCATGACATAGTGGAATTGTTTATGACTGTTACCCTACTGGAATAGAGATATTCTGTGGCATTACTATTTTATGAGCACTATCTTTTATTCAAGTTAATTTTGCTTTTTATTTCATGACACGTGTTTCAGGACATTGGCTTATGCTACAAAAAATCACAGGTAAGAAAAACTGTCAAAAGCGTAATGTAAAAGTGTCCACACAAATATGACAAGAAAAATGTGATGTGGTGTATATAACACGTTAGGGAGTATAGTTAATAATAAGAAATCTGGGCAACCCACACAGCATCATCTAGCCCCAAGCTAATGAGCCTAGAGCTTATGTTATGGGAACTAGATAACTGATATACTTAATACAATACATTACATACATACATTTTTTTATTATACATATAAAATACTCGCCGGAAAGCACCGGAATAAATACTTGCCGGTCGTACAAACATTAATCCCATTTACGGGAATTGAACCCGCAACCTCTTGCATCACAGGCGGCCATTCGCCCATCGCGCCACATCGGTCGTCAATACTTAATTATCAACACAGAACAAACATCTATAAATGGCGCTTAGATTCACCTAGATTTAAGACGTTTCAAGATGATCCCTGCGGATATTACTGAATAAATGATTTTTGACTTTGACTTTGACTTTGAAATAAAAAATGCTGGACAATCCACACAGCATCATCTAGCCCCAAGCTAAGCAGAGCTGGTGTTAATGGGTACTAAATGACTGATATACTTAATACAATACTACATATTATATTATTATACAATACTATGTTCTTCACACTGTGTTTGTGCTCGGTGGGGATCGAATCCACTACTTACAGCACAAAAGGCAGACTTTTTAAGCGTCGGCTGTATGTTTGATACAGAAACATAGTTTAACTAGAGACAGGGTCAACCCAAAGCTTGGGATATCCATGCGTATCACCGCGTTATCTCGGCACCGCAAGGAACGCCATGCATAATCAATAGATTCGGCAACAACAGTCCATTGTGCGCTACCTCATTTGCCTGTGAATGTATCGACGGCATTCGGAAGCCTACAATAATATTGGAACGTGGTTGTCTGGTAGCACGTTATATGGCCAATAATCTAGCCAAACTATTCTTCTCTTATTTATTGGTCTTGTTTGTCATTTCGACGGTGCAAATCAGTGTCAAGTGTTTCGTTTTTTTTGTGGCATGTGTCAATTTTGTCAATTTTGCCAATATGAAGTGGGTTATGTAAATAGTTTATAGCCAAGTCGAGTCATTGAAAAAAGTCAAGTCGGCTGTCGTTGGTTTTCACGAAAAAGATGAGGTTTTTCTTCAAAACCCAAGGAAAACATTTTCGTCAAATCAAGATTTAATCATTCAATTGAATTGAAATTACAAGCACATTTGTATGCTTCACGTTCCTCACGAGCGTGACTTATGAGGAAATACTTTGTTATAGACGATAGCAACCACTTAACATCAGGTCCCACGACAAAATCGCTGCCTGTAAGTTGTTTTTTTTGGACGAACTAAAATGCTGGTATAATTGCCTGGTGATTTCCGACAGTATTTCAGGGCTATTGGCAAGCGCAGAAGGCACTACGCCATAATACAGAAATAGTTTGTTGGTAACGACATAAGGGCACCACTTAGGTACGGACCTTGGCTTGGGCTGTTGTAAGGGAAGGGAGCTACAGAGAGACTCTTCGCCCTGAGGGGGCGTTAACGAGAATACGTCTTTGACTCTGCCGGCGGGGTCGGTGTGGTTGTGGAGTGTTTGCTGTATCTGAACCGGATGAAGCAACCTCCACTATATTTGCGGCGGTGATCGTGTCATTGGAGACACTTTAATAGTATCTTAGTCTAGGAAATGTACAAAAATCAACCGGAATGTTTCAGTCACAGATTTGAGCACTGGCATTGCGTAGATACATTTTTCGAATAAAAAATCCATAAATGCTCGACTGGATTTGAACTCACGACTTTAGATTTAAAAGGTGGATCATTTCCATCCAATCTCTTACCAGAATATAATAATAATATGATCAAACCAACAGATTACAATTTACTTAACCCTTATTGAACAAAAGGCTTCTCCTTCTTCTCTTCTAGTTGAAAACTCAACTTTACTTACTCAAGCCGAAGGCTAAGTGGCGCTGAAACAAGTATGTTGAATAATAAGGCAGGCACACCCGCAGCCCGCACATAGTGGTCCCAAATCTTTGATGCGGTTACTCGTCAAGTCATATGCAAATTCCGGGTATAGTTCTCTAACGGATTGGTTTCAGAACCCCTAGCATAAGTTTTCTACCCTTAAAAGTCGACCCTCCAAAAATAAAGAGGACAATTTATATGAATACTGTTTTTTTAGGGTTCCGTACTTACAGGGTACAAAGCGGCAGCAGAACTACATCATCTGTGAAAATTTCAACTCTAACTATTACGGTTCATGAGATACAGCCTGGTGATAGACGGGCATACAGACCGATATACAGACAGACAGACCGACAGACAGACAGCGGAGTCTTATAAAATAGCACCGTTTTACCCTTTGTACGGTACGGAACCCTGAAAATACTCGTAAATTGGTTCACAGAGTTCTAATTCTTATAAAAAAATATCTTCATCAAATTCAAATTTCGATCGCGTCGATTTCTAAATAGTATTTTTCGAAACTAACATTTCCGATATACTCAATTTGCCAATCAAATTCTAGTTTTAAAGAATTAATAATAATAATAATGTTGGTCAATCCACACAGCATCACCTAGCCCCAAGCTAAGCAGAGCTTGTGTTATGGGTACTAGATGACTGATATACTTAATACAATAAATTACATGGATAGATATTTTTATTATACATAGAAAACACCCAGAACACCCAGAATAAATATTTGCATAAAATTAATAAATAATTTTTTTTTTTTTTTTATTTATATATTTTTTTTTTAAATATTTTTAATATTTGGGCCTTAGATAGTGATGCAATTGACTCATTTACCCCAGAAAGTGGTGCTAACGGTATTGTATAACTTGTGAGCTGTGATTTGAAGCTTTTGTGAGGTTTGACGCTGTTTCGGAGAGAATTGAGGTTGGATATTGGCTGGATAAAGAGCAACAAAAGCCTTAGAAAAAGTTTTTTTGATTTAAAATAAAATTGACTCTGCTGTATTTTCCAGACACAGAAAATATAAAATAATTTTGGTATTCAATGACCTTTTGACCTGTAGGTCTACCATGAGTTTTTACAATCTACAGTCGCTAGCGACTGTAGATAAAAAAATGTATGAAGATTTGTACAGCGCCTCTAGTGGATAGTTGGGTACTAAAATGCGCAGCATGAGTCACGTAGTTAACTATCCTACGTCACAGTGTAGTAAACTATACTACAACGACTGTAGATTGGGCTTCATTTGCTTACAAATTGGTACCATGAGTTACTAATTTGACAGATGCCATAGTAACGTACTATTACTACTGTAGTTACGGCACTCACCGATGTTTTGCTTCGTGAAAAGACTATAGTTTGTGATAGATTTTGTGATTTTTCAATTTAAAATGCTTAATAAAGCACGTTTTGTCTTGGAATTATTCTGCCGAAATGCCGAAATAGAAGATAAACGACGCGAACAAAGAAAGTTTCAAAGTGAGATGCGTGTTCTTCCACTCAAACTTTTATATAGTGACACCAAATTTGTGAAATTTTATAGACTAAATAAAGAAGCTTTTTAGAAATTGTGTGATTTATTGCGGCAACATACGGATAAAAAATCAACACAGAGAGTCTCATTAGAATCAAAGTAGTTTGTTTTATTTAGATTAAAATGGTTTTGCAGCTCATTGAAACAACTAAGTAGGTACCTACTTAATTAAGTATTTTTTGTAGGTGTTATGTGCTCTATTATTCTATGCTCACGGTGATTATCAACGTGTTGTTGGAGAGGCAATCCATTTTTTTCAAGAAGCGATGAGTTCATATATTGAAGAAGTAACTGCAGCCCTAAACCAGCCAACTGTTGTGAACATGTTTATTAAGTTTCCAGCATTTTTAAGTTTATAAACACTACGCACGCGAGCATCCCACCGTCGTCCTCGGTCGTGTAATTTGACTAACTTGTAGCAAAAGTAAACAAAATGCGAGAGCTAAATGTAATTGGAACCGTTGTAACACGAATAAATTTGGGCTTCATTAGATTGAATCGAAATGAGAGAGTCAGGCGACTCTCCACATTTGTCGGATAATAGTACTTTGTTATTTTATCTTCTGTCGCTATCATCGTGCATTACTTAAAAAGAGATGTAATGATGCCAACCTAACAACGCTAATCTACATAGGGTGTAGTTGCAACTATATCATAAGTGGCAAGCACCAACACTACTCATGGTACCGCTCTTTATGCTATCTATACAATCTGCGTATTTACGTAACTACGGTAGTAACGTCAGGTGTTTTTTCTGTGAAATCTCATGGTAGACGTACTGTACGTCTACCATGAGATTTCACAGAAAAAACACCTGACGTTACTACCGTAGTTACGTAAATACGCAGATTGTATAGATAGCATAAAGAGCGGTACCATGAGTAGTGTTGGTGCTTGATACTTGTGATATAGTTACAACTACACCCTATGTAGATTAGCGTTGTTAGGTTGGCATCATTACAAAACGATACTCACTTCGCATTGGATATTTTTATCTCTTTTTAAGTAATGCACGATGATAGAGACAGAAGATAAAATAACAAAGTACTATTATCCAACAAAATTAAATGTGGAAAGTCGCCTGACTCACTCATTTCGATTCAATCTAATGAAGCCCAAATTTATTCGTGCTACAACGGTTCCAATTACATTTAGCTCTCGCATTTTGTTTACTTTTGCTACAAGTTAGTCAAACTACACGACCGAGGACGACGGTGGGATGCACGCGTGCGTAGTGTTTATAAACTTAAAAATGCTGGAAACTTAAAAAACATGTTCACAACAGTTGGCTGGTTTAGGGCTGCAGTTACCTATTTCCTCAATATATGAACTCATCGCTTCTTGAGAAAAATGGTTTGCCTCTCCAACAACACGTTGATAATCACCGTGAGCATAGAATAATAGAGCACATAACACCTACAAAAAATACTTAATTAAGTAGGTACCTACTTAGTTGTTTCAATGAGCTGCAAAACCATATAATCTAAATAAAACAAACTACTTTGATTCTAATAAGACTCTGTGTTGATTTTTTATCCGTATGTTGCCGCAATAAATCACACAATTTCTCAAAAGCTTCTTTATTTAGTCTATAAAATTTCACAAATTTGGTGTCACTAATAGTTTGAAGTGGAAGAACACGCATCTCACTTTGAAACTTTCTTTGTTCGCGTCGTTTATCTTCTATTTCGGCAGAATATATCCAAGACAAAACGTGCTTTATTAAGCATTTTAAATTGAAAAATCACAAAATCTATCACAAACTATAGTCTTTTCACGAAGCAAAACATCGGTGAGTGCCGTAACTACAGTAGTAATAGTACGTTACTATGGCATCTGTCAAATTAGTAACTCATGGTACCAATTTGTAAGCAAATGAAGCCCAATCTACAGTCGTTGTAGTATAGTTTACTACACAGTGACGTAGGATAGTTAACTACGTGACTCATGCTGCGCATTTTAGTACCCATCTATCCGCTAGAGGCGCTGTACAAATCTTCATACATTTTTTTATCTACAGTCGCTAGCGACTGTAGATTGTAAAAACTCATGGTAGACCTGCTGTAAGATATTTACAGAGAATAGTCAAATGTTACTATGAAAAAGGTTATACCTAACTGTTTATAAAAAACAGTAGCGTAACAGTCGCTTTATCATGTGTTAGTGCATGATAGTGCATGCATTTGACTATTCTCTGTAAATATCTTACAGGTCAAAAGATCATTGAATACCAAAATTATTTTATATTTTCTGTGTCTATATATTTGTGTGTATATTTTTGTATTTTTTTGTGTGTGTATATTTTTTGAGTTTAGCGACGGTAGTTAAATCCGCATCGATTTCGTCCTTTAGTAATACTAGGATAGTTGCTTGACGAATAAGCCTTTATCTCATTGGTTAATGTTGCAATGACAATTTACACTGACCAATGAAGTGAGAGTTTATCTGATAAGCAACAACCCGTAGTAATTCTACTAACGGACGTTCGTATGATGTTGGAACCGGACATCAGAGTACCGCAGAAGACCACAAAAATAAAATTTAGGACCTTTTCCACAACCGTTAAATCCGCATTGAATTCGTCTCAGCTTATTAGTAACAAATACACCATAGAAGTCTCCAAGCGTAAATGAACCCTCTTCGTTTTTTTAAAGTTAAAGTTTCCTGATCTCTACCCTAAAGTTTAAACTCTAAGTAATAGATTAAGTTAATCTTACCCAAACTGACATAATCGTAGCTAATATTAAATTATGTATCTAATATGTAATACTGTCGGTTGTTTGTGCAAACCACATCGATATTGGAGCAATAAACTTGAGATACGGGCAAATGTTATTGAGCCAGCGTTAGTGGGCCCTTTTACACGTTACGATACGATCGTTTTTGGTTCATCTCAGTTGCCAATCTTTTCTTTTTTTTATTACTTAAAGCATTTATTTATAAATACCCAAAGGTCATCTTGAAATAATAATAATGCTGGACAATCCACACAGCATCATCTAGCCCCAAAGCTAAGCAGAGCTAGGTAGGTACTAGATGACTGATATACTTAATACAATACCTACATTATATACATAGATATTTTTTATTATGCAGAAAACACCCAGAACGCCCGGGATAAATATTTGCAGATCGTACAAACATTTATCCCAAGGCGGGAATCGAAACCCGCAACTTCCTGCGTCGCAGGCGGACATTCACCCGCCGCGCCGCATCGGGCGACCAAGATTAGAAGAATAGGAATGAAACTACTTAGAACTTTTTTTTTGCCTGGAAGAAATCGCTTTCAGCGATAAGGTCACCCATTGTATTTTGTTAACCTGGTGTGTTTTTAACAAATTTTCCTTGTGTGTACACAAGGAAAATATATAAAGTGTTATCTATCTATCTATCTATCTATCTATCTATATATCTATCTATCTATTCAGTCATCTAGTACCCATAACACAAGCTCTGCTTAGCTTGGGGCTAGATGATGCTGTGTGGACTGTCCAGCATTATTGCATTATTATCTATCTATCTATCTATTTTAGTTTTTACAGTTTTTTTGCGATCCGATCGTACAGTATGACGTCACTGGGATACCTCACAAGTCGCAGAGAGGTACACAAGTACGCAATATCGTCGATCGGATGTGGGATTTAATAAATTTAGTTCGTTTTATTTTAATATCTTATCTCATGACTGTCGTCAGCGGATTTCGCAAAGGACATCATCAAATTTTGTAATATATTTGTGTTTATTGAATCAATATCTGCTGAATTTGCTTTGAAATCTTATGTTGACGAATTTCAATTTTGAGATCCTGTGTAGGAGCATATTTGTTAATATGTAAATGTTACAGATATTTTATTAATATTAATTTTACTTTATCTAACTTATTTATTACGTTTTTAATAAAATATTAGATTTATATCATTTAAATCAAATATAACTTTTTATAATTTTTATGAATATATTATTATACAAAAAATCTGGTCAAGTGCGAGTTAGACTCGCGTTTTTATCTATAATAAAAACAGCAAAAAAACACGTTTGTTGTATGAGAGCCACAAAAAAATAGCTCCGATCCAAAATCCTACGAGCATCCGTTAGTAATGACGTGAAAGGACACGCCTCACTGTGGAATCACAAGTCGTGGCTCTAATAAGATGTAATAATTATAATACTTACAATAAATGTTAGAGTTTTACTAAAACTATAGTTCAAAACAAAAATGATCCTATGTTCACTCGAATAAATTCTCACAGTGGCATGTCCGACAAACAACGATTGCTTACATTACTAACGGATGTTTGTAAGGTAGGTGAACCGGGCATTACTTGTTTACCTTATACTTGCTTCAGACCCGCGTTTAATAAAAAAGTAATACAAATTTATAGCTAAATAAAAACAAGTTTATCGATAAATTAAAATTACTGCCACTAACATTTTAAAAAGTAAATTGTAATAGATTGGATTTAAAATTTATGGCAGACTTCCAGTTCACTGTACGTAGCCCTCAAAAGTAGTTTTACAACCACAGTGACCAAAATATCTTAACAAAAGTTCTGAAACCTTGACAAGACGTAATGTGGTATTTACTCATCAGTGTAGAAGGTAAAGGTTTGTCCTCTGGTCTCAATACACTAGCTTTTAATTGATTAATGTTTATCCAATTTTTGTTTTACTAACATTACTTAATAAGATTATTACATTACTTACATAATTACATTAAGACGTTTTACAATGATCCCTGCGGATTTTACAGAATAATTGATTTTTTGTGGATTTTACTGATTTTAACTTTGACATTGACTTACATTTTTATATAAAAATTGGTATAACAATGTAAGTTTTAATAACCACTTCAGACTGAAAACAAGATTAATTTTACCAAATTGGCAATTTCTTTATTATTTTGATTAAGACTCCTTGTATAGCTACTTTTGGTGAGTAAGTGTACAAAGCACTTTTTGATTTCAATTAAAATTTCAATGTGTTGTAATGAATCATGGGATATTGTAAAATCTGGAACGTCGATATTAATACGAAGGTTTTAAGGTACATTCACACACATCAGTCGCATCATTGTTCAGTCAAGTAACGACACACGTCACTTCACGTAATAACCGCTTAGCATCAGGTAAGCCATCTGATTTTTTTAATGCCACTGCTAGTGGAACAAGCATATGGCCCACCTGATGTTAAGTGGTAACCCTCATTAAACTAAGAATTACCTTGGGTGTCACACACATTAGGAAGATGCCTTAATACGATGCACTGCCCTGCGTCTATCAATCTAAGGCAGATTCAAAGCCTTTTGAGCCTGTGACTGCATCGGCACGTATACCCATCAAACCGAAAAATAGCTACATAAGTAGGTATGCTACTACCATACCTACTTCTCCGGAGAAACTCTTTCACAGAAACCAAATATGTGACTACCCTAATGTGAGTCTTGTCTCGTAGGGCAACAAGCTCATTTCACATACGAAATGCTAGACTAACAAGATTATCCATACCAATAAATAATGGTTTAGAAATGACAGTTTTCTGCACAATTTATTTAGTTATTTTTGCTTTATGAAAACTTATTGTAGCTTTTTATTTTACCGTACCTAGTTTATAATATTTTGCTTAGTCAAATTTTACTGACCGGAAAATTAAAAAAAAAAAGCTTCTTTTGGAAGGCACAAAATCTATCGGTTCTGCTTTAGAAATTGTTACGCCATTAAAAAACGACGGCTTAAAAACTTCGTTACCAGAATTCTTGTTACAAAATATTATCAAATTCAAGTTTCAATCCTGTGAATCTCCAAGTGGTGTTTTTAAAAACTGACATTTTAGGCTGGCTAAAATTTGACAATCAAATTCTAGCTTCGATCTCGTCTCCAAACAAAACGTAAATTAGACTTCAAAATTGACTACTAATTTACATTTTTATGCACATATCACCCAGGTTTTTACAAGATAGAGTTTTACGCACGTATAAAAAATACCCTCTAAAAATTTACCATCACGTTGTAAATTGCGAAACCTGCCCCGAAATTTACCCTTTAACTCAGAACAGCTGCTAATATTGAAAGAATCGTACCACATCGAGTGTTAAATGGCTAGCATTACTTCGAGCTTGATAGTTGAGGAGCTGGTCGTGGTTTTAATACGTCATAGTTTATAACTACTTTTCGTTGTCAGTCCAAATTTGCATAATTTATATTTGTCCGAATATAAAATAACTTCACATATATTTTTTGTGTCTGTATAGTTCCGGCTTTAAAAAACAGACGTCAAAAGCTTAACATAATAATTTAACCTGGATTTAACTGGATCTCTTTAGGGCAAGGGTGAATATGTGTCTTCTAGACAGTCCTACTTTATCGTTAGCTTTATTTTCACTTACCATCAGGTGAGATTGAACCCAAAGGATAGTCTATTAACGTTAAAAAAAACTTGTTAAATTATAAGCACAACTATACTTTTTGTTTTTTTTTCAACGGTAATGAACAAGCAATGAACAAGCTGAAATTAACTTGACGTGGTCTAACTTTCACTATATTCTTTTAATATTCCATAGGTAATGTGATGTAATTTACTAGTCAGTCTGACATTGCATTAGTTAAAAATTAACAAAGTCGAAGCTTCAAGACCTCAATCATTTCAAATCATATCAAAATGAGTTTTATTCAGTTAAATAACAAGACTAACACTTTTTGGTATAACTAGTATATTGTAACGTATGGTAGAAGTGACAGTTATTAGTAAATGATGATTTGCAGTCCTCATTCCATCGACAGAAAAACAGAATTCTAAGCGTTGGATGGTGACCACTCTCGATTTACTGACGAACTAATGCATATAAGAAAGGCATTGCGGGGTACATAAAGTGAAAGTGTTCATAATAAAGATGTGCTTACAAAAGTAAATAAAAAAACATTTTTTTTTACAAAAGTATAAAATAGTACTATTCAATGAAATATTACGAAAAACTTTACGTTAATCTATGGCTATTATGCTGAGCATATATCCAGCTTTCTATAGACTGATGAGGTTATTATACTCCGAACTCCTGCACTATGAGTTAATAGCTCCGACGAAATATTTCACGGCTGGATTTAGGACAATTGCCGTATTTGCCGAGTGAACCTTTGTTCTTGTCGTGTAAAGAATAATCGTACGTTTTATGCTAGCATTTACAAAGGAGGTAAGCATGACTTGTAGTCGTATCTTACGAAATTTCAAGTTATTTGATCACAACATCAAAACGAATGGCTTTTTAATCAACTTAAAAAACAAGTGGCTTTAAATAATTTACCTATATCGAATCTATCTAGATTTTATCTTTGTATACCAAAAAAAAGTACAAAAGAATTATAATTACAACTTAAAACCTTTCCAGATAATATTTAACGCACATTATTTTACATAAGTATTTAACATATCTACCTACACATGATAAAATAATCCTTTTTTTTTACTGCAGGTTCTTACTTTAAGTAAAAAACGGAATAAAAAAAATAAAAAAACTGCCATTATCAAGAACATCCGCCTGTATTTGAAGTTGTACAAAAATATTCTTGCACATATTGTTGTGTCTTTGTTTGTTTAAATAATAAAATTTATTTTCCGTGAAATAAAATTAATTTATGCGACAACACTGTACATATTAAAGATCATTACGTTTACAAATGCAAAAAGCAATTTAAAAAGAAAGTCTTCAAATTTATACAGGCAAATAAAATTTTAAAGTATGCCAATTAATATTAATGAGAACCAAGAAGTGTGGGGTTCTTGTAACTTTAAGCGCTGTAAACGAAAATTTCACTCGTTAAAGTTATTTTATTTTAAGTTTTCTTATCAATTTTATGTTTTAAGGGCGTTCTCTTGTGTATAAAGAAGTTATTCTGGGAGTTTTACAACATGATAGAATCAGAATTGAGGAAGTTCGTAGATGAACCAATGTCATCGACATAGTTGAAAGAACCATGGCAATGGGTTTTCACGTATAATATATAGCACGTAAAGTATAAAACATATATAATTTTTATAAAAGTATTTTATCAGCTATCTGCATGTAAAAGCTTTGCTTAGTTGGAGTTACGGCGCGTTTAGACGGCGCGAAAGCTTTCGCGCGGCGGCCGCGCGGCGGCCGCGCTGTTGGCCGCTTGACAGCAATTTGAACGTTGCTTTCTAGAATATAAAGACGGTATTCGATATTGATGTTGTCAACCGCGCGGCGGCCGCGCGGCGGCCGCGCGGCCGCCGCGCGGTTGGCTCGGTATCAGGGAATTTCAACGTTTTGGTCTAGTAAATTGAGTTGAAATCACGATGGCCGCAAGCATAGAAAAATTTTACCCGAACAAATGAACAATGATTTCATGGGTGATTTCAAAAAAGATCGTAATACATTTTTTTATGCGAGATTTTAATGCAGAATAACATCCAGTTTGATGGTTTAAATATCCGGCACTGAAATTTTATTTTTATTTTATTTAATGATTTATTTTATGTTTTAATTATACGGTTTGAGTGTAAGGGCCTTGCCTTTGATACCCCTCTATGTACCAAGACAAATATACCCTGAAAATGTTAAGTTTCTACGACCAGTTTACATTACGGTTTAGGCTGTGCGTTGTCTATTAGGTCAGGACAAAAATTCCTATATTTGGTAAAGATTATCCACATATACCGTTGATAAAGCTGCCGTCTGTGGACTAGATCCGTGTTGAATTCTTTTTCTAGTATTTCAACCCAAACTGCATTTTTGATATTTTTTGTGCTGTCTTATTTCTGCCTCTTACGGCTGATAGAGGGGAGCCACACTCATACAACCACTCTGAAAATACCATTGGCGAGCTTACTAATGTATGGTTTCTTGTCGTCAACCTCGCAGATTTTTTACTTAGCTAACATAAAAATAAGGACCTAAAATCGAACGTACTTAAATTAGCTCGAATGGCGTAACAACAGCTGATCACCACTTTATATTTTCTTTTGTAAGTCAATCTCAGTTTTTTGAGGTTCAAAATATATTAAACAGCTGATCACCACTTTATTTCTTCTTTTGCAAATGAATCTCAGTTTTTGAGGTTTAAAATATTTTATAAATATAATATGATTTGAAAGAATAGCTTGGCTGAATATTTCTCCCTTTTGTCAAGCATTTCACACTATAGGTTACCAAACCACAGGCAGTATTGTGATTGAGATACACTCAACCTGAAAACCGTGGATAATTTGATCTATCTCTCTTATAATAGAAGCTCAGCTCCATAAAATGTGAACTATTGAAATATCACTCACTTAGAAAAGAAAGTTATGTTATGATAATATATGTAAATTTTCCTACGCGATGGAATAAAGAATTATGAAATCCGTAGAAGAACCAAATCACCAACATAGCTTTCAGAATCAGCAAGTTAAAGTAGCAATGGGTATTTATCTCGTAGAACCACAGAGCAATAAATGATTCTCAAATGGCGACCATGAACTGAAAGATAATGCACAAAATCCAGTGGGCCAACGACATTGGGGTTGCGGGAAGTTGGCGCAAAAGTTAAATTAGTTCTTCCTGAAAGCGTAATAGTAGAGACCTACGTGGGCCAGATCAGCAGTGGTGATGATGATGATGTTGGGTTCTATAAAGTTTGAAAAAAGCAGATATGATCTTATTTAATATTACCCACAGTATCATTCACTGACAGCATCATTTTGATGATTTTGACTTACTTAACCTTTAATAATTTGTTGGTCCCAGGGACCCCAAGGTTAAAAAAAAATTTTTTTTTTGTCCTACGTTGCGATAGTTTGTTATTAATTGTACTTTTTAACATTAAAGTTTTTTGTCCGTTATCTTCTAGTAAGAACTTGATTATCAAAGAGTTGATTAGCCTCGACATCATTATGGTGATGAAGATTCCGTATATTGTTTAGTGGCATCATGGACAAACTCTCTATGTTAATGTCCCGAATCCCTATAGAGATCGTTATTTTGTACATAGCCTTCCACAGTAATCCTCTTGCATCTTAGTTGCAACTCAATGATCAGGTCATAGTCTACCTTCTTATACTGTAAAGTTGAGCCTTTCTTTTTATATTTAAGAAAGAAATAGTTTTATGACTTTATTCCCCAAGCACGGTAGATATCCCCTCCAATCTCTTAGTACCAAGTACCTACTCAAGATTCTTCGAGGAAGTCTAAAAGGGTAGTCAGAAGTATATGTCCAGATAGTACATTTGGTACATATCCACATTTTGCAGTATTCTATTACAATTTAATCCATTATATTTATTTTAACTTGATCGTAATTCATTGAAAACGATTCAAACACTGCATACTAAAGTTCAAGTTGATCCCTAGCAAAGAGTGTAGGGGATACTCAAGTTATGGTTAAAATCATGTTCCGAGAATTTTATAGTCAAACTAAGATCATTTTTATTATTTTCAAAATTGGACCCCGTGGACCCCTAACTTGAAAAAAGGGGTTAAAATGTCTTCATTTTACTTGTGTCAACCGCGTAGTGACCGCGCGGTTGGCTGCTTGACAGGAATTTGAACGTTATTGTTTAGAACATAGAGACGATATTCGGTATAGATCTCTCAACCGCGGCCGCGCGGCCGCCGCGCGAAAGCTTTCGCGCCGTATAAACCCGCCCTTAGGGTGTTGTGTGAAAGTTAGTCAAAATTATTATTATTATCTTAGAAATGTTTTATCTTTCTATATTTTTTTAATGCATTTTCTATGCATTTTAAAATACCTATGTATGTAATGTATTGTATTAAGTATATCAGTCAAAACGACAAAACGAAACTTCATTTTTTCGTTTACAAATGCGTCTTCCGCGACAATAGCTGACGGTAAATATTTAAAGTAATCTTTATGACTATGCGAAATAAAGACTGATTTACAAAGATGTAAATTTTAAAGGTTTTTCATTAAACCACAGCATTTTTCTATACAACCAACCGTAAAATCTAAATACGCACATTTGCCGTGAGCTCGTGCTATAAATAACAGCCACCGAGCAGCCTAAAATTAGGTTAATGTTGTAGGCCATTAATTCAGGCGCACTTCACGAGTCCACTTGGGACATAAGTTAGAAAGCACGGAGGTTGGAAGAGAAAAACTAAGCGGACATTCTGATGGCTATATTAATATCTTTAAAAAGAATTTCTTTTATAAAATTACAACAGTCTATTTCTGTTAAGTTGTGTGCATTGCTTCTACTCTCCTAGAAAGGCTCAGAAAGGTTCAGAGACAAAAGTTATAATAAATAATAATAATATAAATAATAATGCTGGGCAATCCACACCGCATCATCTAGCCCCAAGCTAAGCAGAGCTTGTGTTATGGGTACTAGATGACTGATATATTTAATACAATACACTACATACATAGATATTTCTTTATTATACATAGAAAATACCCAGAGCACCCGGAATAAATATTTGCAGATCGTACAAACATTTATTTCAAGGCGGGAATCGAACCCGCAACCTCCTGTGTTGCAGGCGGACATTCGCCCGCCGCGCCACATCGGTCGTCGGTCATTCTGATGACTACCTATATTCTTAGATCATTTGATCTAAGACTATATTAATATCTTTAAAAAGAATTTCTTTTATAAAATTACAACAGCTTATTTCTTATGTTAAGTTGTGTACATTGCTTCTACTCTCCTAGAAAGGCTCAGAAAGGTTCAGAGACAAAAATTATAATAAATAATAATAATATAAATAATAATACTGGACAATCCACACAGCATCATCTAGTCCCAAGCTAAGCAGAGCTCGTGTTATGGGTACTAGATGATTGATATACTTAATACATCACATTTTATAGATATTTTTTATTATACATAGAAAATACCCAGAACGCTCGGAATAAATATTTGCAGATCGTACAAGCATTTATCCTAAGGCGGGAATCGAACCCAAAACCTCATGCGTCGCAGGTGGATATTCGCCCGCCGCGCCACATCTGTCGGCAAAAATAAACTATTTCACGATTTTCATTCCCAGACATGGTAAATATCCTTTCAGATCTCATTGTATCAAGTATATTTTTAATACCCTTTGAAAATATCTAATGGAACCAGTCAAAGGTTTGACCCTCGAGACAAAATATAGTCAAATTCAGATTTCGTTCGTGTTTATCTCGATGGCTTTTTTTGAAACTGACATTTCAGACAGGCCTAATTTTGACAATCATATTCCTGTTTCATAACTACAAGAATTGGGCCTCAGAGTGTACGTTTTTTTTCAGGAAATTAATACATTAACCGTTCAACTAATAAACTTGGCGTAACCTTGTAATAGTTACACTGTGTTTTGTCTCTTTCAGTCTAATTTGAAACTCTCTGTCAATTCAAAAGACAAAACTCCATGTAACTATTCCAAAGTGAGTGAATTTATTAGTACCAGGGTTAGTTATGAAGGTATTTACATGAAGTTTAAAAAAAGCAAAACAGAAGAAAGTTTACACTAAATAAGAAGTTAAAAAGTCTAAATGTCGTTATCGCTTAGTAAACCGCATCCAAATTATCCAAGCTCACATAAACTACACAGAAATGCACTAAAAGCATAGCACACGAATTCCTTGAATTATATAGAAGTAGAACATTGTTAAGTGTTCAAGTTTCATGCACTTTGCAAGAAGGTATTAAACTTTGAAATAAAAGAATGGTGCCTTAATTAGTTGAACTAAAATTACTAAGTTTAGTTTGGAAAGTTTCAGTTGATTTTGTAGGATAAAAGTAGTTTTTGGGTTAATATGAGCTTTTTATTCGTACTTTGTGGCTAAGAGCGAGTGCTGCACTTTGACATAGTGCATTGTCATGTAGAAAAGTTTTTACTAGTTCCAGGAAATGTTTCTGCATTAAGTTATGATGCCTCTTTAAGTTACACTTAAGATGCTTTTTAAGCTGATCTATTTCAAATAAAATTCTATCTAAGCGGTTGGTGAGGGTTGATGAGTCTCTGGGGTCCAATTCTCATAGATTTTTTGTGCTGAAATGAGATTGAAACAATTATTAATCATATTATGATTGTCATATTGGGCCTGTCTCAGGTATCAGTTGTAGTTTTATTTTTATAAATAATGCTGGGTAATCCACACAATCATCTAGCCTCAAGCTAAGCAGAGCTTGTGTTATGGGTATTAGATGACTGATATATTTAATACAATGTACTATATCTATAATACATCATCAACATCATCATCAGCCTGTAGAAGTCCACTGTTGGACATAGGCCTCCCCCATACGTTTCCAGGAAGAACGATTCTGAGCCCTCTCCATCCATCGACTTCCCGCGGTCCTACCATGTCGTCAGTCCATCGGACGAACCGGAAGAGGAAGCGGAGGACGTCCTCCTACCCGATGGACATAGATAGATTAGATACATACATAGATCTTATATTATACATAGAAAATACCCAGAATATCCGGAATAAATATTTGAAAATCGTACAAACATTTATCCCAAGGCGGGAATCGAAGCGTTCAGCCTGAGGCTCAGTTCAGGTAACGAAATATCTTCAAATTCAAGTTTCAATCGTGTCAATTGAAATCACTTGACGACCGATGTGGCGCGGCGGGCGAATGTCCGCCTGCGACGCAGGAGGTTGTGGGTTCGGCAGGACTACTACATCTAAAACCTGTTCCAGGCACTACAGCGTCCCGTAAATAGGGGTATAAGTAAAAATTGCCTTTGGCGCTGTAATAATCATCTACAAAAGATGCAAAGGTCCGAATAAAGGGTCAAAATTTTCCAAACATTACATACTATATGTAGAAAATACCATAAAGCTATATTGCTTGGGAATAAGACTCAATTTGGCATCGAAAACCTAACTAACATTTTACCGGCAGTGTGACTCTTACTGTGACGGAATACGGTTGAATTTCGAATCAAATTGATAACTGAAAATTTAAAAGGGTAGTCAGGTGTTAATTAGTTGTAGTGATAAAATAAGGTGTTCGTTAAATGTTTATGTATTTAAATAAGGGTTCGTTAACTATTTTACAAGCATTTTACACCATATTTATCTACATATAATAGTAGTATAGGGCTCTTTTGGCGATGAGCTTGCAACCTGTCATGTATGGAATACTAACTACTGCAAAATGTGAGTATGAGCCAAATGTAATATTTGGGCAGACTTCTGACCCCCCTCTTAAAAATCCTCAAACTATCTTATGTTAGTACTAGTTGGTACTAAGATATCTGAGTGGATATTTACCGAGCCTGGGGATTACAATAATGAAGCTCTACTACTACTACGAGTCCTTTACAAAGAGCCTCTCTGCTACCAAAATTCATCATCATCATTCAGCTTCAAATCCTGCCTGAAAACCTGGCTTGTCAAGCAATCCTTCTACACAATAGAAGAATACTTTGACCTAAAGATCTAACAACGTAACTTGGTTATAATTTGAACATTATTCCGCCTTGTGTAGGTGAATTATTTAATTAATTGTGTACATTAACATACCTACTTTAATTTCAATTTTTAATTAATTTGTGTACATTAATACACTAGTATTCATTATTTTAATATAAAATAATTAATTTAATTGACGTGTATACTACTATACGAATAAAATGATTTATGATTTATGATTCATCATCAGCCTGTAGAAGTCCACTGCTGGACATAGGCCACCTCCATACGTTTCCAGGAACGATTCTGCAATGAACACCTTCCATCCATCGACTTCCCGCAATCTTAACAATGTTGTCAGTCCATCAGGTAGGAGCGTCCTACGCTTCGTCTGCCGGTTCGTGGTCGCCATTCGAGAACCTTTATTCCCCAGCGGATGTCGGTTCTACGAGCTATATGGCCTGCTCATTGCCACTTCAACTCGCTGATTCTGAGAGCTATGTCGGTGACCTTGGTTCTTCTACGGATTTATTCATTTCTGATTCTATCTCGCAGTGAAACTCTCAAAATAATACCACCATTAACCAAAATTAATAAAAGCTTTTTTTTTTTATACAACGTGCTGATGAAACAAGCTATACTATTATTATTATTTTTCAGCCAGTATTGTCCAAAGGGCAAAGGCCTCCTCTACCTTCTTTCTCTCCTCGCGATTTAACGCTATTACAGGCATCATAGATGTGCATCAAACTCATCGCACCATCTCTTCCTGGGCCTTCCACGTCACCGAGTTGCGTTGGGTGGGATCCACTCTGTGGTGGTTTTGGCCCACAAGTCTATTATTATTCCAATAGAATATTCTAATTCTGCTCTTCCTCGCAGTCGCTGATACAAAACATTACTTACTTATAAGTATGCAGTGCTTGTAAGTTATAAGTATACCGCCAAGCAGCTTGCTGTGTTCCGGTTTGAAGAGTGTGGGTGCCGGTGTAATTACAGGCACATGAGGCTTAACACCTGTATGCCTCAGGTTGTTGGACGCAGAGCAGTGTATTGCACGTTCCTACATAACGTGACCTGCAAGGCAATGTTTTGTTATAGGCGATGGTAACCACTTAACATCAGGTGGGCCATATGCTTGTTCCATCAGCAAATAGTATAAAATAAAAAGGATAAGTTTAGGTTAAGTTATTCTAAATTTAGAATAACGGTTGTCTAGAAAACATCGCTACCCGCCATTAGTCCGCCGATTGTAGGACAAATCCTTTTGTACTTTATCTTATATTTTTTTGTATAACTTTTAAGTCATGTCCACAGTAAAGTTTATTATTACTATTACAACTAAATACTCAGTACTTGAATAATTTTCAATTAATATTTCTTAGTATAGGATGAGTGGGAACTGGCTGATATTAAATTCCCTTATCTTAAACACCAATCCACAAATCATCCACAATGGAGGTATAGAGGTAAATTAAACAATCACGACATTACCTTACCAATGAGAGGGTCGTTAATCATGTTTACAAGCCAAATAATTGTTCGCCAAATCCGAATTGAGACAAAGATTTGAATGGGGGCAGTGAAATGGCTATCCGCCACTGGAATTAGTAACTAATATCTTTGTATTACTATTGGTTTTAGTTTAGAACTCGAACTGGTATGAAATCGAGCTGTCTTCTTGATTGGCGGATTTAAGCTTCAACTCAGCTTTTCCATTTTAGGAAATGAATTGCAAGAAATCCGTTGTTTTTCGTCACTTGTGTGACCGAAGGCACAGTTCTCATAACAAATCATCAAACTCCAGTTTCGATAGCGTCAATTCAAAATGGTATTTTTTTGAAAATACAATTTCAGAAAGGTACAATTTCGACAAACAAAAATTTTTATCTCGTCTCAGCTTCGAAAAAATGAATGAATTTAAATTGAGAAATAGCGGCTGTGATCTTGCTCGGATAGAGAATTCTAACTTCAACACGACTTTTCTCCTTTTTGGCATCGATCTACAATACCATTGATTTCGGGTCCGCGTAATCCGTTAATCTCTGTGAATATATATTTATTTTCAGTTAATTATTTTAGCTTAATCAAGTCTCGTCTACAATTTTTAACATGCGTACCTGTAGACAAAACATTTCGTGCCAAGCGCGATATATCCCTTGTATAAATTTCTCTGGCTGGTGCCCGGTAGACAAGTGGACAACTTTATCGACGGCAAATAATTTAGAAACTTTACCTATCTATCTAAAATGATATTCCATTGGTATCGGAGTAATATTGGCATCGGTATTGAAATAACTGGAGAGATCGTTAAGTTTTAATGTATCTAACAACTGTCACTCCTGATTTTGTGAAATCTGATTGGATATTCAGCAATATAGGCGAAATCGACAGATCTGTTCGTGGTACGGGCTAGGATCGTTACACACGAAGCGTTAATCTACTTTTGTATGTACATAGCCTCTATAAAGTGATTCACCCAAGCCGGTGTCTAAGCATGGATATACTATAGATAAAATATGACATAAATTCTTACTTGACTTAAAATTAATCGAGATTAGTAGTATTTATTTATTTATTTATTTAATGGGAAACCAACAGCGATATAAAAAGTATTCTCACAAAGGTTAGATAATTTTTGTAGTATGGCCAATTACAGGTTTCCACTTTAGATTTAAAAAAGATACAATCCAAATATAGCAAGCGGAACATAGCGTAGGTACAATAAATGACGATGTACATATAAATCATTCAGTCAGTATAAATAAATAAATAAATATTTGTGGATATTTTAACACAACATCATCTAACACCAAACTAAGCATAGCTTGTACTATGGGAACCAGATGACTGATAGAATACTTATATCTTTTTTTTGTAAATACATACTTAGCATATACATATAACACCCAGACACAGAACAAACATTTATATTCATCATACAAATGTTTGTTCTCGGTGGGAATCGAACCCACGACTACGAACTGAGCTGTGACGGCTGTCAAATGGAAGTATGGAACGTTAATTAGTTAAGGTCGATAAATTGGAGAAATTTATTGACAAGGACACCACTCGATAAAATATGTCGATGATAGTTATGTGCTTGTTATATGATGATGATGATGAAGGAAAGTCAAACCTTGGTCAAACCGACTAAGATACATACACAAGCGATTAGTTTGACCTGTCTGTTAAATTGTCGACTACCTTGTTCATACAGTAGCAATTTATTGGTGTACTGGCCTAGTGTGTAAGGGCCTTTAGCCAGGCTTTGATTTATTCCGCCATTAATTTTGTAACGATTGTAAAATTGGAGGTTATGATACCTATTGAGTTTTGCGAGCGGTCTTAGCAGTCAATGATTCATAAAGTTAAATAGAGTGGATTGAATTGTGGAATAGAAATTAGAATATTTTTTATAGAATGTTTTTAGGGTTCCGTATTTAAAGAATAAAACGGGACCCTATTACTAAGACTCCGCTGTCTGTCTGTCCGTCTGTCACCAGGCTATATCTCATGAACAGTGATAGAGAGTTTAAATTATCACAGATGATGTATTTCTGTTGCCGCTATAACAACAAATACTATAAATAGAATAAATAAATATTTAAGGGGCTCTCATACAAAAAACGTGTTTTTTTTGCCGTGTGTTATAGGTGGTACGCCGCGGAACTCTTCGTGCGCGGGTCCGACTCGCCTTAAATATTTATTTTATTCTGTTTTTTAGTATATCTTGTTACAGCGGCAACATATTTATACATCATCAGTGAAAATGACAACTCTAACTATCACGGTTCATGAGATACAGCCTGGTGACAGATGGACAGACAGACAGACATACAGTGGAGTCTTAGTAATAGGGTCCCGTTTCACCCTTTGAGTACAGCACCCTAAAAAAAAGGGAAGATACGTTTTAATTCATGCTTTGGTGTGCACAATGCACCCTACAAGGGGTATTTCCTCTAACTTACAAAAAAACTGCATTTTAAGTTAGTTTTTCTAAAAAACACCGGTTCAATGTCCTTTGCGCAATATGTAAGCACAAAAGTTGCTTTCAAACGAGACGAAACATGTCTGAATAAGGCTTTGTGTCGTGTAATGATATTTTTATAGACCCCTTTGATACTTGTAGCTTGTCATTAACAAAAGATAAGATGATTTTATGAGCACAAAGCCAATATAAACAAGTCTTAGGCCAGCTTGCAGACTTTTTTACTTAGAATACAATGTAACACCCAGACAGAGACCGGTGGAGATCAAACCTACAACCAACAGAACTTAAAGCAGAAGTACTAACTGCCACCGCTTCTCAGTGACGGTAGATCTCAAATACAGCATAGCTAAAACGTCGGGAAAATAAAAAAACGAGTGTGCTTTAAACCACACGACTGAAGTAAATCTTCTTTAATATACAAAATGTAACTGGCTATGTGAGAAAGAGAGAAAGAACAGTGCTTTCATGCCCCCTCCATGGTAGCGTTATACGTTTAACGCAACCTTGTTGGAAGTCGCATTAGAAGTTTTACTTCAATAAAAAAGGTAATACGCGATTAATACCCGTGTAATATAAGTGTTCAATACTAACTTGACGACAGATGTGGCGCGGCGGGCGAGTGTCCGTCTGTGACGCAGGAGGTTGCGGGTTCGATTCCCGCCTTGGGATAAATGTTTGTACGATTTGCAAATATTTATTACAGGTGTTCTGGGTATTTTCTATGTATAATAAAAAATATGTATGTATGTAATGTATTGTATTAAGTATATCAGTCATCTAGTACCCATAACACAAGCTCTGCTTATCTTGAGGCTAAATGATGCTGTGTAGATTGTCCAGCATTATTATTATTATGGGTTTTTTTTTCTCAAAATATAAATATTTCGGTAATAATGAAACTCACGGGCCTAAGCCAAGTGCGAATCATAATTTGCGTCGTCTTGCTGAAATTTCCTGACAATCCGACAAGTATCTAAGATAGCAGCTTTCTGCATTGTTATATAGGTGTTTTCTGGTATATCTATTACTTTAAGGTATTGTTGTATGCATTTTGGAATAACTCCAGTACTTGAAAGCACCAGTGGTACTATATATACTTTATTTAATTATTATTATTATTATTATTAACTGAACTGTGAGTGAAACGTTTTTAGCCACAAAGCTATGTCCAGAAGTGGACTTCTCCATGATGGTGAGGTAACCTTTCACCTATCATAACAGAAATAAAAGCCCGATTTAAACGTAGCTACAGCCATAAATCGGTGGCGCATCGTTAGCCACGTCCACGTACCAATTTATGCTTGGGCTCGTCTAAGAGATGTATCGTTTCCGATCGCGGTACGGACGTGTTCATTTGCCCGAGAGATTTACTACAAGTGTTATAGCTAAGCGATTTCTAGCATGTTCTACGTGTTCTAGAACTTCAGGTCTACTATTAAATGAATAAATAATGCTGGACAATCCACACAGCATCATCTAGTCCCAAGCTAAGCAGAGCTTGTGTTATGGGTACTAGATGACTGATATACTTAATACAATACTATATTACATACATAGATATTTTTATTATACATAGAAAATACAGACAAC
Source organism: Electrophaes corylata (assembly GCA_947095575.1). Taxonomy (NCBI): domain Eukaryota; kingdom Metazoa; phylum Arthropoda; class Insecta; order Lepidoptera; family Geometridae; genus Electrophaes; species Electrophaes corylata. The sequence goes on along the minus strand of OX352716.1, from coordinate 1,959,704 downwards.
ACCCAGAATAAATATTTGCAGATCGTACAAACATTTATTCCAAGACGGGAATCGAACCCGCAACCTTCTGCGTCGCAGGCGGACATTCGGTCGCATTCATTCAGTAATATCCGCAGGGATCTTGAAACGTCTTAAATCTAGATGAATCTAAGTGCCAGTTCCTCGCGACCAAGCCTAGAAGAACCGGCAAGAAACTTACAGCTTGGTACCTACCGTTTTCTTGAGTGATCCTTTTACAAAATAAAAAAAAATTCAATAATGAAGCTCCAGTGTGTGTGTAAATACAATCACAACACTATAATATCTCATTAACCCCAGCAAATAACCGTTTCTATTCTACAATATAGAAATGTCCAGGCACAAGTAGACCCGGGTACTTCGGGCCCAAAATAAAACAAATCACAGTTGAATTTGAAAGTGAAATGAACTGTAGGCATCCTTAATTGGTGAACCGTCGTGAAAAGTTACCGCTGTGAGTTATGCCGCCTTATTTGCATACCGACTTCCAGAATATTTTGAACGTCGCTTTTTGATTTTGTAACTAAATCAGTGCTCGTTTAAGACTTTGGTAGAACAAATATTATTAAGCCTGTGATCACGTGAAGAAATCCTTTTTTAACTAGTCTATTTCTTGTCACTGTCACTAGCAAAACAAACGCGACTTTGCCCGTGAAGTTATTATCATACAAACCGATGACAACTGATGTGGCGTGAAGGGCGAATGTCCGTCTGCGACGCAGGAGCTTGCGGGTTCAACTCCCGTCTTGGGATAAATGTTTGTACTATCTGCAAATATTTATTCCGGGTGTTCTGGGTATTTTCTATGTATAATAAAAAATATCTATGTATGTAATGTATCGTATTAAGTATTTCAGTCATCTAGTACCCATAACACAAGCTCTGATTAGCTTGGGGCTAGATGATGCTGTGTGGATTGTCCAGCATTATTTATCTTTTTATTTATTTATAAATACGGTAGTCTGAGACAGTCTAGACGTTTCATTTAGCTCAAGCTACATTTTGCTTTCAATGTTGGAAAGACGGTACTACTACTGGTACTAGATAAGCCTTTCTCTAGTAACCATCGTAAATTATAACAAGCATTCGGTCTAAATTTTTAATTAAATATTGAGTCTACAAAGTCGGCCACTCAATTTAATAGAAAATCTGTTGGAAACCAATCAGCAACCTGTAATTCGTACAACTTGTTTACAGAATAATGTTGAACCTTGTAATCAAGTTGATTGCTTCTTGTTTTCAGAAACTTTATCTGGGCAAAGATAAGGTTTTTACAAAACAATGGCAGTTATTTCTTGGTTATTTTAAAGCAGAAACGTAATTTAAAGTCAATACGCTTTTGATCATTCAAAATCTTTTTTTTACGAAAATTTCAAAGATTTGATATTACTCCAAATTATATTCCCTCGAGTGGGATTTGAACCCACGACCCTCCCCTTGATACAGGGATGCGCTAACCAACAGAGTTCTACCGACTCGAGTGAAATAAGTCCTGAGATGTTTTTAATGCGGTAAGATAGCGACCGTGGTTCTATTACGTACTTGATAATGCAAAAGCTTTAGATTAAATCATCCAAATCTACCAATTATAAGAATCTTTGTCCTGACTGACTGATTGACTGATATATTCGTTAGTATACAAATGTAGCTGTCTTATATTCACATGGACATCTTTTAGCTATGAGTTTGAATGTAACCCGTAATCTAGGGGTATTATTGATCTGAAGGCTGCGGGCTAAAACAAAACAATTGTTTAACACATTTGCTATTTTACGGTCGAAGTTATTTTCGAAAAAAAACTTACGCTTTTACTTCTAGATTTATCCTTAAGTCGAGCGTTTTTATCAGAAAATTCTATTAGCACTGGATTTTCTTAAAAGCAGAATATATTAAGTCTGTTAATTATAATAAGGTTATCTAAAACTAGATTTATTCGTAGAAAACTTAAAGAGAGTTGAAAAATTGCTCACAATTTAATTCTTAGGCACGGTAATTTTTCTGAGATCAAAGTAGAAGTAAAACTCTTAGTGAAGGGCTCGTCCGGGGAAGTACTACCACCATGCCTATTTCTGCCGCCAAGCAGCTGCATTGTTCTTACGATGCACTGCTCTGCGTCCATGAACCTGAGGCAGGTTAAGCCACATGTGCTTGTAATTTCACCGGCACCCTTTAAACACAAACACAGCAAGCTTCTTGGTGGTAGAAATAGACATGATGGTAGAACTTCCCCGGACGAGCTCTTCACTAAGAGTTTAATCTACTACCATATGTCTAATATTCGTTGTTTTTATTTACAAGCTTCTGGCTGTAAGTGATTAAATGAAAAGTGTTTTCACGTTTTGCTTCTATTTAGAAAAGTTAAAGTAGAAAAACTCCAAGGCGTAACTTTGCGATAAAAACTACTTGAGACAATAAGTGCATTCTTGAAAAGTAATATTCCGTACGTAGTTTGCAAAAGCAGGAAAACTGCCTTTGTATATGCAGCTGTATATAAAGGGCTTCTGGAAAGTACTGCCACCATGCTTATTTCTTCCGCCAAACAGAGTTACTTTTTTTTTAATGCTGGACGATCCACACATCATCATCTAGCCCCAAGCTAAGCAGAGCTTGTGTTATTGGTACTAGATGACTGATATTCTTAATACAATACATTACATGCGTAGATATTTTTTATTATGAAATGCAAGAATCTTCAAGCAATCTCGCTTTTACAATTTTCTTACACTTCAGTAATTAAAATAACCTTCAAAGAAGTTAGTAAAAGACTAGCAGTCCGTCCCGGCTTCGCACGGGTTTTAGTAAATTTCCCTAGTTTTTTGAAAATATAATATAGCTTATGCCACTCGGGGATAGTGCAACTTCTCAACGGTGAAAGAGTTTTTCAAATCGGTCCAGTAGTTTCGAAGCCTATTCAATGTAAACAAACAAACCAAAAAACAATCAAATCTTTCCTCTTTATTTTTAGTAAAGAAAAGTTAAAAGTTTGCTTTTACAAAAAGCCTATTGAAGATTATCTAAGTGACGGATTCTTGATGTTTATTATTATTTGACTTATCTATTTTGTACCCATTTTTCGCAATAGTAGAATAAGAACTGTGTAGCGTCCACTTTATGTTAAAACGTGACTTGACAGTAATCTGGCATTTATTTCCCCAAGTATAGTTTTTCTCCTCAGCTGGCCCTAAATACGAACAAAGAGACACGAGAGTGCAGTTTTAATCTATTTCCACGACAGTTCAAGAGTTAAAAGGTTGAGAACCGGTCGCGTGAAGGAAACATTTTTCTTGTCACAGGTGCATTGGATTAGTTCGATACCCTAAGGGCGGTGGCTCTCAAACTTTTACAATAAAGCAGCACAATAAAGCAATAGTAAGTTAATAATAATATGTTTATATTATCCCAAGAATTATGCCCTCGCGTGGGATTTGAACTTATGTAGTTAAGCAATATAAAAACTAACAAAATAATAATAATAAATGTGCGTGCCAAAAAATCTTACATCTGGACGAACCTCTGATTAACCCCCTTAGCCATCCTCAAAAGATCTCCAGTACGTACTTGGTACTAAGAGATCAGAGGGGATATCTACCGTGCTTGGGGAATAAAGTCGAGATCCAATTTTCTTTTAATAATAGTAATGTAAGAAATTTTTCAGTGGTTTTATAATATTTAATTTATGCACCGACTGGTATTTTGACCCCGTACCAAGCTACAAATTAAGCATACCTATTTTTTTTCTTTATTTCTCAAAAAGAAGGTTTATTACAATGTTTGTTAGTAGAACATCGTGAAACCTAATAAGGTTTGTGCTATGATACCCAGATGCCTGATAGAATACATTTTTTTAAGTAATACTTTTTATGCGACTTCCAACAAGGTTGCGTTAAACGTTTAACACTACCATAGAAGGGGTATGAAAGCACTGTTCTTCCTCTCTTTCTCTCACAGCCAGTTGCGTTTCGTATATTAAAGAAGTTTTACTTCAGCCTAAAGCACACTTGTTTTTTTTTGTTAGTACATACTTAGAATACTATAGAACACTCAGACACAGAAAAAACATCTACGTTGATCATACAAACGTTTATTCTCGATAGGGGTCGAACCCACTGCCAACAGCTCAAAAGGCAGAGCTAGTAAAACCCCATACCTAGTTTATATTTTAAGGAAACTCATTGTTTAAGAGTGGTATTATCGAAAAACTCTTTTTAAACTCATCTAGTTAACTTGTACAAAATGAACAAATATTATATCAGAAATATTATATCATCATCATCATCAGCCTGCAGTCCACTGCTGGACCATACTTTTCCAGAAAGAACGATTCCGAGCCCTTCCCTTCCATCGACTTCCCGCGGTCCTAACAATGTCGTCAGTCGTAAATATATCATAGAATAACTTATTTCAAAACGCTTTAAAAGCATTTCAAAGCGCTGACTACTGTAAATTATAAGCTTTCGCCAATAATTTCTCAATTAGCTCAAAACGGGCAAAGTTTGAGCACCAGTGCGCAGTTTCGGTGTTCTGCGACTATTAATTCTGCATTGGTATGGACAGTGGACTACGCTAGGTGGCAGTAAGTTGGGCACAGATTTTCAGTGCTAGGACAAAATGTACGAGAGTTTTGGTGTATAAGTCGTATAGAGAGTGTTGTGACACGGATATAGCGGTGAAAACCTGAAAGGAATTTTTTGAGGTCGAACGTTTGAATAAAATTCTACAGATAATGTGAGAAACATACAATCTTAAAATTTTATGTTATATTTGGATGGTCTACACTATCTACGTTAATTGCTATTATAAAGAGGAAAGATTTGTATTTTTGTATGTAACGAATAAACTTAAAAACTACTGCACCGATTTCAAAAATTCTTTTACTGTTGGGAAGCTGCACTATTCCCGAGTGACATGGGCTATATTATATTTAAAAAAAATTAGGGATCCTTATTAAAACTTTAATAATATAACCCACGTTATTTTTGAGTGCCATATTAACCCGAAAAATGAAAAGACGCGTTCGAATTAATCGCAAGTAAAAATGTTTACCACCCAACGTAGTGCGTACCGGTCAAATAGTTGTTTATATTAGGGATAAATAAATAAATCAATGATAACCTAGATGACGGGTTACATACAAAATTATACCTAAAAGCTGTCTGCGTGAATATTTGGTGGTTTTTCTATCGAAAAATTTATGTACGCAATACCAGTACTCACAAACGGTGAAAGAAAATATCGTAAGGAAACCAGCAGCGACAATGGGCTTGCAATCTGTTACGTTTGAATACCAACTACTGCAAAATATGGGTATGCATTAAATATAATATTTGGACGTACCTATGACTACCTCTTTAGACATCCTCGAAGAATCTCGAATAGGTACTTGGAATTAAGAGATCGGAGGGGATATCTACCGTGTTTGGAAATTAAAGTCGTGATGCTATTCTTTTTTTCATTTTTGGAATTACAAAAGTAAAAAATACCCAGAGTTAGCTACTAGAAATGAACCTAAAGTTTACAACAAAAATGTAAGAACGCGCGAACAACCGTCGAAAGATAAATATAGCTAAACTAAAGACGTAACAATTTGGCTCTAAAAGCACTAGTCTAGATTGAGAGTGATTTATTACTCGGCCATAATACTAGCCTCAGCTATAGACTTATATTTTTTTTGTTTTGACCCCATCTAACTTTGTGTATTAATAATACATTGGCATGTTTTTATACTTAGTAGTAGTAGAGCTCTTAGTGAAGGGCTCGTCCGGGGAATTACTACCACCATGCCTGTTTCTGCCGCCAAGTAGCTTGCTGTGTTCCGGTTTGAAGGGTGTGGGTGCCGGTGTAATTACTGCACATGAGGCTTAACACCTGTATGCCTCAGGTTGATGGACGCAGAGCAGTGTTTTGTAGGGCACGTTCCTAACTAACATGACCAACAAGGCAATGCTTTTTTATAGGCGATGGTAACCACTTAACATCAGGTGGGTCATATGCTTGTTCAATCAGCATATTGTATAAAAGTAAAAAAAAAATACAGGGTGGTTTTTTGAGTCCGGGTTTGTGCAAAGATGCCCTCGCATCCATTGCTAACGATATAGATAATGAGGCAAACATACTATCGAACTTACGGTTACTCCTCTGAGCTATGAGAACAGGCGCAAAATACAGGTGGGTTTTATGCGGTAGTAAATTCTCAAAGAGCAACGTGTACAGAATACATGAAAGAAATCATGTTCACGCCATTTGTAAATTGTGATGTTAGTTGAAACTGGTCTTTAGGGGCCAGGCCTTGTTTTACAGTGGAAACTGAGCTGTAAAGCTTGGACTTCAAAAAACGGCAATCGTCTTATTTTTTCACAATACCCTTTTTATTTTTACGGTTCCGTACCTAAAGGGTAAAACGGTGGTCCTGTTTTGCCCTTTGGGTATATAACTAAGAGTCTTAGTTATATACCCACAGTCTTAGTCTAAGACTCTGCTGACTGTCCGTCTGTCATCAGACTGTAATAGCTTATAACCTAATAACATATCAATCAATCATAATCAACGTCCATCAAACTGAGGCATACAGATGTTAGGCCTCATGTGCCTGTAACTTCACCGGCACCCACACCCTTCAAACTGGAACACAGCAAGCTGCTCGACGGCAGAAATAGGCATGGTGGTAGTACTTTTCCGCACGAGCCCTCACAAAGAGCTCTTCTACTACTAAAAAGATACTAGTACTCAAAAGTTGCTGCTATGGACAGCAGCTGGATCTCCTGGTGCATTTCTTAATCGCATTTTTAACCGACTTCAAAAAAAGGAGGAGGTTCTCATTTCGACTGTATTTTTTTTATGTTTGTTACCTCAAAACTTTCGACTGGGTGAATCGATTTTGATGATTCTTTTTTTGTTCGAAAGCTGATGCTTCCTGTGTGGTCCCATATAATTTATTCCAGGTTTGATAATGGTACCCACGAAAAATTGAAGTTGTTTTATTTTTGTTAAAATTTTACATTCATTTAATTTGATGATAAGTCAAAGTCAAAGTCAAAAATCATTTATTCAGTAATATCCGCAGGGATCATCTTGAAACGTCTTAAATCTAGGTACATTGAGGCATATCGTTTTAGAACGACCGGTTTATGACGGTGGTCGCTTTTTAAGTAAGCCAACCTTAACCCGCCGTTTGAACTATGCTCTGTAATAATTGAGTTTGAAAACGTAATTAAGTCTTGCAATGGCGGAGTGCAATAGGTTGCAATAACTCGTTTGCAATTTGTACTTGTTACTAGTAACCACTAGAACCTAGTACAGTCAGCGGTTAAATAATCTTGATACTTTAACCGCTTTACTATAAATAAAAAAAATCGTTGAGTTTAACAAATGGTTTTACTGAAGTTCTTTGATCAGTGGTACCCCTTGATATAAGGTCAGTGCAAAATATCCGTCTCAGTAAATAAGAGCTCACTTGAGAAATAAAGGTACTTACACAAAAAAAATATTTTTTTGCAGATCGTACAAACATTTATCCCAAGGTGGGAATCGAACCCGCAACCTTCTGCGTCGCAGGCGAACTTTCACCCGCCGCGCCACATTGGTCGTCAAAATCCAAGTTGCGTTTGAGTGTTCGGGGTTAGTACGAAAAGATATCTACCGTACCTTGAGATTAAAGTCTTACAGTCATTTCTTTTCTCATTCTGTCGTCAAATCATTGATGTAAAATTCTGCACCATAGCTACTGTTGTTTTATTCTGTGGACCAGGAAACAGGTTCATAATAACTTGGGCATATTTGATACCTGCTCGCTTGAATTACGTTTTGTACACTTGAGGTCAAGGAAAATATAAAGTTTGCGTAACATCAGCCATCACGGCTTAGTGGTAGTAATCCTGCTTTCAGTGCTGTAGGTAATAGGTTCGATACCTACTGAAAACAAACATTTGTGTGATGAGCACAAATGTTTGTAACTTGTCTGAAAAAAGTTTATTTTTAATAAGGGATGGGAACGATAAATCAAAATGGTATATTATATAAGGCATCAAAACATGCTTTGAAATAGATGACACGATTGAGAAAGTCATCACTGACGCTTTAAGAATCAGATCTGATCGCTGATCCACAATAATAAATAAATATTTGTGGACATTTTTACACAACATCATCTAGCCCCAAACTAAGCATAGCTTGTACTATGACCAAATGACTGATAGAATACTTACATACTTTTTTTTTGTAAATACATACTTAGAATACAATACAACACCCAGACACAGAACGAGCATATATGTTCATCACACAAATGTTTGTTCTCGGTGGGGATCGAACCCACCACCTACAGCACAGTAGGTAGGGCTACTACTAACTGAGCTGTGACGGCTGTCAATAGATGCATAGGTCTGGTAACTTTTTTTACTATATTCAAATTATTGTTCGCCGGTGGTGTGGTCGTGACCCCGCCTTCTGGTCCTAAAGTCGTAGGTTCAAATCCGGTCGTGCACTAGATTCTTTACAATATAGTTATTGTAAGTATTCTTGATTAAATGTATTGCTGTATGTTGAACCAAATATTTGTGCTCGTGAGTGTATGTTTAAGTGCAGTGTAGTAAGTTTGATGGTTTACCTACTGCAAACAAGCTTGGAACAGGATATTGCTGTAACCACTCTACTCTGTACCCTGTTTTGGTCTTAAGGTACCTTATGTGAAACAGTTGTTAATATTAACTTTAAAACAACTATATTAAACGATACAAAAACTAGCCTTACGACTGTAATCCCATGGTACGGTTTACCGTGAGCTTATAGATACAGTAAGATATTTAAATCTTCTTACCCTAAGGCCCGTTTACACAACAATTATAAAAATCTTTCAAAAAATAAATAATGCTTAGCTAACTTTAAGCATATTTAAATTTAAATGTCGTTGTGCAAGCGGGTTTAGTATTTATAAACTCACCATAACGTTGAAATAGTGAAGTCATGTTTTGTCTTTTGCATTGATAGGAAGTTTTAAATTAGACCGAAAGAGACAAAACATGGTATAGCTATTTCAACGTGTTGACGTCCGACTCAAGATTGTTTAATGATGGCTAAATATAATCAGAATCTCTTGGGAAAGGCCTACGTCCAGCAGTGGACCAATATAGGCTGATGATGATGATGATAATGATGATGGATAATCTGGGTAGTCTGAGGTAAAAACAAAATATAATTTATTACTTGCTAATAATCTATCAGAATAATCATCAAATAATAATCAGATGGCCCACCTGATGAGAAATGGTTCAGTATTCAGTATGTTTATTGCCTTATTATGTAAGTAGGTTTAACATTGTCAGATCTTAGGACTATATACATGTTTTGGTGCCAATACACATAATATACCCAGTAAGGGTGTTGCAAATGGAGTAGAGCGGACCGATATAGGTATAAAAAGAACATGCAAATTACACAGGTCATAAAAGAAAAAAATTATAGGTAGGTATCATTCATTAGTAATTATTAATTATTATTTATTATTTGATCATTGCAATACTCGTCAAGTGTATAGTATGCTTTTCGTAACAGTAAGTTCTTTAATATTTTTCCAAAAGATTTATTATTTTCTTGGGTCTTAATGTTTTCTGGTATTTTATTGTATATTTTTACAGCCATTACATTCGGCCCCAAGCTGTGCATGTTTAATTTGGATGTAGGTAGAACTAAGTTGTGCTCGTACCTACTTTTGTAACGCCGCGGTTTGTCCCTTTGTTTATTAAAATGTTGTGGATACTTCCATACAAACATACAAATTTCATAAATATACATTGAAGTAAGGGTCAAAATTTTTAGCTTGCCAAAGTAAGGTCTGCAGCTTTCCGGGACTTTTATATTTGGCAGAATACGTACGCATTTCTTTTGTGATATGAACAGGTCCTGAGCGTCGATACTAAGTTTTATAAGTTACCATCACCTATAAAACTTAGTATATATATAATATTTTACGACACCAGAGAACAAAGACACAGTATTACTTGCAAATAGACTATGGCAATTAGGAAGTAAGTTGGTTATAAATTACTTGCTGACCCGTGCCTACTTTGTTAGGCGGTAAACCTTTTTACTTTTCAGTTTTCAGGTAAATATTATGTCTATGACACTCACAAATAACGAAGCTTTCTATTGGTAAAAGAATTTTCAAAATCGGTTCAGTATATCCAGAGATTACCCCTTACAACCTCGCAAATTCACAAACTTTACCTCTTGTATAGATTTAAAAATGCAATAGCCCAATAAAAAAAGAAATCAAATAGAAAAAGATGCATTTTGTCAAAATCTGTTAAAAGTGCTAATCGGAAAATAAAAAAAAAACAATGACCGCTTGAAAGGTAAAAATAAATACAGAATATCTCTTAAGACTAACTGCGATGCGACGCTGAAAACCGTTTTATCTTCTCTTGGCTTAGCATTGTGGTATGTACATGCCAAATATTAAAACGTCGGGCTGGGTAGTTGTCAAAAACGACGCCAAAGTTGCCGTTGCTATCATCGCTTGACATATGACCGATGTGACGCGGCGGCTAAATATCCGCTTGCAACGCAGGAGGTTGCGGGTTCGATCCCGCCTTGGGATAAATGTTTGTACGATCTGCAAATATTCCAGGTGTTTTGGGTATTTTCTATGCATAATAAAAAATATCTATGTATGTATTGTATTAAGCATATCAGTCATCTAGTACCCATAACAAAAGCTCTGCTTAGCTTGGGGCTAGATGATGTTGTGTGGATTGTCCAGTATTATTATTTTTATTTATTAATATAGAGTATTGTGCTAGGTTTTTTTGTACTAGGAGACACCCATTAATGGTGTTTTTTTAGATATATTTGCCCCATCTACATACCACTCAGCGTTCCATACCTGAACCGACCACAGTCCTTTATTGTGCTAGTGACAAACTACATCAGACATTTAATAAAAGCAACGTTGAGAGATGCCGACCGCCGCCGCCATCCGCCCTTTGTACCCCGTCATTTGTAACCCTGAATGAAATGTTTTCAGTTCAAAATAGAACCCCAAACTTTTCGATTATCAGTACATTTTTCAGGAATGAAAACTTTTGTAATTAACTGGTGTTTTTTTATGTCATTTGCTGATGAAAAATGCCTATAGCAATTATAACATATTAACTTGAGTTATTTACAAAATAGGTAGGTTATAACATCATAAATCACTATATCATCAATAGGAATCAGATGACTGATAGAATACTTAAATGCTTTTTTTTATAAATACGTACATACTTAGAATACATTATTACACCTTATTCATAAAACATATGCTGTACAGAGCTTAAGTAAGCTTTAATACTAAGAGCTTTTAAGTAAGGAAGACTAAGATGAACTTTTCAAAAATATAAATTACAGACACACATTACAGACAGTATGCCCTTAGGCTTTTTTAAACCATCCATACGTTTAAATGCTATTTAAATTTAAATACTTTTTTTAATGTCTCCTGTCACTGTTTGTCATTACCCATTGAAAGAAGATGGAGATAGTTTAAAAATAGTTTATCTATTGAAATTTTTAATGTATTTTGAAACGTTTTTATAAACACACTCGTAACGTTTACAAAATAGATTTCGTTGTAAACGTTCCAAGCCTGTACATACAGTTTCATCGTGTCAACGTGACAGATATCCAATTCTGACTGTGTCCCACAGAAAATACATGGCCGGCGGTATTCTGGGACGGTTAAATGAGTTTGTATTCGTGTGTATTCGCTACAATTTAAAGGATGTAAGAATAATGCTTAGAATATAGTGCTTAAAAAAATACTTAAAATATAAAGTATACATAATGAAATGTATCTTCGGAAAAAAACATGACTTTTTCATTTTAATTGTCTTAAAATAACACTAAGATTATTTCAAGTTCTGATGTGTAGTTTTGGTGGTATTTTAACCATAATTATCTGAGTGTGAGCAGTTGCAATGAAAGTGTGTTACGTCGCATCCTGATTTGAACCAAAATATTTCCCATAGGTTTGGAAAGAGACGCCATCTTATCTTCAAAACCAATGACAGCCAACTTTATTTTTTTACTGACTCGTCTTGACTAAAAAAACTATTTATTTATCCACTCAACACTGGCAAAAATTATTTGACGAATGACGAACAGGTACCATAGAAAAGTGGGAAAACAAATTAGTTCAAGCAAGACTGGTTGAAAAAACACATCATCTGTTAAATTTGAATTAATAACAAAACGTTTTTCTCATCATGTTTCTTCAGAATACGTTCCTGCCGATTTTCGCAAGTAAGGCCAGCATGGCAGACAAAAGCACAATGTGTAATGAATGCAGATTGGCCGGAGCGTTCGATTCGCGAGGTAAAACCTAAAACTGTTAGGGCCCGTTCACACCGCACTGTTTTACTACCTGACACCGGCGTCGCAATTTTGTAGGGGATATTGAATTTTGAAAATTATTACGAAAAAAAAATTAATAACTTCACCACAATCCCAGTCATTATTAAAAAGCGTTTATACCATAGAATCAAAGTGGTCATTTTAAATCATCCGTTGCGTACTTTCACATAATTTAAGTACTAAGTAGGACTTAAGATTCTTTGAGGATGCCTAATGGTAAAATGGTATGCCAGTGGTAAAATCCAAATATTACATTTGACGCATACGTACGTATTTCAGTAGTTGGTATTCCATAATAAAAATAAATAGTTATACACATTTGTTGCCACTGCTAGAATAATATCTGGTATCATCGCCTCGTAAGACCATAAAAAAACAATAGGAGAATACAAACAATAAATAAAATAATTTTAAAAATATATTATTATTTTAAAAAACAGCTTAAGGTAGAATGAGCGTTACACAACCGTCAAACACGCGTAGTGTGAATAGGCTTTTAGAATGCGCCCTTTTACACCAGAGCATGGGTGAATTTATGCGTATGGTTTTGGGCACACCGTATTGTTCAGTTCAAAGGCAGGATAATTTATTTAAATTACCTAATCCCTAGACAGGGAACATAAGACGCACGAAAAAAGATATGCATTGTATATGATTGACTCACATGAGTAGAAAAGCATGGTCTAAAAATTCTGTTTAGTTTTCAAACTAAGTTTTTGCATTGTGTGTTACAAGAAACGAAACAAGGAATGTATCACTATTGCAGTCGAATTCAAACAGCATTTATTCAGTAATACCTGCAGGGATTTCCTTGAAACGCTGAAAGGTGACTCTAAGCGCCAGTTCCTCACGACCAAACCTAAAAGAACATGCAAGAAACTTACAGCTTGTTTCCTACCGTTTTTTTACCATTTGACGACCAATGTGGGGCGAAAGTACGCCTGCGTCGCAGGAGGTTGCGGGTTCGATTCCCGCCTTGGGATTAATGTTTGTACGATCTGCAAATATTTATTCCAGGGTGTTTTGGATATTTTCTATGTATAATAAAAAATATGTATGTAGGTATGTATTATATTGTATTTAGTATATCAACCATCTAGCCGCACGTGGATGGAGTTACGGCATACAGGTGTTGTTAATCTTCATGTGATACTTCCTTGGACGAGTCTACTGCAAAAATCGAATACTCTAGTACTTACTCTAGTATAATAATAATGCTGGACATTCCACACAGCATCATCTAGCCCCAAGATAAGCAGAGTTAAAATAATGCATCGTAGGGAATGTTCCTAACAAATGTGACCTATGAGGAAATGTTTTGTTATAAGTGACGGTTACCACAATATCAGGTGGATCATCAGTTTGTTCTGGCTAGTGGTTTAAAAAAAAGATAATCTCCTAAAATTTCAAAGTATTCTGTTAATGAGAAATGCGATGCGAGAAGGGTTAATCAGGATATTCAAAACGGTTATAGCATTTAAGTAATAACCCGACCGTAATAATAAAACCGTCATAAACATTGATCGGTTCGAGCTGGGTTAGCGAGGCACGCGCTAACAAAGGTTACTAATAATCATTAGTCAGAATCACGCACGCGGTCCGACGCGTTTTAATCAGTGCCTATAATGATTTTCTTATTAATGACATCATATAAGAATAAAATCAAATACGTAAATAGTAATAAACATCTACACAATACACCAATGTGACTCGGCGGGCGAATGTCCGCCTGCGACGCAGGAGGTTGCGGGTTCGATTCACGCCTTGGGATAAATGTTTGTACAATCTGCAAATATTTATTCCGGGTGTTCTGGGTGTTTTCTTTTATGTATAATAAAAAAGATCTATCCATGTAATGTATTTTTTTTTAATAATAATATGTATTAAGTATATCAGTCATCTATTACCCATAACACAAGCTTTACTTAGCTTGGGGCTAGATGATGCTGTGTGGATTGTCCAACGGACTTGTCATCCACGGACCTAGAACCTCGACCCTAAGCAGAACAAATGCGCAGGCTCTGTCAAAACCTGCATATTATTATTTATTTACTCTTGGCGTAAGTTAGGGTAATAGTTTCTCTATTAAATATTCAGATTAAACGAGTGTGCAAACGAGTATGCTTTAGACCGTACGACTGAAGTAAAACTTCTTTAATATACGAAATGTAACTGGGTATGAGAGAAAGAGAGAAAGAAAATGTGTGAAATACACCTCTCTCTCCGGCTCTTATAGTAATGTATAAAACGTAACTCTCTCTTTCTATCTTCACTATTTTATATATTTCTCTCTTAACTTTCAATCGCCTCGCCCGATCACACTTTCCGTAACGCTCTCGTCACGCATTCACTAGCTTACTCCCCAAGTCAAGCGTGCTTAAATAAGTTAAATAAGTCTTCTAAAACGACTAAATGTTTTAATTTAATTCATTCACTAGTATGTGCTTGGTATACAATATAATCTACACAACTGATTATATAAGAACTTTTTACTTGCTGATCACTGAGACTAACCCTTCCTCACATAATAATAATAGCTATTTTTATACTTAATAATGACTGGCATCACAGGCATTTAGGTGGCAACACCGAATTGTCTGTGTCTGTCTGTCTGCCATCTTTACCCAAAAATACAATCATCTCGCCTCTCTGTTAAAGTAAAAATAATTTAAAGTGATTCGCCTTTCATTTACGAGTCACACCATTATCTCAAGGCGGGAATCGAACCCGCAACCTACTGCGATACAGGCGCACATTCACCTGCCGCGCCACATTGGTCGTCAAATGGTATAAAGTGCACATTAATTTCGCTTATCGATAAGTCGAGTCAACTTATGAGGCTAATATCTAACATACAAACCTTACCGCGAGTACCAATATGATCATATCACCAAACTGACCACATGAACGTGTTATGAGCTTCACTAGCGTTTGCACGTACGCCTAAAACCTATAGTAGAATTCTAATTTGGTAATCCTGCTCAAATTCTACGCGTTACACCAATTATTATAATTTAATAGCTGTTGCCCGCGACTTCGTCCGCGTGGTTTGTTTTTTTTCGACATACTTAACACTTATCGTTATATTTTGGCCAATTTACACAATATCTTTATAAATAATAGCCTATGTGTTATTTTTATGTATGAACTATTGTACTGTAAAGTTTCATTAAAATCCACTGAGTAGTTTTCGCGTGAAAGAGAAACATCCGATACATCCATACTTAACAAACTTTCGAAATTTTGAAGGTGTTGAAACACCTTCAAAATTTCATTATAATACATATTTTTTAATATCCGCCGGGATCATCTTAAAACATCTTAAAGCTATGTAAATCTAAGCACCAGTTCCTCGCAACCAAGCCTAGAAGAACCGGCAAGAAACTTACGGCTTGGTTCCTACCATTTTTTGTATGATTGAAAACATTGCAAACCTTGAATTGTAGAAAAATATTTACAAAAAAAATTAATTATCTTCTCGTCGATTGATTAAATGGAATAATGTAACTCAGTTCAAAGTAGAGTAAAAATTTTAATTATTCAGGCTGTGGAGGAGTTAATGAAAAATATTTGAGTTGCGAAGTATCTTCTTACTCTCCCCTTTTGTTGTTTTCGACCATGACACACACAATGGTTGAGGAATGCCGCTGCGCTGTGTGCGAGAGACATCTTAAGTACATTTATGATTAAAAATCTTTAGAATATATTTCATAAAAATGTATTGAATGCACAATAACTATCTTTGGGTCTAAACGTTCATAAGTCAAAGTCAAAAAGCATTTATTCAGTAATATCCGCAGGGATCATCTTGAAGTGGAAGTGGAAGATAAAGGATGAAGTCAATATCATTGGATTCAGTAGCAAATCAGCGTTGCAGCGTGGTACTGGCAACAGCGCACCGTAGCATTAGACTGAATTGAGGCCGTACAACCACTACATGGAACCAATTTCAAATAAATAACATTTTTATATGAACTCTAAATAAATAATTAAGTTCGATATATTTTCCATGGTTATAATTCATATATTTTTTTGTATTATTTATTTATTTATTTATTTATTTATTTATTTATAGACGAGCAGCTTTCGCTGATATGTCTACGTCACACAGTGTTGAAATTTTTGGTCATTGTCTTTTATTTTAGTTGCACACTTTAAGCACTGTTCTACTTAATCGTAGCCAGTTATCGAGCTTGTTTTTGAAGGCATTGACAGATTCAGCGGAAACGACATCCTCAGGCAGCATGTTCCAATTGTGGACCACTCTATTGCTGAGAAAGTGATGTGCTACATTTGTATTGGCCGAGACACGAACTAAGCTAAGATGGTGGCGTCGTGCTGCTCTGTCTTCTTTTCGTAGGAGGATGTCATGTAAATTCGGTAGGCTGTATTGGTGTGTTAAAATCTTATATGTTTCAATGAGGTCCCCTCGTAGCCGTCTTTGTTCTAAGGTAGTGAGGCGCAAAATTTGTAGTCTCTCTTCATAGGGTTTACGACGAAGACCTAGTGGCATCTTGGTAGCCTTCCTCTGCACACTTTCCAGAAGACTAATATCTTTTTGGAAATATGGGCTCCATACTTGATACCCGTACTCCAGTAGTGGTCTTATATAGGTTTTGTAGATCTTAGTGAAGACCTCGACAGTCATAGTTTGAAACGATCTGCGGATCACATAGATAAATGAGTTAGCTTTTTTGACCATCGTGGTGATGTGCTCTTCCCACTTTAAATTGCACGTGATGTTGATTCCTAGATCCCTTTGCAGGTTGACTGGTGTCAGGTTTTTCCCATCCAAGGTGTATGTCAATTTGGGGTTGTTATTACCAAGGTGCAAGATACTACATTTTGACACATTTAACTTAATAATCCAATCATTGGTCCATTCTTGGATACGATTCAAATCTTCCTGCAATTGCCCAGATTTAATAAGTGGATCTGCGAAAAATTTACCATCGTCAGCAAAAAATGCAGATGTGGAGTTAATGAGGTCTACCAGGTCTGTTATAAATATTCCAAAGAGGTGGGGTGCAAGTACTGATCCTTGGGGTACCCCACTCAGAACTCGTTTCTGTTGTGACAGGGAGTCCCCTATACGCACTTGAAAAGTTCTATCTTTAAGATAGCTAGCTAACCATTTAAGCAGAGTACCACGTATGCCAAAGTGGTCTAGTTTCATAAGGAGACGCTCATGGGGTACTTTGTCAAATGCGCGTTCAAAATCCAGGTACACTATGTCAACAGGCCTCTTGTTATCGAGTTCTTTGCTCCATGCATGTACACAAGTCAATAGGTTTGTTATCGTTGATCGTCTCCGTACAAATCCATGCTGCTTGGTTGAGATAATACACTCACGGCTTAAATACTGAGTCAGTTGTTCGCAGATGATTCTTTCCATAATCTTAACCACAACACTAGTGAGGCTTATAGGACGATAGGTGAGGATAGGTAGATATCCAGTTTCAAATGACCTGTTCATTAGGTCTGTCAGAGCTGGAGCTATGGTCTTAACACAGCGTTTAAGAATAATACCTGGTAGTCTATCAGGACCTGGCGAGGACTGTATATTCAAATTTGATATAATTTTTTCAACGTCTTTTAATGTAAATGATATGTCACATAAACTGTTCTCTATACATGTTATCGAAGCAATTTTAGTATTTTGGTCTATAATAGGTTCTTCAGAATATGCTTTTAGAAATTCTTCTGCAAACACCTCTGCTATGTCACTGGCCTATTATTTATTTAGTGTTGTGGTAGTTTCAATAAATGTTGCATGTATCTACAAATCGATTATAGCCTAGCTAAGTAGATCAGTAAATCCATAATTTTATCCGTCATTGGATAAAAAAAATTACGACGGCACGCCACTAGCATGGTGGCGTAGTGTATAAGGACTTTTAAAATATCAAAGTAGAACAAAATCACGGTGTAGCTTTTAGCATTCTTATCATGTTTTGTAAAAAAGGTAAACAAAATGAAATTTACGATTCGCAACAAGGCTACCGGTCCCTAATTACTTTCTTCGCAACAGATGTGCAACTGTCTTAAGTTATATAATTGTTGTTAATAAAGTGCAACAAAATATCAATATTAAGATTATACGAGCAGTTTTTTGTGTTTCGGTTTGAAGGGTGTGGGTGCCGGTAAAATTACAGGCTTAGCATCGGCATGCATCAGTTTGATGGACCCAAAGCAATGCATCGTAGGGCACGTTTCCAACAACGTGACTTGCGAAACAATGTTTTGCTATATGTAATGATAACTGCTTAGAATGGTGGGCATCTGCTTATATAGGCTAACTGATGATAAAAGTTTTAGGCGATGGTAACCACTTCATATCAGGTGGGTCAACTGCGCAAAAAGAATACAGTTTAAGAAAATTCTTCATTCATATTTGTATTTTACTAGTGGTGCTAAAACCAACATCAAAACGCTCTGTAATAAAAAAATCTCCATGTTGTGTATGTGACTGATTGCTCCGTAACTGCAGTTGCGTTGCCATTGCTGTCGTCTATTTTACATAATCTGTCTGCCACCTCCACAAAACTTCTCTTCAAAACCTTTTACTTTGCACATATCTAGAGGGGTAAATACATGCAAATTGTAAGGAGTGGGGACGAAACTAAGGACACAAGAAACATTAAAATAGTAGCTACTTGTCTTAATAGTATTTCGATGATAATAAAATAATAATAATAACGCTGGACAATCCACACAGCATCATCTAGCCCCAAGCTACGCAGAGCTTGTGTTATGGGTACTAGATGACTGATGAAAAAATTACGAATGAAAAGTATTGAAAAAACTCCGAACCTATAGTAAAAGTATAAAAAAGACGAATAAGTATTAAACAGCACTATTAAAATAACTACCTACTAACAAATACAATTATTCCTATAAGTTCGAATAGCTTAAATTGTTTATATGCATCTTTAACAACACCTGCAATTAAAGTCATTTATTAAATAAAACATATGAGGAAGACCAAAGAAAAGATGGATGGATTGCGTGAAAGATGATTATGAGTAAGAAAGTAGTGAACACTGAGATGACGACTGATAGAAGAGAGTGGAAGAAAAAACCTGTTGTGCCGACCCCACTTAGTGTGGTATAAGGGCAGAAAGATAATGATCTTAAAGAAAACCTATGAATTTTGTGCTAAAATTTGTAGATACGTAGAGATTTGCAAGCCTGAAAATCGATCGCTGAGAGTCATGAGGCTGTTTCACGTTTGATACAGGTATTTTAGCACGTATTTTGTGATTCCAAATTATAGATACACTCTGTATTCTGTAAAAGACCAGGCAACCTACGCCACAAAAGGTTTCAGTACTAAAACACAGCTTATCCAAAAACAGTCCGTTCATCCTCTTTTTTTCTAAAAGCAATTACTGAAAACTCTCATAAACCTCGCTTAGTTGTTTCAGCAAAAAATCTCTTAGCAAAATTGGCCAATATACCTAATGCGTCTACATTACTGGATCTTTGAGAGCTACAGCTTATGTAAATACAGCTAGTTTCCTACAGTAATTTTCAGTAGTTCATTAATTATAAGGTTGGTCACGTGCGTATTTTCCTATAAAAATCTGTAACCACAATAATTTCGAAGATTTTATTTTCCAAAAAAAATTCCCTCGAGTGGGATTACCTGTAAGCAGTGCTTGTTTGTTTTTATAGTGCTTACTAAGCACTATAAAAACAAACAAACCACAACAATGTATTACTTTTGTTTTTGTTTTAAGAAAATTACCAGTTAGTTTAAGCTAAAATAATTTTTGAGCTTCATAATTGATTCAGCACAGTTGCATGCGCCATTCATCCCTCCATGCTTACAAACTTTCACGTTTATAATATTAGTAGGATACTACATTTATCAAGTGATCAAGGTTTTCCTTAGCAGACTGTGACGACAAACAGTAAATTGTGACCAATGACGTGTATTGAATGCTAGAATTTGAGCTAGCTATTTGAAGTTACGTTCAAAGGAAGTTCCCGTGTTGGTATTCCGACACTTTCTGGAAGTACAGAGTATTTTCTGTGTAACATTTTTTTGAAAAGGAACGTTTCTTTTTTCAAGTAATTTGAGAAATACTTATTTTCAGAAGTCTTTTCGTGCAATTTCCTGGAATTATTTATATAAAGATGTACAAAGTATGTAGAATAAAGTATACGTGTTACCAGCCATCATCTGTTGTATAAAATGGTACACAAATGTTTATTAATTTATAATTCAGATTATTTAATTATAGTTCTGAAATACTTACTTTAGTGACAGATATATAAGAAAAAATTAAACGGACAACTCAAATCTTTTATGCAGTACTTTAAAAGACCGCTTGATATCAAATATTTAATATACTTTTTTCTAAAATGCAAAGATATGCTAAATAAGAGAACACTGTAGCTTCATTTTGTATCTCTTTAACATTTCCTTTCTTGAGTTCTTTTTAAAATAATTCAGGTCAGCTTTTATGCCGGTAACTTGGAGAAGTACTTTGTTGGCTGTCTTGACTCTTGATTGTTAAACACACTACTCACAGACATACTTTACTGCTAGTTTTATGGTGCACCTCAGCCAACCAACATTTTGAAATCCACTCCATCCAAAGGTTGTCTGGAAGAGATCGCGTTTTAGCGATAAGACCGCCCATTGTACATTCTCAGTTATTATTAATTATTGTGTTCTCTCCTTATTAGTTTGTAAGGTGTACAATAAAGTATTTTCATTAATTCGTTCATTCATACTTTGCTAGCAATATGTCATCAGGCCTGTTAAATTAAAACATGTAGATTATTTATTCAGAGAATGGTATATTATATTACCAAATGTTACCAGGGACAACGGGGAAAAACGATAGGTTGACCATTTCAAGGGTGGAAAAACGATATCAAAATAGCAGCAGGTGGGTTTTGGAGAAGAAAAGCTCACGACCGCGAACATTAGAAAACTGTGGGAGAGGTCTATGATGGGAAGCAAAACTATCACTTACCGACGTCGAAACCGATTACTTTGTAAACTATAATGTAAGATTGTTACCTAAAAGCTATTGAAATTAAAGAAATATCTTACTTACTCACGTTATCTAGTTTCCATAGTACAAGCTTTGATTCCACATCATGTTGTGTCAAAATGTACATCAATATTTCAAACTTAAAGTATAGGAAAAAAAATCAATCACCAGTCACACTCTAAAGGGTTTCTTAGTCTTACTAATGAACTGAGCTACCTGCGACAAATGTACAAACCTAAAAGACTATCTAGACATGAAGCTACCACCAGACATACCAACATAACTGTAGTGCAACTAGATCCAGCCATGTGCGTGTTGGACCACTCATCGTGTAGGGTCCCGCATCTCTTGCGTTAATGTTATTGGTTTTCAAGTAAATTAATGTCTACATACGTTGGCTCTAAACTACTACATTTGTGCATTAGTATTCTAAAGCGAATATAAAAAAAAACCAGACGGCTGTTAAAAAATCTACCCAGTTACTAATTTTCCTTTGTTTTCTGTCTTTGTAATGTGTTTTTTGTGATATGATTTATGATTATGAGTTATTTAATGCGTCAAAGAAAATAGAAATAAAATCACTTTGAAGCTAACAAATATTGGCTTACCGTACTAATATAGGCTTACCACAACCGTTTACTAAGCCATTTTGTGTCAGGCTTGCGGAATATCTTTTCGTAATTACGAAGTATATAATAAAGAAATAGGATAGGAAAATAATAAAACTGTATGGATCCTTTTGGTCACTGAGAGTAAATTTGCCTCATAAGTCATCTCTTACTGTTGACACAAAAGTGACAGTGACAAGATCATTTTATACAACTACTCGTGTCAGGGCATATAAATCACCAAAACAAACCAATTACAGCCTGACTTGACAGCAGTTGACAGGCTGAAGTTAAAACCTGGCACTAGCAATATTCTCAGTCGAATAACGGGACACGTTGTAAATCTTCTCCCCGCTGCAAGCATACCAACTGATTTCCTTATGATGTTTTTCATCGTCGTTTGAGAACACTGACATTAGGCGTGTAATATTTTAACAAAAGTTAATTTGTTTAATACTGTTACTTAAAAACGTTATCAGATTAGCGGTTGAAATAAAGTGATATTTTAAGTTTTCATGGTTAGACCCCGGAACCCTAAAAACGTAATCCGGGATCAGGCGCGTCCCACGACCCGTGACGTTTCCGACGCATGGAGAATTAAGGACAATGATGTGTGGTGCTAGTGTCAACGGTAATTTTTAAAGTGCAATTGTGCATTTTTATTTAAAGCATACTTAACATTGTCAGTCTGCATAGCAAAGAAACCCGTGGCTTTGTCTGCTTCGCAAGTAATTGATGATGTATCTCTATGTTGATAACACTGACCCACAAACCCACTCCATTTAAACATGTCTCGGAATACAATATCTTACACAGGTGTTGAGTAAAAAGGTTTTCCGATTCTTCTTAAATTATCTACAGTAGATGAAAAATCTTTTTAATTTACACACATTTGTTTTATTCAATTGGAATAATATTCTTTTAGCATAATAACAAATTTTATAAAAACACTTATTATTATTATCCATTAAAACTTTATGGAAAGAATTACTAAGGAATAGTAATAAAGATTCAATACTAGGGAACGAAAAAGGGAAATTAAGAAAAGATAAAAATAACAATAAACGTAAAAAGGAAATAAAACTTCAAATAGAAACGTTTGCGAATATTCCCTTTATTTTCATTTCCCAATAGTTTATTGAAAACATTCCGACAGAAAGATTTTTAAACTTTTTACAATAATAATAAAACGCTCAAACAGAACGATAGTTTCAATAAAATTAACTATTCTAGCAACAGAACTGGATATCTTATATCCGGTAAAATAAATTGTTTACAATGCAAAATATTTAACTAATTTTTTTATTGATTACGTACCATTTATCGAGGATTTCGATGATATTACGTAATTTGTGAATGCCATAAGTTTTATAAAACAGAAATATAAATAAATAGATTTTGACAGAACCGACGCATTCGTTCCTTTTGATGTGTTGGTTTGAGCCTTCGTGTTTTTTTATTCTATCTGGGTGGCTAGACGAAGAGCCACGTGACCTGACGATGCGTGAGTATCTGGCTCATCTCATCAGAATTGACATTCAGCGTGGCAATGCAACCAGCGTGTGAAGACGCTTCCGAGGGGTACTGATTTGTTGAGCTATCTCTAGATCGTTTGCAACGGTCTGCAGATAGCTTAACTGTTTCATATGTACTCTATACATAAATAAAATAATTAGCATAACTCCCAAGCACGGTAGATATCCCCTCAGATTTTTTAGAACCAAATATTGATACTACATTGGGTAAATATTAACATTTTGCAATAGTTGGTATAAATTCTCGTTAAAGCTGTAATTTTCTTAGTAATCTTAGTAAATAAGTTCAGCTGTAATAGTATAGCATAATATGGCTAATAAATATTATTTATCAGATAAATAGACCTCTGAAAATTACACGGAAATTAAATTTTAACGCGTCATGAAATATTAAATAGCAGTCGAAATCAAATTGGCACCAGTTTGTCAACCAGACTGGCCCACTGGCGCACGGTTGTCAAACATTAGTTAAAGACACATAAAATAAACAAATTTAACGAAAAGCTCACTTTTCCATTTATTTTGAACCTCAATAACATCGCTTTGGTTGTCACCGCCTTACAAATAACCTGACAAATTATTATTTAAATTAATAACTCCTTCGAAATGAATTCTTAGCTAAGTAAACGTGGCTCTATATAGTTGAAAACAGCGAAAGTCAACAATTAAAAAAAGTGGATAATTTTTTAGCTATTTTAGATATTGTTTCATGTTTTCATAAAAAAACTGGCTTTGCATCTATTGTAATGGGTTTATACAGCGTTAGAGGCGACTTTCTCAATCGTGCCTTTCGATCTACTTATGATCTTATTAGGATCAAAAGACGGGGTCGCTTCTATTCTTATGATAATACCCCTTACTCATAGACACTCATACTTAGTATATACTCATAGATATAGTCGGCGAAAAAAAATCGTCTTGGTAGATAAGAGCTCACTTGTGAAGTGAGCTCTTATTTTATTTTGACAATTAGTGACATTATTTACTAGGTTACAATTGATTGTAATTAATTAGTAATATTTAATTTATTTAATATTTGTAACCGCCAAGTATTTTAAATGTACGTGGGTTATACCAAATGTACTACCTCTGACTACCCCTCTTAGACATCCTTGAAAAATCTTGAGTAGGTATTTGGTACTAAAAGATTGGAGGCGATATCTTTCGTGCTTGGGAATAAAGTCGTGATGTAATTTTTTTCAAAGTTCCAAGTAAGTCGAGAATCTTTGAGGGTAGACAGAGGTAGGTCCAAATACTTGGCATATACCCACATTTTGCAGTATATTATAGCAAACCCGCTGCTTGATTATAGTTTCCCCACGGTGTTTTTCATCACCGTTCACACGCACCAGCAACTCAGTTATTGCTAAGTCATAACCAAAATTACTCACGGCATTCACAACTTTAAGACACAAATAGGATAATAACCATCATACAAAACATATTTACACAGTAAATGGTATTATATGTACAAAAATTCACTTAATGGACACATTACAACTATTTATTGGAATGAATCAGTTCTTTTCTTCATTTATTTGTAAAGACTGAAAGAAAATAATACTACAACTCTTTAACATATAAAAAGGTATTTTCAAAATGAATTATGAAATTTCAGTTATATGTAATTTTACATACTTTTGTATAGAATAAAAGAACTGAAACATTCAGGTGCTATTTATAATTATTATCACATTTTCAGTGATTATGTATAATTATACTAGTTAACTGACTATGTTACAGTTCTGTTAAACAAGCTTTTCGGCGCTACGGGACTTTTCAACTTAAAAAAGTGTGGGTAAAGTTTAGCTTTGCTACTAATGAACTCGGTGTTACGTTGAAATAGTTACACTGTGTTTTGTCTTTTGTATTGACAGAAACTTCCATCAATGATACCACTAGATCGGCGCAGAAAATCCATCTTAGTAAATAAGAGCTCACTTAAGAAGAGAGCTCTTATTTGGTTTTGTCAATTACGGGTACACGAGGCTTAACATGCCTAGTATGCCTCAGGTTGATGGACGCAGAGCAGTGCATCGTAGGGCACGTTAACGAGCGTGACCTGCGAGGCAGTGCTTTGTTATAGGTAATGGTAACCACTTAACACCAGGTGGGCCATCTGCTTGTTCCATCAGCAATTCGTATAAAAAAAAACGGATATAATTTACTAGGTGACATGATTGTGATTAGGTTGAACTTAAAATGGTTTATCGTTTTTTATATTAACGCGGACAGCTTTTAGCTATGGTTTTGTATGTGACCTGTCATCTAGGTATCATTGATTGAAGGACAGGAAGTTCAAAAATAGGTCTTTCTTATAAAAATCTATAATAGGATAAACAATATTTAAACTATCGCCATCTCATAACAATAGGTAGTGATAAACAGTGACAGGAAGATATTTAAATTGAAATAAGAATGAGGGTAGATTGATAGAGAAAAAACACGGTGTAGTTCAAGGTCACGCCGACTTTATCAGTAAGGATTCAAATCAGTCAATAGCAAGTCTTACCTAAAATTACTAGATACCTTTTTTACAGGAATAAATTGCTCTCCAATATGTTACTTTTAATACCATACTTGTTACAATACAATGTTTTAAAAATTTGAAAATCTTTATATAAATCGCATCCAATACATTACGCTAACTTTTTACACTCCTTTGATTTATTAAATTTTCTCACAACCATTCATAACGTAAAATTTCAACTAAAATATCGAAAATTTCAATAAATGGTTTAACAATTTAATAAGATATTTCATGAATTTGGAACTAGATTAGGGTTAGCATCTATGTACAACTTTACAATGAAAACTTAACGAATTTATTAGTTTCATTTTATCCTAACTACTTATTTCATCGAAATTAAACTTATTGGCCGATCTCAAGTACTTATCGATAATTCGAAGAGAGAAAATGATAAATCACTACTTTGACACAATTTAAAATAACAATATAATATTTTTAAAACAACTGGCAGTCTCATTTTTTATGTCACTTTATAAAAATGTAAAAAAAACCATCGATTTTGATTGTATTGCTTTAACTAATACTGATACACACACTTGCAATTATCAATAATCCATTCACATTGGTCGACTAACCTTAAAAACGAACAAACCATCACTAAAAACCAACAAGGGACTTAAAACCGGCACTACAATCACTCCAAAAACTTGAGCATAGTTTTATTTACACGTTCTATAGTTGCGTAGTCTGTCAGAGGGGGGTGTCGCGCGGCGGGACGCGCGGGGTGGGCGCGGGTGCGGGCGCGGGCGCGGGCAGCGGGCGCGGGAGCGTGCGCAGGTGCTGAAGCGGAATGCCGCACCGCGCGTCCGCCCCGCTGAGTGTCGAGCCACGCGGCAACGTACACGAGCCGCTCGCGAAGCGCGCCGGTGGCGGGATGCCTGATGTGGCATTCTGTGGACAAAACATACTTTAAAGTTTTTTATCGTATAAAAGTTCACTAACTAGACATTGTGGGAATTCATCCAGCATGCGAGTTTTTCGGGTGTGTGTTTAATAAAACTTTTGCTGGCGTAGGTACTTAAAACAATAGGGTTGAACTATTTTGTGTTTAGATGCTAATCAAAGTACCTTATTTGTTAGGTATTATCTTTTTTTTTTAATACAATACATTTATTCACAAAGAAAATTATAGCTAATACAAGTATTTATAATTGGTATGTACAAAATACATGTGAAACAGTTGAGCTATCTACAGACCGTTGCAAACGATCTAAAGGTAGCTCAACTGATCCAGATCAGTATTAATTAATAGGGTAGGTATAATTAATTAATTAATAGGTATTATCTAATAGGAGAGTACTGGTGGTCTAGTGGTAGCAACTTTGCCTTTCGATTCGAGGTCGTGGGTTCGAATCCGATTGATAAACTTATGATTTTTCTGAGAGAAAAATGTATGTGCGCAATGGTATTACTCTCAAACGCTGAAGAAAAACATCGTGAGGAAACCTGTGGTTTAGTTAGCTCCGCACGTATTGACGTCTTTCCTGTGGATAAGGCCGAATAAGTTGTGAGGATGGTATAAGCAAGTCCACTTTATGTAAAATTCAGTCTAAAAGCACTACAGAGTTCCGTGAATTGGGGCATGAGTGAAATGTTGCTCTCTCTCTCTGACGCTCCATAATTTATCTACAATAGATGCAAAGGCCTGTTTACTTTATTTACATAATTCAAAAACATAAGAGCGTGTTTAAAATGCAATATTTGGACGTGAATCTAAGTACCCCCTTACACATCCTCTTCAGCCGTCCATCCGTAGGTGATCTGTACGCACTGATAGATTCAACTGGGTATGTATCAAACTTTGTGAAAACATTATTTTTCATTCAACAATGTGGTATCAGAAAGTCTTTGATAAGTTGCTTTTATAATCAACTTTATGGGTTGAATATCCATTCTAAACTAGATCATATTAAAAGTATATAAGAAAACATCTTACAATGAAAATTAGCAGAAGTGTTTTCCATTAGTCTGTCAGCTCATTAAATGAATTGTTTTTTGCTATTTTCTTTGTAAGTAGGTGCAGAAAATAATTTCGCAAAGTGTTAAGTGGGATGGGCTAAGCAGAGAAAATACAGAATAATGAGCATTACTGAAATAGAAATGAAACTCTTAGCAATGTTAATTATCTTTCTGAGTGAATCAGAAATAGAACAAAAACACAAACGACGCTAGAAACATGTTAGTCTGATGTTGGTATTGTAAAATACCATATTTTACAATATTTACAAATAAATATATTTTTTTAAATATTTTACTATACCAAAGTATGTTGGGTTGCAATCCTTGGTTACTAAAACCGAATTCTCTGACAAAAGATTCGTTCAAATACGTCCATGTGAATTTATAGTAAACGTTTTTGTTTCACTAGACTTTTATTGTTATATTTTGTAACAATATCTTGTGAGTAGGAGCGGAAGTCATTGTGAAAACTAGATCCACAAAAGCCATATCTATGACGGTATAAGCATGTTTACCGGTACAAATTTGGTTACCACTTAAAATCAGGTGAGCCATCTGCTTAAACAAGAAGATGATAATAAACATTATACTACTAACTTAAGTTTCAGGCGTGACATTGTGAAAATCCATTGAAAAAGTATGAAATAAACGTATAGTCGTCAAACATGCTAATTAATCAAGTTGTATATAAAATATAAAAAAGTCCCTGTGAGTTTCAGTTCTATATTAGTATTTATTACCTACCTGGTGACTGCATAAGAAGAGAATACTTTTAAGAGCAGACTTGGCTTGGTTTTTTCGTAAAAACAACCCAGCTAGGATTATCAAGAGGGACTTGTTAAGGAACTAAATGCACCGTATTTTAAACCAACTTTAAGAATGAAAAGGTTATGAACATTTACAGGCAGCAGGCAAAGAAAAACGTTAATAACTCTATACCTAGCTTCCTACCGTAAGCTCTTAGCACGATTGTAAACTGATTGATTACAGATAGCATTGTTTCAATTTTTAGCGTTCCGTACCTAAAGGTAAAACGGGAAGATATATATATAAGACTAGCGGCCGCTCGCAGCTTCGCCCGCGTAGCAGTGTTTTCCCGTTCCCGTTATTTTTTCGGGATAAGTTTGTAAATATGGATGGATGTTTGTTACTCTTTCACGCTCTAACCAGTAAACCGATTTGGATGAAATTTGGAATAAACATAGATTATTACTTGGATTAACATATAGGCTACTTTTTATCCCGAAAAAATAACGGGAACGGGAAAAAAACTACCACACGGGCGAAGCTGCGAGCGGCCGCTAGTCTTCTATATAAGTCAGTAACTATAAGGTCAGCAGGGGTCAAGAAAAAGGGTTGAACAAATAATTAATCACGAACTATTTCTCAAGCCGGAGAATAGGTTTGAATACATTTCTGGAATACGCCTTCGCTTTTTGTGCCAGTCCAATAACTGATCAGAAAAGTTAGACAAGTTTACTAATTAAAGATTTAATCGTTCGTGGAGCCAGTGGAGTTTGAACCTTCGCATAATTATCCTATTTGACTTCGGAGCTGAATTATGTACTGTGGGTATAGACTAGATACACGCGCGACTTCTACCACGTGAATATACTTTTGTACTCACAGTTCAGTTAGAAGTAGCTTTGCCTTCTATATTAATAACTAGCTGACCCGTGCCCACTTCGTTGGGCGGTAAACATTTTTACTTACAAATCTTAACTAAGTAGTACTCGATGTTGCCAACAGATGGCGTTAATAAGGCATAAAATAGCGGTCGTTTGTAGTATCGTCCGCGTGGCAGTTTTTTCTCGTTCCCGTTATTTTTTCGGGATAAAAAGTTACTCCTTGTTACATCAGCTATCTGCCAGTGAAAATCCCGTCGAAATCGGTCCAGCCGTTCCAGAGATTACCCGGAACAAATGGACAGACAGACAGACAGACAGACAGTCAAACAAAAATTTAAAAAAATGCTATTTTGGTATATGTATCGCATAAACATTCATATGCACGTAGTAAAAAGCTGTTATTTTAATATTACAAACAGACACTTCAATTTTATTTATTTGTATAGATAATGATCTGCAAATATTTATTCCGGATGTTCTGGGTGTTTTTTATGTATAATAAAAAATATGTATGTATGTAATGTATTGTATTAAGTATATCAGTCATCTAGTACCCATAACACAAGCTCTGCTTAGCTTGGGGCTAGATGATGGTGTGTGGATTATCCAGCATTATTATTATTAAGCCGTATGTGCCTGTTATTTCACCCTTCAAACCGGAACAGTAGCAAGTTGCTTGGCGGCAGTAATGAACTTGGTGGTAGTACTTCCCTTGACGAGCCCTTCATTAACAATTCTACTACTACTACTACTATTACTCTATTAATAGAAATAAAAATAGCACCACGGCTTTAATCCCAAAGCACGGTAGATATACCATCAGATCTGTTGGTAACAAGTTCCTACTCCAGATTCTTTGAAGATATCTATCTATTACAAGGGTACAAACCCACATTTTCCAGTAGTTGGAATTTCATACGTGACAGGTTGCAAGCCCATCGCCGCTGCTAGAATATCAACTGTTTCCCTCACGATGTTTTCCTTCATCCTTATCTATAAATATTTATAAGTATTTATAGTACGCTCTATATACCCTGAATATTGACAAATCTTTACGATCAGAGGTTTAGGCTGTGCGTTGTCTAATATGTTAGTCAGTCAGGGTAAATATTCTAATAATTGGTATAGATAGGTTCAAATCAGTAAAAGCACTAAAAGCATCGTGAATTTTGCAAATGGGCTTAATGATACGCTGGCTTTTAACAAGCATCGACTGGAGTTGATTTGTGCTAAAATAGCATGATCAATATGGAAGGAATTTGACGACCGATGTGGCGCGGCGGGCGAATGTCCGCCTGCGACGCAGGAGGTTGCGGGTTCGATTCCCGCCTTGGGATAAATATTTGTACAATCTGCAAATATTTATTCCGGGTGTTCTGGGTATTTTCTATGTATAATAAAACATATCTATGTATGTAATATTATAGTATTGTATTAAGTATATCAGTCATCTAGTACCCATAACACAAGCTTTGCTTAGCTTGGGGCTAGATGATGCTGTCTGGATTATCCAGCATTATTTATTTATTTATTTTATTTAATTATCAAAGTTACTATTAGATAATCGATTAGAAAGAGACAGTGTTCTCAACCGGTAAAGGAAAAACATCGTGGGGAAACCAGTTAGTATTCTAGCAGCGGCGATGGTGTTGCAACCCGTCACATATGGAATACTAACTACTGCAAAATGTGGGTATGTACCAAACATTTGGACGTACCTCTGACTACCCCCGTTAGACATCCTAGAAGAATTACGAGTAGGTACGTGGTATTAAGATGTCTGAAGGAATATTTACTATTTACTATTTATTAAAGTCGTAATGCTGTTTTTTTTTCTGTCAGTCAATCAATCAGTCAGCCAGTCAGGGCAAATATTCTTATAATCGGTGTTAATTAAACTTACCGAAGACTCATGATGATGTGGCGGTGGCGCAGTTCGGAGCGGGCAGTACGCTGGTAGGCCTCCACGTACGCCGGCCACACTGCCGCGGTGTCCACGACTGCCCAACGGAGGGGATATCGTCGACACTTGCTGCTGACGGTAGTAATCCATCTATGGAAATAAACAATGTTATAAGAGAGTGGAGTTTTTTTTATACAACTTGCTGATGGAACAAGCAGATAGCCCACCTGATGTTAAGTGGTTACCATCACCTATAACAAAGCATTGCCTCGGAGGTCACGCTCGTTAGGAACGTCACCTACAATGCATTACTCAGCGTCCATCAACCTGAGGCATACACATACATGGGTGGTAGTACTGCCCCGGATGAACCCTTCACAAAGAGCTCTACTACTACTAGACTTCTACCGTTGCAGGATATAGGCCACCCTACGTTACCAGGAAAACCAATTTAGAGCTTTTACCATCCAACGACTTCCCGCAATGCCAACAATGTCGTCGGTTAGTCTGGGATCTGGGAGGTCGTCCTTTGCTACCGCCGTTACCTTAGCCACCTATACAAAGACTAACAAAACTGCCAGAGACTAGGCCCTTCATTTTTGTGTTCATCATATTGGGTGGCATTGGTGTTATGCACTCAGGAGCTGCTGCCTATTTCTTGGAGAGTTCCTTAAGTCACCTTTTACGACATGCTCTGAAGGTGAAAGAAGGGTCTCCACGGAACAGACCTTATTGCACGACTATTTATTAGAACCACTGCAAAACGTACCGCTGTACGTTTTATGCTTAGGTTTTCGGTGATAAGAACATCAGGGTCCAGACCAAGCCTGCAGGTTGCCTGCCTACCTTTAAATACCGATCTGGCGAGCAGGACAAAGATGCCTCTGTTTTGGATACTCCTTTATAGACGAAGAGTATGCTGTCTCTTTCCTTGGAAAATAGGTCTAAGTTTGTCCAAAAAAAAAAGTTGGAGGCCAAAAGACCCAAAAGTCGTTTAAATATAATTGGGCGTGAACTTATCTTAGTTCATTTATCAGACGTATCGTATAAATTTTGCAAGTGGCCCAGTGCTTTAGTTTGTATATCAATGGGCTTTTGCAAGGTCAGTTTTATAAATCTTTAAACTAATTACCTGCATCTGATCAGTATCAGACGGAATGATATCCGGGTTCCTCTCATCACTCTCACTGTCATCCTTCTCCCTCAGCTTGTCTGGCGACGCTGGTTGGGAGGATGGCGGTGGTGCTGACCGCGGTTTCCGCTTCGCACAGTGTTGTTGGACCGCTATCAAGAGGAGGACAGTGACCATGATGCCTGCCCCTACGCTGACCAACACTGACATCATGCCCGATATTTGGAAGGCGCTGGTTATTCGAAGATCTGAGGAAATAGACGAAAGTTCAGGAGTAGCTCCTATGCTTCTGCATCCTGTGGTACTCCATACAATTATTTTAATAATTTGTGATATTATTGGACATTTTATTGCGAGTATTTTGTGGATACGGTGATGTTCCATAAGTGCTAAAATCTGTAAAATTATTACTGTATACGGAAAACTTTATATTTATTGGTTAAACTGGCTCCATAGTTTTGTTGGTAGTAAGTTTTACCTTCTGCTTTGTTGTGGTGGGTTTGATCCCCACCGATAAAAACAATTTTCGTGATGATGTATTAGATATTTATATTATCCCAAAAAATATTTTCCTCGAGTAGGATTTGAACCCACGACCTTCCCCTTGATACGGGGATGCGATACCAACTTCGCCACCGAGGATTCAAATGCCACGACGAAAATAAGATTTGGAATGTTTCTAATACGGTGCTATCGCTACCTTCTTACTCGACCTTCCTTAGTTTTCCTACTCGAGGAAAATAATTTTTGGGATAATATAAAAATCTTTGTGATTTCCTTAAGTGCAGGTAAGCACTATAAAAACAAATAAACGATGTATTAGATGTTAATTATTTGTCTGGATGTTATAGAGTTTGATTTATCAGTTATCTGGTCCCTATAGTACGAGTACAGACTTTATTTAGATTGAACTGTCCAGAAATATTTATACCTAAACTCTTATCATGCACATGATGTTTTTCTGGTGGCCTCAAGGTACTGGCTCTAATTGGGAATGGATCTCCTCTTCCTTTCGCGTTAAACGCCAGTACTGCAGCCGCGTACGTCCGGCCGGGAACAAGACCCACTGCTGTGAACCTTGGAACTGCGCTGGATACATTGGACACGATATCCTGTTGAAAACAAAGGGTATTTTAGGGGTTCAGATACAACAGTGCAAATATATTTAGCAATTTTGGTCTTAATATGGCTACAGAATAATAAAAAACATGCTTGTATGTAACGTATTGTCAGTCGTCTAGTACCCATAATACAAGCTCTGCTTAGTCAAAGTCAAAGCCAAAGTCAAAAAGCATTTATTCAGTAAAATCCGCAAGGATCACCTTGAAACGTCTTAAATCTAAGTGAATCTAAGCGCCAGTTCCTCGCGACCAAGCCTAGAAAAACCGGCAAGAAACTTACGGCTTGGTTCCTACCGTTTTTTTGTATGATCCTGTTACAAAATAATAATAATGTAAATAATGAAGCTCCAGTGTGGTGCCAATCTAACTGAATGTAAGACAGAAAACATGCTAAGGCAATCATACTTAGCTTGGGGCTAGATGATGCTGTGTGGATTGTCCAGCATTATTATTATCATCGCTTAGTTCAATGATGATATGCAATAATCACGCAAAAAACATATTAGAGCGTCTTTTAATGCTACTAAGATAATCATAGGTACAAAAAAAGCATCCTACCTTATAATCTGTGGTAAAGTAAGGTTTGTAAGTGACAGCACTTTCAAAGAACCTTTCATAGCTTGCGCAAACTTGCTTAGATAAATTTGATTTCGTTCAACCTATTTTAACGTGAGGTCGCCTGGAAAAAATGACCTTGATAACATACACAATTTAAATAAGTAAAAATCTTGTGGTTTTTTAGAAGATATAATACAATTTTTTGCTCAAAAAAGTTAAGCATCGTTACTTGAATGTGAAACCTATGTATGTACTTGAGTTATTTGTAATAAGCTCCGGTGAGCAGTGGAGATGTCTTGACTAAATTGTTTGGCCTCTTTCATGATGGTTAACAACATTTTCAATGCATCTGCGGCCAACACTTTTCAGTTTTGTTAATATATTATAAGTTAGTAGGTAGTAATTACAAGCTTCAGGGCTGACATAGTTGCTCAGCGATTCAAAGTCCTTAAATTTTAAGAATAAAAAAAAAAACTTTGGAATATACCGTATTTTGTCTCTTTCGATCTAATTTGAAACTTCCTGTCAATGCAAAAGACAAAACACGATGTAACTGTTAAAGTTTACGCTGCATTCATAGTAATCTTTTGACTAAAACTGCCACTGTTATCATAAAACGTGTGATAAGTATTTAGGCAAATAATGTAATATCGTAACTAGCAAAATGCGCACTTCGTCCTCATGGAATTATTTTCATACAAGTTTCAACCCCTGCTATAACCGTTTAGGGGTTGAATTTCGACTTTTCGAATTTTTACTTAGACGAATAACTTGTTGACACTTTTAATCACCAAGACGAATATGCCCTGAAAGTTTAAGTCTCTACGACCAGTGGTTTAGGCTGTGCGTTGTGTATATGTCAGTCAGTCAGGATAAATATTCTTACAATTGGTATAGATAATAAATAATTAAAAAAATTAATAAATAAATAAATAATGCTGGACAATCTACACAGCATCATCTAGCCCCAAGCTAAGCAGAGCTTGTGTTATGGGTACTAGATGACTGATATACTTAATACATTACATTACATATATAGATATTTTTTATTATACATATACAAAACGCCAGTGAATAGATTGCCACAACGTTTTAATAAAAAAAAGTGTTTCTTACGTGTGTGTTGATCTCCCGAACTTCCAAGAGGAAAGACTGTGGCATCCCACCATTGAACCCTTCCGAGCATCGAACCCCAAACGATGTCAGTGACGCGTTGACCACTGTGCAGTTGTGGACTTGATCTGGCCGTCCTGGTGATGAGGAACATTTGTGAAAATTACAGTGATGATATGACAAATGGTGACAAAAAAAAAACAAAATAGGTAAGTACACAGTATTGACAGAAAAATTGGTAAGCATACATCAAACAAATTACATACATTTTGGAATCGTTTATAAATACTGAGTGTCACAAAACTATACCGCCTAACGATTTTTATTTTATTTGTATGGTGTGTTCATTTCGTAATCTTATTAAGATATCTTTTGTCGTTTTTGTAACCAACAAAATGAAAAGAAGTACACACTTCTTTTCATTTTGTTCAAACAGGATATGGGCCCAAAATATAACCTTATGTTTTAAAGTAAAACACTTTATTGCGTACCACATTGGGATTAACACATACTAACAAAAATTACAAATAAACGGTCTTACCGCTAGAAGCGATCTACTACCCGTAGAGAACCTTAGGATAAATGGATTTGACAAAAACGATAAAAGTTAAGTAGATCCATACCTGCTGCAATAATATGGTACACGCAAGGCACACGTTGCTTTCCTATCCGGTTATGGGCCCAGCAAAGTAGAGTTCCATAGTCCATTTCCGTGTTAGGAGTATAGGTGACGGTAGAACTGGTGCCCGCTCGGGAGACGTACGTATTGCTGACTTCGTTGCTGTTTGCTGTGTTGTTGAAGGTCCATCGAAACTGGGGGAAGAAAGTTTAGATAAGCTAGAGCGGAAGATACTGGTGAACTCTGATGAAGGAGAAGGCAAGGCATTTATCTTTCGTAGCTTAATGATTGACATAGCAATCTGGGCAAACACTTGGGTGGTATACGTTCGGAGACATTACAAACTGAAACTCTCTTAAAAACAACCGACGCATCATTTGGTAAATCAATTTTGGGAGATTTTCCTAGACAACATTATACTTACTGTAAAAAGTTCGGTCTCTTAGTCCTACATCACGAGCTCTTTTCGTTGAAATCAAGCGCCAAATCGCATACGTTTTGACTAGTATTTTATAGAACACCCAACACTACAGTCAAAATATCCGCAGGGATCACCTCGAAACGTCTTAGAGGTAGGTGAATCTTTGCGCCAGTTCCTCATGACCAGTAACATTTTATAACAATTTTCTATCCCAATTTTCTTTTTATTTTCAGAACAGTGATCTCTCAGCAATATTTCTCTTTCGATTTCTCAGTAACAAAGCACTTACAGTGACCTCTGGCGGGTTCGCGTCGACATGGCACGTGATGTGCGCCCGTTCTTGCTTCGCCACTCCGTGCACTCGCTGCTGTGAACTTCGGCACGTAGGTGCATCTAGAAATTGACACGGGTGTGAACCTAATGGAAGTTTGTAATAAAGTGCCTGGTACTTTATATATTGAACATTTCACGGAGAAACTCCTCCTTCTGACGGGTTTAGCTAAAGTTCGTTTTAAAAAGAACTTTGGTATCGCTTTAATTAGTAGTAGTAGAGCTCTTTGTAAAGGGCTCGTCTGGGGAAGTACTACCATGCTTATTTTTGCTGCCAAGCAGCTTGCTGTGTTCCAGTTTCTAAGGTGTGGGTGCCTTAATGCACTGCAGAAGTAGGACAGTTCCAATATCATTCAGCATCATAACGTACTCAGAACATCCATGTTCCTTCAAGATACTACTACACGTAATGAAGGAATCCTATTCTATGTTGGTATGATCACAAACAACGAGATATACCTGTCAGATACTCACATAAAACGTCCAATGTAAACGGCTTGCTTTCGCCGTCTCCCTCAGCATTGAACCCCACACACGTGTAGTTGCCTGCCGTCTTCCTTCCAACACCCTGCAGCACTAGCGATTGGTTGCTTATGATGACGCCGTGGCCCACGTTATGCACCAGTGTTTTACCCTAAAGATACCGTTATTGACAATTTAATACCAACTTAAGAATATTTGTCTTTGTGTAACGTAATCTAAACCAATGGTCTTTGAATTTTCAGGGTATATGCGTTTTGATGCGTAGAAATGTAATGAAGAATTTACATTTTACGCATAAACGGTAGACGGGGGGTTAAAGTTTGTGTGAAAATATTTCACGCAAACCAAGTAGAGCATTTTGCTAGTCATAAACAGAATAGTATTTTTAAGGTTCATACCCAAAGAGTTAAACGGGACCCTATTACTGGAGTCTTAGTAATAGGGTCCCGTTTAACTCTTTCTGTCTGTATGTCTATCTGTCCGCCTGTCACCAGGCTATGATTGTGTGATGAACAACAATAAAGAGTAAAAAGAATAAAAAAAGAAGTAAAAAAATAATAAAACTAAAGGAGAAACAATCAAACAAACCACGGTATTTCATACGAACAAACCAAGCATTGTACTGTAGGTATTTTGTATGCGTATATAAAGAAGTCAAAGTCAAAAAAGCATTTATTCAGTAATATCTGCAGGGATCATCTTGAAGCGTCTTAAATCTAGGTGAATCTAGTCTACCGTTTTTTTGTATGATCCTGTTACAAAATAATAATAATGTAAATAATGAAGCTCCAGTGTGGTGCCAATCTAACTTAATAAGGTGTCTAACAGCTCCCGATCAAAACATCTTAAGTAAAGCTGCAGGCAGTAGCAGGTATTATAATAATTACCTCGTTAAAGCTCTAATATTGTAATCAAAAATTTGAAATCACGCGACCTACTTTAACGGTATCTTTAATGATTATGTTGCTATTAAATTCTCTTTCGCTACGTTATTAAACCGTACTTAAATTATTTTGTATAATTTTATGTCTTAAGCTTGTTAATTTATAAACGTTGTGTTATAAACGAGAAGCTGATGAACAAAAAGTCTTTTCCATTTTTTTGGGAGTTCTTAAACCCTTTATTTGCTCAGACGCTAACTCTAAAAGCCATAAACAATGTTATCGATGAGAACGCATTACTTTTATTAACGATTTACTTAAGGCAGTTATCATCGTCATCATCAACAGCCTGTAGAAGGCCACTGCTGAACTGCCTCCTGATACGTTTCCAGGAAGAAAAACTGAGCTCTTTTCATGCACCGAATTCCCGCAATACTAACAATGTCGTCAGTCTATCATTGTTTGCACGCGATTTTTCAGGGAATATTTGCATAGGAGGTACCTTTATTAATTTAATAATAATAATATAATAATAATGCTGGACAATCCACACAGCATCATCTAGCCCCAAGCTAAGCCGACGACCGATGTGGCGCGGCGGGCGAATGTCCGCCTGCGACGCAGGCGGTTGCGGGTTCGATTCCCGCCTTGGTATAAATGTTTGTACGATCTGCAAATATTTATTCCGGGTGTTCTGGGTATTTTCTATGTATAATAAATATTTGCAGATTGTACAAACATTTATCCCGAGGCGGGAATCGAACCCGCAACCTCCTGCTTCGCAGGCGGACATTCGCCCGCCGCGCCACATCGGTCGTCAATTTAAAAAGAAACAGTGGCGTTGATACTTATTAAAAAGAATATGGCTATACCTGAAAGCTCAGTTTGTAGTAGCCCTACCTTCTGTGCTGTAGGTGGTAGGTTCAATCTCCATCGAGATTAAACATTTGTGTGATGAACGTGAATGTTTGTTCAGCGTCTGGGTTTTATATTGTATTCGAAGTATGTATTTACAAGAATAAGTATATAAGTAGATAGATAGATAGATAGATTAACTCTTTATTGTACACAAAGAAGTAAAAACACAATAGAGATAATTATAAGCACTGAGTACAATGAGCGGTCTTATCGCTAAAAGCATAAGTTAAAAAAAAAAAAAAAGTAGTTGTATAAAAGTTTAAGTATTCTATCAGTCATCTGGTCCCATAGTACAAGCTATGCTTAGTTTGGGGCTAGATGATGTTTTGTAAAAATGTCCTACATGGAAAATTATGATCTAACTTATGAAATATTCTCAAAAGAAAAATGTTTAAGTTATTGCTATGTTTTATCCATTGATTTAAGTTATTTACCACCATTTGACCCATTGGTCAACAAACAGCTTATGGCTTAACAAACAGTGACAGGAGTCATTTTAAGCAATACTAACTTTAAATAACGTTTATAAGTATCCGAGATACCCAAGTTTTATTATAACATCTTTTCAGAGTACCTTCACCTTTGTGTGAGACCTTACCTAAAATCTCAGACTGTGTATTTATTTAAAAGAAAACACAAATTTCCATTGTTTATCTGTCCATACCTGTTAGGAACTTAACTATGGTTAGGTAATAGAACTTACATTGTGTCTCCACTCCACTTTGTAAACATAAGGATGAGCCTTGATGATGCAATCGAAGTAGACATCAGAACCTTCCCTGATGTTCTTCGGGTCCAGATTTGTGCCCAACCTGACGATAGTTTCTGGTACATCTGTTAATAAAAATATGTTTTAAGCTTTTTTCGCACAAACTTCAACCCCCGTTTTACCTGTTTAGGGGTTGAGTTTCGGAAATTCCTTTCCTAGTACACCTTTACACACGAAGACGAATATGCTTTGTAAATTTCAATTCTCTGCGACCAGTAGTTTAGACTACAAGGTGTCGATATGTCAGTCAGTCAGCGAGTCAGGACAAAGATTATAATTGGTAGATATAGATAGATTTGCAGCATCGTTTGCAAGATGATAATATAAGATCATATGGGACATGTGACTCACAAATATATGATTTAGAAATTATGACTCAACTGATCCAAATCAGTGCCAATCGGAAGCGTTCCCAAAACACTGGGTGCATTGCCACGCTGAATGGCAATGCTGATTCACTGTGCCAGATACTCACCAGCCCTCGGGTCACGCGTCACTTCGACCAGACGCCCCGAAAGAGTTTTAAAAACCCGGAGGGCCTCGGTACCCCACGGACCTAGAGTATCGACTTCAAGAGGAGCAAATTTGTAAGCTGTGCATAATAAGCATAATATATAAGCAATAGGCTTGGTCTCTAGGCTCTCTAGATCTTCTAGGCTTGGTCGTGAGAAACTGGCGCTTAGATTCACCTAGATTTAAGACGTTTCAAGATGATCCCTGCGGATATTACTGAATAAATGATTTTTGACTTTGACTTTGACTTTGAATACTTACACTGGATATCCAGTGTCCAGTCATCTTCTAGCGCGACAACAGCTGGCATCTGGGGGTTGGATGCTCTGCAAGCGAGCTTCACTCCAGCATCTGCCTTTGTCAGCTGCAGGGATACTGTTGACGTAGTGGTGTTTCCGTCAGTCGACAACTGTCAACAAATACCGTTACTTTAAAAGACTGGGAAATGAAAACAACTCTTACTCTCAAATACCGTTACTTTAAAAGACTGGGAAATGAAAACAACTCTTACTCTCAAATACCGTTACTTTAAAAGACTGGGAAATGAAAACAACTCTTACTCTCAAATTCTCAAACACATCTTCGATGCACGCCTGATGAATTTTTGATATATATTTTCATTGCAAACTATCAAAAAATCGCGACTTGAAACGAGATTAAATCTTTGACGGAACAATGGTACTTTGACAACCGATGTGGCGTGGCGGGCAAACATCCGCCTGTGACGGAGGAGATTGCGGGTTCGATTCCCGCTTGGGGATAAATGTTTGTAACTGCAAATATTTATTCCGGGTGTTCTGGGTATTTTCTATGTATAGTAAAAAATATTTATGTATGTAATGTATTGTATTAAGTATATCAGTCGTTTATTACCCATAACACAAACTCTGCTTAGCTTGGGGCTAGATGATGCTGTGTGGATTGTCATAAAAAATGTAAGTTCACCATTTATTTGTTTTTACGTTGATGATAATAACGTTATTTAATTACATTTGGGTTAGATGCTCGTTGGAAAAATAGCCGGGAATAATGCAATATTATATAACTTGTAAAAAAATCCAAACCAACAAACAAGCCTTTGAACGAACGATATCTTTTACCAAATCAAGAAACTTTATTCTAGGAAATAAATATTTCCTAGAAATACTTCTCATCGTTGTGGTGCTGATCTACCATGAAAAATCATAGACGAAGTTAGTATTGTTGTTTCGAGGTACACTGCGCGGTGTGCCAGACAGTTACAACTCAACTATAGAACGTTTACTAAGTCACCCCGCAATGTAAATCAAAACGTCAATAAGAAACTTCGTTTATCGTTTACAATGGTAGACACACTGAAGAAAGTAATAAAGTGGGTACTTTACTTCACTACGCCATTATTTACCTCTAAATGAAGTCCTATTTACGTTTTTCCTCAATAAGAGTGCAAAATATCACTAGGAGTAATTGTGTTATTCTGGGTGCGTACTTATTCCAGTTCTATAAAATATTGCTTCAAACTAGACAAACACCCATGTGTTGGCGTGAAATTTTATTGAATACTGTAAGCAAGATAAAAAAAACGAGTGTGCTTTAGACCACACGACTGAAGTAAAACTTCTTTAATATACGAAACGTAACTGGCTATGAGAGAAAAAGAGAAAGAACAGTGCTTTCATACCCCCTTCATGGTAGTGTTAAACGTTTAACGCAACCTTGTTGGAAGTCGCATTAGAAGTATTACTTCAATACAGTTCTTGTTAACTAGAAATATGTTAGCCCAAATTGTACTGCTTGTTCACATATTGTAGTATTTAGATTGTCCACGAATTCGTTCAAAAAGTGAGTGATATAAATTTTATACTATCCTAATTTTCCTCCACAATCCTCCTTTTTATACGGGAATATAACACTAATAAGTAACGATGCATGTCATGAGATACATTTTACACTTGTCTCGCTAAATACCCGACGTATTTTCGTAAACTTCCTTACAAAACGCACTATAATTCAGTATTTTCGAAACTTTTTTTAATAGAAAGCACTACTGCTTACGACTGTTTGTTAGTTTTCAGTCAACCATTCAATAGCGGCAGTTTTATGTTACCCCAAATCGTATGAGGCAGATGGTCTATTATTCTTTCTATGGCCCAAGAGACAAATTACTGGCAGTGCCTCACTATGGTTATTAGTTTACGTTGCCATACAAAGTGGGCCATTTCTGTACCCAAACACATTACACGAATTGAGAAAACACATTACAGTGATTCATGTCTTTTAAAATAGAGGAAAATATGCCTAAAAAGGTTGCTCTAACTACACCTTCAGGAGCACTGAATAACTTCAATCTGTGTTAATTAGACCACTGTTTCTGGCCAAGTAACTTCTTTTGGTAATCTAAATTAGTACTTTTTTATATACAATGTGCTGATGGAATAAGCATAATATATGGCCCACCTAATGTTAAATGGTGCAATTTCGACCACGTGAAGTTAATAAATAAATTCATATACAAACTTCAACCCTCGCTGTACTCGTTTAGGGGTTGAATTTCGGAAATTATTTTCTTAGTACCAAGTCCAAGTACCAAGTCACCAAGACACATATACCCTGAAAATTTTAAGTCTCTACAACCAGTGGTTAAGCCTGTGTGTTATCGATATATCAGTCAGTCAGTCAGGACAAAGATTCTTATAATTGGTATAAATAATCGTTTTGTATATGATTTATGATTAATATAAAGATTTTAAACTATGGATCATTATGCATCGAAACTATTTTAAGCCACTCTGCGTTACCAAAACAAATATTTAATAACATCCGCATCAGTAGCGATTGCGATTTCCGCGCAATATGCGATGTCAATCAAACGTTACGTATGCTTGCTCAATTAGCCATGCTGTACTAGATACATGTACTGGAAGCGACGCAAATTAAATATATTTTGAGTTTTTTACGCTAATAAATATGGCTTAAATAAAGATTCATACGTCACGTTTTGCAATAATAAATGAAACTATATTTTAAAGCAGATGCATAACACAAGTACCAATTCAGAGGTCTGCTTTTCGTATTTTTTCGGATTTGAGATGAGATTAAAACTAAAACATGATTATCAAAATATTTTGTTACAAGGTTTGGGCCTCTGATAAGAATACATTTAATTTATTTTTTATATCTCCTAATGATTCTGATACCTTTACTACTTATCTGTCAAATCAAGTTTTCAGCAGTAAGGTGTCGTATACCACATAACTAGTAGTTTTCAAACTGAGATTACGTAATATCTTTGGGATGACTACATAAACTAAACTACGAAATCATTGAAACTAACAAATAACAAAACCAAAAGGACCAAAGGGACGAGCCGCTAGAAAAACATATAATGCATCTGGTGAAAAAAACAACTTTAGCCATTTTGGCTAAAATTTAGATTTTATCAAAATACTATGCTAAATAACACTACTCTGGAGTTAGCCATTGCGTCACTCCGGAGACTGCCAAACTTTGCCGTTGGGCAATTTAATTAAATTTGTGCCAACATACGAACCGATATTAATAATAACAAGACTTAATTAAAGTCAAT
Organism: Electrophaes corylata; assembly: GCA_947095575.1. Classification (NCBI taxonomy): domain Eukaryota; kingdom Metazoa; phylum Arthropoda; class Insecta; order Lepidoptera; family Geometridae; genus Electrophaes; species Electrophaes corylata. The sequence goes on along the minus strand of OX352716.1, from coordinate 1,915,702 downwards.
CTGCTACGTATATGGTTTGATACAGAGCTATACAACACAACAATAGTTTGATAGACTTTAGGGCTGATATACAGCAGTCTGAAGAACCGCATAATTTAGAAAAAATTGTTAGCGGTTCGTATAATTATAATACACAGCAAATGTATTGTATATTTTTTAAGAACGGCTTTTTTCCTGGTTCTTGGGCTGGTGTTGTTTTACTAGGGAAAATACATTTTTGCAGTATTGTAAAATAAGAAATGAATTTCAAAAGTTTTATTTTCATAATCAAATAACAAATTAGGGCTGTCCCGAAAACACATTTCATCTAACTAGCATCTTTCAAACATGGAACTTTAACTGGCAGTCCCTTACGAGCGATTTGAGCCGTGCCTTCCCTAGCCCCATTCAATCTACATTTATTACTTCTACGTGCCTGTGGACGTACTCAGGGTAGAGTGAGCCCATATAAGAATCAGCATTTTTAAATTGGTTCAAAAAAGCCAAAACTTTTTGAATTTGTATAATATTGTCGTTAGCACCCTCAGAGTAAATATAACGGAGAGGGTAGCACACACCAATGACAAAAAGTGGTGTTTATTAAGTATTTTTAAAAATAAAGAAATCGGCTTGTATAATCATTATAATGAAATTATAATATGTTTTACAGATACTTATGTGTAATAGATATTTTTATACTACTTTGATAATTTATTTACGCAATTATTGTTATTTTTATGTAAATTTTACATAGGTTAATCTTTCACGATCGCTGAATATGTTAAAATATGCTTATTTGTTTACTGTGTCAACAGTTGATCATATTTTTTTTTAAATTTTTTGTAAAGAGATAGTGAGAGTTGGCTCGAGTAAGAGAAAATCTTGGGGGAGACCTTTGCTAGCAACTTTTTTGTACTGAGGCTCGAGTCTGTGTTTAAATTCTACGGCATATTCTTTGTAGCCTCACATATTAAGATATTTTTTAATGTTGGTATCATCATCATCATCTTTAAGAAGTTTGGACATACTCGTAGATGGCATAGACCACTATCCTTTCTTGTATATCTTCAGAAAGAACTAAACTTAAAATTTTATAATGTCGAACGCGTGGGTTAAAAAAAAACTTATTTTATTTTCAAGCCGGGATAATTTATGAATATTTTAATACTTTTGTTATTTCCTATTATAAATACTAGTCATGGTTAATATTCCGTTTTAATTAAAATAATAATTAAACCCATCAAAGGGTAAAACATCAAGGTACAGATTAAAGCCCCTTAAAAACATAACCTTAATCCACCCACCGAAGTGGCCTTATTATAAACTTTGCTGTTGTGTATAAAGTAAAGATGGCAACGATAAAGCCCAATGCAGAATTAGCTTTTTTAACAGTTTCGCAAATTGATGAGGTGTGACCGGGCCCTTATCTCTCTGACGCCAATCGCTGATCTTTTGAAAAGTTTAGGGAAATCTTTTGACAATGACAAGGGATAACCTTTTACTTTTCAAGTTAGAAGGTTAGCTGTGTAAATCCAAGAAAACTGTTATTTTTAGAAAGATAATCTTCTAATCTACTAAAATACGATGAACCGTTCTTTGCGTTTGAAAATGCTGGTTCTAAAGGTTTTTTTTTTAATATCATTTGCTGATGGAACAAGCAGGTGCCCTTGACAGGTAAGTGATAACACCAGCTAGAACAAAGCATGATTTCGCCAACTATGCATCAATTTGTGAAAATATCATACAAAAAAACGGTAAGAACCATGCTGTAATTTTCTTGCCTATTCTTTTAAGAAAAGAGGAACTAACGCTTAGATTCACCTAGCTTTAAGACGTTTTAAGATGACCCCTGCGGATATTACTGAATAAATGCTTTTTGGTTTAGATTTTTACATACCTAATACGAGCATTTTTATTTTATGTATTTGAGGAAGAACGAAATTGGGGCCTTTTCCCATCTACAGATTTCTCGAAATGCTGACAATATATTTGGTCCATCAAAATAAGTTCCTTAGCAAGCTTATAACTAGCTCAGTAGGAAGAAACCATAAACAACACTCATATGTAAGTCCTCTTACCGTTTCCTTAGCATTGTTTATCCTGTGTCCGTTCTTCCACCATGTGATGGACGCTGGTGGTCGTGACCCAGAGCTCTGACACAGGAGGTCGTATCTTCTGCTGGCTGATAGCGGCTGGTTTGAACCCAGGATGTGGACTGTCAGTGGTGGAACTGGAAAGAACAGCATTAGTAGAAGACAATTTTGCAGTGGCGATAGGTTTTTTGATGTGTTTAGAGTTTTCCATTTGAAGTTACTAAACTTACTAAAGCTAAAAAATACTTATAATCATTCATATCCCAAGTGATCCATAACATCACGACTTTAATCCCCATGAACGGCAGATATCCCTTCAGATCTATTGGTGACTACTTAAGATTCTCTAAGGATGTTTAATATTCAATACGTGATAGGTTTTAAGCCCATCGCCGCTGCATTTTAGGATTGAATTTCGTGAACCCCTTTCTTAGTACACTTCTACGCACCAAGACAAATATACCCTGAAAATTTTAAGTCTCTGCGACCAGTGGTATATGCTGTGCGTTGTTTATTATGTCAGTTAGTCATTCAGTCAGGACAAAGATTCCTATAATAGGTATAAATTATTATTTATTACTTATAATAGATACTTACAATTCATATCCAAAGTAAGAGTGGTCTCTATTGGATGCGCCCGCGCGTGGTTTGACGCACGACACGTAAGAGCCGCTCGAACATCCAATCTGGTCAGCGGACCCACTCTGATTACCCCCTGGACACCTTCACTAGATAGCGGTGTTGCAGGTGTATCTTGTTCTACTTCATCTCTGAACCACTTCACCCATGGTCGGGGACGGCCTGTAAGATAAGAATGGTGAGCCAAGGATTTATGATAAAGTCAAAAAGCATTAGGAGCCAGTAGGTAGGCGTAGGGACCAGTTCCACACAACTTAAGGAGGAGACAAGAAAGTCCAATCCTCGTATTTTCTTGGAGCTGAGGCGAGATTGAATTGATTGAATTCGATTGTCAAAGTTGGGCCTGTTAATGCGAAAAATACCAATTGGAGATTAACAACATCGAAACTTGAATTTGATGATCGTTCATTACGAGAAATGGACCTCTGACCTTTTTATACGATCATTTACACAATATTTTTTATTTAAAAAAATGTATAGTCAAAGGTTTGCCGCCCTCTCATCTCATGATGGGCGACTAATGTGGCGCGGAAAGCGGAAGTCCGCCTGCGACGCAGGAGGTTGCGAGTTCGATTTCTGCCTTGGGATAAATGCTTGTTCAATCTACAAATATTTTTTCCGGGTGTTCTGGGTATTTCTATGCATAATCAAATATATCTAGGTATGCGTGTAATGTATTGTATTAAGTATATCAGTCATCTAGTACCCATAACACAAGCTCTGCTTATCTTGGGGCTAGATGATGCTGTGTAGATTGTCCTGCATTATTATTATTATATTGTGATGATGCGGACAATGATAACATAATAATAAAGGTTCACTGTGATGCCAATACAACTTAGTCCCATTTGTTATGCCTCAATGAGGCGTAGACAAAACAAAAATGTGACCTCGATTGAAACACGATGGAAGCTATAAAAAGACGAGGCCTTGCGATGGGCACCTGTGTTTTCTTATAGACCTACTTTTTCTATAAAATAAATAAACACCTTTAGAATTTCAATAATATGTAGCCACTTTACCTGAAGTAATTTACTTATATTTTTTGGATAAGTACCTACACTTAAGCACCAAAAAAAATATCCCCGAAAAATTCTAGTCTACAACTTGGCTATACATTGTGACAAAGATTCTTATAGCACCTAATTGTTATGTATAACTTTTAAAAGTATTCAGATAAACAAACAGCAAGTACATATGTATTTGTACAGCTGGACGAAATTGTTGTCAGAATGCCTAAAGTACTGCGAGGCAGATATAATGACGTAATTTATTAATGACTAGTTATATATAAAATTTTTGTTTTCTATTATTATTATTTTTGTAACAATTTGACATTTTTATTATTTAATTTTGTGTACATTTGTTATTTCTGTTCTGTTTTTTAATTTAATAATTAGTGTAATTGGTTTCTTAAACCGTTCTTATTAAATTCAATAAATAAATAAATAAATAATTGCAAATCCCTGTACAAATAGATGTACAATCTATTTCAATCTAGCCCAGACTTGAGTAGACTAGACAACCTTATCACTGGGAATTGCAAAACTTCTCTAATCTCTGTAAATTGCTTTTCTTCAAAAGGTTTATCGGAGACACCAACTCATCTATATCAAAGCGTCTTGGAATACTGAAACTCGATACTAATAGCTCTGCTAACACTTTTGTGTTTAGTTTTAATTAAATGGAATGGTAGCAGCGATAGAATTTTAGCAGCGAAGTAGCGCACTTTTGATTTTTAAATGATTTAACAAGATTGCATTATAAAGTAAAAATTCCAAATAGTACCACGGCTGATGTTTTCTGGAACCAACATAAGATATTTTTCTGATACCCAGATCCCTAAACCTTATTGGAAGGGTTGCTCTAATGTTAAGGGGCTGGGAGTTAGAAAAAGTTTGATGTGTTTCTCTCGCGGCGTTTTCGCCCTCGGTTTGTTCAGCTGAATCATTCACAAAAAACATTTTTTTATTTTACTATACCAGCTGACCTGTGCCCGCTTCGTTGAGTGGTAAACATTTTGTCATTTTTTTCATTTGGGGGGTTAATATATAGCCCACAACGCTCACAAATAAAATGGCTTGCTATTGGTAAAAGAATTTTCAAAATCTGTTCAGTAGATCCAGAGATTACCCTTTACAACCTCACAAACTCTTAAGCCGCGCGGCAGTTTTATTTCCTAACATTGGCTCCCTTCCCGTACCCCAGTGACGTCTACATCACATAGTTAGACGAGCGGATTGAGCAACCACGCGACTTTTTTATACTACTTACATTTTTGAATTCGTAATATCCTTCGTATGGAGTGTTCGAATTTAATTATTCATAAAATTATATAAAGGTATTGAAACAGTCTTGAGATATATAAAAAATTTACCACTTTATAATATTATTAGTATTAGTAAAAAATAAGATTGACTCTATGGACGAGGCTAAAAATGCCTGGGCTTTAGTTTGCCCAGCAAAAACCAGACAATGGAATGAGGCTTTCCGCCTATATTTATATATCTTACCTCCAGAGACGTCACACTTCAGAGTAAAGAAGTCCCCCTCTACGTAGGGGCCCACTATAGCCTGCTTCACGTCTCCTTTGTCATCGATGATCACCATTTGATTTGGTGGTACTGTGGACAAAAAAGTAATACATATATATTAACCTGTTTTGGGTGACCAAAATGTGTTCAGTTTTATTTTAGTGTCCTGCTGTGTAAAGGTAATTTAACTTATCGAGAAAATATACGTGTATAAATCTTGAGTAGAAAGTAGAATGTTATTTTACGGCTTTAATCGGCTTACCCGTGCCAGGCACGGTAGATATCCCCACTTAGAATCCATCACTTATAACCAAGTTATACCGGCTTAAAATTCATCCAAATGTTACATTTGGCACGTATCCACATTTAACGAGAATTGGACCTCAGTACATCAGTAAACTTCTTCAAGCAAATGGTAATAATGATGACTACGATTGTACAGCTATAATTACAAACTAAGCATACATAATCCACAGACGTCTATCTAACCGTTTCTCAGAGACAGTCCTTTCTAATCAATTCTCAGGTGTAATCTGACGACTAATTGACTAGTAAATAGGTGCGATGCAATTTGACATAGGATACTATGTTAGATGGACCTTTAAGACCCGTAGTGGTCTGTGGTCACATTGTAGCCACAAGCCTCATAGCTCAGTTTACTAACTATGTGTAGCTCCTCTTTCTGCGCTGTAGGTTGTGGGTTCAATCCCCACTGCGAACAAACATTTGTGAATGAGCGTAGATGTTTGTTCTCTGTCTGGGTGTTATTTTTTGTATTATTTTGTTTGTAGCTATACCATAGCTTAACGCAACGGTTATCTGGAAGATATCGAGTCCAGTGATAAGACCGTTCCCATAATGCATTTATAACACCTTGCCCATTGTAGGATAATGATTTCTTTCTACATGTAAAGAAACTATGTAGGTAGGTGTTGTCCTCAATAAAGTGTTTATTTTTTATATTGTATTGAATGTATTTACAAAACGTAAGTATTTATCAGTTATATGGTTCCCATAGTACAAGCTATGATTAGTTTGGGACTAGATGAAGTTGTATACAATATGTCCACGAATATTAAATGTTACAGACCGTTTATCTGACAAACAACGCCCCATATAAGTATCGGACACTCATCAAATATTGGAACTACGTATTATCGTCGTTTATAAATGTCAATCAGTTAGTTACGTTTCAAGTGTTCAAATATTCTACGTACAAGTTCAAGCTTTGCTTTCTTACTTTGAGGTTAGATTCTGTTCTCTGTTCTGTTAGAAACAATCTCTAGATCGCTTACAAGCGATGTAGAGATAGTTCCACTGATCCAAATCAGTAGCAATTACATGCATTTTGAAGACACTGACTGTAATGGCACGCTGAATAGCAATGCGTTTAGCCAGATACTCACCAGCACATGGGTCTCGTGTCACTTCGAGTAGAAGCCTAGATAGAATTGTAAAATCTATACATGTTTATGTTATGAAGATTAAATAAATACTTTCGTACATAAGTTACAAGAGACCAAGCAGAAGTCAAGTTGGCACTTCTATTTATGGCGGGAGAAGCCGTTACATATTTTGTAGCAACTTTATCGCTATTCGGAATGGTATCGCGCCCGGATCGAGCGATAATCTGATTTATACGTGAAAGTCAACTGAACATCGAAACGTACATTTTCGTTGAATGTATTTTTAGGGTTGCAAAGTTATATATAAATATACTTTCATATATTATAAAAAAACACATAAATATAAACGTTTTTACAAAAGTTATTCATAGCCTACTATAATCTGTACCAATTTTAAGATTCTTTATCCTGACTGACTGACATATAAACAATGCAAAGCCTGAATCACTGGTCGGAAACATTTTAAATTTTCAGGGTATACTCTTCTTGGTGCGTAAAACTGTATTAAGAAAGAAATTCTTGAAACTCACTCCTAAACGGGTAAGTTGGGGTTTAAAATTTAAAATTAATTTTCGAGAGTACGTAATTAAAAAATAGAAATTTTAGGAGGTTAATTGTTTAAGTACTTCAAATATTTTATATTGTTCCCTCAAGTTGGATTTGAACCCAAGACCTTCCTCTTGATACAGGGATGCGCTTAACAACTGAGCTATTAAGAGTTAATCGGATTCGACGAAATAATCCTTGAAATGTTTTAAATACGGTACTTTAGCGATCGTGGCTCCATCTACAGTCTTGACAATATACTGTCAAAACCTTTTCTATAACCGATATTAAATTCAGTTGAATCGAGAGATATCACCGTGCACCGAGGCAAACTCTCCCGAATATAAAAGTAATAATAATAATGCTGGACAATCCACACAGCATCATCTAGCCCCAAGCTAAGCAGAGCTTGTGTTATGTACTACATGATTGATATACTTACAATACATTACATACATAGATATTTTTTATTATACACATAGAAAATACCCAGAACACCCAGAATAAATATTTGAAGATCGTACAAGGCGGGAATCGAACCTGCATCGATCGTCAAGAGTTTTCAGTTGCTTTGACTGAACTAGCTTTATCTGCAGACCTTCTTTTCAAGATCCGGTAACTTATGAGATGTAATTTGTTACATGGCTTAAACGAGTGTGTTAGAAATAGAATTTTCATTTTATGTTGAAAAGTAACTTAGCAGAGAAAACTGATGATGTACTAGACCTTAGATTTAGGTCATTTTAGCATAAGCGAATTAACATGGTGGAGTTTTTTAATAAAGTAACCCTTAGGTAACTTAAGCCTTAGCCGTTGGTTCGAATCTGGTTCTATGGCTTGTCAAGTTTTGTATACGAAAAAAATTTAGTACAATGCTTACAAATGGTGAAGAAAAACATCGTTAGTCAACTTATACCTTAGACAGCTCTACACGTATAAGCCATATCCCTTATATGAAAGGATGAAGTTTATATATTTCAAACTTCAACGAGAAATTTCAGGAATTTCAGCGAAGTAGACTTCAAGGAATTCCTGAAATTTCCCGGCACGTTAAACCTATTTTTTTCTCGCATGTTTTTCTTCATTGTACCGGCATTATGCAAATATAGTTTACCCTACGTTTTTTTATACGAATAAAATTAATCTATTGAAAGTTTTATCCGGATAGATTAGGTTCGATGCAAAATTAATAGCACAGATACTTCGATAGCTCTGTAAGCCGATTTGAACATTTTGAACAGGGATTTCCCCGCGTAGCTAATTTATTTTTGTGTTTCACAAAGTTAATCCAAACATTTTTACTAGAGACAAAAACATGCTTTTGAAAATTCATTCTAAGCTCTCTGAAATACAGTCGTTTTTAGCGAATGTTGTAAAAACAAATTGGCTTTTAAAATCACATCGACAGTGTTATATCGATGGTAGAATATAATTTTACGAAATTTGATGAAATTGTTCGATATTGCTATTAAAACTTTCAACACAATAATGAAAATTCTTGAGCCACTTTAGTAATAATATAAAGGGGAGTGTTCACTAACACAAGTAAATTCTAAACAGCAAAAAATAGGAGGAAGTAATTTTTCAAAGAAGCAAATTAGTTTATTTTTATTTGCAAGACTCGTAGTCTCTTATCAACCAAATATATACTCCATTTTATATCTTAATAAACTAATTGAGCATTAAACATTATTTGTTGAGCAAAGTAAAAATAAAAATACTGGGAATTATTCATTTACATTATTATAAATGCGAAAGTTTGTGATGGATGTATGCATGTTTGTTACTCTTTTACGCAATAAATTCCCAATGGATTTTATGGATATTAAACCACGCGGACGAAGTGGCGGGCAACAGCTGATATATAATAATTATTTGAAAGTTATTTTCAAATAATTATTATATATCAGCTACAAACCCCAACCACCGCTGTATCCGTTTAGAGATTGAATTTCGGGAATTTATTTCTTAGTACAGCACTACGCACTTAAATAATAGCCTTAAACTTTGAAGTCTCTACGTCCAGTGGTTTAAGTTGTGCGTTACGTATATGTTAGTCAGTCAGTCAGTTAGTCAGACAATCTGTCAGTAAGTCAGCCAGTCAGTCAGTTATAACAAAGATTCTTATAATTGGTTAAGACATAAATTGAGACGGAGGTAAACTTACCGATAACAGTGAGGTTGACCCGTGAGTTTCTGGTCTGCGCCTGCTTAAAGTCCACCCGGCAGCGGTAGATACCCTGGTCGGTTGCTCTGACGCGGTCCACGCCCAGCTCAGCCGGCTTTCTCTCAGGAAGGAAGTACGCTCGGGAGGCAAACACGCTCTCGTCTGACCAGCGCTCGGCGACACCGAAGTCTCTTTCTCTTGCGTCCACGCTGCAAACAAAGTTCAGTTCAGAGAAATGAAATGAGAATGAAGAGAGGGTCTGTCAATCGTTTGATATTACTTAGGTACACGAGAAAATCAAAGAAGAAAGAGTCATCAGAAATACAAAAAATTAAGTCGTAAACTAATAAAGTATAAAGGATTTTGTTATTGTTCATGTCAGCGATATTTTTTTGGCACTGTCATCTAGTCATTGATATGAAAAAATCATCACATAGCTCATTAAATGACCTTAGCTGGCGGACAAATTGGAAAGTGCACTTTTATAATTTTAAGTTCATACACGCACTAACGCATGCATGGAATGATCGCCAAGAATAATAGTTCCATTTTCAAAAATAAAATCAGTTAAATGATTTTAAAAATGGAACAATAAAAAGTGGAGTGGAATGGAATGAAGATTAAAACGTTTAGTCCATACATATAGAAATTATATTGTCTTTGATCCCTAAAATGAGGCTGTAATATACTTATTTTTGTCATGACTAAAATTAACCTTTTTATTTTCGTATCGATAGATCTTGAGATTATTATATCATTGTATCATAACTATTATGACATGTGATCTTTTATGAGCAATAAATAAATTCAAACTCATAATTCAAGGTTTTGATCGCCTCTTTTTGTTTTCTTTTTAAATTTACCATAAAGGCTTGTTTTGTAATGCCATAGATTTCGATTACACTTAAGTTTTTTTTTTATTCAAAAAGCCGATAAAAGCACCAATAAAACCTGCCATTTTATATCTAAGTTACTGGCTTTCACCAAGTCGCACGTCAAAGGCATCGATACATCTTTTGCATCGACGCAAAAGTAGCATTCAAAACTTTGTCGTGTGCACATCGCCAAGAGTGGCATATACTAGCATCCAATAGTGCTGATTGAAAACAGAAAGATCACTATCCCTATCACACTAATCAAGATAAAAAACCAGCCCAGTGCGAGTGGGACTCGCGCACTAAGGTTCCGTACCATTATCTATAATAAAAACAGCAAAAAAATCACGTTTGTTGTATGAGAGCCACCTTAAATATTTATTTTAGATGTTATTGTAGCGGCAACAAAAATACATCATCTGTGTAAAATTTCAACTCTCTAACTATCACGGTTCAGGAGCCTGGTCACAGACGGACAGACAGACAGACAGCGGAGTCTTAGTAATAGGGTCCCGTTTTATCTAGTAGTACGGAACCCTAAAAAAACAAATAGCTTAAGTTCATTAAGCCCCAGGCACTAAAGATATTCCTTCTCCATGGTAGTGTTAAACGTTTAACGCAACCTTGTTGGAAGTCGCATAAGAAGTATTACTTCAAAAAGTACAATGAACCAATTTGAAGTGTTTAACCGGACTACGCATTCGTATAAATTTACGCTTGAGTATTTGTTCTGGCGACCCTTGAAGTGACCTAGCTCTTTTTCCAAGTTTTCCATAGAGCTTTCATGGATTCCAAGAGCATCTTCATACTAAAAGACAGAGACAATTCAATTCCAAAGTTTTTAGCTTTCATACCTCTTGCATAGTAAAATGTGATCACAAGACCTTTTAAAAGACAGAACACTTTTTTATTATTATTTGCGAAACCTTCTGGGAGAGTCTTTTTATTTGCGTAGACGAGACAAAACGGGCAAAGGTAAAATAATAATAAGAAAGTAAATGCAGAGTTTTTAAAAGTAAGGTTTTTTGTGGTGTGCTCGTTCGATGAGGTACAGTCATTTGGCTAGAATGTATACTACTTTAACAACGGTATAACGGCATAACAATGAGCTCTTACACCTCAAAAACTAAAAAGTCATGATTCATTATGACCTCACTTATGAATAATTGTCATTCCTAATTTTTTTGAAAATATAATTATAGTCTATGTAGCTTCCCAACGGTGAAAAAATTTTTTCAAATCGGTCCAGTAGTTTCGGAGCCTGTTCAATGCAAACAAACAATCAAATCTATCTTCTTTATAATAATAGTATTGATATACACCGCGGACGTGCCCTACTTTGCAATATTCTACGCCTTTCAGCGGTGCCATACCGGTGAACCGATCTGTATGACTCAGGTTGATGGATGCAGAGCACCGCGTTGTAGGGCATGTTCATAACAAACGTAACCTGAGAGGCAATGCTTTGTTATAAGTCGATAACCACTTAATAACAGGTGGGCTAACAACTCATGATGATTGCGACCGTTTTCTGTTAAGAGCGTAACGACTAAGAAGAAAAATCAGTTAGACGACCGATGTGGCGCGGCGGGCGAATGTCCGCCTGCGACGCAGAGGTTGCGGGTTCGATTCCCGCCCTGGGATAAATGTTTGTACGATCTTCAAATATTTATTCCGGGTGTTCTGGGTATTTTCTATGTATAATAAAAAATATCTATGTACGTAATATATTGTATTAAGTATATCAGTCATCTAGTACCCATAACACAAGCTCTGCTTAGCTTGAGGCTAGATGATGCTGTGTGGAGTGTCCAGCATAATTATTATTATTTATTTATTATCAGTAAGTATACAAATAAAATTGAATTATAATCACTTTGAAATTATTGAACATTGAAGTGTACCTGTAAATAGGCGTGCCCAAGTCCTCCTTATACCACAGCACAAGAAGTACTGCGTCTTCTTCCCCTGAAGTCTCGATATCGCACGGTAAGTATACCGGCTCACCAGCCACAGCCATCACTTGTGTCATCGGCACTGTAACAAACAAACACATTTCATTTTACTTTTGCTATAATAAAGCGGAATAAGGTCAAATAAAAATCAGGTATAAACACGCATACACTTATTTTACTTAAAAAAGAATTGATTTTTATGTGAAAAAGTTCTAGCGCAAAAGGCAGGGCTACTACAAACTGAACTGTGACGGCTGTCAAATGATAAAATAACTAGTTCCATAACAATTGTGAGTTAATACCTTATTATTATTCTGGACCCTGCCTTTAAACGAAGCACAACTAGAATTTTCAATAATCGTGCCAATAAGTTCGTATCTAGGTTAGGATCGGGTAAATCCTAAGAATATGGACTGGTAAATCCAATTACCGCCGAATTTGGTGACTTTTTAATTGTTAGAAACGTAGCCGGCACGGTCATTTTATTCTACCTTTCTCATTAGTCGACATCAGCCGATTAAATGTCCAAATATAGTATTTGTGTATTCTAAAGGACTCTGCATGTATTTAGACTCCAAAAAAAATAGCTTCATGAGTTATCAAGCACGGTTGATATTCTCTCAGATCTTTTAGTAGATCTGATGAGGCGTGGTAGTCAGAAGTTATTATCAAAAAAATATATTGCACATATCACACTTGCATGATTAGTATTCTATACGCAACGGGTTACAAAACTCAAATGGTTTATTATACGTGAAGATTGATTTGGCTAGATTTGAAGCCAGCCAATTTATCTCCAAAAAGCACAAAAAAACATTGAATCCTGAAGATTTTGTTTTTCTTTGAGCTTTTCTGCGTTTTAGTATAAAAAGATTAGTAGCCTCAACAGTTCGATATCGAATAAGTTCTCTTTGGTGTTGTTCTCTATGAATACGAACTTTGACGTTCCAAACTTGAAAATTACAGACACATGAGGTTTTAATCTAAAGTTCGCAAAGCAATACTAGTGCGGTCGCTTTCAATTCCATTTTCAAAAATAAATTTGAATAAAATATTTGAAAAGCAGAATATCGTTAAGAACTCTTTTCGCTAAAATAAAATACTTGAACTCCTTTCGAATAAAAGTAGGAAGGTAATATAATAGACTTTAGAAATGAAAATGTGAGTAAATATACCACGAGAAAGAAGTCCAAAGGCGAACCACTATTTGATATAATATATCCATGGGTTGGTTTGCGTACATTGCGCGCGCATTCAATCACGTATTCATCCACTGATTCGAGTTAGCACAGTAGGGGTGCGACGGCACGATCAATGAACTGTCATCTCGATTTATAGTCTCGATTCCGGGTTCAAAGTGGTTAGTGCGCACTACCCGAAAATGTATTTGCAGCTTAGACTCATTGCTTACCTAGTGGATAATAATGGTATGAAATCTTTCAATATGGTTTAGGCATAGATATCCGAGAAAATTTAATATCTGGGTTTATTCATGAGAACCGGTTCTTGTATGGAGAGAAATAGCTAGCTTCACGACTTTAATCTTAGTATCAAGAATCTACCCGAGATTCTTTGAGGATATCTAAGGGGGATAGTCAGAGGTACGTTCAAATAATACATTTGGTATACATACCCATTTTGCAAAGTCAAAGTCAAAGTCAAGAAATCATTTATTCAGTAATATCCGCAGGGATCATCTTGAATTATAGTAGTAGTTAGTAGTAGTATAGCAGTAGTTGGTATTCCATACGTGACAGATTACAAGCTCATCGTCGCTGCTTGAATACAAACCGATTTCTTTATGATGTTTTCTTTCATCGTTTGGGGTTCGTTCTTTTTATGAGGCACCACTCTTTATGGGCTATTTTAAAACCAATCTCTAAGATTTGTACAGGAGTTTCATAAATTACTATAATTGGAAATTGTTTACGCAAATTATAAAAGAACTTAGAGACAGTCAGTGTAAAAATATTTGATGGATGATGGGTGATGGGCCATTTTAATCTAAGAAGGGCAAAATTACCATGCAATGGGTTACTTTGTATAAAAACAATCAAGTAATAATTATTTATAGAACGTCAGGAGAAACTTAACTTATGCCCCTATATATTTATTAGTAGTACAGCTCTTAGTGAAGGGTTCGCCCGGGAAAATACTATCACCTGTGTTCCAGTTTGAAGTGTGTGGGTGCCAGTGTAATAACAGGCACAAGAGGCTTAACACCTGTAAGCCTCACGTTGATGGACGCAGAGCAGTGCATTGTTGGGCTCCTTACAAAGACAAAAACGACTTGCAAATTGTTTACCATCAGGTGGGGTATCAACAAGTCATATAAAAATAAGATGTACGGGATGATAATGCCTGAGACAGGGTTTTTGATGGAGTTGGCTTGTTCAGCACTTAGACTATAGTCATTGCTTAGTCACCCAACCAAACAAACATCTTGTAAAAATACTAAAAATTTTCGTATTTCAACAAAGTCAAAGAAACAGTCACTTTTAAATTCAAAGAATAAAAGTAAAAAGTCACTCAAAAAGTTGGGCGTTATCTTCGAGTTTTCACTGTCTTTGTTAAACCCTGGCTTTTAAAAAACCGTGGCCGTTATATGACGTCCAGAACAAAAGTGTGAGAATCCAAAAGTACTTGAAACTCTTTACCTTTCCTCACCTTTATTCCTTTTTTAGGGTTCCGTACTCACGGGGTAAAATGGAATTAATATGATTAATAAGAATCCGCTGTCTGTCTGTCTGTCCGTCTATCACTAGGCTTTATCTCATGAACCGTGATAGTTAGAGAGTTAAAATTTTCACAGATGTCGTATATCTGCTGCCGCTATAACAACAAATACAAAAAAACTGAATAAAATGAATATTCAGGGGGCTCTCATACAACAAACGTGATTTTTTTGCCATTTTTATTACAGATAATGGTGCGGAACCCTCTAGATGATGCAAAATGATGTCTAATATTTTATTGATAAAATGGTAGCGTTTCCTCAATCTTACAAAGAGCACAGTTTGACGCTTTTTCAGAAACCCTCTTTATCAACCCTTGGGGACCTTTTGAAATACCAAGTTCGATAGATGGAATCGATTTTAAGAGCTTCGGGTACTTACGTTTGAAATAGTATTGTTTTTATGAGGGAATGAAACAGAATTGGCAGATGTTTCATCTTAATATTGGACAGTTACCCCCTCTCAATTGCATCCTTTTATATCGACTTTGTCCACGGGGATGTCCTTTTTGTAAAGGATTACGCGCATGAAAACAGTAGCAACCATTCGTAAGCTTTTTGCCTGTACATCTAGGCTTAATTGCGAGGAACAGGCACCTAGATTCACCGAGTTATAGAACGGTTCTAAGTAATCTTTAAGATTTGGCGGTGCTTCTGCGGCCTGCAAGACACAAAACAACTCAAAAAAGCGTAACACGGCATAGCTAATGTGTAGTTTTAGTAGTAGTAGAGCTCTTTGTGAAAGGGCTTGTCTGGGTATTACCACTGTACCTATTTCTGCCGCGAAGTAGTGATACTCGCATTTCTGTGTTCCTGTTTGCAGAGTGTGGGTACAGGGTAATGCATCGTAGGGCACGTCCTAAAGTAACGCTGTGTTATAGGTGATGGTTATTACTTAACATCAGGTGGGTCGTATGCTTGTTCCACCAGCTTAGAAAAAAATATGGTAGATTTTAGTTAAAATATCATGTAGTTTTACCTTGTTTTGCCTGTAATAAAATGTATTATTTCTTGCAGAATTACATTTTACTTATGAAAAGGTTGCTAATTAAAATGTCACATGATCTTTCAATGTAAAAAAGTATGA
Organism: Electrophaes corylata; assembly: GCA_947095575.1. Lineage (NCBI taxonomy): Eukaryota > Metazoa > Arthropoda > Insecta > Lepidoptera > Geometridae > Electrophaes > Electrophaes corylata. The sequence continues at coordinate 1,899,687 of OX352716.1, read as the reverse complement.
TTAAACTTTTGTAGCGAAGAACGTTACGCCGGTTTTTCAGTTTCGCCTGAACTCAAGAAAATTCAATGCAGATCCTGTAACCCAGCAACATAATAGCTACCGTTTTGTGTATTTTCAGGAGCGTTTCTGACTATGTGAATTTTGAAGCTGAATTTCGCAGGTGTATTTTTGGAGCGAATATGTTATTTTTAAAACGAGGTCACTTATCGTTTTTCGTCACGGTAAGTGTGCTTTGTTTCATTTCAACCCCGCCAGGAGGTGGGCAAAATGTTTTTGAAGACTATAGGTGTGTGTTTTGTCTAGGGTTTGATTACGGTTTATTTTGATGTGATGTGTAATCCGTACTTAAAAGAAAAAAGTAAAAAAAAATTTTTATAAAATACAATGTAATGCTGACAATCCACACAGCATCATCTAGCCCCAAGTTAAGCAGAGCTAGTGTTATGGGTACTAGATAACTGATATACTTAATGCAATACATTACATACATAGATATTTTTTATTATGCATAGAAAATACCCAATACACCCAGAATAAATATTTGCAGATCGTACAAACATTTATCCCAAGGCGGGAATCGAACCCGCAACCTCTTGCGTCGCAGGTGGACATTCGCCCGCCGCGCCACATCGGTCGTCATGTTTGTGTTTTGTACGATTATTTGTACACACATCACGCAAACACTACTAAAATAAATGTTGATGCGATTTGCTAAATTAGTTATCTTATAATCTAACTTTAAACCTAGTTTTATTGAGCTGTCACTTTAATACAGATGTAAAAAGCGGATGAAGTTTGTATGGAAAACGCGAACAAAGTCGCGAGTGAGTCAATTAGCCTAGAATAAAAATAGTTCTACAATTAATAAATCCCGTTTAATGGACTAGAGTCTTAAATACGGATACAGGAACCCAATATGCGATAACAAAGATTTTTATATTATCCCAAAAATTATTTAGCGAAGCTGGTATCGCATCCCCGTATCAAGGGGAAGGTCGTGGGTTCAAATCCCACTCGAGGAAAATAATTTTTGGGATAATATAAAAATCTTTGTGATTTCCTTAAGTGCAGGTAAGCACTATAAAAACAAATAAACAATATGCGATACATGAAATTACAAATAAAAATAACTTTAATGTACTTTCATTTAAATTCGTGCTATGCTTTTACACTAAAAGTTAAATTCAATAAGTATCCAAGAATGCTGAAACCTAGTAGTAAATTCAACACCGTATATACGTCCGGCTCGGTCGGACGTCCGGATGCTCCTTGTCCGGTCCGGTTACTCACCGTCCGGTCCGGATACGAAGAGACAATGTGTTGGAAAAATCCTTTGGGTTAACTTAAAGAACTACCTTGGTATCTATTAACTTCATTCTGTTTTGTTTTAAGTTTTCAAGAATTTTATTGTAATATTGCAAAGGTATTTAGATGTCAATTGTTTTAATAGTGCTTTTAGATCACACCGATAGTCAAATATTTGAACGTACAGTCAGCTACACTAGAATGTATACATCGTAACTTTCGAAATGGTTTCAGAGCGGTGCTATAAATATTTACATGACAAAATACAAGTGAGGTCATTAAGTAATATCATGATTTTTCAGTTTTTGAGGTGTAAGAGCTCATTATTACGCTGTAACCGTTGTGAAAATTACGAATTGTATACATTCTAGTGCAGCTGACTGTACCTCAGACTACCCCCTAAGATGTCTTTAACGAATTGTGATCGTTATTACTACTTAGAAGTAAAAAATCTGAAGGGATGTCTACAGTGCCTGGGTATTAAAGTCGCCTTTTATTCTACTTTTTAAAAAACATTATCGCAGCAAAAACTCATCAAAAACGAGCAATATAAAAACTGCACACGATTTTCTGTTGCCAGTTTAGCAAAATGTCGGACAAACCGAACATATTTCCAAGAAACATGACACATAGACGTGACGTTCGGAAATAACATTTCCTGAGTGTACCGGCCGTTTAGCTTTCGACTGTGCTTCGACTATACATAACAATAATGGCATTGACCAATGACAGTCGCATTGACCAGTAGCCTCCTACTGTGAGCTCAGTACGATTGTGAATTGTCAAAAATCATGCTAAAATGGCCGTTACTATTGTGCTTGACAGATAGTATTGTTTTAGCTTTATGCAAAACCGGAATCCGTTACTGAAAGTATGTTACGAAATTATTGTCTTCTAGTACAATCAAAGCTAAAACAAACTAAAACAAGCTAGCACAAAGCTAAAACCTGTCAAGCACGATAGCATTATTGTGCACCCAAACAGGCACGAACAGACCCAAACAATGGTGTGTGGGTCTGTTCGGGCCTGTTCAGACATATTTATTTAGTGAATTACGGAGCGGAGTCTTAGTAATAGGGTCCTGTTTTACCCTTTGGGTACGGAACCCTATAAATCATCAAATACAAAATCATTAACTCTGAATGAGTCATCAAAAACTCACTCAATTGGTCTCAAGAACCCTTCGCTTGGCAACAGAAAAGCTCGACATTGCACGTGAAGTACCCTCAAAAATTTGGCTGCAAAATTGGACACAATTGCAAGTCAACCAGAGACCTAAATAAATAGATAAAGCCGCCTTTTAATTATTCAAATGTCCCAACTGCCTAGTAAATTGGGCCCAAAACTCCAAACGAAACACTTCGAAATTACACGCTCAGTTCTAAAGAAGAAAGTTGAATTTTGTTTGTAACTCCTTCTGAATAGGGACGTCGCCGTTTCCTTTTGGTATATTGGTACTTTATTAAGCTTTTTGCCAGTTTAGAGATTGCAGTTTGGGAGTAATAACGGTTTTGAGCAATTTCGCTGGCGACAAAAAGATTGTATTATGTGGCAGTGATAGCTTTATTTCCATAGTGCTGATACCGACACATTACGACCATTGACGACCAACTTCGACTTGGTCGTCATTGACGACCGATGTGGCGCGGCGGGCGAATGTCCGCCTGCGACGCGGAGGTTGCGGGTTCGATTCCCGCCTTGGGATAAATGTTTGTACGATCTGCAAATATTTATTCCGGGCGTTCTGGGTATTTTCTATGTATAATAAAAAATATCTATGTATTTTGTATTTGTATTTTGTATTTGTATTTTGTATTGTATTAAGTATATCAGTCATCTAGTACCCATAACACAAGCTCTGCTTAGCTTGGGGCTAGATGATGCTGTGTGGATTGTCCAGCATTATTATTATTATTATTAGGAACGAGATTGCTAGTGTCTGCTTATGGTAGTAGAATATTAAACAAAAACAAGTGAAAATAATGAATAATAGATTCAGTACCACCCTTACTTGGTAAGCATACCACCCATTTGCACCAAGGGTTTTGGTTTTACCTTCATTATGCAAACCGCTAAGGAGTGAAACTCTTTACCAGTATCTGTTTTGTTTAAGGTAAGAGTGAGAAGGTGTCTTCTTGACCGTCTTGCTTCATTGTCGGCTTCATCGTCACTTACTATCAGGTAAGATTGAATCCAAAGGATAATCTAATGATATCAAAAAAATAAGAACCAGCATTTATGTAAATAATAGTTCATTGCTTCCCATGGATAACGTTAACTGAGAAAAGCTGGGAGTATTTTGAAACTTTAGAGAATCATAAGCACTCTGTAAGACGAACAGCTTTTTTATTTTATAAATCCAGGACCTTCTATACCTTATCATAAGTTAAAACCGCCAGGACTAAGCAATTCCAATTTTTTTTAGTGGTAGTAAACCCGTTGGAAAGTTTTGTAGAGTTCGATTGTGTAATTTACTACCACCGTAACAATTTCTGTTGCCAATTGCTGTGTTTTGCTAGTGCTATTACAGGCACATGAGACATAAAACCTATTCGGTTTTAGTTGATGGACGCAGGCCAGTGTGTCGTAGGGTGTGTTGGTGGTGTGGGCAAAGTATGGTGATGTGCAGTGGTTTGAAAGCCAAAAAAAGTAAAAACTGTTAAATATACTATTTATTCACGGTAAGGCAAGGCAGCCAAGGCTAGGCAGCCAAGGCGCGTGTGACGTACGCGGGGCCCGTATTAGCGACGACTACCAGCATTAATTTTAAAATATGAACTTCCCCGCGCGCCCGCCGTATCCCTCACGTGCCCTAGCGCATTCTAGAATGCACTATGCGTATATTTAGGAAGTTGTAGTACACTGGACAAACATTAGGTTTTTTATATTAGGTAGGTATGAGCATCGCGTCGCTTACAGGGTGCGTTACAAACATGCGTGACCCGTGAGACAATGCTTTATAGATAACTGTTACCACTTAATATTAGATGAGTTATGTCCTCATTTCATCAGCTATTATTTAAAGAAATCGTATAGCAGTGTATTGTAGGGCACGTTCCTAACTAACGTGAACTACAAGGCAATGCTTTGTTATAGGCTATGGTGACCACTTAACATCAGGCATAAAAAAGAACTATAATTATTATTCTTCACTGTCTATTTACTCTTCACCCACACCAGCCAGTGTAACACGTCCTTTATTCAAATAGTATTTTCACACTACACCCGGAACATTCTGCGGTTGTAATGAAGGCTTCACACCAGTGGACTCTCTAATTCGAAATTACATTAATGCGAGGCGGTATGTTCAGACATCAAAGCGGAGTTACAGAGGTACAACTAGGTTTCGACTCTATATAGTCAAATTTCAATGTTGTATCAAGCAAGTTTTTCAGTTCATGCTCAGCAATCTAATATAAACTTTCTTGTTTTGACTTTAAAAGATAGTTTCGTATGAGCAAACAAAATTTTCAATTTTCAAACCACTTCAAAAAAGGATTCTTCTCAATTTAGTTGTATTTTTTAAATGTTTATTACCTCAGAACTCCGTTATTTGTAAACCCAATTGATTTTCGTTCAGATAAAAAAAAATGTTTTTCCAGATTTGGTACTTAAAAGTTTTATTAAACCCAAGTAAGTAAATTCGTTTTTTAAAAAAACCTTCCGAAAGAATGTCATCCAAGTAAAAGCTGAATTTCATCATCACACTTTTTTTCTAAATGTAAAAATTTACAGAAGTTTTTAATGAATGTTAATTTTTTCCCCTATATCTCGTAATAAGGTAAAAAAAAGTAAAATTGAAAAATCTGCGTGTGCGTTGGTGCTAACTTAAAATATAGTTTAGCACCCAGACATAGAACAAACATCTCTGTTCATCACGCAAATGTTTGCCCAAAATGGTAATCGAGCCCACAACTAACAGCACATAGGGGTAACTGTGGGCTCGATAGTTCGTTTGCCTAATTACCTGTATTGTAAGCTCAGCCCGAACGGGCCCGAACAGACCCGAGAAATAGGTACGAAATCATCTTCGTACGGGAATCATCAGGAACGGCAATTTCGTCGTCGTTTTTGTCAGTTTGCAATCGTTCTATTAAAGTTTACGGTAAGGGGGCAGGAACTACCAAGATGTAAGACCAGTTTATTTTTGTACTTTTATTTCCATTCAACATTTAATCCCGTGTGTCCCAAACAAGACCCTTGCAAAATAGGATTTATACGGACGGTATAGCTCTGAAAGCCTCCAAACTAGATTTACTGGATTCACAGAAGCCAAGGGTCTCTTGAACGGTACTGATCGTCATGAAAGCTTCGCCAGGGGGTTCACAGTGAATTTCTGGTATGCAAAGTACTCTACTAATTTCTGAAATATTTATATGTAACTAGCAAAATGCGCGTGGCTTTGACGCGTCAAGTTATTTATATACAAACCTCAAGCCCCGTTGTATCGGTGTTTTTTTTTATTACCTTTCGCACAATGAAAAATGCGCCCTAAAAATTTCAAGTTTCTATGTTCAGTGGTTTGGGCTGTGCGTTGTAACAGTCACATATTGTAAATCAGTCAGTTCTGGACAAAGATTTTTACTAATTCAGCCCACAACCACGAACAGCACAAAAACCACGATAACCAGTTTGCTGGTGTTCTGTTTCAAAGTAAGAATCTACGTTTACACAACGCTTTAACCAACGGTTACAATTAAATTTCGTTGGTGCCTTTGTGAACAGCGGTTTTAGTGAATTATAATGAAGACAATCATCTTACACAAACACCCCGTAAAGATTGATCAACACGACCCTAAAATAGCTGGTAATAAAATAGATATCTCGCCCCTAAATTGAGATGCAAAACGGTAAGTACAGGGTGGTCAAAAATAACTTTATTCACATATTTACCTAAGTTCTAGGCTAGATGGCGTTGCATAAAAAAATCATGCAACACCTGACTAGCCTCTTCGCTCAGGTGGTAATAGTCTCCTACGCTGCCAGTTATGGGTTCGATGGTTAAGTATTTAACTTTCTTGTCTTTGGTCTTTTAGCTTGCTACACAATTAAATACCAATTTCGTTTTAAATTAACCAAAAAGAACGTTAAGGCGAATTGACAGTGACGGATTTCCTGTTCATTATTGCTTTAACGCGATTAGATAAAATATGGGCGTTAATTTTACTTAGAAAACTCCGTAATCACTTCATCATCATCATCATCAGCATGAGGAAGTCCACGACTGCCAATGCCACTGCAATTACCACCATTCTAACAATTTCGTTGGTCCAATCGGATGGGGTGGCATCTGACGTATCCAAATAGTGGTCACTATTCAAAATCTTTAATTCCCCAGCGATTATCGATTCTACGAGCTTCATAGCCTGTCCATTCAGCTACTTATTGGTGAACAAACATCTATATACCATCAGAGATAGAACGACTAAAAATCGTAGAAAGTTTGTAGACGGAGAAAGTTGCAAATGATTATTTTTAAAATATAGTTGAAAGTTTTAGTCCAGCGGTGGACTTTTTCGGCTGCACTAAATAGGGTCATGCAATAAATGTTACCTTTAAATAGATATGCATACGAAGCCTTACGCAATCATAAAAAAACATTCCTTACTCTAGCCTAATAGAGTGCAGTCAGAAAAAAGTAAAATTGTCAATTATAGCTTTTGGCTCTTTTCTAGCGATAGTTCAGTAAATTTATCACCATATAAAAAATCAACTTATACTTAGTTTAAATATCTGTTAAAGTTTAACTTGAGTGTTCACACGAGTATTAAAATATAACCAACACACCTCCGTCACCCTATACTTATTTTAATTATCTGGGCTTAGAATTTTTTAATTAAAAGCACAAAGTTTGCACACGAGATGACGGTAGCCGAATTAAGGGGCTTTTATGGCCAGCCTCGTTTTATGTGATTAAAAAAGTTTCTCTTGGGACATAATTATATTTGGCAACTCATGGTGACAAAAGTTTGCGTGGCATTTTAGGGTACTGGTAGGTCTAACTCTAAGTCTAATATTTAGGGAATTAAAAAATATTTTATTCACAAACAGTTGATTGAATAAGAACATGATCAGCTTTCCATTGTCTGCTGGACATGCTTCCGGTATACGATTTAAAAAAAAAACGATTTGAGCATCCTCCATCTACCAACTTCCCGTGATCCTATCAACTACTAATGCTGCTTCGTATTTTGGTTGGGGGTCACCAATCGAGAACTTGCCTTCAATTTGCTGATTCTGAGCGCTATGTCAGAAATCTTGGTTATTTGATGGATTTGTCAATTCCTGATCATAACTACCAAAGTCAAAGTCAAAAAGCATTTATTCAGTAATATCCGCAGGGATAATCCTGAAACGCCTTAAATCTAGGTGAATCTAAGCGCCAGTTCCTCGCGACCAAGCCTAGAAGACCTAAAAGACCACTCACCACCACCTCCCAACATAACGGGTGTGAAAAAAAAACAAGTGTGCTTTAGACCACACGACTGAAGTAAAACTTCTTTAATATACAAAACGTAACTGGCTATGAGAGAAAGAGAGAAATAACAGTGCTCTCATACCCCCTCTATGGTAGCGTTAAACGTTTAACGCAACCTTGTTGGAAGTCGCATGAGAAGTATTACTTCAAAAAAACAAATAGTCGTAGTCAATAGGTAGACTGAAGCATTGAACTTGAAATAATAATAATAATAATAATGCTGGACAGTCCATCTGCACACAGCATCATCTAGCCCCAAGCTAAGTAGAGCTTGTGTTATGGGTACTAGATGACTGATATACTTAATACAATACATTACATACATAGATATTTTTTATTTTACATAGAAAATACCCAAAACACCCGGAATAAATGTTTGCAGATCGTACAAACATTTATCCCAAGGCGGGAATCGAACCCGCAACCTCCTGCGTCGCAGGCGGACACTCGCCCGCCGCGCCACGTCGGTCGTCGCGAAATCTACCATCTATGATAAGATGATGAGAGTTTTCCTAGGTTTTAAGTCTGTCTAAAACGCAAGCCATCTTTGTATCAAATTCCATCAAGGTGCTACTGCTTAGCCGTAAAATGCCAGACTCATTTTACCGTACTAAGCTAAGTAAAGATATTTTCTCAAAGCTCAATCATGGGAAGACGATATTATTGCGGGAAACCTAAATCTGATTTTCCAAGATGGCAATAACCGCTGACGGCGATCAGGTTATTTATTGGACAGCCTAGGTCGTGTGTCTTTATTTATGGTTGCTCTATTAAATAGGCTACCAAGCGTTCGATACGATAAGCGCTAAATAGCTTTCTAAGGAAATTTTAATTAACGAAATAAAACAATCTGAAATTTCGATTGGCCTTATAACTCAGTAGTAGGTAGTTCATGTTTTTCCCATGTTCATGTTTATTTTGTATCTAAAGCCGGTCCGTTGCGTCATGTTCGACGACCGATGTGGCGCGGCGGGCGATTGTCCGCCTGCGACGCAGGAGGTTGCGGGTTCGATTCCCGCTTCGAGATAAATGTTTGTGCGATCTGCAAATATTTATTCCGGGTGTTCTGGGTATTTTCTATGTATAATAAAAAATGTCTATGTATGTAATATAGTATTGTATTAAATATATCAGTCATCTAGTACCCATAACACAAGCTCTGCTTAGCTTGGGGCTAGATGATGCTGTGTGGATTGTCCAGCATTATTTATTTATTTATTTATTTTATTTATTTATGTTTTGAACAGAACATTGTTCGAAAACATTTAGGCCACGCCCCTTTCTTATGTTTTCGAACAATGATTTGTTCAAATATGTTCGCCGAACAATGGTCTGTTTAAAATATGGCGCAACGAATGCGCCTTAAGTGTGTTATTAATGTAATGGTATATTTAATAAATATAGACTGGGACCAGTGGAAGATTTTGGAGGAGACCCTTGCCCAGCAGTGGGACTCTAAACGTGAAAACGTGCGCGACTTAATCCGCGTGAAGCTGTTATCATTTAAATTGTTATCTCCGCTGTACTCCTATGGGGGTTGAATTTTAGGAATTCTTTTCTTAGTATATCTCAACGCACTAAGACAAATATAGCCTAAAACGGCTAAAAATGTCAAGTCTCTATGACCAGTTGTTTAGACTGTGTGTTGTTTATAATGTCATTTAGTCAGAACATAAAAGGAGTAAAGATATATTGTAACCCAATTATTATATTAGTCCTGTCTATGGTCTTCTGCGTTTTGACCATTTTGGTACAAGAAATGCGGGTAAGAATAGAATAGTTCTTTGCTCTGCAGGTCTACTCTTAGAAACGATAAACGAAGGTTCGTAGTGTCGTTTTAAGGTGGAACAAGTCGTTACTGTTTCCATACAAACGCTGTAACTGAATATCTCTACTATTTTATTAACGTGCGTTCGAAGTTAAGTTTGATACTGCCGTTATCTAGGCTCGTTACCCTATATTCTACGGTAAAATCAGATTACCTGGAAAGTTATAAAGCGTTACAAGAATTAGTACTAAATCTTTCGACGCTTGTAATTTTCAAGTACAACGCGCACGTTAATAAAATAGTAGATATATTCAGTTACAGCGTTTGTATGGAAATAGTAACGACTTGTTCCACCTTAAGTTATACCAAGCGGCATGTCAGTCAGTGATAGCTTGACAGTGGCATGGGTTATTAACTCAAAACGCCTTGTAACTCAAAACGGCAGTACGAAACATCGTTTATCGTTTTCAAGAGACCTGCAGATTTCTCAACGTCGTGATGGGTGATTGTACTATCCACATTACCAAATAGTATAAACAAACGGAATCAAAACATTTATAGCGATAAAGATAAACTTTACGACTGTGAAATGTTATTTTTAGTTGTATTTTACTGTTTTGTTGGTATTGATTTATGATGTGTGTTCAAGTGCCTCTATTTTACGGTTGAAATACAGCTTATTTTATACTGATGATCTAATAAAATATAATTTACTACAGCTTTTTGCGGTAGGTACTGGTATTTCACTATTGGCTAATAGCACAAAATACCTAATTACAAAACTGATTAGTCTTACAACTCAGTTGGGTAATTACTTTGCGATGTGGGTAATGAATTCGATCCCGACTCAGGACATATTTGCGTGTAGAACATTATATGTTCGTCTGACATAGATGTCTGATAAATACTCTGAGTTAATCAACTCTATTGACTTGATCTCACAGCTCAGTTACTAATACCTCTGCCTTCTGTTCTATAGGTTGTGGGTTCGATCTCCACCGAGGACAACCATGTGTGTGATGAACATAGATGTTTATTCTCAGTCTGGGTGTCTTATTTTATTCTACGCATGTATTTATAAATAAACGTATGATATTCAGAATATCAACCTGATGGTGGAATGGTATTTGGAATAGTACACAGCAATGGAAAAAAACTAGCACAGATAATATTTCCACAAAACACTAAACAATCATGCTTTATACATAGCTCAAAATTTAAAACTTTAAAAATTTAAAATTTTCATATTAGTATTTTTTATGAACAACCTGAAGATGAAATATCATCAGATCAGATCGAATCAGCAGTTTGAAAGTTATGGTCGAAACACATTCAAGTCTTTAGTTCTTTCGACCAAAAAAAAACGAGTGTGCTTTAGACCACACGACTGAAGTAAAACTTCTAGATAGAGAGAAAGAACAGTGCTTTCATACCCCCTCCATGGTAGTGTTAAGCGTTTAACGCAATCTTGTTGGAAATCGCATAAGTATTACTTTAAAAAGTATAATGTGTCACCTATTACAAAGATTCTAAAATAACAACAACTTATCTAGTATTACAAAAGTACCGCAAACTTGAGGTATTTTAATTACAAACCGGTACAAAGATTTCAGTGCGACGCAAAACCATTGGATGCAGAATTATTCCAACAATTTCATTTAACTTCGGTTTGCGGTATCAAAGACTAGGACAAAGCATAGACCACAAAAGCAATAGCTGGAATACTCACAAAATTACTGGAGTTAAATAAATAAAAATAAATAAATAATGCTGGACGATCCACACAGCATCATCTAGCCCCAAGCTAAGCAAAGCTTGTGTTATGGGTACTAGATGACTGATATACTTAATACAGTATTATATTACATGCATAGATATTTTTTATTATACATAGAAAATACCCAGAACACCCGGAATAAATATTTACAGATCGTACAAACATTTATCCCAAGGCGGGAATCGAACCCGCAACCTCTGTGTCGCAGGCGGACATTCGCCCGCCGCGCCACATCGGGCGTCGGTCGGTTAGTTTGTGTTAAGTATTTTTTATGAGTTTTCGAATGACAAAAATAAATAAAATGTTGCCTAAATTCAACTTGTAATAGTTATCTTCATCATTATCTGCCTGAAGTAGCCCAGTGCTGATGGACATAGACCTCCGTAAATGTTTCTAGGAAAAGTAGCTATAGCCTATTCTATCCATCGACATCCCATGATCCTAGAAATGTAGTCGAAAGTGAAGGGGTATGTGTGAAAAACTTTTTCACACATACCCCTATTTACGGGACGCTGTAGTACCTGGAACAGGGTTTTTAGATGGAGTATGCTTGCCCAGCACTTATACTATCCTCACAGCTTAGTCCGCCTTAAAAACACGGAAGTGCTCAGTAATAAAGACAGAAGTGTTCTAAGTATTTAAATTAGACTGTGGCATACTCTCTGCGGAGAGTATAATTTTATTATCGTTTTATGCTAAGGCAGACCCATGTTCAGATGGTGTCTGTTTTATGGCATGTTTTTATCCTATTGCGACGGTTTTGCTGACCTTTTGATAGTAAAATGCACATGGAGAGATGATCTACTACTAAATATTGAGCATTGTGCATGTTTTTTAATGCTCAATAAGCTATGTTTGGGCAAGAATAGGGAAATCTATAGATTTCCTTATTCTTGCCCAAACATAGCTTATAAATAATTAAACACAGCATAATTTATAAATTATGTATTTATTTATGCTACTGATGGTGGAACAAGCATTAGGCCCACGTGATGCTAAGTGGTAACCATAACTTAAAACAAAGCATTGTCTTTTAGGTCATACATATTAGGTACGTACTAGTGATAACCCTCATGTGCCTGTCATTTCACCGGCACCCACACCCTTCAAACCGGAACACAGCAATGCGAACTTCACTGCTTGGCAGCAGAAATTAACGGTGGTAGTAATTCCCTGAACGAGCTTTTTCACAAAGAGCTCTACCTACCACTACTCAGTAAGTACAATTCAATTCAATTCATTTATTTCCAGAAAAATATGGTAGTATAAGTACAATGATGTCACAAGTATTCTAGTTCCACATATTTTTACCAACTAATGGTGTGCAAAAAATTTCGTTTCCTACTAAAAATATTAAAATTTTAGGTTTTTACATTATTATTAAATTAAATTACATTACATTACATTACCATTACATTATCATTAAGTACATTACATTATTATTATTACTGAGGTAAAAAAAATATGCATTAATCAAATACTAAATTAAAACTTATTACATGTCAAATCAAGTCACGAAACGAACAAGATAATGTCGATAAAAAACGAAAAACCTCGGTTTGCCAACCTCCTATTGTAGTGCCCTAATGGGGCTCACATGAGATTCTAGCACTATATATAAGTGAATTTTGTACACCCTAACCCACCATGTGATGACAATAAATGTATTGAGTATTGAGTATTGAGTTGCGTAATTCAGCAACTTAGTGTAATTAGAGCATAGAACAACAAAAGTTCCGCCAAACGTGTGCCCATTCAATTACCAAAAACAACACCGTTTTGAAATGAGTCACATAAATAAGACTCATCTCATCTCAATACCAATAAAGGAACTCTCTACAGAGTGCCCTTACTTTACCCTGCTGCATAAAATCCAAATAAAATTATACCAACGTTTTGGAGCAAGGTCTAATACCTAGTACTATGGGGCAATTAATTTTTGTGCCGTGTGGCCCATTTTGTTTTGTCGTTGTGATGGATGAGGGCAAGTATTAGTTTAAAAACAGTAATTTTGTCAGATGATGAATAAGGTTAAGGAACGGTCACAAGGCGTGTATTAAACACACTTTAGAAACACAAGACTTTGCCCTAATTATTATCGACTAGCTGACCCGCTCGCGACTTCGTCCGCGTTGTATTTTGCTCGAAAAACACTAAGGATAGAAAGATATTACAAAATTTCTATACATACGGAAGCTGTAGTGTAACTCAAAACGACATTAGGAAATTTCGTCTATAGTTTCTAACAGTTTACCTACTGAACCTAAAATAACACTAAATAAAAATAAAAATTAAAAACAATGTTGCTCTTAAAGATCACAGAAAACAAATCTACTAACTAATTATCTGTTGCTATCTCTTTTTATCGACATGAAAGTGACAGTGCCAGACGAGAGCTCATACAATTATTTCAATGCTTGGGATTATGAATACGAGCCCTAGCATTAAAAGTGTGGAATTATGTGATCGTTGTGCAATTACAGTCCTTATCATCATTGGAAGTAGGTATTATTTGGAGTGATCACGCAATACCAGCATCAACACGATTGTGTAAGTGCTCAAACGCAATGGCAATAATCGACATCCGGTTTCTATATTACTGTATTATTATTTCAGATATAGAAAGGTATTGGTTCCAATAATACAAGCTTTGCTTAGTTTTAGGATAGAATTAATATCTTACACTCGACTGCTTCTGAGTTCCGTAAAAACATGTAAAGCGGTCACTGACTAAATACATAGTTTTTGCGTTATCATTATTAACATAAAAATTATGTAACTTTGTCATTGTTTGTATTGTATTGATAAGTGGGTCTTAGTCATTTTAAGTTTTTGTCTAATTTCCCTCAAAAAAATAGTAATGCAGTTGTTGTTTTCTTATAAATTGAGAACATGGATTTGAAACAAACAACACAATTTTCCAAATATCTGTTCATATATAGCTTTCAAAACCACACATCTCAAGAGAGGCAAGTATTATATTCATATTAGACCCTTGATACCGTGGGGTATAGACTCCAATGCCTCAGGGTACATCAACAATGATAAGGGTATCAGTGTAGGACAGTAACCCTTGAACCCCCGAGGACGTGGATACTTGATGAGTTAGTTCGAAAGGATGAGCCTACTGTTGTTTTGAGTTTGATAGTGAGTGAGGATATTAGCGAGGGAAAAACTAAATCAGTTTCAATGTAAATATGCTTATTTCTAACAAGCAGTGTTAGTTTTTTAGTTTGAAGGGTGTGGATGCTGAAATGACAGTACTAAAATAGTTAACTCGGCTGTCATTGGTGTATAATAAAAAAATGCCGTTTTTATTCAAACTGGAAACATTTTCATCAACATCAGGATCCCACAATAAATAGACTTTCAATTATATTGTTCACACTCAACATCAGGTGGGGCATCTGCTTTTTCCAACAGCCAGTTGTATAAAAAAAACTTGCAAAGATAAAAACGAATCATGCTTCTATCTTTCATCGCCCAAGTTATTACGTCACTTCAACCCCTAACGTTTTACTGAATGATTCTGACGAGTTCTAAGCCAAATTCTTCTTATCTCTTCGTATCTTGAAGTAAGAAGTTTTGACGTTTTGCTAAAAGGTACGTTCTTTTGTTCCAGATTCCCTTTTACTGCAAGGATAATAAGAACGTAAAGGAGGCTTTGTTCTGGAAATTTTGTACACATTAATTTTTACGGACGAAAAAATAATGAGAACAATGAGATGCGGGGAAGACAGACGGATTGCCCTGAGGCAGGGTGGGTAAACAGCTGGTTCAAGTATGCAAGCGAGGTGCCTAGATGCTGCTTTTTAGTGTTCCGTACTCAAAGAGTAAAACGGGACCCTATTACTTAGATTCCGCTGTCTGTCTGTCACCAGGCTGTATCTCATGAACCGTGATAGTTAGAGAGTTGAAATTTTTACAGATGATGTATTTCTGCTACCGCCATAACAACAAATACTAAAAAACAGAATAAAATAAATACTTAAGGGGACTCTCATACAACAAACTAAACAGAGCTTGTGTTAGGGGTACTATTTGAAATTTGAATTATTTTGATTATTGAATATTTTGACTATTTTAATATTTGCACACCTACTTGCGGGTCGAATACATTCCGCAATAATCCTAGTTTTAAGATCTGACATGTACCTATAGTACCTAATGTATTCAACAAAAAAATAATTTGATTTGATTTGATGACTGATATACTTAATACAGTTCATTACATACCTACATATTTTTTATTATACATAGAAAATACCCAGAAAACCCGGAATAAATTACAAACATTTATCCCAAGGCGGGAATCAAACCCGCAATCTCTTGCGTCGCAGATAGACATTCGCCCGCCGCACCACATCGGTCAAATATTTATTTATTTACATAAAAATAGTGAAAATAGTGAGTTAAAATTATAATTGAATGTGTCAGCTGTTTTAATACCAGCTATACTTATTACCAACCCAAAGTTTATGTAATTCCCTCAACATACCTACTTACAAGTTATGAAAATAAATTATGAGTCTTAGTCTCGTGTTGCTTCTGAAGTTGTAACGTTTAGTGAGTTTTATTTTAAAATAAACGTTAAACGTTTTTTCAGTTGGAAATTTTTATTTTCATACCATTACTGACTGAAGTTTTATGTATTTTTTTATTCCTTTTTCTGATATATCAAGCATGTTTCCCACATGTTAGTGGTGATCTGTGTCACCTCTGTACAACATGTCTGTACTATTCTCTTATTTCAATTTATTAGACTGTAAGCATTGAAGCGTAGTGTGTGCTCTCTTCTGAACTTCTGTTGTATATTATGTTCTTGGTATATATTGCCTTTACATGTTTTCTGTCTTGTGTTTACCTTGATATGTTAGATTGACACAGCACTGGAGCTTTATTATTTATAATAATAATAACGCTAGACAATCCATACAGTATCATCTAGCCCAAAGCTAAGCAGAGCTACAACAAGGCGGCAAGGTCCCAAGGCTGGAATCAAACCTGCAACCTCCTGCGTCGCAAGCGGACATTCGCTCGCTGCGTCACATCGGTCGTCAATGATAGCATTGCCAAAGATTGCACGGAACCCTTCGTGCGCGAGTCCGACTCGCACTTGGCTGTTTTTTTGTACTAAATTCCAGATCTGAACGAAGATACGCTCGCATCGATTGTGTGGAAAACAAACTTTCGACTCACGATTACCCCTTTATATCTAACGACTGTATATGCACAAAAAACCTTCAAACGTCACGCTAATCCCATAATGCCAGAAAATCTTGAAAGAGTAACCTGGTAACGGTGATATTCATGAGTTATACCCGCACAGGTGGCGCCAGCGCGGATTAGGCGCATGACAAACGACGCGGAATAAACACGTTAATAATTAGGTGCCGCCTGTCGCCTCGTGTGTAGGCAGGTGACGCACTTAATTTGGATGTTTGCAGAATCTATGTAAAGGTAGGTTTTCATAAGAGCTACCTTCACGATTTTTATACATTTTAAGTAGATTTTGATTATATCTACGTATTTTTTTTACGTCAAAAAATCTTATTTGTGGTGGCTTAGCATATCTTGGCCTGTTTTGGGAAAGACCCAAGTAGTAAGTAGTTTTAAGGTAACATAAGTTGATGATGCAATAATATAGTACTACTATTCTGCCTCTTCAATTCTTATAAGTTCAAAAAATTCAACTCCTACAGCACTTGCATTACATAATAAGACATCGACACGTGTTTCGTTTCTCTACAAAGCATCCTACAAAGTCCCTGAGGGAGCTAAGCCTTCGGATGTTTTCAATACGGTTTTAAACATCCCAAGGCATATTTCTTTGGATCATTTGAACTCTCGATAGCGCAGTTGGTTAGTGCCATCAACTCCCATTGAAATTCCACTCGAGGGAATAATTTTTGGGATAATATAAAATCTTTGTGTTTTCCTTAATTACAACAGGTTTATATAATTTTTTTCTGAGCCCCAAAGGTTTAATGGTAAAATAGCCCTTCGTGGCTCAATTTATATTTGTTGCTACAATTCAAAAATGTTTCTGTGCACAAAAATGAGTTCCTGAATTTGATCCCCAATATAAACCTTAAATAAAGCCCAGGCAAAAATCATGTTATGCTAAAGTAAAACACGCGTCATGACCATGAATCATAGACGAATAAACCAGGAATGCTTTCAAAACAGTTCAAAACGTATATTTAAATCGAGATCCGATACTTTAATCGAACCGTTTTGCTGAACCAATCAATTAAAACGTAAAATTACTGCGCCAAAAATGTTATATGAGTTGAGTATTGGAAGCTGCAATATTTGAAATAAGTTAAAACCTTCACAATTTTATTTATAAACTTTATTAACCTAAAAATTATAAATGACTTATGAAACGGAGTGTACATATTATGTATGTATGTACCTACTTATGCAAAGGTTGTCTGGTAGAAATAGCTGTTTAGCAATAAGACCGCCTATTGTATGTAGCATTATGTTTAAGTCTTTATGTAGGTATACTGGTTTATCCGTAAGTTGTGGTGAGCAATAAAGTATTTTTTATCTATCTTCTACCTATGTAGGCACTGTGTCGCATTATCTGTACTTATTTTGTTTTTGTGCTGTGTGTTTAGGCAAATGTATTTTCTTTTCTTTTTTCTTTCTATAGAATAGCTTAGTAACTTACTTGAATTGAATATGAGACTAAAGACTGTGTAAACTTCAAAGTTGTTCTTGTAAACTCTTAGTCAAGCAACTTGGTTACTATATAAATAATCTTTTAAATTTTGCAAAGTTCTCCAAAGTCACAAATGAATGCCTCTCAATTTAAACTTCATTTTTCACACTAATTAAATGCGCGCCATGATTTTATACGCAAAATGAAATTTGCCGAAGCGCTCTCGCTTCGGTTCAGGATCGACCCGGCGCGGTGCAAATTTATGAGATAAGTTTGGATTTTGTGACCCCTTTCGTAGTGTTGCCAGGTGCGCGGGCAAAAAGTGCGGGATTCCGGGATTACTCGCTTAAGCTTACTGACCCATTACTTTAGCTGACTTGAGCCAATAGTTTAATTTCGATTTGCATAAACTATAACGATGAATTAAACATGATTTTTATAAAAATCTGCGCTTAATTTTCTTAACGGTTATTAATAAAAAAAAGCGAGTGTGCTTTAGACCACACGACTGAAGTAAAACTTCTTTAATATACGAAACGTAACTGGCTATCAGAGAAAAAGAGAAAGAACAGTGCTTTCATACCCCCTCCATGGTAGTGTTAAACGTTTAACGCGACTTTGTTGGAAGTCGCATAAGAAGTATTACTTCAAAAGGTACAGTTATTTAAATGGTTTTTATGGTTGCATTTATATTCCCTATAATACCCTCTAAATTACTTTACTAACATTTTGACTACCACGCCTCAGTAAAAATAAACAACTGAATTTAAGTCTTTAGATGCAGATAAACAGTGAAACAAACAACTGAACTGAAGCCTCAGAAAAAAAACGCTAGGGCGATGTTAAAAATAAAACAAAACAAGCAGTCTAAACGCTCCAACATTCCTGATTTCATCAACGAAAACCCCGTACAAACAAAAAATCCCGCAAAACTCATCACAGCTCTACGCGTACCGTTTCCATGACAACTGCACACCTCCTGGGACCGCGAGCTTTACGCCGATTGGATTGTTCTACCGCGAAATACGAAAGCGGAAAAACTCTTTTTACCGTTTTTTGACGTCAGAAGTATCGCGATCGTGGGTTTTTTTATGCTACTGCTGGTGGACCAAGCATAGGATCCACCTGATCTTAAGTGGTAACCATCACAAAGCATTGCCATGTAATGATGCGTTAAGTACGGGCCCTATGATGCTTTGCGTCCAACAACCTGAGGCATACTGGTGCTATGCCGCGTTCACCTGTAATTCCATGTGGTAACGTTTTTCTTTAGGTCAAACGACATACTATTTCATGTTTTAATTTTTCTACGAGTATTATTACGTGATACTACATATCGTTCGATTGTATAATATTTTTATTTTTTATACGACGCAAATATTTAGAACAAGCTGATAGCCTATCAGAAGGAATGTGTTGCTGCAGTTTAATTGTAGTGTCAAATATGACAGATTTTCAATAGTAAATCTGTCACTTGCTACAGGATTTTGATAATAATAAAAAATACGCGATCAGCCTCCTAATCTTAAATGCTTTCTTACCTATAACCAGGCATTACCTCACAGGTCACGTTAGGACCTGATTCATTACCTGTTTCATGCTTTTTGCCTGTTTTAATGCTGTGATACTTTGAAATTTTGAATTGATATTTTGAAAGTTACAGACTATATTCTAACGCAGGTGACTGTACACTCGTCAAGCAATACAAAAAAATATTATAAAAGTAGGTCGTAAAGTATTTGACATTCAATCATTCAGTTCATTAATCAAAAACCGTAATCCTAACTTCCTAACTAATATTATAAATGCGAAAGTAACTCTGTCTGTCTGTCTCTCTGTCTGTCTATCTGTCTGTCTGTCTGTCTGTCTGTTACGCTTTCCCGCTTAAACCTCTCAACCGATTTTGATGAAATTTGGCACAGACAATCTTTAGACCCTGAGAAAGAACATAGGCTACCTTTTATTGCGAAAAAAAGGGATGAAAAGGTTGAAATAGGGGTTGAAAGTTTGTTTCTTAATTTTAAAAGATAAAACCATGAAACTTTATATTTAAGCACTTGATATGAAATAATTAAACATTTGTTCTAGCGTTTTTGAAATTTCGACCTGCGAGGGGATGAAATGGGGGTTGAAAGTTTGTATGAAGTTCGTCATTTTTGAAGATAAAAACATTACATTTTGTATTTAGGCACTAAATAAGAAACAAAAAATCGTTTGTTCTAGCATTTTGAAATTTTTACCAGTGTGGGGGTGAAATAGGGGTTGAAAGTTTGTATGGGTGTCCGTCGGAACAGAACGGATTCGGAACGGGAACTACGAAGCCAAACTTTTTGTATACAAAATCTTAACCACTGAACCTAGGAACATGATATTTAGAAGTTTTGGGTGTATCAAGTTCAAAATTTTGGCTTTTGAAGTTAAAGTTCCTTTTAACGAATACTCTGCATCGCCGCCGCTGCCGTCGGTCGTCGGTCGTCGGTCGTCGTCGCGCACATTCGCCGAAGTGTGGCGGCAGCGGCAGGCAACGGCGCTGTCGTGTGGTGGGGGAGCGCACGATTCTAACTATGCCTACCCGAACGGGCAGACACGTGAGGGCAGACGACGTTGTCGGACGCATGCGATTAGAGAAATTTGCGCTACAGAGAGTAAAATTATTTTATTGTTTCGTATAATTTTTTAAGTAAGTATTTTTTATTAGTTAAGTCCTGTAAAGTAATTTTGTACAAACTTAATATTTCGGGATCTTTTAGTTCATAGTTAATAGTAGGTAAGATAGTTTCCGTTATTTTAAAAAAATCCGATTTGCTTTTATTTCCTTTTTTGAATTAATCTAATAGGTCGTAGTAGGTGTAAAACTAACCTATTCTACTTACCTTCTACTCTTTTTATGCATTGGTTGTAAATAAGTATTGATAATTTAATTTCTTAGTTGAAGTTTTGATTCCCCGCATACCCATGATCCCTACAGGTTTACCTTTTCAGTTTAAAAGAATCCAGTTTCCTCTCAAACCAGCCTTCGCAATGATCATTAACAAAGCGCAAGGGCAAACACTTAAAGTAGCAGGTGTCCATTTAGAGAAAAACTGTTTTTGGCATGGCCAACTGTACGTGGCCTGCTCGCGAGTGTCGAGTCCAAACAATCTCCACATTTTAACAAATAATAACAAAACAGCAAACGTTGTATACAAAAATGTTTTAAATTAGGTCATTTTAAAATATTTTTGTACACAACGTGACGCTGGCCCCTGTAAGCGTCTGTTGGACATAAGGGACCAATAAATTTTCCTAGGTACTTTCTGTCACTCAACACATACATACAATACAACACACAACACATACAATACATACAAAAATACATACATACATGTTGGAATACATAGGTACCTTATACCTACTGTAAACAGATATTTTTTAATTTTTTTAAATATACCTTCTCTCTTTTAACCAAATGCTATACCCAAATCTATACCGTTCTATTAATATAATCCATAATATTCAAATTAAAAGTACGCAGACGAAGTCGCGGGTATCAGCTAGTCAAATTTTATAATTTCAATATTTTTGAATACCAAATGCCATCTTACAAAGGTTGTAATAATTCACTTTTAAAATGAACCTAAAATTAATCTCCCAGCCTTAGTTTTACGGTGTATAATAAAGTAAAGCTCATATCCTGAGTGACACTTAAGTGCGGCATCCAGAATTTTATTAAAAATCTCCATTTCTTAGGAAAAATATGGGACGAAATTACAACGTTGGAGAAATTCTTTATTATTTTATTCGGAGAGTTATGAGTTAAAAGAAAAATTATAGTACTACCTACACAGTAAAATAAAATTGATGTTTTTGATATAATTTTACATAATGGTACAAGTATTTTTGTAGGAGTAAGTAAATAGGCCTATGTAAATGATTTTTACGTTAGTGGCAATTTTTTCACTTTAGCCCCTCTCTATCAGACTTCTAAAGTCAAAGTCAAAAATCATTTATTCAGTAATATCCGCAGGGATGATCTTAAAACGTCTTAAATCTAGGTGAATCTAAGCGCCAGTTTCTCGCGACCAAGCCTAGAAGATTCTAGCTAATATAGCCCTTTCATTGGGGGATAAAAATTTGCCCAGTATCTATAGGTTTCATCTTCACTGCCTAATCGGCTGAATATACAGAAAAGATATGGTCATAAGAACTAAGCTACTGTTCATCAGTTTTTTCACCACTTGAGACCACTGAACGCTGGGCTGATGCTAACAATTTTTTCATATATAAAAATCAAATGGTTTGCAGACTTATTTTTAAAAACTCATTATATATGTGTTTTTGATGAGACAAAACTACACGATACCTCATTAAATTAAACCCAGTTTTGAATTTCGAACTTTTAGAGAACGAAAAAAAAAACAAAAAATCAGTGCCTTAGATAATTTAGCGCGAAATAAACATTACGAGAAATTTCCAACGTTTTCGATAACTTTTAAAAATAGGATTTGTATAAAACCTTCGTGTTTTGGTTAATTTGAATTAAGAACAGTTAAAAAAAATAAGTTGGAACAAAACAAACATGCAAAACGCAAACATTTATAAACTGTTCTTAATTCAAATTAAACAGTTTCACGAAGGTTTTATACAAGTTCCATGATTGCATTGGTACTTGTATCTTTGAGATGGACACAGAGCATCGCATCATAGATGACATTCCTAACGAGCGTGATTTACGAGGCAATGCTTTATTATAAGTGGTAACCACTTAACATCAAGTGAGCTATCTAATTGTTTCATCAGAAATTCATAAAAAACCAGTGCTCTACTACTAAGTACATTAATACTCTAGACAATACTAAACCGCGGTTCCGACACGTACCGCGTCAATATTTGTCCATATTAACAAGACGGTGAGAACGCTCCCAATTTGACAAAGCAAATATTGAACTTGCTACAGTTTATAAGTGGTTAGATTCTGAAGCCACTGCTATATTTCAGTAGACAAGAATAACACGGAAAATGTTACGGCTGGTACTATGCAAAACGGTAAGCAAATGATTGCAGTATCGTTTTGAGTTACACTGCGTGTTATTGACAACTCGACTACGGATTAGAGCGATTAGGTTACAAGCTACCATGCAATGTAACTCAAAATTTTTAAACTTTCCTATCAAGTTTGCGGAATGTACTCTCATTTTATACGTATGTATATATAAGTCGGTATACTATATAAGGTAAAAATGAAAGAAATACTTTTTATTACACAAGAACTACCTATTATTGTAATTAATGAATTTATATTATGTGATAAGAAGCTTGTATTTAGAAAATTGAATTCACTGTTGGTCATTGGTCTCCCCCATGCTAAGGAGGTATGCCATAGTCATCACGCTTGGCAGACAGATTCGTGACCATAGTCTAAAACAAACTTAGGTAATCCATCAGGGCCGTTTCAACGCCCTTCCCCCTATAAAATCCTTAGGCCGAGAATTTACCTCATTATTGGTATTTGGTATTTGTACAAGGCGTAAAAATATGGTGAAAACTAAGAAATGTAAAAATTACATAATCTCACTTCTTTAGTCCACAGGCACGGTAAATATCCCATCAGATATCGTAGCATAATAATGTTGGACAATCTAGCCCCAAGCTAAGCACAGCTTGTGTTATGGGTACCAGATGACAGATATACTTAATACAATACTATTACATACATAAATATTCTTTATTATACGTAGAAAACACCTAGAACACCCGGAATAAATATTTGCATATCGTACAAACATTTATCCCAATGCGGGAATTGAACCTGCAACCTCTTGCGTCGCAGGCAGACATGCACCCGCCACGCCACATCGGTCGTCGCTATGCTTAATACTAAGTATCAAAATAAAAAAAAAATCCATTTTCTTTTCAAAATCAATAACCTGACTTGACACAATATTACAGAATAGGCTTAAAACTATTATTATAAATTAACTTGTTTGACAACACTGTCTTTTAAATGACAGAGAGTTGCCATAGGAAAAAAAAAGGAAAAGAACCATAAAATTCATTTAGGAACAAGAATTTTAAGTAATTGGTTTTTTTTTGCCAGTGACAATTTTGACAATCGGATTTTTCAGTGCAACGTTGAAATAAATTGAGCAGTGTAGTCAGAGTTTTCTGATTTCGAGAGCAATAGTTTTACACCTTGTCAATGGACGGTTACTAAATGGAAAGTAAGAATTCCTTCCATCTAGTGTACCGTATTCGAGGAGCTATCGGGAAAACCCTTTTTAGTTCCGAAAATATGTTTGAACGAGTATGTTTCGTTATAGTTTGTTATAGTTAGATAGTTAAAAGGTTTTGCTTTTGAAAATAAATTATTATTTCAAGAAAGGTATACATAGCAACTGTATGGAAACATCGAGAACATCAAAAACATTAAATTTAGTCTAAATGTACAGATTTCACGTAAAATTGTATTATATCTCATTATGATAATTTTGACAATTTTTAGTTTAGATTAAAGATGATTTTGTTTTTTTTTTTAAATTCTTATTGTGATTGTTTTATTTCCACATACAAACTAATTCGTTTTTTATAGAATAAATAACTGTAAACTTATATTTGGGTTGTTTTTGAATTGGCAGCTGATTTGCGAGCTTATTATTCTAGCCCAGCCAATTGTACCACCGTACTACACCAAATCGATCACTCAGCGACACTGATCTATAAATATGTATACTCGCCCTCACATAAATATGTATGGAATCGTTAAACGCAGGCCTCATATTATACAGAGTGTGTTCAAACCAAATTAATACAGGGTGCTTGCTGGATGGGCCGTAACGATGAACGACATGATATGGGATGAAAATTAAAAAAAATGAAATTCATAGCGTGCTCCGCGTGGATGTTTTGGATTTTAATTTGGAAAAAGGTCTTGTTAAAATGAAATGTGACGTTTTTTTAGAAACGGTTGCTTTCTTTGTTGTTTTGTTTTTGATCAAATTGGAATGATTATAATTATTTATTTTATTTATTGTTGTAAACTGACAAAATAATTTGGAAAAAAGGCTTGTTCAAATGAAATGCACCGTTTTTTAAATACGGTTGCTGTCTTTGATGTTTTGTTTTTGATCAGGTGGGGAGCAAACACGTCACCTACAGTGCAAAAGCCAGGGCTACTGCCAACTGAGCTGTAACGGTTGTCCACCTTGAAAGTAAAACTGGATAGAAGTATGTACTAAGTCTCACGTGCACAACAATCTGATTTAATTGTGTTTTGCTAATCATGTTTACCAAACTAAACATGATTAGCGTAAACGTAAGCGACTTAAGTTTCCTTGTGCAAGATGTAAAACGTAATTTTTTATTTTTTTTACATGCTATAGGTAAACGTTTGACCGCAATCTCACCTGATGTTAAGTGATGACGCAATCTACGGTGTAGCACGTTTACCTAGAAGATACCTATTCACTCTTCTCTTGAAGACATCCAAATTATACGTGATCGGAAAAACAGACGACGGCAACGAGTTCCATTCCTTTGCTGTACGCATAATTAGCTTCCTAAATGCATTTAGGTGCTTGCTAAATACGTTTAGTATAATATTTTAAATACCAAGGTTTCATAATTTAATCATCTATGAGTTTGAGTACACGACTTAATTTGAAAGCCGCAATTCGAATGAGAAAAATTGAATAAGAAAATTGGCTGTGCTACGAAATAAAACTGAGAAATTACTGAAAGAGACTTTCAGTGAGATGAATGAGTTGGAAAATTAATCTCAGATTCTGTATCCATCTGTGGAACATGAATAGTTGCTTCACCGTTGCGCTACAAACGTAGCAGCTACGGCGTAGTTAGTTCTACGGCGTAGTTTGTACTACGACGTAGCTTATTCTACGGCGTAGCTATTCTACAAATGGTTTATTAAAAATAAAAAAGAACTAGCGTCACGGTAGATATCCCCTCCAACCTTTTAGTACCAAGTACCTACACGAGATTCTTTAAGGATGTCTATAGGGGATATTCAGAGGTATGTCCAGATAGTACATTTGATACATATCCGCATTTTGCAGTAGTATTACATACGTGACAGGTAGCAAGCCCATTGTCGCTGCTACTAGACGTGATAGTACGAAGTCAGACCTTAGTTCATACCGTTTTTTGTGCGATCCTCTTTAAAAAATAATATATTATGACTAATATACTTATTTCTATATCAACAGACCATTGCAAGCGATCTAGAGATAGCTCAACTGATCCAAATCTGTGCCAATCAGAAGTGTCTCCAAAACCAATTATAAATACTTGTTTTTGCTCATTTCTTATTTAATCTATCCTTAGCACTCTAAACATTCATTTCACCATTCACTTTACAAAATTAAATAATAAATAAATATTTGTGGACATTTTTACACAACATCATCTAGCTCCAAACTAAACATAGGTTGTACTATGGGAACCAGATGACTGATAGAATACTTATAAACTTAGTTTTTTTTTGTAAATACATACTTTGTATACAATATAACATCCATACACAGAACAAACATCTATGTTCATCACACAAATGTTTGTTCTCGGTGGGGATCGAACCCACTACCTACAGCACAGAAGGCGAGGCTACTACAAACTGAGCTGTGACGGCTGTCGAATTATTTTATAATTTTTATAATTTCTACTTTATTGTATTTACATCAAACAAAATTCATAAGCGAAGGTTGTAGTATCCTTTAATTGAGTCAGATGTTTGCTTTTACATATTATTCGTATTTTTATCATTTTCATATTTGTATTAACGTTTGTGAAGGTAAAATAATAAACTCAGAAAACGCCTCAAGCTTTATTCGTTTGAAATGTATAAATTCACTAGTACAGTGCTCATGGCTTCGTTTAAGTAGAGAAATTCTTTTACAAGCTGCAACTTTTTTTTTTATTCGACTTAATGATGGAACAAGCAGATGGCCCACCTGATCTTGAGTAGTTACCTATTGAGTACTACAAAGCATTGTCTTGCAGTTCACGTTCGTTAGAGACGTGCCCTATAATGCAACATTCTGTGTCCTTCGAAGCGGAACACAGCACAGGTAATGGTAACCACTTAACAACAGGTGGGCCATCCGCTTGTTTCATCAGCAAATCACATAAAAAAAACCGGTACTTACAAACACGCGGGTACAGTGATTTGTCGCGGTAACCACAGATCATTACATTTTTCCAGTTGAACAGCCGGAAACCTATTATTGCATATCGTTGACCACTGGTATTGACTTAACGGTCTCCTTGACCCGTAAAACTTGTACGGGTCAATACAGCAATTTCTTTGGAATTCATATAAGATAAAATAAATAGTATAATAATTGTTAATGTTACGTAATGTATATTGTCTGTTTGGGTGTTAAACTGTATTCAAAATAAGTAAAAAAGAAAAGAAAGAGCATTATGACTTTGACGACCAATGTGGCGCGGCGGACGAATGTCCGCCTGCGACGCAGGAGGTTGTGGGTTCTATTCCCGCCTTGGAATAAATTTTGTACGATCTGCAAATATTTATTTCGGGTGTTTTGAGTATTTTCTATGTATGATAAAAAAATATCTAGGTATGTAATATATTGTATTAAATATATCAGTCATGTACCCACATAACGGGCACCCACATACCCACGTGGGCAAAGCTGCAAGCGGCCACTAGTCATCCATAAAAAATGTGTTATTTCAACACCTACATCAAGTGCCTGTTACTGCACGTTCCCTTCAAATCAAAACACAACAATGGAAACATGTTTCGTGGCAGAAATAGGCATAGTCGTACTTCTCCAGACGAATACTTTCACAAAGATTTAAATAAATAAATAAATAATGCTGGACAGTCCACACAGCATCATCTAGCCCCAAGCTAAGCAGAGCTTGTGTTATGGGTACTAGATGACTGATTTATTTAACTACTAGTGCAAGCACTTTCATTTCCTTTCAGAAATGGTCCTTTTACACCCTATATTATAGAGTTTATGATTTATTCTTTCAATATTAAGGCTACGTTACGTAATGTGTCTTCTATAATGTCTTTATGAAACACTTACCCAATATGTCGTTTTTAGTGAATATTGCGTTTCCTGGAAGGAAATTTGTCTTTTGTATAACAGTTCTATTAAGTTTTTTATGTGCGCGTGTATGTGTATTGCATAAATATATGTATTGTACTAATGAAAACGCCTGCGACTTTGTCTGCGTAAAGTTATTTGCATACAAATTTCTATCCCATTTTGGGAATTCCTTTCCTAGTACACCTACGCATCAAGACTGTCTCTACGACCACCGGTTTTATAATAATAATACTGGACAATCCACACAGCATCATCTAACCCCAAGCTAAGCAGAGCTTGTGTTATGAGTACTAGATGACTGATATACTTAATACAATACATTACATACATAGATATTTTTTATTATACATTGAAAATACCCAGAACACCCGGAATAAATAGTTGCAGATCGAACAAACATTTATCCCAAGGCGGAAATCGAACTCGCAACCTCCTGCGTTGCAGGCGGACATTCGCCCGCGTTGCCACATTGGTCGTCAGTCAGTCAGTCAGGACAAAGATTTTTATAACTGGTACAGATATACCTTACGGCCCGTATTACCAATAGTAAAAAAACAATAACGAAAACTTTGTGTTTGCATTTACTTAGAGATTATATGAAACGTGCTTTTTTCAATACACCAAACATATCGTTATATTGCGTAGAATTTCCGTAGAAGCCTTTTCTAAATAAGTTTGCGAAAATCACGGTATACAAACCTTTATCACGTTAGCATAAAGCATACAAACTATTGGATCAGGCCCTTCTCACATCATAACCCTCTCGACGTAGCGAGCGAAATGAAAAATCTATACGCACATAGCATCGATCAAACTCTATTATGCCTATGCAGTGAAGTGAGCTAAGCGATAGGTTTAGCGTTAATATATTTTCTTCTCTTATCTACAGCCGTCACAGCTCAGTTTGTAGTAGCCCTACTGTTTAGTAGCTTCTGTGCTGTAGGTGGTGGGTTCGATCCCCACCGAGAACAAACATTTGTGTAATGAACGTAAATGTTTGTTCTGTGTCTGGGTGTTACATTGTATTCTAAGTATGTATTTACAAAAAAAAAGTATATGAGTATTCTATCAGTTATCTGGTTCTCATAGTATAAGCTATGCTTAGTTTGGGGCTAGATGATGTTGTGTAAAAATGTCGAGAAATATTTATTTATTCTTTATCTATGGCGCCTGAGGGGTAACTGTGACTCGATAGTTGCTTTACCTAATTATCTGTACCGAGTTCAGTCCGAACAGGCCCAAACATGGTCATCTTCGTACAACTTAAAGAATTTCTAATAGAATAGAATAAGAATAGAATGTGGCGCGGTGGGCGAATGTCCGCCTTCAACGCACGAGGTTGCGGGTTCGATTCCTGCCTTGGGGTAAATGTTTGTACGATCTGCAAATATTTATTCCGGGTGTTTTGGCTAGGTATTTTCTTTGTATGATAAAAAATATCTATGTATGTAATGTATTGTATCAAGTATATCAGTCATCTAGTACCCATAACACAAGCTAGGTGGGGCTAGATGATGCTGTGTTGATTGTACATTATTATTATTTTACTTAGTACACCGCTCCGCTTGACGCTCATCTTATGTGCTCATCTCAGCCTTGCTATGTATTGTGACGCACGAATCCGTACTATACGTCCGCCGATTTATTATCGCCCCAATCCCGTGTAGCGGTCAGCGCTGATCGATGGCGTTTATGTAAATTTCGTGTTATGTTTGTACGAGTTTGTTTAGACGTATTGCGTAGGCATTGTTCGCCTGTTCTGCTATTTTGAGCTCTATTCTGGTACTATTCAGTTGATTTTCTTGTGGCTGGAAAATATTAGCACGAAAAAAGATTTGCTGTGATAATCTACATAAGAGTTACGGGGGCCGATAAAGATCTTAAGTTATAAATGACTTCTGATGTAGTAGATTTCAACTGTGACGTCAGAAGTAAATGGCTTAATATATGCTTAAGCCAAAGATAGCTTATCTGAACAATTTTCATGCATTGTGATGTCAATGCGACAGTTTATCTCATTGTGAATTTTTTTATCTACCTTGCTGATGGAACAAGCAAATTGCACCTGATATTAAGTGGTTACCATCGCCTATAACAAAGTATTATTTGACGACCGATGTGGCGCGGCGGGCGAATGTCCGCCTGCGACGCAGAATGTTGCGGGTTCGATTCCCGCCTTGGGATAAATGTTTGTACGATCTGCAAATATTTATTTCGGGTGTTCTGGGTATTTTCTATATATAATAAAAATATCTATGTATGTAATGTATTGTATTAAGTATATCAGTCATCTACTACCCATAACTCGAGCTCTGCTTAGTTTGGGGCTAGATGATGCTGTGTGGCAGCATTATTATTATTATTATTACCTCGTAAGTCACGCTCGTAAGGAACGTGCCCTACGATGCAACACTCAGCGTCCATCAACCTGAGGCGTACAGATGTTAAGCCTCATGTGCCTGTAATTTCACCGGCACCCACTCCTTTCATACCAGAACACAGCAAGCTGCTTGGCGGCAGAAATAGGTATGGTGGTAGTACTTCCCCGGACGAACCTTTCACTAAGAACTCTACTACTACTACTGCTTTCTGATCCTAAGGTAGTTTGTTATCGGTAGTTTGTTTTTAATAGTTAAAAATACACCAGATAATAGTTACAAGTAGCTACTTAATCCCATTAACACGATCACTATGATAATCTATGCTGTTGTTACTAATTTATCGATAGGTATCATTATAATAATGCAATAATAATATTAATAATATAATAATGCTGGACAATCCACACAGCATCATCTAGCCCCAAGCTAAGCAGAGCTTGTGTTATGGGTACTAGATGACTGATATACTTAATACAATACATTACATATATAGATATTTTTTATTATACATAGAAACACCCAGAACACCCGGAATAAATATTTGCAGATCGTACAAACATTTATCCCAAGGCGGGAATCGAACCCGCAACCTCCGCGTTGCAGGCGGACATTCGCCCGCCGCGCCACATCGGTCGTCGGGTGTTTGTGTCTACGGTATCGGTAGAGGAATTTCTGTGACGTCAATAAATTTGTGTCGATATTTGTCTTCTGCTTCTTCTTTACAGGACCTGTCAAGCCAGTCATTTCGCATTGTTTACTACGAGCTTATAATAATAATAATAATGCTGGACAGTCCACACAGCATCATCTAGCCCCAAGCTAAGCAGGGCTTGTGTTATGGGTACTAGATGACTGATATACTTAATACAATATTATA
Organism: Electrophaes corylata; assembly: GCA_947095575.1. Classification (NCBI taxonomy): domain Eukaryota; kingdom Metazoa; phylum Arthropoda; class Insecta; order Lepidoptera; family Geometridae; genus Electrophaes; species Electrophaes corylata. The sequence goes on along the minus strand of OX352716.1, from coordinate 1,868,355 downwards.
TTACATACATAGATATTTTTTATTATACATAGAAAATACCCAGAACACCCGGAATAAATATTTGCAGATCGTACAAACATTTAACCCAAGGCGGGAATCGAACCCGCAACCTCTGCGTCGCAGGCGGACATTCGCCCGCCGCGCCACATCGGTCGTCAAAGTAAGATAAGTATCTACAATCGAACGTGCATTCAAGCATACAACAAGTAATAGTGTAGTTAGACTACCCTGTTACGTAATTAATGGTCGAACCGCTAATTAATAACCAGGGTAATTAGTGAGGGAAATTAGTTTGATAACAATCGATTTGTCTTTCAGTTTTGTGGTTAAATTGTAAATTTGTGATGTTCGTTCATGAAAATCCGTCAAACACAAAATTACTTACTCACTAAATTGAAAAAAGAAGTAAAATATGCTCAAAAGTTCTTAGTTGTAATTCTTAGGTACAGTAGACATACCCTGGGATCTTGTGCTTACTGAATACAATAGTGTCTAAAGAGAGTAGTCAGTGGTAATTCCAAATCAATGAGCACATTAACGATTGAAGTTAGTAGTTCATGTTTTATTCTGTCATTAAATATTCCGTTTTATAACACTGATAATTTTATTCATAATGCTATAATATTATAACGGCTCTGTAAAATAAATTTTATCACTGTCACCTTAATCTCAAAAAATATAACCAGCCAAGTGCGAGTCAACTATCGCGGTTCATGAGATACAGCCTGGCGACAGACGGACAGACAGACATACAAACAGCGGAGTTTTAGTAATAGGGTCGCATTTTACCCTTTGGGTATGGAACCCTAAATAGAGATGGCAGCAAATTTAGGTCTAGCTAAAGAATTGAATCTAGCTGAAGAATCAAAGAATTTGTTCAAAAAAAACGATTTTAGGAAACACAACAAGACGTGATGTATCCAAAAACATTTGAGAAACCTGTTAGTGTTCGTAAACTTCGACCTAATGGCTTCCAAAGACTATGTCACTCGCAGAACCCGCTGACCCGCACGTGGGCATTCGCACACATTCTGTTCCATTGCTCTCAGTCAGTTTGGAAGCCAGCCCATGCCGCTCCATAGATTTTGACGAGCAAACCGTTTGCCAACGATATGTACCAACTATAAACTTAATGGTGTATAAACCAATTCGTTTTCTATTTTGTTCGTGCGACCGATAAACGGACGAGTTCTGGTTTTATTTGCGGCTGAGATTTGGTTTATATTCGTCGTTAACGAGACTTACGTTTAGGGTGCATGATTTGTTTAGACTTGGTTGGTCGTAAACTTCGGGTGATGTCACAAGAGCTTTATGATTGAGTAGGTTGGAGAAATGTTCGGCATCGTAACGTTGAACTTCAGATACCGGAAAATGCTCTTTGCGTTTTACTACAGCACATTTTGAATAGTAGTTTTATGGTACTTGTTTGAATAGTAGTAATAGAGCTATTTGTGAAAGTGCGTCCGGGGAAGTACTACGACCGTACCTATTTTATTTATGTACTAGCGGCCGCTTGCAGCTTTGCCCGCGTGACAGTTTTTTTCCCGTTCCCTTTATTTTTTCGGGATAAAAAGTAGCCTATATGTTAATTCAAGTTATAATCTATGTTTATTCTAAGTTTCATCCATATTAGTCTACTGTTTAGAGCGTGAAAGAGTAACAAACATCCATTTATCCATACTTACAAACTTTCGCGTTTATAATTAAGTAGGATTTCTGTCGCTAAGGTTCGGATTGCTGAGTTCTGGTTAAAAGGATATGGTTGCAATGCATCAGGTTGGGTATCGCAGCATCGCAGGACCCTTTTATAGGAACATAGTCTCTTAACCTAAGAGACAATGTTTTATTATACATTATATTGTAGTTGCCACTTCATATCGGGTAATAGAAAAGTATCTAGTGAAGAGTTTGTCCGAGGATGTGTTACCACCATATCTATTTGTACTGCCAAGAATCTTGCTGTGAGGCTTAACACCTATGTGCTCCAGAGATACTCACGTATCTTTTTGGAACTGAGATGAAAAACTAGAATTTTATTGTCAAAATTAAACCTATCTGAAATGTATTTTTTAAAAACATTTATACGAATTGGTAACATAAAGTTTCAACAGAAATTAAACTACTAAAGAACAATGTAAAATCCTTTTCAGATATGAGAAACAAGCTCACGCAGCACAGCTGAGGTTCTTCGCAAGTCCCGGAAACTTCTCCTCTAAGTTAAATCGACTTCAAAATTGTTGCTCAGCCGATTCGTATGCTCGCTATCTAGTATGTTAAGTGTACAGATAGCTAAGAAAGTTGAAAAGATTGCGAAGTTTTGACTTATTTGTAACTCGTTTAGTAGTTGTAAGAAACTTCATACAGAGTTCTGGGGAAGAACTACCATGCCTCTTTTTGCAAATAAGCTTTGCTGTGTTTTGGGTTGAAGAGTGGATGCCGGTAAAGTTACAGGTTTAGCACCAGCCCATGGGCACTGTGGACCTCTACTTGATGGACATTGCAATGCATCGTAGGGCACATGGTATTTAACATAAATACTTTTTTGTAACTTGCAATAAAATATGTGCTTACGGCACTCAACACTCAATTCTTAATTCTTTATTGCACACATAAAATTACACATGGAAAATACAAATAGAGGACACGAACAAAGGCGAACTTAACCCTGAAAAGAGTTTTACTCAACAGTCGTATATCTCAAAATGACTCGAAACGAATCTTCATTTAGTGATTTGCGAAGTTCCTTAAATGTGAGACAGCAAAGCCATAATACCTCAGACGCGGGATCAATAAAATAACTAAAGAAGCGAAAAAGAAACATCTATTGGAGTAGGCGGTCTTGAACATTTTTATTTTCAAAGAAACATTTTTACTTAAAGCTTGAACCATCCTTTGATAAAAACAAGGTCTATAAAAATTAAACAACCGATTTGTGTAAATAATAAGGTTATAAAAAGTGATTTACCGATCTCTCGATGTCTTATGCTACAAGAACTATCAAGCCAGTGAAACTCTTACACATGGGATGTCAAGCTATATTGGTTTTTTAAACATTACTTAAATCGATATTGACAGATATTTCACCCAACGTCATTAAGACCCAAATAAGGCAAAGTTTGTACTATGAAAACCAGACAGCTGATAGAATACTTATACCTTTCAAATTACTAATTATTTGCATATCAATCAACGCTGAAGTGTGTGAGACTTTAGACTTAAAAACTTATGTTACTTAATATATTTCAGGCAAATAAATATGTATTTCATTTAATTTCTGTATGTTCGTATAAGAGGAGGCCCTACACTACGAACACATATCTAAATCTAAATATATATAACTCAAAGGTGACTGACTGACTGACATAGTGATCTATCAACGCACAGCCCAAACCACTAGACGGATCGGGCTGAAATTTGGCATGCAGGTAGATGTTATGACGTAGGCATACGCTAAGACAGAATTTTGATAAATTCTACCCCCAAGAGGATGAAATAGGGGATGAAAGTTTGTATGAAACTTTGTCAATTTTAAACCGATCGGGCTAAGACTTTGCATGCATAAAGCTACTATGATTTTATCCCGAAAAAATAACGGGAACGGGAAAAAACTGCCACGCAGGCGAAGCTGCGAGCGGCCGCTAGTTCATTTAATATTCTCAAACCTTTTTTATTAGAGGATTCGAGCCGAGGATCTTAAGAGGCGGCAGGTTCGACAAAACCTACGTATTTGCTCATCTTGGAGTCCCTCTAGGTTCGTTCTACGTTCTCAAATTCTATCTGGGCAGCTGGTCGAAGCAACGTGTGACCCGAAGGCTGGTGAGTATCTGGCTCAGCATATCAGTTTTACCATTTAAAACAGTGGGAATTATGTAAACTTACACTATGCTGATGCGGACTGACATTGAGACATTAAATACAAACATTATTTACTTACAAACAGGAGTCGCATGTGTACTTGCCTCTTCAAACACAAATACTTTTGGGCTATTTATTCTATCTGACAAACACTTTTGTCCCTGTAATTCCATTATAGACGGACCTCTTGCCTTCTGTATTATTCAACGTCTCCAGAATCTTTGTGTAAAGATACTAAATTGTGTTTGTTTTGTTATGCTGTCTGTGATGAATGGAAGGGCAAAAGATCCGTGTCATCTTACGCTGTGCCTAGTGTAAAATTTAAGTCTGAAACCACAATCCATACGATCTAGTGAGACTATCTGTCAGGCTAAGAGATCAACTACAACGAAGAACAGAACAGATAGAGAACAGTTGTAGCTGATCTATAATAATAATAATGCTGGACAATCCACACAGCATCATCTAGCCCCAAGCTACGCAAAGCTTGTGTTATGGGTATTAAATGACTGATATACTTAATACAATACATTACATACATAATATGTATATAAATGTTTTATTATACATAGAATATACCCAGAAAACCCGGAATAAATATTTGCAGATCGTACAAACATTTATCCTAAAGCGGGAATCGAACCCGCAACCTACGGACGGACGGCGGACTTTTTCAATAAAATTTTCAAATTTACATCAAACAAAAAAAACGAAAAGGAGATGGTGGTGGTATAAGTAAATGAAAAAAATTAGAATGTTGCTAAATTACAGCCACATAAAGCTATCACCAGTATGCCTCAGGTTGGTGGTGCATAGTAGGGCACGTACCAAACGTGCGTGACCTACAAGGTAATACTTTGCTATAGGTCATGGTTACCACTTAACATCAGGTGGACCATATGCTTGTTTCACCAGCAGCAACATAAAAAAAAGAATTATGCAACCAGTAAAAACAACAATGTTTTCCCTTATTTCAAATAAAATGAAATAAAAAGATTTACGCGCAATATCATGACGTCACTTAATCCGGGTGGTTCTCTGACACAAACATTACTTATGAGCCTCTTTATATTGGAGTGAGTTACAAGATGCGTAATCTCGAGATTTCCCTCGAGTCGTCGTTACAAGGTCACGTCACTTGGCATTCTTTGTAGCTTGAGTGGTGTTAATTACTTACAGAAGCCAGAAAAACGCTTTTTAAAGGTTACGTCACTTGATTTATATGTGAATACTAGAGGCCACTCGCAGCTTCGCCCGCGTGGCAGTTTTTTCCTGTTCCCGTTTTTTTTCGGGATAAAAAGTAACCTATGTCCTATTCCAGATTACCATCTATATTTATTCCAAATGTCATCCAAATCGGTCCACTGGTTAGAGCGTGAAAGAGGAACAAACATCCATCCATCCATCCAAACATTCGCATTTATAATATTAGTAGGATATAGAAAATGTGTGGGGGAGGCCTATGTCCAGCAGTGGACCTCAGCTCAGCCTCAGCCAGTGGGCTGATGATGATGATGATATAGAAAATGTTCCGTTCGAGGCAATTGCGTTGTATATAGTTTTAACTTATTTAAAAAGAACGGGAGTCACTTAACCCATTAGTATTATAGTACTAGAGTTATATCATATCATACAAAAAAAACGGTAGGAACCAAGCCGTAAGTTTCTTGCCGGTTCTTCTAGGCTTGGTCGCGAGGAACTGGCGCTTAGATTCACCTAGATTTAAGACGTTTCAAGATGATCCCTGCGGATATTACTGAATAAATGCTTTTTGACTTTGAGTTAATTGTATCTCTTGTACTATAACAGTTGTAAGATCTTTTGGTTTTTTAATATCTTCAAGGATGTAAGTAGGAAGAGAAAATGAGTACAACCAAGAACATTTAGTACCTCCGCAAAACATCAAAAGAAATTATATAAGTCTTCGAAGACTTACAGAGCGTTCTGGGTTCTGTAAGTAGGCGTATACCACTTTGAATAACAAAATACAAAAGTACCTCGTGTACTGATCCATCAATCAGGCCCTATGTAAACCTTGGGCCCGCATATCTCATGAGAAGTCATGTTTACTTTAGATTGCGTGCGACGTTGAAAAACAGCGGTATACCTCTGAAATGTAGGGCAGGTCATAGAATAGTTGCATAGTAGTCTTGAAAAAAAATATCAGACGATCGATGTGGCGCGGCGGGCGAATGTCCGCCTGCGACGCAGGTGATTGCGGGTTCGATTCCCGCTTTGAGATAAATTTTTGTACGATCTGCAAATATTTATATACTAGTTATATCTATAAGGAAGAAAGATTTGATTGTTTGTTTTCATTGAATAGGCTCCGAAACTACTAGACTGATTTGAAAAATTCTTTCACCGTTGGGAAGCTACACTATCGGCTATACTAAATTTAAAAAAAATTTTGAATTCTTGCTAAAACCCGCTCGAAGCCGGGACGGTCCACTAGTTGGTTTTATATATATGTTGATGAATAATCGTCTACTTTGAACATAATTACTCGCTTCTTCCTGCTTCCTAAGCTGAAATCGATATTGTGCCTAAAACCAGTAATATACAAGGTGATTCGTACATGTATAATCCCAAATAAAGTATGTTTTAAGCACACAAGAGAATGTAGTTAATTGATTCAGGCGTGACTTTGCGGAAATTCATTGTAAAATTATAAAGTAGATGATTTAATATGTATAGTATTATTCCGCCACTTCAATCCTAAAATATCGACACGTGTTTCGCTTCTCTACGAAGCATCCTCAGGAAGATTTTGACTTGCTGTAATAACTACAATCAACACATTTTGGACACCGCCACTGGTATCCGTTGTGCTTCGTGAGGCATGTTGTCCTGATGACTGATGTGGCGCGAATGTCCACCTGCGACGCAGGAGGTTGCGAGTTCGATTCCCGCCATGGGATAAATGTCTGTACGATCTGCAAATATTGATTCCGAGTTTTCTGGGTATTTTCTATGTATAATAAAAAATATCTACAAATGTAATGTATTGTATTAAGTATATCAGTCATCTAGTACCCAAACACAAGCTCTGCTTACCTTGGGGCTAGATGATGCTGTGTGGATTATCCAGCATTATTATTATTTAACTCGGCGAAACGATGAAATAATTACACAGTATTTTTTCTTTTGCTTTGACAAAAGTTTTAGATAAGATTGAAAGAGACAAATGCTGTGCAACTCTTTTGAGGTTACGCCGAATTTATTGATATTAGGGTTTTGAATGCTCTTTTAAACAAGAAGCAATGTCATGAAGACCTGAATTTCTTCTACTGACAAGTGGTGATAAACACCTTGTATAATGCTTTTAGATAGCAATCTACTAAAATAACATTACAAAATTAATGGATACGTAACTAATCGTTTGTGAAAACAATAAATATTTTGAAATGAAATAAATCTGGCTGATGGATCGGGTTCAAAACATTTTAAATTAAAAATAACTGGAGGGCGGACTGACCCGAGTTGGATTCATTTGAAACGTCAAATTTAACATTGTTTACGCGACTTTTAACAAATTAAACGCGTTTCCGAATTGATTTTATCGATATTACAAACTTGGGTTCATCTGTTTTTTTTTACATGTTACCGGTGAAACAACTTGATGATCTACTTGATGTTAAGTAGTAACCATCAACCTACAAATACAAACTACCAACTGAGCTGTGAGGCCACTCGTAGACCGTTATGCCATATTAGAATATACTAATTTATACGTCACTGAACGACCGTCAGAAAAGATATATTAGGGTCCCTCCCTACGAGTCCTGTACGAGTAAACACAACATCAATGAGTGTAGGTTTCAATATTACTCAAATTGTACTCAATCAGTGGAACAATGGATGACACCATACATTTCTTAAAACGCATCGATAGCGAGTTTTAATTTTTCTACTAGTGACATCTAGTTTTAAAATGAGAACTAAACTTTTACATTTGCCTTCAAACATTACTGTTAGGAAACATAAAATCAATACTATAACCATTACCAGCAACAAAAATTTATCATCGCCATCACAACGGTTATAAACCAAGTTAGTACGGACGTGGGAATTTTTAATTAAAATAAAATACGTGGGCGTTTATTAAAACGAAGGCTTAAGGGATTATCTTACCCTTGGAGAATCCACCTTTTACCTTAATTAGTAGATTTTTTGCTTACGTGTAGATTGAAAGGCTTTGCAGGTAGTATGGATTGGCATGAATTGTATGGCCTCTGGTTATATCTTTGAAGGATAATCTGAAAATATTGTGAAGGAATGACTTACAAGCTTTTGCCTGCAAGTCAGTAGTAAAGCTCTTTGTGAAGGCTCGTCCGGGGAAGTACTACCACCATGCCTATTTCTACCGCCAAACAGCTTGGGGGCTTTTGAAGCTCACTAAGAGCTCTACTACTACTGCCGCATTAGAGTATCCTAAAAAAAAAATTTCAAAAATGTAACCCCTAAAGTTGGAAGGTTATTGTTTCCCGGGTGATTCCACTAATATTATATAAGGAGGATGCAGTGTAGTACACTTTTGGGTTGATAATGATAATGTGAAAAATTAGCCCCTTTCAGCTTACTCTGAATATTATGAAGCATCCTGTATAAGTTTGCTCACCTTTGAAAAACCTTCATCAGTTTTTACAACAAATGTTAATAACTTTTTGCATAAAATGCTAACGTCAAACATAAACAAAAGCCACTACATAAAAATTTAGCGCGCGTTAACACTTTAATTAACGTAGCAGGTTAAGTTAACGGGGTCTTTTAGACCCTTGGTGTTATTACAACTAAAAGGTTTGTAAGCATGTTGTATATAATTAAGAGAGTTATGGGTGAAGGGAGAAAAATTTCTAACCAGTTTATAAAGGAACCAAAATGTATATGATAAATTGCACTTTTTAAATAGGTATATATCCAATTTTCTCATTAAAGTTTCACCAAAGAGGGGGCAAACGAATGCACAAATTAAAAAAATTACAAACACTATCTAGTTCCAAACTAAACAAAACTTGTATATTTAGTTTTGTAAATACATACTTAAAATACATAATAAAACCCAGACAAAGATCTCCTCATACTACTCCGGGAAGAACTATTCTGAGCCAATCCAAGTACTTACTCGAGATTCTTCGAGGATGTCTAAAGGGGGTAGTAAGATATCTACCGTGCTTGGGAAATAAAGTTGTGATATTAATTTATTTTTCATTCATTGATGCTTACAAAAAATAGTAATTTTATAAAATCATGCGATATTCGCAAAATAAACAAGAATATGACCGTAATAAAGCTCTAGATAGCTCAACTGATATCACTGGCAATCGGAAACGTACCCAAGACGCTGCAATGCTACTGAATGGCGATGCTGATACGCCGAGCCCGATACAAATCAGCCTCGAAGTGAATTAATTCACGTTTCTATTCGAAGTTGTAAGAAAAATAAATATACTTTACTACACAGAAACTCAAAGCTACGATTATAGATAAAACTAGTGTCGCATCCCGGCTTTGCACAAGTTTTAAAAAGCATACCTAATTTTTTGAAAATATAATATAGCCTATGCCATCCGAGGATAGTGTAGCTTCCTAACAGTGAAAGAATTTTTCAAATCGGTCCAGTACTTTTGGAGCATATTCAATGCAAACAAACAAACAAAGAAACAATCTAATCTTCCCTCTTTATGACATTATTATTAGTATAGATAAAAGAGTGATTTATCATTAGATTAAGACCACATTGGATCTTCATATTTGTTATTTTGTTAAATGAATTACAAAAAATCAAGCTAAGTTTCTTGCTTTTTCTTGTAGGCTTGGTTGCGAGGTACTGGCACCTAGATTCATAATAATTATAGTTTTCAGATAGTCTAGATATTACTGAATAATTACTTTTTGACTTTGATTTTAAGTAGAAAAACCCATAGGTATATTATGTCTATATGGAATCGTGACGGGAGGATGGGGTTGATATTACTAGACCATCAGGACTATAGGGTCTGAAGGGCTAATCATATGAACGAAAAAGCTAAAAATAATAAAAAATACGTAAAACAAAAAGTTTATTTCAATAAAATTGTTTTATTTGAGATAGTGTGACTTCTGTTCTAGTATTATCAAATTCTCTCACCTGGCATTATCGTTAACCTAATGTCTCATTGGGGTCGCTTGTACCCCTAGTATAGTGCACAGTTAATTAAAATTAAGTGTTTCCTTTTCAATGTTATGGTTGTGTTAGCAGTTGCCTGTGGTTTTGCCTGTTAAGTAAAGAGAAAGGGGTTGGTTATTGTGTACTAACAAAGATGATTAGTGATACTAAGGCTTTAATTAATTAAGAAATTTTGTACAAAACGTTTAATCTGTGTATAAGCGTGTGTGTATAGATTTGCATAACAGGAACCACTTTAGATGATGTTGCAAAAAATATTTTGGTGATGGTAAGTGAGAGTAACCTCGTTTTCTGATTGTAAGGTCGTGGGTTTGAATCCAAACGTGCACCTATATATCTACCATACCTTGGGATTAAATATGTGAAGCGTTTTCTTGTTCCTATTTCTCTCTATATGCTGAGCTCGTTCAAGTTAGTACTAGCTTTTTTTGACAACTATGATTTTCTAACAGAAAAACGGATAGACAAATTGATAGTGTAAACTTAGTAATGGCACAAGCTATAATGATTCTTATAGTGTGGTATTAAAGTCCTTATATTAGCCACTTTTACTTACAGGGAAAGTTTATCCCTAAAAGTATACCTCTAAAAATTCAATAGGGGCATATACCATAACTGCTAACGGTACCTACCACACTTCTTCACAAACAAAATTAATTAAAGAACAATAAAAAACCCAAAATACCTAAATTCTCGCTGTAAACTTTTGAGTCTTATTGCTGGGTCATAAAGTCGAAAAGGTCTTTTATTACCCACTAGGCTGTTTCATTAATCCTTCAAGGAGTTTCGGTTAAAGTTTAATTTCCCAAAAGTGGTAGACGCTATAAAGCATTGACGCGAAGACGTTTTCTTTTACGAGTTGCTAAAGAAACAAGCAGATGATTTACTTGATGTTAAGTGGTTACCAACACCTAAAATAATTCGTGAACATTTTTACACAACATCATCTAGCCCCAAATTAAACATAGATAGTTCTGTGGGAACCAGATTGGCTGATAAAATAATTATATTTTTTTAATCACCCTATTACACATAGGGTGTAGTATTTATTTTTATTTATATAAGCACTTATGTACTAAGCTAAATATGTACCTTTAAACTGGAAATACAGTTATGTAGCATTACCATTCAGCGTGGCAATGCAACCAGTGTTTTGAGAACGTTTCCGATTGGCACTGATCTGGATCAGTTGAGCTATCTTTAGATCGTTTGCAACGGTCTGTTGATAGCTCAACTGTTTCATATGTATTTTGTACATACCAATTATTAATACTTATATTAGCTGTAATTTTCTTTGCAAATAAATGTCTATTTACCACAAAAAATAGTTATGTGTAATTACAGGCACATGAGGCTTAACACCGGTATGCCTCAGGTTGATGGACGTAGGGTAGTCCATCTTAGGGCACGTACCTTACGCGCGTGACCTATAAGGCAATGCTTTGTTATAGGTATAGGTTACCACTAAACATCAGGTGGGCCATTTGTTTAATCCACCAGCGTTAGTATAAAAAACTGTTTTTGTATTTTATCAGACGCTTGTTTGACACAATCAAAGAAAGACATAAAATACTCTTGTGAATTGCAAAATATCATATTTCCTAAGTGAATATTGTGTTCTCTCTAGTACAAGCTCAATTGTTTGCTTTATTCACAAACGTCTTGTAAAAGTAATTGGTTTAATATAGTAGTAAAAGTGAAACTGACATGAAATCATAAAAATGAATATTTGTGGTTATTTTTACATAACATGTAGCCCCAAACTGAGCATACTATGGGAACCAGATAACTGAAAGAATACTTTCATAGTTATTTTTTTTATAAATACATACTTAGAATACAATATAATACCCAGACAGAGAACAAACATCTGTTCATCGCACAAATATTCGGTTTCGGTGGGTACAACATTCGAAAGTCGAACCCACAACCTACAGCCTATTCAATCAATCTATCAATCTATTTGATCCTAAGTTTGCTGCTTGTATTTAAATCTTAGAGTGATGTTTAAATGTATGTATTACTAGCGGCCGCTCGCAGCTTCGCCCGCGTGGCAGTTTTTTCCCGTTCCCGTTTTTTTTTCGGGATAAAAATATGTTAAACTAAGTTATAATCTATGTTTATTCCAAATTTCATCCAAATCGCTCTACTGGTTAGAGCGTGAAAAAGTAACAAACATCCATCCATCCATCCATTCATACTTACAAACTTTATAATATTAGTAGGATTATGGTTTTATGAGAATTTTGGAAGGAGGGAGGGGAGGCCTTTGCCTTGCAGTGGGACAATAATTGCTGAAAAATAAAATAAAATAAAATGGTTTAATGACTTAAAAAATTCAAAACACGCACATTAACAAAAAAGTAGTTCAATATAATAACAATACTAAATTAAAATTATATTTCTCATACGTGTCATTAGCAACATACATTATCATTATCAAAAAACAAATGAAATTATACTAACAACCTAATACATATTTAATTGAATAATTGAGGCCAACATTTCTATTTTAGTATCGAAAGTTTAATGTTAAGTAGAACAAACTAAATAAACAAGGCCGCTCCACTCGATGGACCGACTACCTTTTTTAGGGTTCCGTACCCAAAGGGTAAAACGAGACCCTATTACTAAGACTCCGCTGTCTGTCTGTCTCTTCGTCTGTCACCAGGCTGTATCTCATGAACCGTAATAGTCAGAGAATTGAAATTTTCACAGATTATTTGTATTTTTGATGCTGCTATAACATTAAATACTAAAAAATAGAATAACATAAATATATAAGGGGGCTCTCATACAACAAACGTGATTTTTTGCCGTTTTTATTATAGATAATGGTACGGAACCCTCCGTGCGCGAGTCTCACTCGCACTTGGCCGGTTTTTATTTTTATACGACAACTTACAAACGAACAACGATAAATTTTCCCTCTTACCCCTACGAGATGTTGCAGTGCCCGAAATTCAACCCCTAAGCCCCCACTTAGGGGTTGAATAAAAATAGTTTTGTTTGTTTGTATTAAAATAACTTTACGCGGACAAAGTCGCATGCTTATACTAGTCTATTATAAGGAAGTCACTCAAGAGCTTCTGATTGTTTTTCGTTATTGGAAATATACGATATTTTATGTAAGTATTAATTACCTAATAAAAAACTTTTTCTGATATCTGATCGGAGTTCTGAAGAGCCTTCGAGCTCCTTACCAGGTCTCTATTGAACCGTAACTTATTGGTGTATTTATCTATTTCATTGAATCCAACCATTCGGCCAGGTACGGTCATGGATCCGTAATCGAACAGTAACACAGGGCTGCAGGCAGTCGAAGGAGGCTCTCCCGGTATTAAACCCGAGATACTCCCAAAGACTCCTCAGTCTTAAACGTGACAAACTGCGGCTTATAGTCGGGATTGCACGGGTCATTGCTCACTAAACAAGCACCTATTTAATTTAGGTGTCACAGACAGTCCCTTATGCAGAGGATGTATGCGCACAGAGGAGACAGCCGCGCACGTGCTCCTGGAGTGCAGCAGCGTGGCAACTCAACGTGCACACTACCTCGGAACACTGGGTACACCTGGGGAAGCCTGCGCCAGTATCAGTCAGCTGCTAGTTTTCCTGGAGGACATCGGGTGGCTCGCCTAGCAATCTCCACCCGCCTACGCAAAAAGGGCCCATCAGCGGCCTAGTTGCGGAAACCAGTCCGCCCACCAAGTACCAAGTAAGTAAGTCATTGAATCCAAGGTACCGAGTATAGTAGTACAGATTGGCTGAGGTAGTCCCAGCTTAGAAAAGAACCCCCTACTACCTCCCATAGTTTTTTTTTACCAAGAGATGCTATTATCAGACTGCTACCTATCTCCTGGTAATCTCCTGTTTACTAAACACTGACACATTCACAGATCCCACTACCAAGCGTGGTGACTATGACACCAACCCCCCAAATATGGGGGAGGCTTATGTCAAGCTAAAATGTGGTGACGTGATATGTAAACATCCCTTAAAACATCTTTAAAGAATAATCAGAAAGTCTTTTGAGACCTATTATTAGGTGTTAAGTTTTTTTTTTTTAAATGTAACTTCTTAAATACATATATCATGTATCATGGAACCCTAAAAAACACTTGCTGGTATACCTAACTAAAAACGTATTGTAGTTTCTGAGTTCCAATAAAATACGAGTAGGTACTTATCATGATTTCTTGTCAAACTTTGGACAGCGATCTCGGAATCGAATCAAGTTTTGAGATGATTCGTTTTCTGTCATCTTTGGAAGCAACGTTGTATTTTCATTTTAATTGTTTTTCTAGTGTTATTTTAAGTTCTGATGGGTAATTTTGGTGGTATTTTAACCATCATTACTTGAGGTCTTAGCACAAGTGTGAACAATTGAAATGAAAGTGTGTTATGAGGCATCCTGATTTGAACGAAAATGTTTCCCTTTCGTTTTGAAGAAAAACGCCATCTTTTTCTTCAAAACCGATGACGGCTGACTTTACTTTTTTTACCGACTCGACTTGACTGAAAATAATTTATTCAACCCACTTGACATTGGCAAAATTGTCCGCAAGACGGACAGATGTGACAAAAAAAAAAAAAAGTTTTGAGATAATGAGTATGAAGAGTTCATTGTCAAGTTTGGGTAAAAATATCATTTTCCCTGTCTTTTCTCGGTTATTTTACCAATGAGGGAATGAGTTGCGAGTATTTAATCTTTCTGTAGGAGTTATTCTGTTTGATATCTCTGCTGCAACGTAGTATGAGGTTTTATCCTAATGTAAAAGTAAAGTTGGATATTTGGATGAAACACGGAATAATATAATATAATTAATAAAATCGACACATATTTTCACAACGCCTTCCAGTTCCAAACCAAGCAAAGCTTGTACAATGGGAACCAGACGGCTGATATAATACTAATATACTATTTTTTTGTAAATGCATGCTTAGAATATGTTTAACACCCAGACACATTTAGTCTGTTCACTTTACGTTTTCAATGTATTTCAAATTTCAATATGTTAAACCGAGAAAGATGCAAAAATCGTAGGAAGACCTTTGTGAAGCCTAAATAACGTGAATCCTAAAGTTTATACAAACATTTCACATTAAAATTACCGTAAAACTAATATATTTCTTAAAAAACGGTCTGTACCGAGAGAAGCGAAAAAAATAAAACCAATTTGATTAAATAAGTATTTACTATTAGCGGCCGCTCGCAGCTTCGCCCGCGTAGCAGTTTTTTCCCGTTTCTGTTATTTTCTCGGAATATAAAGTAGTCTATATGTTAATCCAGGTTACAATCTATATCTATTCCAAATTTTATCCAAATCGATCCACTAGTTAGAGCGTGAAAGAGTAACAAACATCCATCCATTCTTACAAACTTTTGCGTTTATAATATTATAATAGGATAGGATAGGTAGGATAGGTAGGATAGGTAAGATAGGTAGATAGGATAGGAGGTAGGAAACCTGAAACGACCAAACAGGTGGTATTTTTGATTATATAGGTACTTTCTCCTCTTGTCTTATCAGATCTGATTTCGATGATTTTTGTTATTTGATTTACTTATTATTCCTAAGTTTGTCTCATAAAAAATGGTGAATACCTGATTCTGAAGGTGAGCTATAGCTATAGCTATATGTGAGCGGTATGGCTCACATATAGATTCTACTAAGCAAAATGTACGTTCGTGAGTTATTATAACAGTCTGTATCATAACAGTATAATTATTCTTATTATTATTTTTAATTAATAACAGTCATAATAAAATCGCCATCATCAGCATCAGTAATTCCACTGCTGTACATAGTTCTACCTATTTTCTGGAAAACTTTGACCCTTTTGCCAAGTTACTGTGATTTCTATAATATCTGAGAAAGTCTTGCTTAGTTAAATACTTTAGATTAAATAATAGTCATTATTTATTTATACTTTTTGAATTAGGAAACTCAGACAACACTCGTATCAATAGTGTTGCGTTCTTTCAATAGCGCTATATCGCAAGGTTCACGTTTTAATGAAGAACCAGACAAAGGGTTCAAATAAACTGCCTGCAGCGAGTCACATTTTTTACCCCTTTTTCACCCCGCTTCACCCCTTTGTGTAAGCTCGTTTACAAATACCCGTTGTGTTTGATTGCGTTCACCGTTGTTCTGTTATTAGGCGGTTCTCACTGTTACTACTTTACTCAATTTCAGAATAGACATCACCATAAACATCTTTATGCCTTTATTCCATTTTATGTTGGGGCGGCACAACATATTGTCGTCTCAAAGATTTTTATATTATCCCAAAAATTATTTTCCTCGAGTAGGATTTGAACCCACGACCTTCCCCTTGATACGGGGATGCGATACCAACTTCGCCACCGAGGATTCAAATGCCTCAACGAAAATAAGATTTGGAATGTTTCTAATACGGTGCTTTCGCTACCATATTGTCACCATATTGTTGTTTGTTGTTGTTGTATTGGTATATTGTCGTCTTCCATTTCTCTCTATCAGCCATCATATCTGTACTCACTCTTTTTTATCCATGTCATCTTTCACACAGTTTATGCATCTGTTCTTTGGCCTACCTACTGACATATCCATCGCCATTCATATTCATCGCTCTTCTGGTTACATGACTTTCATTCCTCTTCATGATAGCTCATGAGGACAGATGAAAGCGTTGTCCGTACCACGATAGATTACTCTTATTTTTTTCTGCCACTAAAGCTAGTAATAAGAATCTTTGTCGTGACTGATTAACATGACAATGCACAGCCTACAGGTGTATACAGCAGGTACTTGGTACATCTTACGACTTACGTGGGAATTGTTAAAGGAATATTATGCTAGGGCAGAACTAACGCGGCGTTTACTTTTCTTCATCATCAATTTAAAACTAATCTACTGCTGTAAGTCGAGCTCGGTCTATAGCTCCTGATTCAGAGTTTAAACGCTGGTTTATCACATTTTTGTTGAATAGTTCTGGCCAAATGCCAAACAATATTTTTAACATTTAAAAATTGAATATTGGTATTGAGGCAATTTTATACCACACTGTTTGGTTAATCATAAATAAAAGTGTAAAAAAGTAAATAAATAACAAACTACAAAAACTACAGCTAACAAGCAACTCATTTAAAACCAAACTTAAATAAACTCTGAACAAGTAAATGTGGAAATAGATGGCGCTAATTAAAACTACGAAGAAAAAGAAACAAAAAAAGATCCCATTTAATTACAAAATGGAGGAATCGTTAGCCACATCGAAGTCGGGGCACAAAAGAAAGTGGAGGTACCAATGGGTGGTGAGTCCGAGGGATAACTAACAATAGTGCACAAGTGACAACTTAGCTTCGGACAACGTAGTGACCATTCTTTCATGAGGATTTAACTAATTAGGCAGAGACAATAGTATAGGTACTCGCCTACTACAAAAATCATGTCCTGCCCGGCTAAGATATGCAACGCGACAAAATTTTGTCTACTCGTTTTCTCGTGCTAAATAGACATATCTGTTTACATCTTCCTGTGCTAGCATTGCAGTGCCAAAAATCTATCTCGTTCCGTCAAATGAAGACTTAAGGCTTGGTATTCCTGCAACTTTAGGCATTTAGCGCTGTCTCGGGCCGCACGCGAAATACGTAGCGCGGACGCAGCGGCAGTGAACTCGTATGCCCCCGCCAGCGAATGTTAATGCTAATGTTTAGCTTACATGTGGGTATTTTATCTATAATTTCTAAAATGTCCATATTGTCCATCTATAGAAAAAGTATCACGTGTCAAGCGCGACATATCTCGATCGGCTGGGCACTTCGGCATCCTGTCTGCTACAGGAGTATAAGAAAAGAAGTAGGAATAAGCTCAAAAATACTTCACACTTGCACACTCTTTTTTTTGTTGATTTGTTTTTGCCTTTTTTTAAGTACATTTAGCAAGATTTCAGTAGCAGTTTTACTATAGTGAAAAAGATAGATAAGTGTTATGATCGTTCGTACCTGTGTCTACATTCATACCTATTAATATGGTTTGTAGATATTACTCTAAGAGAAGATAAAATAATACAGTTCTAAAATTGAAAAAGTTTTGAGGTTGAAAGCATACGTTGATTACAAAGTTTACCCTTTATGTTTGAATAGTTTTATACCAAATAGGTAAAATGATTGTTTATATGAAACCTTTTTCAATAATCTACAACTTTACAATAAACAAAATAAGGTTGCCACTGACCACTGCCTTAAAACTAAGACTTATACTCTGATACTAGTAAACTCGGCGTAACGTTAACTGAGTTAAAGTTTAAAATAAGATCAAAAGAGACACAAGATGCTGTAACTATTTCGTGGTTACGTCGAGTTTATTAGAAGTAACTTACTTGTACTGACATATTAAACTGGCATCACATCAAATCAGTTGAAATGAAAGTATTTACAAAATACAATAGTCAAGTAAACCTTCTTTCACAAATCTTACTTGCACATCAATGTTTAAGGGGGTTTTTCGAGATTCATCTAATGATAATATTAATTACACACATAGACTTTGACTTTGACTATACCCATTTAGTGGTTGGATTTCGGTTATTTCTTTCTTTGTACATCTTTACGCATCAAAACAAAACCCTGCAAATTTCAAGTTTCTACGACTAAGTTTAGGCTGTACGCTGTCTATAACTATGTCAGTCAGTCAGGACAACCATTCTTGTAATTGACGACCAATGTGGCGCGGCGGGCGAATGTCCGCCTGCGACGCAGGAGGTTGCGGGTTCGATTCCCGCCTCGGGATAAATGTTTGTACGGTCTGCAAATATTTATTCCGGGTGTTCTGGGTATTTTCTATGTATAATAAAAAAATATCTATGGATGTAATAATAAATAAATAATGCTGGACAACTCACACAGCATCATCTAGCCCCAAGCTAAGCAGAGCTTGTGTTATGGGTGCTAGATGACTGATATACTTAATACAATACTTCTTCTATTTTTTCTGGTTTTTCTATGTATAATAAAAATAGATATTTTTATTATACATAGTAAATACCCAGAACATCCGGAATAAATATTTGCAGATCGTACAAACATTTATCCCAAGGCGGGAATCAAACCCGCAACCTTTGCGTCGCAGGCGGACATTCGCCCGCCGCGCCACATCGGTCGTAATATTGTATTCTATTAAGTATACCAGTCATCTAGTACCCATAACACAAGCTCTGCTTAGCTTGGGGCTAGATGATGTTGTGTGGATTGTCCAGCATTATTTATTATTTTACTATTTATAATTGATATAGGTATTATAGTAACAAAGTCATTTAAAAGAGGGAACCTGTAACGTGGAAAAGTCAGACAGGTTATTTCATATTGAAATGATTACACTAGAACTAACGGCACAAATCTGCGAAATCTGTATCTGTCTCTATCTGTCCGATACAAAATGTCTGAGACAGCCTTAAGTGATTCTCCCTTTAGACCGGATGAATCCGCGCGTGGAAATTGTACAATATACACGAAATGAAAGACATTATACATCAATCTACTCGGAGGTAATGACTGGAGGAAGTGCCTGCGATTATGTAAGCCCTTTAGGAAGGGCGCATTTTTTGTTTACTCACATGCTATGATTGATTCTTCATGGGGAAAACAAGATATTGCAATGTCAAATAGCATGTATTTTTTTTATATAATAAGCAAAAGTAAACAGGCCTTTGCATCTAAAGTAGATGATGACAGTGTAAGGGGCTACTTTTTCGTTTGTGCCCTTTTTAAGGGACGCTTACAAATTAACAAATAATAAAAATTTATTATCATAGAAACGATACACATGTGAGTACAAAAAGATTACTTTATTTGACAAAAGTAGTTTAAGCACCAATTCTGAGTAACAAACTTTAGTAGTACACAGGGCTGCTTTTCAGCTTACCCCGTCGTTAGATTTAAGGTGACAGTCGAACCACTTGTAGTGCCGCTGCGAAAAATCTGTTAGTGCATGACCAAACTCGAACTCATGATCTTAAGATCAGTAGGCGTAGGCTCCTAATAGACCATCGCAAGTATAATATTTTTTTTCTTTTTTTTATTACCTCGTAGGTCACGCTCGTTAGGAACGTCACCGAGGATGCTCAGCGTCCATCAACCTGAGGCATACCGGTGTTAAGCCTCATGTGCCTGTAATTACACCGGCACCCACACCCTTCAAACCGGAACACAGCAAGCTGCTTGGTGGTGTTTTTGTGTTTTTTTCTGTGTACAACAATATCACGGCACGCTTTTGTGTGGAAACTTAGCCAATCCACGAGCACTTTTTATCAATAAAAAACAACGCTGAAATGAACAAATTGTTCCACATCGCATATTCTGGAGGCAATCTATCCTCTAATAATCCAGGAAGAGCCAAGCGCCTGGAAATTGAAAGATAACAGATCATTGAGTATTAGAATTGTGGTTTTAAACCGAACTTTTGCTTCTGTTGGATATATCGGTTTTATGTAACGATTTTGGCTGTGTATGTACGGCTTTAAAATGTTTTTTTAGATAATAACTACACGTGTTTCGTTTGTTTGTTTGTTTGTTTTTATACGACTTGTTGATGGAACAAGCAGATGGCCGATCTTATGCTAAGTGGTTATTAAAGCCTATATAGGCAATAAAAAAAATTTATGTGACCTACGCAAATAATTGCCTCGTAGGTCACACTCATTTATATGTCATCTATATGTCAATCAGTCAGTCAAAGATTCTTATGATTGGTATATATAAAAAACCGGCCAAGTGCGAATCAGACTCGCGCACGAAGGGTACCCCCCCGTACCTTTATCTATAATAGAAACGGCAAAAAAAACACATTTGCTGTATGAGAGCCCCCTTAAATATTTATTTTATTCTGTTCTTTAGTATTTGCTATTATAGCAGCAACAGAAATACATCATCTGTGAAAATTTCAACTCTCTAACTATCACGATTCATGATATACAGTCTGGTAAAAGACGGACAGGCAGACAGAACGACAGACAGTGGAGTCTTAGTAATAGGGCCCCGTTTACGGAACCCTAAAAACGAATACAAACTAAAATATTAAAAGTACCTTACCTACTATGACGTAATAAAAAAGTTGAAATAGGTAACGTTAAATAAAATAAACCCAGAACCTAAAATTTACTCGACATTAAACAAAAAAGCTTTTAGAGTTTTCTTAAAATAGTAGAGAGATATAACAAAGAAAATCGAATTAATTAGTTATAAATAAATCTAGATAAATTGGAAAAACCATTAAAGTTGTTCATTGACGACCGATGTGGCGCGGCGGGTGAATGTCCGCTTGCGACGCAGGAGGTTGCGGGTTCGATTCCCGCCTTGGGATAAATGTTTGTACGATCTGCAAATATTTTTTCCGGGTGTTCTGGGTGTTTTCTATGTATAATAAAATAATATCTATGCATGTTAATGTATTGTATTAAGTATATCAGTCATCTAGTACCCATAACACAAGCTCTGCTTAGCTTGGGGCTAGATGATGCTGTGTGGACTGTCCAGCATTATTATTATTATTAATACGTAACAGACCAAATATTTTGCATCATTCTAAAATTTTTCAGAAAACTTGCTTCTCAGTTAATGCACCAAAAGGATCATCGATATAAATAGGGATACATAACCTTATAATTCCCCTCTCTATTCAGCGCATTGGAGGCTGTGCTGCGTTTTGTCCCGCCAGTATTGTTCCTTATCGCCGCCCCCCACACAATACCCAGAAAAATTGGTTCCAGTCTTTTATTAGTTCATTTCATGCTTGATTTCGTGTCGTGTATTCATAGCGTTGTTATTGGCGTTGATAAATTGGAGAAACCATCAAAGTTTTTAATCAATTTTTGTCGATAAGTGTACCTCTTTCCCTTGACACGTAAGTCGGGTATCGGTAACTACGTGACAGACTAAATATTTTGTATCATTCTAACCTTTTTTCAAAAACATGCTTCGCAGTCAATGCACCAAAAGGATCATCGATATAAATAGTGGTACATACCTAATAATTCCCATCTCTATTCAGCGCATTGGAGGCTCTGCTGCGTTTTGTCCCGCCAGTATTGTTCCTTATCGCCGCCCGGACACAATGCCCAGAAAAATTGGTTCCAGAGCCTTTTATTAGTTCATTTCATAATAGATTTTGTTTCGTGTATTCATAGCTTTGTTATAGGCGTTGAGTGCGGAATACATTTTCTTGGCATTTTCTTTGATGGAAATACGGAATGTTTTCGTGTCATCATTTTTAGATTGAGGAGCTGGATGGGAACATTGAGGAAAATAATCTATCATTCGAATCTGATATCATCAAACACGTAGAATTGGGTCATAGAGCTATACTTAATACAACAGCATATTTTCTGAATCAATAACCGTATGAGAGTACCGCTAGTCTTGTGGGAATGACCCCGCCTTTTGATCCTAAGGGCGTGGGTTCAAATCCGTTCGTTCGTTCAATGCCTTACGGTGAAGTAAAACACTGTAAGGAAACCAGTTAGTATTCTAGCAGTGGCGATGGGCTTGCAATCTGTCACGTATGGAACACCAACTACTGTAAAATATGGGTATCTGTATGTACCAAATGTAATATCTGGACGTACCTCTGACTACCCCCTCAGACATCCTCGAAGAATCTTAAACAGGTACTTAGTACTAGGCGAGTTGAAGGGATATCTCCGTGCTCGGAGATTAAAACTGTGATACTTTTTTTTAATAACTGTATTCTCTATTATTGTTATGTCTTGTATTAACTCTTTTCTATGAGCACATATTTTATACTTTTAGTAGACAAAGGTAGGTGCTCATTGTTGGTAATATTTGACGACTAATGTGGCGCGGCGGGCGAATGTCCGCTTGCAACGCAAGAGGTTGCGGGTTCGATTCCCGCCTTGGGATAAATGTTTGCACGATCTGCAAATATTTATTCCCGGTGTTCTGGGTGTTTTCTATGTTTTATAAAAAATATCTATATATGTAATGTATTGTAATAAGTATATCAGTCATCTAGTACCCATAACACAAGCTCTGCTTAGCTTGAGGCTAGATGATGCTGTGTGGACTATTCAGCATTATTATTATTATTATTTCCAGTGTAAATAAAAACAAGCCTTCTTTGATGAATAGGTCATATTTAAGTTTTTGTTCAAATGTTTACTGCCACCGTTAGAGTTTATAACTACACAATAGAGTGCCTGACAATATTTTAGATGAAATAGACTAACCCAGCTTTCCATTATCTCAGCTGCGTCGAATTAATCCACAGGAAACAGTCAAATTGGTGAAAAAGAGAGTTGGTTAAGCCGCAAAGTTTGGTCACAGTAACTTTGTTCCGCGAACTCGAACTAAAGTTGTGGGATATCCAGCTGAGGTTTTTTCAAGAGACTCTGGAGTATTTTTCAAAAAGGATCTTTTATACTACTTAAAAGACTGTCGACATAACGATACAGGTATATCTATCTATACAGGTAATAGTAATAATGCTGGACAATCCACACAGCATCATCTAGCCCCAAGCTAAGCAGAGCTTGTGTTATAGGTACTAGATGAGTGATATACTTAATGTAATATAAATACATGCATTTTTTTAATATACATAGAAAATACCCAGAACACCCGAAATAAATATTTGCAGATCGAACAAACATTTATTCCAAGGCGGGAATCAAACCCGTAACCAACTGCGTCGCAGGCGGACATTCGCCCGTCGCGCCACATCGGTCGTCATTAGATATCTACAGTTATTGTTATAACAGGTGAGTTCGCAGTCTTGTTTACTTAGTACTTGGTACAAGTATTCTTGACTCTTGGTAAGAATACTCTTGGTACTTGAGTGGACTGGTTTCCGTAACTAGCCGCTGATGGGCTGTTTTTCTGTTTAATTCCTGAAATATATTAAAATAACGTATTTCTCCGAACTAAAGAAATGATAAGAATGTTGGCCGATGCTGAAAGGTCACACCGTTCTGAAGCTACAATGTTTGACGACCGATGTGGCGCGGCGAGTGAATGTCCGCCTACGATGCAGGAGGTTGCGGGTTCGATTCCCGCCTTGGGATAAATGTGTATACGATCTGCAAACATTTATTCCGGGTGTTCTGGGTATTTTCTATGTATAATAAAAAATGTCTATGCGTGTAATATGTTGTATTCAGTACCTACATATATCAGTCATCTAGTACTCATAACACAAGCTCTGCTTAGCTTGGGGCTGGATTGTCCAGCATATTATTATTGTCTATGTGTACAATATTATATTCATATCAGTTCTACATTTCCAGGTGGCTCAAATGCTCAGGGCGTTCAAAAGACCTCAAACATAACGAAATATGACACAGCTCAATGACAGAAACAAGGGTTGTCACGCAAACCGCGGCTCAAACCACGTCGGGCCTAATTCCTTCACGCATCCGTCCATTAGTTTGTCGCGAACAGGGAAAAGGCGTGACAGATAGAACTTAGGTGATGGAACACAGATATGGACGACCCTGACATTTGTACTGATGATCGTGATGGAAAAACGCGATAAAATAATAAAATTACATTTGTTTTAGCAATTCTAGGCATAATATGCTAGTGTAATCTTTATTATGAAGTCAAAAATGTATTTAGCTCTAGTTTTTAATTTATTTTTGTGTAATACTAGATTCATAACATTAAAACATCACGACTTTAATCCCTAAGCATGGTAGATATCCCCTCCGATCTTTTAATACCAAGTACCTATTTGAGATTCTTCGAGGATGTCTAAGGGGGGTAGTCAGAGGTCAATATTATATTTTGCAGTAGTTATTATTCCATACGTAACAGGTCGCAAGTCCACCGCCGTGGCTACAATACTAACTGGTTTCCCCACAGTGTTTTCCTTCACCGTTTAAGAGCACTGACATTGTGCATATACATTTTTCGAACGGAAAAATCCATTGGTGCACGACCGTATCTGAACCCACGACCAGAAGGCGGGGTCACCACCAGACTGAAATGAAATAAATACAGATCATCACAGTGAAATGAAGACTCATCTTAGTTTGAACATTTATGACAGAATTTTGACATTTACCCTCAAAACTAGCACTATTTTCCCTAATTGCATAATCAAACACTTGTAAATATTATTATGTTAAGTACAAAATAAGCCACTTTCCGAGCGTAAAGTGACCTCGACTGGATAAATGAAATTCATGACGGGCCACATTAAACTTTTCAGGGCAATAATCAAGCATTTTTGCATTTCAAATCAGGTGTTTAACATTCCGTGTTTTCAGAACAACGTAAAGGCTCGTTGAACAAGTCTGCGTGCTTTTGAAATGTTAAATTAACAAAATAAATACTGAGTTAAGGTAAATCGGTCTTTATATTTATAACTATAAGAATCAAAGTTCTAATTGACTGACATATAATCTGGTCAATCTGCTCCAAGTGACTTAAAATCTAAATGTATTTTGTAGAGTAAGTAGGTGCACATCGAGAACGTAATTATTAATGCACGAAGCAAGGGTTTAAAATTTCAGTCAATGATTATTGACTACTACTGTTTCCTAAATGGTTTGGCCTCGTTTTATGTTTGTACTATTAAGGATAAAACAAAGTCCACCCAAACAAAGTCACAAGTAACTGCTAGTTAATGCATATATAATTAATAACAAATTAATTATGATCATGCAAAGTTGATAAATAATTTTTTTTTTATCGTATCGTTTTATTTTTGACCGACCGATGTGGCGCGGCGGGCGAATGTCCGCTTGCGACGCAAGAGGTTGCGGGTTCGATTCCCGTCTTGGGATGAATGTTTGTACAATTTGCAAATATTTATTCCGGGTGTTCTGGGTGTTTTTTATGTATAATAAAAAATATCTATACATGTAATGTATTGTATTAAGTATATCAGTCATCTAGTACCCATAACACAAGCTTTGCTTAGCTTGGGGCTAGATGATGCTGTGTGGACTGTCCAGCATTATTATTATTATTATTATTATTACTGGTTTTTTTCTGGTACATACCTGAGCTAAAATATCACACAGCTGAATTATACCACAATTGACGCAAAAACCGCACTTCCCTGGCGGCGGCCAACGTTTCGTCTTCCTCAGTGTTTGTAGGTTCTATGAGCTATAAGCCTGTTTGTTGTCACTTTAACTTGGTGTATAATTTCGGGTCCTATCATGTGGTGAAAGCCCAGTATAACTCACACGGTGTACGAATTATAGCTTGTGTATAAGGCAAAAAAGTAGTAAATCAAATCTAAGACCTAAAAAATTAAGGAACATGTTCGATTTATTTGAAGCTTTCGAGATCGCAACCTTGTTGTTTTTTGCATTTTCATATTAGTTTTTGGGGCACACCGCATATGACACACAGATATCCTTTCAAAGAGAGATTATATCCAATGAAGCAATAAAAAAAATATTAAACAAAGTAAACAGCTTTACGAAAATGGTGGGCGTACTTCAAGGCAGCGTATTAGGGCCGCGTTTCTTTTTAATCTACATATTGAATTAAGTGAATACCGTGTTCACGTAAAGCCTTATTCACTCATGAATTATGAATACTTATGCTTAATTTTTGTTAAATTATACTTTAAAACAGATCTTGCCATGCTTAAAAGAATAATAAATGGTGTGTAAGACTTTGAATTTGCATAAAATTGTATAAAATAATAAAATTTTACTTGCATATTGCGTAGGTCACCCAGAGGAAAACTTGGACATAATAATTTACAATGAGTAAAAAGGTACCCATATAACTTGACTTTATGTCATTTTAGGGCCTATCGCAGACGAACAGCATTAGTTGACAGAATTGTAAATACTAGTTGATAGTTCTGAGATGTTTTTTTTATGTTACTGCTGGTGAAACAAGCATATGTTAAATACCTGATGTTAAGTGGTAACCATCACCTCTAACAGAATACTGCCTCAGGTTGATGGACGCTGAGCAGTGCATCGTAGAACACGTTCCTCACGAGCGTGACTTACGACGTAATCCACTGTTATAGTCGATAGTAACCACTTAATATCAGGTGCCATCTACTTGTTCCATCAGCAAGTAATAACAATAATAATGCTGGACAATCCACACAGCGTCATCTAGCTCTAAGCTTAGCAAAGCTTGTGTTATGGGTACTAGATGACTGATATACTTAATACAATACACATACATAGATATTTTTTATTATTCATAGAAAATACCCAGAGCACCCGGAATAAATATTTGTAGATCGTACAAACATTAATTATCCCAAGGCGGGAATCGAACCCGCAACCCGCAACAGGCGGACATTCGCCCGCCGCGCACATCGGTCGTCATAAAAAAACATACCATCTGACTTAAGATCTGACTAAGCAGCGGCTTTAACTTTACCGAAGGATAATGATATATAGTGACAATGTCAAAGCTTGTTTAACTTTGGCAACGTTATGTGGTAACACAATATAGCTATTACACTGAAGAGCTCACGTTAATATTAATTTCTGTTGACTAAATACTAATATTATGTGAATACTTGATTTTTCACCTGGTTGAGTTTTTTTTGGAATACTGCTAGCGCAACTTTATACGACTTTCTGATAGAAGTAGATGATCTACCTGATGTTAAGTGGTTACCGTCGCCTATAACAAAGCAATGCTTCGCAGGTCACGTTTATTAGGAACGTGTGCTACGATGCAATGTTCCGCGTTCATCAACCTGAGGAATTGTGCCTGTAATTTCACCGGCACTTACACCCTTCAACCTAGAACACAGCAAGTTGCTTGGCGGCAAAAATAAATATTCCCCGGACGAGTCTATCACTAAGAGCTCTACTATTATTTTCAAAATATGCGTTTTTGGATTACCTTGTACCTACATACGATTCAAGCAACATACTTTGCTATAACTTGTTTATCTAAACTATTTCAATCTACGGTACGAATTACTCTGAAATTATTTGAAGTAAATTAACTTATTTCTTTTAAACAAACATTTATTTCTTTTTAACTATCCGACCTTCGAATCTTCATAAAACAAAGAATTAGTAATAAGATTTTTTTATGCTAATGTAACAAGCAGATAGCTCACCTGATGTAAAGTTGTTATACTACTATAACAAAGAATCGTCTCGCAGGGCACGCTCATTAAAAACGTGTTCTACGATGCACTACGCGTCCACCAACATAATTAAATATATATATATATATATTATTAACAGGATATCTACCGTACCATAGGAATTAAATTCACAAGAGTTTTCTAAAAAAAAATGTCTTTCATTGAAACATCCGCTCTTTTCAATGTTAGTATAAAGTTTCAGTAGCAAAATCATCCTTTGAAACATCATAGATTTATGTAACAAAATATGGAGGTCCTTTCCTATAGTATCCCCAGCGGTGCCACAATTTGCTGAGACTCGAAAAATGCGAGAGTCTTCCGACGATGTCCATTACCTCTTACATAAAACCCTCTTTTGTATCGCTAATAGTACCAGGCTTCCCACCTTTGGGATTTACCCTTTATTAATTTGCTCAGATAGGGAAAAGTAATATCCAATCCTTTCAAGGTATTAAAGCTTAGTAGTACTCTTTGTGAATGAGTTTGCCCAGGGCAGTACTACCACCGAATATTGCAGACTAGCAGTGATGCTTACATTGCTGTGTACCGGTTTCGATTTCAGGTGCCGGTGCAATTACAGGTACACGCATCTTTTATCCTGTATGCCTCAGGTAACCCCGTGACATCAGGGTGGCGTAAAATTTCACGATCGGTACACAATTGAACACTTATATTACACGCGTATTTATCGTATGTTACGTTTTCCAGACGTGAGTCTGCCCGCGACCACGACTATTGCAACATAGCCGAAACGTCGGGAAAATAAATAAAAGTAATACGCGATAAATACCCGTGTGACATAAGTAATAATAATTATATTATTTTCACTACATTTTCTTAAAAAAAAAAAAAAAAATTTGTCTCGTTGCCGGAGTCAAACCTATATTTATGACAATGTCTGCACTAGTCTACTAGTTTAACAACAAGCCTACAAACTAAACTACTCTAAATCTTCAAATAAGCTTCCTTTCCGCTTTCCATATCATAAATTAGTATATATCCGCTATCTAATGCCTTTCACCTCAATTACAACAAATTTAACTTTAACCTGATTCCATTTAGAGGTATAATACCTCACCTCGCGTGCTGACAATCTGATCTAACACGAGTGGCATAATTTCTGGCTCGTAATAATTATGATGAAAAACTGAAGCACAGTCCTGAATATGCCGCTGGGTAACTTGGCATTAAAAACATTTAGGAAATTGGCTAGGCAATGCAGATACCGCCGCGCGACATTGTGTCAAATGTCAAATTGTGTCGGTATTTTTTATAAATTTACTAGAGGCCGCTCGCAGCTTCGCCCGCGTGGCAGTTTTTTCTCGTTCCCGTTATTTTTTTGGGACAAAAAGTAGCATATATGTTAATCCAGGTTACAATCTATATTTATTCCGAATTTCATCCAAATCGGTCCACTGGTTAGAAAGAGTAACAAACATCTCTATCCATTCATCCATACTTACAAACTTTCGCGTTTATAATATTAGTAGGATAGTTCCAGTAGAATTTTTTTTTTGTAGTAGACAAAACTTTACTACTAGTGAAAATTCTACGAAGTAAAACTTCTTTAGTATACGGCTATGAGAGAAAAAGAGAAAGAACAGTGCTTTCATACCCCCTCCATGGTAGTGTTAAACGTTTAACGCAACCTTATTGGAAGTCGCATAAGAAGTATTACTTCAAAAATGAATAAAGTGTACCAGCTGATTGCTGATTTACTGCTGCCCAGCTCTTTCGATAAAAAACCCGCGATAATTGCCCTCTGCTAAATGTACGCCTTTCATTCTTTACCAAACGGCTTATTGTTTAACAAGATTATTTTTGCGACAGCTTTATTGGCTTTTTGAATTATCTGTACGTTCTGTTTGTTCTTTGGCCTGTTTGTATTGTCAATGTGGAAATGAATAATAAAAATATGCCTTTGATTATTTAATACGACTTTTTTACTAATTTTTGACGACCGATGTGGCGCGGCGGGCGATTGTCCGCCTGCGACGCAGGAGGTTGCGGGTTCGATTCCCGCCTCGGGATAAACGTTTGTACGATCTGCAAATATTTATTCCGGGTGTTCTGGGTATTTTCTATGTATAATAAAAAATATCTATATATGTAATATAGTATGGTATTAAGTATATCAGTCATCTAGTACCCATAACACAAGCTCTGCTTAGCTTGGGGCAAGATGATGCTGTGTGGATTGTCTAGCATTATTATTATTATTATTATTTTATTATCCTACTAATAGTATAAATGCAAAAAAGTTATAGGTACTTGAATGTTTATTGCATTGAATAAGGGCACCGGTGGCTTAGTGGAAGTGATCTCAACTTCTAATTCTAAGGTTAAGGTAGGTTCAAATTTGGTCGTGACGTACCTCTGACTAGCCCCTTTAGGAATCCTTTAAGAAATTCGTGTAGGTACTTAGTGCTAAGATATCTACCATGCTTGGGAATTAAATTCGTGATGTTTTATTATATATGTATGTTGTCATCCTACTCGAGGGAATAATTTTTGGGATAATTAATCTTTGTGATTTACTCAAAAAAAAAAACTAACAAACTATACTCAACATCTCACAGTTTTCTACTCTTGTACTTTATAAATATTTTAGTGATTTGCAAGTTACTTAGTAGATTTTTCTGTTTTAAGTGGCTTATGAAAGATTTCAAAGTAGGTATATTTCAAAGGAACTTGTAAAGGAAGCCATTATGAGAATAACTTAGAATGCTTAGTAGTTTCAGTAAAATTCATATTTTCATTCTTCTTGAGCTGAAAACTTGGATATGAAAATTCTAGAGATCAGAACATTTTTCATTTCAAACAAATACTTAGCGTAAGCTAAATAAAAAATGTATTTAAACAATTCAAATAAAAGGAATATTTACGCGAATGTTCAGAGAAAATACTTTTAAAGAAAATGGGCAGACTTTGAAACACAAAATGTGAATAATCTTTGATCTTTTTACATGAATTTCAGCTTCAGTATAAAGCCTTAGCTACACTTGTGGGAGGTAAGTCACTCAATATGCGATGTGGACTTACAGACTCGTCTCTTTTTTGAATCTGGTATAGATTCAATAAAGAATCTATACATAAAAAAAATAAAAAATACTTGTAAGAATCTTTGTCCTGACTGACTGACTGACATATAGACAACGCATAGCCTTAAGCCACTGCTTGTAGATACTTGACATTTTGAACAAAATTAAATGACATGAATTTATTTGTTGAGTAAGCTTAAGTACATTTGATACTGCTTAGTAAACTTAGTATGAGCATGTGACAGAAAAGAAAAACTTAGTATGGACATGTGAAAAATGTAATATTTGACAGTACCTCTGATTATCTTTCTAAATAATCTCATATTGTCGAAAAGTTAGATAAGAAAATGTCTACTGTCAAAGGTTACTGATGTGAGAATATATATTATTAACTAAATCAACGCCTAACAGTCCGTGCCTCCACGTTTAGCTAAGCCTTTATGTTTCAGTCACGTAGTGCTTACAATGACTTTGTGCTTTTTGAAGTGTAAAAAATATTTATATCAATTTCGAACGGCCCTTAAAAAGCTTTTTGTTTGAAAAACTTTAGAAAACATAATAAGTTAAACGATTATTATAGTAAAATCGATTTTACGACAAAGTTTTAGTAATTTTATGAATATTTTGACTTTTTTGATACTTTTTTTTTGGGCTACAAATAGAAAAATATTAATTGATCATAGTTTCCTAATAGTAAAAAAAACCTTTGTCTCCTGTAAATTATGATCCAGAGGAAAGTACTCTCCCAAATGACATAAATATAAGGAACCCTCTATAGAGCAGAAGGATGTTAAATAATAAGCACAATATGTTCATCACACAAATAATAATAATAAAATTGTACCCCTTACACTAAGGACCTTTTGTGTTTGAGAAAATAAATGAGTGAGTTTATAGTGCTGGACAATCCAAACAGCATCATCTAGCCCCAAGCTAAGCTGAGCTTACGCTAAGGGTACTAGATGACTGATATTCTTAATACAATACTTACATAGGTACATAGATATTTTTTATTATACATAGAAAAACTCCCAAAACACCCGGAATAATTATTTACAGATCGTACAAACACTTATCCCAAAGGAATAGAACCCGCAAACCTCCTGCATCTCAGGCGGATATTCGACCACCGCGCCACATTAGTCGTCAGTGTTTGATATTTGAGGAATCAAACCGACAACCTACACAACACAGAGGTTAGAGCTATCAACAGAACATTGAGGTCAGACAAAAATATGTATGTCAAATCAATTACGCGTCTCTCATATCATATTTAATACTGTGCCGAATTCCAGCGGAATAGTAACATGGCCTAGATCAGAAGGGGAATGAATTATGTAACACATCTGCTCCTAATGACACGATGAGGGTCCCGCCTGAATAGTGCTCGGTCAATGCTGTGGCACTTACAACTAGGTAAAAAGGATCTTGTCAGTTAGGGAAGTAATAAGCCACGGATTTCGGATAATGCACATGCAATGCGCACAAAACAGACACTAAGACCCGCTTGCACAATGATTACATTTAAATTTAAATATTGCTTAAAGTTAGCCCTGTCACTATTTATCTTTAACTATTAGTATTAGTAGGCAATAACTTAAGAATTGTCTACTTTTTGACAGATTTTTATAAGGCCATTGTTGTGCAAGCGGGCTTAAAACTTGATTTCTGCGTATTAACCAGGATAAAACCAGGTATTTAGATTTGCGCCAACGCATATTTAACTGATTAGCTGATATTTTTTAATAAATAACATTATTGATAACATCGAATACAACAACACACAGCATAAATAAATTTTGCGGTAATACTGGATTGACCTAGAAGAAAACAAACCTACAAAAGTTTAACGCAACTTTCTGGAGAGAGAGAATATTAAAAAGCAAAGCTGGCAGACTACCTTTGTACTACTTGCGATGTTATTGTCAAACAAAACTTTTTTTGTGCGCAATTTCATTTATGTTGCAACAATAAAGGCATCGAATATAATAATATCGTGATAATCACGTGATCGTGTTTAATAAGGATGCTACCCAAAAAACCCAAACCAAAGCCCAAACTATTTAGTTAGATATTCCATCGATGTAGCTCATGTAACAGAACAACGGCCGTGAACTGTACAGGGCCTATCTGTACGAATATTTCATAACAAGATCTTTTGATCTGAATCAATAGGCTATTAGGGAAATCTGTTACATCGGCTATGGAATTTTGATTCCAAATTATCTTTTTTGAGGGTAATTGATTTATTTTGAAATAGGGTGGTATGAATATATTGAAGTAATAAGAAATTGGAACGTGTCATAGACCTTGAAGTTACTACACTGAACTTAATATCTATACCTTTATATATCTCATCATCGATGTGGCGCGGCGGGCGAATGTCCGCCTGCGACGCAGAAGGTTGCGGGTTCGATTCCCGCCTTAAAATAAATGTTTGTACGATCTGCAAATATTTATTCTGAGTGTTTTGGGTATTTTATATGTATGATAAAAAATATCTATGCATGTAATGTATTGTGTTAAGTATATCAGTTATGTACCCATAACACAAGCTCTGCTTAGCTTTGGGCTAGATGATGCCGTGTGGATTGTCCAGCATTATTATTATTAACTATTATTATGGTGTGGTAAAAACAGATGAGGAACTCCATAGAAGAACTAAAATAATTCTAAAATCAGCAATTTGAATTTGCAAAGAGCGGACTATATAGCTTCTGGGGAGTATTAAGGTTCTCAAATGGCGACCACGAACCGAAAGACAAAAAGACGTTGAACCTTCCAAAACCTTATGTATCTATTTGTAAGTTTGTAACGCTTTAACTGTTTGAATAAATGAAATATAACAAAAAAAAACCGGCCAAGTGCAAGTTGGGCTCGTGCACGAAGGGTTCCGTACTATTTTCTATAGTAAAAAACATTTTTTGTATCCGAGCCCTCTTAAATATTTATTTTATTCTATTTTTTAGTATTTGTTGTTATAGCGGCAACATAAATAGATCATCTGTAAAAATTTCAACTCTCTAACTGTCACGGTTCATGAGATACAGCCTGGTGACAGACGGACAGACAGACAGACAGCGGAGTCTGAGTAATAGAGTCCCATTTCACCCTTTGGGTATGGAACCTATAAAACACTTCGTTGAATGGGCCATAGAGAATGTTAAAATCGCGGGAAGGTGGTAGTCGGTGGTCGAAAAAACCCGATGTACAAAAGTGGCAGTGAGCTTGCCACCCGTAACTTACGCCACACATGAAAGATAAGCCAAAGTCCAGACACAGAATATTTAATAGGAATACATGCATACATTTACAAAGACACACAACACTAGGGTAGCTTGTTTACTCGCTAACTCTATTAGCTGATTTGAACGCTTGCTTACGAGTTGTCACCCTAATTGGTTAATATTTGGGAGAGATTTTGGTTATTTTGAAGGGCTAATAAGCTACTTAAGATGACTGTTTGACTTTTCCCTGGTTCAACCTGTCACGTAGGAATAATAACTACTGCAAAATGTACATATGTGTATACATTCTAGTGCAGCTGACTGTACCAAATGTACTATTTGGACGTTTTTATATCAGTTATAGCCGTGGCTTCACCTCTCAGGACTTACCTCTGATTACCCCTCTTAGACATCCACGAAGAATCTCGAGTAAGTACTTGATACTAAAATATCGAAGGGTATATCTACCGTGCTTTGGAATTTAAGTCGTGATGTTATTTCTTTCCTCAGTACCTATTTGACGACCGATGTGGCGCGGCGGGCGAATGTCCGCCTGCGACGCAGAGGTTGCGGGTTCGATTCCCGCCTTGGGATAAATGTTTGTACGATCTGCAAATATTTATTCCGGGTGTTCTGGGTATTTTCTATGTATAATAAAAAATATCTATGTATGTAATTTTTTTTTTTTTTTATTTATTTATTCAACATTATATCTAAGTACAGTTTTATTAACCTATTGTACCCTATAAACCTCATATGGTTTGTGTGGGTACTCACACTCGTATACATAATATGTTATAACAATTGATATGCACTCTTATATAAACACTTACATAATCTACGTTCACTACAAACAACCTACAGAATGCGCAGCTGCATGCACTCGGACGTTCACACAATACAATACAATACAAAAAACCTACTATGCCAATTAGGTATAGGATGATGTTTAATTTAATCATAGCTTATTGATGAAGTATTTTTTATAAGCTTTTTTGTAATTTCGGATGTTAAGTTCTAATTTAATATCATCAGGAATTTCGTTTAGCAAGGTAGGTATTAGAAAGGAGATAGTTCGTCTACCGTAGAAATTCCTCGTTTTAGGTATAATAAGTTTTTTTTGTATTATCTTCCTGGTTATAATTTTATGTTCAATAGGCCTTAGTATTTCTAAATTATTGAATTGTTCGATTAGTAACATCATGTTTACCTTAGCATGTACTGGTATAATATTACAATATTTAAATATATCAAAATAATTGTTCTGAAATTGACGCTTAAGATTTGTAGGTAATATAATATTATATTAAGTATATCAGTCATCTAGTACCCATAACACAAGCTCTGCTTAGCTTGGGGCTAGATGATGCTGTGTGGATCGTCCGGCATTATTTATTTATTTATTTCTATATATTCAAGATTTTAGGCACATTGGAATATTTTATTTTGTATTTTTTTATATTGACACACATTCACGCAACGCTTTCTAGTACCAAACTAAGCAAAGCTTGTACTGCTTGGCGGCAGAAATAGGCATGGTGGTAGTACTTCCCCGGACGAGCCCTACACTAAAGAGCTCTACTACTACTAAATACCTAAGTACTGACGATCCTGTACTATGTAGACTAGACTACAGATACTGAATACAAACGACCTAGGGATAAACTAATTCGTTTACTTACTATAAATCTCTATTCTGAAGCTAACTCAGTCAGCAAATTCTCATTTAAATACCAGGCTAGCTAACCCACGGGGGCTTAGCATTAGCTGCTAACGTGGTCGAATTTATTGTGCGTTTCTTGTGCAAAATATCACAGCTAAGTTGGTAGCACCTATGTTTTTTGCGCTATAGGTTTGGGTTCAATCCCCACCGAGAACAAACATTTGTATAAAAATAGATGTTTGTTTTCTGTCTGGGTGTTATACTGTATGCTAAGTACGTTTTTGCAGTTATGTATGTATTTACAAAAATGGGTGTATAAGTATTCTATCATTTGGTTCTCATGGTGATAAAAAAAAAATATATATATTATTATTATTATATGTGGACGAGAGAAAGAACAGTGCTTTCATACCCCCATCATGGTAGTGTTAAACGTTTAACGCAACCATGCTGGAAGTCGTATAAGAAGTATTACTTCAAAAACATCTATATTCATCACACTAATTATATATTATTATTAATAATATTATTATTTAAAGTAACTCGAGGACGATAGTAACCAGTGTTAACCTCTGGCGAATTCTGTATCTAAATTAGGATTCGCTGACGTCACAAACTTCGTTACGGAGGTCCAAGCGTAAAATTAGGTCCGTCTAAAACAAGTCCCGGTCCTCATTATACAAAAGTCATTGTTGCTTACGAAATAAGGTTCATTTTTGTATAATTTATTCGGCATTTACTAAGTTCATAATTGTATTTACAATAGAATGCAAATGTGTGTACCTATTTAATAACATTTGTGAAGCGGACTCAAACGATTTATGTGGCGACGCTAAAAGTTCTAATGTTGGAGCAATAATATACATATGAAAGATAAAGATAAAGATAAAGATAAAGATCATTTATTTGCTTAGACATGTGTGTAAAATAGATGACAAAATATTATGAGAGGCAACATGCAATACCCTGTCGGTGTGCAAATAGAGATGGCACTTAAAACGTCACATGCAACATGAACAAAAGGTGAATTACAATATTACAATGAATGTCAAAATATAATAATTACAGAATCTAAAATCAATACAAATATATAATACAAAATACATTATAATGTCAAAATTTGTCGTTAAGGAATTCATCAATATTATCGTAGCATTTATCAGTTAGGAATTTCTTAAATTTCGTTTTAAATAAATTTGTATTTAGATTCTTAAAACACTTAGGAATTTTATTATATACTAAAGGTGCCATGCAAACTACACTATATATGAATATGGTTATAAGTATTTTTAAAATCGGTTTAGTAGTTTCGGAGCATATTCAATGCAAACAATCAAATCTTTTCTCTTTATAATATCAGCATAGATATAAATAACCTCAAATATAATTTTTAGAAATAGCGGTTTAAACCTTTGGAATGGGAAAACTATGAAGTGGGACTAACGGTTAATTCCGCAGTAGTTTTCAATTCTATGAGTAATACAGCTTACCCATTGTTACTTCAACTAAGAAAGAGCATTACGGCTTTATTCCCCAATCACGGTAGATGTCCAATCTCTTAGTACCACGTAGGTACCTACTCTAGATTCTTCGAGGATATCTGAGATACTTTCTAGTCCTGAATTTGTGATTGCAGGAAGTCGGTGGAAAACGCGGGCTCAAATATTTCTTCCTGGAAATATACGGGAGGGCTATGTTGCAAATACACAGATTATTTATGGACAATTGATAATAATAATGTAAACCATTTTAATTTGTATGCAGTGATTTGGTGAAATATGTGACACTGTGACTACCTCCTTTAAGAACTTCTAACCATGTTTCTTGCAAATAAACATTTTATTTCATTTCATTTCAAAAATATCATAAATTAACAACTTGATACCAAACAATATTTTAAATAGAAACGAGATATTTATTATGTTTTTGAGTTTTATTGTTTCCCAATATAGTCAGCACAGTTTTTATACACCACACAGTTAACAGTTCTATCCAAAATATCAAAAACATGATGGTTTAAAAAGTTGCTATCAAACATTAACTTAATAATGAAAATGCTACAGCTATTTTGTATCAATGGCTGGGAGGTGGAGGTTGTAGCTAGCTTCGTTCATGTTCATACTTTAAAAGTACAGACACGATCTATAGCTTACTTATTTAGTCGTCCGTTCGAAGCGTACGACATTTTGCGCCTTATGAAAGTAAAATGAGCGAATCCAGGACAGGGTTTACGCAAGGATTGTGGGAGACGAGGCTTGGATGTAGAGTGTTTAACCAAGCTTCTTAAATACAGCTGCCGTTATTTAGCACCCATAAATTAATCAGAGGTAGTTTGAAAGTAGCGCCAGTGATGGAAAGATTGAGGAGCAATAGGCTAGTGTGGTACGGGCATGTCATAAGGAGAGATGAAAGTCATGTTACCAGGAGAGCGATGAACATGAATGTTGATGGATATGTGAGTAAAGATAGACCAAGGAAAAGATGGATGAACTGTGTGAAAGATGACATGGATAAGAAAAGAGTGAGTACAGATATGACGGCTGATAGAGGAGAGTGGAAGAGGAGAACATGTTGTTCCGACCCCACATAAAGTGTGAAAAGGGCAGGAAGATGATGCACTTTATTTACAAGAAGAAGAAGGTGTATCGATCGTAAGTCTCGACAGAATACCTACCTGCGTCTAGCTTCCTCATGGTAGCCGCGGCATCATGCTGAGTCGAAGCCCTTGTACTGTTGTACCACACAGAAACACGACACAGTGCTCAAGCAATGATTTTTCTTCTATGTATCTTTCTTCTCTTATGTCAGTGTTGTTGTTGGTAGTAAATAAACAAATGTCTGTGCTTATGAATTAATAAAACCATTGTTACTTTTAACTGACCTCTGAGCTACTACTTATTGACCTCACAGCTCAGGAAATAGCAAATTTTGACTATTTTATTATTTTTACAAGGAAGAAAACTTACCTCTTATTTGAACAACCATCAGAAGTAGAATATTAAAAAAAACTAAACCCATGTTTTAGAAATTGTCAATCACCACTCTTCTCTATAAACCACCCTGTATATACACATACATGCAAAGCAAAATTGCTCATGTTGTCACAGAGATCTTCTATCGTTTAGCTAAAAATAAACTGCTTTATTACGGTCGTCTTTGTCTATCTTCAGTTAAGGAAACGAGAGCTAGAGAGTGTCAGGCGATCTAGAAATAAAACGCCATTTCCCCAGAAAATGCACTATTTCACAAGATTTAAAATGGTAAGTAGGTATTGCTTAGTTTAGCGAAACCGAGAACTTTTATCGAAAATACTTAGCGGACACCATCTGTATGTACCTTATTTTTATTTTTATACAATTTGCTGATGGAACAAGCATATGGCCCACCTGATGTTAAGTTACCATCGCCTATATCAAAGCGTTACCTTGTAGGCCACGTTCGCTAACAACGTAACCTACAATACACTACTCTGCGCCCATCAAACTGAGGCATACAGGTGTTAAGCCTTATGTGCCTGTAATTCCACCGGCACCCAATCCTTAGAGAAGGGAGTCAAAAAGTTGACTATCTATACCAATTATAAGAATCTTTGTCCTGATTGACTGACTGACTGACATATTTGAAACACGAGAATCTAAATTATTGCACTGGTCGCATAAACTTGACATTTGCAGGGTGTATTTGCGCCAAGACCCTGAAAATATACCCTGAAAATGTCATATTCATACATCATATAATATGTGAGTAAATAAGAATACTCGAAATTCAACCCCTAAACGGGTACAGCGGGAATTTTCTCTAGTAGGCATATTATTTATTATTGTATGACATAAACTCTTCAACTTAGCTGGAAAACATCAGCGTACGACAGTTCGTCAATACATCTATCACTTGCCTTTTCGTACCCTCTTGCCAACAAAAGAACCTTCAACATACAAACTAATGTAACGTAGAATGATATATGATGAAGTCAATTAACTGGGGACGTTGAGTGATGTTGGGAGCAAAAAGTATGAATTATGTAGCCTTTCAATTTGTGACGGGGTTGCTTAAAAATCCTTGACATTTATTCAAGGGCTGAGGTTTTTAGATAACTTACTCTTTAACTGGAAAGTTATATACGACCCTGATTATTAACCGAGCGAGCGAAGCGAAAAAAGCGTCTCAGTTTTGAGGTTAGGCAAAAAATGCTTTTTTCGTCTATCAGTTTGTCTGTTTTTGACAACAGGTCGTAATTTTCAATCGATGTTGACGAAAATTGGCAAACAAGTTCCTTGATTTATTAAAACTTTTAATCCATTGCGTTTTTTAATAAGGGGAAAATAGGGTGGAAAAGGGGGGATTTTAATTTTGAGAAAGGGGAAAGTGTCGGTTATTGCATGGTTATGGGAGCTTGTGAGGTTTACTTTTCTTATATAACCATTAGTGACTGAATAGAATAGGGTATATACTAATATTATAAACGCGAAAGTTTGTAAGTATGGATATATGGATGTTTGTTACTCTTTCACGCTCTAACCAGGACACCGATTTGGATGAAGTTTGGAATAAACATGTATTATAACTTGTATAAACACACTACTACTACTTTTTATCCCGAAAAAATTACGGGAACGAGAAAAAAACTGCCACGCGCCCGAAGCTGCGAGCGGCCGCTTGTAGGGTATACGTTTATTTGCACACACACATGAAGACAAAATATAGGCTTTGAAACATTCTACTATAATGTTGAACAATTACCTCTGCTTTTAAAAATTATTTACAAACAAACTATGTCAGGTACATACCTTGCCAGTTGTACCTTCCACCAGAGTAAAAGTAGCACTAAAAATGTTTACTCTGTAGTCTTGCGGACTCAAATAAAATATCATATTTCTTGTAAGGGTTTCGTTACAAATTTATTCTAAGCATTGTCAAGGAGATCTCGTCTTGTTTGATGTTTGTCTCAAAATTATATTGGAGATTAATTTTGTAACGAATCTTTTGATCCAGAATTCCTGTAAATTAATTTGAGAGGTGACTCTTCAAGGCAGGTTAAGTTAGTCTTTGAAATAATATAGATAGCCGAAACAAGATGAATTTCAAGGTTTCCTTTTTTTTATATAAAACTAGTGTATCGCGTGACTTTGCACGCGTAAAATTATTTTCATACAAATTCTAATCCCTGCTATAGATTAAAACACTCCTGTTTAAAGATTGAAATTCCAGATATCTCTACGGACCAACACAAATATTCCTTAAAAGTTTTAAATAATCGCTCAGTCAGTCAGGACAAAGACTCTTTTGATTGAAATAAATGATATAAAAGTTATGTTTGAGTTTGTTGTATCATAATAATACTTTTAATATAACTAGCAAAAACGCGTGTGACTTCGTCTGCGTGAAGCTATTTTCATACAAACTTCAACTTTACTTGAGGCCGACTAAGCTGTGAGGATAGTATAAGTGCTTGACAAACCTACTCCGTCTACAAAACCATGTTTCAGGCACTACAGCGTCCCGTAAATAGGGGTACGAGTGAAAAAATTGCCCCTGACGATAAATCACTTACAATAGATACAAAAGCCTGTTTACTTAACTTTTTACTTAAATATACAACACAAAAAATAGTCTTTCTTCCCCCTCCTCAATCTTCCAAAAATCTTTTTCTTATTTGTATTGTCTCTTGGTTGGTGTAAATTTCTTTACAAGCAGTATGTTACACAATAATAATATAGTGTGTAAAATCCATACTAAGCCAAGTACGTATTTAAAACAAGCAGGATGTTTGTAGGCTGCTGATAAACATAAGCTGTTATGATAGCTTAAAGCTGGTGGTTGGATAGCCAGAACTAGCGGTAACCAGCCGTTTACCCTCCAGTGTAATGGCTTATTTTTGCGACAAATTCAGCCCAAGTTACTCCAAACCACTATCAGCCTATATTATTGTTTAATCACACGAAAGGGTCTTCCCAAAAACAGATGAAGAGATTTTAGTCATAGATAACTTCATGCTAAATTCATCCGTATATAGTTAAGTATAAAGTTGGTTGTTGCAAAGCAGAGTTATTTAAAGCAAACATTTCTATATCGTTGGTTAACGTACATATAATATACGAGGATACAGCAAATTGACCGGGAGGCTGCGTCGCGTTGATAGTAAAGCACACTATGTTGTGGTACAAGTCATACCCTGACGCTTTTAAGTATTGGAAAAATTAGATAGTTCATTAACAGGTATACAGAGAGCTATGCTCAATTTAGATAAAAGATAGATAGATAAAACGTTCATTTATTTAACTTAAACACACATTGGTACTTATCCTAGGTACACAAAAAAAATAACAAAGAAAAATAGTATTAAATGAAATGAGCACAATGACAGAAAAAAAAGAAAGAAAAAATTATGTAATTTTTTATTAAATAAGTATCTGGTTGTCCCTGTTTTCATTACGTGATAGATCTTTTAAAAGATTTTGGGTCAACACGCATAGAAGATGAAAGCTGGTGAATCCAACATCATCGGATTTCACTGATTTGGCTATCTAGAGAGGATGGGAGAGGGTTGTAACGTGCAGAAGGATTTATTTATATCGTACAAACATTTATCCCAAGGCGGGAATCGAACCCGCAACCGCCTTCGTCACAGGCAGGCATTTGCCTATCGCGCCACATCAGTCATCGATTAAGTCATAAAGTTATTTATATTTTTATTAAAAAATAAAATTTGCCACTCCATGTTTTTTTGTCTTGGACCACCCAGCACGGAGTGGGATGCGGGTGCCATGTTGAGATACAGACGACTGCGAATTGTAACCGGTTCTGACAGACGGTGACGATAGTTATCCGGTTGTTGATATACCTAACACCGGTTTTTGAATTTTTATTAATATTATTTATATCGTACGTAGTGAACAAACTTAGCAGGCGGATTCGTGATAACCATGTTGGTGGTATGCACCCAAGATATCCTACTGCTTATGTATAGAAAAAAAAATTTCAATAAGATCAAAATAAAATAATAATGCTTTAAAATTCATACAGTATCATCTAGCCCCAAGCTAAGCAGAGCTTGTGTTATGGGTACTAGATGACTGATATACTTAATACAATACATTACATACATTGATATTTTTTAAGTTATTGTTATACATAGAAAATACCCAGAAAACCCGGAATAAATATTTGCAGATCGTATAAGCATGCATCCCAAGGCGGGAATCGAACCCACAACAACCTCCTGCGTTGCAGACGGTTATTCGCTCGCCGCGCCACGTAGGTCGTCAAAACCAGTGATCTAATAAGTATAAGCATAACGACAAGTGTTTTATCAGAACTTTTAAGCTGTTTCACCTAGAACGTTCGAGTACACTTAAGGAATACTGAGGTACTGTCGACAAACAAGTGTCAACCAAATAGCTACGACTGTACCTATTTACAAAGTACACGAAATACAAAATACAAATTTTAGCCGTAGCTGCTACGTCACTATTTCGTAGCTAATGCGTAGCACCTTCGTAGAGCTAGCTACAAACGATGACTAAAAACAAGTAAGTTAATAATTACTACAAAAACGAACAAAATAATGGATTTAAATATTAAAATAGCTTTTAAATAATATTAAAAATGTGAAATTACAGGCATATCAACTTGTACCTATATACCATAGGCTGATGGACGCAGTGCATCATAAACCACGTTTTTAACAAACGTGACTTGCGAGGAAATGTTTTGTTATTATTATTATTAACTATTAATCATCATCGTCATTGTAAGCACTACTTGCAGGTCAAAATGGGTACAACCCTTCATCACGGTTTTTTATGCTACTGCTGGTGGAACTAGAATATAGTCCACCTGGTGTTAAGTGGTAACCATCATCTATAACAAAACATTGCTTTGTAGGTCACGCACGTTAGGTACGTGCCCTACAATGCATTTTTTTGCGTCCACCAACCTGAAACATGATGTTAAGCCTCATGTGTTTGTAGTTCCACCGACATACACAACCTTCATAGGATCATACAAAAAACGGTAGAAACCAAGCCGTAAGTTTCTTGCCGGTTCTTCTTCTAGATTCACCTAGATTTAAGACGTTTCAAGATAATCTCTGCGGATTTTATTGAATTAATGCTGTTTTACTTTGACTTTGACTTCAAACCGGAACACAGCAATGCGAACATCACAGCTTGACGGCAGAAATAGGTACTGTGACAGTACTTCCCCGGACAAGTACCTCTGGTAACAATTTAGACGCAATTTAGAGTTATTAATGATTTCAGTTACGTCATTCGGCTGGTTATGAGAGAACACAATGAGACAACGGTTTAGAACTTATCGAAGACCTATCGTCTCAGACTTTAGATACAGACTACAATGACTTTGAACTTTGGCCATTTAATGTCACTTTGTTTTTTTGGCAATATTCAACACCCGTTTTACAAATGTAAGAGTAAAAGCTGCCAAGCAGCTTGCTGTGTTCCGTTTTGAAAGTTGTGGGTGCCGGTGTAATTACAGGCATACGAGGCTTAACACCGTATGCCTCAGGTTGATGGACGCAGAGTAGTGCATCGTAAGGGCATGTTTATAGTGAGCGTGACCTGTGAGGCAATACTTTGTAATAGATAATGGTAACCACTTAACATCAGGTTGCCCATGAAATTAAAATAAGAATTTGATTGTCAAAATTGGGCTTGGAAAGGTCAGTTTCAAAGAATACTATTTGTAGATTTTTGAATTTAATGATACTTCATCACAAGAATTGGGCCACAGAAGCGTAACTAATTACTCTGAAGTATTTTTTGCCAATTTCATATACACTGTG
The DNA here is from genome assembly GCA_947095575.1 of Electrophaes corylata. Classification (NCBI taxonomy): domain Eukaryota; kingdom Metazoa; phylum Arthropoda; class Insecta; order Lepidoptera; family Geometridae; genus Electrophaes; species Electrophaes corylata. The sequence continues at coordinate 1,823,505 of OX352716.1, read as the reverse complement.
GTCCACCAGACTCCCGTACCAAGTTTAATAGGGTCTGACAGATTTCGAACGCACTTACCCGGTTTGGGTAAGATTAATGGTGGTAGCCGCCTCGGGTACCATTACTTATACCAAGCTAATACTTGCTTACATGTGTTTAATTCAACAAATTATTGATGGCTTTGCCAATTCAGTATACGTATTAGCAGCCTAAGCAAACGATGACTATGAAACACCCGTTTAATACATGTAAAACGCGTTTCAAACGCAAAACACTCATAAAACGCTCGATCTCGAATAAACGAACGATCGATCGAAAATTGCCTGGTAGAGATCGCTTTTAGCAATAAGGCTACCTGTTCTTTTACTGCATTGTTCAGTTTAATGTGTATAAAATGTATGTAATTTACTTATCGTGGTAATCAATAAAGAGTTGTTCATCTATCTATCTAACCCACCAACTACCCAGAAGGTATTTTATTTTATTTTATTTTATTTATTGGGGTAAACTAACAGTGACACAATAATGGCTAAGGTAGAGAAGTTTAAGGTAGACAATTATTCGAGAGTCACATCAACTCCGTTTACCACGGATTACTCAAATATTTTAAACTTACATCTAGGTATAGCATTATGTTAGGTTGAAAATGCTTATTTTAGTGTTAACAGAAGTGTTATAAGTTGTTTTTTAAAAGTACTACTAGGTACTAGTAGGTAGGTCTACTAAGAAGTCAGCAGTGACGGTTATCGCCATATAGACCAAATAATTCGTATCAAGCGCAACATAACTACCGTTGCACAACCAAGCCCAGCTTAATGGAACTAATTTTAAAAAATAATTTCATACTTTTATTAATCAACCACGTCAATATTTTACGGGCAAAAACGCTCTGAAAATGAGTCCCATTAATTAATAGTAAGCAATTGTTCTCGGGTAATTTCTCCGCTCGACTCATTAAGCTGTAATTACCCGTGGGTAATAAATATACCCGGTTATTCTGTAATATGTCAAAACATTGTAACAAAGTCAGTTCATGTGATATATAAATAGCTTCAGCACTTTAATCCCCAAGCATGGTCGATATCTCTTCAAATCTCTAAGTATCAAATACCTACTCGAGATTCTTCAAAGATATCTAGGTACGGGATTTAGTCAAAGGTACGTCTAAGTAACTATACCGAACTCACTACAATATGGAAGTGATCTATGTATAACTTCACGATAGAATGTAATAATAAAGTACCGTTTTATAAGAAAAAGTAATGGAAAAATCCCACCTGATGTTAACGGGATGTCAACGGGTAATACAAAATACAAAAATATTTATTTTTAAACAGTGTACATGACATATCTTAGTGTAGGTACTACAGTTTCCTGCGTTAGTTTTCACTGTGTTGCAGGAAAGCAGTAAGTAGCTGGCACAGAACAGTTGGCACTCAAAAGTCAAAAGTCAAAAAGCATTTATTCAAATATCCGCAGGGATCATCTTGAAACGCCTTAAATCTAGGCACTATGAAATATTAATCAGGTTGTTAAGTGGAAAGAAAATAAAATAAAATAAAAAACACATGCTAAAAACACTTATGAAATAGAAGTGAAAAGAGCATAGAAAAAAATAATCGCCATTCTTCACAGAGCATGACCAACTTTTGATTATCAAAATCAGATCTAAACAACCACTTTACAAGGGAAAACTAAACTACTCAGAAGCACTATCGTCCACAGAGTTATTTTCCTCCACGTTTTTCGACTTACGTCTAGAAATATATTAGCATAAGAATATGAGGTTCCACGTCATTTTTCTTGTGCAATTTTCTCCTCAGAACCATCATTCAAAGTCAACTTCAAGTCAAAGCACTAAGGATCATTTTGGAACGGCTTGTGCTTGCGACTTTGGGATTACGATTTGCTAACTCATTCTTAGTAAAAGCTGCGGTAAAAGTTTATGTTATTGCTTGTTATATATTAACCTAGTGGAATTTGCGTACAAAATTCAACCCCCGTTGTATTTATAGGGGTTGAATTTTAAGAATTTCTTAGCATACCTGGTACTCAAAACCAAGGTATAGGTACACACCTACCCTGAAAATGTATTTTCTCTATTTACCTATGTTATAACCAATAATAAGAATTTTTGATTAACTGACTGACTGGCATAAAGAAATAAATTTCAGGGTATATTTGTTTTTTTTATACATCTTGCTGATGGAACAAACTGATGGCCCCTTGTTGTTGAGTCGTTACCATCGCATATAACAAAGTATTGCCTCGTTGGTCGCGCTTGAAAGGAACGTGCCCTACGATGCACTGCTCAGCGTCCATCAACCTGAGGCATACAGGTGCTAAGCCTCATGTGCCTGTAATTACACCGGCACCCACACCTTTCAAACCGGAACACAACAAACTGTTTGGCGGCAGAAATAGGCATGGTGGTAGTACTTTCTCGGACAAGCCCTTCACAAAGAGCTCTACTACTACTTAAAGCGTTGAGGTGTATTAAGAAAAGTATTTCCGAAGTTCACCCCCAAAACAGGTTTAGCAGGGGTGTGATTAATAAAATCTAAAACTCCTTATAACATCATGTAGCTTCAGGTTAGGGGTGGAAGGTTACCTACAAATATTAAACATAAAAACCTTTTCCATTAAAAAAGTGGGTCCTTTCATTTTCCTGTTATAATTCATCACATTTCAGTATCTTTTTGCTAAATACCAATTGTATTCATTTCAATAACAATCAAATTTCACTCACAAACCTTCAGAGATTTATATTTGAAATACAAATCTACATTGATACCTCGCAGGCTTTCAAGGACATTGGGAGTTTTAGGAGAATTCACGAGTGGGTTAAGACTGTTTTGTTACAAATCGTCTGCTAAAGCAAAATAGATCTTAAAATGTAAGTATAACGTTCAATTCCCATCGTGCTCCAATAGATTTTTCTGTTCAAAAGTTTAATTATTAAAAAAACCGAATACCGGACTTTATTTTATTTTTTAGTATTTGTTGTTATAGCGGCAACAGAAATACATCATTTGAGAAAATTTCAACTCTCTATCACGGTTTATGAGATACAGCCTGGTGACAGACGGACAGACAGAGTTCTTATAAATCGTTCTTATAAATCCTACTTATATATATTATAAACGCGAAAGTATGGATGGAAAGATGGATGGATGGATGGATGTTTGTTACTCATTCACGCTTTAACCAGTGAATCGATTTGGATGAAATTTGGAATAAATATAGATTGTAACCTAGATTAACATATAGGCTACTTTTTATCTCAGAAAAATAACGGGAACGGGAAAAAACTGCCACGTGGGCTAAGCTGCGAGCGGCCGCTAGTAATTAAATAAATGACCAAAATCACTAGGTACTTGGCGGCAGAAATAAGTATTTTTCACTCGTTTCAACAGAGGAACAGATTTCCAAATACTACTACATAATCTGTTATGCCCTGGAGAGTTTCAATATATCCTTTTGTTATCATATTCAATCTACGTTTTATGTAAAACAACTGAATGTAAAAAAATATTTATTTGTGAGGCTCATAGAAATCCCTAAATGAAACTGTGTAAAACCTTTTTCCACGAAATTTTCGTATAAAATACTACATTCAAAATGATATCAGTACAAGATATTTTTGCGTTTTATATTTTATTTTGAACTTTTATAAAATCATATAAACCACGACTTGACTCTTCAGTTTTTTTTATATAACTTTCTGATGGAACAAGCAGATGGCCCGCCTAATGTTAAGTAGTTACCATCGTCTATCACAAAGTATTGCCTCGTAGGTCAAACTCGTTAGGAACGTGCCCTACGATGCACTCCTCAGCGTCCAACAACCTGAGGCATACAGATGTTAAGCCTCATGTGCCTGTAATTACACCGGCACCCACACCCTTCAAACCGGAACACAGCAAGCTGCTTGGCAGCAGAAATAGGCATGGTAGCAGTACTTCCCCGGACGAGCCTTTCACAGAGCTCTACTACTACTAACAACACAGATACGGCACATTGCCAATTCATAAGTAGTAGTGGAGCTTTTAGTGAAAGGGTTGTCAGGGGAAGTACCACCATGCATAACATATGATTGCCTTAACATGTTTTTTGTCTTGCAATCACCTTATTAAGTTAGATTGGCACCACACTGGAGTTTCATTATTTACATTATTATTACTTTGTAAAAGGATCATACAAAAAAACGGTAGGAACCAAGCTGTAAGTTTCTTGCCGGTTCTTCTAGGCTTGGTCGCGAGGAACTGGCGCTTAGATTCACCTAGATTTAAGACGTTTCAAGATGATCCCTGCGGATATTACTAAATAAATGATTTTTGACTTTGACTTTGACATATATCCAAGCAGAGGCCTAATTGTAAGTTTTTGGAGCTGAAACGTGATTGGAATAAAAATTTGATTGACAAAATTAAGCCTGCTAATACAGGCTCAAATTTGATTGTATTAACAGGCTCAATGTTGATGTTGATATTATTTTCAATTCTAACCATTTGGAGATTGATACATTTGACAATTGAATTTGATGATATTTCTTTATGAGAATTGGGCTTCAGGTTTTCGTTCTTCAGTTTTTGGGCTTCAGGTGTTTGTTTGCAGGGTGTGGGTACAGAAAACTAGCACTTGTATCGCTCAATTTGATAGACGCAAGGCTGTGCTTGCGTGGTATTGCTTTGTAGAAAATGGTTGTCGCTTAACATCATGTGGCCCATCTGTTTGTTTCATTTGTGGCCATAATCTATAACAAGTATAAGTATCTTTGTCTTTACTGATTGACTGACTGACTGACTGATATATACACAACGCACAACCACTGCTTGAAAATGACTTCAAATTTTTAGGGTAGGTATATTCATGTGCATTGAAGTGTACTAAGAAATTCTTGAAATTCAACCCCCAAGCGGGGGTTGAAGTTTGTATGTAAATAACTACACGCAGACAAAGTGACGCGCGTTTCGCTAGTTTTATATATTACTTACAGGAACATAATATCAGGTATCTCACATACAATAATGTTCTTGCACACGACCACTTAGAGCAAAAAAACTTGTTGTCTTTTCAATCTTACACTCACGCCACATCATCAGCCAAAATACGTCCACTGCTGGGCATACGCCTCTCCACGCTTGCAGGTGGGTTATCACATTTAATAAATAAATACTAATAGATTATAACTTTGTGACACAACAAGCATAACAGATGCCTCATTTTATGTAACCATAATCAAGACGTTGACTCGCGGGTCACAAAGCTTAAGAACATGTTTTACAATGCTACCAAACGTCCATCAACCTGAAGCATACATGTGTTAATCCTTATGTACCTAAATATTAACCACGTAAGTAAAAATTATAGAAAACTCTTTTGGACTCGTAGCAATAAAAAAATTCATTTACGTTTTCATTTTTTGGTTGTGTTCTTCAATTTTGAAATACCTCTGTTTTTAAAATACTTTTTGCTGAGGTCGTTACCACAAAACATGTGAATCCTTGGTGTCAAGATTTTGACAGACGCAACGAAAGACCATGGTCCCCACAAAGCTTTAACCGCACGGCGGCAAGCCGCGACACCTGCCACGTGGGTTACCTCATGTGTACATACTGTTACGTGTGAATGAATAATTCATGTGCCCCATATTATTTAGCTGTGCTGGGCCCGTGTCACTACAAATCTGTTTTAATGCTAACAATATATTTCCCAACTGACTTTAAAATAACTAAGTTTAAAAACCTGAGGCACCAAATTCAATTTGTACTTTTATGACTAATTTGGAATGATTTTTCTAGAAAACAACTAGAATTTTAGAGAGATTTAGAAACTAAACTTCTGAACTAATTGTTATGATATTCTATGGGTATTTATTTATATTCAGTTTGAAAGTATATGTTATCACATTAACTAAAGAACTTTTCAAATCAAGCTATAAATTTTGAAGTTCTGTAGTAAAAAGAAAAGTGTTTTCAAGTTGTGTGATAGCGATTTTTAATAACGGAGTTTTTTGAACTCATCAAATTGTTATAAAAATTAATAATAATATGTGACGACGATCACTTGTCAATTTTTTTGCTATTATTTGTACATGAATATTGGCAGTATTTTGGTTTCAATAATTCCTAGAATCAGTAATAAGCGGGCCATGTAATTCGAAGAACTGACAATCGTGTGTCTCAAACTATAATCACAGACCGGCAAGAGACGAAGCGTAGGCGGTAGAAAGAAACCATTACTATAGTTGCTGAAAATCAATAAATATAAATAAAATAAATATGTTAGGACATTTTTACACAACATCATCAAGCCCCAAACTAAGCATAGCTTGTTCTATGGGAACCAGATGACTGATAGAATACTTATATACTTTTTTTTTGTAAATACATACTTAGAATACAATATAACACCCAGACACAGAACAAACATCTATATTCATTCACACAAGTTTGTTCTCGGTGGGAATCGAACAAACCACCTACAGCGCAGAAGGGGGTTACTACGAACTGAGCTGCGACGGCCAATGGATGGAGTGATCCACTACCAGTCGCCCGCAGCTTTACCCGCATGTCTTGATGATGTCAATCTGATATCTTGTACATCAGCAATACAATCTTTATTGTACACCATACGAATTAAGCAAGACAGAAAAACAATAATAGTAGCTTAGTAGCTAAAACCCGGTTGATCGATTTGGGCTCAATGACCACATATCTTATGACTTGCCAACTCTTTTCTTCTTATCTGGAATGGAAGTGAATAGTTTTTTCAGTGAAACTTTTTACATTAAATACTTTTATTTATTCTGTAACTCGAGAGCCCGTGTTTCGTAACTGTACGTGATGAAAATAACTGTTTTCGCCCTTTAAAATTACTCCTTTAGGTGATGTATATATATTAGTTATAAGCACCACATTTTAGCTACTGAAAACTATACTTTATCATCTGAAACACAAGAAGCATTTCGTATTTTCACCTGATTAAGTAAGTATATATTATTAATTATTATTCATTGAATGAGCCAAGAACTAATCAAAAACAAATTGTAGGTACTATTTAATAAAAACATAGGTCGCTACTTGCCCACTGTATACCTCCAGAACCTTTCATTTACGTAGCAACCCACAATGCGGAAGTGTGCGACTTGATTAGGATTTAATGAATTCAAATTAAGTTTCCCCCTTTATTAAAATTTGTTGTATGACATTCTTCAATTAGTTCTTGATTACTGTAATAATTTATCATTATTTGAAACACGCAACACAAAGGACTAGAATGGACGCAGACGTTTATCAAAGTCAAAAAACAGAATCACACTAGACATCTATTCGATTCCCGCCTTGGGATAAATATTTGTAAGATCTGCAAATATTTATTCCGGGTTTTCTGGGTATTTACTATTTATAATAAAAAAAAATTGTATGTATGTAATGTATTGTATTAAGTATATCAGTCATCTAGTACCCATAACACAAGCTCTGCTTAACTTGGGACTATAATAGATGATGCTGCGTGGATTGTCCAGCATTATTATTATCCATGAGACCGCTTTTTAGTTTTTTATAGTGCTTACCTGCACTTAAGAAAATCACAAAGATTTTATATTATCCTAAGGGGAAGGTCGTAGGTTCAAATTCCGCACTCGAGGAAATGTTTTTTGGGATAATATCAAATCTTTGTGATCTAGGAAGCATCTCTGGTACTACTGGAAACCAGCACTGCAAGAGCCACTCTTGCTCTTGTAGTAAATGTAGTAAATGGTAGTTTTTCGTCGTCACATTATAAATATTATTTATGTAATTCATAAAAGACAAAATAAATATTTTTTTATTTTATTCTATTGTAGGTAAAAGTTTGGCCGCAATCTCACCTCATGTTAAGTGATGATGCGTTAGACGGTGTAGCACGCTTACCTAGAAGTTACCTATTCACTCTTCTCTTGAAAACATCCAAATGGACGTGGATGCGCGTATTGACTCTCAGATATTATTTATGTGACAGACAGAGAGAGTAGGTATGCTCATTATGCTCTAGTGTAGTAATTTCTATATAAAATATATAAGCCAATATGTTTCTAATATGCCACGACACATAGGGCAGGTGTGGTGAAACTCAACCCTTATTCATTAGAATTTACGTTTTATGGAGTTGCACCTGCAAGTTTTAATTAAGATATTAGCTTTATTGCAGGTGCTGCAGGAGTTGCACATGTGCATAACCAATTTTTTGATCTTCTAGGGATTGAAATAGCAGTATAGTATTGTTTGTATTTAATCATCTATTTTGTACAATTTGTTAATTTTTCCATTGAAAAAATTTTGCGTCAGTCTACTGAACGATAAACTAAACTTACTTATATATGTATACTGAATGATTTTTTGTAGACATAAACCATGAAGCTGTAGATTTACCTGAAAAAAAAAACATTCAAATTAATTTTCAATTGTTATTTTATTTGTCTATACTAATATTATAAAAAGTAAAGATTTGATTGTTTATTTGTTTGCATTGAATAGGCTCCGAAACTACTGGACCGATTTGAAAAATTCTTTCACCGTTGAAAAGCTACACTATCCCCGAGTAACATTGAGTATATTATAGAAAAAAAATTAGGGATCCTTACTTAAAGCCATGCGAAGCCAAAACGGGCTGCTAGTTATTTATATAATGACATAATTCATTGAGTTATGCTAGAGCAATTGGGCCAATTTTAATGCTATTTAGAGATATCTATATCTATACCAATAATAAGAATCTTTGTTCTGACTGAGTGACTGGGATATTAGCAACGCACAACCTAAGCCACTGGTTGTAGAGACTTGAAATTTTCAGAGTATATTCTTTCAGAGTTCAGTTCTTTTCAGATAAATTTTCAGTCTTGGTGCGTAGAGGTGTACTAAGAAAAGAATTCCCGAAATTCAACCTCTAAACGTGTACAGCGATGGTTGAAGTTTGTATGTATGAAAATAGCTTCACGCGGACGAAGTCGCGCGCGTTTCTAATTATATAATTTTACTATTTGCCGCAGTCTGCCCGCGACTACAACTATTGCAACCGAAATGTCGGGAAAATAAATATAAAAGGTAATACGCGATAAATACCCGTGTAGCGGTGTTCAATATGTGTTCCTATTAAAACACATATTGAACACCGCTACACGAAAGTTTAAAAATTACTATACTACTATTTATCTAATCGAACATAATAATGTAAATTAGAAAAGCCTGCACGAGCCTAAATTTGGATTCAGTCTAAAGCCAGCAAGCCCATAGTAACTGTTTAGAGCGGTATTAATTGGGGCGGGCTTACCGCCAAGCGGGATAAGCTAGATCGACAAGTTAGACTGCATAAATGAACCGATAGCCTGGACTAGGCGATTATCACTTCAAAAGACACTATTCCCATTGTTAGTTCAGTTTTTATATACTGGTTTAATTTTTGAAAAACGGAATTCTCGGATCTTATCAATAACGCAAACTCAAAAAGGACTAACTGTAGTTTTTTTAATACTTTGGTGGAGTATATGGCTAACCTGATGTTAATTTGTAACTATTACTTATAACAAAGCGTGACATTTTAATCAGGCTCAAATTCGACAATCAAATTCTAGTTTCAATCTCGTCTCAGTTCTAAAAAAATACAAGTGCTAAGCTACATGTGGTGTTATTTCGCGGTTTTATGCTGAAATATCTGATAAATATGATCTTTTTTTGTTGACATGAAAGTGACAGTGACAAGACGATTTTAAATAGCCGTTGTTAAATGTCAGATAATATGAAGAACCTAAATTTCTCTCCGCCTAGTTTAACGTTACTTACAAAATGTTTTAAGAACTTTGTTTTTCGTTTTACTCTCCAAGACCTAATAGGATTTAGTCTCCATTAAGATGCCGTTTTTCCTATAAACGCGGAACACTAAAAAAGAACAAAGAAAATTATTAATAGCTCGAACCGTAAACTACTCAGCGTTGCTTACAAACAGCGGCCATTCGTCTCGCTCTAACCGGGGTGTGATGACAGAGACAAAAGCTACGAGCTTTTCACCACAAAGAGATATTTCCAGCACAGATCGTTACAAGAAGCGTCGAGGGTATAATATTGTACTCGAGATGGGGCCACTAACCTGGCTTTTAGCGCATTTCACCCTCGAATACTACTTCGGCCTGCTTGGCCTAAATATTTTTTTCAAGCGCTGATCCCTAATATTCTAGTTTAAGATATTTATTTTTCATTAAAATAAATTCATTTACATGAGAAAAGACTAAAATTACTATTAGAATTTAAAGTCAAAGTTTTTTTTTTGTAATTACATACTTAGAATACAATATAACACACAAGTAGATAACAAACAGGTTCACTACTCTGTTTGTTAAATGTAACGTAAAGCAGATGACAAGTAGTTTGTAATAAATTGCGCGGCAACGCAACAACTTTTAACAAGTCGCTACCGCGTAATGTCGTACAAAACATGTAATTACACAAACAATATATAAAATAAATCGATGTTTGTAAGTCTCACAAAAACTCGAGAACGACTGACCCGATTTGCCTAATTTCGGTTTAAAATATTTGTAGAAGGTTTAAAAGGTAAGAAAATATAAAGAAGACAACTTTATTGGCAGTACAAAGATAAAAAAAAGGCCGAATCATCTAGTATAAATTTAAAAATACTACTAAAAACTATTGACCTTACTTATAAAAATCTGTCAAAAGATTTTAAATTAATTTTAAACTGTTGCTATGTCTTTTCAATGGGTAATGACAAACGGTGACCGGGCAAATTTGAAGCAATATTTAAATTTTAACTTAAGTACCTTATTATACCAATAATTTAGATTTTTCGAAATCGCCATTTTACCAGCCCCACACGAACAAGCTCCGCGCCGGCCGGAGGCATTTGTTTTCCATCACCCTGTATTTTCCTCTTCCATTAAGCTATATTAAAGGACACCCCGTATACAGGCAGGTTTTTCATTAAACAGTGTACATTCTCACGCCTGTGAGATCGCACGACCTTTGCTTCGGCAATCTTTTACAATGAGATTTTCGATACGATTTTTATATTTGAGACTTTGTACGCGTGTTCGTGAGTAATTTGATTGGGTTTTTAAGGAAAAGCTGAATTTTCGACAGGAAATTTACAGACTCGATTTTAGTCATTTAAAAAAACTTTTTTATATATTTTAGTAATTCAAATAAAAAAAGTAGAATTATGAAATTTATGGTATTTAGGATTTAATTTACATTGGTCAGACGTCACAGGTCAGTTGGTAGTGCACCTTCTGTAGGTTATGAGTTCGATTCCCACTATGAACCAACATAATGTGATGGACCTGTGTTCATCTAAATTAAGCAAAGCTTGTACTATAAACTAAATATCAAATGGAATATTTTAATAATTTTTTTATAAATACATACACAGAACTTAATATAACATCAGCCACAGATCAAACATCTATAGATACATAGTTCATAATACAAGCTTTGCATAGTTTGGGTCCAGTTGAAGATTTGTCAAATGTATTTCAGTATTTTTTTATATAGTACCGAAAAATTGGCACTGCCTACCCTTACGGGTTGATTTACATAAAATTAAATATGAGATGGAGGAAGGTATTTTCAAAATGAGCTGTACAGTGATCATTGTGAATGTACGTCTGTATTATTAAAGTTCCAAAAGGGTTCCACTTATGTAACCCTAAAAATTACGTACAAAAACTCAGGGTGATTCTCAAAACAAAACCAATTTCGTACAGTCTCACACACCTGTTCCACATTCGAGTTTCGAACAGCATTCGAACATTTCAAATTTGGAACTTACGTAAATACGTTACTCCACACGTCTATATTCCCGATCAACACCCGCCATCCAACGATTGCCAAGATATAGGGTTCCACTGTACTAATTAGAAAAGCTTTTGCAAAATATGGTTCGGGGACACTGCTACGTTTCTACACAATTTAATTATATATTTTTTTTTATATTGTTGGACAATCCACACAGCATCATCAAGGAAATGGTTTAAGGTTATGTTTTTAAATTCTAATTATATAAATTATTAATTTAATAAAAATGTGATTTGATTTATTTATTAAAATATAATTACCTAGGTATAATAATAACCTATGTTTCATGCACTGTTTTACCCAGGGTAAAACCTTAATTTGTGACGTATAATTTGTAAAAATTATCAATAAAATGTTTATATCTGTTTATATCATCTAGCCCCAAGCTAAGCAGAGCTTGTGTTATGGGTACTAGATTACTGATATACTCAATACAATACATTACATACATAGATATTTTTTATTTTTTATATATTAAGAAAATATTCAGAACGTCTGGAATAAATATTTGCAGATCGTACAAACATTTATCCTAAGCCGAGAATCAGACCCGTAACCTCCTGCGTCGCAGGCGGTTATTCGCCCGCCGCGCCACATCGGTCGTCAAAGCTTTGATAGTTGATGGGATTTGGAAAATAATTAAAACTCTGTCATGTCAGTCAGTCAATTGATAAAGCAATTGTAAGAATATTTGTCCGGACGTATAGATGATTTAAAAATATAAGCAATAAGTTACAAGTACATTGGTAGTATTAATAGTTAGTTAAATATAAAATTAGTTACTGATATATTCATACTACTATTTAAATAACTACTCCAAATAACTCGAAAACGTTGTTGAGTAAAATTATGCGCACGACCACTGTAACAAACTGCTATTTAGAAGTGAAAATATAAGGCTGGTTAGTTGTATTTTGTGGGTTTTATTTCATTAAGAACCACAAACAATAAACCTATTTACGTAATGCCTACATTACGCCCGGTCCAGACTCTCTAGAGGCATAGAACCTCCATGTTTCTAGTACATTACCATTCCTTAGAACGTTTACAACATTGCGTAAGCATTTATTGCTAGTGCTAACCCTTTGCTGTACAAAATTGCAGATATTTGGATCGTTAGAAATCCAAACGGACGTCGTCGGTTGCACGACGGAAATACCCGAACGAAGACGACTCCGGTAACAGCTGATTTACACGATCTGTGTTCCGTTTTCAAAATATATCGGTTTGCTTCTTTATAACTACACAATATTTTAAACAGTGACGTTATCTTTTTTATCATCATCAAATACCTGTAGAAGTCCTTTGCCGGACATAGGCCTCCTCATACGTTTTTAGGAAAAACGATTTTGATGACTTCTCGCGATCGTCAGTCAGAATAAAGTCGTCAGTCTATCGGGTGGGATCCTACGCTTCGTCTTCCGGTTCGTGGTCACCACTTTAGAACCTTTATTCCTGTGGTTGTAAGTTCTACCAGCTATATGGGTTGTCCATTGCCACTTTAACTTACTGATTCTGATAGCTATTCTGTTAATCTTGGTGACCTTCTACGGATTTCCTTATTTTTGATTTGAAGTAAAACTCTCAGCATAATGCTCTTCATAGCCCTTTGTGCGACTTTGAGTTTGTATGAGATGTAATCTTTTAAGAGGTATATAATTGAATGTATGTATAAACATGGCGCGTGCCTAACAAAAACTCAAGCTGGAACGACTTGGCATAGTGCCTTTGTATGCCGCTCTCACACGTCCCGCATTCAACCAACACAAAAGTATTATACCGCGTCACTCGTCACACAAAGGCACCGCAATACAAGGATTTCCTCATTCATCTACATAAAACCTAAACCCTCAATGGCAAAAGAACATTCCAATTCATCACACCAAAATAGACAGGCTATAACTCAGTGAAAAGTGACGTACAGAATCAGTGCGGGGTACACAGCTCTCTTGGCAATTTTCGCCTACCAGGATGAAAAAGTTGTGTTCCATTTAGCTATAAGCCCCAAAGATAGCACTTTAAGGAGTTTGTGGGCCTCTGAGATGCTGACTCGGAGATTAGAGAATCACCCCTCCACCCCGCTTAGCTTATCACAACAAATCCGACCGTAACCCTAAAAAAATAAGGCTGAGTTTGTGATAGTGAGAACAGAAGCGGCGGTACGCATATTCTTTCGCGTCTCGAGCCATTTTGCACGCGTCGTGTGAGGGCCGTTATTCTATAAATTAGACCTTAACGCGTTAAGTTTAAAGCGCATTATAGCGCTTGTGAAAGTTATTGCTCACAAATAAGTTTGGGTGCGGTAATGGAAGGCTTTTGCTTTAAATGAGAACTGAATGTTTTGAAAGTTTGGAAGACAAAAAGCGAATAGTTTCGCCTGGTTTATGTCGACGACCTCATAGTGGCGAATTGCGAGTGGTTTTAGCTCGTGAACAATTACTTGAGCTTGAGCTAACTAAAGCTGTGGCTACACACATGCACATAGAACACACATGGAATAACTGCGGCAACACACTGAACTTTCATTAAGTAAAAAGTAAGAAAGAAATGGTAGATATTTCTTTAGATCTTTAATTAATTCTGAGAACCTACTTCATATTCTTGGAATTTATTGGAAGGTAGTCAGAAGTACGTCCAAATATTACATATGATCATCCCCACATTTTGATGTAGTTGATGTCCCATACGTGAAAGGTTGCAAGCCCATCGCCACTGCTGGAATACTAACTGATTTCCACATGAAATTTTCCTTCAACGTTTGAGAGCTATTACAAACATACATCTATCTATAGAAAAATTAATTAATGTACAAACGGATTCAAACTACTTGATAGATCAGAAAGCGAAGTAACTCCCACTGAAACACTGTGCAGGGTTCAATTCCCGAGTTCAATTCAATTTTTTTTAAATGTATGAATGCAGTTTTTCTTTTTACTAAAATCGATGACATGGTTCCTAAGAACAGATCTTCGTATGTCTTATAGTTTCAGACTTTCCCATACTGACCGATCTAAATGTTACAACCTGTATGTGTGTCTGACTTGCACCTAAAAGAGTTTACCAGGCAGTATTCAAAAACAAAACAGACCCTGTTCCTTAGAAACTTTAATCAAAAGATGCGCTCAACCCCACGAATCCACATCATTTGGTATAGTGCGCTTACAGTATAGATAATAAAACACCGGCCCGTAAGGTTTACCATTAAGTATTAAGACAAAAATGTGCATAGAAGTGAAAATTTATATTTTTTCAATGCAGTTAACGAGTAAGCGCAATCGAAAACCACAATACAGTGCCAATTGTCAATATTCAGAAGACAATAGACCAAATTTTATCCTTCTAGTAAGTTTGAAAACCGGAAACCACGTGGCCAACTCACACATCCGCAGATTGTAAAAATCAGCGGGTAAAAAACTCAATACAATTAAAATAAAAACAACACCCAGACAAGACTCAGCCTAAAGGGGCTCGCCATTGTTCAATTGTCTCAAAGAGAACTTTGTCACCATACATACTATTCTATACTTGTGGTCAAATTCACTACGTCATTTATCTTAAAGGAAAGTATGTCTAGTCATTCCGAAGCAAACGATCTTCGGTTATCCCATCTGGATCCTTACGCACCTAGATTTTGCGTCTTCTTATTAGTCGCCTGTTGCATCACTGCACTGTGGTGAAAACTTAAGAAAAGCTAAAGTTTTTTTTTTATGTGACTAGTTAATGAAACAAACAGATGGCCCACTCGATGTTAAGTGGTTACCATTACCTATAACAGAGCATTACTTTGCAGGTGCTCATTAGCTCGACGCACTACTCTGTGCCCATCAATCTGAGGCATATAGTTGTTAAGCCTTGTGTACCTGTAATGGGGACCCGTCACAGTTTTATCTGTGAATGCAGTTTTATAGGCCTTGAGAAACTAAAACATAAAGTGCAAAAATTTTTTTTCTACGGCCAAAACTGACTAGGTTATGGGCAAAATACCGAACGAGGCTCACTGACCGCGCGAACAGCCTAGCGTTGAGATATTGTGACGTCATGTCACAATGACCCAGCGCTAGCCGCCGAACCCGCGCGGTTTTATTAAAAAAAAAATAATTTAAACCAGAACACGACCCGCGCAGATCGAGTGAACTTTAATAAAATAATGGTGGAGAGCGCGAGCGCGGGCGAAAGAGAATCGAGACGTCACGGTTCCCTGACATGAGCTATCCGGCCGCCCCGCGGTTGGCTTCAAACCGAAATACAGCAAGCTGCTTGGTGGCAGAAATAGGCGTGATGGTAGTACTTCCCCAGACCAGCCTTCCACTAAGAGCTCTACTACTACTAGAATCTACTACTACTATTTAACTTAGCAACCGAGGGCTGTGAAATATTTCTGTCTACCCGCTCCGAATTATCATAACATTATTACTTTTTATTCTCTTGTCTTACAAAAATTATCTTAAGTTATTTACTAATTACTATTGACCAAAAATTACTCATACATTTTTATTTAAAAAAATATGAATTTGTTATGTTTCCGTCTGCAAGCTATAAAAAATTACAAGCTTATGTCGAATGTCAGTTCTATATGACACTTTTACTACACAATTTGATGATAATATGCCACTGAAAGGTGGTACTCAGAAGCGTATATCATTACCTATCGTAAAATGCTGGAAGTTTTTTGATGTCCTCTAGGGTTTTATTAGGTCGTGTTTATTGCGCAAATTTATGGTAGCACGAATTACTCCGAGAATTAGATTGGGGACAAACAGCTATTTGCACATACATAGAAAAACACTAGTTGATGGAAATATAACCTCAGGTAAAATGACCTTAAAGAACACATCCGGAGATCAGAAGACCACAGAGGATGAACGTAGGAAGGTTTGCTGCTGTAGTCATCACAACTAGCAGGTGGATGAGTGGCTGCAGTATTATTATTAGTCAGAAAGTGCTAGTGCCCCTTTTCTGATGTAGTCCCTTAGTTATTTACGATATCCATAGGAGTTCATGGAAGAGTCTGAATCTAAGCCAAAACCACTACAGTCACACATACGTTTCTAGGAAGACGATTTTAAGATTTCCATCTACCAACTTCCCGCAATCATAACAATGTCGTTAGACCATCGATGTTCTACGCTTCGTCTTTCGGTTCGTAGTCATCAACGAGAACCTTTATTCTCCAGCATTTGTCGGTTCTACGAGCTATATGGCTATCATAGGCAAAAGTACATATTCATGTTATTATTTAAAAGTACCAGAAGACACTACCCATGATCAGCTACGTAAATAAAATGAGCTGGAATTTCTGAAAAAAGCGCCCAAAATCGACATGAAGTAATTAATTAGAGGCCGGATGGAAGATTGATTACGGATCAATGGTCCCCTATTTCGGGATAAAAGGACATTTCGTCAATTCATCCACCTGTTGGCTGCGGGCTTCTCTTGGGCCTAGCTACCTATTTAGGACACAAAAGAGCCAACATTTAACTGACTTGAAATAGCTTTATAGTCCCTATCCATCTTATAATCTGATCTTAGTATAAAGAAACTTTGATCTGCCAGACGCCTTAGTATTTTTATTTTTTATACAACTTGCTGGTAGAACAAGCAGATGGCAACCTGATGTTAAGTCGTCAGGTCGATGTCAAGGCTCGTCCAAGGAAGTACTACCACGCATATTTTGCCACCAAGCAGCTTTCTGTGTTCC
Source organism: Electrophaes corylata (assembly GCA_947095575.1). Lineage (NCBI taxonomy): Eukaryota > Metazoa > Arthropoda > Insecta > Lepidoptera > Geometridae > Electrophaes > Electrophaes corylata. The sequence goes on along the minus strand of OX352716.1, from coordinate 1,805,975 downwards.
AGTTTCAAGAATGTAGTAAATTCACCAGAATTTACAGGCACATGAGGCTTAAACACCTGTATTTTTCAGGTTGATAGACATTGAGCAGAGCATCGTGGGGCATGTTTCTAACGAGCGTGATCTACGAGGCAATACTTTGTAACAATGTTTGTAGCAATGGTAACCACTTACCATCAGGTGGGCCATCTGCTTGTTCCATTAGCAAGTTGTTTAAAAAAAATGTAAATGTTTACTTTCTAACTCACCATAATGATGACAATAATCAGTTATATTTGTATGTCATCATTTTTTTATTATAATAACACTATGCCTGGTTCTATAGCAGCGTAGGTAAGCTTTTTTACGTAGCCGTATATATATATATATATATATGCTGTTCAATAACAGTGTCGTCTCGCATTCTAATATAGGCCTAACCTTAAACTTTGAATTTACCCAATATCTCATCAAGGAAAATAGCAACGACCCAACAAACTCTATTTGATTAGGCCTATATATCCCATTGTCGCTTCCGTAGCACTCCGGACCCTTTGACGAACCACATTTGCAAAGAAAACCGGTTTCAAGTACACAAAAATTTTTAAACTAAGTTTTTTATTACATTGAATAAGTGCACTTTATCAATCTTCCAATTTTTCAAAAGTTTGAGCCATGTTTTGGCAACATATCCATTCCCTATCATAGAATAGTCTGTTTTTACACAAAATAGGTAGGTTTTAATAGCGAACATGATCACTATGTTAGTTAAGTAGTGAATTTGGGGAACTATTCGCCTGAATATGTTTGAAATCCAGTTTTATTGACTTCAATGTGACGTTTCTACGTTAGGCTACAAAGAATTCACTAACAGAGTAAAATTTTTGTCATAAATTAAATAGAGTAAAATAATGTCTATTTTGACGAACTGTCATCTTACACCTAAAATCACGCCGGTCTTATTACCAGTCATCTTAGAACCGGTAAGCCAGAAACCTGTTTTGTTTGTAATAGATTCTCTCTGATCTTTCAATGCTGGTTTATTTGTAGAATTGATTCACCTTAACAAAGCAACACTCTTGACCTAAATAAACTAGTTTAGTGATAAGTGAAACAAACAAACCAACTTACGGAACACTGGATAGATAGAAAGGTTCTTTTGAGTTGGTGTGAACGTTCAAAAGGTTAAATTTTAGCTTTTCTGGAGCAAGTTTGTTTCGATATAACCGAACTTCGAATCGTGCTGCTCTTGCGGTCGACAATTGAGGATCTTGGGGTACTGAGGCCCTTAACCTTTTTAAATATCAATCTTTCTTTTATTTGACTTGCTCATAACGCAAAATACCCACCTGATGTTAAGTGATTACCATCATCTATAACAAAATATTGCCTCGCAGGATATGTTCGTTAGGAAAGTGGCCTGTGACGATCTGCGGCTTAGGTTGTACGTTGCTTATAAGTCAGTCAGTCAGGATAAAGATTCTTATAATTGGTATAGATATAGGTTAACACAAGCTTGTGAAGTTCAACTGCAAGCCATACATCTCCATTAAAATAATAAACAGTTAGAGCTTAGGAGGTTCCACTGGAGTTCGCGCGCTATACATCAGTCTGTCAATGTGGCTTAGACCGAAACGAAGCTGCAGCCAGCCAGAAATATACGTAGTAAATATAACATTATTGGAGTAAAATACTGGATATGACCCAATCTATACCTATACAACGCGGATTCCATATCCTGTCTGACATTATAGACAGCGCACAGGCTAAACGGCTGGTTATAAAGACTTTTAATTATCAAGGTAGGGTTGTTTTAGTACGGAGGTATACTATACCTAATAATAAAAATAATAATTTTAGTAGCCCGTTAGTAGTAAATGGGTCAATGTCAGTCAAATGAGCCCAAATAAGCTGGCTGACAAGTGAGTGAAACGGAGATTTATCCGACAACCAACGATTCTTAGTAATTCTAACAGCTTATAAAACTAGGTATAAGTCCAGAAGAATCACTTAGATTATACTTGCCTGATGAGTAGTACTTTAAAATGAAGCTTGACTTATGCCAATCGATTCAAGCCAAGCGGTAAAACTGCAAAGAGCACCGCAGTTCGGCGAAGCGCAATTTATAGTGGCGCTGCTTCGAGCCGCGTTTGTTCAATTTGCCATATGTCCAAAGGATTTGGAAATATGGAGTCGTTCTGCCGATAGCCAACTTCTATTGCAAATAAATTCGGACAAGTGCAAGACAGTTATCGAAACATACATTTTGTACAAAACTTTGTGTTATAAATAACTTAGTAGGTAAGAATATACAGTAACAATTAGTTGTATTTTTAATATTATCTAAACTATTTTAAATACAATTTAAGCAAACCACAATAACTGCACTCTCGAGACGAGCCGTGAAGGTGCTGATATTAATTTAAACATTCTACAAACGAAACATCAGGCTTCTCACAGTTTTTTTCAACAAAGCTTCCTTGGTGTTCAGGAGAAATCCATTCGTGCACGAACAAAATCGAACCCACGACCTTAGGATCAAGAAGCGGTCGATTCTACTACACCACAAGTATGTAAATTACTACCATCACCCTAGCAAGAAAAACACCGATATTCATCACACAAATGTTTGTTTTTGGTGGTTGGTTACAAAGCAGAAGACAGGGTTTACAACAGCTTACAACCAAACTTAAGCTTGAACTGAGACAGCTGTAAAAATGGTAACTCATATCACTTTAAACTTGAGAGGTAGGGAGTGGTATGCTATATGCAGTATGAGATATTCTATGTTGCTTCCATCTATTTCGTCTGTGCTTCAATTCTTGAGAGTATCAAGTATTCGTTCTGTAGCAACTTTCAATCGAAAATATACGAAATCGTTTGATCTGATCGGATGCCACTTGAAAATTTTCCAGCAAATGTAGATTCCATTTCGATGGCATCGGATTGGAGTCGCTATATCTATAGTCTGATTTTAGGTATTGTTGAAAGGTCGGTGGTACTGTGAAAGGTTTCAATTTATATCGGTAACAAGTCACGTTCGACCTAAATCACGATCTCATAAGGCTTGCTACGGTGAATTATCCTACAAAATCAAGAAGGATACCGATTTAAGATTTTTAACACAAAAAGAAGAAGAAATAGAAGTTGTTAGAAGTTGTGAAGAAAATATAAAAATTAACTTTCGAATTATCAATATTAATAATCACTATAGTGAAAAAACACCATACATTATCATATTTATAATAATAGTGTCATGTTTAAATATCACCTATGCACAAACCACTTCACAATTAAACGTTTATTAAACCAACTTCTTCAAATTCGTTTCCTACACATCATTAAAAACTCTATCAAAGTCAGACCGGCAAGAGTAATTGGAGTACAACAAAAGTGAGAAAATTCTTCTTTCTTGAAATTCGGTTGAGAAATATAATTAAGTTCATATTAAGTTCACCTGAGTTTAGCCACAATCTTAGCATATTCAGAAGAAGTACGTGTGTGTAAATTAATTACAGGGTAAAACTTACCTACATTTAGCAAAGACTATTGTTAAAGAACTTTACAGAAATGATTTAAAGACCGTGTACAGCTTTTCGAAAGACATATTATATTGACAGTTGATCTGAGAGATGACAAACGGCACTGGAGGTAAAAGGCAACATGGTCACCCGTAAGTTTTTTTTATGGAAAATGGTCACCGTCGCCCATGAACACCTGCAACACCAGAAGCGATGTCAATGCGCTGCCGACCTTTCAGGAGTAAATAAATAAATAAATAATGTTGGACAATCCACACAGCATCATCTAGCCCCAAGCTAAGCAGAGCTTGTGTTATGGGTACTAGATGACTGATATACTTAATACAATACAATATTACATGCATAGATATTTTTTATTATACATAGAAAATACCCAGAACACCCGGGATAAATATGTGCAGATCGTACAAACATTTATCCCAAGGCGGGAATCGAACCCGCAACCTCCAGCGTCGCAGGCGGACACTCGCCCGCCGCGCCACATCGGTCGTCGAATGTTAGTAGTAATGGTTTACTCGCTATTCGATATCAGTTATAGTAACGCTTTTTAAAGCTTTTTGCCAATGTTTCCAATAGATTAAGCAGCCTATGAATTAAGCAGCCTATGGATTAAGTATGCGCTGAAGACTCTCAGCACCTTACGAGTCCAACGCAGTAACATCTTCAGGAAGTTTTTCGGTCTACATCTATACTGTAGTACCTCTGCGATGTTTGCGGATGCACAGACTGATTGGCTTGCGGCTATTGGACTAAAGATAATCCCTTTATTAGTAGTGAGAGTCAGTCACAACAACAGTTCATATTATAGTGTGACATTACACACTATACCATCACATTGGGTTAAAATCCTACTTGTTCCTTGCGGGATGGATAATGAAGAGAAACGTTCTCAGATTGACTTTATAGTTTTAATTTTTTTTAAATAATACAATGGCCGTGGCCTGGTATATGAACATATTTTAGGTTATAATCTACCATCTCTGTCTGACGTGGAGAAGCGCGTGTCGAGCCCGTACGTCATACCAATTGACACCTGTCAATTGACATTGACAGGAGGCTGCCCGTCATTGGTCGGAACACTACTAATAAACGCAAAAGTTTGTAAGTATAGATGGATGGATGTTCGTTACTCTTTCACGCTCTAACCAGTAGACCGATTTGGATGATATTTGAAACAAACATAGATTATAAAAAATGATTTTCAGCCCTTTCCATTTATCGATTTCCCGCGACCTTAACAATGCCGTCAGTCAGCGGGTAGGAGGGTGTCCTACGTTTCTCTGGTGGATATGTTAGTTTAAAACAATAAACGACAATGCACTTAAGGAACAAGCCTGACCACTCACAGCCTTAATTGTACTGACCCGCACTCCAGACAATGAAGTTCTAATCACTTTATATGTTTTGAAAACAGTAATGCCTTTGTGTATAAGTGTGCCCGTGTAAATGTATTCAATAAATAAATAAATATTTGAGGACATTTTTACAAAACATCAGACAGAACCAGATGACTAATAGAATACATAAATACTTTTTTTTGTAAATACATACTTAGAATACAATATAACACCCAGACATAGAATAAACATCTATGTTCATCACACAAAAGTTTGTTCTCGGTGGTGATCGAACCGAAAGTCAAAGTCGAAGTCAAAAAGCATTTATTCAGTAATATCCGCAGGGATCATCTTGAAACGTCGTAAATCTAGGTGAATCTAAGCGCCAGTTCCTCGCAACCAAGCCTAGAAGAACCGGCATAAAACTTACGGCTTACCCACCATCTACATCACAAAAGGCAGGGCTACTTCGAACTGAGCTGTGACGGCTGTGATTTGGTATAAATGTTGATGAAGTGTTAGTGAGGAACACTAATGCGCCATTAGTTTGTAATGATGATGTGAAATTGAATCGGGTTCTTAGTAGTTATGAGCCAGTTTGAAGTCAAAGTCAAAGTCAAAGTCAAAGAATATTTATTGCTTGAAATACATGTTAAAAAGATGTCAATTATTATATTATATGTTTCAATGTATTCTGCTTAATTCTAGGCGTGCAATATTTAAATTTACATGGTATACATACAATTAATTTATAAACATAGAAATAATCAAAAACAAAATAAGTAATGAGAATGTCAATCAAATAGCAAAGTAAAAATAAAAATAGAAATTAAATTACAAAAGAGTTCAATATGAATGTCAATAAAATAACAAAAAAAATAAAAATAAAAAAAAAAAAAAAAAGATAAAAATAAGACCAAAAGTGAAATTACAATAAAATTACAGTCGAAATAAATTATGAAAATAAAGCTACTTGATAAAATTATCATCTCTCATGAACTCATCTATTGTATAATAGGTTTTATTTAAAAGTAATATTCTTAAGTTCCTTTGAAACAGTGAACATGGCATATCTCTTATTGATTGTGGAAGTTTATTGTATAGAATAGGAGCCATACAAAAGATGCTTCTGCGCATAAATGTAGTTTTAGAATTTCGGACACAAACTCTGAATACCAAGCAAATGTCGTCATGTCATTCAATGACGCCAAATTCTTGTAAATGTATACGGATATATAATTTCATCACGACATAAAATAAACCGATGCTAATTTCAATTGATTATTAAATATATATTGTATCTTGTATTGGGCTCCTGTATCCGCATTTAGACTCTAGGTATGGAATAGTTGACAGCCGTCACAGCTCAGTTCGTAGTAATTCTGCTTTCTGTGCTGTAGGTGGTGGGTTCGATTCCCACCGAGAACAAACATTTGTGTGATGAATATAGACGTTTGTTCTGTGTCTGGGTGTTATATTGTATTCTTAGTATGTATTTCCAAAAAATATAAGTATATAAGTATTGTATCAGTCATCTGGTTCCTATAGTACAAGCTATGCTTAGTTCGGGGCTAGATGATGTTGTGTAAAAACGTACACAAATATTTATAATATATTTTATTTTATTTATTATGCGTAAGAGAGTTCTGGCTACACTTGCAGCCAGCCTAACTCCTCTAAAAAAGCTTCCAGGGGGCTTTGCAGGCTTGGAGGAATGAATGGATTATTAAATATAGTTTGCCTGGTACAGATCGTTACTCTACTTACCATTTAATTTAGTCCTTTTTATTTTTACGTATTGTATCTGGTGTATGTACCTACAATCAAGTGTTTTTTTTTTGTTACTTTGTAAGCTTTCCCAAAAAAGCCTATTATTTCATGAGAAAAGATTATAGATGAATAAAAAACCTTTTTGCCCTCTTTTCGTAACATATTCACTAAGGCTACGAAAAGAATAACTTCTCAGAATAAAAGAAAACACGTCAAATAGAATTGTCGTTTCATAGTAACCCCATTTCTTTGTATCCAGAAGGTTCTAAGGCGACTTGCTATTTGTTTGAATGTTCGCGAACAGTAAGGTCACTCGTGCGAAAACTATCGACTGATTCAGATGCAGAGCTTGTCGTCAGCCATAACTTTGGAGTATGTTTGATATTTCTGATCTAATACATACATTTAGATGGTGTTGGTGCAATAACAGATACATCAGAACTCAGAGTGATAAATGCAAGGAAATGGGATACCAAATGCAAGAAAGTTATTAAAATAAGAAGCATGGGTAATACCCATGCTTCTTATTCTTTTTCTTATTCTATTATTATTCTTCTTATTCATTTCTGCAGTTCTGTGCAGTCTGCAGAAATATCATACAAATAAAACTGTGGCTCTAAAGAGTGCATTTGCAAACCAAATGGCATACAGTTGAATTGCTAATGACCTCGCATTATCATAATCAGTTTTAAGAAGTTTACTGTAGAATATATGTATATCAAAAAACACTGAAAAATGGCATAATAACAATTATTTATCTACACTACACGAATAAACTACATTTTTTCATAAGATGATCACTGAGACGATAGTTAATTACCTCTATCTCTTCCATTTGGTATTTGTAACATTTTAGTTACGTTCACGGTTGCTTTATCGTTTCTAAAACACTTATTGAAACTTTATATTGCTTTAATACTTTTACTTGAATAATAATAATAATAATGCTGGACAATCCACACAGCATCATCTAGCCCCAAGCTAAGCAGAGCTTGTGTTATGGGTACTAGATGACTGATATACTTAATACAATATATTACATACATAGATATTTTTTTATACATAGAAAATACCCAGAACACCCGGAATAAATGTTTGCAGATTGTACAAACATTTATCCCCAGGCGGGAATCGAACCCGCAACCTCCTGCGTCGCAGGCGGACATTCACCCGCCTAATTTAATAATTAGAATAAGCTTTCTGTTTTCCAATAAATAAAGTGAGGTTTTAGTTATTAAGATTACAAAAAATCCAACCTTAGCTTTATGCTTAATATTTCAAACCTATACAGCAATTGAATGAATGCAGGACTAACATAAAACAGAGAGTGGGCTCATTGCCTCCACCCACGTCACGTCACATGACTGGGAGATATTAACCACCTATATCACACCCGTTACGTAACCACAGGGGATGGGCAAAACAGAACAGCAACTCACGCTGGTACTTTTTATTGGATTCGTTTTAACTAAATGAATTGCACAAACAACGAAATGAATTGACGCGATTTTTATTTGTGCCAAATATTTGTTTTATCTGCTGAAAGTAATATTTTAGACTAGTTTTTGTTATTTTTTAACCCTTTTTTAGTCATAATTATGTTGATAGTGAGGCTTGAAGGGACATTTATTTCTTTAAGTAAATGCATAAGTCATATTGGTTATTGACGCCAAAAATCCAAATTGGGGAAAATTATTGTACCGTTTGTGCACGGGTTCCAGTATTAGGGAAAAGAATGTGTTGGTGATTACATGGTTATAAGGACTCGTGAGTTCTACTGTTCTCAAAGAACCACCAGAAAATGTTACACGGTCGAATGATTTGACCCTTAAATTAACTCTGTATTGTAAAATGCATAGTGGTTCATTCATAAAATTTAATCCAATATCAAGCTTCTTGTTACAATGCTCTACTGACTCTTTACTGTGTCATAACATAACAATAGAACGGGAAAGCAATAAACTTCTCACTCCATCCGTTTCATTTGTCGCGACCTCACGTTTTCTTTTCTTACGTCGAGGACGATGCAAGGACTGTATACTTTGACATACATTAAGTATATCACATTAGTTATTGCTCTGTAGTAATTAGACCTCTAAAACATAGTTTTTCGATAAGCGATGTCGTACTAACAATTTTTTATTTCAATTTAGCTACTATTTTTCATAACTAAAATCAAGTTGTTATTGTAAACTTTTTGATGCTTTTGTTAGACGCTAAATATTATTTTTAACCACCATTACTCTAGTTCTATATAGTTCATTTATTTTTATAAGTTTTATATTTTTTTACTTGACTAAGGTCCAGTGTTAAATGTATGTAATGTACTACTAGCAGTTCCTGATATCTCATGATGTCAGTTTTTTATCAATATTCAGTCTTACCTGGACTATCAACGAGTATATTAAAACGAATAATTTGAAGCTCAGCTTTTATAAGATTTTACTGCTTGTGTCAATGAATAAAACATTGCAAGAATAAAACGTTGGCCAAGGTAGTTTGGGATCAGAAGAGTGGTTACCAATCATTTTTAAATGACAATGGAAAATACCAAAAAGTATTATTTATTTGGTAGAATTTTTTTTGAGTTATTATATATTATTATATTATTATATATAGATAAAAGGTAGATAAGTTAAATATTACATGTAAAATACGAAATACAAATACATAATGCAAAAATATTTGTATATACTAAATTACTTCCGATATAATATAATCATAACATAATATTTGATTTATTTGTCATCTAACAAACGACTTTAAGGTCCTAGGTCATCACGTGCTAAGTATGACAATAAATTTCAAGGTAGACCCTTGTGTACCTATACCTAAAGACCACGCCTACGAACATTTGTCACCTTAATAGCCTAATTATCAGATTTCCATTTGTCTCAGCGATAACCAACGCACCGCGTTTGATTAAGATTGCAAATCTTACTCTATCTTCGATAATTGTTAGATCGCTTAGACGTTGTCAGAGGAATGGGAAAAGTTTATATTGCGAAGTAAGAATTATTATAGAATTGGAAATAATTCTTGCTGACTAATAAATTTTAACCGAATTGTATATAAATTTTAAGTAAATGCGATATTAATGGGACTATTGGAGGAGAAAGAGTTTGATGTACGTGGTTTAATAGATGCAGACGTTTTAGTTAGTGGAATGCTAGGCCAATAATACCCTACACGAACAAGCCTGTAACTAATAATAATATAATAATAATGCCAGACGACCCACACAGCATCATCTAGCCCCAAGCTAAGCAGAGCTTGTGTTATGGGTACTAGATGACTGATATACTTAATACAATATTATATTACATACATAGATATTTTTTATTATGCATAGAAAATACCCAAAATATTTGCAGATCGTACAAACATTTATCCCAAGGCGGGAATCGAACCCGCAACCTCTGCGTCGCAGGCACATTCGCCCGCCGCGCCACATCGGTCGTCCGGCCACATCGATCAACTACTGGGAATTTTATGAGAATGCTAAGTAGAAGAAGTATGTTAGGACAGTAATAAGTAGACATCTGTGGTATGTTCCCTTATGAAAAACAGGAGTACCTAGTTTTATATATGTTCTTATATTTGTTTTTTATAAAGTTACCAAACTTGTATACCTATTCAGATAAACATGAATGTACAAATCAAATGTTTATATAATCTGTGATTTTTAAATAGTTTAATTATAAATTAATTTTCACTTGAAATTTAGAACAACTAAACTGACCGTTTTATTAGACGAGCTCTAAGATTTACAGAGTTAAGAAAATTAAGAACTTTCTACTCAATAAAAGTTTAAGTTCTCGTACAAACCTGAAACAAAACAAAATATAGATAAGTATATACAAAACAATAATACTCTCACAAAATACAAGTTGGTTGTGCCAAAAAGTTCCTGTTAAAATTCCGTAGCTAGGTAATGATAAGCTGTAGATGTGAGCACAGTAATAAAAACTCCTTTTAAAATCCTTTTCGCTTGTATCTATAACCACGAGAATGCTCTGGGGGTAATCCTCAATATCGTGTATTACTTTGTAGCTGGTAAAAAGATTATCATTTTGTTTTCTCTTTATTTACAGCGGAAAAGAGGTGTTTCGTATGTTTTAGTTATTGTAAGGAAATTATAATTTCAGAGCGTACCCTATCAAAAAATATAATATCATACTTTTATTAGATTTTATGAATGTACGTTCAATGTACCTACACAAATAATTATATAAAGTTATTTATCGACGGGTTTTTTAATTAAGACATACTAAATACCCGCAGATATACTACATAAATGTAGTATATTATGTTATAGATATAGTGTTAGTAAAACTAGCTAACTTCAATTATGTTCAGAAAAAATAGTAGAGACGGACGCAGAGCAGTGCATTGTAGGGCACGTTCGTGACCTGCAATGTAATGTTTTGCTATAGGCGATGGTAATCACTTAGCATCAGGCGAGCCATATGCTTGTCATATCAGCAATTACATAAAATAAAACTGCTTTCTAAAATAGGTACGGTGGTAATCCTTCTCGCGACAAGCCTTTTCATGAAGTCCTTTACTAAATACAAATTTTATTGATATAGAACAAACGAATTACACAGGGCATCTAAAAAGCAAAATATACAAGTTTACAGTAAGTAAGGGTTCTAGCCTTTAGCCACATAAGTACAAGGTGAAAAATAAATAAATATAACATTCGCTATACTTTATTCGAAACCTTGGTAAGCATACAAGAAAAATAAAGGTATGATTGTAAATAAAGATTTATGTTGATACAGGAAAAGATAAAGTGGAAAGGTATTTTGGTACGGTTGTCTAAACAAAAATGCTGGACAAGACTCTTATGTACTAAATGGCCGGACTTTCACGGTTTGCATTTTATTGATCTAGGATATATAAAATAATTATAGTACAGACAGCTACACTAGAATCTATACTGTTAGTAACTTTTAAAATAGTGATACACATAAATATTTACATAGAAAATATTTATAAATATTAGGTGAAATTATAGGCACATGAGTCTTAACACCAGTATGCATCAGGTTGGTGGACGCAGGGTAGTGCATCGTAGGGCACGTACTTAACGGACGAACCAATGCTTTGTTATATGTGATGGTTACCACTTAACATCAGGAGGGCCATATGCTTGTTTCATCAGCTGTAGCATAAAAAAAACTGATTACAAGATTTTTTACTTATAAAAGTTTATTGTAATGCTGTCATACCATTTTGTAAGTAACGAACTGTATCCATTTATTTATTTATATGTTTTGAGTAATTAAAATGGATAGCTATATAAATATGGTTGTCTAATTTAATTTTCATCCCATCATCTCGGAAAGAGTATTTTTAGTCTTCAATATCTGAGTGGAAAAGCCGTTTTTATTCTCTAGAGGATAAAGTATATTGAATTTAGAACATCGTGTGCACTATGTTTGTGAATTAAAAAAAACATTAAACCTATTTACTGCTACCTCTATGGTGCCGAATATATCATACAACATTTTTTTAATTTGTTAAAAACTCAGACTCGGAACCTTCTTGGTGTTCTTTTTTCAATTTGCATTTAGTCATTTCCTCGCTGAGGTGGAATGAAAAGTTACGTGTTGCACTCGAGTGCAAAGATTTTTCACCTCGTGCTCTTTTGATTCCCTCGCTAACGCTCAGGATTCTAATTTTAGAATCCTTCGATTGCTCGGTCATCAAAATTGAACACGCGGTTAAAAAGCAACTTTGCACTCTTGTATAACAAATAACTATTAAATTGGTGATTATGATGATGATACAAGCCGAACATACATAACCAAAGAGCTATACTTGACGATAAAATTCCACTCAACCGTTTTCCCTGGGGGAAGAAAAGACAGAAAAAAATAAAAGTTGCCCCATCCATCACACACAAAGAGAGTTTTAGAAATAACGACTGATTTTAATAGGCGCGTTGGGAGTGAGTTTAGAAATACTCTGAGAAAGATTTAGAAGGTTAGGTGTTGTAATTCAAAAATGATTTATTATGTACGAATAATGTTTTTATGTAAAAAATATACATTTTTCTTAAGAAATGACCATTATTTTTTTTAAAGTACGTGATTTTACTGTCTACAAAACAATGATACAGAAAAGTCTTGTTTCAAATTACGTTATAAATGGTTTTATAGACTAGAAATGTATTTATTGACCAGAGTAAATGTGACTAGTCAATTGAGGTGGTGTCTCCTGAAAAAGCGGTAGCAAGCATACCCTTGCACTTGATGACTGCGATATACAGCGGCTAATGAGCATTTAAACAATTTAAATGTACTTTTGTAATTTAATTTAAATTTATAAAATAAAATATAAATAGTATCACGACAATTTTTTTGATGTTACTTGTTGGAACAAACAGAAGGTCCACCTGATGTTAAGTGGTAACCACTACCTATCACAAAGCATTACCTCGCAGGTCACGCTTATCATAAACGTGCTTTTACGATGCACTACTTTGCGTTCATCAACGCAGGCATACAGGTGTTAAGCCTCGTGTGCCTACAAATTTTCAAGCACGGTAGATATTCCCTCAAATATCTAACTTAGATTCTTCTAGGATGTTCAAGAGGGGTAGTCAGAGATACGTCTCGAAAATTAATACCCACCTAAAAAAAATCAAGCTCGGGTTGGGTGAAAAAATATGATGAAAGAAAATGACATCGTATTCAATTTATATTTTCACCAGGAAATTTCATACCTCAGCAGGCGTAAAAATTACTTTAGGCCAAAAACCCGTCAATTCCCGAGAACCTACTAGTGCCTATAACACAATTGATAGTATCGATCTCTCACGGTTTCAGATTGAGAATATAGCCAGTTTGGATATGAAAAGTCGGAATGATTGCTCTCGGTAAAACGGATCATTTTATAGGTTTTTTGGTATGAAATATGAACATTGACGAACATGTGGCGCGGCGGACGAATGTCCGCCTGCAACGCAAGAGGTTGCGGGTTCGATTCCCGCCTAAGGATAAATGTTTGTAAGATCTGCAAATATTTATTCCAGGTGTTCTGGGAGTTTTCTATGTATAACAAAAAATATCTATGTATGTAATGTAACTAAGTATATCTTCATCTAGTACCCATAACACAAGCTCTGGTTAGCTTGGGGCTAGATGATGCTGTGTGGATTGTTCAGTATTATTATTATTATTGTTCAGGCCTCAGTAGAAGACCAGTGCTATGGTTACATGTAGTAGCGTATACTAAGCTGTTGGTCTTTAAACCACTTTCAAACGAGTATTTTAAATTTGATAGTGTTATTTTAAGTTTTATCGAAATGTATTCACCCGTTCATACTCACTCACAAACCATCACATGCATATTAATATTTAAATATGTATGTAATCTGAGCTTTTTGTCAGGTTATAAGGTCATTGTACTGCAGTATTGTAAAATTACTAAGGTTGGCAACCAAAAAGACACCTGTCCTATTTACGGTCCTCAAAAGCATAAGCGATGTATTCCGTTCTGCACTGAACCTGTTATGAACCCTTTTAACCCATTTTCAAAATTGCTGTGGGTACTAAGGCTTTAGAATTTTTTACGATGGCACTGTACGACAAAAGATTTTATGAGGGCATAAATTAAACGTGTATTCAGTAGTTAACCACTTTTATTGAGAGTAGCGGGTTTGATGTAATACTTCTAATGCGACTTCCAACAAGGCTGCGTTAAACGTTTAACACTACCATGGAGGGGGTATGAAAGCACTGTTCTTTCTCTCTTTCTCTCATAGCCAGTTACGTTTCGTATATTAAGAAATTTTTCTTCAGTCGTGTGGTCTAAAGCACACTCGTTTTTTTAGTGGCTTTCAATCGTCTAGTCTTGCTTTGGTGGAATTACTAGACAACATCATCAGATTCATGAATAAGCTAAGTATAAGTAGGGCTTTTTGTGAAAGGCTCGTCTGAGGAACTACTACTGAGAAAGTAGTACGCCTATTTCTGCCGGTTTTCACCGGTGCTAATAAGTATAAAAGATACCTTAGCTATATCGTATCGTATTAAGCTTTCTTCCTACAAACGGTAATTCACGTTGTATCGTGTAAGGAGTTTTGCGCTTCACAAAGTTACCTGAAAACCTTTTAATTAAACCAACATGCAAAAATACCGTGAAATTGTGATACGTCATTAAAATGAGTGTCGGAAGTTCAGAACCCAAGCTGCACGGATGCATCACGTGTTTGATCACAACTCCAATTAGCGGTTTTTGCATTAACCCACAGAACCCTATTCGTAGTAGGGCTGCCACAACGTTTTGAGTAAAAGTCTTTTCAAAAGGTTTTAGCAGTTTTGGAGTTAAATTTGAAACTTTTGATTTTATAATACTGGTTATTCAAATGTTAAAAATTTCAAAATGAAAGTTTTTCCAAAAAATTGAGAATCACGGAAAATTAAAACTCACGCATACAAAATTGCGAGTAGCTACTAAAAACAGTAAATAACTAAAGGATATACCAAATACCAATAAAGAGACTTCGTTTTGACTGACATTGTAGACAACGCACAGCCGAAACCAATAGGCATAGGGGGCTTGAAACTTTTACGGTTTTTACCTGGGTGCATATGTAGGTGTACTAAGAAAGGATAAACTGAAATTCAACCCCTAAACGGTAGAGTAGGGGTTGAAGTTTATTTAAAAATAACTTTACTCAGACTAAGTCGTGCGCGTATGCTAGTTAGGTACTGATACATCTCTCTAATAGTACCTATTTGAAACTAATTTTCAAAAATCTAATGAAAGTATTACCACCATACTTATTGTGCCGCCAAGCAGCTTGCTGTGTTTTGGTTTGAAGGGTATGGATGCTGGTGAAATTACAGGCACATAAAGGCATTAGGTTTAACACCTGTATGCCACAGGTTGATGGACGCTGAGTAGTGTATCGTAGGGCATGTTTCTAACGTGCGTTAGCTACAAGGCAATAACTTTGTTATAGGCGACGGAAACCACTTAACATCAGGTGGGTAACTGGCTTGTCTCATCAGCAAGTTATATAAAAAAAAACCTATTGCAATCCAGACTCGTTCGCTTATTTATGTAAACTAACTTACCACCAATAGTTTAAACAAAACCACATAACGTTAGTAGCACATTTGGAAGTGAATCAATGGCAATCAAAGCCCTATTATCCTTCGCCTCTGCAGGGTATAGCGTGAAGCAGCTCATTACGTGACAGCCCTACGTATCGTACGTGACCGGACTATCTATCACTAACACCGTAATACAACCCAATAAAGCTCAAAATTGAATAACAAGCGTAGCTAGTTTAGATTATCCGCCTGCACGTTTACTTTCAACTCAACCACAAAGCAATAGAGCTTAAAATCGAATGTATTCGTGTTATGGATTTAGAATATGAACGAGAATGAATAAACCTTCACAAGTGGTGATAGAGGTTATTTTTGAACATCATTTTTATATGGCGGGTTTAAATTTACGTTTTATTTCGGTACATTAGAGCTCATTTTACGACAGTGCGTGTATTATCAGGGTTGACACGTCGACATTAGGAACCATCTGTTTTTACGGTAAAAGTAATTTAAGAACACTTTCGCGCCTCTTTAATCCATTCTGTTTTTATGACGGATTAGGGTTGTGCTGTCCCAAGCAAAAAGAGCTACTTAAGGCTTTTTACAGGGTGTAAGAAAACTACACTCGAAAACTGAAAGAACATGCCTATCTTTCGTTAGCAGGAGGCTGCTGGAGAATGGGTACCCTTTACAAATATGTTACCAGAATGGTTCGTAATTTAACCATTTATTACTTTAACACTGTAACAACCTCCATGAATTTAAGCCGGCACAGCAAATATCCCCTAAAATTTTTAAGGGCCTACCAAGTACTATCAACTCAAGATTCTTTGACGATATCAAAAAGGTGTAGTCAGAGGTAAGTATGTCCAAATATTACATTTGGCAGATACCGAAACTTTACAGATATAAGTATTTCATACGTGACAGGTTGCAGTCCAATCGCTGCTGCTAGAATACTATCTGGTTTTCTCACGATGTTTTCCTTCACCGTTTGAGAGTACTGGGCACATACATTTTTCAAATAAAAAAATCCACGTGCACAACCAGATTTAAACCCAGGACCTTAGATTCAAAGGGCGAGGTCGCTCCCACAGCATTAGCAATGCTCTCCTAATTTAAACATCACAATAATCTGCCCAAAGTATTTGAACAAGAAAATATTCAAAACAGATATCCTTTTTGAGTTTTCTCGCTAGTAAAACGTGACAGAAATACAGAAGAGACGCACATTTCTTGGAGAGCCTCGTAAGTTTGACGACTGTTCATTTTGGCACAGTATTTAGGACAAACAGTAGAGAAGGTTTAATATCTGAGGGTAGCAATCATATTTCGCTAGACCACTTACAAGTGGACGGTGAAGGCTGAATGGGTTCTCATAGATGATCAATAAACTGACAAAATCAAGTACCCTCAAAAGCACTTAAAAATGCCTCAGCTCACCTGATGTTAATGGTCACCTATAGTAAAAACTGTAGTAGGTTCATAAAGGATGTTGTGATTCTGATGTTTGAAACAAATTACCCGTATTTCGCTATATACAATAGACAGCAAGCAACATTTAATTAAAATTACGTAACCTAAAATAATAAATAATGCCAGAATTCAATTAATTTTAGGTACATGATAAAAGTAAGCTTAATTTTATAACTCAAAAACTCATTGATGATGTAAAACCCGTGACCAAGCAACCAGGCGCGCAAAACATGTTTAAAGTTTTTGAAAGGCCATGTTTTTGAAGTAATACTTCTAATGCGGCTTCCAACAAGGTTGCGTTAAACGTTTAACACGCTTATATGGAAGGGGTATGAAAGCACTGCACTCTTTCTCTCTATCTCACATAGCCAGTTACGTTGCGTATATTAAAGAACTTGTTTACAAGACGCTTTCCATTCCAAGTATTACGTAGATACACATAATTACCAGTTTTGTATAGATAAATATGTTTTTTCACAAAATAAGCAGTCTCATATATGTAAAGACGGAAGATTTAATATTTCAAGCAAATAAAAGAATGGTAAGTTTTGAAGAAGGAAAATTCGACCGCGAAGTTAGAAAAATTCTGGGGGAGGTCTACGCTGGAAAGAAAACGATCACATTACCGGTGTTGAAAAAAGTTTGGAACAGATCGAGAAAAATATTTTAGGTCTAATTAAGTATAGTAGTCGCGGGACTTTTGTTTATGCCAATTAAGTAGGTAGTCGTGTTTTGTTATTTTTTTTTCCGTGTTTTCCCTTTATCCTTATCCTTTATTTTGTAACCGTTGTACGTTTTGTCAATAAACTTTTTCATTTTTTTTTTTTTTTTTTTTCTTGCAGATTTTAAATCGAAGTATCTTTTCTGTTTTACATTTTATTGTTCCATCATGCTTCAGAGTCAGGCTGGTCAATCTCCAGGCTGCCGTAAACTGACTTTAATGGGCCAAGGTTTTATTACATCAAATCAGATGTTCCTAAGCTTAGGATATTTCAAGTTTGAAGATTGGAAGATCCAAATACTGCCGTAAAAATTTGAGTGTAGTTCAGATGCGTTGTAACATGTTTTTTTGGCGAATTCAAAAGTTTTTTTAGAAGCTTCAAGCCAACGTATTTCTAACAGAAATTTATGCAGCATAATAATTATGTACCATGTAATATGTAATTTGACGACCAAATTGGCGGCGGGCGAAAGTCCGCTAACAACGCAGGAGGTTGCGGGTTCGATTCTCGCCTTGGGATAAATGTTTGTACGATCTGCAAATATTTATTCCGGTTGTTCTGGGTATTTTCTATGTATAATAAAAATATCTATGCATGTAATTTATTGTATTAAGTCTATAAATCACCTAGTACCCATAACGCTGTATACTGTATGAATTGTCCAGCATTATTATTATTATTATTATGGGTTTTTCTGGAGAAAAGGCACATTAAATTTTATCACACCAACCCGCCTATATATGAATGTTAGTAAAATTACGCCCACTATGCGGGAGAAGCCGCTCGTTGTTAGTTTTAAGTAAATAACACATGCCTGTTGTTTATTTATTTAAGGGCAATCTTAGGTAGGGCACTGTTTATTTATTTAAGGGCAATCGTAGGTAGGGCAATCCGGTATATGTTGGGAGTGATATCATCGAAGTTGTTGACCACTATGTTTATTTGGGTCAGACGGTCCAACTAGGCAAGTCCAACTTCGACAAAGAGGTCAGCCGACGAATCCAACTCGGATGGGCAGCGTTCGGGAAATTACGGCACATCTTCTCGTCACAGTTACCACAAAGCCTCAAGACGAAAGTCTATAATCAGTGTGTGTTACCAGTGATGACTTATGGAACTGAGACGTGGTCGCTAACTATTGGTCTCATACACAAGCTCAGAGTCGCACAACGAGCTATGGAGAGAGCAATGCTGGGAGTTTCACTACGAGATAGAATCAGA
This sequence comes from Electrophaes corylata, assembly GCA_947095575.1. Taxonomy (NCBI): domain Eukaryota; kingdom Metazoa; phylum Arthropoda; class Insecta; order Lepidoptera; family Geometridae; genus Electrophaes; species Electrophaes corylata. The sequence continues at coordinate 1,786,857 of OX352716.1, read as the reverse complement.
AATGAGGAAATCCCTAGAAGAACCAAGGTCACCGACATAGCTCTCAGAATCAGCAAGTTGAAGTGGCAGTGGGCAGGCCATATAGCTCGTAGAACCGACAACCGTTGGGGAATAAAGGTTCTCGAATGGCGACCACGAACCGGAAGACGAAGCGTAGGACGTCCTCCTACCCGATGGACTGACGACATTGTTAGGACCGCGGGAAGTCGATGGATGGAAAGGGCTCAGAATCGTTCTTCCTGGAAACGTGTGGGGGAGGCCTATGTCCAGCAGTGGACTTCTATGGGCTGATGATGATGATGAATCTTAGGTAATTACGTAGGCTATGAATATTTGGGCTAAGAGGGTAGACGATGTCTCATTTATAGCGTTTCGTGCTATAGTTCAAAACTTTACACGTTAACGCCAGTGTTAGTGTTACCAGAAAACTTCTCAATTTATGAGGTAGGCGTTACACCTGGGTAGCCTTGTGTGGAGAATCTAGACTTTCAAGGTTCATAACAGTTATCTTATAATCAACTAAATATGTTAATTACTTACTAAAACTTTCGTGTCAAAACCTTTGGTTAATAATTCTCTTGCACACATTGATTATTATTACATTATTATTATTTTGTAAAAGGATCATACAAAAAAACGGTAGGAACCAAGCCGTAAGTTTCTTGCCGGTTCTTCTAGGCTTGGTCGCGAGGAACTGGCGCTTAGATTCACCTAGATTTAAGACGTTTCAAGATGATCCCTGCGGATATTACTGAATAAATGCTTTTTGACTTTTGACTTTTGATGTTAAACTGTATTCTAAGTATTTATTTACAAAAATAAAGATTTTTTAATGTGACCGGCTTATGGGACAAGCAGATGGCTTGATCTAGATTAGTATTCTACTTCTTAAATTGTTATTTACTTTGTAAATCTTATCACCAGGATGAACCTGAAGCATACCACTGCTAAAAGTAACAAAAACGGAAAAGTGCGAGTTGGACTCGCGCACAAACGGTTCCGTATCGTTATCTATAGTAAAAACGTAAAAAAAATCCCGATTTTTAGTTGTCAGTAGACCAGTGATCTTACTTTATAACTTTACCTTTACTAAAGTGCTAGCATTTACGTAAGTTATTACATTATAATTTCGTTCCCACGCTAGATAAAACGGAGTAGGTAACAAGAATGTATTGTCAAAGCGAACATACAACGCTAGCTAAGTGAAAAGTTTCGTCGGTTACATTCTGGTGCTATTTATACATAAGAAATTCACAAAGTCTTGACGTAGCTTCGGTACAAGAATGTTGCCTGTATTTTTATTAAGTTGCTGGGTAAATTCTTACCAAAATAATGTCTAAATTCCAAAACAGGCAAGTTTGACCAAGAAACAGTTTTGGCACATGTTTGAGTCAACTAAGAGGTAGTACAACTGTCAATCTACATTATAACTAACTATAATAATAGTAATAATAATGCTGGACAATCCACACAGCATCATCTAGCCCCAAGCTAAGCAGAGCTTGTGTTATGGTACTAGGTGACTGATATACTTATAACAATAAATTACATGCATACATATTTTTATTATATATAGAAAACACCCAGAATACCCGGAATAAATATTTGCAGATCGTACAAATATTTATCCCATGGCGGGAATCGAACCCGCAACCTCTGCGTCGCAGGCGGACATTCGCCCGCCGCGCCAGCGCCACATCGGTTGTCAAAACTACAGTCAGATTCTTGAATTCTTCTTAAGATGACTGACGTAGGGCAGAAAATCATAGAGCACGTTCTTAACATCCGTGACCTACATGGCAGTTCCTTATTAGGTCCTAGTTAGCAGTTTACATCAGATGATCCATCTTGTTTCAGTAGCAAGTTATACTTATGAAGGCGTCCGAGTATTGTATTGAGTCAAAGGCAACTTACTATTATATACAAAACGCTTGGAATACCTACGCTCGGAAATATCAGCTTCACTTACAGAAACATGATCTTAGAAGCTGAGTATGCTACTTTTCTCACGATTTATTGACACGATTTTGCTCGATTTTAGTAGTAGTAGCTGTTTGTGAAAGGCTCGTCCGGGGAAGTACTACCGCCATGCATAGTTCTGCCGCCAAGCAGTTTGTTGGATTTAGGTTTGAAAGGTGTGCGTGCCGTTCAAATTACAGGCACATGAGGGTAAACACCTGTATGCTTCAAGTTGATGGACGCTATGCATCGTAGGGCACGTTCCTATCCCATCTTGCGATGGTTCGTTCCCTTAGCACTTTTTATGACATCCATGGGGAATGACAAAAGGGTACTATTCAAAGCTGGGACCACCACAGCCACTACGGGGCTACTATGCCATAAAAAACATAGGTAAATAAATGAAATAAATTAATGTCTAACAAAGCTGGTAAGTACAAAAGTTTTGCGAAATTGCTTGCACCGAGAACCGTAACTTTGCACTTTACAAACAAACTGTTATAAATTACATATTACGAACTGCTTTATGGTAGAAACATAAAACTATCTAATTCGTTACCATTTCAAGCCAAGCAATCCTACCATCCTCTTTCCATTTCCATCATCATCATCATCGGTCTGAAGAAGTTCCCAAACGGGCAACTTTCTTTTTCAGGAAGAACGACTTTGGAATAAAAGTGAACACATTTTGAGTCAAATATATAAACTACGATAAAACAGTTAACGACAGTAGCTGACAACAAAAAAGGTATTAATTCAGTATTTTAGTTGAAGTTGCAGTAGAAGGGGCATCAAAAGTTTAAATAAATAAATCTATACCACTTATGAGACTCTTTATTCTGACTGACTGACATTAGACAACACACAGCTAAACCCATTGTTCGGAGAGACTTAAAGCTTCATTGTGTATTTATCTTGGTGCGTAGAGGTCTGCTAAGAAAGGTAACTCCGATATTCACAGGTACAGTCGAGATTGAAGTTTGTATAAAACAACAAAACAACGTGGATTGTCGCGCGCGTTTTTGCTGTAACGCAAATATATATTTTAAGCTAGTTTAAATCTTCCCACTATAGTAATGCTGTCAATCATTCTGGAAGCTGGGCGTCTTACGTTTAGTCATTTGAGAAAGTTAATTTCAAGCGATCGAACCTACCAGATATTACCGAAAAGTACTAGTATGTTGAAAAATTATAAGTCACGTTTTCGCACAAGATTTTCAATAAAAGAAAAGTAAAAATAATGAAGCTTTAGGTAATTCATCGCATCGTCTTGAATTGTTGTCAGTCTAGAGTTCAAACGAACCTTTATCCTCATGGTCAGAACCATTTGACCTAGACAACTAGTGCAGCGAGTCGGTAAAACAGATTCAAATCATCTGCCCCACTTCCGTCTTCAAAGGAAGAGTTAATTTATGCTCCAATACACACAAAGCCGATAACACATTCTTTTAGTTGCTATATAAAAGTTTCATCGTCTAGCAAATAAAAAGCCTATCGGAATAAATACGATTATGGTCGAATAAAATCACTTTGTTGTGATTTTATTTCAGTGCTAAATTTACGCTGCTGCAACACTGTGTTTTTATGGATACTGTAGTGAATGTACAGTCAGCTGCACTAGAATATATAAAATTCTTAACTTTCAAAATGGTTTTACAGCGGTGCCAAAAATATTAACATGACAATTATTCAAAAAATAAGCGAGGTCATCAACTAATTTCATGACTTTTTAGTTTTTAAGGTATAAGAGTTCATTGTTATACTGTAATACCGTTTTGGAAGTTATAAATTGTATGCATTCTAGTGCAGCTGACTGTAGGTACCTATATTTTTACCACGGATTTCCTCACGATTTTTTCCTTCACCGTTTCAGAGCACTGACATTGCGCAAAATTTCGTTAAGAAAAATCTATTGGTGCATGAAGTTCAGTAGGTGGGCCGCTTCTACAAAATCATCTCTACAAAACACCCTGAATAAAAATACCTATCTCATTTCCACCCAGAAAGCCGCCATCTGTCGATCACCGCTGGTAACTTCAAACTTCATTACACCATGCCCTCATTTCAGCTTAGGCATAGTTCATAACAGTTTCAGTGAACATGCTGCAAAATGGAGGTTTCAAAACCTATAATTACTAAGAGCCCACGCAACAATATTACAATGCAATCAAATTAGGCGCGGCACAAACTTTCTGCACGACACTTGCTGCCTTCATTTACTGAACATGCTGTAACTTTAAAATTGAAACTAATTACGTTAGAGCGAAAAGTAGGATAAGAAATTTGATGAAAAAATCTAAGGCAGAAGTTTTCAGTCATAGCCCTAAACTGAGCAAGGCTCAAGACACAAAAACATATCTTATGTTTTATCTCACAAGTTTTTGTTTTTGAAAAGAATCGAACTCACAACCTACAACGCAGAAGACAGAACTACTACCACTTGAACTGCGAGGCTTACCAATTATAAACACAAAAGACATTAAAAAAAATAGTTTTAAGAGGTTGTCAATATTTTTTTACAACAGTATTGAATCTGCATCTTTCACCGGTTTGTTGCGATCTGCTACACAAAGGTAGTGCGTTGTAAGTACTATTAAATTAGGCTTGCCACAGACTGCACTCTAAGATACGCGTTCATTAGGCAGCGCTCATTTAGAGAACACCCTGTGACCTACATGCTTGCATAGTACATGTGGTACAAGTCACAAGCAGATATTTTCAAGATCTTCTGAATTTTGCAACCGATTTCCAATCTTTCCTGGATTCGAACCCAAAAAACTGGTAAAAACTAAGCCATAAGCTTATTGCCTGTTCTACTAGGCTTGGCTTATGTTTCAAAACTTTACACGTTAACGCCAGTGTTGGTGTTACCAGAAAACTTCTCAATTTATGTGGTAGGCGTTACACTTGGGTAGCCTTGTGTGGAGAATCTAGACTTTCAAGGTTCATAACAGTTATCTTATAATCAACTAAATATGTTAATTACTTACTAAAACTTTCGTGTCAAAACCTTTGGTTAATAATTCTCTTGCACACATTGATTATTATTACATTATTATTATTTTGTAAAAGGATCATACAAAAAAACGGTAGGAACCAAACCGTAAGTTTCTTGCCGGTTCTTCTAGGCTTGGTCGCGAGGAACTGGCGCTTAGATTCACCTAGATTTAAGACGTTTCAAGATGATCCCTGCGGATATTACTGAATAAATGCTTTTTGACTTTTGACTTTTGATGTTAAACTGTATTCTAAGTATTTATTTACAAAAATAAAGATTTTTTAATGTGACCGGCTTATGGGACAAGCAGATGGCTTGATCTAGATTAGTATTCTACTTCTTAAATTGTTATTTACTTTGTAAATCTTATCACCAGGATGAACCTGAAGCATACCACTGCTAAACGTAACAAAAACGGAAAAGTGCGAGTTGGACTCGCGCACAAACGGTTCCGTATCGTTATCTATAGTAAAAACGTCAAAAAAATCCCGATTTTTAGTTGTCAGTAGACCAGTGATCTTACTTTATAACTTTACCTTTACTAAAGTGCTAGCATTTACGTAAGTTATTACATTATAATTTCGTTCCCACGCTAGATAAAACGGAGTAGGTAACAAGAATGTATTGTCAAAGCGAACATACAACGCTAGCTAAGTGAAAAGTTTCGTCGGTTACATTCTGGTGCTATTTATACATAAGAAATTCACAAAGTTCTGACGTAGCTTCGGTACAAGAATGTTGCCTGTATTTCTATTAAGTTGCCGGGTAAATTCTTACCAAAATAATGTCTAAATTCCAAAACAGGCAAGTTTGACCAAGAAACAGTTTTGGCACATGTTTGAGTCAACTAAGAGGTAGTACAACTGTCAATCTACATTATTACTAACTATAATAATAGTAATAATAATGCTGGACAATCCACACAGCATCATCTAGCCCCAAGCTAAGCAGAGCTTGTGTTATGGGTACTAGGTGACTGATATACTTATAACAATAAATTACATGCATACATATATTTTATTATATATAGAAAACACCCAGAATACCCGGAATAAATATTTGCAGATCGTACAAATATTTATCCCATGGCGGGAATCGAACCCGCAACCTCTGCGTCGCAGGCGGACATTCGCCCGCCGCGCCAGCGCCACATCGGTTGTCAAAACTACAGTCAGATTCTTGAATTCTTCTTAAGATGACTGACGTAGGGCAGAAAATCATAGAGCACGTTCTTAACATCCGTGACCTACATGGCAGTTCCTTATTAGGTCCTAGTTAGCAGTTTACATCAGATGATCCATCTTGTTTCAGTAGCAAGTTATACTTGTGAAGGCGTCCGAGTATTGTATTGAGTCAAAGGCAACTTACTATTATATACAAGACGCTTGGAATACCTACGCTCGGAAATATCAGCTTCACTTACAGAAACATGATCTTAGAAGCTGAGTATGCTACTTTTCTCACGATTTATTGACACGATTTTGCTCGATTTTAGTAGTAGTAGCTGTTTGTGAAAGGCTCGTCCGGGGAAGTACTACCGCCATGCATAGTTCTGCCGCCAAGCAGTTTGTTGGATTTAGGTTTGAAAGGTGTGCGTGCCGTTCAAATTACAGGCACATGAGGGTAAACACCTGTATGCTTCAAGTTGATGGACGCTATGCATCGTAGGGCACGTTCCTATCCCATCTTGCGATGGTTCGTTCCCTTAGCACTTTTTATGACATCCATGGGGAATGACAAAAGGGTCCTATTCAAAGCTGGGACCACCACAGCCACTACGGGGCTACTATGCCATAAAAAACATAGGTAAATAAATGAAATAAATTAATGTCTAACAAAGCTGATAAGTACAAAAGTTTTGCGAAATTGCTTGCACCGAGAACCGTAACTTTGCACTTTACAAACAAACTGTTATAAATTACATATTACGAATTGCTTTATGGTAGAAACATTAAACTACCTAATTCGTTACCATTTTAAGCCAAGCAATCCTACCATCATCTTTCCATTTCCATCATCATCAATGGACAACTTTATTTTTCAGGAGAAACGACTTAGGAATAGAAGTGAAAACATTTTGAGTCAAAAATATAAAACTACGATAAAATAGTTAACAACAGTAGCTGACGACAAAAAAGGTATTAATTCAGTATTTTAGTCGCAGTTGTAGTAGAAGAGGCACCAAAAGATTAAAATAAATAAATCTGTACCACTTATGAGACTCTTTATCCTGACTGACTGACATTAGACTACACACAAAATGATCCCTGTGGATTTTACTGAATAAATGCTTTTTTTGACACAGCTAAATCATTTATTCGTAGAGACTCAAAGTTTTTATGGTGTATTTATCTTGGTACAAAAAGGTGTACTAAGAAAGAAATATCTGAAATTCAACCCCATGATAGGTACGGTGGAGATTGAAGTTTGTATAATACAACATCATGTGGGCTGTCGCGCACGTTTTTGCTGTAACGCAAATATATTAATTTTAAGCTCGTTTAAGACTTCGCACTATCGTAGTGCCGTCAGTCATTCTGGAAGCAGGGTGTCTTACGTTTAGTCATTTGAGAAAGTTAATTTCAAGCGATCGAACCTACCAGATATTACCGAAAAGTACTAGTATTTGAAAAAAAAAATTATAAGTCACGTTTTCGCACAAGATTTTCAATAAAAGAAAAGTAAAAATAATGAAGCTTTAGGTAATTCATCGCATCGTCTTGAATTGTTGTCAGTCTAGAGTTCAAACGAACCTTTATCCTCATGGTCAGAACCATTTGACCTAGACAACTAGTGCAGCGAGTCGGTAAAACAGATTCAAATCATCTGCCCCACTTCCGTCTTCAAAGGAAGAGTTAATTTACGCTCCAATACACACAAAGCCGATAACACATTCTTTTAGTTGCTATATAAAAGTTTCATCGTCTAGCAAATAAAAAGCCTATCGGAATAAATACGATTACGGTCGAATAAAATCACTTTGTTGTGATTTTATTTCAGTGCTAAATTTACGCTGCTGCAACACTGTGTTTTTATGGATACTGTAGTGAATGTACAGTCAGCTGCACTAGAATATATAAAATTCTTAACTTTCAAAATGGTTTTGCAGCGGTGCCAAAAATATTAACATGACAATTATTCAAAAAATAAGCGAGGTCATCAACTAATTTCATGACTTTTTAGTTTTTAAGGTATAAGAGTTCATTGTTATACTGTAATACCGTTTTGAAAGTTATAAATTGTATGCATTCTAGTGCAGCTGACTGTAGGTACCTATATTTTAACCACGGATTTCCTCACGATTTTTTCCTTCACCATTTCAGAGCACTGACATTGCGCAAAATTTCGTTAAGAAAAATCTATTGGTGCATGAAGTTCAGTAGGTGGGCCGCTTCTACAAAATCATCTCTACAAAACACCCTGAATAAAAATACCTATCTCATTTCCACCCAGAAAGCCGCCATCTGTCGATCACCGCTGGTAACTTCATTACACCATGCCCTCATTTCAGCACAGGCATAGTTCATAACAGTTTCAGTGAACATGCTGCAAAATGGAGGTTTCCAAACCTATAATTACTAAGAGCCCACGCAACAATATTACAATGCAATCAAATTAGGCGCGGCACAAACTTTCTGCACGACACTTGCTGCCTTCATTTACTGAACATGCTGTAACTTTAAAATTGGAACTAATTACGTTAGAGCGAAAAGTAGGATAAGAAATTTGATGAAAAAACCTGAGGCAGAAGTTTTCAGTCATAGCCCTAAACTGAGCAAGGCTCAAGACACAAAAACATATCTTATGTTTTATCTCACAAGTTTTTGTTTTTGAAAAGAATCGAACTCACAACCTACAACGCAGAAGACAGAACCACTACCGCTTGAATTGCGAGGCTTACCAATTATAAATACAAAACACATAAAAAAAAAAAGTTTTAAGAGGTTGTCAATATTTTTTTACAACAGTATTGAATCTGCATCTTTCACCGGTTTGTTGCGATCTGCTACACAAAGGTAGTGCGTTGTAAGTACTATTAAATTAGGCTTGCCACAGACTGCACTCTAAGATACGCGTTCATTAGGCAGCGCTCATTTAGAGAACACCCTGTGACCTACATGCTTGCATAGTACATGTGGTACAAGTCACAAGCAGATATTTTCAAGATCTTCTGAATTTTGCAACCGATTTCCAATCTTTCCTGGATTCGAACCCAAAAAACTGGTAAAAACTGAGCCATAAGCTTATTGCCTGTTCTACTAGGCTTGGTCAAGAAGAACTGGCGCCTAGATTTACCTAGGTTTAAGTCGTTTCTACGTGATGTTTATAATTTCAATTAATAAAAGGCATTTTTCATTTAACTTTTACTTTGAGCACTTTTCTACTTAAACTCATAACTGGCTTCAACTTGCCATTGTACATGTCCTATATTACTGGCGTACAATAAAATATTTGTGCACATTTTACACAACATCACTTAACCCTAAACTAAGCATAGCTTGAACTATGGGAACCATACCTACACATTAAAAGAAAAATTATGCCCTGGTACTTAGAAACTCAGCGTAATGTAGAACTAATTATACAGTGTTTTGTAGATTGAAAAAGACAAAAGACGATGTAAGTATATCGAGGTTACACTGAGTTTATTAGTAGTAGGAGTACAGTATAGAAAAGCGCGAGAACTGCTTGTAACTTGTGCCAAACACTAAGACTCGAAGCATGAGTTGCCTTTTAGTCCGACATAGTGCTGTTTTGTAGGACGGTGCAGCCTACGGTAGCACCTTGTATTACCAGACGCCTACTTGCGATGTAAAATACGTTTTATGGATTGGTTTAAACCTACAGCCAAAAGAGTTCATAGTAACCCTGCTTTCTGCGCTGTAGGTGGTAGGTTCGATCCCCACCGAGAATAAACAATTGTGTAATGAACACAGATGTTTTTTCAGAGTCTGGGTGTTACATTGCGTTGTGTTTACAAAAAAACATAATTATCGAAATTTTTATATTTGTATGATAAAATTACGTTGTATTTAGTACTAGCGGCCGCTCGCAGCTTCACCCGAGTGGCAGTTTTTTCCCCGTTCCCGTTATTTTTTCGGGATAAAAAGTAGCCTATGTTAATCCAAATTTCATCCAAATGGGTCTACTAGTTAGAGCGTGAAAGAGTACCAAACATCCATCCATCCATCCATACTTACAAGCTTTCGCGTTTATAATATTAGTAGGATTTAGTTGCTGTGTTCCGGTTTGAAAGGCGTGGTCGTCGGTGAAATGTATTGGCGTTGTCACAATTTTATAGCTATGTATGAATATTATATTACAGCTTTCTTTATTCGCTTAAATAATCACATAATAATAAAGATTTAATGATACATGCACAGAATGATGTACTATTATGTAAATACTAAGTGCTTGGATGAACTGGCAATGTTCCAGCTCATCTGACCAGAATATTAAACGGTATTTAGGGAATATAAAATTTTAGGATATCATAAACGGTGGTTAGTAACAGGTAACAACAGCTTTTATGGAAGAACAGTTAGCAACTAAAGTTGTTTTTTTTATTTGACTTGCTGATGGAAAAAGCAGATGGCCCACCTGATCTTGAGTAGTTACCATCACCTATAACAAAGCATTGTCTCGCAGGCCACGTTCGTTAGAGACGTGCCCTACAATGCAACACTCTGCGTCCATTAACCTGAGACATACATGTGTTAAGCCTCATGTGCCTGTAATTACACCCGCCGGCACCCCCTTCAAACCGAAACACAGCAAGCTGCTGGGGGTAGTTAGAGTTCGTCCAATTATTACTTATGGAACATAGTCACATTTTGCAGTAGTTGTTATTACGTACGAAAATGGTCACAAGCCCATTGCCGCTGCTAGAATACTAACTGGTTTACGACTGATGTTTATATCCACCATTTTAAATCTAAAAAAATGTTTGATACACGACATAATATAGATTCCATCTTTTGACCTTAGGATCAGAATGCAGGGTCGATACATAGCACCCTCGATAGTTTAAATACTGATGCGTGCGTGCATGTGTAGTATCACTTAAGATATAATAAATTCATATGTAGTAGAAAAGTTTGAATGACTTCTCTATTGAAAATCACCAGAGATCGGGCGAATCGGGAACTAATACGCCCTTATTCACTAAAAACCTACGCCTGACTCCCAACCGTGAGCTCTTATACCACGGTTGCAAACTGTCAAAAGGACGCCAAAGTTACCGCTATCGTGTTTGATAGATAGTATTGTTTCCCTTCGTTTTATACGCTACGGATTCCAGATTTATACAAAGATGCCCATTGTTTGGGTCTGTTCGGGTCTGTTTAGGCCTGTCCAAACTGAGTTCACAATTTTTTTTTTTAACAAAGATTCGAACTCACGGTTATTTATTCCTCTGATATCCATAAACGAATGCCGGGTAGACAAATAATAGTATTATTATTATTTGCGTAATTAACATAAAAGTATTGGTTGTTATAGTGGCAACAAAAATACATCATCTGAGAAAATTTCAATACTCTAACTATCACGGTACATGAGATACAGCCTGCTGATAGACGAACAAATAGATAGACGGGCCTTTGATTATTTACTTGACAAGTAAATAATCAAAGAGACAGGCATACAGCGGAGTCTTTGTAATAGGGTCCCGTTTTATCCTTTGGGTACGGAACCCTAAAAACCTATCATGCATTTTATCAGGATTCTGGTTATTATTTAGTAGAATCTAAGATATCTTTTTAAATAGTCTCACAACCTCTAGTAACCAACCAGTTAATATTTTTTTTAAAATGTTGCTGCCTCTCTAACGCCAGTTCTTAGTGAATAAGGGGACTAGTTCACAATTCGCTCGGCTTGCCCAATTTAACGGGAAAGTTGTAACTACACGTGAGCACTTTTCTTCGGACAACTTCGGACACATTTGGACAAGTTGAGATTTAGAGTATGTCGCTGTAATGATTTATTTCGTTGCCGATTGAGTTCCAACTTTCTAGTTTGAGTATTAGAAAACTTATTGCTATTTAATATGCACTCGGCTGCTGAATTTATCATGATAAAAAAATGTAAGTAAAATAGGTTAAAAAATCTTACTTTCAACTCCCGCTGTACCCGTTTAGGATTTCAATTTCGGGAATTCCTTTCTTAGTCAACCTAGAAAACTTCAAGTCCCTTCAACCAGGTGGCTTAGGCTGCCCGTTGTCTGTGTCAACCAGGCAACCAGGCAGTCAGTCAGGATGCAAAGATATAGATATACAAATTGTTGATACAGACGAAAACATTAAAAACCTCAAAAAGATTAAAATCTATAATATACCTATCAATCAATTAGTGTCAATGATAATAGTATCACGACTTTAATTCCCAAGCACGGTAGATATCCCTTCCGATATCTTAGTACCAAGTACCTACTCGAGATTCAATTCACAATGTTAATGATTGTAAAAAAAAGAACTCGCGACTATATAGACCACTAGCGGCCGCTCGCAGCTTCCCCGCGTGGCAGTTTTTTCCCGTTTCTGTTATTTTTTCGGAATAAAAAGCCTATATGTTATTCCAGGTTGCAATCTATAATTTTTCCAAATTTCATTCAAATCGGTCCACTGGTTAGAGCGTGAAAGAGTAACAAACATCCATCCATACTTACAAACTTTCCTTTCCCGTTTATAATATTAGTAGGATAGTAAATAATTAAATTTTCGAATAGCATCATAGATTTCTCACCTAAAGCCCATTTCTTCATTTACGAGATTACATAAAATACCTTCTATGGCGAAACGTTTAAAATTTAAAAAACCTGACTTCATAACAGCCTCAGAATCCTCAGGAGTGCTCTAACATATACCCAACGCCTAGATACTTGGCAGGTTGGTTAAAAAAAAGTCCGATTTTTCAGCACGTACCAAATGAACGTTTTTACAACCTCTGGCTTTGGAGATAAAATATATTATTTTAAGAGCCTTTGTACAAAAAACGGCTTAAACATCTGAAAAGTAGCTGCTAGTTGTATGGTAAGTTGGAAATCCAATTAGCTATGACTAACGACGTGCTACGTAACTGTCGAGGTATGGAACAACTACGTAACACACACGAACAGGCCCGAACAGACCTGAACAATCAAAGAAAAAAACAAAGGTAGTCTTCATACAAATCCGGAAAAACTGTATAAAGGTAAGCGTCCACAGGCCCGCATCGCACGTGTCGGGCGCATTGCATCAAACGGATTAATTAGACTGCGTCCACTGTATTGGCAGCGATTGGATTGCCGATGCCACCTTCACTCGAATTTTTGTAGTGATCGTACTTGCGGAAAGTGTTTGTGAGAATGGAGGAAAGCAACGAAGAAGTCGTTATTGCTTGTTTATTGTAAACGGGGCGCGTCCACTGATCGGCATTCCGTGTGACGTCATTGGTACGCATCGCATGTAAGCATTGCCGATGAGCGGTCCGTACGGTGCGGATCAGTGGACGCTGTTGTATGAGTTTTTATACAAGGCAAACTAAAACCCGTTACGTGCAATTCGTCCGATACGTGCGATGCGGGCCTGTGGACACTTACCTTAACACCCAGACAGAGAACAGACATTGATGTTTTCTTGACTCAAATGTTTGTTCTCTGTAGGGTTGGAACCCACCAGCTACAGCGCAGAAGGCATCAAAATTCAACAACACAAGTATAAAACGAGAACGAATTTTATACATTTTTCTCTTATTTTTGTTTTACCGTTTTTTTATTAAAAGTACCTCTCGTAAAGTAACTTTTATCCGTAAAAGGATACCGTATTTCGGACTCTTAATTTGTTTAAATGTTTTCTAATGAAAATAGCCTAGCAAGCGATCGAGTGGTTTAAAACGTTTAAAGTGTTCTAATTTAAGTAATTTAAGCTTGATTAAAACTGTACTTTCAAAGCTGTTATGTTACTTTGAGATTTATTTCAGTCTGGTATTTTTAAGAGTTTTAAGAAAGAAAGAAGATAATAAGTAAATATAATAATGCTGGACAATCCACACAGCATCATCTAGCCCCAAGCTAAGCAGAGCTTGTGTTATGGGTACTAGATATACTTAATACAATACTATATTACATACATATATATTTTTTATTATACATAGAAAATACCCAGAACACCCGGAATAAATATTTGCAGATCGTACAAACATTTATCCAAAGGCGGGAATCGAACCCGCAACCTTCTGCGTCGCAGGCGGACAATAGCTAAATAGATAGATAGTTTTATTTGTATTTGTTAAAACTGTATATTGTCTCTTATTACCTTATAGCCAGAGGCTTCTTAAAACGTGTATTTTATTAAAGCTGAGACGAGATCGAAACTATAACTTGATTGTTAAAATTAGACCTATCTGAAATGTCAGCTTCGAAGAATAATACCTGGAAATTGACACAATCGAAGCTTAAATTTCACGTTTTCATTACAAGAATTGTAAAAAAATCGCGGCCCGCGAAAAATTCCCAGGCATGGTAGATATCCCCTTAGATTTCTTAGTACTAAGTATTTACTTTTTTGGGCCTCAGATAAATCAAAATAAGAAACAACACACAATATACACCGTACACAGTACATAGTACGAAGTACTGACTGTACTTCGTACTATGTACTGTGTACGGTCGAACCTACAATACTTTCCGAGTAAACTATTAGTTTTATTAATGTTTAGCCGAAGTTTAACGGATAAATTACCTTTCAAAGGTGAACCCTACCTGTTCAGAGGTGCCCTTTACTTAATAGTGTCATAGTACCCGGCAAATATTTGTCTAGCCACCGCTTACACTTAAATAAACATAGTCTTTAGCGATCAAAAACCTAAGGGCTTATATTTATTTTCTTTACACATTTTTATTTATAGCACGAGTTTTATTTTAACAAATGTAAATGGATTTTTTTTTATCTAGTCTTTACAGTCTACTGAGTTATAGAAGTTTTAAAAACATCTAGATTGTTCAAGGTAGCGAATATTTTTTAATACATATACTAGATAAAGATAAGAGATAAAAAATATTTATTGCTTAGTCTTCTTACAATGTAACAATACAATTTTAATATAAGTCCGTAAATAATCCTTTAAATTCAAGTTTACATTTACAATGCTTCGTTATTTAAGACTTCCATTGTCAGTCATTATGATGAGTTCCTTGCTCTAACTAAGCACAAGCTTGTGTGTAGAAACAAGGGCTCTTCCTCTGGCTAGCTAATAGCAGTCTAGAACTAAACAATACGCAAATTGTTAAATGGTGAGATGGTTAGCGGTGACTTATTTAAATTGTTAGTTCAACTAACAGTACTGTAACTATATCTAAATGATGTAATACTAGGTACCTATTAACTATACTTAAACATATTATTAAATAACCAGTGGGAGGAATTATAAATTAAGATACTGGTAAATAGAAAAAGAACACGTTATGCAGGAATGTGTCTGTTAAGATGGTTTTGAGGAAAGTAAAGAGAGGGGACTGAGAGGGTAGTAGGTTAAGGACAGCGGCTAGTGCATAAGGTTGGTCTGAAGACATACCGCAATACATATACTAATATAACAAACAGATGCCTCACTTGTAACAATGTATTTAATACCTATCCAATTGTGCGTATAGAACAAGTTGAATTGAAGTGAAATAATTCATTTGCGTCAAAAAAATAATAATAATCTTACATTTAGCCAAATCAAACCCATATCTATGTTTATCACATAAACGTTTATTCTTAGGGAATCAAACCCACAGCTTACAGCGTAGAAAGCAGAGCTGCGACTGGCTTAGCTCAGTTCGTAGTAGCATTTTTTCTGCGCTGTAGGTAGTGGGTTAGATCCACACCGAGGACAAACATTTGTGTGATGAACATAGTGTTTACTTTGTGTCTGGGTGCTATGTGTATTTCAAGTATTTATTTACAAAAAAAAGTATAAAAGTATTCGTTATCTAGTTCCTATAGAACTTTGCATAGTTTGGAGCTAGAAGGCGTTATGAGTGTCAATATTTATTTATTTATTCAATCATAACGCAGGTAAACATAAGTCTCTGTCCTTTATTCGTAAAACACAAATCCCTTTAAAAGTTCAACAACAAACTTGCGTCCTAAATTGCCAAGAAAATGAAATTGCAAACTCCACCAGTGTGCCATTGTAAAATTTTACCGAGATAACAAGACAGCATCTCAAGAGAGTTGTTTGTCTTCGCTAAGTACACATCTGATGTTAAAAGCACGCGATGGTACGATTAAAGTCTACGGTAAAAATCTGACAAGATTGCTCGTGAATGGAAAGCGGAGATTTCTTCAATGCCGCTTGGATAAAACAGCTTTTTTTATGTGAATTGTGAAGGGAACAAGCAGATGGCTCACCTGATGTTAAGTAGTTACCATCCTATCCTATTTGGATGAAATTTGGAATAGATATAGATGGTAACCTGGATTAACAAATAGGCTACTTTTTATGCCGAATAAATAACGGGAACGGGATAAAACTGCTACGCGGGCGAAGCTGCGAGCGGCCGCTAGTTACTTATAACAGAGCATTTTCTCGTAGGTGACACTCATTATAAACGTGCCCTTATGATGCACTACTCTGCGTCCATCAACCAGAGGCATACATGTGTTAAGCCTCGTGTGCCTGTAATGACACCGGCACCCACACCTTTCAAACTGGAACACAGCAAGCTGCTTGGTGGCAGAAATAGGCATGGTGGTAGTACTTCTCCGGACGAGCCCTCCACTAAGAGCTCTTTACTACTGCTAAAAAAGCTTCAGTAAAAATAAAAGCTCTATATACTACATAATACAACCTTTGTTCTGACAGACTTATAGACACTGCAGCGTAACCCAGGTCTAAGACAGGCCAGGCCAGGTCATGAAGACTTTTTAGGCCTTATTTGTTCAAGTGCGTAGAGGTATACTAAGAAATGAGTTGAAGTTTGCATGAGAAAAGCTTAACGCGGACAAAATCGCGCGCGTTCCCCAGGTACGAATAAACATTGATTATAATGTAAATATCTATTTAAACAAGTAGGTGTTAAACGTTTAAATATAAAATTATACTAATGATAAGTATATTATCAAGTATGTAGTCGTGTGTGATTTCAATAAGTTTAATAGCTACTCAAATAGTGCCTTGAAATGTAAGAAACATCTTGTAATTTTTAAGTACATCATTTTATAGTCTAAGAATCTCTCAACTTTAATCCTTGGGGGTAGACAGATGTTTAGGTATTTTTTATTGTACATCGTAAAATCCTAACATCGTTGGTCATTTGGTTTTACGCCGCGTGTTCGGAGAAGGCTGAATTTTTGACTAGGTCACGTTGGTTGCGATAGCGATAGCAAAATCTCACGGTGAAGACTGAAACAGCTACAACACTTGTAGTGTGTAATCAACCGTGGACACTAAAAAAACCCCTATATACGAACGTTTTTGAGAGTTTAATGTTTAAAGATGTAGTCAACTCGGTTGGCAAGCACAAAATGACTAAGAAATAAGGAAACGAGAATTTATTAGATACACAGAAAAATCGAACAAAAATAAGTTAGTACCTATCCAGGGAAGCCAGTAAATAAATAATCTTATAAATAAATAAAACCGCTGAACCCATTGATCAAGTACTGTTGAGTACCTATTATTTTAATATGACTTTAGCCAAATAAAAGATATTTAACAAGTACCAAAATTTTTGAATACAACCTTTTTTTAGTACAATAAAATAAGTTACTTATAAATATAATTATGTCGGAGTGTTGTCAAGGCGGAGTCGTTCTGTTTTGTAATTTTAGTTTAGCGCCATCTATTGGCTATAGATTTGACACGTTCGTTCGTTCAGAACGGAACGGATGAGCAGTTAGGGGTAGTTGCACTTTCATTCTGACATTCGAGCGAAGCGGTCGTGAAACCCACTTTGTATCGAACTCATCGCGTTTCCAGAATTCAATCTAAAGTTATCTGCGTCATCCTATTCTATTTTTGCAAAACCATAATTGTTATTGTAAAATAAAGGTCTAAGCTGTACTGTGAAGCTTGAATTTCACCATCATCATTTCATTTCATTTTTCATTTCATTTTCGCATTTTCGCCATGCCTGAACCTCGTGAAGACCCAAACTTTAATCAAGACTCGTTATATATATTAACTTTTTATAACAAATGCAAAAACAACTATACTAGTTATATCAACAAATTATTGATTACAAAAACATTTGCCTTTTAGAAATACCTTAAAAGTAACACACTTATATACATTTTAGATAATTCTGGAGAATTTAATAACCATTGTTAGACATCTGTTTTTTTTAGTTACCAATTCACTGCAAAGTGAACTAGCTGCTTATTTAATTGACTAGTCGTGCCGGTTTTATACCGAAAAATATTGAACAGGACGGACAGGATACGGGTTTTTAATTGAGTTTCGAATTTAGTTTGCCGGGAAATTTATATAGTTTGTACGCCGAGGTTTGTGGTGGAATAAAAGCTTAGATTTTTCTAGTTTTTTAGTAAAAAACAGAAAAAGTTTTAAATCTACTACTGATATCTATGGTAATTTGTTAAGTTGGCGCTGGTCAATATTTTTTCTATACAAACGTTGTGGATCGATTATTCCACTGTTTGACAACGTATGTTCAAAATTAGACATTTATCTAATGAGCTCCCGTACCAAGTCGGAAAATGCATATATTATCTATGTAATGGTGTTCCTTTTACTTGTTTAGGTACGACAGTTTTTAAATCATTGAAATCGTTCCATTGGTTGCGAAGATATTACACATTTTGTACAAGCCAACCGCGGGGCGGCCGGATAGCTCATGTCAGGGAACCGTGACGTCTCGATTCTCTTTCGCCCGCGCTCGCGCTCTCCACCATTATTTTATTAAAGTTCACTCGATCTGCGCGGGTCGTGTTCTGGTTTAAATTAATTTTTTTTTAATAAAACCGCGCGGGTTCGGCGGCTAGCGCTGGGTCATTGTGACGTGACGTCACAATATCTCAACGCTAGGCTGTTCGCGCGGTCAGTGAGCCTCGTTCGGTATTTTGCCCATAACCTAGTCAGTTTTGGCCGTAGAAAAAAAATTTTTGCACTTTATGTTTTAGGTTCTCAAGGCCTATAAAACTGCATTCACAGATAAAACTGTGACGGGTCCCCATTGCCTTGTCATTATGTATGCAGAACAACGTGACAATTAATGGCATTGAAAAACCCGTAATTTTAACGCAATTCTACCCAGTAAGTTTGAAGTTTGAAGTCGTTTATTTTCTAGTTTATTTTAGATACTTACAATAGTTTAATTTTTTAATATTCTTTTTGTTAAATTAACGTCAGCTTTTTAATTATTATGTGTACTTAAAAAATAGTTTTGTACGTTTCGTAAATGCATGCAGTGTTCACTGCTAATAGAAACTGCGCCAAAAATGTTAATTTTTAAGACAATTTAGGATGTAAGAATCGCGCATGTTTCAATTTGTGAACCTTTAAATAAAAAAAAAAGTCTCAGTAACAAAACGATTAACTTTATATATAACTTCCCCTAAAGACCTATACGTGATTTTAATTTTGATTTTAAGGTGATATAGTCTAAGGGAGTGTTAATGTGTGCGCGCAATAGCTGTTAGTTTCTCATCATCTAGTTAGAGTTAGTTTTTCTCTATTGTAAGATGAAGTAGCATGCATATTGGTCAAGCCCATCGACGACCTTAAATCACCCACTAGTGCCACCTTAATATTAAAAGAAAGTATATTGGTCTTGAATCAAAGTCAAAGTCAAAAGGCATTTATTCAGTAATATCCGCAGGGATCATCTTGAAACGTCTTAAATCTAGGTGAATCTAAGCGCCAGTTCCTCGCGAGCAAGCCTAGAATGACGGTAGAGACACTTTATCGTTAAAACTTGAAATTTTCCTAAAGATCAGCTAAAGGATAAACAGGTAAAAAAATTAACAGGTATTAATAACTGTTCTTCAAAGTAATAATTTACAAAAAAGTATTTATCATAAATATTAATTTAATTATAAAAAGGTTAAAAGGCGCCTTAGGTTGTCGTGTTACTTAGGTCAAATTTAAGTTTATTAAACTGTGTTTAGTAATAAATTGTTGTGCTAAATAAATATTTTTTAAAACAAAAGCTACCCCTTAGGGGTTCAGCAGGGATTAAAGTTTATATAAAAATTATTTCAGGAGGGTGGAGTCGCGCGTTTCCACTACAATATTCCCATTCCTTACAAACGATTACATTTCAAATTATAAGGCTCTCCTTCATCCTTTGTAACCAACTAGGTTGTAATCTTCGCCCGAGTTTCAGCCAAGTTCTGTAAGCTACGGCTTCACGGATTAGCGGTTAAGGCTTCCGTTCTATATAACTGTATACTATCACTCTCTCTGGCTGTCTTTTCTCGAAATACCAGCTTGATGGGTAGACAATGGGTAGACAAAGGGTAGACAATGTGTAGACTATTTGACTGACATGTAGATAGACGCTTGCATGTGGCGTAAGGTCTGTAACTAATTTATGTTTTACTGTTGCACTATCATATTATACTTTTTTTTGTGCTACTGTTGATAGGACAAACATATGGCCCACCTGATATTAAGTGGTAACCGTCACCTATAACAAAGCATTGCTTTGTAGGTCACACACGTTAGGTACGTGCCTTACCATGCACTAACCTGCGTCTACCAACCTGAGGCATACTGGTATGCCTCATGTGCCTATAATTTTCTTTCATCTCTTGAAAATCAAGCTTGATGGGCAGACAATTAGTAAATAAAGGGTAGACAAAGGGTAGACTATTTGACTGACAAACAGACGCTTGCATGTGAGGTAAAATAATTTCACATATCTTTATTTATTTACAATGGTATGCAAGCATATGTGGTCAAAGCTTTAGTGGTTAACTGTTAGCTAAGCCTCATCAGTACTTCTTGTACCCAGTGATCGATAAACAGTGGACCAACAATGTACACTACAAGTAATTTTGTTCTTTATGTATTAAATACTAGCGGCCTATCCCAACTTCGCACTGGTTTTAGTAAGGATCCCAATTTTTTTTTAAATATAATATAGCCTGTGTCACCCGGGGATAGTGTAGCTTCCCAACGATAAAAGAATATTTTAAATCACTCCAGTAGTTTCGGAGCTTATTCAATGCAAACAAACAATCAAATCATTCCTCTTCATAATATTATCCTTTCATAGTATAGACAAGACATCTATATATATAAAAATGAATCCCTATTTCCCTTCGTCACACCATCATGCGTGAACGGCTAGACCGATTTCGCTAATTCTTTTATTTTTGAGTTAGTTATTGGCAGAAGGTTCTTATATTAAAAAAAATAAGAAAATTGCGCTAGTTATATAAAGAATATAACTAAGAGATTTCGCGTTGTCTCGCAAATTTTACAGGTGTACCCCAATGAACCGACGATGCTATAAAGATTACGGGAAGTAACTCAAACTCAAAGCCAACAATTTTGGTAATATCTGCAGGGGTCATCAAACGTCTTAAAGCTAGGTGAATTTATGTGCCAGTTCCTCGCGACAGAACAAACATCTATATTCATCAACATTATTTGTTTTTAGTGGGGGATCAAAGCCTCAAATACGTTTTAAGTTGATCCCTGCGGTTATTACTGATAAATGCACTTTGACTTTAACTTTAACTCTGTGTATGGGTGTAATATTGTCCCCAATGAATGTTTCTTTTCTTATTTTTTTATTATGTTTTTTTTTACTAGATAAATCTTGGCAAGAAGTGGACTGACTATAAACACCTTTAGACACGTAGTCCGACACGCTCTTGGCAAATTTACTTGTACATTTTGGAATATATTAATAATTGCAAAACTTTCCTTTACTGTAAGAATAATGCGGGGTCGCAAACAAATTGTCGAAATATGCAATAACGAACTAGAACATCAAAATAAGAAAAGAAAAATGTCGCCCGAGACTCATCTACTGAGCAACTTTAGATGTTCTCTAGAAAATTTAGAGTAACAATGTCTTCATTGACTTTACGAGTTAGCACTCGTTAAATAATATAAATAACCAGTGATTTTGCTTGCGTGAAGTTTTTTTGATAAAAATTTCAACTGCGTACCCGTTTAGGGGTTGAATTTCAGGAATTCCTTCCCTCTGCGCACCAAAGTCAAAGTCAAAGTCAAAAGGCATTTATTCAGTAATATCCGCAGGGATCATCTTGAAACGTCTTAAATCTAGGTGAATCTAAGCGCCAGTTCCTCGCGACCAAGCCTAGAACCAAGGCAAGACGAATATACCCTGAAAGATTAAAATTTTTATTACCAGTGGTTTAGGCAATGCATTGTCTATACGTCAGTTAGTCAATCAGTCTGTCAGGACGAAGATTCATAATTGGTATAGATAGATACTTTTATATTTTACACACATACACAGTGGAACATTTATCCCAATGTTTGTACGATCTGCAAATATTTATTTCGGGATTTCTGAGTGTTTTCTACGTATAATAAAAAATATCTATGTACGTAGGTAATGTATTAAGTAGGTATATCAGTCATCTGGTACCCATAACACAAGCTCTGTTCAACTTGGGGCTAGATGATGCTGTGTGGATTGTCCAGCATTATTATTTATTTATTTGAATTTGATAGCAATTAATAAACATTTGAACTTGTGCTAGCCCCACTGATTCATTATACGTCTTTCAGTCTGAAAGTAATTCAAAGTTTCCTTCGACAAAGTTTCAGATTCGCAATGGTCGATGTGATGTCGCGTACAGTCACTTACAATATGGTTAGACGTTATATTATACAAACAAAATGTGCGCAAATTCCACGTAAAGCTATTTTCATACAAATTTCAACACTCACTGCACCTATAGGGGTGAATTTGCTAATTGCAGATGAATAATAGAAACATTATAATCTGAATCTCCTTAAGGCAATAGTGAACAAATGTCTTCTAGACCGCCTTGCTTCACCGTCCGCTTCATCGTCACTTACCACCAAGTGAGTTTTTTTTTTTTTTTACTAGATTATTGCACCTATTCATTGTGGTACTATAATAACATTACGATCTAGCCAACTAGGCTAATGAGTAATTTAACTTTGACTTAATTTTATAGAAATATTGATAACTAAGAATGTGTCCATCGGCACTTTTCTTACAGTCTCTAGGTATTTAATTAAGGGGACACTTTGTTCTTGTGAGATGGAATCCAAAGAATAGTCTACCAATGTTACAAAAAAAATCTTTAGTACATCTACATAACAAGACAAATATACGATGTAAGATAAAATACTAGACAAGAAGTAATGACATATAAGATATTTCATCATGATTATCAACCCAAAGAAGTCCACAGCTGGGCAAAGCCTATACGTTTCTAGAAAAAAATATTTTGGGACTTTACCATACACCGACTCCCTGAAATTTTAACAATGTCATCGGCCATTCTGAGTGGTTTGTTTCACAATTCGATGCCCAATTCTCGTATTTTTAAGATTTGAGATGAGATTGAATTCTTAATATAAATGTCAAAATTTATGTATGAAATATCAGTTTCAAAGTTTACCATCTGGGTTGATACGATTGAAACTTGAATTTGGCGATATTTCATTACGAGAATTAAGCCTCTGGTAGGTCTGTTACCTTTTTGCAGATGACTGTACCTAAAGGATGAATGCGGGAAAAATAGAACCGAACGAAATAAACAATTAGATAATAGATAGAGCGAATTCATCATTCTTTTCCTTTTTCGGTAAATAACAAACCATAACAATATTTTTTTGTGCCCTTGGCCTATAGCTTCAGCTATTTATTTAACTACTCACTATCAGGTGGGCTTCATACCATCCTAACTAAGTTATAATAATAATAATAATAATGGAACCAAGCCGTAATTAAATAAAAACCTTTGTCCTGACTGACTGACATATAGACAACGCACAGCCAACCACTGGTCATAGAGACTTAATTTTTAGGGTATATTAGGGTGTATTACAGGGTATATTCGTCTTGGTGCGTCAAGGTAATAAGAAAGAAATTCTCGAATTCTAGACTTAGCAATTCAATAAAACTTAGATTATTTCTATTGAAATTCAGATAGAAGGTCGTTTTAAAGTGATACCCGATATCATAATACAATGTCTTAGTTGACTTTATGGATCTCGGGTTTCATTCTCAGAAAAGTTAAGTAAAGTTTTTGAATTAATTGTGCGAAGTGTCTAGATTACAATCATTTTACTGGAATAAATCTTTAAATAACAAAGATATAATAGTTTATAAGCAAGAAAATTTATTTAAATGTTATTCTGCTATTGTATTAGCTGGTTTTGAAATTGAATTTAGGTTGTACTTTTGACGACCAATGTTGCGCGGTGGCAGGAGGTTTCGGGTTCGATTCCCGCCTTGGGATAAATGTTTGTACGATCTGCAAATGCTTATTCCGGGTGTTCTGGGTATTTTTATGCATAATAAAAAATATCTATGTATGTAATGTATTGTAATAAGTATAGCAGTCATCTAGTACCCATAACAGAATAACAGATGATGCTGTGTGGATTATCCAGCATTAACATTATTATTATATTATTATTATTATTATTATAAATAAATAAAGATATTTAAATGTAAAAAATAAATTGCACATATGCATATTACTTTACTTTATTATACAGGCACTAAAATTTCAATTCAATTATTGACTAGTAAAATAATTGAATAATTTTACTTCGCCGGCACAGTATTAATATTCACGTGATGTCAGAACTGGAGCTTTGTGCGAGCAAAGTTCCCGACAAATTGCAGCTGCCACATTTTCCACTTTGTTTGAAAATCGTCAGAAGTTCAAACGTCGATTTTTCAAAAAGCCTACTTCATTTGATATGTACCAAATGTGAAATCTGGACGTACTTCTGACTACACCTCTTAGACGTCCTCGAAGAATCTCGAGTGAGTAGTTGGTGCTAAGATATTTGAGGGGATACCTGCCGTGATTCGGAATTAAGGTCGTGATGATATTTTTTTTCTTTCTGAATTACTACATTTACTGAACTGACACCGGTACCCACACCCTTCAAACCGGAACACAGCAAGCTGTTTGGTGGCAAGAATAGGCATAGAATAGTAGTATCTTAAAAATACGTCTATTTTTCGGTAAATTCTAGGAAATATAAAAATATAGGTCAAAAGCACGAAAGTTGCAATACCCTTAATTCTAATGTCTCGTATAATAAAGAAAATTTACAGTATAGTACGGTTGTAAATTGAAAATTTTACGACCTTACCCCATACAATATTTATATGTCAACATAAATTCCAAAAATGTGCAATCCACTTAACTTTGTGCAGTTTAAGGCCGATATCTACATTGACCGGGCATTCTGAGTAGTGTTGTTACTTTAGCCGGAATATTGATGATAACTTAAAAGCAAAATAGCCGGTTAACTAAGAATCGTTGCTTACAGACAGACAGACAACACGTAAATCTATAGGCACAAAACTGGATTGCTAAGTTAGGCTTATGTTACGTTACCTACTTTCTGTTTTGCAATTTTTTTCACAATGCAGCATATCTGTCTGTTTATACTGTTCTGTTTATATATATACAATCAGCAGTGGAAAGTAAGACCATGCCATAATATAAACACTAAGGTACTTTACGACCCACACGTGCATTCTAGTGTTAGTAAGAAGCTGACAAAAATTTACAGTGTTTTGTAGAATTTTGTAAATAAAACATGCATACGCTGTAAATATTTCATGGCAATAAAATGTCCCATAAATATGCTTGTGCAATCATGTTTGTGACGTGCAAAGTGTACTACTTACCTGCTAGTACTTTGGTCTTGCACTTACAATGATATTTTTAGACATAAAATAAGATCGCTTGAAGGATTTTTTCCTGGATATGTTTTGAGAAAGACTTATTCCAGTGTTTTTTGTATACTTGCTAATGGAACGAGCAGATAGCCCGATGTGATGGTTACCTATAACAAAACATTGATGCACAGTTTTTGTACATCATATGCTTGAGATATAAATTTACCGGCATAAAGGGTGTGGCTCTTCAAACCAGAACACAGCAAGCTGGCAGCAGAAATAGGCACCGTGGTACTTCCTTGGACCAGCCTTTTACTAAAAGCTATACTACTACTAAACTGATTTAAGTTGAGTTGAATCATACATTGTAAAACATTCAAAGAATCTGCTTGTATTTATATATATTGCTTGTAAAGATATAGTCCCCAGACATAATAAATATATACTGTTTTCCTTGTCTCTTTCCACTTCAATACTTCCTTTAGTACATACAATCCTTTAGTATTAAGTAACTAACTCAAGATTATTTGAGAATATATAACATTTGGCACATAATAATAATAATAATAATGTTGGACAATCCACACAGCATCATCTAGCCCCAAGCTAAGTAGAGCTTGTGTTATGGGTACTAGATGACTGATATACTTAATACAATACATTACATACATAGATATTTTTTAGTATACTTACATATTACAGTAGTTAGTTTTCCTTCAAAATCAAAGTCTCAAAGCCAAACGTCTTAAAGCTTGGTGAATCTAAGTGCCTGTTCAAGAACAGGCAAGAAACATACGGCTTCGTTTCTATCGCTTCTTTGTTTAACAGTTCACTTCTCTATTTAAAAGCACTAGCTGTATTATTTGATGAAAACTTCGAACTTACTTCAGTGTTCGTTTAAGTAGAATGTATACAAAGTCTTCAATTCCGGCTTTTGTTCGAACTTTGTCCGACTTTTGACTTTTCATCTAGTAACACTAACGGCCGCTGAGTTATGTGGCAATTCTGGGTAACGCTGCGAGCGAAGTCGCGGCCATTACTATGACTTACTACGGTGAGTCGGCGGTATTGACCAAGCACGATTTATTTGTAGAATATATTGTAATTTGTAATCGAGTTTACAGTTGCCAGTTGCTAAGTAACTTATTTCTTTCACAGTCTTTATCAGCATAGATTGACGAACGATGTGGCACGGCGGGCGAATGTCCGCCTACGACGCAGGAGGTTGCGGGTTTGGTTCCTACCTTAATTTATTCCAGGTGTTCTGGATATTTTCTATGAATAATAAAGTATTTTTCATTTATCATCTTTTAAATTAACATTATATCTAAGTGACAAAAAAATACCATAGAAAACACAATTAACGTTTTGAACCTCGCGTCGGTCGTAAACGCCATAGCAAAGCGCATTTTGTTTTAAACTTTAATTCGATGAGATTACGTTTGTAATTTGAAATTGCATGTCGAGGTACTCGGTTCATTATGACAAAAAATTAAACTCAAAACTCAAAATGCTACTGCCCATTTCCTGGTGCACTTTCTTAGTCGTCACTTACGAAATGAAGGGGTTTTAGTCTATGCTAGGACAGTCCTGTTGATGTATTACTACTGTAATAAATAAATAAAACCGGCCAAGTGTGAATCGGACTCGTGCACAAAGGGTTCCTTCCGTACTTAATAAAAAACTCCGTATCTTTAATAAAAACGGCAAAATAACCTCGGTTGTGGTATGAGAACCCCCTTAAATATTTATTTTATTCAGTTTTGTAGTATTTGTTGTTACAGCGGCAACAGAAATACATCATCTGTGAAAATTACAACTCTCTAACTATCACAGTTCATGAGATACAGCCTGGTGACTGACGGACAGACAGACAGACAGACTGACAGCGGAGTTTTAGTAATAAGGTTCCGTTTTACCCTTTGTGTACGGGAACCCTAAAAACAGTTTTAGTACTTATTATTTCAGAGTTGGAGACCAATTTGCGACACACATTCACTTATCACACAATATTAGTAGTAGAAATTTTGTAAATTTTTAGTTTTAAATATATTTTGTATTATTCTTCAAGTAGTTTGAAATCCATCAAAATTCACTTGTGTATTTTAATACTTAAGCACAGATTAAAATTTAAATTACTTCGTGACCAATCTCTTGATAACCAAAATCGAATACTCTGTAAGCAGCTATCAAAGCGGAGCGAACTTTAAAACAATAGTCGTAAAGTATAAAATGTAATCTACTCTTAACGCTTGCGAAATTGTGATTTTACTCCCAGATTCGAGGGTGAAATGAATTTTTGATACTTGCCTCTGGTTTATAGCTCGAAACAGATGACTTAGGTTTTTGATTAAAAAGATATTGCGATATAGATTTTCTAATGCTTGCTTATATTTTACTTTACTTTACCTACGCCTCACTACGCCAGTTTCAATATCCTACGAGTGTCTGTAATTAAGGTGGAACAAGTCGTTACTATTTCCATACAAACGCTGTAACTGAATATCTCTACTATTTATTAACGTGTGTCCGAAGTTAAGTTGCAACCAACTTTTAATTTGTATATTTTATTTTTATGTAACTTGCTGATGGAACAAGCTGATGGCTCACCTGATGTTAAGTGGTTACCATCACCCATAACAAAGTATTGCCTTGTAGGTCGTGCTCGTTAAGACCATGCTCTACGATGCAGTACTTAGTGTCCATCAACTTGAGGCATATGTGTTATACAAAAAAACATACAAAAAAATCCGTAAGTTATTATTTGTTCTTTCAGACTTGGCTGCGAAGAACTGGCACCCAGATTGACCAAAAGAGATCGTCAACATTTTATTAAATAAAATACTTTTTTTAAACTTTGAATAAAATTACATTGCTTTTCTGTTAGTAGTCCAAACGACCCTATTTTATAGGTCATGAACTCATTTGAATCTCGTCTACGAAGTTTAACTTATTTTTAAAACAGATTTTACTAAAAAAACAATTCATTTCACATCAAAGTTGTTTTTTCATTCATTCAAATCAACATTCAAGTCTGTTGATTTGAATGCTTTCAAAACTTTGCTCATTTGACTCTAGTTTATATTAGTACTCTGTTTTACACAATGCTACTATTTTGAACGAAGTTTAACTTGTGCTTTGAGAAACTTATAATTAATGAAATATTTTTTTGTAAAATCTATGCCAATTGTAAGAATCTTTGCCCTGACTGACTGACTGAATGGGATATAGACAACGCACAGCCTAAACCACTGGTCGTAGAGACTTGAAATTTTTAGGGTATTTTTGTCTTGGTGCGTAGAGGTGTACTAAGAAAGGTACTCCCGAAATTCAACCCTGAACGTATACAACGGGGATTGACGTCATCTAGCCCCAAACTAAGCATGGCTTGTACTATGAAAACCAGACAACTGATAGACATATATATTTATATACTTATTCTATAAAAAATAATCCATAGAAAGAAATAGAAAATAATTATAAAGAAAAAACATAACGAAACGTTTTTAACGTTTAGCATCGTTAAATATTACTGCTATCCCAAGTATCAATGCACTAACTATTTTACAAATTGAGCAGATTTTAAACGCTTCATTTATTTTCTATCGAGTGATGCCAACTTTCTAGAGCATAATAATTTAGTGTGCGCTCAGCTTTGTAATATTAAGCGGGCATTTTCAGTTGCTTGTAGGAACTTAATCCAATTTAACGCTTCTAAAAACAATTCCTGGCTAGTTTATTGGAGACAGCTTGCAAAATATAACAAAAATGTTGAAACTGAAAGATGTAACGATAAAAATCTATACCAATTATAAGAATCTTTGTCCTGACTGACTGGTTGACATATTTATTGGGAATTTTCAGGGTATATTCGTAGTGTATGGAGGCGTACTAAGAAAGATAATCCAAAATGCAACTGCCTAAACGAGTACAGCGGGGGTTGAAGTTTGTATGAAAAAAAGTTGACGTGGACAAAGGTCGCAATTATAATAATGCTCGACAACCCACACAGTATCATTTAGCCTTAAGCTAAGCAGAGCTTGTGTTATGAATACTAGACGACTGATATACTTAATACAATACATTACATACATAAACATTTTTTATTATGCATAGCAACACCCAGAACACCCGAATAAATATTTGCAGATCGTACAAACATTTATTCCAAGGTGGGAATCGAACCCACAACTTTCTACGTCGCAGGCGGACATTTACCCGCCACGCCACATCGGTAGTCTAATTATAATAAAACAGACGGATACGTCATCTCATCATTATCAGCCTGAAAAATCTGGACATAGATATTTATATTTCAAAAAAGAACGATTTTGTGACTTTTTTATTCACTTACTTCCCACCATCCCAACAATGCCGTCAGTCTATTCAGGTGGGAGGGCGTCCTACGCTTCGTCTTTCGGTTTGCAGATACTATTTGAGAACCTATATTTATATCCGTCGTACAAAATGCATCAAACTATAACCCACATCACAAAAAAAAAGTATTTCAACATCGTTACAGCTTCAGAAAAGTCAGTTTACTAGTCTTTAAGGTTTAAAATAGCCTAAAACCAGCACTTACAGAGTAAATATGGCATCCAGCGAATAAAACTTAAGTATTCTTTTCAAAGCAACTATGAGACAGTTTTGGACTTGCGTCGAATTTACGAGTAAACTTTGTGAACCCCACCCCCTCTATCTGTCAGGGGAACTTTAGCTGCTGAACAAAATAGATCAGACATGTTACGTACCTCTTTTGGGGGACCGTGGATTCTTTGTTGAGACCCACAAGACTACGAAAATAGATGGATCAGAAAACTTTCAACAATATCGCTAAAAATAGAAACAAAGCACAGCCAAGCACTGAGCCGTCGTAGCTCAGTTCGTAGTAACCCTGCTTTCTGCGCTGTAGGTGGTGGGTTCGATTCTCACCGAAAACCAACATTTGTGAATGAACATAGATGTTTGTTCTGTGTCTGGGTTTTATATTATATTTTAAGTATGTATATACAAAAAAAAAGTATATAAGTATTCTATCAGTCACCTGGTTCCCATAGTACAAGCTATGCTTAGTTTGGGGCTAGATGATGTTGCGTAAAAATGTCCACAAATATTTATTTATTTATTATTTATAAAAGCAACAATCCTATTATTAGTTGTGAAATATATAAATAAATAATAAGTAAATAAATATTTGTGGACATTTTATACACAGCATTATTTAGCCCAAACCGAGCATAGCTTGTATTATGGGAACTAGATGACCGATAGAATACTTTATGTATGTTTTTTGCAGTAATACTTCTTATGCGACTGCCAACAAGGTTGCGTTAAACGTTTAACACTACCATGGAGGTGGTATGAAGGTACTATTCTTTCTCTCTTCCTCTCATAGTCAGTTACGTTTTGTATATTTAAGAAGTTTTACTTCAGTCGTGTCTAGTCGGTCTAAAGCACACTCCTTGTTTTTTGTAAATACATACTTAGAATACAATATATCACCAAAACAGAACAAACATTTATGTTCGTCCTCGATGTTCGGCACACAAGTGTTTGTCCTCGATAGGGATCAAACCCACAACCTACAACACAGAAGGCAGAGCTACTACAAAAATAAATAATGTTTTTTTTTCACAATTTGGTTAATGCACAAGCGTATAACCCTCATGATGTTAAATGGTAACCACTGAATCATCATAACAAGAACCGACTCACCCTTGCCCAGTTCTTTTAATAGTGATAGGTCTCTCTTGGAAGCAATAAAACGTAGTGAGCGTAACGAAGAGTGATGGGTGTCGATGGTTGAACAAAACCTTAGTAAACTCCTGATTTATTCAAATATACGTATACGTATTGACTACCGATGTGGCGCGGCGGGCGAATGTCCGCCTGCGACGCAGAGGTTGCGGGTTCGATTCCCGCCTTGGGATAAATGTTTGTACGATCTGCAAATATTTATTCCGGGTGTTTTGGGTGTTTTCTATGTATAATAAAAAATATCTATATATGTAATGTATTGTATTAAGTATATCAGTCATCTAGTACTCATAATACAAGCTCTGCTTAGCTTGGGGCTAGATGATGCTGTGTGGATTGTCCAGCATTATTATTATTTATTTATATAAAATTGTATGGTTACGTTTTTTTGAAGTAATACTTCTAATGCGACTTCCAACAAGGTTGCGTTAAACGTTTAACACTACCATGGAGGGGGTAGTAGCACTGTTCTTTCTCTCTTTCTCTCATAGCCAGTTACGTTTCGTATATTAAAGAAGTTTTACTTCAGTCGTGTGGTCTAAAGCACACTCTTTTTTTTATTTACATGATATAGAAAATAGCCAGAACATCCGGAATAAATATCTAAAGATCGTACAAACATTTATCCCAAGGCGGGAATCGAGCCCGCAACCTCCTGCGTTACAAGCGGACTTTCAGCCGCCGCGCCACATCGGTCACTGATGACGTACTGTATCTTCTGTCTCACTCAGAGTGTAAGTAAGTACCACAGCTGACCCCGATGAGTTTTGTATGTAGTGTCAGTAGTAATAGTTGCGCCATTGCATCCTCGTGCCATTAATATTTAAGACTTGTATTTCGTAAACTCTGTGGCACCCTTCAATGGACTTGTACGATTAGGGACCTTCTACATTCTTGTCACGTTCTTAACCCAGACAGCCTTTTCGCTAAAAGGATATACCTAGTATCTAACTTTTCACACACAAAATGGCGTTCAATATTTTGGTAAACACAGTTTTTTACTTTTTAGGGCTTCGTGCCCAAAGGGTAAAACGGGATCCTATTTTTAAGACTCCGCTGTCTGTCTGTCCGTCTGTCACAAGGCTGTAGTTGAAAATCGTATAAAAACTACTTTACGTAGGCGAAGTCACACAAGTTTCACTAATCGAACCGGCCAAGTGCGAGTCAGACTCGCGCACGAAGGGTTCCGTACCATTATCTTTGATCAAAATTGTAAGCAAATCACGTTTGTTCTATGAGAGCCTCCTTAAATATTTATTTTATTCTGTTTCTTAGTATTTGTTGTTATAGCGGCAACAGGAATACATCATCTGTGAAAATTTCAACTCTCTAACTATCACGGTTCAAGAGATACAGCCTGGACAAACAGACAGATAGCGGAGTCTTAATTACAAGGTTATGTTTTACCCTTTGTGTACGGAACTATAAAAACGAGTAAATAGGTATCTTCTAAGTACGCGTGCTACACCGTCAACCGTATCATCAAAGCATCAAGTAAGATAACGGCAAAAGTATCTAAAATTAGAAAATATTTTTGAGATTTTTGAAGAAAAATAATAATCAAGAAAACCAGAAAGAGAAAAACACTATATTGCGTCATTTATTCGAGGTTAGAACGAGATTAATGGAGAAAGGCCAAAGATTGGGCTGGGCGAAGCGGTCTGATGACCTCTATGGATAAACGATAGTTATAGGCGTATCAGCTTGACGAATGACTAACCATTTGTGGAATACTTTGGTAGTAAATAAATAATAGTAAGTAGAAATAGAAATAGAAAATATTTATTCTCACCACACAAATACAAAGAACACAAAGTAGATATAAAACTAAAAGGAAAGTGGCGAAAAAAGGCATCCACTCAGCATATGCCAAGGAGCGCACTTGCTCATATGGCGCTGGTTTTCAGTGGTGCCGAAAGGTAGGGCGCAGCAACATCTGCAACACGCGTCCCATTATTATAATACTATACATTATTATTTATAGAGTATAGTAGTAGAGCTCTTAGTGAAGGGCTCGTCCGGGAAGTACTACCACCATGCTTATTTCTGTCGCCAAGCAGCTTGCTGTGTTCCGGTTGTGGATGCCGGGAAAATGACAGGCACACGAGGCTAACACCTATATGCTTCAGGTTGATAGACACAGAGTAGTGCATCGTAAGGGCACGTTTATTTATTTATTTACAAAATTTAAGAGAAACTTACAGCTAGGTACACAAAAATTTAGTTTAGAATGTAGGACATGTGTGGGATGGACCAGATATAATAAGCAATGTTCTGTTATAGGTAATGGTAACCACTTAACATTAAGTGGGCGATCTGCTTGTTCCATTAACAAGCCACATAAAAAAAACATTTTTGAAGAATTCCATTCGGAGATTGACACGATTTTTTTATGCTAATGATGGTAGAAAAAGCATATAACCCACCTGATGATAAGTGAAAACCATAGCCTATAACAAAGCATTAAGTGACAACACTTATTATCAGGTGGGCCGGCTTATACCATCAGTGATATAAAAAGGTTATAAAAGAATTGTTTTAAACATTTTTTCAAATACCCTGAAAGCCTTAAATTTTAAGCTTCTTACAAAGGAATACAGTACCAAAGGATGCCTTTACTGGGAGAAATGTCGATTCTTTGTAAAAATTCGGCCCGAACCGTTGGTACATTGCCAAGACGTATATCTGCTGGAGTACGCCTGTTAAAAAAACTTTAAGGATAAATTAAAAATTCTTCGTTCTTTTCTGCTTTTGTTTGGATAGAACTATGGACGAATTAAATACACAAATTCAAGTTTCTTTTTATATTAAAAAATACGTGACTAAATGTGGATATGTGCCAAGTTATTCCGCTTGCAGTTACTTCGTCCAGTGTCGTTTTAGTGCTGATGAATAAGATGTGTAATTAATTAATTAATTAATAATTAAGTGCTCTTAAATTGAGTGAGCTTCGGTTGTGTAGTGAGAGTGACCCCGCCTTTTGATCCTAAGGTCGAATCCAGTTTGCACCAATGGATCCACCAAAAAATCAATGGTGCTACCTACTATCTTAACACAAGAAGATTTAAAGAGATCTCTATTTCGCACGAGAAAATTTGTAGCTTTGACGCGACAATTTATGTTTTGTTTTTTGTCTTAATATCTTCCTGTGCTAACATTGCAGTGCCAAAAATCTATTTCTGTCAAATGAAGACTTAATGCTAGTAGCTTATCTGTGGGTCTTTTACCTATAATTTCTAAAATCTCCATCAATAGCAAAAGTATCTCGTGTCAAGCGCGACCTATCTCGCGTTGCACATCTTAGCCCGGCAGGTCGTCACCATAAAGAAGACTGACGTCACCAAGAAGACTGATAATCAAATTTTGATGATGAAATCATTAATTCTTGGCCCATATTCATTATCCTCAAATCAAATAATAAATGAGGACATAAAACTAGTGTATTTACCACTTAAACTGATTTAAATGCTGATATGTCTGTATTTAGTATTCTCAACACGTCCTCATGCATAGTTGTCGCACGTTCGCCCCAAATGCTATTTCCAACAGAATTATATACAATTAGGTCAATAAACACGCAGATTAATACTATTATGAATAGAAAATATAACTATAAAAATGTGATTAATGAGACATAATTTTTAGAGTTCCGTGCCCAAAGGGTAAAACGAGATCCTATTATTACTCAGACTCCGCTGCCTGTCGGTCTGTCTATCCGTCTGTCATCAGGCTGTATCTCATGAACCGTGATAGTTAGAGAGTTGAAATTTTCACAGATGATGTATTTCTGTTGCCGCGATAACAACAAATAAAAATACTAAAAATCAG
Source organism: Electrophaes corylata (assembly GCA_947095575.1). Taxonomy (NCBI): domain Eukaryota; kingdom Metazoa; phylum Arthropoda; class Insecta; order Lepidoptera; family Geometridae; genus Electrophaes; species Electrophaes corylata. The sequence goes on along the minus strand of OX352716.1, from coordinate 1,751,503 downwards.
AATAAAACCAATATTTAAGGGGGCTCTCATACAACAAACGTGATTTTTAAGATTTTTAACGTAGTGGTGTTTTTTAGTATTTTTTGTCTTAAGGGCAACAAAAATACATTATCTGTGAAAATTTTAAATCTCCAGAAAATAGAATACGAATCTGGTTCATGAGATACAGACATACAGACAACGGAGTCTTAGTAATAGGGTCCCGTTTTACCTTTTGGCAACGGAACCCTAAAACCAATACAAATAACAGAAAAACAACATTAAAACTCACAGCATACTTGTCAAGGCAATCGATACAAAACTCATGTCAAATAACGACGTAGAGCCTCTACGCTCTTCGTAGATCGTCTACGTTATTTCGTAGACCCTCTACAAATCTTTGTATACGCATTGCTAACCCGAAGTGACTAAGGGAACGTAATACCAGCGGGATCTTCTGAGTACGAAGTACTGACACTGCAGTTATTAATCCCCTCATTCATTCTTCGAATCCTCTGCCATGAAACCTCTCCCCTCTCAAATAAGGGAAGCGTATGTCCAGTATACAAATTACTCTTAATAATATAATACAGCTATTTTTCTACAATTTCCAAGTAAAATTGCAATCTGTGCGCCGTAAGCAAGAAATTAGGGCAAGCCAGATATTATTCATATCAAACGGTGTAATCTCGCACTATTAAAGCCGCTTACACACTGGCGTCGATAAACGTTTATGAATCTTGAACATTCTAAAGGTAATATTTTATATTGGAAATTTTTACATTGATATTTTTTTCTTATTTTATATTAGTGTAATTGAATACTATTTTACTAACGTATATTATGAACAAACTTAAACTAGGTAAGCGTGCTACATCGTCGACCGCATCATCACTTACCATCAGGTGAGATTGCGGTCTGTAAAAAAACACCTTAACTCCAAGGTAGCAATTACAACTCCATACTTATTTGGTGCTAGCCATTGCTTACATTGTCATCACTGACATCAAAAATTATTATTTATGCATTTTTTTGATAATTCAATTAACATTTCTATTTGCTTATTATTTTAATCGATTACTTTTAATTAGCACTCAAAGACGACACGATTTTGCACAGTAACCACGCAGAGGCCGCGCTGTTGTGAAAATCAGGAAGTGAATTAAAAAACTTAAGAATATATTTTTTTATATCATCCCAAAAGTTATTTCCTCGAGTGGGATTTGAACCCACGACCTTCCCCTTGATACGGGAATGCGATAACTAACTTCGCTACCGAGGATTCAAAATGACTTGATGAAAATAAGATTTGGAATCTTTCCAATACGGTACTACGGTACGGTAGGTCGTGGGTTCAAATCCCACTCGAGGAAATAATTTTTGGGATGATATAAAAACCTTTGTGATTTTTTTAAGTGCAGGTAAGCAGCTATAAAAACTAACAAACTATAAAAAATATATATTTTCAGAATAGTAGGTTCATTTCCTGTGATGTCGGTATCCACTCTTTGACTGTTCGAGGCTCCTTTTACTACATACTAGTGTAAAGTAAGCTTTAGAGTAATAAGGACTTATAACGAAGGTGGAAAGGGAAAGCCTCGTGAATAATGTTCCTGTTTTTGTCCCAGATGATACAAAGGTTGGCTTTATTCGGGTAGAATGACTTATTATTAGATAAAGTGGAAGTACGTCCATGATTAAGCACAGTGGTCTAGTGGCAGTGATCCTGCCTTCTGAACCTAAGGTCGTGGGTTCAAATCTGGTCGTACACCAATGGGTTTTTGTTGGAAAAGAATAAAAAATAATGTAATTCTTGTATTAAAATAATATAGTCAAACAGGAACCTATTTATATTTGTATTCAAGAACATTGCAAATATAAAAATAGGGGATAAAATACTTTTTATGAAAGGGGCATTATTATCGAAAGGGTCAGGTAAAGGTTAAACTACGCATAGAAGCACGCTTAGGCAAATAACACGTCATGTTCATCTCCCAAATTTTTTTGAAATTATATTTCATGTTGTTAGTAATATTCTAATTAGAAATATGCGTGATTTCGTTTGTATGAAGCTATTTCCATACAAATATCAACACCCTCTTTAGAAATTGTTTTTTTTAAACACTTGTTGTTCGTACCTAAAGAAATGTAAACCCAAAATTAAGTATTTACAACCAGCAGTTAAGTTGTGGGTTGTCTATGTATCAAGATGAAAGATTCTTAAAATTATCAGTTTTTTCTATTATTAAAGTCACAGCAACAGATAAATTGCAAGATACAACTAGATTGCTGTAGATAATGTACGTCTATAATGATTGTTTAGTATTGTCATCCTAAATCTAATGTTACTGTCAAAAGTCATAACCAATATTGTTGTCCTTCTCTCGCCCTCTATCTCGCTCTCTCTCTCCCATCTTGCCGGCAAACAGGCCACTACGGCTCGCAATAACATAATTCATAAATAATATATAAAAAAAAGGTGTACAGTGTATAAAACAGAACAATAAACTCGCAATACAGTTTCACAGTGTTTTTAATCGCAGCACCTCACATCCCCAAGAGATCGGACTCAAGCTCTTCAACATAGCTTTTTTTTTTAACTGTATTACGAGTTTATTGTTCTGTTTTATACACTGTACACCTTTTAAATGTATTATTTATGAATTATGTTATTGCGAGCCGTAGTGGCCTGTTTGCCGGCCAGATTTTTTGTTTGTTTGAGAGAAAGCGAGATAGAGGGCGAGACAAGGACAACAATATTGGTTATGACTTTTGACAGTGACATTAGATATAGGATGACAATACTAAACAATGATGATGATTATGAAATAAATGCTGACGCATGCTTACTTGTGTAGCTCAACCAATAATGTTGAAAGTTCCATTGTGTTGGAAATAATACTATTTTACTTTTATAAGAAAGCCTATAATAAAATAATATGGGTGTGAAGTAGTATTGAGCTGTAAAGGTTTTTATGTAATCCTATGGACACAAGCTTATTTCTTTTGAAGTAATAAGCAGCTTGATGTTTTTGCTAGACCATATTGAACTCTATTGAAATATTGTTAACGTTTCAATAGAATTCAATATTTTATAAAGAAAAAAAAATAGCATCACGATTTTAATCCGCAGCAACGGTAGATATCCCCTAAGATCTTTCAGTACCTAGTACCTAGTCGAGATTCTTCAAGGATCTCTAAAGAAGTAGTCAGAGGTACGTCCAGAAACTTATGTGCCCAATGCCAGTACTTTGAAACAGGAAAAGAAAACATTTTAAGAAAATCAGTTATTCTAACAGCGACTATGGGCTTGCAGCCTGTCACCATACAAACTATGGACTATGAAACTATACCGATGTATCGAATACCAACTACTGCAAAATGTGGGTATGTACAGTCAGCTGCACTAGAATGTATACAATTCGTAACTTAAAGAATGGTTTTAAAGCATTAAACTTATAATTTACAGGGTAAAATCTCAAAAAAACCAGTGAACTTATGAGCTAATTTCACGATTTTTGAGTTATTACTGATTAAGAGTTTACTATAAGGTTTTGATACTGTTTTGAAAGTTACGAATTGTATATATTCTAGTGCAGCTGACTGTACCAATGTTTGGACCTACCTCTGGTTTTTTTTATACAATTTACTGATGGAACAAGCATATGGCCCACCTGATGTTAAGTGGTTACTATCACCTATAACATTGCAAGGCAAAGCATTGCCTTGTAGGTCATGCTCGATAATGTTCCCTACAACGCACTACTCAGCCTCCATTAACCTAAGGTATACAGATGTTAGCATCATGTGCCTGTAATTACACCAGCAATCACACTTTTCAAACTTGAACACAGCAGCTGCTTGGCAGCAGAAATAGGCATGGTGGTAGTACTTCCCCGGACGAGCCCTTCACTAAGAGCTCTACTACTACTAAATTAATAATTTCCATTAGACATCTTCAAAAAATCTCGAAAGACTTAGTACTAAGAGATGTCAGGGGATATCTACCGAGCCTGTGTAATATATTTTGTGTTGTTGACCCTGATCCGTAGTTTATGCGTCGCCGAAGTCGTAAAGACCGGACCCCATTAGTCGGCTAATTGCACGAAAGGCCAGAACTCCGATAATGGCCCTAAGTGGCTGCCAGCGGTAGAACCCCACTTCGTAGTATTTAAGAATTGACCGCAAAATGAGGATTCCTTGGGCAATGGTGGCAAATAAAGACTTTCATTAGTATTTTAAACCGATTGGGCTGAGACTTTGCATGCATAAAGCTACTATGATTTTATCCCGAAAAAATAACGGGAACGGGAAAAAACTGCCACGCAAGCGAAGCTGCGAGCGGCCGCTAGTCACAAATAAAATAAAATTTGTATGAGGCAACTCGAGTGGCTCAGTTTTTACGCTACTCAAAAAACTTAAAAAGAATCTTGGCTATTACCCGTCGGGCCAAGGGAAACTAATCTTAATTCTCACCGCTCACTCAAGCCCAGTTTTTCATCACGGCTATAAATTTCCGGTCAACCCAACCCGTATAACCATAGTGCACAACATAAAAACCCGACCTAGTAGCGGACTACTGCGTAAGGCTGGACCACACTATGAAACAAGTCTATGTCACTCATACATTTTTGTTTTAATAATTTGGCGAGCAACATTTACAAAGTCAAAAATCATTTATTAAGTAATATCCGCAGGGATTATTTTGAAACGTCTTCAATCTAGGTGAATCTAAGCGCCAACCTCAATATGGCTTAGCTTGACGACTGATGTGGCGCGGCGGGTGAATGTCCGCCTGCGACGCAGGAGAATGCGGGTTCGATCCCCGCCTCAGGATAAATGTTTGTACTAATAATAATAATAATGCTGGACAATCCACACAGCATCAATCCAAGCTAAGCAGAGCTTGTGTTGAGAGTACTAGATGACTGATATACTTAATACAATACATTACATACATAGATATTTTTTATTCTACATAGAAAATACCCAGAAAACCCGGAATATTTGCAGATCATACAAAATTTTTATAACTAGGTGGGAATCGAACCCGCAACCTCCTTCGTTGCAGGTGGAATTCGCCCGCAGCGCCACATCGGTCGTCAAGTGCTTGCTTAATTTGTGCTGAAGGCACGTAGGATAGTGTACATTTATTTATTTATTTCTCTCATTTTATATTACATCAACAAGAGTAGGTAATACAAAGAGTAACCTTATAACTAATATAAAAAACATGCATACACATACACTCGCATACATACGCTCTTACACTGCCGCTATTGTGAAACATTTGTAGGAAGTTCTACTATTTATTCTGTGGTATAACGTCATCTGTTATTACATGACTCTGGCTGGTATGTGCTGAAATCCCCTTCTGGTAAAATTTTTTTGAGATGACAAATTAACGTGAGGTTAACTTAAGTGACTAAATGTTCTCCATTTGTTTCTGGGAAATAGAATAAGCTTTTTAATAGTCGTTTAAAGATTTTAAAGTATCAAATAAAAGTGATTTTAATAATAATAATAATGCTGGACACTCCACACAGCATCATCTAGCCCCAAGCTAAGCAGAGCTTGTGTTATGGGTACTAGATAACTGATATATTTAATACAATACACTACATACATAGATATTTTTTTATTATACATAGAAAATACCCAGAACACCCGGAATAAATATTTGCAGATCGTACAAACATTTATTCCAAGGCGGGAATCGAACTCGCAATAAGATTGCATCAAACATTTAAAATACTATTTATATTGGAAAGTTCTCTGAGCTTAGCTTCACGCGAACGTGGTCGCGCGTTTCGCTACTCTATCATAAGGACATCAAAACATCCTAGAAACTAAACATCTATACTCTGTATACATCTATATTTCTGATCTTAAACCATCTTAAGACAATTTAAACTTAAATACTCACGAAATTAATCCCTCGTAATTGTAATTGACGCTCTTATACGACCGATAGCAAACACTTGGGTTTTAGCTCGCAATTTATTGAGGGTAAACGAACTTAGGAAGCTAAAGGCAGAATCTCACTACATACGACCCGCGTTTAGCTTTGAATGTCATTCACTATAGGATAGAAAGAGACAGCCATATGACACAGCAGGTCTACTCTAAGAAACGATAAACGAAGTTTCGTATTGTCGTTTTGAGTTACACTACGCGGCATGTCAGGCAACGACAACTTGACTTTTGACGGCTACCGAGTTGCCCCGCAGTGTATTACAAAACGACAATACGAAGATACGAGAATACAAAGATTCTTTCTACCGCGTTCTGCTTGAGTGTTTATACCAGAAAAAGGCCCACCTGATGTGAAATGGTAACCATAGCAAAGCATTACTTTGCAGACTCGTTAAAAATGTGCTTAGCGTCAGTCAACTCTAGGCCATTTTTGTATGGTATCTCAGTCGCGTGCTACAAACCTTATCTTAAAGGTTGTTGAACTACCCTCAAGGTTAGCTAACAAAGATTTTTAATTGAAAATTGTGTTGATTCTGATGTAACTAGAATTTATTGTTCTTATAACCCCATGTGTCTGTAATTAAACCTAAAGGTTTAAAAACCGGAACACAGCAATGCAAACATCACTGCTTTGCGGTAGAATTAGATATGGCTAGATGTTGTGTAAAAAAACGTCCATAAATATAATCTGCATTAAAATAATAATGTATAATAATGCTGCACAATCCATACAGCATCATTTAGCCCCAAGCTAAGCAGAGCTTGTGTTATGGGTACTAGATGACCGATACACTTATATTTATATAATAATAATATAAAGAGGAAAGATTTGATTGTTTGTTTGTTTACATTGAATAGGCTTCGAAACTACTGAACCGGTTTAAAAAATTCTTTCACCTTTGCGAAGCTATACACTATCTCCGGGTGACATAGGCTATACGATATTTTCCAAAAATTAGGGATTCTTACTAAAACTGTTGCAAAGCCAGAACGTGCCGCTTAACCTAATACAATAAATTACATTCATTGATGTTTATTTGTTTTTATAGTGCTTACCTGCACTTAAGGAAATCACAAAGATTTTTATATTATCCCAAAAAACTCGAGGAAAATAATTTTTGGGATAATATAAAAAAAATTCATTGATGTATTATTATTTTTTTTTTTAATACTTCTGGACATTTTTACACAACACCATCTAGCCCCAAACTAAGCATAGCTTGTACTATGGGAACCAGATGACTGATAGAATACTTGTATACCTTTTTGTTTGTAAATACATACTTAGAATACAATATAACACCAATTATAATAACGACTCCCGGAGTTCCCAAAAAAAACCGAAATTATTTAAACTAATTTTAATGGGACTCAATGGTTACAGAGTTTATATATAAAATTAATATCTAAGTTAGACTACTCGACTGGTTCGAGGTGTGAACCAAAGTGAGGGCAGCGGGGGCCAGGAGGTATGGCATCCAGTGACCGTGCCTCGTGGTGCAGATTCAGCGTTCTCACACTTGCATTGTACATGTAATTGGTGTCATCCACTTGCTTATTGAGTAAACGCAGCGTGGCAGATATCGATGTAGCGGTAGGTATAACATCTCCCCTCTCAGATAAGCAACTATTTTTGAAGGTTGGGAAAAAATGTTGCTGGCAGCTTCCTCTGATTCTGAGATGAATCCGGTTCTGCGTAAGTCTGAGTTTGTTCTATCTCTGTTTCTGCATTCTTCCTTGCTCGTCGCATGTAGTATCTTCGGCTTAGAACGATGCTAATCAGTACAAGTGCACCCGATAGAGTGCCGTAGAAAGGGATAGTAGTATGGTAGAGCGAAGAAGATTGTTCTGTCTGCACTGGCGCCTGTTGATCGATTTTGTCTTGAATCTCGTGCAATTTACTCAGATTAATTGAGTTAATCTTGAGTGATACAGGGTCTGGTATTTCATCGGCTTGGCTTGGAATTTTAGTTATCTTCATAGGCTGTCCTCTGATGTGGTCGTTGACGTTGACGATGGTGAAGTCATTTGTGCGCAGCTTGCAGTTGTGCGGTATGGTTGCTAGGTAACTACCGCTGAGTGTGTTGAACTCGTCTCGGTCGCAGATGAGGCGAACTTGAGTCGGTTCTGGGAATACGACGGCGTAATGGCGGTCGTCTAGTTTCTCCATGGCGGGTTTCATCAGGTCGATAGTGGTCGTATGGCAGGGGTTTCCTTCGGTTGTCTTTCCGTTGATGATGTCGCAGATGCAGTCTGGTTGGGTCTTCAGTTGGTGGTTGAGTTGATCTTCACATAGATACCTCGTACCTGACTTCGGGCATTCAGCCTCTATGTACACATGAAAGTTACCAGTGGTTGCGAGGAATGGAAAAGGTGGGATGATAGCCTGCCTATTCTTGTTCGGTACGATAGCTAATCTATATAAAATAAAACTAAGTGGAGAAACTATTGGAAATTGAAAAGCAAATACTAATTTATCTCCGCTATAGTACGATGATGGTTTTATAGCGTCGTAGTACTCTCTAATTTCTAAGTCTAATAATAATTGATCTTTATCATAAAAAGTTTTAAGTATACCTATCATATTTTTTAATACGTCTATACCTATCATAGAATGATGAGTGTGCGCGGCACTGCATAATGCTATTGCATTCTCTAACCTACTTATTTCACTAACTAAGCTATTTACGTTACTGCTAGTAATCGCCAGTATTTGTGCGAATTTAGCGAATTTTAATAACGTGTATTGCGCAAGTACATTGCGGTCAATTAGAAAATGTAAAGTTTTATTTATTTCAATTTGATTCTCAACGATTCGAGATATTATTTTTGTATGATCATGCATCCAATCTTTGCTAAGACTGATATGATGATTCTGTGCGGTGATAATTTTATCTTGATTTTCTCTAAGAACCTAAAGGGCATCATTGTACTTTACAGCATCCGTATAGTCCAGATTCCCGGAAATGCTCTTAATAACGGATCCAAGACCGTCTACGAGACCTCTTTTAAAACGGCTTGGCTCTAAGCTTTTTAGTTGGAGCGAAGTGGTGTCTAATTTATTATTTAAATTGTCTATTTGAAATTTGAACAATGAGTAGGTATAGTTATCTAGTTTCCCTTCTATTTGAGTTAGTTGTGATCGCACTAAATTTATATTATCGTCGATTTTTCTCAATTCTATGTACTGTAAAAATGTATGATAATGAGTGGTTAGTCTCATGGGGCCTAAGTTAAATGGTAGAAGTCCTGGTCCATCTTCGAGTCCTTCAAGTTTTATCTCGTGAGCCTGTGTCAGGCTGAGAACCAGCATCAGTATCCTGTAACAGTTTCGCGGTCTTAGGGACTCGTTTCAACCTATTTTTAGCAATGGGACCTTTTTTCTTGGAAGTGTAAATGTGTATAGGTAGGTCCGCTAATACAGTATCTTGTGTGTACCTAGGTGCAAGTTTAGACCTACTAGTACAGGGGTTACTGACAAAAATCTGTTGGTCGGGTTGGTATTCCGCCTCTGATTCACGAGTCTTGTTCAGATTTTCTATAATAGCAGTTCTGTTGGCAAGGGATGTCTCATTTATTAGATCATACACCTGTCTCATCTGCTCCCTATGAGTCTGAGTGTACTGTTGTAATAGGTGTCCCGTTATGTCGATGTCAGTCGGATCACGGGGGTCGGTGTGTCCTAGGATAAGGTCAAGGGGCTTACATTTTGTGAAACTGTGTACTGAACTGTTATACGCAATCAAAGCATAAGGCATCAAGTTACTGACGGGCTGGTCTCGTTGTTTTAATTTTAAAATGCGAAGATGTTCCAGTAGAGTAGAGTGAAAACGCTCAATATTACCATTAGCGTTTGGGGAATGGGCTAATGTCTGGTGGTGAATGATTTTATGAATCTTACAAAACTCTGAAAACATTTGGTTAGTAAATTCAGTACCTTGATCCGTAATGATAGTTAGCGGTAAGCCATGGTGCGTGCAAAAAGTTAGTAAAGCTTGTACCACACTAAGTGCAGTGCCATCCCTAAGTAAATAGGCTTGACCGTACTTTGAGAAGACATCAATAAATGTTACGTATTTTTCACTTTGGGCAGTGAAACTGTCCATGTGAACGATCTCGAAGGGTCTTGTTGCCGGTGGCACAACGTTGAATTTAGGCTTGATGGGATTCCTATCATACTTGGCCTGTCCACAGATAGTACAGTCATTTATGAATTTGGTCACTTGATCTTTCATCTTAGGCCAATAATATCTCGCAGATAAAGCAAGACTGCACTCATTAATACCTCGATGGTTAGTTTTGCCTTCGTGGTAGTTACGAATGATTTCCTGCTGTCTAAGATATTCTTTTACATTCTCAACTTCTTTTTTGGCAAGTACCAATTTCATAGATGAGCTCCTAAATTTTTCCTGTAAAACGGGAATGATCTTATACATTCCGAGAGGAGGATTTATTAAGAGAGCTGTTTTAATCTTAGGATTAACGTATTCTTTGACGGCATTAATTAAATCCTCTTCTAAATTAGACTCCGATAGCTGCACGGATGTACGTGTGTGAGTGTCGAACGGTTTTGACGCGGTCACACGTTTCTTTATGTCACCTACAATGGTCAAAATCAATTGTCGGTGGAATTTGTTTAATGGCTCATCAGTAATCGGAATTTCTAAGATGGGGTTCTCATTGGCAGTATGTGCGGTCTCTGTGCGAGACTCAGAATCGTCAGTTATTGTCGGTGGTCTTTCAGACGCGTTAGCGACCATGGAACTTGTCTCCTCGTTACAGATCTCGACACGTGAGAGGGCGTCGGCATTAGTATTTTTCCTGCCTGGCTTGTGTTCTGTGGTAAAGTCGAATTCACTTAACTTTAGACGCCATCGTGTAAGCTTAGAGTTCGGTTCCTTAAGGTTCATAACCCATTGCAATGGCTTATGGTCTGTTATGACTTTAAACTTACGTCCATAAAGATAAGGGCGGAAGTACTTTGTTGCCCATACGATAGCCAATAGTTCCTTCTCTATTGTACTATAGTTTATTTCGCTCTCGTTTAATGTACGTGAGGCGTACGCTATTGGTTTATCTGATCCAATTGAACCTTGTGAAAGAATAGCACCGATAGCGAAATTTGATGCGTCAGTCGTCAGTACGAACGCACGGTCAAAGTCAGGGTATCTCAATATGGGGTCGTTGGTTAAAAGAGTCTTGCATTTCTCAAAGCTTTTCATATAGTCTGAGTCAAATGTAATCTTTTTACCTTTCTTTAAACACTGTGTCATTGGCTTTGTGATTCGGGCAAAGTCTGGTATAAATTTTCGATAGTACCCGAGAAGTCCTAAAAATGATTTTATTTCTTTCGGGGTCTTAGGCACGGGGTATTTCTGGATAGCAGAAATCTTATCGGGGTTTGGTTTTATACCCTCCCTAGTGATTATGTGTCCTAAGTACGCGGTCTCAAGTTTGAGGAACTCTGACTTGTCCATCTGAATTTTAAAGTTAGATTCTCGTAATCTTTTGAACACTTTTTCGAGATTAACTATGTGTTCCTGTAGTGAAGTTGAAAAGACTATAATGTCATCTAAGTATACAAGACATATAACGTTTTGGAGGCCTCTGAGGACATTGTCCATTACGCGTTGGAATGTAGAGGGCGAGTTTTTCAACCCCATTGGCATCCTTAAATACTCAAAATGCCCGTGCTCAACGTTAAACGCCGTTTTGGGGATGTCATTAGGGTCCATTTCTACTTGGTAAAAGCCGGATGCAAGGTCAAGAGTGGTAAAGTATTGACATTTACCTAACTTGTCAAGGACGTCAGTAATATTAGGTATAGGGTACTTGTCGTCTATGGTCTTTTCGTTAACTTTACGAAAGTCGACAACCAGTCTCCACTTTTGCTTTCCCGAAGCGTCTAACTTCTTAGGAACCACCCAAATCGGTGAGCTCCATGCGGATTCCGATGGTCGGATAATGCCCTGATCTAACATTTTGGCTATCTGCTCGCTAACCTCCTCACGATGGATAAAAGGGTAACGATAGCTCTTGGTGTATACGGGCACTTCGTCGTGTGTCCTTATACTATGTTTTATTTTATTCGTGAATGTTAGCGGTTCGCCTTCAATATAAAATACGTCGGCGTAATTAGAACAAAGCGCGATTAAGTTCGCTTTTTCCTCGGCGTTTAAATGCTCGGTACGCAAACGCGAAATGACGTCTTTGGCACGTGACGACACGGCCGCGGTACGCGTGCACTCGATATTCAACACGGTGGCTTGAGTAGCGTGGTCTAACGAAAATATAATGTCGTTTTGAGTTGGATTAACGACTTCGATGATACCACGACTATTACTAACGGTGGTTATGCAGTCGATAATTATACAGTTACATATGACCTGTTCTTTGATTAAAACTTCGCCGTCCGGGGCGTTTATAGGTAATTTGAGCAACTTTGAACTTTCCGCTGGGATTATTTCTTCGTAAAGGTTCAGGTTTCGCGAGTTGTAAATTTGTATACGATTTATTGCATTTTTGGTTATAAGTGACAAGTCTTTAAGGTCTAGTTTCGCTTCCCATTTAGTCAATAAATCCATACCTATTAAACCGTCAAAATGATTGTGAAATCTATAAACGAATAATTTTATTTCATCTGTATCCCTGAACTCCGGAAAACACGGCAAGGTGATAGAAAATTCATTTCTACTCGTAGCGTGAACGTTTGTAACTTCAAACGGATCGTAGTTAAGTGGTACCTGTGAAAAATAATTTTGCACAGCCTCTGGACTAAGAAATGACTGGTTAGCACCTGTATCTATAAGGAAATTCAAAGGCGGGTTCGATATGCGAATATAGGGTAGCTGCCTTTGAGTTTGAAGGTTTAACTCTATCTTGACTTTTTTGAAGTCAGAGCCTTGGGAAAATCCTCACTAGATGAAGAGCGTGGCTGGTCTACTACTTCCTGAACGGTACAGTCTTCCGTCACGTCGGTTTGATGATGTCCATTATACTCAGAAGGGTATACGTTGTAGTCCGTATAGTATCCGTCATAGTAATTGCCATAGTCATAGTCATTATAGTCATAGCATTCATAGTAATCATTGTCATAGCTCGAACAATCATTCACATTTACATCGCGCGTTTTGAAATAGTTTGAAGGTGGTGGGTTACCTTGCTTAGCCCAATTCCAGCTGGTAGTGGTAGGCATGGGCCTCTCCCTAGCCACATAGTGTGACACACCGCTCATAGGCTTAGGGCTTTGGAATGAAGGTTGGTTCCTAGGTGCCATTTGGAATGCGTTTCGCTGGTTGTAGTTCGGCGGCGGCGCGCTAAACATTTGTTGAGTGCGTGATGGCATGCGGGGTTGGTTAAAAGGCATCCTAAATTGATGTTGCGGCGGAGGTGGTTTAGGCATAAACTGAGGTCTAGAGGGACCTGGCATATTAAAGTTCATGGGTTTGAAGGGCTGCAACTGCATGGTCATATTCTGAGGAACATGGTCAGAAGTTCTAAATCCTAAATGGTCCGATGGCCTATTGGACTCAAATTTTTTCTCCGGTAGGTATGCGTTCCTACTCTGAAGATACATGGTATTCATTTCATCATGAATGAACTCTAACGCCTTTTCAGTCGTATCGGGTCGCATACAGCGAATACGTGATCCTAGAGGGTCCTTAAGTCCGCGTAAGAAAGCCTGAAGGGTTAGCTTTTTATATAAGTCCCGCTTAGCGTCTATGGTGGTCTGCACCGTCTCGTGTAGAGCTACATATGTCATGATTGTGCTAAAAAGATTCTGGCACCGCTCATAAAACTCTTGAGGGGTGTTAGAGCCTTGAGTTAGTATAGCCAAGTCGTTGTAAAGGGCAGTTTCATCCCTCTGGTCGGCAAAATTATTTATAAGTGACCTACGGATGCTCTGCCAATCGTTGGGTATGCCGTTCGCATTGATTAAGCGCGCGGCTGTACCAACAACTTTGTTAAGGATACCGTTAAGGAGCCCTGCAGTATTTAATTGATTGTCATCCTGTGCATACGTCAGCACTAACTGATCACATAAATGAATAAATCTTACTAAAACGTGGGTGTTCCCATCGAACTCCGGTATCAAGCGGAGAGCTTTGCATATTTGATCTAAATTTGCCATACCGGGAGTTTCTAATATAGTGTCTAGCTTACCAATATTTCTTTTACTATCTAAAAATTTCTCTCTACTACTATCTAACCTAGGATCAGTTGATTTTCTTGGTCGAAAAATCTTGATTTTTTTAAAACTAAAGAAACTAAAAGGAAATGAAGCAAGCAACCACTAGAAAATTCAGTGTACTTACATAAACAGCATCTCGGTACTTCTTGAGGTAATCGAAGGCTGGATTCCCCGGAGAACGTCACTGATTTTAGAATACCCGGCTCGACTTTGAAATGTCTATCTTCCCAGAATTCCCGTCCTGATAATCCTGGAATGACCCGGATATCCTACCGCCTGCGCCAATTATAAGAACGACTCCCGGAGTTCCCAAAAAAAACCGAAATTATTTAAACTAATTTTAATGGGACTCAATGGTTACAGAGTTTATATATAAAATTAATATCTAAGTTAGACTACTCGACTGGTTCGAGGTGTGAACCAAAGTGAGGGCAGCGGGGGCCAGGAGGTATGGCATCCAGTGACCGTGCCTCGTGGTGCAGATTCAGCGTTCTCACACTTGCATTGTACATGTAATTGGTGTCATCCACTTGCTTATTGAGTAAACGCAGCGTGGCAGATATCGATGTAGCGGTAGGTATAACACACCCATACACAGAACAAACATTTACGTTCATCACATAAATGTTTGTTCTCGGTGGGGATCGAAACCATCACCTACAGCACAGAAGGCAGGGCTACTACAAACTGAGCTGTGACGGCTGTCAAAAAAGTGAAAAAAGGCTGTGAAAAAAGTGTTTGAATACATAGAAAATACCCTGACCACCCGGAATAAATATTTGCAGATTGTACAATCATTTATCACAAGGCGGGAATCAAACCCCCTCCTATGTCGCAGGCGGGTATTCGCCCGCCACGCCACATCAGTCGTCATCAAATTCAACCTGTTTTGGGTTAAGGTGCAAAGTTTGTATGAAACTTGAATGAAGCAAGGTTTCATGAGTCTAGTTAAGTTTCTGCTAAGTGCAAAGTTGCAAGTTTCATGTCTGGTCGTGTTATAGTTTTGTTGATAAGAGAACTTGAAATGCAAGAGTACTTTTGTGTATGCGCGCAATGAGTAAGGAGCTTAGTAATTACCCGACTGTCGTAATTTAAAACATAACCCATCTTTGCAGTCGGGTAAAAGTGAGAAGTTTTGCATCTTAAAATTTTAATACTGGACAATCCACACAGCATCATCTAGCCCCAAGCTAAGCAGAGCTTGTGTTATGGGTACTAGATGACTGATATACTTAATACAATAAATTACATACATAGATATTTTATGCATAGAAAATACCCAGATCGTACAAACATTTATTCCAAGGCGGAAATCGAACCCACAACCTCCTGCGTCGCAGGCGAATATTCGCTTGCCGCGCCACATCGGTCGTCAAAATATGCTGATGGAACAAGCATATGGCCCACCTGATGTTAAGTGGTTACTATTACCTATAACAAAGCATAGTCTCGAAGGTCACGTTCTTTAGGAACGTAACCCACAATAGACTGCTTCGTGTCCATCAACCTGAGGCATACAGGTGTTAAGCCTCATGTGCCTATAATTTCACCGAAACCCACACCCTTCAGCAAGCTGCTTGGCAGCAGAAATAGGCATGGTGGTAGTACTTCCCCTGACGAACCCTTCATTAAGAGCTCTACTACTATTAAAACCTACCTACCTACGACCAATAACATAAATCATGACCCGTTAGAATAAAACCGTTTCAGCTGATAACACTTGGTACCCAATCACATTTTTCTTCCGCGCGGGAAACTTAGGGCAAGATTGACTGCCTTCTACTGAACTTTTAGATAGACAAAAATCCCGGTTTTAGAATAAGATTTGCGTAGGTGTTTGATAGATAGATGGCACTGTTTTAAAGGTTTTTTGAAGTAATACTTCTTATGCGACTTCCAACAAGGTTGCGTTAAACGTTTAATATTACCATGGGAGGGGTATGAAAGCGCTGTTCTTTCTCTCTTTCTCTCATAGCCAGTTACGTTTCGTATATTAAATAAGTTTTACTTCAGTCGTGTGGTCTAAAGCACACTCGTTTTGTTTAGCTGCCCAACTGTAACCTGCGGTGTTTTATGATAAAACACATAATTACTAAAAATAACACTTCTTACTCTTACTTACTTACTTACTCTACAACCATATTCTTATGACGTTGGTGTACCAAGAGACACACACATATACAGATTTTATACTTAAGCACAGACCAAGAATACTTAAAGTTGGCTGGTGGAACGCACGGTTTAGGCGTGTATAAACTTAAGGGTTAAACTTCCAAGGTTGAACGTACCTCTGACTACCCCCTTAAGATGTCCCCGAAGAACCTTGAGTACGTACTTTGTACTGAGATGTTTGAGGGGATATCCAGCGTGCTTTTGGATTGAAGTCGTGATAACATTTGTATATTTTTTGTTTGTTCTTATAATTTTTTATTCCTGTAATTTTCATGCTCAACAAAAAAGATGGTAACAAATTTATTTTACCTAATGAAGCCTTCCGCGACAAATATTATTATGAAACAAGAGCCTTAAAATGAAGAAACGTAGCCTTCATCTTCATCAAAACTTATGATGAAACAAACTTCGTGCCATATAAGGAACTCCATTCACAGACGGCTAAGTAAAACTAACAACTTCATTTGAAAAGGTTCAGTTAAACAGTTTTGAATCTTAACTCTCTAGCTTCAGAGTACATATCTGCCTAGCAAGATTATCTGTCAAGTGTAGGTACGTAAAAGTTTCAAAATGGCGCCAAAGTTTATTGTTCTACTATAAGTGCATTTTCATTCATAGTAAGAATTGTAAATGTAATATTTTAGACGTGTTCATGACTATAACATATCTATATCTATGTCATACCTATTTCTACCGCCAAGCAGCTTGCTGTGTTTCGGTTTGAAGGGTGTCGGTGCTTGGCGGCAGAAATAGGTATGGTGGTAGTACTTCCCCGGACGAGCCTTTCACTAAGAGCTCTACTACTACTAAAATCTCTATTTTATTTATATTATACTTTTTCAATGAATCTATTTTATACTTTTACTATGAACTTCCGCAAAGTCACGCTTCAATCAATTAACGAGAAACTATCAGTCAAAATTATTTCGCCGTAATTTCAACACAAAATATGAAGCAAACAATAGTACAGTAAACACTGAAACACGATAAAATAAAACACGTGGAACCTAAAATCCAATTTGGTATAAATAATAAAATTATTATACAAATATCACCACTAGTTATACTAAAAGTGGCCTGCACATGCAAGATCAGCCCACACTATAACGAACTCATTCGCTCATCTCATAAATTAAAAACTGTTTGTCATTTGGATTTATTGGTTTTTTATGAAAATGTATTTAAAAAATGCATGCTTCATAAGCTTTATTGTTATTTTAAAAAGGATTTTAAGGTTAAAAAATAATAAAAAAATAATCAAATTCATATAAAAACTATGAAAAAAACCTCTAGAGATCTATCTGGCGTCAAGACGCAACTATATTCTGTTCTAATTTTTTTTGTGGTAATATCAAGTTCTATTTTCAGTAAATTATTCTGTATTCGACAGTGTTAAAGGTAAATTTTATGTATGTGTGTGTGGACTAGATTTTTACATAGTATTAGCTCACGTGATTAAGACGAATCCAACAACTTTTCAACCTTTCAACAAAATCCGTTTAGGCTGTAGTAGCTCACAACGGAACGTATACGTAGGTATACATCTGAAAATATGTATACTGTTATTCCTTTACTAGTATTCCTTTTGTAGCAGTCGGGGGAAAAGAGAACGCGTGTAGTCTGGATGGCACGGGTGTTCTGTGTACACAATTCAAAATTGAACGAGTACCATAAAAAGTGATTGCATGCGTGTATTTGAAGTCGAGGCCTCGACACTCGAGGTGTATGTTCATTTATTAATGGCGTTGAGTGTACTGTCGCATTGCGGTCGCGTGTTTTTTCTACGGATTTACATCTAAATTAATAAAATTACAAACGGGTCCACAAGCTAGAAAATAGCTAGGTTTAACATAAGCGATCCTATTTCTAGAGCATTAAGATACATTTTCGATGAGAGTAAATTTAAAACAATGCTTTACCAGCCGCGCTAAGATATGTAACGTGAGATATTTTTTTAAACGTCTTTCTGATGGAACAAGTATATGGCCCACCTGATGTTAGGTGGTTATAATAAAGTATTGCCTCGTAGGTCGCGCTTGTTAGGAACGTGCCCTACGATGCACTGCTGAGCGTCCATCAACCTGAGGCCTACAGGTGTTAAGTCTCATGTGTTTGTAAATTCAGAGGCATCCACACCCTTCAACCCAGAGCACAGCAAGCTGTTTGGCGGCAGAAATAGGTGTATTGTAACACGCTACATTTTGTCTATTCAAATTGATGCACGACCGGATTTAAACCCACAAACTTAAAACCAGATGACGAAGTCACTTCCACTAGACCATACTCTTAAAGTCTATTAATTTGTAAAACAAAAGTTAACCCGTATGGTAGACTGGGCGTATCAATTAGTCAAAACTAAAAATGGGCGTTTTGACCCAGAGACTAGAGATCTGGTTTTTAAATCAAAATAGCACTTGCTTTAATAAAAATGTTGAAAATATTTACAAAGACAAAAGCCAAGGTTCTAAAGAGAACATAAAAGCTCGCTTTCCACGTGGATTTGCAAACTTTAAACCTGACAACGTAACGGCTATCGCAACGGAACAGTTTATGTTTTATAGTTTTCCGCTAAAGTAGCTTTTAGACGGTGCAATGGATCCTACTAATATTATAAACGCGAAAGTTTGTAAGTATGGACGGATGTTTGTTACTCTTTCACGTTCTAACCAGTGGACCGAGCATCATCTAGCCCCAAGCTAAGCAGAACTTGTGTTATGGGTACTAGATGATAGGCTTCCCTTTAGGAACGATTTTGAGTCCTTTCCATCCAACAACTTCCCGCGATCCTAACAATGTCGTCAGTCCATACCCGATGGATGTTTTACGCTTTGTCTTCTAGTTCGTAGTTTCTATTGGAGAACTTTTATTCTCCAAGATTACACTGAGAAAAATGGATTTCGAGCCTAAGGTTAAAAAAGTCTTACACCGTTGAATTGTAATTACGCTAGGCGAATTTGTAACGCTTACGTTAGTTTTTACCTCTTAAAGTGAATACGTTAAAATGATACCGTTTATACTCACACAGAATGACCGGAACAACTTTCTGAGGCATTTCTGTTCGTTGTTACGTTTGGTCGGTTTTTTGCCTTCAACGAAGAAAATCGGCCGTAATAACGGCACTTTCCGCTTTTCATTTATCTCAGTGTACCAATTCAACCTGCAGACTCTGAGATTCTGTAATGAAAATCTGGTTTGCACTCTACAATTTGTGAGTATAATTCAAGAGAGAGTATAAACATTCAAATCTATGAGTATAGGATACGTGATAGGAAGAGGCACATAAGATAGCGCCTTGTTAGCATAAAGAAACAGAATATTTCCGTATTCTTTGAAAAATTTAATTTAAAAAAGCGAGAGAAAAAATCTCTGCTCCCTCGGGTGTTGTGTCACCGATGAGCGCTTGAATCGCTGCTTTGCATACAACTATTACCGCTGATTTCAACGTCCAGCGCCCAAGGGAACGCGCTCCTCTCATCCCCTTTTTATCTAGCGATGGAAGCGCTATAGTTACATTTGCATTCGGAAATTTGTTCTAGAGTTGTCGCATCCAACTGTTTTGAGTTTTATCCGGTTAAAACATGTGTGATATCGAAAAATCTACGGTTATAATAATAATACTCGACAATCCACACAGCATCATCTAGCTCCAAACTAAGCAGAGCTTGTGTTATGGGTACTATATGACTGATATACTTAATACAATACATTACATGCATAGATATTTTTTATTATACAAAAAAAATACCCAGAACACTCGGAATAAATATTTGCAGATCGTACAAACATTTATCCCAATACGAGAATCAAACCCGCAACCTCCGCGTCGCATGCGGACATTCGCCCGCCGCGCCACATCGGTCGGTTAAATAATTAGATCATAAACGATGATGGAAAACATTATGAGGAATCCGTGGCTTAGTCAGTTCCGTATTGACAAATCTAGTAGTAGTAGAGTAAGGTTAGTAGTAGTAGAGCTCTTAGTTAAGGGCTCGCCCGGGGAAGTACTACCACCATGCCTATTTCTGCCGCCAAGCAGCTTGCTGTGTTCCGGTTTGAAGGGTGTGGGTGCTGGTGTAATTACAGGCACACGAGGCTTAACACCTGTATGCCTCAGGTTGATGGACGCAGAGTAGTGCACCGTAAGGACACGTTTAAAACTAATCTTGCTAGTTCAAATAGTATAACTTTTAAAGTGAAAACCGGTTTTTAAACTTATTTTTCCTCACCCTATTTGTGTACAGACTAAAGAACGCTATTTAGGGATTACATACTCATTATGAAACTGCAACTATGTAAATTGAGATTTGCTTTTTGTTTCCGTGTAATTTCACGTTTCTCGTTTGGTACAGTCTTATCTAATTGAAAATTTGTAAGATTTTGTCCTAAAATTAGGGCAATGTACACAAAATTGTAGCGAGTATTTCCATGTGTAAATAGGCTCCTTTTCTTTTGAAGTTGGGTATAATATTACATACTACTAGCATTAGGTCCTGTTCTCAAATATACGTAGTATTTGTTACCCACGACGGTAGTGAATATTACTTTCTTATTGTAAGAATTCACTATTTATTAGTTTTTACAGTAAGTACTTACCTGCACTTAAACAAATTATAAGGATGAGAAAAGGTTTTGATATATAGTATATCCTCAAAACTGTAGATGGAGCCACGGTCGCAAAAGTACCATATAAAAAACATCCCAAAGGGTATTTTTTCAAGATTGATTGAACTCTCAGTAGCACAGTTGGATAGCACATATTGTGGATTCAAATCTCACTCCAGAGCATAACTTTTAACATAATATAAAAAAACATTGTAAGAATTAGGTATCTATTTTTAATTTATTTTTCCGACGTTTTGTCGATTTTGCAATAGTCGTAATCACAGACAGACGGGAGCATAATATATATTTTTATCGCGTAAAAAATTATCACAAAAGTTTTTTATCCACTCCTTTTAGTTACCAGCTTAAAATACTAAAACTTACCATTTTTAGCAGCCCTGGCCAGGAGTGTCGCGCCCAGCACCGCTGCTGTGGCCAGCAGTCGACAGAACGCCGCCAGCATGATGCCAACTGTCACTCCACCATCCCTGTCACATCACCCACTTTCACATCCCCACTCTCACAATCACTGTCAATATTTATTTTTAATTAAGAACCTTTTTTTTCAAAACTTCAACAAAAACCTGCATTATTTACATCTCTTTCACTATTATCACTTTTTCACTACGATAACCCCTTTTCACTACGATAACGTCTTTTCACTTCAATAACCCCATTTCACTAAACATTCATATCACATTACCAACACTTGAAAAATAATATTGTCCGTGACGCAACAGAACAATAATAATAAACCAAACGAACCATGACGTTTTAATTTAAAATATCGAGTTTCATTTACGATACCGAGGACTCGTCTGAAACAAAAGAAATAAATGAATTTTATTATTACTGTCGGGCAAAATGGGAAAATTACACAGTAAACGACATTTGCGAACTGTTATTAAGCTTGGAGTAAATTGAAGGAAGTCAGTTCAACGATGTGCTTAAAGATTTCTGGATTCTAATTAGGTGTTTTGGTTATTGAACCGAATTCCCAAATCAAAAAGTTCTTACTTAGCATTTAGAGTATTTATTTTAGAAAAAAACATGGTGAAAGTTGGTATGTTGTTTGTACTTTACCAATAACAGGTCAAATAAAGAAATAATATATATTTGTCGGTATTTTCACACAAAATTGTCTTGCCTCAATCTAAGCATTACTTGTACATGGGAACCAGATGACTAATAAAATACTTAGGTACTTATATATTTTTTTGCAAATAGTCATAATCAGTCAAAGTTTCTAAAGTCAAGAACTATTTTTTTTTATTAATATTCACAGGGATCATCTTGATACGTCTTAAAACTAGATGAATCTAAACATCAGTTCTACATACATACTTATACAATATACACAGACACAGTACAAATAGTATTTTTTAAACTTTCGCGATCGGAACACATATTGAACACTTATATTACACGGGTATTTATCGCGTATTACCTTTTTTGAGGGTGAGTGAGGGTAGTTGTTGATACTGCCACCGCTTCTCAGTGACGGTAGATCTCAAGTTCAATGCTCCAGTCTGCCCGCTACCACGGCTATTGCAACATAGTCGAAACGTCGAGAAAATAAATAAAAAAGGTAATACGCGATAAATACCCGTGTAATATAAGTGTTCAATACAGTACAAATACCTATAATGTCCATCATACAA
Source organism: Electrophaes corylata (assembly GCA_947095575.1). NCBI lineage: Eukaryota > Metazoa > Arthropoda > Insecta > Lepidoptera > Geometridae > Electrophaes > Electrophaes corylata. Next base: position 1,728,922 of record OX352716.1, on the reverse strand, counting down.
ATGTGTGTCATCTGTGTTTGGGCAAATATTGTAGTCTAAGTATGTATTTACAAAAAAAACATTTAAGTATGTACTGCATTATGTATATTCCTAAAATTACACATATAAAAATACGGATCCTATGTACGAAATTTAATATTTGGATGTACCTCTGACTACCCCCTTAGACATTCTCTAACAATTTTGAGTAGACAATTGGAGATAAGAGTAATGAGGCAATTTCTACATTTTACTACTTTTTCGTAAATGCAAGTAAAAATGTTCGTGGTGATTCTAGACTTTTTGTATCGAGCTATAAGTAACCACGCAGTATACCATAGCAGTCGTTAACTTTGTCCAATGATACCCCTAGATGACGAATCACATACAGAATCATGGCTAAAAGCTGTCCGCGTGAATATATACTTAGACAGCTACATTTATGTTTACTAACGAAGTGAGAAAAAAATTATAAACAGTTTTAAGTTCAACCTTATCACAACTATGTCACGTTAATAATGTCACTAATTGTCAAAATAAGCGCTCACTTTTCAAGTGAGCTTTTATTTACCAAGACGGATTTTTTATTCGAAGGAGTCGAAACACATTTCGACCACATTTCCACCACACTGACGTCACGAGCCAGCATTTCAATTTTGAAAAGCGAACGCTGGCTTCTTGCGTCAAATGAAATGTGGCTTGTGTTCGAATTCTAATTTGAATATTTGAACTTCGAACAATAGGAGTGTACAGATATTGGTTACGCTATATTATGTTTAAATATTGCTATTCTCTTTTGCTTAAATTTAATTAAAAACAAAACACATTTCATTTTATATCTGTGGTCCATTTATATCATAAATTCTGGTTTATACGTCCTTGCTATTTATTTTTATGTATGAAATTCACATGTTTCAACATATTATGGATTCAACACTGAAATATTGTTATTTTTTTGTGTCCATAAAATAAATAAATAAATAAAATAAATAAATAAATAAATTATTGCTTTATTAATTTTGCGTGGTCGGTTAGTAGTAGGTAGATTAATTAATTTGGCTTACCTTTTAATACGACTATATAAATAATTCAACCTGCAAACACGTTTTCGTAACATGAAAAAAAAATAGCATCACGACTTTAATCCCCAAGCACGGTAGATATCCCCTCTGATCTTTTCGTACCAAGTACCTACTCGAGATTGTTCAAGGATATCTAAGGGGAGTAGTCAGAGGTACGTCCAGTACATTTGCGTACCCACATTTTGCAGTAGTATTCCATACGTGACAGGTTGCGAACTCATCGCCGCTACTAGAATACTAACTGGTTTCCTCACGATGTTTTCCTTCACCATTTAAGAGCACTCACATTGCGTACAAAGATTTTTCGAACGGGAAAACCCATTGGTATGTCCGCCTGCGACGCAAGAGGTTGCGGGTTCGATTCCCGCCTTGGGATAAATGTTTGTACGATCTGCAAATATTTATTCCGGGTGTTCTGGGTGTTTTATATGTATAATAAAAAATATCTATATATGTAATGTATTGTATTAAGTATATCAGTCATCTAGTACTCATAACACAAGCTCTGCTTAGCTTGGGCATCATCTAGCTGATGCTGTGTGGACTGTCCAGCATTATTATTATTATTATTATTATTGGTGCATGACTGGATAGATAGATAACTTTTTATTGATTACCACAAGTAAAGTACACACATTTTATAAAGAATATAATAAAGTAAACAATGCAGTAATACAATGGGCGGCCTTATCGCTAAAAGCGATCTCTACCAGACTGGATTTAACTTTACAGAAAAAAAAATTGTGAAGACTGATCTTCATTTTGTTATATGCTGACTGACATCCACGAATTACGTTTTGGAATGTAGTAGTAGAAACAGCCAAAAAAAAATAGCACAGCTGTTAAAGAATCAAACTCAGCAAACAAAACACTTTTCCAAAGTCTCCGTACATGGCTCACTAGCCACAGAACTTCACGAGAGACTGTACAGTCTAGAGGAAAAGTAGGTTTATTTATTATACTAGCAAGTTTTATTGTACCGCTCAAGTTGTAGATTCGCCCACGGTAAAACTTACCTACCGACTGATGTATTTTATAATCTGACTATTTATTGCGTATCACTGCTTTCACCGAAAAACATCTCCTTAGACGAATTTCATCATCGGCCTCTCCTGTACGTTTTCAGGAATTAAATTTTTTCAGCCTTTTCCATCCACCGACTTTCCGCGTTCCTCAATATATTGTCAGTCCATCGGGTGTTGTTTTCGATTTTTTGCCACTTCATTGGCGTGGCGGGCGAATGTCCTCCTGCGACGCATGAGGTTGTGAGTTCGATTCCCGCCTTGGAATAAATGTTTGTACGATCTGCAAATATTTATTTTGGGTGTTCTGGATATTTTTTATGTATAATAAAAAGTATATATGCATGTATTAAGTATATCAGTCATCTAGAACCCATAACACAAGCTCTGCTTAGCTTCGAGCTAGATGATGCTGTGTGGATTGTCCACAGAAAAACAGAAAAAACCCACTGGTACACGACCGGATTTTAACATTTTTCTTAAAACGCATGTGAAAAAAAGGCTTACAACATTTTTCTTATTCTGATTCAGTGTACAATATTCCGCACAGAACACAGTTCTCCGCGAGTGTACCGACAGAAAGCTATAAAATACACTCATTCGTATTCGCACGCCCGTCACCAACACACATTCGATTCGAACGTGCTAGTCTATAGTCCATTTGTGCGCGACTGTACCAGTGCGATATTGCACGCAAATTGAAATGTCAAACGATTATTGGTTTATCGACAAGTAGGTGGGCTTTAGTTTTAATCCATTGCCTATTTAGTATGGGATTATTTTATTATAATACAATTAGGGTAAGCATTTTGACAAATGCTAGCGTTTACGCTGAGTTTTATCTGTGAATATTCGCCAGTGCATGCCGGTTTTAAAACAAATACAGATTTTTTCCCTATCCTAAGTAAGGTGTATATTACAGTGGCATCTGAAAGTGGTCCGTCATGATTTCGAGCTTTGCAATAATATAATAATAATAATAATGCTGGACAATCCACACAGCATCATCTAGCCCCAAGCTAAGCAGAGCTTGTGTTATGGGTACTAGATGACTGATATACTTAATAGTAAAATATTACGCACATAGATATTTTTTACTATAAATAGAAAATACCCAGAACACCCGGAATAAATATTTACAGATCGTACAAACATTTATCCCGAGGCGGGAATCGAACCCGCAGCCTCCTGCGTCGCAGGCGGACATTCGCCCGCCGCGCCCCAACGCATCGGTCGTCTCAAATGTATACTCTAAATCGTTTAGATAAAGTCAATAATACATTGACATTTATAATTTGATACATTTGCTCTGACGTTCGATAAATTGCTTTGGAACTATGAATCATAGTCTTGACATACTGATCCACTCAAAGGTAAATCAGTCATATCTGGATATGACTGCTTTGCGTTTGAGTGGAACTGCAGGCAGTGACAGCCTAAATAAATCTGATGAAGCATAAGAGAGAACTATTTCCTTCAAATATTTTTAGATGATTAGACTTGTAGATGAAACAAGTGAACAAGCTTTGTGATAGTACTTTCTTAACCTCAGGTGGGCTTTCATTTGATATTATGAAAGCACTTTCACAAAACATTGTGTCGCAGGTCACATTTGTTAGGAGCGAGCCCTACAATACACTTCTTTGTGTCCAGAAACCTTAGGCGTACAGGTGTTGAGCCTCATGTGCCTGTAATTTCACCGGAACCCACACCTTTCGAACCAAAACACAGTAAGCTGCTCGGTAGGAGTGATAGGCTTTGTGGTAGTACTTTCACAAAAATTTCTACAACTACTTTAAAGTCCAAGTCTTGATTAGTCAAAACAGTAGGATTTAAGGTTATTTAAAAAGAATGGTGTCACAGCAATGGCACACGAGTTGAAAATTACATTTTGTGAGCTAATCCGTCTCTGGACGGTTCGAGATAAAAACCATTAGGGTTTACACTCGTTTTTGTGCATTTTTTAACTCTTTTTGACTGCTGACAGGAGTTTAGCTGTATAAAAGTAAAATAAATATTGACATAAATCTCACATTGTGTAAAGCTGATCCGCTCGCGACTTTGTCTGCGTTATTTCTGTAGTTTTTTTATAGAAACTTTATACCCTTTTTTACCTAACCCGATTTTTTTAAGTAGGTAGCTACTACTAGCTAGATTTCAGAAAAATATATTTTCGCCAAGTGTTAAGCTTGTAATAAGAGTGCTGGCTAACTATTATATACAATTTGCTGTCCTGAGAAGCATAATTATGCTTCTCAGGACAGCAAATTGTATATAAAAATGTATAGTATTATAATACTAGTTTTCCAGCTGCCATCTCCGTGAGCTGCATAAATACAGGGCTTATGAATTCAATCAAATACTGTCAATACCATACCTTTGGAATTAGGGTTGTCCCAATTTAATTAAACTAGACAATAGCCTAATTTAGGGTACAGTAACGAACGGTTGCCTATAACCACAATATACGTTTAGATATTAACTAATCAGAATAAATGGGTGTGCGGTTAGAAGGGTTGTGGATTTGCATCGGTACAGGTAACGTCAAAACTTAATATTTTATACCTACAAAAATTTTTTTTTTTAATTATCAAATAGTTTTTATCTGCATTAGTTTATCATTTTGGGAGGTAAAGGTTTCAAGTTTCATGTGCTTGTAATTGATAAATAGATAGATAGATAGGAACATTTATTCAGACCAGAGTAACAGAACATAACTAACGCAATCAACATAATCTTCTATATATAACTTTTTAAACTATCATGGTTTTAATCAATATTTTGGATATAAACGAGATATTTACCATGATTTTTGAGTTTGATTGTTTCTCGATATTTCGGCACAGTCGCATGCGCCATAAACGGGTCGAAAAATATGCCGAAATATCGGGAAACAATCAAACTCAAAAATCATGGTATCGAGATATAAATTATCGTGTCACAGTGTTTGTAACCGAACTCCTCCAAAACGGCTTGACCGATTTTTATGATTTTTTTGTATATATTCGGTAAGTCTGAGAGTTTTTATACCTCTAAGTGATAGATGTGACCCGCCTCAATTTTTTTTCACCAGCAAAGCAACGCTTTCGGGTGAGCTAGTTAGCATATATAACAGTTTTTTTTAAATATATGTAAGTGATGTGGTGGAGAAGACGTCTTCAGCTCAGGTTTTCTGCTGAGACTAGTATTTAGTACCTAATTGCATCGAATATTGTACCGCTTCCTAGATTGACCATGAATAAATTTTCATCAATTACTTTTGATATTAAGTGTACCAAATTTGAATATTTTCAGGAAGTGCTCCGGACGTGGGGTTAACCATTGCAAACCTGTGGCTTAGTGAAATAAATTGAAGTTTAAATGAATGAGTGAATGAGTGAGTAAAGCAGACCTTATGTTCAATAAAGTATTTTTCATGTTTTTCAAGTCATCTTTAGAAACATCTGGTTCATAAAGCGTAAAAAAAGTTTTCATAAAAGGTTTCAGGTTCACAACTATAAGTACAATTAACATACCCTCAAAGTGTTTTGTAGTATGCAAGGCCTCTTTGTGAGTGATGCTGTAAATAGCCACCACAAACCACAATAAACAGAAACTTAGATTAACTCAATCGATTTAGAAAATCTGCATAAAGGTTTAAAATATACACGTGTTTATCCTATTGTAAAAAAGATGAACTGTTTATAAAAAACAGGTTTTAAATTTTATGACATCATTGAATATTTTTTAATTAACGTACGTAGGGTACCGATGCCTTCTAGGTTTTTAAAGTTCTTTCAGGGCGTGTGGTCGAAGCGACGCGTGACCCGAGGGCTGGTAAGTATCTGGCACAGTGAATCAGCATTGCCATTCAGCGTGGCAATGCAGCCAGTGTTTTGGGAACGCTTCCGATTGGCACTGATTTGGATCACTTGAGCTATCATTAGATCGTTTGCAACGGTCTGTAGATAGCTCAGCTGTTTCATATGTATTTTGTACATACCAATTATAAATACTTGTATTAGCGGTTTTTGTTGTAAATAAATGTATTAATTTAATTAACGTTTTGGCTGACTGATCTTGCCGGTCCGAATTCGTGGCATTTTTGACTGAATACTTTATTTACCATTTTCCCACCATTTTTATTATGTTCGATCAATTTCACAACATAATTCGAGGTGCGGACAAAAAAGAAAATTTGATTTTACCAAAATTAATGCCTTTCGCTATAGCAATAAGGGTGAAATTGGCGTGTAATCAGTATAGAATCGTCACCATCTGGAAAACGGTTGGAAACGTTCAGAAATTGTATGCTCACGGTTCGTTAGTTAAGAATATTGGTTCATTGTTGGTCGAGCGAGATTCATTACTGTACCAAATCACTCTCTAGATACTTTTTCAACAATTCGTTCCGTTTCTCGTAGTTTACAACTGTTGATTGGGCTTTGAAGTCAAAGTTGCATTCTGTAGTTCTGGTAGAGCACTGTGAAACTCTCGTCCGGAGAAGTGCTACCACCACGCTTATTTCTACCACCAAGTAGCGTTACAGTTTTGGTTTGAATAGTATGGGTGCTTGTAAAATTACGGGCTCATGAGGCAGGTCGTTGAACGTAAGCGTGTGCATCGTTCTTTCAGATCAAAGTTCTTTTCAAGACAAGTTATTTGTCCTGACTGAATGACTGACATATAGACAACGCACAGTTTAAGCCAGAGTTCGTAGAGAATTTTTAGGTTGTATTTGTTTTGGTAATAGAGTGTATTAGTGTAAATTAGTGTTTAAGTATTAGAAATAAAGGCTTTTTTATTTTATTTTATTTATTTATTTGTTTTGGTGCTTAAAAAACCCTTTTGTTCTAAATTCTTAAAATTATACCCCTAAAACAGTTCAGTGTTGGTTGCGCAACTTCGTTTGTGTGAAGCTATTTTCATGCAAACTTCAACCCCTTCCAAAAATTTCAGGTCTGTGTTGTCTATAGGTATGTCAGTCAGGATAAATATTTTGATGTATTAAAGATAGATACAGATTCCTAATTTTTTTTCTAAAGAAACTGTTATTATCAAAAGTGTTTAAAATACTTACCGATAACATTTATTTTTCTCACTTTTTTTGAGTTTTTGAGAAAAGAATTACACTATAGATGCAAGGTTCTTTTGACCCAAAGCCTCCGTATTTATTTAGCGTTCTTCACGGACCATAAAGACCTAATGGTGTGTCATAACTACTGGAGTAGTGTTAATGAATCACTGAGGCCGGTCGTTACGGCCCCCTAAATACCAGCCCGGTTAAAGCATAACTCAGGCCTGGTGATAGGTTGGGGTTAATTGCACGCTTCTTATTAGTTTGTAAGTTTTTTGACTTACGCCATCAAACAAGTAATTGGACTGCAACCTTTCATTATCTCGATTAGCACAAGAATTTGTTTTCTGTCTTTGGAAGTAGCATAGCATTTTGATTTAAACCAGTTGTCCCGGTGAATTTCGTATCACCAACGTTTTTTTATATATAAATCATCCCTGATTCAGAGGGAACAACACAAAAAATATTCAAATCAGTTCAGCCTTTTTTAAGGTTCCGTACTTAAAGAGTAAAACGGGACCCTATTACTAAGACTTCGCTCGCTGTCTGTCTGTTAGTCCTTCTATCACAAGGCTGTAATCTCATGAACCGTGATACTTAGAGTTGAAATTTTCACAGATGATGTATTTCTGATACCGCTATCAACAAGTACTAAAAAACAGAATAAAATAAATATTTAAAGGGGCTCTCATACAACAAACGTGGTTTATTTGGCGTTTTTATTAAAGATAATGTTACGGAAACCTTCGTGTGCGAGTCCGACTCGCACTTGGCCGGTTTTTTTAAGTTTTAGCGACTAACACACAGGCTTGTATTATGGCAACCGGATGGCTGATTGAATACTTATACATGTTTTATTTAAATACATACTTAGAATACAACACCCAGATACAGAACAAACATCTATGTTAATCACACAAATGTTTGTTCTCGGTGGGATCGAACTTACCACCTACAGCGCAGAAGTCAGGGCTACTATAAACTGTGCTGTGAAGGCTGTTACAGCTAATTACAAGCTATTGAACTAATATAACCTATTTAGCAGTATGTACCGAGTATAATACATGCGGTGATAGTTCACTCCCGTCGCAGACAGATGGCTCACTACACAAAAACGTAGATGGTTCCAAGTAGCCCGCGTCTTGACGCGACACATACACAAAGCGTCTAAATTGGAAACGTCGCAGGGACACGCAGACGTGTTATTTGTTACCGGGTGCGCATGGTTCAAGTTACAGAAAACTAGCTGTAGGGTCTACAGGATGCCTTAGATATCCAATAAAAGGCCAATATCTGGTTACGATGTGTATCCGAGACGCGTCACCATGCGAGCGTCTGCTCGCTCCAATCGCTCGTTGGCGAGTGAGTCATCTCAGACACTACACTAGATTTACAACGATTCTTCTAGGCTTAGTCGCGAAGAACTGGCGCTTAAATTCACCTAGATTTAAGACGTCTCAAGATGATCCCTGCGGTTTTTACTGAATAAATGCTTTTTGACTTTAACTTTAATTCACAAAAACTAAGCCAATAGCTATGCAAATCTTTGTCTGGACAACGCATAGTTTAAACGGTTAGTCGTAAAGACTTGAATTTTTTAAGGTAGGTTTGTTTTGTTGCGTAGGGATATAGAAAGGAAATCCCGAAATTCAACCCCTGTACAGGGGGGTCCAGTGGTGTTGAACTTTGTAAGAAAATAACTTTTTGCGGACGAAGTCATGGGTCGTTCTAGTTATAAAATATATTTTATCAGATATACACGTACGAACAAGAACAGGCTGACTTTGAAATAAGAGTTGTAATGCAGGTACGGAACGAATTGCAAGAGCAAACACTCCTTCTTCTTCTATTTAGTGGCGTTTGTGCCAGACGGATAAACTTGCCAATGCTAGCTCATTGGCTGATGGATTATAGCAGAATAGAAGAATAATGATGATTCGTTTTCTGTCATCTTTGGAAGCAACATTGTATTTTCATTTTAATTGTTTTTCTAGTGTTATTTTAAGTTCTGATGGGTAATTTTGGTGGTATTTTAACCATCATTACTTGAGGTCTTAGCACAAGTGTGAACAATTGAAATGAAAGTGTGTTATGAGGCATCCTGATTTGAATGAAAATGTTTCCCTTTGGTTTTGAAGAAACACGCCATCTTTTTCTTCAAAACCGATGTTATACCGATACATCATCATTTATTTGTGATGATGTGTAAAAATGTCCTGACATATACTTTATACTTATACTTTATTTGACATACACGAATAGAACACAGAACGGACTTAAAAACAAACAAAATGATTATGAAGTGGGATAGCTAGATAGTGGAAAAAAACACTATTAAGAGGTAGGTTACCTAGTATTGAGCAGTGGTTCTCAGTTAGTGCGGTCTTGTGCCGAATGGCATGCCAAAAAGGTTCTACCTCAGCCTAATTGCTGCTTAACAGGGTAGGTATCTACCATGCCATGCAGCACTGGTTTTCAGGTAGAAATTCACAACCATACCATAGAAATAAATATAAGTTTTACATAGCAATATGCACTAGCGTAATTTTTATACAGTTTTATAATTATTTTTACAAGTTTATGTAAATAAATTATATTTAGGCTTAGGTTACAAATATTGAGCTGGGGATCTATCAACCTTTCTTTCATTTCACACACTTTCCACACCACACATTAGTTTTATTTTCATTTTTTTTATACAACTTGTTGATGGAACAAGCAGATGGCCCACCTGATGTTAAGTGGTTACCATCACCTATAACAAAGCATTGCCTCGTAGGTTACGCTCGTTAGGAGCGTCACCGACGATGCACAACTCTGCGTCCATCAACCTGAGGCATACAGATGTTAAGCCTCATGTGCCTGTAATTACACTGAATGTTGTAAATAGTTTGGTTAAAACATGATTTTTTTTCTATCTTCTTTATTTCTTGCTTTAAAATCGCTTCTGCCTATCACTTGGACCAGTATGCAAGAAGCTTCCCGGTGCTTTCAAACTGGAAACTAGGAGTGAAAAATGTCCCTCTGTTGTTCTTTACAGCTCCGGAGGTGGAACTTTGTTTTGTTTGTGTATGAACAATTATGATAAGTGTCTGAAGTATATAAATATACTTATATATATTTTCTTTTTTTTTAAATCACTATCATCAGCCTAAAGATGATTACTACTAGATCTCCCAGGATATCAGTTCCTGCAAACGTTTAGAAAAGCCTATATCCAGCATTATACTTATTTAAGCTGACGATGATGATGATGAAGTTTTCAAGGTTCTACGACCAGTGATTAAGAGTTTGTTTGTGTATAAGTATGTAAGAACAAAGATTAGTAAATAATAAATATTAGTGGACATTTAATAAATAAATAAAATAATAATAAATAATGCTGGACAACCCACACAGCATCATCTAGCCCCAAGCTAAGCAGAGCTTGTGTTATGGGTGCTAGATGACTGATATACTTAATACAATACTATTTTACATAAATAGACATTTTTTATTATAGTTTCCACCAAGTACCAAGTACCAAGTACATATAAATAAATACCCAGAACACCTGGAATAAATATTTGCAGATCGTACAAACATTTATCCTAAGGCGGGAATCGAACCCGCAACCTCTGCGTCGCAGGCGGACATTCGCCCGCCACGCCGCATCGGTCGTCAACATCAGCTAGTCCCAAACTAAGCATAGCTTGTACTATGTTAACCAGATTACTAATAGAATACTTATATACTTATTTTTGTAAATACATACTTAGAATACAATATAACACCTAGACACAGAACAAACCTGTGTGTGAGTACAACATATAGTTGTTCTCGGTGGGGATCGAACCCACCACCTACAGCGCAGAAGGCAGGGCTACTACAAACTGAGCTGTCCTATTAGAATACCTCTACTGCTGAACTCTTCTAACTTGACCGTGGCATTGACCCCTGACCTATTCTACTCTTCAAAGTTGACTCAAAAACGATATAGTGTAAATTTGCGATATAATAACATTCTCGGTGGTATCTACAGCTTTTGAATTCTGTGTTTTGATTGTCCAATTTCCATGAACGCCAAGAAGCTTCCTACAAAACTGGCGCTAGCTAGAGCATACCTAGAGAGTTCCGCATCAGCACAATTTAAATGCATTAGTATGTAAATGAGAACTGACACGACACTTGCTCACTTTGTCCCACACGGGCGGAATTGAGTGAGCGCGCTTTATTTTTGTTAGTCCCTTCGGGCGCAGACTGAAAGGTGTGGTGTGACCAGTGTACTAAAAGATAGTGTTGTTTTAAATAGGTTTATCGTCTTAGTTTGCTGCCTGCAGGTCTACTCTTGGAACCGATAAATGAAGTTTTTTTTATATGCCCCACCTGATGTTAAGTGGTTACTAGACCCTATAACAAAGCATTGCCTTGTAGGTCACGTTACTTAGGAACGTGCCTTACAATACACTACATACATATTTTTTATTATACATAAAAAATACCCAGAACACCCGGAATAAATATTTTCAGATCATACAACCATTTATCCCAAGGCGGGAATCGACCCCGCAACCTCCTGCGTCACAGTTGGATATTCACCTGCCGCGCCACGCGGTCTTCGATATAGTGTAGGTTCTCATTTTAAAACGCTTCAGTCTATGAAAATCATTGATTAGGAATCTATTATAGCTTCTGTACCCACAAAATTTACACTCATATTTCTTTCTCTTAGGGACCAGGGTATTCCTTATAATATTTCGGAAGCTATGATATGAAATCCTAGCACACTCGTTAAAGCCCGTTTTTGTCGGTGATTCCTCCCAATCGGAAAGCAGTTAGCGAGCGCACGTGCCGAAAATGGACAAACTATTGCACGTTATACGTGGGTATATTTTAAGGTGTGGTTATGGTGCAAGCGATTATTTGTAAAGAAACGCCAAAAGGTTCAAGAAGGGATACTTAAAGCGGTCTGCACTGCCAAACAAAAAACTGCCTACACTCAATACCAAAAGTTACAATATAAAAGTTTTTTTATAGTGATAATACATTAGACGTACAGTCAGCTGCACTAGAATGTATACAATTCGTATCTTACAGAATGGTTTTACAGCGTTAAAAGTAATATAAGCAAGGCAAAATTTAAAGAAATATGTGAACAAATCAGCTAATTTCACAATTTTTGAGCTTTTACTGTTTAAGAGTTTACTATAAGGTTTTGATACCGTTTTGAAAGTTACGAATTGTATACATTCTAGTGCAGCTGACTATACAATAACGAAACTTAATCAGATAATTACAAATCAATAAACAGGTAAACCTACACACAAAATGACAAGTATAGCTAACTACCTTCGGAATTAATCATAATCGTATATTAAATCCTAATATAATAATATAAATATAGTATTCAATTGCGATATACCGCAACCGCTCACACTGTGACCATCTGACATTATTTAAGTCGCTATTACTATAACCATCTTTTTGTAGCCTCATCAACTTTAATATCGTTTTTACTGTGTTTATATGACCAAGTACGAGAGTAATTACGTTGTAGACAGTCTAGATTCTTATTTTGTAGAATGAGTAGCGGATTGTCCGCGTCTTTGATCTCGTGATTTTAATTTCTTATTGAAATGCCCACATTTGAAATATTGAAATCTAAAAGAGGACCTTACAGAAACAGATGGCATTGAATTCTAAAACGATGCCAAAATAGACAGATTCGTATTGAAAATGATGGAAGCAGTTGTTTAACGACTTTAGTTATATTTATATTTTTATTTTCCCATAATTTCATGTATCTTAATGGCACACTACAGCACCGTACTGTCTGGTTTCAGCTAAGAACAATCGGCATCATTGTCAACAGCATGTAGAATTTCACAGCTGGGCAAAAGTTGTTCCTATACGTTACCAGCAAGAATGTGTTTGAACTTTTTCCATCCACCATGTTTTATTATTCAGGAGGTAGTGCCCTTACACTATGACCAAACCTCACTTTATTTCTCGTCGCCGTCACTACGACCAGCTCCTTCGCTGTAGGCTCATCGACTCTTTATAGCGCTGTTATTGTGTTATGTGACAAGTTATGAGGGTAAGGTCAGATGAGTCGTTAAGAGGTATTTTGTACGATAGTTAAAGGTAATAGCTGTTGTGATAGTCTGTCAGTTTAGTGGAGAGTGTACTTAATCTCTTTATCGGAAAATGTGAGCAAAAGGTTAATCGTTTAATCAAGAATGAAATATAGAACCTAATATTATCTCATAATTAAATGTATTACACAAGTAAAGTTGATTATTTGGTTTCGATAATTGAACTTTGCTTAGTATGGAACTTGATTGCAATCTAGCCCCAAACAAAAAATGTCCGTGGTTCTTTTGTTATTAAACTAGCGGCTCATCCCAGCTTTCCACGGGTTGAGTAAGGATCCCTTATTTATTTGAAAATATAATATAGCTTATGTCATCTGGGGAAAGTGTAGCTTCCTAACGGTGAAAGAGTTTTTCAAATCGGTCCAGTAGTTTCGGAGCTTATTCAATGGCAAACAAACAATCAAATCTTTCCTCTTTATAATATTTCTATAGTATAGTATAGATAAAAACGGCAAAGAAATCGAGTTTGTTGTATGAGAGCCCCCTTAAATATTTATTTTACTCTGTTTTTTAGTATTTGTTATTATAGTGGCATCAGAAATACATTAAGTGTAAAAATTTTAACTCTTTAACTGCCACGGTTCATGAGATACAGCCTAGTGGCAGAAGGACGGACAGACAGACAGACAGACGGCGGAGTCTTAGTAAAAATATAAACCCTTTGGGTACGGAACCCTAATAAAAACGGTCGTCTGGAAGAAATCACTGTGCGTGATAGTACCGTCGTTTACATGGCTTCGTTCATGATTATATCTACGCTAAGTATATATTTTTACATAATTTAGTACTTAATAAAGTTTTACTATGGATATTTATTCCGTCAACAAGTAGAATAAAAGGTGTAATGGCAGACTAACGTTTATCTAACCATACGACAAAAACGAAAAAGATTTATAAAATACTGCCTTCGGCCTGCGCGCCATTTGTTACGGATGAAAATATCTCTTCCTAAAACCGTTCAAGGAACTCATACCTACTGTTTGATAGAATTAATTTCGTATAACATTACGACTTAAGTTGAAGTGCTAGAGCTCTAAGTTTTTAATGGAAGTTTTAAAGACTTCATGCAAGGATTATAAATGAGAAACAGCGATGGCGCTGCGGTTATACTGCGCTATCACTCTGAGACGTTGACTCCTCATAATTAACATATCATAGACATGTTATTCGAAATCTAACTAAATAAAATTTTAGAAGTAGTAGAATGTAAGTAATGAAGGGCTCGTCCGGGGAAGTACTACCATTCCTATTTCTGCCACCAAACAGTTTGCTGTGTTCTGGTTTGAAGGGTATAGGTACCGGTGAATCACAGTCACATGACCTGCGACGCAGGAGGTTACGCGTTTGATTCCCGCCTTGGAATAAATATTTGTACAATCTGCAAATATTTATTCCGGGTGTTCTGGGTATTTTCTATGTATAATAAAAAATATCTATGTATGTATTGGTACCTACCGACTGATGTATTTTATAACTGTGATAGGTCTATGCATGTAATGTATTGTTTTAAGTATATCAGTCATCTAGTACATAACACAAGCTCTGCTTAGCTTGGGGCTAGATGATGCTGTGTGGACTGTCCAGTATTATTTATTTATTATTTATGAATGAAAGTAACTTAATTATAAGTATTTTTACAGAACAATGGCGATAGGTTTGAAGTGGTCACGTTATAAAGGAAATCTAGTGGTCAGTCGGTATTTCTCGGTCCATTTAACGAAATCGATTGTTCCCCAGTTCCAACTCAATGGAATCGCTGTGGCCCCTTTTTAGAGTTCCTTATCCTTGAGTAAAGTATAATTTTACTTTGGCCTACATTTAAGATTGAATAATAACTGCCTAACGTAACAAGCTTTTACCCGCGGCTTCGCTTGGGATATATCTGATACGAAAGTATTTTGAATATAATTATGTTACACTAGTGGAAAAGCGCGTGACGTAGTCCGCGTTAAGCTATACTTAATAAAAAATACTTTACATAAAATACTTTACATAAAACACTTTCCATGAAACATTAATCTATGCTGTACCCGTTTAGACGTTGAGTTTCGCAGCTCATTTATTTAGTCATCATCATCAAAAACCTGGAGAAGTTCACAACCGGACAAAGCCCACAATTTTAAGTAATAAGAAAAATGGGATATAAAAATAAACTCTAGGTTTTAATTCCCACGGTAACTAGGTCCTGGTATCAATTAGCAACGATTTCATTCGTGTATATTAAATCATGTAAATATCTCTACCCCCAAACTATTTCACCCTTTGTAATGAAAAAAGATACCAAAGAAAATTCTTGTAATATTTGCATTTTGATGCGTTTTTGAACTTTTCAAAGAACAGTAGAAAAACCAACGACTTTTCTAAAACTAGTACACTTAGATGGAACAAGTTTGGGTTGGACTAATTCTCATTGCATACATCAGCACTACAATTGTTACCTACCACCATATTAATTTATTTATTTATTTATTTATGTGTCACCAACAAAGTATACACCCTAACGGAAAACTTTCTACATGCTTATAGGAATATATTTAAGTGCTACTGGTATTTAAAGGTGACAGACTACATGCAATACAAATACAAACGAGCGATAAAAAAAAAAATTAAATTAATAAATAAATATAATCTTCTTCTAGGCTTGGTCGCGAGGAACTGGCGCTAGATTCACCTAGATTTAAGACGTTTCAAGACGATCCCAGCGGATTTTACTGAATAAATGCTTTTTGGCTTTGAATTTGACTTTATTCATTCATTTATTGTCTTAGTGCTAGGTTAACATTAGAGATCACTATTTAAATACACAAAGGTATCAGTTAAAACAATATGCCTGAATTAGGTAAATCTATGTCTCAGGCGAAACCGATTAATAATAGTATTTTTTTTATACGATCGCTGATGAAACAAGCATATGACACACCTGATGTCAAGTAACAACCATTGCCTATAACAAAGCATTGCCTTGTAGGTCACGTTTATTAGGAACGTAACCTACAATACACTGCTCTGCCTCTGTATACCTCAGATTGATGGACGCTGAGCAGTGCATCGCAGGGCATGTTCCTAACGAGCATGACCTACGGGACAATACTTTGTTATAGGTGATGGTAACCACTTAACATCAGGTGGGCCATTTGCTTTTTCAAACAGCATGATATAACAAAAAAATGCATTTAAAACAATAGATTTATCTACAGATCGTTGCAAACGATCTAGATTCTGGTAATAATAGGTATGGCAGTTATAGTTATATATATCCTCGCGTTGCTGAAGCATGCGACAACGTAGTTTGGCCTTACCTGCATCAGATAAGACAAGTTCCAACCTGATTTCCCAGCGCTCTGCTCCCTTTAAACTTTGATTAAGGTCAATTTACGCCAGGTAGGTAGAACACACTGACATTGCATATTTTATTTGCAATAGATAAGTTTGATCATCGTTGCTATTGAAGTAATACTTCTTATGAAGTAATACTTCTTATACGACTTCCAACAAGGTTGCGTTAAACGTTTAACACTACCATGGTGGGGGTATAAAAGCACTGTTCTTTCTCTCTTTCTCTCATAGCCAGTTACGTTTCGTATATTAAAGAAGTTTTCCTTCAATCGTGTGGTCTAAAGCACACTTGTTTTTTTAAGAGCTTTGCTCTCTTGATCAATACTTATCAACGTTTTCTATGGCGACCTGGGCAATTTTGCTTTGCATGTTTGTATGTTTGCTCGAGCATAATTTTTGCATGTCGTTCTGCATGAAATTTGCTATTAAGGTTAAACAAGTCGGTACGTTGTCCATACAAACGCTGTAAGTGTTTAATGTCTACTATTTATTAACGTGCGTCCGAAGTTAAGTTTGATACTGAATTATCTTGCCATTATCTAGGTACGTTACCCTATATTCTACGGTAAAATCAGATTACCTTGAAAGTTACAAGCGTTACAAAATTTAGTACTAAATCTTTCGACGCTTGTAACTTTCAAGGTAATCTGATTTTACTGTAGCATATGGGGTAACGTACCTAGATAATGGCAAGATAATTCAGTATCAAACTTAACTTCGGACGCACGTTAATAAATAGTAGACATTAAACACTTACAGCGTTTGTATGGACAACGTACCGACTTGTTTAACCTTAAAGGTTAATTTTAAGAAATTTACTAGTAAACATATAAATATATATATATATTTTTTATTAGATATGGAGTATAGATGATAACCAAGTCATAGGATGTTTTTATCGACTTGCTGATAGAGCAAGCTGATGGTCCACCTGATGTTAAATGGTTACTATCACCTATAACAAAGCACTGCATCATAAGTCACATTTGTCAAGACCGTGCTCTACTTTGCACTGCTCAGCGTTCATCAACCTGAGGCATACAGGTGTTAAGCCTCATGTGCCTGTTATTTGGGCACCCACACTCTTCAAACCGAAACAGCAAACTGCTTGGTGGCAGAAATAGGTATGGGGGTAGTACCTTCCAGGACAAGCCTTTAACTAAGCTCTACTACTTCTATGTGTATTGATGATTTGTCCTCCCCTACATTTTTCATAAAAAAACACATCATATCTGAACTTGAGAACATTTTAAGCCCATAAAACCAACACGTAGCTATGCCATGCAAACATCGAGTGACGATATCGAGTTATCGATAACCGGCATCGATTTTTAGGGCACGTCCCGCCAACAAATCGGATGACACCCGCGCCAGATGCGGTGTTCGTATTCGCGCGCCAAAGATATAGATTTTGATAGATGGTTGATGGATATAGTGAAGCTAGACAAACTTATCGAGTCGAGGTGACGTCATCAGTATAAATAATCATAGTAGTAGTAGAGCTCTTAGTGAAGGGCTCGCCCGGGGAAGTACTACCACCATGCCTATTTTTGCGAAACAGCTTGCTGTGTTCCGGTTTGAAGAGTGTGGGTGCCGGTAAAATTACAGACACATGCTTAACACCTGTATGCTTCAGATTGATAGACGCAGAGAAGTACATTGTAAAGTACGTTCCTAATCAACGTGACCTGCGAGGTAACGCTTTTTATTGCAAGTCGTATAAAATATCATAATAAGTCCATTGCTAGACATAGGTCTACCCTATTTTTGGGAAGGTTTGCTATTTTTTTTTTTATAATGCTGGACAATCCACACAGCATCATCTAGCCCAAGCTAAGCAGAGCTTATGTTATGGGTACTAGATGACTGATATACTTAATACAATACTATATTACATACATAGATATTTTTTATTATACATAGAAAGTACCGAGAACACCTGGAATAAATATTTGCAGATCGTACAAACATTTATCCCAAGGCGGGAATCGAACCCGCAACCACCTGCGCCGCAGGCGGACAATCGCCCGCCGCGCCACATCGGTCGTCAAAGTCACTACGCTTATCAGTACTTAGGAGATACACCCTTAAGTTTAATAATGGGAGCACCGTTGTAAAGCACAAGACAATATCCATTCTACCTTGGTTTGTTTCTGTGGCTCTATCGCACCACATATTTGAATAATTCCATTTAGTTTATATGTAACAGTAAAATAAAATAAGGATATCGTATGTTCGCGCTATTGCGATAACATTGGCAGCACTTTGATAGTATTGAGATTTTATTTAACAATAACTGACCCAGCGAACTTCGTACCGACACATATTTTTCGAATCGCGGACAAAAAAATATGAAAAAACTGTTAATTTTTTTTTAATATCATACAGACCTTTTCGTGATAATAACAAACACAAAAAAATGTAGTCCACACCGCATTATCTAGCCCCAAACTATTCAGAACTATTGTTATGGGTACTAGAAGACAAATATACTTAATATAATACATTACATGTATGGATATTTTTGATTATACATAGAAAATACCCAAAAAACCCGGAATTAATATTTGCAGATCGTACAAACATTTATCCCAAGACGGGAATTAAACCTACAACCTCCTGCGTCTCAGACGGACATTCGCCCGCTGCGCCACATCGGTCGTCTTATGCT
The DNA here is from genome assembly GCA_947095575.1 of Electrophaes corylata. Classification (NCBI taxonomy): domain Eukaryota; kingdom Metazoa; phylum Arthropoda; class Insecta; order Lepidoptera; family Geometridae; genus Electrophaes; species Electrophaes corylata. Next base: position 1,709,642 of record OX352716.1, on the reverse strand, counting down.
ATGGATAATTAAAACTAGTTAATTAAGTTATTATGGTATTATATTAAGTAAAGTTACGGTTTGGCTTATCACCAGTTTTAACAGGAACAGTAAAGCAGAGATGATTAGGTACGGTTGCTCTTTCGCACAAAGAGTCATAAAATCTCAGAGCCACCCGAGCGAAGCCGCGCGTGTCGCTAGTGTTCAATAAAATAAGGTTATGGTTGGCGGTATTATGCTCAACCTGAACTATCGGCAAGGTATAAAGTTCGTTTTGACAGGTCCTTTCAATAGGTTCTTTTAAAAAGAGGTTCGTATTTAACTTACATTGTTTGTCTCACTATGTTATTCTAGGTGAGGAGAAACTGATGTCTAGAATCTTATGGTTTTAAAAAAAAAAACTTCTTACCTGCTTGTCGGTTTAGGGTAATCTTGACTCTAATAAATGGTAGTAGAATATATAAGAAGAATTTATTTTAAGTAGGACAATTTACATAGATGGGCAAAATTAATTTTGGACAAAATTTGTGTTGGACAAAATTCGTGTTGGACAAAAATCGTGTTAGACAAATCCTAGTTGGACATTACTATATTTGGACAAAAGTCGTGCAAAGGTACATTTTCGCCACTTTTTGTACGTGTAAGCATAGTACTATATATTATTTTATACTTTTACTTTGGACTTGCGCAAAGTTAAGCCAGAATCAATTAACGATTTCAATCAATAAAATCATTTTTGAACTTACCTTGACTTTTAGGCTCCTGCACCCTTTGACACCCTTTTGCCTGAGCACCCTTTGGCCGCTGTCACATATCTTTATATAATGCCATAGCTGTAGTGGCATCGTTATGCGGACTAGATATAAAATAACGACAGTGCTTGCTTGCATCTCACATTTCTTTTACAACATGTGGTTTTCAAAACGCTATTGACACGTATAAGGGATTGTAACGTTTCTGCAATAGTTTATTATAACTTACCCTATAAGAATTTTTATCCCAATTGACTGACACAGCTCAATTGGTAGTGCTCAGCTTTCTGCACTTTAAGTTGTAGGTTCGGTTCCTATCAAGAATACAAAATACAAAAAACTTTTCACAAAATACTTTTTTGTATAACTTGCTGACGGCACAATCAAATGACCTACCTGATGTTAAGTGGTTACCATCGCCTATAACAAACCATTGCCTCCTAAGGAACGTTCGTGAGAAACATGCCCTACGATACACTGCTCAGCGTCCATCAACCTGATTTTGCCGTTTTTAGTATAGACAATGGTAAGGAACCCTTCGTGCGCGAGTCCGACTCGCACTTGGCCGCTTTTATTGTTTTCATGGGTGGTAACAAAGGGGCCCATTCTAAACCGGAACTACTCTAATAGTACCAACCTAACAATTTAGTAATTATCAAGTAAAACTGAACTGTGCTAAAACAGACTCAGTAATTCAAACTACATCCAATTCGAATGAAATTCTAGCAAATCAGGAAACTTCTGGGCCACACCACAGATCAACTAACAGTTACTACGACCGGCATCTGTAACCAGCGCTATCTCCAGTATCTGTAATCGTTTGGAACTTTAAGTCATCAACAAATCACTTTTACAGCGTAATTAGTTCTTATCAGATGGGTGGTAAAGTTGAAATTCAATTGTTCTGACCGTAGCTGTAATTTGTTGGAATGGGTAAAGGTTGCGGTCCACTGCTACATCTATACTTATATACTAATATTATAACGAAAACAGATTTGATTGTTTGTTGGTTTGCATTGAATAGGCGCCGAAACCGCTGGACCGATTTGAACAATTCTTTTACCGTTAAGAAGCTTCACTATCCCCGGGTGACCTAGACTAGGTATATTATATATTCGAAAAAATTAGGGATCCTTACTAAAACTCCAATAATGTAACCCAAGGTGTGAAAAAAGGACCTAAAAATTCCTTACATCGCGTGCACTGCGAAAACTATTGATTTTATATTTTTTTTTTAGTTTTTATTGTATAACAAAAAAGCGAAAAAACACGCTATATATCCGTGCGAAGCCGGGACGGGCCGAAAGTTATATACAAATATGTAGACTGTATTAATAACAGATCTCATATTTATACGGGCTGTTTCATAATTCCTGACACTTTATAACGATATAAAATCATATTTTCGCTGTCACTTTTATGTCAACAAATAAAGATGGCAACAGGCTTATCAACTATTTTAGCTAAAAGAGACTTTATGAAACAGACAGATAGTGTTTAAAAATGTTTGCAGCGGGGTTTGAAGTTTGTTGTAAAAACAGATTCACGCGGATGAATTTGCGCGCGTTTTCGCTATTGCTATATAGCGCAGATCTGTTTACTTTATAGCATTAGTATCTGCTTCAGTGGACTGTGTACTTTACCTGAACAGCAAGTCCGTAATGTCAATTACATCGTCATCCGGACCATGCTAAGTGTACAATAATCGAGTGAACAGAATCGATAGTCGATTTGAACTGTAGATATCGATACTAATCGCTCCATCGAATACTCTATTCGATAATACTGATATCGAATTGGGATATTCTACTCGTGTTAATAAACAATTGGTTTTAATCTTCACACAGAGTTACTTAGTAAGTTTAGGCTCATATAATATTGTTTTTAGTACTCTTTTGAGCTCCGTTGGTCTAGTGGGAGAGACCCTGCCTTCTGATCCTAAGGTCGTGGGTTCAAATCTGGTCACGCAGCAATGGATTTTTTAGTTCCAAATAATTATATGCGCAATGACAGTTCTCTCAAACGGTGAACAAAAACATCATGAGGAAACCAGTTAGTATTCTAGCAGCGGCGATGAGCTTGCAACCTGTCACGTATGGAATACTTATTACTGAATAATATATGTATACAAAATGTATTACCTAGGCGTACGTCTGACTACCCCCTTTAGACATCTCCGAAGAATCTCGAGTAGATACTTGGTACTAAGAGATGATCTGAGGAGATATCTACCGTGCTTGGGAATTAAGTCGTGATACTATTTCTTTTTCTTTCCAAAAAATATTTTTAAGTAAGACAACAAAGACGAAAGATACATAGAAGAAAAATCGTTACTTGAGTACTTTGCAGTGTTTCTGTGTACTACAGCAGTACAAGGGTTAGAAATATAAATAAAATAACAAATGTATGGTTAAGCGAACAAAATCACGTGCGAAAACAAATTAGAAAATGTATTGGTATTTTGGCTGTAATGTAACACATATTCTACCTTTCACCTTAGTCAGGCCGGCGAGTATGCACAACCTATTCGACCCGGGCAAATTGCAGCTAAATTTTAATGGTCGACACAGCAAATTTACAATATAATTTACCAAGCGTTGCTATTATTACATCTAGTGTACAGTGTGATTATTGGAATAGTGGTGTAGCATGCTAAATTCCTAAGTCATAAGCATTGATAAAATCATTTTACAGGTCAAAAACATAATATTATTATAGTTTATATGTTTTTATAGTGCTTACCTGCACTTAAGGAAATCACAAAGATTTTTATATTAACCACGGTCGTAAAAGTACCGTATTAGAAACATTCCAAATCTTATTTTCGTCGAGGTATTTGAATCCTCGCAGGCGAAGTTGGTATCGCATCCCCGTATCAAGGGGAAGGTCGTGGGTTCAAATCCTACTCGAGGAAAAGAATTTTTGGGATAATATAAAATCTTTGTGATTTCCTTAAGTGCAGGTAAGCACTAAAAAAACAAATAAACTATAATATTATTATTCATTATTAATTAATAAAGAAAATAAAAAAATTGTTACATATTATATCTATCGTGAATCCTAACCAATCGACTAAGCTAAGCAATGTTCTGCGTGATCGAATGAATGAATGAAAATACTTTATTGTACACCTTACAAACTAATAATGAGAGAAAACAATAATTAACAATAGCTGAGAATGTACAATGGGCGGTCTTATTGCTAAAAAGCGATCTCTTCCTTCGTAACCTAGATGGGTGACCGCTTTCCTCATCAGTATCGAAAACAGTCTGTAGAAGTTTGATGTTGGACATAAAATCGTTTTACCTGGAAACGTATGGAGCCATACGTTTCTAGGAAGAATGATTTTGAGCCTTTTTCAAAACCGCTTTTACACAGCCCCGCGTCTATCAAAGCGTAATCGTGTGTTAAGCTGTTTAGGATTGTAAATTCACCGAAACTCATACCCTTCTAACTTTCTAACTAAAACACAGTTATACAATGGTGGTAGTATTTCCTCGTAGGAGCCCTTTACATTCAAAGAGTACTTCTAAAATTAAATATAAAAAACTATCAAAATACTTTATACAAAGTGGTTTTTTGAGAAGGGCGGTAGACAAGTCTTAAGCCACGTGAGTTAAAGAAAAGTCGTGAAAGGAGTCATGCCCGATTTATAAGAAAAGAATAACTGCATACTTATTTAGTTTTTTTTAAACCGACAGCTGTTGAGTTTGTAGTAGCCCTGCCTTCTGCGCTGTAGGTGATGGGTTCGATTCCCATTGAAAACAAATATTTGTGTGATGAACAAAGATGTTTGTTCTGTGTCCGGGTGTTATATCGGATTCTTAGTAAGAAATTTAAAAATAGTATAAGTATTCTATCAGCTATCTGAATCCTATAGTACAAGCTTTGCTTAGTTCGGGGCTAGAAGGCGTTGTGTGAATATGTGTCAATATTTATTTATTATTTATTTAAGCCTATACTTCAGCGCTGTCCTCTAAAAATAAATACCTATTTAACCAATAGGTATAGCATTACTGACTTCAGGGCTAAATGGAACTATGTAAAATGTTCCCCAATTTTTTTTACGTAAGACAAAGTACTGTCGACGTAACGAGTCAATTTACCACCCATCACAAAAACTCAGATCAATCTAAGCCTTATACAGTTGCCCTTAAAAAGCATTCAGAAAAGGAAATGAAATTATTTATCAACGTCCAAGGGAATGGGTCCGAATATGATGACGTCCTTTATAAATTGGACCGAGTTATTGGACCGCCCAGATTTGAGGACATGAAATTTATTGTTAGTTTTCGATTTTGGAGAGTTTTTCATTCGATATCAATGTATCAGATTAAACTGAAGACTTTTTGATTGTTGGTAAATAAAAAAACGAACAAGTAGTATTAATATGAAAAATCACAAACCTATAAACGAAGCTACGGTCGTAAAGATAATCCCTGATCGTACAAATAATAAGCTCGACGTAACCTCGAAATACCTACACCGTGTTTTGTCTCTTTCGATCCAATTTGAAACTTATTAACAATGCAAAGGACAAAACACGTAAGTTGAGTAAATTAACGATTAAAACACGCGCGGTTGAGAAAATTAATACCGAATATGATCTCTATATTATAGATAACGACATTCAAATAGCATTGCCTTGTAAGCCACGTACGTTAGGTACGTTGCGATACAAGGCAATGTTTTGTTACTACTGTTAAGCCTCACGTGCATGTATTTTCCCCGGCACCTACACCCTTCAAATCAGAACACAGCAATGCGAGCATCACTGCTTGACGGCAGAAATAGAATAGAATAGAATGTATATTTATTCAGCACACGACACACAAGGTAGTAGGTACTTTCCTGGATGAGTTTTTTCACAAAGAGCTCTTCTACTATACAACAGGCAGGTGTTCAGTATTGCAAGCAAATGCACCATGCCGCTATATTTTTATTACTACCGCATAGGAAATCTACATAATTTTAAGTGAGCGATGCGAAAAAACAAAAATTGTAAAACAACCCACATGCATATCTGATTACGTTTCGGGCGCGGCAAATGATCCCGGCACTCGGTTGGAGTTGCAATTGTCAATCCAATCAATTACGGCTGGAAAACGGTACGGTATGGTAACGGTGGTATACAGACATTATACGTATAATTTCATTCATATGAATTCGGGTTGTAGAGGTTGCGGGGAAGACGTGGACTAGATTAGCACAAGATCGCCGGCAATGGAATCGCATGGAGGAGGCCTACATCCAATTTTGGGTGCCCAAATTAACTTAATTATTAAATTTGATACTATAATTTATATTGCAATGAATAATATTTATAAAAAGTGACATTAGAATGAATATGTAATGTGATGGGAATAAAGGCTTTATTATTATTATTATTATTATGAATTCGGGTTTTAATACACAAAGAAGATTTTAATACATTTTTATTTTTTATACAAAAGATAAAAAAATGGATATTCTTTACACAACATTGTCTAGCCCCAAACTTAGCATAACTTCTAGGCTCGGTCGTGAGGAACTGGCGCTTAGATTTATCTAGCTTCAACACGTTCGTTGCGATAAGAGATTTATTCGATCTTTTGCAAGTCTTTTATATTGTACGGTGACTAAAATCGGGGTTGGTTCCCGTTCTCGTTATTTTTTAGGGATAAAAAGTAGCCAATATGTTAATTCAAGTTATAATCTATGTTTATTTCAAACTTCATCCAAATCGGTCTACTGGTTAGAGCGTGAAAAAGTAACAAACATCCATCCACACTTACAAACTTTCGCATTTATAATATTAGTAGGATATACAACAGAATATAATATAAGACCAAACTCAGAAAAAACATTATGCGTTCATCACATAACATTATTATTTATTTATTTTTTGTGGCATCTTTCCGTCTTGCGGACAATTTTGCCAATGTCAAGTGGGTTGAATAAATTCTTTTTAGACAAGTCGAGTCTGTAAAAAAAGTAAAGTCAGTCGTCATCGGTTTTGAAGATAAAGATGGCGTTTTTCTTCAAAACCAAAGGGAAACATTTTCGTTCAAATCAGGATGCCTCATAACACACTTTCATTTCAATTGTTCACACTTGTGCTAAGACCTCAAGTAATGATGGTTATAATACCACCAAAATTACCCAACAGAACTTAAAATAACACTAGAAAAACAATTAAAATGAAAATACAATGTTGCTTCCAAAGATGACAGAAAACGAATCCCCATAACATTTTTATTCTTGGCGGAGATTGACAGCTGTCAAAGTATACTAAAGATGTCACTGAAAGCCTCAGTAGAATAAAATCAACATTTATATTTCAATACTCTTGATTAAAATTATCATCAGTCCGATGGGAGCATAAAATAACTATAGATAATGAAACTATTCATGTAAAATTAAATTATCGGAACTATTGAAACTGTGCAGTAAAGGCAGCATGTCTACAGTAGTAACACTCTCGGTAAAGTAACATATAACATCCCGATTTCAAATATTTAATGGTCTTCGGATTAAACAAAAAAGCTTCAAGATTAATCTCTAGGCATAATAGTTATGCCCTCAGTATCTCTTAGTTACAAGTACCTACTTGAGATTTTAAGGGAGTTAGAAGTTGAGGATATCTAAGGGGGTACTCTGAGGTACGTCCTAATATTACATTTGGCACAAAACACATTTTGCAGTAGTTATTATTCCATATTCATCTAGTACCCATAACACAAGCTCTGCTTAGCTTGGGGCTAGATGAAGCTGTGCAGATTGTCCAGCATTATCATTATTATTATTATTATATATATTCCATATACAAAATGTGGGTATGTACTCAATGTATCATTCGGACGTAATTTTTACTATCCTTTTTAGCCATCCTCAAAATAATCTCAAGGAGTTACTTGGTACTAAGAGATCTGAGGGGATATCTACCGTGCTTAGAGATTAAAGTCACTATTTCTTTCTTACTTCTAGTCTGACTCGCCCCCAGTATTCTAGAATAGAATGAATGTATTTTAGAGTATATAAGTTCTAATTTATCGTCAGCGGAGTAATTGGCATAGCTTAGGGAGCTAACTTTCATTGTTTTGATTTATGATTGGAACATTTTGGTTGTTTGCTCTTTACGTAGATATTACGGCGCGTTATAACGGGTTATTCCTGCTCGTCCACACATTTTGTTCCTACGTGTGTTTGTGCCCATTTTATACCCGCTCGTCCCCGTTGAGGACCAGCAGCAATATATTAAAAAGTTATAAAAGTTATAAAGTTAAAAGTTATAAAATAAAAAAAATACATATATTTTTACATAAAAAAGTTATCTACCTGATGTTGAGCGGTTCTCTCTGCCTTTAACTATTGCTTTATAGTTAAGCTATTGGTCAGTCTTGATTATATAAATAAATAATATATGAAAAGAAATATTTAAAATAGACAGGTCGTTTGTCCCCACGTTTTATTCCCGCTAGTCCCTATTAGGGACAAGCGGAAATAAAAAACGGGAACGAACGCACCTAGAGACAAAATGGGGACGAGTGGGAATAACTTGTTTAGACGACGCGAAAGATTTTGCGCAGTGACCACGTTAAACAGGAGTTTAAACGTTGTTACCTAGAATATAGAGACGATATTTGATGGATAAGTAGTATCGATTTTCATTGCGTGAAATCTTTCGTCTAAACAAACTCTTACAGGCCTCACAGATTAGCTTGTAGCACGCTGCCTTCTGCGCAGTAGGTTGTGAGTTCTATCCCCGACAAGTATAAATATTTGTGTGTTCCACATTTTTTGTGTTTTGTCTCATTATTCTTCTTGGAACTGTGTAGAAAAATCTTTTCCAGAAACTTCTTTAGGAAACTTCCTTTTTCTGTTAGAAATAATCATGATACAGTACCTAAGATTTACTAAAACAGATTAGCTATTTTATAAACACACCCTACGTATTAAGCGTAGTTGAACAGTCGAAATCCGAGAGAATTTTAAATAAGGTAATTTCGATGCAAAATAAAATCTGTATTGATAATGAATACCAATAAATGTTTAAATTTAATTAAAGTGAAAAATTAAAATTATTTTCGGTTTTAATTCACTATCTTCAATGGACAGAAAAATGTAAATGGTGTCACAGCTCAGTTTGTAGTAGCCCTGCCTTCTGCGCGGTGGGTGGTGGGTTCGATCCCCTCCGAGAACAAACATGTGTGATGAACATAGATGTTTGTTCTGTATCTGGGTGTTATATTGTATTTAAAATATGTATTTACAAAAAAAACATATTTCAGTATTTTATCAGTCATCTGGTTCTCATAGTACAAGCTATGCTTAGTTTAGGGCTAGATAAGGTTGCATAAAAATGTACACAAATATTTTTTTAATTATTGAAGTAAAACTTCTAATGTGACTTCCAACAAGGTTGCGTTAAACGTTTAACGCTACCATGGAGGGGGAAATTAAAGCCGTGATGCTATTTTATTTATTTAACTTTATTATTACAACTTGACAAGCAGATGGCCCACCTGATGTTAAGTGGTTACCATTGCCTATTACGAATTAGTACTACAATTGTATCTAATAATACTTTATCTGTACCATACTTACATATCTATAAACTTATTTTTAAATAGATATTTTCACTTATAACTTACAGAAAAAAAGATAAAGCTTCATGGTTTTAATCACGGCACGGTAGATATCCCCTCAGCTCTCTTAGTACCAAATGCCTACTTGAAATTCTGTAAGCATACCTAATAGGGTTAGTCAGAGGTACGTTCAAATATTACATTTGTTAAGTGCCAACAAAATTTACAAATGGCGGTAAATATCACAATTTAATTAAAATGAATTATTTTCGTTCATTCGCAATACTGTTGGCCTTTGATCGTTTCTTTCCGTAGCACGTTTACGTAATGATTCAGTCCAATTGCTACGTCGTAGCAAAGCTCTACGACTGCTACGACAGCTACGAACTTGTACATTTTCATAATATTAATAAACGCGAAAGTTAGTATGTGTGGATGGATGCTTGTTACTCTTTCACGCAAAAACTGCTGAGTGGATTTTAATGAAACTTTACAATATTATAGTTTATACATTAGAATAACATATTGGCTATAATTTATAAAGATATTGTGCGAAATGGCGATTGCGGGTAAAAGCTAGTAATTCAATATGAAGGTTAAGTTTTATTTGCTTTTAGTTTTTTTTTGTTTTACTTGTTTTTTTTTATCAGAAGACAGAGTCAGTACCACTACACCACCGGAGCTCTATATATTCTACTCAGTAGCCAATATGCTTATATCTTTGCTGCACCATTTCGATTTGTCAATTCTATCTCACATTTACAATTTCACAGGCCTTGCACCTGCATTCTGGATTTCAACTCACGTAATGTCATAACGTTTAGTTTATACGTGCGAATCTTGAGTCGAATACAAGCTACCGTCACGTTCCAAAGGTCTAGAACTCCTTGGTATGCATAATTTATTGCTATGCAAACTCGACTTTAACCCATCGAGATAAAGACTATAAGAATTGGAATAGAAAATGGTGAAATGAGAATTTTTCGAATATTGTACTGAGTGGAATGCATGTGAATTTGCTTGCAGTATTGAACGTCCGACTGCATTATTAATTTGTTTGAGTAGACTCATCATCAGCAACCTGTAGATGTCCACTGTTGGACATTTGCCTCGCTTACAAGTTTCCAGGAAGAATGATTCTGAAACTTTTCCATCCATTCCCCGCGTCATCATCAGTCCATCGGGTAGGAGGACGTCCTACGTTTCGTCTTCTGGTTCATAGTCGCCATTCAAGAACCTTTATTCGCCAGCGGTTGTTTGTTCTACGAGCTATATGGCCTGCACATTACCACTTCAACTTACTGACTCTAAAAGCTATGTTGGTGACCTTCTTCTACGGATTTGTGAGTAGACCACCAATAATAAAATAAATAAATAAAATTAAAATGATCATATTATTTACTTTTTTATCAAAACTATGTTTACTTAAAAACTATTTCTTACTTACTTTTCTCATATATTACTAAGGGTTTAAATAGGGCTTAAAATATAAGTTGCCCTAGTGGCGTAGGCTTCCCCTAAAACTCCTTCACGTACCCCCTTCACGGGCCTTATCCAATTCTATCTGCACCTTAGGGCAAAAATGTCTCTCCATCTCTTTCTCAGCCTTTTATTTCTCTGACCGATGTGATGTTATGTATGGGTACACAAAACATTCATAACACAAATGTTTGTTTTAGATGAAAATCGAACCCACGACCTATAAGGCTGAGTAACTGAACTGTGAAGACAGACAACGAAATTGTCAGTCAGTCGTAACAATTTACTATTAAGAAATAAGATTTATTGCACTATACAAATTCAACTTTAACACGTCGACATAGAGATTGAAAATAAGTGAAGTGGAAAGCAGAGAGACGAGTTTTGCAAATTTATAGGAGATTTTGTCGTGTGCATTTCAATTTTATTTCAGTCGTTCAAAGACTTGGTGTAGTAAACAGTTTTTAGTCCATTGAACGCTGAAGACGCTTGGCTGTTTCAATTTAATTTTATTAGTTTCTACCAGAGTTTCTTCAATTTTTCATGCCTATTTCCGCTGCCAAGCAGCGCCCTTGTGTTCCGGTTTGAAGGGTGTGGGTGCCGGTGTAATTACAGGCACACGAGGCTTAACACCTGTATACCTCAGGTTGATGGACGCAGAGTAGTGCAGCGTAAGAGCATGTTTATAATGAGCGTGACCTGCCAGGCAATGCTCTGTTACAGGTAATGGTAACCACTTAACATCGGGTGGGCCATCTGCTGGTTCCATTAAAAGACATAAAAAAAAAATATGTATAATATGCTTCTGACTGGTAGTACAAGCCCACCAGCCCGGCTAAGATGTGCAACGCGACAAAATGTTGTAAACTCGTTATCTCGTACAAAATAAAGATATCTTCATATTTTCCTGTGCTAACCTGCCAGTACTAAAAATCTATCTCGTTCTGTCAAATGAAGACTTAATGCTAATGTTTAGCTTATCTGTGGGTCTTTATAATTTCTAAAATGTCTATCAACACAGCAAGCTGCTTCACAAAATTGTTATCGAACTAACCACTTACTTGATGACCGATGTGGCGCAACGGGCGATTGTCTACTTGCGATGCAGGAGGTCGCGGGTTCGATTCCCGCCTTAGGATACATGTTTGTATAATCTGCAAATATTTAATCCAGGTGTTCTGGGTATTTTCTATGTAGGTATAATAAAAAGTATCTATGTATGTAATGTATTGTATTAAGTATGTCAGTCATCTAGTACCCATAACACAAGCTCTGCTTAGCTTGGGGCTAGATGATGCTGTGTGGATTGTCCAAAATTATTATTATTATTATTATTACTTACTAAACTCCAATGAAACTACAAACGAAACAAGCTAGCACAAATTTGACAAAATTATATCTTTCCTTTATTATAATCATAAAAAATATGCACAAAAACAATTTTCTGACGAAACAAAATTTTCTTCGGAACAGAATCATTAATAACCAACAGAAAGGGAAAGTCAAAACATTTTTCAGTTGGCAGCATTAATGACTTTTTACGTGTACAAGGCCGCCGTAATCCAAAGGGGACATTCTTAAAAAACATTTCACCAATTTTTAGGGTTCCATACCCAAAAGGTTAAGCGGGACCCTATTACTAAGACTCCGCTGTCTGTCTGTCTATCTGTCACCAGGCTGTATCTCATGAACCGTGATAGAGAGTTGAAATTTTCACAGATGATACCATGCATGTCTGTTATTACACCGGCACCCACACCCTTCAAACCGGACACAACAAGCTGCTTGGCGGCAGAAATAGGCATGTTGATAGTACTTTCCCGGACGAGCCCTTCACTAAGGGCTTTACTACTACTAAAATTTTTATGTAAAACGTGTACATTGAACCAAAAGTTATACGTAGCGTCTTTCACTATCTCAGGGCCAAGGTTCCAGAATTTCTTTGAGAATTCCGCAATTATAAAGGGTGAAATCTAAGGGGATAAACGTAAAAGGATTTTGACAGCGTCCCATTTTACGGAACGGATCAAAGTTGGTTGTTATTTATTAAAGCGTAAATAGATAAGCGCTGTGTTAAGGGTTTTCCTTTTCATCTATATGAAAATAAAAGTAATAAGGTCGGCAGCTTTAGTGATGAATAACACCATTTTTAGGGTTCTGCACAAAGAGAAAAACGAGGCCCTATTACTAAGACTCCGCTGTCTGTCTGTCCGTCTGTCACCAGGCTGTATCAAATGATAGAGATTTGAAATTATTACGGATTATGTATTTCTGTTGCCGCTATAACAACTTTTATTAAAAAACAGAATATGTCCATCCCATCTTTGTCTATACTAAAGAGGAAAGATTTGATTGTTTGTTTGCATTGAATAGGCTCCGAAACTACAGGACCGATTACAAAAATTCTTTCACCGTTGGGAAGTTACACTATCCCCGGGTGACATAGGCTATATTATATTTTCAAAAAAATTTGAGATCCTTACGGTCGGTTTTTACCCGTGCAAAACCGGGACGCGCTGCTAGTATTTTACATGAAAAGAAAATAAAAAAGTACGCTGAAACAAAATATATTACCTACTTACTTATTTAATTTTTTGTTGTTTACCTATGTATTATTCTTACGAAGCGAGGAAAGGGCGCTGAGGTTCGGGAAACAGATTTTCCTGTCCGAAACTCAGAGTTCTAAACCATGGAATGTCTTTAGTTTACCTAATGATGACATTATATGTACCTTTTCTGAACAATAATAGTTATCATAAATATTATCAGGTTGATTGATTGGTGAAAACTTAATAATCTTATCAAAATTAATTTTTACTTACACAAACAGCCAATGAATGTATCTTACCTGAAAATAATAAAAATAAATTAGTCTTTGAGGAACCACACCAATCCTCAAACATTCATCATCATCATCATGAGCCTGTAGAAGTCCACTGCTGGACATAAGCCTCCCGCATACGTTTGCAGGAAGAACGATTCTGAGCCCTTTCCATCCATCGACTTTCCGCGGTCCTAAAAATACCGTCAGTTCATCGGGTAGGAGGACGTCTTACGCTTCGTCTTCCGATTCGTGGTCACCATTCGAGAATGCAGGAGGTTGCGGGTTCGATTCCCGCCTTGGGATAAATGTTTGTACGATCTGCAAATATTTATTCCAAGTGTGCTGGGTATTTTCTATGTATAATAAAAAAATATCTATCAGTCATCTAGTATACCTACCCATAACACAAGCTCTGCTTAGCTTGGGGCTAGATGATGCTGTGTGGATTGTCCAACTTTATTAATATTATCTATATTTTTATTATTAGTATTTCCGTAAAATAAATCTAAAAAGTCTTGGCGTTTTATAACTGAAATATATCGAAAGACTATTAAGCGAGAAAGCAACTTATCTCTCCATTAAGCAGACAAATATCGGCGTTCCCTTCTAAATCTCACTTCTCGTATAAATCCAGGTAACTTCAACCCGTTTCTTGTACAGGTGTTTCTACTTAGGCCGTTCCGTAAATTTACGGTCCAAGTTTTGGATGTGGGATGTTGAATTTTTAACTTTAGCTGTAAACTTTTATGGTTTAATTACGGTTTTTCGGTTCATTTTGAAGTTGTAAAGTTCTTTTTCAGTTCACCACGGTTTGCGTCAGCTTTAAGTATGACAATACTAATATGTTTATGCATAACTAGCGGCCGCTCGCAGCTTCGCCTGCGTGGCAGTTTTTTCCCGTTCCCGTTAAACTTTCATCCCCTATTTTATCCCCTTGGGAGTAGAATTAATCGTAATCCTTCTTAGCGGATGCCTACGTCATAACATCTACCTGCATGCCAAATTTCAGCCCGATCCGTCCAGTGGTTTGTTGGGCTGTGCGTTGATAGATCACTATGTCAGTCAGTCACCTTTGATTTAATCTATTTAGATATATTATTATTATTATATATTATACAAAATGTGGGTAACTATGTACCTAATGTACAGTCAGCTGCACTAGAATGTATACAAATCGTGACATTCAAAATAGTGTCACAACGTAACAGTAAATATTTTTAGACCAAAAATGCGTAAAATAAGTGAACTCATCTATACTGATTACATGGTATTTGAGTTTATATTGTGTCAAAGTTTAACGTAATGTTGTGATAGCATTTTAGTGCTAAGCTTGGGGCTAGATGATGCTGTGTGGATTGTCCAGCATTATTATTATTATAATTATGTGCAAAACCTTAAAAATTTACCTTTTAGTTACTGCCCACGCCATAAATAGTTTCACGACCATGATTATTATTATGAAGTGAGAAATTATCATACTTAACATAAATACTCGTAGTTTATCTTGGTTATATTTAGGCTTACATTAACACAGAACTTACAAACTCCAAAACTTCTTACAAGTTAATGCTAACACAACGACAATGTTGATAGGTAAATATTAGGCTTGCACTTTAACCCGACTAATAAACTCGACGAAACCTCGGAATAGTTATGACGTGTTTTATCTCTTTTGATTTAATTTAACTAATAACTGAGCTGTGACGACTAATTATAATAATAATAATAATGTTGGACAATCCACACAGCATTATCTAGCCCCAAGCTAAGCAGAGCTCGTGTTATGAGTACTAGATGACTGATATACTTAATACAATACTATATTACATGGATAGATATTTTTTATTATACATAGAAAACACCCAGAACACCCAGATCGTACAAACATTTATCCCAAGGCGGAATTCCAACCCGCAACCTCCTGCGTCGCAGGCGGATATTCGCCCGCCCCACCACATTGGTCGTCAAATGTCTCGTTCATTTTTTATATCCGTTTGTACACATTCCAGTTTTAATAAAATTTCCATGGCGGCTGTATGCATACCTGTACGACATTATATCACATCTTGTCCCGGATATTAATTAAGCTATGAGCAGGTGGAGCGACGTGGTAGAGGATTATCAGATTGTTAGCGGATCTGTGTCACATCATCTATACATATAAATAAAATTGAAGTGTCTGTTTGTAATACTAAAATATTCATAAAAGTTTTATTTATATAATTGTATCTTCAGTTTATATATGCCATTTTTTTTATACAATTTGCTGATGGAACAAGCATATGGCCCACCTGATTTTAAGTAGTTTATAGCATTGCCTTATAGGTCACGTTAGTTAGGAACGTGCCCTACAATACACTGCTCTGCGTCCATCAACCTGAGGCATACAGGTGTTAAGCCTCATGTGCCTGTAATTACACCGGCACCCACACCCTTCAAACCGGAACACAGCAAGCTGCTTGGCGGTAGAAATAGGCATGGTGGTAGTAGTCCCCGGACGAGCCCTTCACTAAGAGCTCTACTATTACTACATTTTGTGTGTCGTGTAAATAATCAACAATAAAGACAGAAAACTAAGATTTGAAACGTGACCGGCAACCTCATAACCGCAGTTAGAATATTAACTAGATTCCTCACTTTGTTATTCTACCGTTTGAAAGAAATCTTTTTTAGCCAACCATGTGACGTGCGTCTGATGTCGATTAGCAAGTTCAAGAATGGAATGAAATGAAGTCATCTTTGGAAGCAACATTGTATTTTCATTTTAATTGTTTTTCTAGTGTTATTTTAAGTTCTGATGGGTAACTTTGGTGGTATTTTAACCATCATTACTTGAGGTCTTAGAACAAGTGTGAACAGTTGAAATGAAAGTGTGTTATGAGGCATCCTGATTTGAACGAAAATGTTTCTCTTTGGTTATGAAGAAAAACGCCATCTTTTTCTTCAAAACCAATGAATATATTCTTCTTCTTACACTTTTCTTCATAAAGGCATATATACGTCATTCTACAGACAATTTCGGAAATGTCAAGTGGATTGAAGATACAGTTTTTAGCCAACTCGAGTAACTAAAATAAAACCAGTCAAAGTCAAAGTAAAAAATCATTTATTCAGTAATATCCGCAAAGATCATCTTGAAATGTCTTAAATTTAGGTGAATCTAAGCGCCAGTTCCTCGCGACCAAGCCTAGAAGGTCAAGTGCGAGTCGGAAGAAGACTCACGCAGAAGGGTTCCGTATCATTATCTATAATAAAAACGGCAAACAATCACGTTTGATGCATGAGAACCCCCTTACAAATAACTAATGACTAGAGTCCCTAGTTTTTAAGAATATTTAAAGTAATATCTATGCTTGTGTAAAACGCTATTTTATTTTAAATTTTATAAAAAAAGAGAAGAATAATGACCCTAGTCGAGCTGGTACCTCAGCAACCATTATAAGGCACGTCTGTAAGAGACGTGCCCTACCTGGCATTGTTCTGCATCTATCACACTGTTAAATATATCTTATACTTTCATTCCTGAAACTTAATTTTCATTTCAACCCCAAGACGTCTTACATCGTATCATCCCTTCAACTCAACCCCTGAAATATTCACCCAATAAATCACCTGTGCCTGTTCCTGAATTAGTTAATCACAACCAAACGCATGTCGACGTGTAAAGAACAACCCCCAAAGGGCGTTGGAAAAATTACCCCACGACAGGGATGCTACCCCATTTCTTGCGTGACGGACTTAATTCTGGATTTGATTAGAATTTATCGCAGGGTTTTGTTATACAGCTTACATACAGTGGAATTTTTGGGGAGGTTTTTGAATGAATGAATGAAAATTCTTTATTGTAGCTTACAAGCTAGAGAATAAAAAAAAATAGTCCACAACGGCTGATAATGTATAATGGGCGGTCTTATCGCTAAAAAGCGATCTCCTTTCCCTTGAACGATAACCTTTGAATAGGCTGAATAAAAAATAAGAGGGTTGCTGGGATGCTCTTAAAATAGCAATAAGTAATAAAAATTAACACACCTACATAAATATATTGACATAAAATGATTAAAAATACATTGTTTTCTACCTATAGTAAAGACCCGCACTTTACTATAGGTAGAAAAAGTTATGGTAAAATATGTAGATATAAGGTAGATAGGTTAAATATTAGATGTAAAATATTTGTGTATACTAAATTACTTCCGTTATAATAAAATAAATAAATATTTAAAAAAAATGATTAAATAAATACATATTCATTTCTGTAAACAATGTGACAAATGTAATATTTAAACTAAACTTACTATCTGACTCGATACAGTTTAGTACCTAAAATCCGGGGAATATCTACCATGCCTGAGGATAAAAGTCGTGAGATCTATCTTTTTAGATTTTGCAGTTATTAGTAACAAGTGGCAAGCCCGTTGCCGCTGCTAGAATACCAATTGTTTTCCTATGTTACGTAATTTCCTAATCATATAAGTTATACATCATCCCTTATATAAGACTCTCATTTAATACTAGGGGTAAATTAATAATATCCCTTCACCCCTTTACAAAAACCCTAGATTTAAAGGATTATAAAAAGGTTCTGGGTCATCCGTAATATTTCAACGCCTACGTTTTGTCCGTGACTTTGTTTATATTTCATTTAAACCAGTACCGCTGCTTATGGTACTCGTAACAATCACCTTATTAAGTTTGGCACCACACTGGAGCTTCATTATTTACATTATAATTACTTTGTAAAAGAATTATGCAAAAAAAACGGTAGGAACCAAGTCGTAAGTTTCTTGGGGGTTCTTCTAGGCTTGGTCGCGAGGAACTGGCGCTTAGATTCTCCTAGATTTAAGACGATTCAAGATGATCCCTGCAGATATTACTGAATAAATGCTTTTGACTGACTTTTTGAGAAGTCTGCGGAAGTTGCAAATAGGTATTTGTCAAAACAAATTTATAGTAGTATAGTTTATAGTGAAAGGGCTCGTCCGGGAAATACTACCACCCTACCTATTTCTGCCGCCAAGCAGTGATGCTAGCATTGCTGTGTTCCGGTTTAAAGAGTGTGGGTGCCGGTGAAATTACAGGCACATGAAATTGCCTCATGTGCCTCGAACTCACTATTTTATTTGGTTATTCAAAACCTTCCAACACATAAGTCAGACATATCACAGTTTATTCAACAAAATATAACAATACTATAGGCCACTCGCAGCTCCGCCCGCGTGGCAGTTTTTTCCCGTTCCCGTTATTTTTTCGGGATAAAAAGTAACCTATGTCCTATTCCACATAACAATCTATATTTATTTCAAATTTTATCCAAATCGGTCCACTGGTTAGAGTGTGAAAGGGAAACAAACATCCATCCATCCATCCAAACATTCGCATTTATAATATTAGTAGGATTTTATAATATTCCACCGTGACCTATTTACTGATTCATCAGGGTATCGACAAGAGATTAATACTGGCAGGGGAATTACCGGGACCGGGGGAATTACCGGACTTAGGGAATAATCGAGTCAAGAGTATATACATAACTGTAATAATAATGCTGGACAATCCACACAGCATCATCGAGCCCCAAGCTAAGCAGAGCTTGTGTTATGGGTACTATAGATGACTGATATACTTAATACAATACATACATAGATATTTTTTGTTATACATAGAAAATACCCAGAACACCCGGAATAAATATTTATAGATCGTACAAACATATATCCCAAAGCGGGAATAGAACACATTGGTCGTTGGGATTGAATTTTAGAAATAATATCTTTGTACACCCCAGGGTAGTAGTAGCAGAGCTCCCTAGGAAGGGTACGCCTGGGGTAATACTACCACCATGCCTATTTCTGCCGCCAAGCAGCTTGCTGTGTTCCGGTTTGAAGGGTGTGGGTGCCGGTGTAATTAACAGGCACATGAGGCTTAACATCTGTATGCCTCAGGTAACTGGACGCTGAGCAAGTATCGTAAGGCACGTTTGTAACGAGCGTGACTGGTGCAATACTTTGTTATAAGCAATGGTAACCACTCAACATCGGGTGTAACTAAACATGTTTATCTTGGTAAACGTGATTAGCTAAATAAAGTTAAATAAGGTTGTTGTGTAAGGTCGGCTTTATGATAAGATTACAGGCACATGTAAATAAAACAGGCTTGTGTATTATTGTAAATGATTTATACAGCGTTAGGAGCTTTTTCACTCATACCCCTATTTACGGGACAAGGTTTTTAGATGGAGTAGGTTTGCCCAGCACCTATACCATTAGCCAGCCTAATCCACAGAAAAGACATGGTCAATACGTGCCGAGCTGACTAAGCCACGGGTTTCCTTACGATGTTTTCCTTCACCGTTTGTGAGCACATGCGTACAAAAAATTTTCGAACAGAAAAATACATTGTTGCATGACTGGATTCGAACCTACGACCTTAGGATCAGTGGGGTCAATTCTACTAGGCCATCGGTGCTCACATGTAAATTAACACAAAATAATAATACGATTAGCTACAATCCGATTGCAATTTTATTTCGTGTCTGTGAAATTAGATTTCTTTGTTAGTAGACAAATGAGTCTGTACCAAAGGGCATTATAAATAACATGACGTAATTCAAATAGACCCGGATAAAGGGTCAAAATAAATCGGGGAGATCCAGGTAGGGGTTAATTTGATTTGGTACTTGATGTGGCTGGTATGAATTATGTTCACTTGTTTAACATTGTTTTTTTTATGCTACCCCTGGAGGAACAATGGGCCAACCATCGCGCATTGCCTTGTAGTTCACGTATGTTAGGTTGCCTACGAAATACTACTTGCATCCACGTTTTTGCATCGTGAGGAAACCAGTTAATATTCTAGCAGCGGCAAAGGGCTTGCAACCTGTCACGTATGGAATACTAACTATTGCAAAATGTAGGTGTGTACTTTCTAGATGTTCAAATGTACTTTCTAAACGTAACTCTGAATACCCTAACACATTCTTGAAGAATCTTGAGTAGGTACTTGCTACTAAGAGATCGGAAGGGATATCTACCGTGCTTGGATGTTTAAGTTCAGATGCTATTTATATTTGTTCTTTTCTTGTACATTTTTTGCGTTATTTGTTTTTGGTTAAGATTATCCTTCATAATTATATTAAGAGTATCATGGCACTCTGCTGGTATTATCGTTTTGTAATACACTGCAGGTCAACACTCGAACTGTTTCGCAGTTAAGTTGTCGCTGCCTGACATGCCGCGTAGTGTAACTCAAAACGACAATACGCAACTTCGTTTATCGTTTCTAAGAGTAGACCTGCTGAGGTGTAAGAATAGATTAAATCAGAAAACCTTTTATTGCACACAAAATAGTTTCTATTTTTGTGTATTATAGGCGAATTTATAGATAGCATTTATTTCTGATATCCTTTGCTTTATGTGGACTGGGTGGTACTGCTTTACGAAACAATTAGAAAGAACTGAGAGGAACTATTAGACAGAACTAGAGAGAAACAATCAGATAGAACTAGAGAGAAACAATTAGAGAGAATCAACTAGAGAGAACTAGAGAAAAACAATTAGATAAATACAAATGTTTGTAATCGTACTCAAAAAGCTCATGAAAATCAAACTGACAAAAACGACGCCAAAATTTCAGTTGCGATCGTGCTTAACAGAAAGCATTGTTTAAAATGTTGTACCCGAACGAACTCTTTTACTAAAAGCTTAACTATGTTTCATAGATATTCCATACGTGACAAGATGCAAACCCACCGCTGTAAAACTTACTAGTTTCCTTACGATTACAAACCTTTGAAGGTACATAACTCATAGAGGAAGGTAAGTAGTAATGTAATAGTCGTAAACTACATAATAGGGCTGACATCTTGTTTCTACCTTCCATTACACCGCCTAGCACGTTCATGTCGTAAAACTCATGCATTTTGTGTAAAACGTCACATTCTGCGTAAAATGTCGCGGCAAAAGACTAAAGGCTTTAATGGTAAGTTCTACTTAGAGACACTCATAAAGATATATAAAAATATATATTTTTTTATACAATTTGCTGATGGAACAAGCATATGGCCTATCTGATGTTAAGTGGTTACAATCGCCTATAGCAAAACATTGCCTTGTAGGTTACGTTAGGAACGTGCCCTACAATACACTGCTCTGCAATAGCATGTTCATAACGAGAGTGACCTATGCGACAATGCTATGTTATAGGTAATGGTAACCACTTAACATCAGGTGGGCCATCTGCTTGTCCCGTTAGCAAGTCACATAAAAAAAACCTTCCGCCTGCCAAGCTTGATGACTTTATCAAACGCCCCAAAATATGAGCGAGGCTTATGCCCAGCAGTGGAATTATCTTTGCTAAACTACAGCATCAGATAGTGTAAAACGGAAATAACAGAGGCCCTGTTTTTTTTTTTTTTTTTTTTTTTTTTTTAACTGTTTATGGCACCACAGCTAAAAACTACGTAATATACATTAAAAAAAAGCAGCCAAGTGCGAGTCGGACTCGCTCATGAAGGGTTCCGTAGCAGCAAGTAACATAATACAAAAGTTCTTGTAGTTCGTGGTAACTTGTTTTTGTTGTACTTGTTGTTTTTGTTTTTTTTTTTATTTTTGTGTGAAAACCTTAATGCGGTTCACAGAATACATCTACTTACCAAGTTTCAACATTATAGTGATATACGGACGGACAGACAGACAGACATGACGAATCCATAAGGGTTTCGTTTTTCGCCATTTGGCTACGGAACCCTAAAAATGTAACTCTATTTTGTTCAACGTACAAACAAATCAAAAGTACTTTGAAAACATTTCTAATAAATCTGCAAAACCTAACAAAATAATTCAAACATTTGACAGCGGGAAATTTAAAAATATTTTTCAGTATGTCGTATAAAACATTCGTGTTATCAATGATGGAACTTTTGCTTCATACAAATATCGCTTTTATATTGAACTCGGTAAAGCGGAAAATCATTTGAAAGTTTTAACAAGAACTGGATTATTTTATTCAAACTTGCACAGTTGATTGAAAAACGCTAAAATGGTATTTGTTAGTTTTGAATTCCGAACACATTCTGCTTATTCATATTTTAGGTGCAAACGTTTTATTAAAATGAAAATCATGTTTTTTGCATTTCATTTATTTATTTTTCATTTTTTATGTTTTTTATTGCATAAGTTGCATTATTATTGCATAAGCAATGTAGTGATGGCTGAATTTGATCCGTCACTGTAATTTTCCTACCACTTCATGTGAAGTTTTTACTCTTTACTTTTTTATATCGTCTGTCATCTTAATAGTCACTCATTTTATAACTCTACAGGCTGTTGATGATGATATGTATCTAAAATAGATATAAACGTCTGCTGCGAATAAAGTTTAAGACAGCCGTCACAGCCCAGTTGGCCGTAATTTATAATACCAGCGCTTATAATTACTAGCGGCCGCTCGCAGCCTCGCCCACGTGGTCTGTTTTTCCCGTTCCCGTTATTTTTTCGGGATAACAAGAAGCCTATATGTTAATCCAAGTTATAATCTATGTTTGTTCCAAATTTCATCCAAATTGGTTTACTGGTTAGAGCGTGAAAGAGTAACAAACATCCATCCATCCATGCTTACAAACATTCGCGTTTATAATATTAATAGGTTTATTATGTACATAACATGATATACTATTATCCATTGGTTCCATGGAGTTCAAAGCTGGTCGTTCATTGGTTGATACGCTCCAGAGAGTCCAATTAACCAGACTAATACAGAATTATACATGCATCACGCATTTACATGCATAAATAATTATTCAATGCTTTGTTATTTTTTACATAAGTTGTGATTTACAAACTTGTGAGTTATTTGACGATGACTAATGTGGCGCGGCTGGCGAATGTCTGCCTGCGACGCAGGTCGCGGGTTCGATTCCCGCCTTAGAATAAATGTTTGTACGATCTGCAAATATTTATTACGGGTGCTCTGGGTTTTTATGCATAATAAAAAATATCTATGTGTGTAATGTATTGTATTAAGTATATCAGTAATCTAGTACCCATAACACAAGCTCTGCTTAGCTTGGGGTTAGATGATGCTGTGTAGATTATCCGGCATTATTATTATTATTATTAAGTCAAATGAACGAATGAATAAATTAATGAACGAGTCAATAATCATTCAGTTCTGTGTTCGTTGTGTTATACGTGTATGTCAAATAAATTTTTAAGTGGGTTCAAATCCAGTCGTGTGCTAATAGGTTTTTCCGTTTGAAAAATGTATGTGCGCAATCCCAATGCGGTGAAGGAAAACATCGTAAGGAAACCAGTTAGTATTCTAGCAGCGGCGATGGGCTTGCAACCTGTCAACTACTACAAAATGTGGGTATGTATCTGGGCGTACCTCTGACTACCCCCTTAGACATTCTCGAAGAATCTTGAGTAGGTATTTGGTACTAAGAGATCGGAGGGGATATCTACCGTGCTTGGGGATTAAAGTCATGATGCTGTTTTTTATTTTTCTTTCTTTCTATAGATAGCTGAAATAAAACCCTGCGTACCTTCTGAAAAGTGATACACTAAAAATTTTATCAAAATCGGTGCAATTAATAGCTATGAAACTGCCGCTAATAATTCACCCTTCGATGCACAAATATCTAAGTACAGTCTGCAGAAACGAAACAGATTAAAAAAACCGGCCAAGTGCACTTTCGGATTCGCGCATAAAGGGTTCCGTTATATCTATGATAAAAACGGAAAAAATCACGTTTGTTGAAAGCCCCTTTAAATATTTATTTTATTCTGTTTTTTATTATTTGTTGTGGTTAAAAATACTAAATAAGACCGGAGGGGATATCTACCGTACTCGTAGATTAAAGTTGGGCTGCTATTTCTTTTTTCTTATAAATTAGTGGCCAAATAAACTGTTGCAAACTGTACTAAGTTGTACCTATCGGTTATAACAGCAGTAAAGTTAACCGAGTGATTAGATGGAAAATCTGATAATCCTCATAATTTGCGTACTTTTACTTCCGATGTCGGTTAAACAAAAGTCGTTTTATTCATTGAAAAACTTACTTCAATGAGCTCTTAAACTTAATTACAGAACTTTAGCCTTTCCGTATAGATACGGTTTCTTTTTATTTCTTGCGTTAAAAAACTAATTTTACTGCAATAAAGCAAATAGATTTCAATCAAGTTATTCGACCGATGTAGCGCGGCGTGCGAAAGTCCGCCTGCGACGCAGGAGGTTGCGGGTTCTATTCCTGTCTTGGGATAAATGTTTGAACGATCTGCAAATATTTATTCTGGGTATTTTCTATGTATAGTAAACCATATATACGTATGTTATTATTGTATTAAGTATATCAGTCATCTAGCACCCAAAACATAAGCTCTGCTTAGCTTGGAGCTAGATGATGCTGTGTGATTTGAAAATTTTAAACTCACAGGGTAAAACTACTTGCTTGTTTTTAGCACAATTTTTATAGAAAGTTTTCCACAATGTAAAATCAAAAAACTCCAATAACAACCATTGTATATATTGAAACCCGTCAGTCAACGAACAATTGCCTAAACTATTAAATATTTTAAAATTTAATATTTCAAAAATCCATTACTGCACGACCGGATTCGAACCCACGACTTCTAGTTATCAGAAAGTCTCGCCTTACTTACTTCTATGCTAGACCACCCCGTTGGCATACTATGGTGGACAACTTCTATAAAAACGTATGTATTTACAAAAAAGTATTTATTTCATCAGCTATCTGATTTCCATACAACAAAACTTGTCTTAGTTTGGAGCTAGAAGGCGTTGTGTGAATGTGAGTTAATATTTATTTTATGCGGCATTTTCCCAAAAATTACAAAAAGCTTTTCTGCTGACGCTACCACTCAGGGGCGGAAATGATGGCTAATGGATTTGGACCTCAGGCAATATCGGTGCATAATTGCGTCACGGTATCCCGCGGCAAGCGGTCATCGATTTTAATAATATGCTTTACTAGCAGCCGCTCGCAGCTTCGCCCGCTTGGCAGTTTTTTTCCCGTTCCCGTTATTTTTTCGGGATAAAAAGTAGCCTAATGTTAATCCAAGTTATAATCTATGATTGATCCAAATTTCATCCAAATCGGTTTACTAGTTGGAGCGAAGAGTAACAAACGTCCATCCATCCATCTATCCATCCATACTTACAAACTTTCGCGTTTATAATATTATTATAGAAGGATAGTACGGGATCTGACTGCAAGATTACTTCGTTCATCTGTTTATTAAAAATTTATTTTTTATTTACAATTATAAGTGAGAAATAACATTTTTGCTTCGGTGCCTATCAAAATGTGGCCGCTAGTATTTTTAATTAAAATAATTTATTAATATAGTAATCTCGCAGCCGAATCTTAGGATACAGTTTTAGTACAGTTTACAGTTTTAGTAGTAGTGAAGGGCTCGTCCGGGGCAGTACTACCACCATACCTATTTCTGCCGCCAAGCAGCTTGCTGTGTTTCGGTTTGAAGAGTGTGGGTGCCGGTGTAATTACAGGCACATGAGGCTTAACACCTGTATGCCTCAGGTTGATGGACGCTGAGTAGTGCATCGTAGGTGACGTTCCTAACGAGCGTGACCTACGAGGCAATGCTTTGTTATAGGTGATGGTAACCACTTAACATCAGGTGGGCAATCTGCTTGTTCTATCAACAAGTTGTATAAAAAAAAATACAACTATGGTGTGAATTTTCGTCGAAACATTTTGAAAGTGCAGGTTGGGGTCGCGAGTGTTGTAAATATTTTGTCTGACGTTACTTTAATAGTTTCAAAGCCTTAGCAAGTCGAACGGTGATTTGGAAAATTGTTTCTTCCTTCCATCTACTTATTTAAAGCCTATTTTTGTCATTCGACGGCTTGCAACCTGTCACGTATGGAATACCAACTACTGTAAAGTGGTATGTTCCAAATCTAGACATACCTCTTGACTACCCCCTTAAACATCCTCGAAGAATCTAACAGTAGGTACTGGGTACAAAGAGATCGGAAGGAATATCTACCATGCTTGAGGATTAAAGTCGTGATGCTATTTTGACGTGACAACGTCTAATTGATGAACGCCGGCTGCACGCACGAAAAAGTGTCCCGTTACGCTCATTGTAACGTTAAGATCGGAGCGAGAGCGCTACACGAGCGAGCGAAAGGCACGATCGGCTTGCGCCGCATCTTTCTCTCTTTCACTCGATTGGCCTATGCCAATCATGTCTTATTATGTTGTTACGTTGAACTATTTGACGACTGATGTGGCGCGGCGCCTGCGACGCAGGAGGTTGCGGGTTCGATTCCCGCCTTGGGATAAAAGTTTGTACGATCTGCAAATATTTATTCCCGTGGTTCTGGGTATTTTCTGTGTAATAAAAAAATCTATATATTATGTAATGTATTGTATTAAGTATATCAGTCACCTAGTACCCATAAACAAGCTGTGCTTAGCTTGGGGCTAGATGATGCTGTGTGGATTGTCCAGCATTATAAAAAAAAACTATCGTCCGTTTACCAACTTTACAGACATTTTTTTTTAATATTCAATTTTATTTTTATATTTACAAAAGGAACCCTAAAACAGATTTTTGTCTCTAAAAGCCGACCCGCGTTGCCGCGGTAGGCCGGCCTCTGTACTGCCTAAATTCATTAGCGTTAAAGTAATTTTCGGTGTAAAAATGTGATGGAAATCGGTAGAGCAAAAGTGCTTTAAAATTTGTGTTGATTTTGTAAAAAAAGAACCGAAAATTAAACCATACGATGTCATGGTAAACAAGTATACATATAGCATGCATAGCTTGTACTATGGGAAACAGATGTCTTATAGAATACTTACATACGTTTTTTGTGAAATAAATAAATAAATAATGCTGGACAATCCACACAGCATCATCTAGCCCCAAGCTAAGCAGAGCTTGTGTTATGGGTACTAGATGATTGATATACTTAATACAATATACATACTTAGAATACAATAAACACCCAGACAAATGTTGATAATTATGTTGATGGTGTTGCTTAAAAATATCCGTTACTATTTATTTATTTACATCGCAGAAGGCAGAGCTGACCAACTGAGCTGTGATGGCTGTTTAAAAAAACCGGCCAAATGCGACTTCTCGCAGTTCTGACGATGTCGTCAGTCCATTGGGTATGAGGACGTCCTACGCTATCCTTTTGGTCCAGAACCCTAAAAATTATCAATACTAAAAATCGAATCTATTTTGAATTTCAGTAGTATATTTTGATAAACTCAATAGCAATACATCATATATCCCACTTAGAATGATGATTCTATTTTTGGTAAAGTAAAATACGGCATCAACAAATACCAATTCATCCGCTTCAACAAACAATGTGATTATCCAACAGCGAGTGAAGCGAGGCGGAGGAACTAATAAAGAAAAACAAATACTCAAACGTAATTTCATACAAGAAAAGTGCTCGGCAAACTGAGACATAAAGACAAACATTGGCTATTAAGTTTTATACATCCGACCCGATTTTCACACACGATCGAATTGCATACGACTTTTGTGCACTGGAATATTGTATACTCATAAAGCTTGCTTCTATACGCACTAAAAATTTTGTGATGCCCACAGCTGGTTGGCTGTTTGACGACCGATGTGGCGCGGCGGGCGAATGTCCGCCTACGACGCAGGAGGTTGCGATTTCGATTCCCGCCTTGAGATAAAGGTTTGTACGATCTGCAAATATTTTTTCTAGGTGTTCTGGGTATTATCTCTGGGTAATTTCCTATATTTTTATGATTTTGCTTAATATAGTTTATATTAAGTGTACAAAACAAAACTGCAGAAATTGTGTGGTTTGTCGAAATCGTTTGTGTTGAGTTTGTAAGAAATCGGGTCGGAGACTTTAAAGAACTCTAAGGCAAGATATAGCAAAATGAACGCATTATAACTTTGCGTTCGTAAATGGTCCTGCTGCCGGCTGTTGGTGTAATTGTTATTACGTCTGCGTTATATGTCAAATTATTATCCTCAAAGGATCTTTAGTAGGTACCAAATGGTACATGGTATGGTCTAAGAGAATAATAATAATATGGTCTAAGAAAATAAGAAGAAATAAATAGGTAAGAGAATAAAAAAGTAGAGAATAAAAATAAATAGAACAAGCAGATGGCCCACCTGATGGTGAGTGGTTACCATCGCCTATAACAAAGCACTGCCTTATAGGTCACGTTCGTTAGGAGCGTAACCTACAATACACTGCTCTGCGTCCAATAACAGGTGTTAAGCCTCATGTGCCTGTAATTTCACCGACACCTACACTCTTCAAACCGGAACACAGCAAGCTGTTTAGCAGCAGAAATAGGCATGGTGGTAGTACTTCCCCGGACGAGCCCTTCACTAAGAGCTCTACTACTACTAAAAACCTCTTGCATCTTAACTACTATTCTCAAACGGTGAAGAAAATACTGTGCGGAAATCAGCAACCCATGACCTTGGGATCAGAAGTTGGGGTCGCTTCCATTAGACCACCGGTGCTTATAAAATAAAAAGAAAACCTGCTGCTTATTAGGAATGCTAGGTGGGCTTAGTTCAGTGTTTTACTGAATATTAAGTATAGGCACTTGCTGTGTTGTCTTGTGTGATAAAAAAAACATTTATAGGTACTATTCTATTCTAGAAACTCAAAGCAAATCTTTAGTATATTTCAAATGCTAAAGGATCTAACAAAACTGAAAACATATACATTTGTAAATACCTAAATATTTTCTCTGTTTCAGCTATGTTTTATACATATCCACCAAAATATACTTGTATAAATATTATAACATTTTTTTCGGCAACTCGATGGCATAATCAAAAGAAAACACCGAAAGGATATTGTAACATTACCTACCGTTCGCCCCAAACCAGCCTTTGATGACGTAGTTTTGTTTTTAGGGTTCCATAAACCAACAGCATGGAAGAATTTCACCAAAGATGAGTGAGGAGATTGTAAATAAATAAATAAGTGATGGTACATAGCCCTATATAAACCCGAACTCATGATCTATGTATGATTCAAACCTTTTTGAGGTCAAAAATGATAGACAATCCACAGAACATTATTACTCCTAGAAAAGAATGTAGTTTTATATTGACTTGTAGATGAAACAAGCAGATACCTACTGATGTTAAGTGGTAACCATTACATAGAACAAAGCACTGTCTATAGAAGGGCACACCACGTTACGAACGTGCCCTACCACTGCCAACAACTACGTCCAAATACTACATTTGGTATACACCCACATTTGCAGTAATTGGTATCCATTTTTAAACAACAATGTATACAAACAAGCATACGGTCCACCTGATGGAAAGCGGTTACGGTAGCCTATGAACGCCTGCAGCATCAAAAGAATCACAAGCGCATTGCCAACCCTTTAAAAATTCCCTTTTTGAAGAACCCCAGATCATTTTACAGCCTGAGTGTTCGCGGGAGGAAGTCTCTGAAACGGAACGGTGCGCGACCACCCAGGTTCCAAGGTGTGAGGATGAACTCCCTGCCTATCGCGAGCAGTGTGATGGTAGAATGAAGCTGTTGGCATGATGTCAAACAGTTCTTCAGAGTATACCCCATTATACACGCGGTAGAACACACACAGTGAGGAGAAGTCTCTCCTTAGACTTAAGGGTTCAATACCATTTGTGAGCTTGGACGGGTTGTACACCCATCGCCGCTGCATACTAGTAGTAGTAGAGCTCTTAGTGAAGGGCTCGTCCGGGGAAGTACTACCACCATGCCTATTTCTGCCGCCAAGCAGCTTGCTGTGTTCCGGTTTGAAGGGTGTAGATGCCGGTGTAATTACAGGCACATACATGAGGCTTAACACCTATGAGTGTGGATGTGGTACCTAGTGAGCAAGGTTGTATGTACCTACGTAGGTAATCGTAGCAGGTCCAGTAGAATGAAACAGCCGGAATAACGTACAATCAAATGTATAGTTTATTTATTTTTATAGTGCTTACCTGCACTTAAGGAAATCACAAAGATTTTTATATTATCCCAAAAATTATTTTCCTCGAGTGGGATTTGAACCCACGACCTTCCCCTTGATACGGGGATGCGATACCAACTTCGCTACCGAGGATTCAAATGCCTCGACGAAAATAAGATTTGGAATGTTTCTAATACGGTACTATCGCTACCGTGGCTCCATCTACATGCTTGACTTAATACTATCAAAGCGTGCTCCAATCCAATCCAATCCAATCAATCCAATGTATAATGCGTAGGCACAGGAAAGTTCACAAGCACACAGTTTATAGTAGGCAGAACACACTCAAAGTTTAGAAGGAGTACATAGATACACAATGTTCAGTATGGAAAGCAGTAAGTTCGATAGCACAGTAACAAGCAAAGCGTAATTATAATTAGCGGTGAAAGCTCGCGCGACACGGGTCTCACGTCTGAGGTCTGAGGCTGACTGAATCGACGCGGGCGCATAGCGCGCTCGGGTCGGCGGTGAACACGAGTATTTAGATAGGTAGATACTAAGATCTGTTTTAATGTTAGATTTATTAAGAAGGTATAGTTTATTTAAGTTTAAGTCAAATGTAAATATTTAGGTACGTAGGTATATAGTGTATATTATATTATACAGTGTGTCTCCGCTGTAAATAAATATATATGAATAAATATTTATATAAATAGATAGATAAGCATTTTAAATATTGGATAAATAAATACGAGCAGGTAGGCATAGATAGGTAGCCTACATACCTGTATGACCTGGTTGATGGACGCAGAGCAGTGTATTGTAGGGAACGTTCCTAACTAACGTGACCTTTGTTATAGGCTATGGTAACCACTTAACATTAGGTGGGTTTCTTCAGCAAATTGTATAAAAAAAAATACTAACTGGTTTCCTCACGGTGTTTTTCTTCACCGCTTGAGAACACTGGCATTAAGAGCTAGTGAAAAAGGGAATTGGTATTAAAAAGTTTCGTTCAGACATTGTTAGTCGCTGTCATAGTTTGTTGTTGGCAGCTTATATAACGAAGGTTTAAGTAATGAATGTAAACTTCCGAGAAGTTGGAACTTAACAAGGACACCACAACCCTCCAAGGGCTTACCCTCAAGATTAATTCATAAAACTACGAACTACACTCAAGTTGAACAAAGCTTGTAATATTTTTTTTGTAATTAAAGAGACAGCTTAAACCTTCACAACGTTTACTTGGCAATTGTTTTAACGGTTTATAAGTAAACTTTACTGTACACTATTTGAAGTTTTTAAATGTGTTTAATTATTAAATCTGTAAAATTAAGAATTTTACTAGCGATACGCGCGCGATTTTGTCCGCGTGAAGTTATTTTTATACAGACTTTAACTGGTTCGTGGCTTGTACACCGAAACTTTTGGAAATAAATAATTTCAGGAAATCCTTTTTTAATACATCTTTACGCACCAAGACTATTTGTCTATCCTTTGTGTACCCTGAACATTTAAGTCTCTCCGACCAGTGTCTTCGGCTGTGCGGTGTCTATATGTCAGTCAGTCAGTCAGTAAGGACAATAATTCATATAATTGGTATAGCTATATCATTATTATTCGTTCTTTTTAATTTTGACATTAACATTATTTTATTTGAACGGGTAAACCTATGAAAATCGTTAGTGATCAGGTTAGGTAGGCCCGCGTCATTGTGGTTTGAGCATGGGGGTAGTCGCAGATATGGTTTTGACATCCTGTGCTGACCCCAATGCCTGAACTAGATACGCCATTAACCGCAACGATAGTTAGATCGAACACGGGTGCTCTTTGAACTTCGATGTATGACAGATATCCAATCACTTTTGATTTGGTTTTATTTCAAAAAGTAGTTATACGACTTTGGAATGAGGACGACGTTGTTTAAATTATCCTGAAACATTATCATTTTAGGAAACCAAACAACATTTTTCTATAAACTTCTAGAAACATAATATTTAACGTATTATATTATGTAAAATATTTGTATATACTAAATTACTTCCGTTATAATAAAATATTTAACGTTATGCATAGAACATTTAGTATTTTTACATAAAATCTATCTATAACAAAGACTTTTTATGAAACGTACGTGACTTTGGCTGCGTGAAGGTATTTTCACTTCAACTTCTACCCCTACCCCATTTTAGGGGCAAAATACGCTAAAAAACGTACATAATTATTCTATCAGTCATCTGATTGCCATAGTACAAGCAATACTTAGTTTGGGGCTGGGTGACGTGTAAAAATATCCACAAATATTTATAATTATTATTTCATGCTTTCTTTACTATGCCTGAATTCACGTAGCTGAAAACTGCAAGAAAAAGCAAAGAAATCTTTATGAATATATATTTTGCATTCGACTCTGACTTTAGAACGGTGGCAGGCAGAACGGTTTAAACACAGTAATTTAAATTCACCGTGTATAGCCTCGAGCACCGTAGACCACCAGATCAGATTGCTTATCAGTATTCTACGGAATACAGTTCAGAGAGTATGCGCAGGAATTATATGTTCTTTATTCTACCATCACCCTTACACCTCCAGGCTAGTAGACAGACACATGGATAAGTGTGGCCTTTCATGCATGATATCTTTTATTGTTATTACTTTGTAAAAGGATCATACAAAAAAAAGGTAGGAACCAAGCCGTAAGTTTCTTGTCGGTTCTTCTAGGCTTGGTTGCGAGGAACTGGCGCTTAGATTCACCTAGATTTAAAGAGGGGGTATTCGCCAACTCGAGGTTTTCTCCAAGTAATTTCTCTTTGATGAGTGAATATAAATGTCCAAAAAAAATATATATTGTTTATTAAAGACTAAATTTTAATTTGTACAATTGAAAAAATTCTAACTATATTATTACTATATGAAAAAAATATCCAAAGTGAAGCAATTTTTATTTTAAATTTGGTTATTTCTTCTAAACGGTATTGATTTTTAGTATTTTTATTTCACACAAATATCTGTCAAAGTTTTTATCACAAAGTGAACAATTGGCAGTTCGAACTAATAATTCATTAAGCTACAATTAATTATTTCTTGAATGCGATACGAAATGGAATGCGCGGGTCCCTGTGCGGGCGACGGGCGGCAGTGCAACTCAGACTGTCGGACGGGGAGGTTGTGCTGCTCATTGCTCCGATTCGCGCATGGACGATTTAGTGTTAGTTTTTTAATTTCTTTTTTTTGTAAATCGTAGGTAAGGCACTTACGTAAATTTTTCGCGCTTCACGCTTCTTTATAAGTTTGGTAGATTACTCTTTATTCATTACTATGGCAAATAAAGTTACGTACGGTACAGGATACCTACAGTTTCACAACTATACTCGAATAATAAACCACACAGTAATAGGTTAGCCCCTCGAAGTAGGCGGGAGTAGTCGTATACACCCTGTAAGCATTCGTCGTAGGTATCCTAGGATACCCGGTTGACATAGGCTAAATTATTTTTCAAAAATTAGGGTTCCTTACTAAAACCCGTGCAAAGCTGGGACGAGCCGCTAGTATTCTATAATAATTTACGAAACCACCGATATGATGCACGGTCGATGTGGCGCGGCGGGCGAACGTCTGCCTGCGACGCAGGAGGTTGCGGGTTTGATTCACGACTTGGGATAAATGCTTGTACGATTTACAAATTATTATTATTATGCTCCTGGCATAACTGCAAAAAGTCAACTTACAGGAGGATGTGGTTTTCAGATTATTTCAGAAATTATAAACCTTTTTGGTAGTTTTTTGTCTAAATAATTTCAGTATAATAATAATAATGCTGGACAAGCCACACAGCATCATCCAGTCCCAAGCTAAGCAGAGCTTATGTTATGGATACTAGGTGACTGATATACTTAATACAATACATTACAAACATAGATATTTTTTTATTATACATAGAAAACACCCAGAACACCCGGAATAAATATTTGTAGATTGTACAAACATTTATAATATTATAAATACTTTTTTAAATTGACTATCCTATCTTGCTCCTAAACCACTTCTAAACTACTTAGTACATATATATCTATATATAAAAAAAATATAGATATATATGTATAACGATTTTTTTAAATTATAATAATGGAATTTACTCTTGTTTTTTCGATTTTTTCCCTTTATTCTATCGGTTGTGCCCCTCTTGCCCGTTGATTATCGCTCGAAAGAAGTTATAACCTCCATTGGGCCTTTTTACCTCGGAGTTTTGCGTGTGCAAGATTTTGGAAAGTGAGCACACCTACATTATATATACCTGCCTACATTATTAAAGAATATTAGCTATTGCTTGAGCTGATTATCAAAAAGATGGGAATCTTTTAGATAATCAGCTCAACACAAGTAACGCAGTTAGTTAGGTCTTAAAATGTGCCCTTGTATCTGGTCTGTATATTCTGCAATTAAACTACGTGAAAAGCAGTTAGCATGCCTTTGTTGTATTTCTGTAAGAAATAAAAGATTTGCACATATATTTTTTTCTTCCTGTAGAACTCCATCATAATTTCTTCCCAAGAGGGCAAGTTAAATCCATGGTAAGAATACTTTCAAGTTATCGAACTAGCATCATTTGATTGGCTGTATCGAATGGGTGGTCAAATACGAATAATGGCCAATACGGTGCTCGATTGTCTTTATTCATGTCCAGACATATACTAGTGCGTATATTTCTCCCTCATAGTGCCACGATCACATAGATCCACATAGATTTATGGATGGTGTAGGAGAATTATGCTCTCTATCTCCTCGAGCGACGGCTGTAAATTATAACGACGCGCTTCAAAATGCAATGCTACCGACAGTCCGTAATATTTAAATTTCACCATATGACTGCGGCGTCGTTGATGCTTGTGATTGTGACAATTTAATAAAAGGATACATCTACTTTAACTTTGTTTTCTGACAATATAATAAAAACTAATCCCGAAATAAACTGTTTATTGAACGCATATTGTTAGTAACAAGTGTACATAATTTGTAAATTCCGACAGGTGGACTCGCCTTGTGTCAGAACTTTACAATTTTATGTAGCTTATGATTATTGGTTCCATCAAGTTCAAGCTAAGAACAGCTGTCAGCGTAACAAACAGTAATCATCGTTATCTTTAATCAGATAAAGAGGGCAATAGAAGTTGTCAAATCGGTTTGCAAGCGAAACTAATCCTTATCACCTATGAATCTGCAAGCGGCATTCAACCTTAGGGTGGTAAACCAATTTTTTGGGCGACTGTACCTATAATTTTTTGGGAAAAGGCTAGAACCTCTGTAACCAGAGCTATACCTACCTGTGTAAAAAACTTATGGATCTTCACCGTGCTTGGAAGGATTTGCAAAAAAAGATATGAGCTTGATGATACGTTTCGGTTACCGTCATCTCTTACAACACAAGATTTTATAAAAATGCAAGGACATCACGGTCAACCTACCAGCCTTGATGAAAACCTTAGAAACCCTTGCCATCCACCTCTCAAAGGGTAAGTTCTGGAACTACTTACTACAAAAAGAGGAAGGAAAGACTTTGTCACGCCTAAATTAGTTGCAGCTTTAGACAGATGTCAAATAAACAAGGAATTCTGTATATATACTTCAGGCTGTAGCAAAAGCACTAGATCTTAGCTGTGATGATTTCCTGATAAAAAAATCGTCCATTCAACGCATTTGCACACAGAGTAGAAAATATAGTGTAATCTATAAAATCAAATTTTGTTTTAAAATGTGTGTTTGAAATAAGAATCCACCAAATCACAAGTAGCCCTGATATCATAATGTTAAAAAAGTTTATATATTTCAATTGATTTATATGCTTATAGAAAAATGTTAAAAACAAAAATTTTAAATTCGCGGGTTAATGTAAATGTAGACAGATAAAATTTTGTATTTAAGTAAGTCTTGATAGTTTAAAAAGAAATACGGGGTATACAATTCGATTTCCAAAAAAAAAAATATAAGGGACTTATATTCGTCCATATAAGGGACACCCTACAGTACATGGTAGTTTGGAAATAAAAGTCACCCTAGTTGACAGTAGCGGCTTGTGTGCCTTTCTTCACCGGGCAAAATGAACCACTCATCTGATTCCGCGCGTGATAATAGGCAATAAATAAAGCATAAAAACTTGATTATTAAAATATACATGTTGTTTTCTATATTTTTTTGAACTGATATGATGTAAAATGGTATGTAGATGCTGAAAATAAAAAAAGTACTATCAAAGACACAATCAAATCTACGCCCCTGTGACTAGGATATGACGTATTGCATCGTGTTATTATGAATATAAATATTTTTTAGCCAACTTAGTATTATCTTCATATTTATTTACTTATTTTAGGAAGACTTGTGCCTTTATTGACCGGACAAACAAATCATAAAAACTTGATTATTAAAATATATACATGTTTTTTTATACTTTTTTGAACTGAAATTATGTAAAATGGTATGTAGATGCTGAAAATAAAAAAGTACTATGAAAGACACAATCAAATCTACGCCCCTGTGACTAGGATATGACGTATTGCATCGTGTTATTATGAATATAAATATTTTTTAGCCAACTTAGTATTATCTTCATATTTATTTACCTATTTTAGGAAGACTTGTGCCTTTATTGACCGGACAAACAAATCATAAAAACTTGATTATTAAAATATATACATGTTTTTTTATACTTTTTTGAACTGAAATTATGTAAAATGGTATGTAGATGCTGAAAATAAAAAAATGCTATGAAAGGCACAATCGAATCTACGCCCCTGTTACTAGGAAACAACGTATTGCATCGTGTTATTATGAATATAAATATTTTTAAGCCAACTTAGTATTACCTATGTTTTTATTTATTTACTTATTTTAGGAATACTTGTGCCTTTATTGAACGGACAAATAAATCATAAAAACTTGACGCCCTGTTACTAGGATACAACTTATTGCATCGTGTTTTTTTTACTTCTTAAGTTAACACAAACACGTATTACATTAAAGTAAATATAAATGAAATTATTAAATTAATATTTTAATGAAATGATTATACAATTTTAATTAAGCTTTTTAGGAAATTATTTTAACTTCATAGGTTGAGCTTAAAATTTATAAAAAGTTGTTTTAGTAGTTAGTACATAGTTAGTTATTAGTTATTGTATGAACATTATTTTTATTATTATTTCAAATTGTTATGATCATATGCTAAACGGGCGGAGGGCAGTGGTACGCCATCATACAGGTTTTTCAGTTTGGGTACCAATGCTGTCTAACCAATAAATAGTCATGTATGTTGTTTCCAAATAAATTTCATTTCATTTCATAATGAATATAAATATTATTTTAGCCAATTTAGTATTATCTTTTTATTTATTAACTTATTTTAGGAAAACCAGTGTCACCACTAAAATATTTCTTTTATATTGAGTAAATTTTTAGAGCACGATAATAGCGCGGCTCCTTGCCAACAAACAAGGAGCGCGTGTTGCGTTTTGCGAGCGTAAAAATATAGCGGGGGGCACGCGGTCGGCGCGGGGAAATTATCCCACTCCGCCTGAATCCTCAAGGTCGTTGGCGAATACCACAGCCTTAAGACGTTTCAAGATGATCCCTGCGGATATTACTGAATAAATGATTTTTGACTTTGACTTTGACTTTGTTACACAAAACGTTATAACTCTTTACCAGTGTCAGTATTTCCGGAACGTTCCAATTTGAGAATTAAGAGTACCTAAGCAAGTTAAATATAGTTGACCAGATTTATTTAAAGCTGCATCTACACTTTTCATCAATTATGATGCCAGAAAACTTATATTTACCCCACAAAAAGATACCAGTTAAGTCAATGTCTGAAACCTAATAGCTGATAGAACTATTAAAAAAACATTACGAAATAGTGTCTCAAACCAGCAAGAAACGTATTGTCAATAAGAAAGCCACAGTCTTTGTTACGATGACAGTCTTCTAACAATTTAAATCGCAACCCACAATTCCTGCCTCCTTTATAAACCTACGTAATCTAAAACTACTCGAACGCGTTAATCCAACATTTTGCCTCAAAGGGAATTCCTCCTGTTTAATTTGCGAAGACGAACGTGCCGAAACAGTGTGTTTATGTGCTATAAGGTTTCTTAGTTACTGCGAGTATCGTACTCGTTGTACCGTGTTACCGTGTTACGTATGGGGTGTGTGGTACATGCATTTGACTTCTTGTGTGTTGTAAGTGTGATCTGGTTACTCTTACTTGACTTCTATATAACAACAAAAGTAGTATATAGTCTTCTAATTGCGAGAAAGAATAGAATAGAATAGAATATCTTTATTGCTTGAAATAGGTAGTAGGTACAGTCAGCTGCACTAGAATGTATACAATTTGTAACTTTCAAAACGGTATCAAAATATGTTATGGTAAACTCTTAAACGGTAAAAACTCAAGTTTTTGAAATTAGCTGATAAGTTTACTTATTTTTTAAGTTTTTACCCTGTAATTATTAATTGTAACGCTGTAAAACCATTCTGTAAGTTACGAATTCTAGAGAGACATTCTAGTGCAGCTGACTGTACATAAAGAATGTTGTAATTCTGATGTTCTAAACAAATGATCCGTATTTCGCTATATACAATAGATAGCATGCAAAGTAAAATTAAAATTAGATAACTTAATAAATGATGAAAGAAATCAATTAATTGTAGGTACAAAAGTAAGCTTTCCACCACATGTTAGAAACGTATCCTACAATGCACTACTCTGAGTTTATTAACGCGATCAACACTCTAAAATGTCTTTTTGATACTAACATGAACCGAGACCTTTTTATATTATTTTTGTAATTATCCTTGATGTTTACCAAAATTACACGCCATTTTTAAAATGACACGAAGACAACAGCTTAGATCGTTAATGCCACCTCTTAAAAATGACAGACATGACTTAGGATTACCGACTTAGCGGTACATTTTGTTTTATATTTAATAACACAAATCTATATTAATTTTATAAAAAGGAAAGTCATGATTGTTTGTTTGTTTGTTTACATTGAATAGGCTCCGAAGCTACTGGACTCATTTGAAAAATTCTTTCACCGTTGGGAAGCTACACTGTCCCCGGGTGACTATAAAATATTTTCAAAAACATTAGGGATCTTTACTAAAATCCGTACAAAACTGGAACGAACTACTAGTATTACATAAAATAGACTATGAACCTCTGTCTGGCCGTCATAATATCATGTAAGAAGTTAACACGTTTTACATTCATTTTGAACCCCAATTCAATATTAAAAAGAGGGTGCTTGAAGTATGATTTTTTTTTGTATAAAACACAAATATATATTTTTATGTACCTCTTGTACTAAGAGATCTTTGATATTTGAGAATGGTCAAAGGGGTTTAGTCAGAGGTACATTCCAGGTTCCAAGCCCTTCGCCACTTCTAGAATACTAATTAGTATCTTCACGATGTATTCCTTCACAGGGCGAGAGGACTAATATTGAGCACATACAGTTATCATAGGTGAACGACCGGATTCGAACTCATGACCTTAGAATCAGTTGTAGTGTAGGATCACTGGCCAAAAACTTGATTAAATTCGCCATATCTTACAAATTGGGGCATACATAGCATTAGTCCGCGTTACACCCGTCTCCGTCACGATCGTAGCTCGTTACCGTCACGTGCCCGCGCTGTCTCTGCGACCTGCCTTGTAGTCTGTTATTTTATTACTCAGCATTTAATCTTGTTTGTTTTTTATACAACTTACGTGTGCTTAAGTGGTTACCATCGCCTATAACAAAGGCCTTGCAGGTCACGCTCGTTAGAAACGTGCCCTACAATGCACACCTCAGCTTTCATCAACCTGAGGCTTACAGAAAGCCTCATGTACTTGTTGTGTAATTTCACCGGCATCCACACCCTTCAAACCGGAAAACGCAGTAAACTGTTTGGCGGCAGAAATAGGCATGGTGGTAGTACTTCTTCGGACGAGCCCTTCACTAAGAGCTTACTACAACTAGTATATTCGTTTTTGCATGGATGAGCCAAGTTGAGATGTGATCTCAGTCCAATTAATTTTGTCGGAACAACTCAGTCAAATTAATTGGACGAAATGATTGGATCAATGACAATATACTGATTGCCATAGCGTACAAAGGTACGATAAGGTAATTAGTATTGTCATTGATAGGTCCTGTTATTCTGCTTTTAAACTCAAACTAACATTATGTGTATTAAGGCTCTTAGTGAAGGGCTCGTCCAGGAAAGTACTATAACCATGTTTATTTCTGTCACCTAGCAGCTAGCTATGTTTTGGTTTTAAGGTGCCAATGAAATTACAGGCACATGAAGCGTAACACGTGTATGCCGCATGTTGATGGGCGCAGGCTAGTGACGCTGGGATCTTCAAGGCAATGCTTTGGTATACGTTATACAAGTAATTGCATATACCAAAAAGTCGTAGCCAATTAAAATCAGGTCATCTACATGTTTCATCAGCTCGTGGCATAAAACTACTGTGGTATTATTGTTCACAATTAATGTCAACACGATACGTAGAACAATTTACATTTGTGAGACCCAGAGGGCATAGCACCTTACCGCGAATAAATTTAACTTTTGTGGCGTAGCGTATTGTGTTGGTACTGGAATAACACTGCGTGGTACTGACAGCTCAACTAAGGACTGTTTCCCGGTTGCCACGCAATGGTTTACGCTACAAATGTGTGCTCAGCCCTCTGTTCAAACAACTTGCGACTGTGCATGCCGTTATGGACGCAGGAGACCCTCAGGAGCAGAAGAAACGA
Organism: Electrophaes corylata; assembly: GCA_947095575.1. Lineage (NCBI taxonomy): Eukaryota > Metazoa > Arthropoda > Insecta > Lepidoptera > Geometridae > Electrophaes > Electrophaes corylata. The sequence goes on along the minus strand of OX352716.1, from coordinate 1,668,270 downwards.
AGTTTGTACTGTCGTTTTAAGTTACCGCTTGGCATATAAGTACCGACAACTTGACTATGGAACGGCTATCGGGTTTTGGGTAGGTAAGGATTTTGCATATTTAACAATATAAACGACATGTTTTCTTATTATTTTAAAATATAGTTAGAGCTTCTGACATATTTTTTCTAATTAATACATATTTTGTTTTATTTTTTTCTGACATTATGTTTAACTACAACATTGTATTGAAGTACAATATAGTCAGTATAATATATGCAGCTTCAAACAACTGTGCTCAACTTCAACAGAAAAGTTTAAATGACAAAACTGTATTCACTTGCCGAACCGGATTTATTTGTAAAACATTCCTTTACAATTTACGCGTATATACTGTACAAAGTTTGTCGCCAAGCTCAAACGGTATTTATAAAGTTAGCATAGGCATAGGCGTTTCAAGTGGCGTTAGAAAAGTCGGAAAAATAACACAAGGAAAACATTTTTGTCAAATCAGGATGCCACATATTACTATAACACTTTCATTTCAATTGATTTATTGTGCTAAGACCTCAAGTAATGTTAGATAAAATACCACCGAAATTTCACACCAGAACTTAAAATAACACTAGGGAAACAGTTAACATGGTCATGTTTTTTTCCGAGGATGACATTTATATAATCACAAAAATAATTGTGAAAATAATCCACAATGGTTCCCAAAAGCCGGATATCCGGACAAAGATCCCAACCCTAGAAGCAGCCAGTTTCGCCTTACAGCCAGCCGGTTAAAAACTTTCCTGTGTCTACTCGCTGGCCTGCAGCACAGATATTTTAACTTTATGAAAACATGCTTAAAATTATTAGGGTCTGTTTCTGTTGCGGTTCATTTTTGGCTGAAACTTTAGGAGCGTCGGCTGAAATGAAATATATTTTGTTATGCTGAAACTGGGGTCGTGTGCGTAATTTTTTGTAGTCCCTCGTGTGAACTACCATATTACGAGCAGAAGTAATGTTATAACAGCACTGGTTACGTACAACAAAATCTAGTTATAATAATTATTAATAAACTAGTTGACCCAGTGAGTTTCGTATCACCAACTTTTTTATAAATCATCCCTGAGTCAGAGAAAACCAAACAAAAAAATTCAAAACGGTCCAGCTGTTTTTGAGGTTTTTTTTATACAATTTGCTGATGGAACAAGCATATGGCCCACCTGATGTTAAGTGGTTACCATAGCCTATAACAAAGTATTGCCTTGTAGGTCACGTTAGTTAGAACGTGCCCTACAACACACTGCTCTGCGTCCATCAACCTGAGGCATACAGGTGTTAAGCCTCATGTGCCTGTAATTACACCGGCACCCACACCCTTCAAACCGGAACACAGCAAACTGCTTGGCGGCAGAAATAGGCATGGTGGTAGTACTTCCCCGGACGAGCCCTTCACTAAGAGCTCTACTACTACCAAAACTAATACTATCACTACCATTAGCTCCAAGAGGAGAAAATGCGCAGGATCTGTCAACCTGCTGTTAAGTTACCTGGCAAGTAAAATACCTCCGGTAATAGTACATGGTACTCAAGATAATTACTGTCGTAGAATCTTGCTCCTCATTAATTATACATCAATGGCCGTCAATTAGCCCTTGACAGTTTTATGTGGCCTATTTATGTAACGATACGAAAATGAGCTGCTTATATTATTTACGGGTTTTTGGTAACCGATACCGTGAAATTTGAGGAGACAAGAAATTTCAAAGGTTTTAATTAATGGTTAGACAATTTTTTGTTTTGTGATTTTATCCCGAAAAAATAACGGGAACGGGAAAAAACTGCCACGCAGGCGAAGCAGCGAGCGGCCGCTAGTATATTAGTATTAACAGGCAACAGTGTGTTGAGATTTCGAAAGTAGAATCGAACACAAGGGTCACTTGCAGTTCACCGTTTAAGACTAATGCATTTGGTGTCCCACAAGGCAGTGTATTGGGACCCTTTTTGTTCTTGATGTACATTAACGATCTCCCAAATGCGACTTGTCATGAAACAATTTTGTTCGCGGACGACACAACATTAATAATGAAAGGTACGGATAAGAATACATATGAAACTGAAATAAGAAATGCTCTAGGTAATGTAATTGATTGGCTAAAATACAATAATCTTCAAATAAATTTAGATAAAACAAACATAATACAATTTCATAATTATCAACGTAAAAGGATTGACTTAGATATACAACATGACAACACAAACATAAAACAAGTTGCTTCAACAAAATTTTTAGGAGTCATAGTTGATCAGCACTGTGACTGGAAGGAGCACATATCAGCAGTGTGCGATAAGCTAGATAAATTTGTTTATGCTATAAAACGTTTGCGAATTACAGTTTCAAGAGAAGCGGCTGTGACAGCATACCATGGATACGTCTCGTCTGTGCTCTCATATGGTCTGCTTTTATGGGGAAATTCGGTAGACGTGAATAAAGCTTTCCGGGTTCAGAAAAAGTGTGTGAGGGCTATCTTTGGTGTTTGGTCTATGGAAAGCTGTAAACCGTTATTTAAACAACTTCATATATTACCGTTGACTTGCATGTACATTAGAGAATTATGCATTCTGGTGAAACAACACCCGGAGTATTTCAGGAAACAATCTGAAGTAATGGCTAGGAATGCTTCATCCAGAAATCCATTTAAGCTGTACCTACCTCATCTAAAGCTGGAAATCTATAGGAGAAATGCCTATGTGAATGCTATAAGGGTGTATAATAAACTACCAAACTCATTTAAAGACCTACCTTATAATATGTTCAAAAGTAAACTGACAAGATGGTTAGCAGATAGCTGTTTTTATGACATCAATGAATTTATGAATTATTCTAATAAATCTTGACTGACATTTTATTGAAATATTGTAATTGGCATTAATTTAATTAGCTAGATAGTTAGGTAGGCTCTTATAATAATATTAATTAATCTGTGAGTAGGAAGATAAGCTGATGGTTTAGATTCCAGCATATAGGTAATTCAGTTATAAATCTATGTAAGGGTAGGTATTTAATAATTTCATACAATTTGACTCAGCATAAATTGACATTGTAAGTAATTTTGTTAAATGTTAGACTCAATTAGGGATTATTTGACATTTGCACACTATTTTATAGTAGGACATAATGGAATCTTATGTAAACCCCAACACCAAGAATATTGTATCTGTACCTATGTTCAAGCAAATAAATTTCTGATTTCTGATTTCTGATTTATTATACTATATTTTCTAAAGAGGTAAAATTTGAAAGATTGTAAGTTTGTGAGGTTGTAAAAGAGTAAACTCTAGATCTACTGAACCGATTTTGGAAATTCTTTTACCAATAGAATGCCACATTATTTGTGAGTGCTATAGACTATACTTACCCGAAAAATTAAAAGTAAAAATGTTTACCGCTCAACGAAATGGGAACGGGTCAGCTAGTAAACAGATAAAGTTTTTTTTACTTTTAACTTCAATAAAGGAGGTGATGGCCCACCTGATGTTAAGTGGTTACCTATAACAGAGTATTGCTTCGCGGGTCACGCTCGTTAATGTGCCCTACAATGCACTACTATGAATTGAATAAAACATGACATGAAATAAACCATAGCACATTCCCAGATGAATCAAAATTATTTGTACCAGAAATTCAATTTCAAAGATAAAATTATTCACTCAAAATAATGATTCAAGACTGTTGCTTTGAAGTAGGTACTTGCAAACTCAAACAGAATCTAAATCTTATACGAAACAGTCCGAATTCCTAATTTTATACCTAACATGCCATTTTGCCTACCTTCCTTTGATGTTAACTCGGCTAAAGTCACAGTCCGGGGAAACTAGCTAGGTTAGTAAAACTATTACCAAATTAGCCAGGTTATTAAAACGGTTACAAAACTACCTATGTTATGAAAGCTGATACAAAAGTTACAGTTTGACTTTAAGTTTTTTTGAAATTAAAATTTTACAAATTCTTGAATTACCTAGCTACCATTATGATGGTCTGTGCTTCGTAGGCAGATTGAAAAAGCCTCGATGACGGCTGCAATCTGTTAATGGACACTATAACAGCAGAATAATGCGTTATCAAACCTTTGAGCATTGAAACACTACGAGTATTTGAAGCTGGAAGTAAACATACAGTCATTCACATTATTCCACTAATATTATAGAGTAATAAAAGTATAGAGGCTTTTGCAGTTATTGTAGACTAGCTGACCCGTGCCCACTTCGTTGGGCGGTAAACGTCGTATTTTCTCTTAACCATTCGTCCAAATTATACCTATGCAGTAACAGGGAAAGTTTTTTGTTTTAAATACTTGACCTTTAAATAATATGACCAATAAACACGACCTTACGATTTTAAGTATTTTTTTAATATAAAAAACTACTATTTGTGACTTATATATAAGTTACACATCTGCTGTAGGTAACTGTTTTTTTTTATATCAAGCCGTTATTAAGCTCTACAACTTTTCTCAAAAGCTCACTCAATCTCTCATCGTTAAGGCAGCGTTCGTAAGAAACGTTTTCATTCGACCGTTTTTTCTCCGACTTACTTTGCAAATCCGACTACCATAAAAAAAGTCTTATAGCATATAGTATAGCATAGGCTAGCAAAACGCGCACGACATCGTAAATACCCTGAAAATTTCAAGTCTCTACGACCATTGGTTTGGGAATTTTCCAATTGAGCCTGCTATACGTTGTCTATGTGTCAGTCTTTTTATTTCAAGTGTCAGTATCTTTGGATTGTAATAATTGGTATAGATGTATTATACAGTGTCAAGGGCAACTTGTTTCAGTCATGTCCCTATTTTCAGGGCGCTTTAGTACCTGGACAGAGTTTTAGATGAAGTAGGTTCGCCTAGTATGTATACTATTCTTTACAGCTTAGTCGCCCTAATCCACGAGAAAGATATGAACAATATATGCGGAGCTGAATAAGCCGCGGGTTTTCTCACGATATTTTCCTTCTCTGTTTGAGAGCGCTGGCATTGTGCAATATTAGTATAATAAATATTAGTATAGGCAACCGGACGGAAGGGGTTGGCAAGAAATCGTTTGAGGGACGACCTCGATGTCTTTGAGAGAGGATGATGGGACGAAGCAAAGGACAGAGAGAATTGGAGTGATTTGAGGGAGCCCAGCAGTAGGACGAAACAGGTTAAAGCAAATATCTACACATATACTCTGCATTAGTATTAACATTGCCGCACAATGCCGTGGATTATTGGTCTAAGTGGCTGTTACTAATTAAAAAGTTGTTGATTATCGACTCGAAAGAAGAAGAAGAATTAGTATTACAATTATATGTATGTATTAGTATGTTTGTCGTGCATAAAAATGCACTACACAAACCCAAGCCCTGCAGGTCTACTTAAAAAACGATGGACGTTTCGTATTATTCTTTTGAGTTACATGCATTGTTGGGGTCTGTCCGGGCCTTTTTAGACTGATCGACTGAGCTTGATAGTTGGTTTATCTGTATCATGATAAACAAACTATCGAACTCACGGCTACCTCTCTGTATAGGCACACCATAAAGTACCCACTACGTACGATAATGAGTTCACCTCAACGAGACAGCGCAAACCCACACCGATATCTCATGTCAGCTGCACGAGGACATTAGCCGGAGAATGTAGTCAAATGCGAATACACCAAGCATTCCAGCTAAAGCCTAGTTTCCTTAAAATCTGGTACAGTAATATTACAGCCGTAAAAGCTTTAATAAATAATAAATAAAATAATAAATAATAATAATAATGCTGGACAATCCTCACAGCATCATCTAGCCCCAAGCTAAGCAAAGCTTGTGTTATGGGTACTAGATGACTGATATACTTAATACAATATATTACATACATAGATATTTTTATTATACATAGAAAATACCCAGAACACCCGGAATAGATGTTTGCAGATCGTACAAACATTTATCCCAAGGCGGGAATCGAACCCGCAACCTCCTGCGTCGCAGGCGGACATTCACCCGCTGCGCCACATCGGTCATCAGAGTCGTTAATGAGCGTTATTGACACACGCTACACGATAAAAACAAAAACGTCGACTGCATCATCACTTAACATCAGGTGAGATTGCGGTCAAACGTTTACTATAGGTTAACTTGTAAAAAAAAAATGAGTCGCTGCTGTAACGTCGGTTTCTGACTTTTTTATTTTTTAATACCATGTAATAATAATATAAATAATACCTAAATGCTGGACAATCCACACAGCATCATCTAGTCCTAAGCTAAGCAGAGCTTGTGTTATGGGTACTAGATGACTGATATACTTAATACAATACATTACATACATAGATATTTTTTATTAATTAAGTTTATTGAGGATTAAGTCGAGGCACTATTTAATTTTTTCATAACCAGTCGTCATTACAACTGTATATTACGGGCACTGTTTTTTAGAACCCCATATCTTAAGCCATTGTGTGCGAATTCAACGCTCTAGGTAGTACAACCGCGATTTCATGATAAGCACAGACAAATTTGGTAGAAACTTAGCGTTATCTGACAGGTTGATAAGGAATAAGGATTCTAGTTTTAGCTCAAAGGCCAGGTAAGAAAGGGCATTTCCTTTGCTATGTGAAAGTACACAGGCTTTTGTATGTTCGATCCCCACTAAAGACAAGTTTTTGACCTCAGTGGGGATCATAGAAGTTTGTTTTCAGTTTGGGTATTTATTACTTACTTAATAATAATATTTGTAGACATTTTTACATAACACCATCTAGCCCCAAACTAAGCATAGCTTGTACTATGGGATACAGATAGCATAGGAAACTTACATACTGCCTTCTGCGCTGTGGGTGGTCCATTTGATCCCCACCGAGATAAGATTTCATGATAAGCACAGACAAAATTAGGTAGAAACTTAGCGTTATCTGACAGGTTGATAAGGAATAAGGATTCTAGTTTTAGCTCAAAGGCCAGGTAAGAAAGGGCATATCCTTCGCTATGTGAAAGTAGACAGGCCTTTTTATGTTCGATCCCCACTGACTAAGCACAGATATTTGGCAACGGTGGGGATCATAGATGTTAGTTTACTGTCTGGGTAAGAAAGTTATAAAAATAATAATATTTTTGAAAATTTTCACACAACACCATCTAGCCCCAAACTAAGCATAGCTTGTACTATGCTGTATTTTTATATTTCCAAACAATACTTGTCAAAATAATGAATCAAACTACAAGAGAAACAACATCTGTGCATCTCTTTTGTCTTTTCTCTATCTATCAAGGCACTTTAAAAATACCTAGCACAGCAAATAAGATTATTAAAATCAAAGCTTCAGCCAATTTTGCAAATTAAAAAATAATATTTACGTCCGAATTAGAATAGTCCCGAAGGAACGCCGATAAAAATGTTTGCGAGCTTTCTGGAACGCGGGAATATTAAGTTGGAACGCAATGCGAAAAGGACCCTTGAATTTTTGTGCTCCAAATGATTGAATTACAGACATCTCTTGATCTCATGCCGTGTCTTCATTTCCTCGGTGACCGTGGGGTTCTTAGCAAGGAAACGGTAATTGTTATAATAAAATTTGATTCGAAATCCCGGCTTGTTTTTATAAATTCAAATAAAATTGAAATTACTAAGTACTCGCACAACAATAAATATCGCAACAATAACCACCACGAAATCTCATACTTTTAGTTTTTCTTTTAAAATTATTTGCTTGTACAGTCAGCTGCACTAGAATGTATACAATTTGTAACTTACAGAATGGTTAAACAGCGTTACTATTAATATTTACAGAGCAAAAACTCAAAAAATAAGCGAACTTATCAGCTAATTTCACGATTTTTGAGTTTTTACTGTTTAAGAGTTTACTATAAGGTTTGGATACCGTTTCGAATGTTACGAATTGTACACATTGCTACTACAAACTGAGCTGTAATGGCTGGCAATATGCTGCTGACGGTGACGGCTGTTATATGCATATACCTATATCATCAAATTGAAGTTTCGAAACTCCGAAACTCCCATTTCAGACAGAACATGACATCTAAATATATATAACTCAAAGGTGACTGACTGACTGATATAGTGATCTATCAACGCACAGCCCAAACCACTGGACGGATCGGGCTGAAATTTGGCATGCAGGTAGATGTTATGACGTAGGCATTCGCTAAGAAAGGATTTTGATTAATTCTACCCCAAGGGGATAAATAGAGGATGAAAGTTTGTATGAAACTTTATTTATTTATTTATTTAAGAGACTTTGCATGCATAAAGCTACTATGATTTTATCCCGAAAAAATAACGGGAACGGGAAAAAACTGCCACGCAGGCGAAGCTGCAAGCGGCCGCTAGTCGTATATAAAGTCAAAATTAGACAATAAATCAAATTCTAGTTTCAGTCTTGTCTCAGCTCCGAAAAATACGCTCACACCCTTCAAATAGGACAAAGCAAAAAATACAGGTTTAATTTAATAAGTGTCTGGAGTGCTCCTGATATTTTCGGCCCCAGGAGATATCTTTACGCATTGCAAGCTTTATAAGGAAAATCGGTCACTTATCCCTTGTGAATTATAAATATCTGTTCTGACTCTACCATTTCACTCGCGGATCCCGTGAGAATTTTTACGGATCTTGGAATCAACTTATTTTTCGTATAATGTTAGTTACCTTGAACCTGGTACTTTTAGTTTTTTTATGTTACTTTCTGATGTCGTAGAAAAAGGTCAAGGAGGCCGCACTAATAAATAATAAATAAATAAATAATGCTGGGCAATCCACACAGCATCATCTAGCCCCAGGCTAAGCAGAGCTTGTGTTATGGGTACTAGATGACTGATACACATAATACTATACATTACATACATTAATATTTATTATTATGCATAGAAATACCCAGAACGCCCGAAATAAATATTTGCAGATCATACAAATATTTATCCCAAGGTGGGAATCGAACCCGCAACCTCCTACGTCGCAGGCGGACATTCGCCCGCCGCGCCACATTGGCTGTCAAATTTGAAAAAGGCTTTCTGATGGAACAAGCAGATGGCCCACCGCAGGTCTACTCTTAGAAACGATAAATAAAGTTTCGTATTGTCATTTTGTAATATACTGCGGGGTAACTCGGTAGCCGTCAAAAGTTAAGTTGTCGCTGCCTGACATGCTGCGTAGTGTAACAGAATCTACACACTATGTAAGATACCAGGTAAAAAGAGAAATAGGTAGCATAAAAAGACTTTAAGAATAAGGGTTTTATCACCCCTTTCACAATTGATTTAATCTTCAATCCGCATTCAAGATTCAATACAGAATTGGCGTGAGAACGTAAAATAGAAAGAGAGATCATAAATAGAGAGAAAGTAGTAAAATAGAATATATAAACAGCTCTGAGCTCGTAAAGAAGGAGGGCTTTTAACCAGCTACTAGGTACATAAGCACTGGATACAAAGTCAGGTCCTTGAACCCGTAACTTTTTGATACGTTCCTTCCTCTTCTTTTTTTTCTTCCTCACCTGTCCGTTCAGTTTCCATTGAATCAAGTCGATCAAATATTGACTCGACTAAAGATTTGTTTAAATAATTCACATAATTGTCTATCGAAACTATTAGTAAAGAAAAAAGAAAGAAATAAGGAAACACGTGTATACTCCTAAAGAGTAAGATCTTAGTCTTATCTTTTTAGTAGTAGTAGCTCTTAGTGAGGGGCTCGTCCGGGGAAGTACTACCACCATGCCTATTTCTGCCGCCAAGCAGCTTCCTGTGTACCGGCTTGAAGGGTGTGGGTGCTGGTGTAATTACAGGCACACGAGGCTTAGCACCAGTATGCAGGACGCAATAGTGCATCGTAAGGGCACGTTTATAATAAGCATGACTTGCAAGACAATGCTCTGTTATAGGTAATGGTAACCAATTAATATCGGGTGGGTCATCTTCTTGTTTCATTAATAAGTCACATAAAAAAACATACATATTTGATCTGAATATTATAAGTTGCGGGAAATTCTTTGCTGAACTTCAACCTACTTCGAGAACATTCCAAACTCGATTTGAAACTCCAAATGTAAAGATGTAACTTTAGAACTCGCATTTGACTTGGATCGTCCTATAAAAGATAGTTTGCAGTTGTTTATTTTTGTAAAAAAGATTTTTATCCGTTTTTACTTCTTTTTACAACTTATAATATTTTCATCAGTTTTGGGTTTGATTATCACCCCGGAAAAGCTTGGAACAGACAAGAAGTTTAAGGCTTAGTTCCTATCGTCTTTTTGTATGAAATTTACACTAACGTTCAACTCAATCTCAAACGGTGAAGAAAAACATCGTGAGGAAACCATCGCCCATTGCCACTGCTAGAATACTAACTGGTTTCCTCACGATATTTCAGCACTGCCATTGCGCTTATACCTTTTTAAGAAAAAAAAACCATTGGTGCACGACCGGATTCGAGCCCACTACCTTAGGATCAGCGAGAGACTTTCACTAGACCACTGATGCTCTAATAGTGTACGTACATAAATAACATAAGATTTCCTTTGGGACGTACCCTAATCTTTTCACAACACTGATTTCTTCTACTGATACAATCAAAGGTTTTTCTTTGCTTTAGACCCAAAAAATATATTGGGGCAGCAAAGGAATTAAAGTTTTATTGTATGTATGAGCTATTTTTTTTAATCTAAGACACATAGTCTTAGATTTAAAAAATTAGCTCAATACACAAAAGATAAAACTTTTAAGTTAATCACTAATATTTTATGCATCCCTAATACAGATAATTAAGTAAAAAAGTAAAAACAGTATTTTTTAAGCTTTCGCGATCGGGACACTTATTTAATTCTTATATTATACGAGCATTTATTGCCTATTGCTGTTTACCTTGTTACTTATTTTCCCCACGTTTCGGCTATGTTGCAATAGTCATAGTCGTGGGCAGACTACCCTACTAGACACTAAATAAGCTTAGTTACAAACGTTACTAAAAAAGTTACTAAAACCGTTACTAAAAGTTACGTAAATACGTATCGTCCGAAACGTAAATACCATTTAAAATATAGCACATTTGGGCCAAACGTTACCAAAAATGTTACGTAAATACCATTTAAAAAATAGCACAATTAGACCCCAGGTGTCTGCGAGCGAAGTAAAGTGAAATACCTAGCGTAAAGTATGTGCACTAAAATCATAACATTTGAAAAGTAGGTCGCTCTCGCTCACAAAGAAACCCGCAAATCTAGAACTTTCCAACCCGGTGCGGCTAGATTAACGATCAGCAATGAAAGTAGGCAATTAAACGTCTTGAGCACCCGCAATCTAATTCAAACTCTAGATTCAACCAACTTAAAAAAAATATGAAAAGTGTAAACTATTCTGAAAAATTTACCGGTTTTCTTAGAGTATCTTTATTATATAGCGGTAGTGAGAGGTAGGTAAGATTGGTAAAGATTCAAAGATGATTTGCATTTCCTAATTTTCAATTATCTGAATTCCTCGTAATTTGCTTAAGTTTAATGTACAGCGCCATCTATAAATAGAATTGAGAACCTTTTTTTGCCCTCATGGAATTTTCAGAATTTAAAAATGGCTTTTTTGCTTTAAAAATAGATATTTTTAGGGGTAGTCCAATTTCTATATTTTTATTTTCTTTAGTAATCTCCTGGACATATCGATTTGAACTCTGTAATGTAAGGTCTATGTGCATAAAAATAAATAAATTTATTTTGTATTATTTTATTTATTAACAAAATTTTATGTAACAAGCACATCGCCCAACTAAGTGGTTACCTGCCTACCTCATAACACGTCGATGGACGTGGCTTGTATGGAATTACTCTGCTTTCACACATACAGAGTTAGTCTCATGTGCCTGTAAAAACCCCAGAACCCACACCCTACAAAACACATCAATGCAACGACCACTGTTTGGTAGGAGTACTCCACAGCCTTCGCAGAAAAAATCTAAGGCATATAACCGGAAGGCAATCAAAGTGTGAATATAGAAATCAATTATTTTTTCTATCAAAAAACGAAAAAAATGTAAGGCATATCTTAATCCGGAAGGCAATCAAAGTGTGACTATAGAAATCAATTATTTTTTCTATCAAAAAACGAAAAAAAACTAAGGCATATCTTAAACCGGAAGGCAATCAAAGTGTGACTATAGAAATCAATTATTTTTTCTATCAAAAAACGAAAAAAATGTAAGGCATATCTTAATCCGGAAGGCAATCAAAGTGTGACTATAGAAATCAATTATTTTTTCTATCAAAAAACTAAGGCATATCTTAAACCGGAAGGCAATCACAGTGTGACTTTAGAAATCAATTATTTTTTCTATCAAAAAACAGGTACACGATGTCAGTTCTATCAAACGGAAAAAAAACACTGCAGGAATACTAGTCAGTATTCAGCAGTGGCGATGGGTTTACAACCTGTCACGTAATACTAACTTCTACAAAAAGTGGGCAGGGTGCCAAAAGTTGTGTTTGGACTGCCCATCTCTGCCCATCTGTATATACCAATTTCATTTAGAGATCTTACGGAACCTTACTACTGAGAGATTTGGAAGAATATCCACAGTGCATTACGGTGCAGACGGTATTTTTACTGATCAAAATCTATACCAATTATAAGAATCTTTATACACCTGCTCGCTAACTTAGCGATATTTCTTTGTAAACAAAATGTATTAATAATGATTTTGCAGACTGAAATATATTTTAACGATGAGTAAATTGAAACAGAATTCCGTTTTTTTGCAAAATAATAAAATTTACAACGTGAACGAGATTTTAAAGGAATATTATACTCGTATATTTATTTTTTAAATTCTTGTATTATATATAACTAAGCAGTTGTTAGTTTAGAATAACCTCTTTACACTACCTTTTTTTTTAAGTGACTTGCTGATGGAACAAGCGTATGGCCCACCTGATGTTAAGTGGTTACTACCTATAACAAAGCATTGCCTCACGGTTACGCTCGTTAACGAGACCTACAATGCACTACTCTGCGTCCATCAACCTGAGGCATACAGGTGTTAAGCCTCATGTGCCTGTAATTTCACCAGAACCCACACCCTTCAAACCGGAATACAGTAAGCTGCTTGGCGGCAGAAATAGACATGGTGGTAGTACTTTCCTGGACGAGCCTTTCACTAAGAGCTCTACTACTACAAAAAGCCTCCGATAGACGTTGTAAAAGGCGACTTAAGAAAGACCATTAAGAAATAGGCCGCAGGACTAAACACTGTCACAACACAGTCACCAAACCGCCTGCCAAGAGTGGTGTCTGTAGCACACCCCCCAAAAATGAGGGAGGCCTATTTAGCCTATTAGCGCAGCCTATTTAGCAGCAGACTTATTTAGTCTGATAACATGATGGCGTAAAACATGGCATTGTATGGAGGATGGACGTTCCTAATGTGCGTGAGCTACAATGCAATACTTTGTTATAGGCCATGGTAACCACTTAACATCAGGTGGGCCATCTGCTTGTTCCATCAGCAAGTTGTATAAAAAAAAATATTCAGATGCGTATTGGTACCTACTGAGGAAAAGAATGCCTAAAATCATCGCTGATCTATTATAATTTAGTAAACGACCTCGTTTCATAAAACGAAAACACTGATTGAGGAGAGTAAGCAACATTATTCATAGCACAATCAAGTCGGCATAACAGTATTATACGAACTAAGCGTAGATTGTCACAAACAATCTGAGGGTGTATTTACAGAGAAATTCGGCTACTCTCTTACAACTACAGTAATTGATAAAGCTACCGGTGAGTGTAGACCAAAAGTAATTTCACTGTTACCTTGAAGCGAAATCCTCACTTTATCACTGAACGGTCACAACACAGTTACCACGAACCCACACAGAGCTGTCATCCGAGTTACAAAAAAACATTCGTTGTTTAAAAAATCGCGTGGCGTCCGTCGCAGGCTGCGCTCAAGCTACGACTAACGTAGCACCCTCCCCGCCCCCCGCGCGAGAAACGCCTCAACTACATATTTTATTTGTTTCTTTGAATTTCGTTTTCAAATAAATTATGAGTTAGATTATTTGTGTTTCTGTAAATTCAAGCGAGTTTAAAAGTATTGATGACTAGCGGCCGCTCGCAGCTTCGCCCGCGTGGCTTTTTTTTCCCGTTTCCGTTATTTTTTTGGGATAAAAAGTAACCTATATGTTAATCCAAGTTATAATCTATGTTTATTGCAAATTTCATCTAAATCGGTCTACTGGTTAGAGCGTGAAAGAGTAACAAACATCCATCCATCCATCCATCCATACTTACAAACTTTCGCGTTTATAATATTAGTAGGATAGCTCTTTGTTGAATTGAGTTTTTTAAGTTAAATATTTGACTGATAATATTGAGTTCTGAGATTTACGAAGAATTTAAGTTGCGGGATTTTATTTTATAAATAGCTTTTAAATGGATTTGAACTAAGTATTTTCTATTCCATTATTGTTCCCGCCGAAGGCTTCTTACTGATAAATTAAATTAACTGTTTATACTATAATAGTATAATGCCCTTTATGAAGGGCTTGTCCAGGGAAAGTCATTAAATGTTTATACTATAATAGTATAATGCCCTTTATGAAGGGCTCATCCAGGGAAAGTCCCTGTCCCTGTGGTCTATTTCTCCCGCCAATTAGCGTCATTTTTTTTATACAACACAGTAGACATTCATTCATTCATTCATTCATTCATTCATTCATTCTTCGTGTCAATGGCTGGTTATATTAATGTGCTCCAATGGGTAGCAACTTGTATGGCCTTGTCCGCTGCTTTTGTTAGGTCTGCTCGGGTGCAGGTGGATGGGCACAGAGCGCAGGAGAGCAGGTGCGGCATATTTTGCGTTGGGGCTCCGCACTCACACTGGACTTCGGAGGGATCTATTATACCCCACTTGGCTAAGTTGCTCTTGCAACGACCAACTTGGGTACGGAGTCTGTTGAGCGACTTCCAAATTGGCCATTGAAGATCATATCCAGGGGGCAGGTGTTCCGCCGGGGTAACAAAGTCCAGTGGAGGGGGATGTTTGCTCTTCCATAACTCGCATCTTGCTTCCCCTGCGCTCTTTTCCGAGGCGGTCGTATGAATAAGGAAGCTTTTACGGCTCTTAAGGCGAGAAGGTGGTGGTCGGTAGTCAAACAGCGGATGCCGGCAGTCTATTTCTTGGTTACGTTTTTCTATGCTGCAGGCTATTTCTCGTCTGACATCTGGAGGGGCTATACCTGCCAGAGGATATAGCATAGACAGGGGTGTTGGTTTTAGGCACCCTGTAACTATGCGGCAGGTGTCATTTAGCGCTACGTCAATTTCTTTAGCGTGGGCAGACCGGTGCCACACGGGGGCTGCAAATTCGCCAGCTGAAAAAGAGAGAGCCAGGCCAGTTGTGCGTAGTACTTGGGGTGATGCTCCCCAGCTGGTGGATGTCAGGCGGCGGAGTAAGTTATTCCTCGAAGCAACCTTCATTTTGGCTTTGCGACAATGTGCCCTATAAGTAAGAGCTCGATCCAGTGTTATACCCAGATAACGTGGATGGTCACAGTGTTCGATATCGACACCACGCCACGAGAGGCAGAGAGTTCGGTTAGATTGACGGTTACGAAGGTGGAAGACACACGACTGGGTTTTAGATGGATTCGGCCGGAGGGCGTTTTCAAAAACACAGTAGACAAATAAGCTTAAGACCCACCTGATGGAAAGCGGTTACCGTAGCCTATGGAGTGGTTGTGTTTCGATTTGAAATGTGTGGGTACCGCTGAAATTACAGGAATATGAGGCTTAACATTGTATAACTCAGGTTCATGAAAATAGGGTAGTGTATCGTAAGGCACACAACATCATCTAGCCCCAAACTAAGCATAGCTTGCAATATGGGAACCAGACAACCGTTGTGGCCTGGCGGGCAAATATCCGCCTACGACGCAAGAGGTTGCGGGTTCGATCTAGCCCCAAGCTAAGCAGAGCTGGTGTTATGGGTACTAGATTACTGATATACTATACTTAATACAATACATTACATACATAGGTATTTCTTGTTATACTTACATAGTAAGTACCAAGAACACCCGAAATAAATATTTACAGATCGTAGAAACATTTATCCCAAGGCGGGATCCGAACCCGGAACCTCCCGCGTTGCAGGCGGGCATTCGCTCGCCGCGCCACATCGGTCGTCAAATTTGACCTTATTAATAAATTCATTACATACCATGTAGGTACCTCATCACACACATTATCATTCCTAACGAGCGTGACGTACGAGGCAATACTTTGTTATAGGCGATGGTAACCACGTAACATCAGGTAGGCCATCTGCTTGTTCCATCGCAAGTTGTATAAAAAAATTATGAGTAATAAGATACTTGTAGGGTTTTAAGTATTTTATCAAGTATCTAATTATCATAGTAAAGTTTTTTGTAAGAAATAGAAGTAGCTTCACGACTTTAATCTCCAAGCACGGTAGATATCCTCTACGATCTCTTAGTACCAAGTGTCTAACCGAGGTTTTTTGAGGATGTCTGGTTTGATACATATTTTGGTATTTTGGTATATACCCACATTTTGCAGTAGTTAATATTCCATACGTGATAGGTCACAAGCCCATCGCCGCCGCTAGAATACTAACTGGTTTCCTTACGATGTTTTCCATCACCGTTTCAGAGCAGTGGCATTGCGCACATAAACATTTGGAAAAATTCATTGGTGCACCCAAAAGCTAATTTATACCTATTGTAAACGAGTGTGCTTTAGACCACACGACTGAAGTAAAACTTCTTTAATATACGAAACGTAACTGGCTATGAGAGAAAGAGAGAAAGAACAGTGCTTTCATACCCCCTCCATGGTAGTGTTAAACGTTTAACGCAACCTTGTTGGAAGTCGTATAAGAAGTATTACTTCAATAAACAATAACAGAGCAAGACAGAAAATACAATAACGAGTTATATTTTGTTTCTTTTACTATGTAAAAATATAAAAAAAGAATTGACCTACTTTTAGTGTTAATTTTATTTGGTGTGGGTTTAATAACTATTAATATCTTCGTCCCTTTCTCGCTTCAAGCTCTCACGGTCCAATCACTTTCAGTGTTTGGTTAATGTCATAAGCTTTTATTTAAATCACCCGCCACTATTATTTTCATATTAATAGAAATACACTGCAATACACTTGACGACCGATGTGGCGCGGCGGACGAATGTCCTCCTGTGACGCAGGAGGTTGCAGGTTCGATCCCCGCCTTAGGATAAATGTTTATTCCAGGTGTTCTGGGTATTTTCTATAAATAATAAAAATATTGATGTTTAGCCTTACACTAAGAGCACTACAACTATTAATAAATACAATCATATAATAATGCTGGACAATCCACACAGCATCACCTAGTCCCAAGCTAAGCAGAGCTTGTGTTATGGGTACTAGATGACTGATATACATAATACAATACATTACATACATAGATATTTTTATTTTACATAGAAATACCCAGAACACCCGGAATAAATATTTTCAGAGAAGTAAGTTTAAGTAAGTTTATTGAGTTTTACCTAAGTACAAGCTTTTAATAATTATTTATTTAACTTTTTTCTTTTGTGCACTACCGACACAACTTTTTTTCCACATTACACAAAGGTTATCTGGAAGATAATGCTTCATAGCATTAAGTTCGCCTTTGTACTGTTACTTTTTTTGTGCAATAAAGTATTTTCAATCAATCAATCAATCAGATCGTACAAACATGTATCCCAAGGCGGGAATCAAACACGCAACCTTTTGCGTCGCAGGCGGACATTCGCCCGCCGCGCCACATTTGTCATCAAATACATGCGAAATATAGGTAAGTATGTGTATACTCCTGCATAGAATCTTAAGTCGGTAGTACTTGATACTAAGAGATCTAAGATAAAAAAAACGAGTGTGCTTTAGACTTTAGACCACACGACTGAAGTAAAACTTCTTTAATATACGAAACAACTGGCTATGAGAGAAAGAGAGAAAGAACAGTGCTTTCATACCCCCTTCATGGTAGCGTTAAACGTTTAACGCAACCTTGTTGGAAGTCGCATAAGAAGTATTACTTCAATATCTACCGTGGGGCTATTATTGTTTGTTTTCTATAGCTTGTACCAAACGCCAGCATCTCCACGCCACGCATGCGCACTCGGTAGCAAAAACGTCTGACTTGCGTTCTCCCAATTTTTTCCTACACTTAATTACGCTAACAAAAGTTTGGGCTCACTTTCCAATAATAACAAGGGCTTGTTAGGGATCCGTGGGTAAACTATCGAACCCTTAGATTAAAGTGTGTTTGCGTAACAATGTGACCCGTCCTAATTTCTTGATTGTTTTTCTTTGACAGGTTGATTTAGGAAGACAACGATTGCTTTGGACAGTTTTTCGTAATAAAAACTTGTGGATTAAATTGGTAGATGATCCACCTGATATTAAGTGGTTACCATTACCTATAACAAAGCATTGCCACGCTCGTTAACATACCCTGCGATGCACTACTCAGCGTCCATCAATCTGAGGCATACAGATGTTAAACCACATGTGCCTGTAGTTACACCGGCACCCACACCCTTCAAACCGGAACACAGCAAGCTGCTTGGCGCCAGAAATAGGCATGGTGGTAGTACTTCCCCGGACGAGCCCTTCACAAAGAACTCTACTACTATTAAAATAGTAGCATAGAATAAGGTATACATTACCCTAGCGCTGGTTTTCTGTGGTGCCAGATATATTATTCTTGTTATTGTTTATTTTATACAGGTATACAGAACCTCCCACCACCTGTTACACTCGCACTTGCCACTTATCTTTCTATTAGCAAAGCACAGCATCTTTTGTTTCGCATGGATAGAACCATTATCCTTTAACCCACGGCTATGTTCATACCTTTATCGGTATAATCTGCTATGCTAGTAGAACGCCCGTGGCTTCGATCGCTTAGACCTTCACTTCACCGATCACTTTAGTAGTGAAGCTCTTAGTGAAGGGCTCGTCCGGGGAAGTACTACCACCATGCCTATTCCTGCCGCCAAGCAGCGCAGCGTGTGCCGGTTTGAAGGGTGTGGGTGCCGGTGTAATTACAGGCACATGAGGCTTAACACCTGTTTTCCTCAGGTCGATGGACGCAAAGCAGTGTATTGTGGGTTACGTTCCTAAAGAACGTGACCTTCAAGGCAATGCTCTGTTATAGGCGATGGTAACCACTTAACATCAGGTGGGCCATATGCTTGTTCCATCAGCACATTGTATAAAAAAAGACCTATATTAGGAGTTTTAGTAAAACAGGTACAACCTTACGATTGTAATTCCCAAGCACGGTAGACCACATCAGATCTTTTAGGATCTATCAAGTAGCATCAACTCAAGGTTATTTTGAGGATGGCTACGGGTGTAGTCAGAGGTACGTCTAAATATTACATATGACACTTATCCACGTTTTGCAGTAATAATAATAATGCTAGACAAACCACACAGCATCATCTAGCCCCAAGCTAAGCAGAGCTTGTGTTATGGGTACTAGATGAGTGATATACTTAATACAATACATTACATACATAGATATTTATTATGCATAGAAAATACCCAGAATACACGGAATAAATATTTTCAGATCGTACAAACATTTATGTCAAGGCGGGAATCAAAACCGCAACCTCCTGCGTCGTTTATTCAGGGTGTTCTGGGTAATTTCTATGTATAATAAAAAATATCTATGTATTTATTGTGTTGTATAAAGTATATCAGTGATCTAGTACACATAACACAAGCTCTGCTTAGCTTGCGGCTAGATGATGCTGTGTGGATTGTCCACCATTATTATTTATCATCAAGAAGTGATGGAGGAGTCTTATTTCATACCAAGCCCACCATAGCACTGATGGTGATGGAATGTCAGTCAGACAGTTACACGACAACTTAATATAGATTCCTATCCAAAGTTGTTTGCAAAGCTCGTACTTAGTTTTGTTCAAATAAAAGAATAAAAAAGTCCAGTTAAGCCTTTTAGTTCAGTTAGCTGTTCAGGTAGCTGAGTAGCTTTGCCTGTTGTGTTGTAGGTTCGATCCTCACCGAGGATAACCGTTTGTGTGACGAACATAGATGTTTGTTCTGTATCTGGGTGTTATAATATATTCTAAGTATATATTTACCAAAAATTATAAGCATTCTGTCAGTTATTTGGTTCCCGTAGTACAAGTTTTGCTATGTTTGGGGCTAGATGGTGGTTTGGGAAATGTTTATTTACATAGATTTAAACTGTAGGTATACTTTAAGCTACAATATTCTTAGAACCCTTGCCAATAACACAAATGTGTTTTAACTTAGCGGCTACGCGCAATTGGCGCAAATGTTGGCGTACATTTAGGTTAAGACAGTTACTGGCGCCAGTCTTGAGGCCAAACCAGTGTTTTATTAAACAGTTCTAACTATACTTAACTTTTTGTTACTACCGTTCAAATAAGTAACATTACAACACTATATGATTGCTTTGTATATTATAATTAAAATGTATATTAATAAATACATTAGACGTTGTTGTATAAAAATGTCCACAAATATTTATAAAAAAATAATAAAGAGCGTCGGCCATCATGTCTCTCAAGCAGACTGCATCCTGATTTGAACGAAAACGTTTCCCTTTGGTTTTGAAGAAAAACGCCATCTTTTTCTTCAAAACCGATGACGGCTGACATTACTTTTTTTACCGACACGACTCGACTAAAAAGAATTTATTCAACCCACTTGACATTGGCAAAATTGTCCGCAAGACGGAAAGATGCCACAAAAAAAAAAAAAAAAAGCAGACTGCCATCAATCTCTGTCAGTATTGCCAGCACAATAAAATCAACTTCTACCAAAATACATTTGAAAAATGTTTCAAATATTCTAGAAGCTTCCAATAAGGTATGTCATCAATATTCTTACTATCAAAATCAATGCTCACAAACAAAGAGGCTATAGATTTTTATACGCGCTGGAAGTGGCTGGGCGTGTAGCTCTTACAGTAATGTTCAATTAACGTAAGCAACGCCGACGGCGCGAATTAGATCGAAACCAATACTGGACGGGTTTCAGTGAGGTCAGCCAGCGGTCAGATATTGCTGAAACGAAGTCTTATATAGAGATACAAGCAAACGCGCGTGATTTCGACCGCGTAAAGCTATTTTCATACAAATTTCAACCCCCGCTGTATACGTTTAGAGGTTGAATTTCGGAAATTCCTTTCTTAGTACACCTTTACGCACCAAGACGAATATACTCTGAAAACTTTAAGTATCTACGACCAGTGGTTTAGGCTGTGCGTTGTCTATATCCCAGTCAGTCAGTCAGAACAAAGATTCTTATGATTGGTATATATATAGATTATTTAGCAATAGTTGTTTCTAATTACAAGTAGAACAAGAAGTACTTTTGATCTGCGTCCGTAGGTTCACGGATACAGTTCTACATTCTGTATTTTATTTATTTATTTATTATTTATAATCCGCACAGCATCATCTAGCCCCAAGCTAAGCAGAGCTTGGGTTATATGGGTACCAGATGACTGATATACTTAATGCAATACATTGCTACTTATGCATACATAGACATTTTTTAGTATACATAGAAAATACCCAGAACACACGGAATAAATATTTGTAGATCGTACAAACATTTATCCCAAAAGTAAAAGAGCAATCAAAATGTGTTCTCAGTTTTCATGTAAACAGAAAATTAACACGGAATTTCAACCTTTTTAATTTTAATTAAGGCTGTCACATGCATCTTCTTTGACGTTGTTATTTCACATAATAACATCCAATTTTCCGCTTTTAAAGGAAATCCAACTTTCCAGGACGTCTATACTCGTATAACGTTGTTTTTAGGGTTCCGTATCCAAAGGGTAAAAAGGGACCCTATTACTAAGACTCTGCTGTCAGTCTGTCTGTCTGTCACCAGGTTGCATCTCATGAACTGTAATAGTTAGAGAGTTGAAATTTTCACAGATGATGTATTTTTGTTGCCGCAAAAAAATGATAAAAACGGCTAACTGCGGCCTTTAAATCTAAAGTGAGCTATAGATGCACATATATATTCCAGTAGCTTGAGAGGTTCTTAAGTGTCTTGCCTCAACACCATGTAAGAGCTCTTGCCTTTGACCAGGCGCTTGGACTCTTAAGAGCCACTGTGCTTACCAATCCTTATAATAATAATGCTGGACAATCCACACAGTATCATCTAGCCCCAAGCTAAGCAGAGCTTGTGTTATGGGTACTAGATGACTGATATACTTAATACAATACATTACATGCATAGATATTTTTTATTATGCGTAGAAAATACCCAGAACACCCGGAATAAATATTTGCAGATCGTACAAACATTTATCCTAAGGCGGGAATCGAACCCGCAACCTTCTGTGCTCGTAATTGTGAGGTTTTAGAAATAAAATGTAGTTTGTTTTCCAATATAAAATTAAACCAATTGAGAAGTACCAAATAAGGTCGTTGGTCTAGAGGAAGTAGCCCCGCTTTTTGATCGTGGGTTTGAATCCGATCGTGCAACAGTATAAGTTAAAAAATGTATGTGCATGCCAGTGAAGAAAAACATCGTGAGGAAACCAGTTCATATTCTAGCATGGGCCTGCAACTTGTCGCGTATGGAATACTAACGGCAAAATATAGGTCCCTACCTATCTCTGACTACACCTTTTAGACATTCTCAAAGACTCTTGAGTTGGTACAACTTGGTAGGCCCTAAAAGATCTGATTTTAATCTCCATGACACAATAGAATATGGAGAATATAGAGAATATTTACCGTACCGTTAAACTAAGTTTTATTACTAAAAATATAAAGATTCACTGGATTTCAATAGTTCCGTATATAAAAGTCACCTTAGCATGAATAAATTGAAAGCGTCTGACCGGATAATTGTTAACTGCTGGATAAATAGTACAAATTATACGTCTAACCACATTTATCTCGGTCGAACACTCGAACTGGGTGCCTGAACACTGTGACTTTGAACTTGGACACAAAACCTATTTGTTAAAAAAACGAGTAAGAAACCTAAAATAATGAAGCAACGGCAGCGGCGCGGCAGAAAAAGTGCAGATGGCGGTGTGGCGGAGGCAGAGCGTGCAGGTGGCGGTGTGGCGGAGGCAGAGCGTGCAGGTGGCGGTGCGGCGGAGGCAGAGCGTGCAGGTGGCGGTGCGGCGGAGGCAGAGCGTGCAGGTGGCGGTGTGGCGGAGGCAGAGCGTGCAGGTGGCGGTGTGGCAGAGGCAGAGCGTGCAGGTGGCGGTGTGGCAGAGGCAGAGCGTGCAGGTGGCGGTGCGGCGGAGGCAGAGCGTGCAGGTGGCAGTGCGGTGGAGGCAGAGCGTGCAGGTGGCGGTGTGGCGGAGGCAGAGCGTGCAGGTGGCGGTGCGGCGGAGGCAGAGCGTGCAGGTGGCGGTGTGGCGGAGGCAGAGCGTGCAGGTGGCGGTGCGGCGGAGGCAGAGCGTGCAGGTGGCGGTGGGGCAGAGGCAGAGCGTGCAGGTGGCGGTGCGGCGGAGGCAGAGCGTGCAGGTGGCGGTGCGGCGGAGGCAGAGCGTGCAGGTGGCGGTGCGGCGGAGGCAGAGCGTGCAGGTGGCGGTGTGGCGGAGGCAGAGCGTGCAGGTGGCGGTGCGGCGGAGGCAGAGCGTGCAGGTGGCGGTGTGGCGGAGGCAGAGCGTGCAGGTGGCGGTGCGGCGGAGGCAGAGCGTGCAGGTGGCGGTGTGGCGGAGGCAGAGCGTGCAGGTGGCGGTGCGGCGGAGGCAGAGCGTGCAGGTGGCGGTGCGGCGGAGGCAGAGCGTGCAGGTGGCGGTGTGGCGGAGGCAGAGCGTGCAGGTGGCGGTGTGGCGGAGGCAGAGCGTGCAGGTGGCGGTGCGGCGGAGGCAGAGCGTGCAGGTGGCGGTGTGGCGGAGGCAGAGCGTGCAGGTGGCGGTGCGGCGGAGGCAGAGCGTGCAGGTGGCGGTGCGGCGGAGGCAGAGCGTGCAGGTGGCGGTGTGGCGGAGGCAGAGCGTGCAGGTGGCGGTGTGGCGGAGGCAGAGCGTGCAGGTGGCGGTGCGGCGGAGGCAGAGCGTGCAGGTGGCTGTGCAGCGGAGGTAGAGCGTTAACCCAACCTAGATTGATGGCATCAATGTAGGTTAGGTTAAAAACTTCAATGTGATGCCATAGCAACGTAAACCGAATACATTATATTTGCTCAAGTTGAAAGTGTTTGTAGTTCCCCACTCTCCTCTGTTTTCCATTACCCTGTCGGAGGCAAGAATACCGTTCTTTATTTGCTGAATAGTCAACGGCGAGCACTCATCCCACGGCTTACTTAAAGACTGATGTGGACACTTTGCCCCGCCTTTACTCTTTCACGAAGACTTTACTATTTTTACGTTGGATTTTTGAAGTTTATTGAAGCTACCTTTGCTGCATGTTAGTATCAGCTAGTGATTATTAGTAAAAAAAAAGAAAAATAGCATCACGACTTTGATCTCTTAGTACCAATACCTACTCAAGAACTTACACCTTATTTTTGCTGGCCAAAGGTATTTTTTTCCTTTTTCACTGTTATTTTTAAGAATATGGACACTATAGTAGTAGTAGAGCTCTTTGTGAGCTCGTCCGGGGCAGTACTACCACCATGCCTATTTCTGCCGCCAAGCAGCTTGCTGTGTTCCGGTTTGAAGAGTGTGGGTGCCGCTGTAATTACAGGCACATGAGGCTTAACACCTGTATGCCTCAGGTTGATGGACGCTGAGTAGTGCATCATAGGTGACGTTCCTAACGAGCGTGACCTACGAGGCAATGGTTTGTATAGGCTATGGTAACCACTTAACATCAGGTGGGCCATACGCTTGTACCATCAGCAAAAAAAAACAGTGATCCTCCTCTATGCACAGTTATCTATAAATCGAACAGTCTGAGTTGAAGAATGTTTGTCTATGTCTTATATCTATTATCTGATTGGTCGTTTCCACCTCTCCACCGGCTCCACGTCTGCTCCTCCACGTTGTGCTGGCTACCTTTTTTTCTGGAGTCGGTTGATGCAAGCATTTTATTGTTGCCAATAGATAGTAGATAGCGTTTCGAAGATCAAGCGATACCGTCCGTTTGCACACTCTTGCATTTTTACAATTTTACTGACACATCTCACAAATTTATTGATATATTCGCTCACGATGGTCCAGGGTTATACTATAAGCGTCGTTATTTTTAGTCTAGTCCGGGGAAGTACTACTACCCTGCTTATTTCAGTCGCCAAGCAGCGCCGCGAGTTCCGGTTTGAAGTCAAAGTCAAAAGTCAAAAATCATTTATTCAGTAATATCCGCAGGGATCATCTTGAAACGTCTTAAATCTAGGTAAATCTAAGCGCCAGTTCCTCGTGACCAAGCCTAGAAGAAGTCTAGAAGATTATGGGTGCCGGTGAATTGCAAACACCTGTGTGCCTCAGCTTGTTGACACAGAGTAGTGCATCGTAGTGCACGTTTCTGGTGAACGTGACCTGCGAGGCAATAATTTGTTATAAGTGATGGCAGCCATTTAGAGTTGTCAATTGCAAATTATATCAGTATTATTTATTAATGTATTCCAGAGTTGAGTCGTGGATCCAATTCCACTTGAGATATTGAAAAAAAAAGATTAATAGCATCACGATTTAATCCCCAAGTAGGTACGGTAGATATCTCCTCAGATATCGTAGTATAAACCAGGTACCTACTTGAATTATTCGAGGACGTCTAAAGAGAGTGGTCAGAGGTACGTCCAGATATTACATCTGGTGCATTTTGCAAAAGTTGGTTTTCCATTCATGATAGCTTGCAAGCCGATCACGGCTGCTAGAATACCATCTGGTTTTCTCACGATGCTTGTGATATTACAAAAGTCCCTAATATGATAACCCCTTGGAATCTAGAGAAATAATTATTTTCAACAGCTAAATATAACTTCTAATCTGGCAGTGAATCAAAGCAGCGTAGAGTTTAGCCGAATAAGCTGTTTTGTTGGCGTCGAATTTCTCACACAGCGTTCCGTGGCTTTCATTTCCTGCCGCCAGGGGGCGCGAGTGTATATTATTTTTCGCTTTTTGCTTGTGCCATTTAGAAACTAGTAGTAGTATAGAAGTGAAACTCAAAATGTTGCAACTAGTCATATAAATTTAGAGTTGTGTTTTTTTATAAGCAACAGTGCACCAGCAGTAAATTATGTTACCAGTTAATGGCACACCTGATGTTGAGATCTGCTTAAAAAAATTATTACCTCTACCAAAGATGTGCCTTATGTAGCATTGCACTCATTTCTAAGGCATGAAGGTTGTTGAGTCCATGTACTGTCAGCTGCACTAGAATGTAAACAATTTGTAAATAACAAAATGGTTTCACAGCGGTGCTAAAAATAATAACACTACAATCATTCAAATCAACTAATTTCATGATTTTTTAGTTTTTGAGGTGTATGAGTTCATTGTTTTGCTGTAATACTGTTGTGAAAGTTACAAATTGTATACATTCTAGTGCAGCTGACTGTACCTATAATAGAACCAGCACGTATACCATATTAGAAGACAGCAATGCAAACATCAATAACAAGAGCAGATATAGGTAGGTAGGTTGGTTTTTTTTTACGACTAACTGATGGAATATGCAGATTACCAACGTATGGCTACCATCTTTTAAATAAATAAACCATAGAAATCAAACTTCAAAACGTGTTTTGGAGCCTCCTTAGTCTTTTATTGAAAGAATTACCCGTCTGAAAATAAAAAAATACGATAAAAAATTATACAGAGTTGTTTACCCTTTAGGTATATCCAGATTCATTCAGATCATTAGAGAAATATGACCTGTAAAGGACATATTGTACGTTTTAACAAACTGACAAACTAAAGACTTGATGAGACACCTCGTTTACTCGGTCAAATTTATAGAACTATACATCTCAGAGTTTCACATCTATGCAATAGTATTATTTAATTCTCGCTAATGCTCTACAGATGATGGCGTGCAATTAAATTGTTTTTCCAACACCATTAAATTTAAGCCGCTGGATGCTTTGGTGGATGTGGGGACATGATAAGTGGATTTTAGTCAAACACAAGCTAACTATAAAAGCTATGCAGTTAAACTATATTTGTTTACTAGCGGCCGCTCGCAGCTTCGCCCGCGTGGCAGTTTTTTTTCCGTTCGCGTAATTTTTTCGGGATAAAAAGTAGCCTATATGTTAATCCAAGTTATAATCTACGTTTATTCCAAATTTCATCTAAATCGGTTTACTGGTTAGAGCATCAAAGAGTAACTAAAGATCCATCCACCCATCCATCCATCCATACTTACAAACTTTCACGTTTATAATATTAGTAGGATGATTTAATGCCAGTGCTTTCAAGCTTCGGAGACGTACGTCCAGCTACGTATATTCCGAAGGGGGAGCAAAAATTAGTAGGCTATATAAATAAAATAGAAAAAGCAACATGACTTAATTCCCAAGCACGGTAGATATACCCTCCGATCTCTTAGTACCAAAGTACCTACTCGAGATTCTTTGAGGATGTCTAAGGGGTAGTCAGAGGTACATCCAGATATAACATTTTTACGTACCCACATTTTGCAGTAGTTAGTATTCCATACGTGACAGGTTGCAAGCCACTCGCCGCTGCTAGAATACTGACTGGTTTTCTCAAGGTGTTTTCCTTCACCGTTGGAAACCACTGGCATTGTGCACCTACATTTTTCGAACGGAAAAATCCATTGGTCCACGACTGGATTTAAACCCATGGCCTAAGGATCAGAAGGCGGAGTCACTACCTCTAGATCACCGGTGTTTTTAAGCAAAATCAAATTCTGAAATTAAATTCTTTATTGTACACAAATATACTTACAAAACAGTGATAACAAAAGCCATGTACAAAGGCGGGCTTAACCCTAAAAAGAGTTTTCTTCCACCTTAGAGTTGAGAATCTAAAAAACAAACTTAAACTTAAATCAAACTTATAAAATCTTAGTAAGGTTAAATCAATGAAGGGAAGATAGTGAACAGACTGATGCTATGATCTAGGTTGCTCTTCCACCGCACCAACGCACTAATCTCTAGGGCATCTTGTCTATCGCCGTTAATTAGCTTGACCTAATAACTTGACTTCTTGTAAAGTGGTAACCGTCTTTTGACGGCCGTCATTATATCTTTCTCAAGCTCTTTACCTGTGGATAAAGTGCACTCAACAAGTTTATATTGTTTATTAACTCGCTCACGAAAAGTTCCGTACAATATATAGTAAAAATGATAAAAAAATTATGTTTTTTGTATGAGAGCCCCCATAAATATTTATTTTATTCTGTTTTATTATTTGTGGTTATACTTAGCGACAACAGAAATACTTCATCTGTGAAAATTTCAACTCTAACTATCACGGTTCATAAGATACAGCCTGGTGACAGACGGACAGACAGACAGACAGCGGAGTCTTAGTAATAGGGTCCTGTTTTACCCTTTGGGTACGGAACCCTAAAAACTAGTGCGGCGAAAATACTAGCTATAAAGTTTTAGTGAACAAGGCTGTTTCACAAGCATTCTAGTAGTTTTAAAATCCGTTTTGTGATATAAAATCAGTGAGGACAAGCGCTTGAGAGCCGTCAATCTAGATAATCGAGATGGATGCCGTCAACAGACCCTGACCGATGGCCGATAGAGGCCGCTTCACTGACGGAATTACGGCGTCCTGATTCTGAGAGCACGAATAACAAACTCAAAGTTAAAAAGCATTTATTCAGTCAAATCCGCAGGTATCATCTTGAAACGTCTTAAATCTAGGTGAATCTAAGCGCCAGTTCCTCGCGACCAAGCCTAGAAGAACCGGCAAGAAACATACGGCTTGGTTCCTTGGACCGTTTTTTTTGTATGATCCTTTAAATAATAATGTAAATAACTGTGACATGTACGGTGTAAGCGTATCGTGTTGACATTTTAATTACATTGCGCGTTGTCTATAACACAACTGCGGAGTGTTGCTTGGTTGCCGCGCAATGTAATTAGAGCTTGGTATGATAATTTACAAAAAAATCTAACTTATTCATACTAGACCCTCTGTTACAAACTTGGTTGGCTTAGTCGCGAGGAACTGGCGATTAGATTCACCTAGACGTTACAAGATGATCCCTGCGGATATTAGTGTTTAAATGCTTTTTTGACTTTAACATTGACTTTGACATAGCTTAAGTAGTTTTATAGAAGTATTACCACCATGCCTATTTCTGCCATCAAGCGACGACGTTCTTGTGTTCTAGTTTAAAGGGTGCGGGCGCCGGTGACATTACAGGCACGTGAGGCTTAACCTGCAAGCCTCAGATTGATAGACGCATGTCAATAAATCGTAAATCACTTTTGTAACATGCCATGAACTTCAAGGCCATGCTTTTAGGTGGAGCATATGCTAGTTCCAACAAGGTAAAATAGAAAAAAAATTTTTTTACAATAGCTCTAAAACAATACTACTATATTTAAGATACAATAGATTGATTTTTATTGTTATTTTTGTATATTTGGCTTCAGCTAAATAGTTTGCACGTTTAGAAAACGCACGCAGTGTTTATTGCTATTAGAAACTGCGCCAAAAATGTTAATTTGTAGCACAATGTTCTAGATATAAGAAAAGTGCATACCTCAATTTGTGAACCAATAAATACAAAAAATGTAAAGAATTCGTTGTCAAAATTCGATGAAATCATCTGTAACGAAAATTGTAACTTTTTCACAGAATCAGGCCGTTACTGGACTAGTTTGAACCCTTTCACATTGAATTAGGTCTGACTTGCTGTTATAGGCGGTATCTTTAAATTGACAGATGGCAGATGAACTTCTAGTAGAATTAAAGAAATAGTATTTATACTATAAACTGTATACGTCATCGAATCACATATACGGCTAAAAGACATCGCGGCTCAGTTGGTGGTAGTAAAAAAGTTTATAAGTATTCTAGCAGTGGACTGGTTCCCAAGATTGCTAAAATACCATATTAAAATCAAATCAAAAAATAATAAAAAATATTAGAAACATCCCAAGACTTATTTTCATCGGGTCATTTGAATCCACGATTGTTGAAGTAGATCCTCGAAGTTGGCTATCGCATCCCCGTATCAAGGGGAAAGTCCCCATGAGTTTCCCCTTGATACGGGAAATTCCCCTTCAAATCCCACTCGAGGAAAATAATTTTTGAGATATTATAAAATCTTTGTGTCGGTAAGCACTATAAAAACAAACAAATTATGAAATCTTAAACTTTATTCAAAGAGTCAGTGATTTCTCTCACTACGCCACCAACCAACTACCTTCCCAATCACGAAAAGCACAATGGCTCGGAAGCTCCAGTAGGTACACAATCTATACAGCCTCTGCGAGGGCCCTTTGCATCTTTAAAGACCCTCAACTCCAAATTGAAAAAGAAACTACCCAACATAAATTCGGACGAGATTTTACCTTTTTCGACGTAAACTTTTTTGTTACTCACTGTTCAGTAATTTCTCAAATAAATTTGGTGTAATTGGATGAAAGTTACATTACACGGTCTTCTTCCAAACTAACTGAAAAAAATGTTATAATAGTACATTTAAGTAATTTTTTTATTAATAATAATAATGCTGGACAATCCACACAGCATCATCTAGCCCCAAGCTAAGCAGAGCTTGTGTTATGGGTACTAGATGACTGTATTTTTTATTATACATAGAAAACACCCAGAACACCCGGAATAGATATTTGTAAATCATACGAACACTTATCCCAAGGCGGGAATGGAACCCGCAACCTCCTGCGTCGCAGACAGACATTCGCCCGCCGCGCCACATCGGTCGCCTATATAAACTTAGAGTATAAACAAAGAAAAATTAAAAGAAAATTAAGTAAGGTTGAAATGATATAATATCCATCAGATATAGAATAACTATCTTAGTACAAACTATTTTATTACAATTTCTTAATTTTTTTACTTATATCTAAAGTTTTTTATAAATATCTTGCAGTCAATTAAATAAATTAAAAAGGAAACGCCCATTTATCCTACTAATACTATAAACGCGAAAGTTTGTAAGTATGGATGGATGGATGTTTGTTACTTCTCACCAGTGGACCGATTTGGATGAAATTTGGAATTATTATAGATTACAACCTGGATTAA
Source organism: Electrophaes corylata (assembly GCA_947095575.1). NCBI lineage: Eukaryota > Metazoa > Arthropoda > Insecta > Lepidoptera > Geometridae > Electrophaes > Electrophaes corylata. The sequence goes on along the minus strand of OX352716.1, from coordinate 1,637,095 downwards.
CATATAGGCTACTTTTTATCCCGAAAAAATAACGGGAACGGGAAAAAACTGCCACGCGGGCGAAGCTGCGAGCGGCCGCTAGTAATAAATAAACCCAAACCCAACAGTCATAGTTGCTGTAGATATTTTTCAAGCTAATTATTCAACTTTTTCATGTTTATTACTTAAGCTAATGTTTAAGTTATTTATTCAACAATCTGGCCATTAACATTTCTTTAGATTTAGTACCTAGCACGTCTTGGCCGCGTTCGTGAAATAATTATAAAGTTATTCTTTGTTTTTTTCGTAGACCATGCCTATTTCTGTCGCCAAGCAGCTTGCTGTGTTCCGGTTTGAAGGGTGTGGGTGCCGGTGTACTTACAGGCACATGAGGCTTAACAGCCGCATGCCTCAGGTTGATGGACGCTGAGAGTGCATTGTAGGTGACGTTCCTAACGAGCATGACCTACGAGGCAATACTTTGTTATAGGTGATGGTAACCACTTAACATCAGGTGGGCCATCTGCTTGTTTCATCAATAAGTTGAATAAAAAAAAAAAACATTAGCAATACTTTAAATATAATACGTAAAAAACTATTTGTAAGAGAAAAGGTACGTATGACAAGAAAAGAAATAGCATCACGATTTTAATACCCGAGCACGGTAGATATTCCCTCCGATCTTTTAGTATCGAGTACCTACTAGAGATTATTCAAGGATTTCTAAGGAGGGTAGTCAGAGGTACAGTCAGCTGCACTGGAATGTATACAATTCGAAACTTTCACAACGGTATTACAGCATAACAATGAGGTCTTAGACCTCAAAAACTAAAAAGTATTGAAATTAGTTGATGACCTCACTTGTTTTGTGAATAATCGTCGTGTAAATATTTTTAGCACCGCTGTGAAACCATTTTGAAAGTTACGAATCGTATACATTCTAGTGCAGCTGACTGTACGTCTAGAACATTTGGTACATACCCAGATTTTGCGGTAGTAAGTATTCCATACGTGACAGGTTGCAAGCCCATCGCCGATGCTAGAATATTAACTGGTTTCCTCACGATGATTTCGTTCCGTTTGAAAGCACTGGCATTGCACACATACGTTTTTCGATTGGAAAATCAATCAATTCAAACGTAATTCAACCTGTCACGTATGGAATACTAACTACTGCATGTGTTTATGTATCAAATGTACTATCTGGACGTACCTCTGACTACCCTGCTCAGGCATCCACTAAGAACCCCAAATAGATACTAAGAGATCGGAAGGGATATCTACCTTGCTTGTGGATTAAATTCGTGAAAGCATATATTATTCAAAACATAGGTACCTGGACGTACCTCTGACTGCCCCCTTTAGACATCCTCAAAGAACCTCGAATAGGTACTAAGAGATCGGAAGGGATATCTACCGTGCTTGGCTAATTTAATCCAAATTCGTGATGCTATTTATTTAAAAGCATATATTATTCAAAACAGGATACTGAATAATAGTGAAATGTATTGAAATTACTTCAATCTACAAATAAACGTACAATCGAAATAGCAACAAAGCCACTAGTTTTCCAATATAAATAAACTTTACATTTCAAGTAGCGTTCGGCAAACCGGAGCAGATACTATCGCTTCTAAACTTTCATATTGGAATATTTCGGACACACAACTTACAACAAAGCAGTCAGTTTAAAAACATACGTAACATAATCTATACCAATTATAAGAATCTTTGTCCTGACTGACTGACTGGGGTATAGACAACGCACAGCCTAAACCACAGGTCATAGAGATTTAACATTTTCAGAGCATATTCGTCTTGGTGCGTAGAGGTGTACTAAGAAACCGATGTGGCGTGACGACCGAAGACGACCGATGTGGTGTGGCGGGCGAATGTCCGCCTACGACGCAGGAGGTTGCGGGTTCGATTCCCGCTTTGGGATAAATGTTTGTACGATCTGCAAATATTTATTCTGGGTGTTCTGGGTATTTTGTGTAAAAAAAACTATACAGCATCATCTAACCCCAATCTAAGCAGAGCTTGTGTTATGGGTACTAGATGACCCATTGCCCGCCGCGCCATATCGGTCGTTTTTATATATAATTGTTATCAATAATATATCAAATTGGAATAACATAAAAGGTAAATTTTTATCCGGATAGAAATTACACGCGCGGGTCGTGAGAGGATACTAGTAGGATCCCAATAGGGTCGAAATACAGGGTATCATGATCCTTTGTCGGACTCTGGAACCCCAAAACCCCTGGAATGGCTAAATCGCGGAAATGACAAAGGAACTTCGAAGTTTGAACTTTTTTAATTTCCGTCCGTCTCGCACACCGACATCGATTCCATACCCCGAGTCAAGCAGGTTTATTAGGAACCCTTAGATTTCATAGTTCCTAATAAAAATAAAGAGGAAAAAAAGACCGCATCACTATTTTAATCCCCAAGCACAATGATATCCCCTCAGAGCTTATTATTATTAGGTATTATTAAAAAAAAATATATTATAAAAAAAAACGAGTGTGCTTTTGACCACACGACTGAAGTAAAACTACTTTAATATACGAAACGTAACTGGCTATTAGAGAAAGAGAGAAAGAACAGTGCTTTTATACCCCCTTCATGGTAGTGTTAAACGTTTAACGCAACCTTGTTGGAAGTCGCATTAGAAGTATTACTTCAATGAGAAAAACATTGTTTGGATATTTGGATGTTTTTGCTCAACCACGTCCTAACCACTGTACCTTGAATTACATTACGCTAGTTTTAATCCTAAAAAATACAAAAACCGCATTAAAAAAACCGAACAAGGCTTTTTATTTTTTCTATGCTACCTACTGCTGGTGGAACAAGCATATGACCCATTTGATGTTAAGCGGTAACCATCACCTAAAGCATAGCCTCATAGTTTACGTTTAGTACCTCTCTGGGCGAGCCCTTCTCCGAATTTTTATAACCTTAATACCGGAAAGTGGAACCACTAACAAGTTCTAAGATCTAGCTATGAGTAGAGCTTTTAAGTGCGCGACTTAAGATACGAGTGTACCTAACAAGAAGCATGAACTTACTATGGAATTGATCATTGGCTGACAGGTTTTATAGCAGAATACTAAAATACCGTAAGTAGTCCAAAGTACAGTTGAGAAAACCAGAACTACTTAGCTTTGGTAGTCCCCGTTTAAAAGCGGACTCCTTATTAAATTAAATTGAATTGAATTGAATTAAAAAAATAAAAAAAGATACAGATCCAACGTACATTCTCAGTTATGATTGTAACAAATACTAAAGTGAAATAAAAAATCAACAAACAGCCTTAAAAGATTCGTTGTTTTAACAAATTCTTAGGTGCGTACAGTTTTAACGTTATACATGTTGTACCACCAAAATCGGTTAGGAGGAAAGTAGTGAAAGAGAAATTTGTAACCATGACTACAATCATAATGTAATAAACTATAGTAATAAAAATAATGCTGGGCAATCCACACAGCATTATCTAGCCCAAGCTAAGCAAAGCTTGTGTTATGGTTACTAGATGACTGATACACTTAATACCACACATTACCCACACAGATATTTTTTATTATGCATAAAAATACCAAATACACGAAATAAATATTTGTAGATCGTACAAACATTTATCCCAAGGCGGGAATCGAACCCGCAACCGCCTGCATCGCAGGCGGACATTCATCGTCACACATCGGCCGTCAAAATACATTAGAATTAAAGATCCATTAGCATGTACTGAGCAGTTTCAGTAAAACGTCCTGTATAGTGCGATAGCCGTACTGAATTGTGGCCCCGTAAACAATCCACCTCAGTATCTTGTTTTCAAACGTAAAGCTTGTCCAATGTGTGAAATATCTGATCTAGCCAACCACGCTGTTCCAAGAAACAATAACTTGCAGTCGGTTGACTCGCCTCACTGAACCATGTCCTTTTTAGGATACGGTGGCCGTTATTACCCTTTGTTGCCAATAGTTGTGGAATGGGTGTCCTTCGTCCTCCAAATGACTAAACTTCTGGTCGATTACTTTTAACAAGATAGATACAATAAAATTATAAAATTTCGTGGACGACGACGTGACGCGTTTTTGCTCGTACAGCAGCTAAGTGAGGTGTGGGACGGAGCGCCTTGTGTTGCCAGCTGTAAATGCTTTGTTTGCCTAAACACCCTTGCAGTTTTGAACCTCAAAAAAACGTTATAAAAAAAATTCCTCTAAATACCCAAACGCATCTATGATTTAAGCTCGTCTCAAGTCACTATTTTTTGACAGTTTGTAATAAAAATTTGTCAAGATTTTGGATAGAAACGGAATATTTACCATGATTTTTGAGTTTGATTGTTTCCTGATATTTCCGCACAGTTGCATGCGCCATGATCACGGGTCAAACCAAAATATTGATCAAAACCATGATAGTTTAAAAAGTTAGTGTTAGTGATTAAGTCTGAGATCAGTGAGACTGTATTATTTCTTCCACAGTACAAGCATTGCTTAGTTTAGGGCGTTGTGTGAATGTGTGTCAATATTTATTATTATTATTCTTCACGTCCGTCATACTGTGACGGTCGCCGTTTTTCAGGAAATACAAGCTCCAGTTACTCTGTGATCTACGACAGCGTGCACGCGTTCAATTGATTTTTAAAATATTTGCTCGTTCGGGTTCGTTTCTACATTATTATTTTCTGTTCACAAGATTGTAAAGTTTGTTTGTGGAATTTTTTTTATCAGATTGTCTTACTTCCTTACAAAAACTAAACTCCATAGTCAAACGTTATTTGAATTGGAATGTTGCTTAAAATGTCTCCAGTGACTGTTTATCACAACCTATTGATACCGGATGTCTTCTTCTTCTGCTTTTATTATATGGCTTTTCAGCGGAAAGGAGATATCCACAATTTAAACACTGTTTATCTTTTGACAGATTTTTATAAGCTAGGCCTATTAAGCTTCACGTGTGCTATTTTTATATATTACAACTAGCGGTCTATCCCGACAACGTACGGGTTTTAGTAATATTTTTGAAAATAATATTAAAATTGAGATGTAAGCTATCCTATCTTTCAAGTTGGATCAAACTACACACAGTGTGCAAATTTCATTAAAATCGGTTAAGTAGTTTAGGAGTCCATCGCGGACAAACAACGTGACGCGTAATTTATGTATATTAAGATTTTGTTAAAAAAAAACACCAAAATGCTAGGAACCATGTCCATAATTTATTGCCTGTTCTTCTAGGCTTAGTAGCTTGGTTAAGTTACTTAATGCCTAGATTCACTTAGCTCTAAGATCTTTCTAAGTGACCTGTTATTTCCAATGAATAAATTGACTTTTCCTTTGATGTCCTAAAAGGGCCAAAAAAAACTTTTCTATACCTATAAAACATTAATCTTCGACACTTACATACACATACATAAAAACTAAAGTTTTTATATCACTTGCGATGGAACTAGCGTGTGGCCCACCCAATGCTAAGCGGTAGTCATTACAAAGCACTCCATCATAGGTCACGCCTTAGAAACGAAGTTAGTATGAAGGGTCTTACGGACGCAACCTTCATACATACTTCCTTGGACAAGCCCTTCCCAAAGAACTTTACTCCTACTTTACCTACAAACTAGTGAACATTAAAACCAAGTAAATGAAAGTATTCAACAACTCACCACTCAACTAAACCAGATAAAGAAGTGTTCAATATAGAACATAATAGTTTAAATTATAATGAGAGTTTAGATTTTAAGCTATAATTTAGGTTAGTGTTGTATTGACCACATCCGGTGGCCATATTTTTTTCTCTTCATATTTTTCCAACTATGATATTAGCATTCAGTTTTAATAAAAATTTAAACTTAAAATTTTAGTTAGCCTTTCATTTAACAGGAGTTCAAATTCACTGATGTGAAGGAAAATTGTAAGGAAATAATTTCACTCCAGTGGAACCGCGGGCGTAACGCTAGTATATAATAAACTTTATCTACACCCGTTCTTTGTGTGGGCCGTAAACAGGTTTATTGGTCCTCGAACGGGCACAGTAAATACTCTAACAGTAAGTATAATATTATACAAGCCTTTTCATCATCATCATTATCATCAGCGTAGATAAGCCAACACAAAGATGTAGACGCAAACAAGCAAGATATAAGTTTATTTATAACAGGAACCAATTATTGTACATTTTACATTTTTTTTAATAATTTTTGCTTTATTTTGTGATAGCAGTAGTAGCAGTTTTCTAGTAGTAGTAGAGCTATGAGTAAAGGGCTCATCCAGGGAAGTATTATCATTACACCTATTTCTGCCGCCAAGGAACTTGAAATTAAGGAGTCTTTTCGAGGATATCCTGGTGGGATAGTCAAAGGTACGTCCACATTTTACATTTAGCACATACCCAAATTTTGCATTTGTTTTTAAGGTTCTGTTTGTTTTTTAGGTTCTGTACCTACAGGGTAAAACGGGACCCTATGACTAAGATTTATTGTTTTTTCAAATAAATAGAAAGATCTAGATTCGAACCTACGATCTTAAGATCAACAGTCGAGATCACTTACGCTAGACCACCAGTGCTATCTTAAATGTGTTAGTAACTTTACCAACAAAATGTGTTAGTAACTTTACCAACAAAATATTTTTATTTTGTTATATTTATAGCATATAAAATTTGTGGAACCACAGCTACTGTGTTATTTCTGAATACTGTGGCACTGTTTTACAGTTTACCGGACGGGAAGGTAGGGTTTAACCGTTGAGTGAATAGTCACAGAAATAAAGATAGTAAAGGCTTTAGAAATATAAAGGGAAAGTCGTCGATGAACTAAAACTCGTCGTAAAGGGACTTCCTAAAGGTGTGTGTTTACGACGCCAGTTTTTATGAACCGCGCCTATTATATCTCAAACATTATGTAGGTAGAAATAAGTTGAAAGGAAAATTGAGTGGAAACCTCAAAGCTCAGTTAGTAGTAGCCTTCTGTGCGATAAGTTGTGGCTTCGATCCCTACCGAGGATAAACATTTGATGTGTGATGAATATAGATGTTTTATATCATGTTTGGGTTTTCAAAAAAAAAGTGTATAATCTATCAGTCATCTGGTTCCCATAGTACAAGCATTGCTTAGATGTGTGAAAACAACAAATATTTATTTAGTATTCTAGCATTGGCGATGGGTTAGCAACCTGTCACGTATGGTAAAATACTATAGATATGGTAAAAACTACTGCAAAATGTGGGTATCTGCTAAATGTGATATTTGGACGTACAGTCAACTGCACTAGAATGTATACAATTTGTAACATTCAAAACGGTATTACAGCATAACAATGAACTCTTACACCTCAAAAACTAAACAGTTATGAGATTAGTTTTGAATCATTGTCGCATAAATATTTTTAACAATGCTGTGAAACCATTTTGAAAGTTACAATTTGTATACATTCTAGTGCAGCTGACTGTACGTACCTCTGACTTGTTCGTACCAATTCTTTGACAGTTTCTGTGACAGTTGGTTTGACATTTTCGGAGTATTATTATTCGCCTTGATGCGTAGAGGTGTTTTAAGTAACAAATTACAGAAATTCAACCCTAAAACGGGAAAACGGAGGTTGAGATTTAAAATTAACAACATGTTTCCGTTCGTCTAAATAAAAATCAAACAATAATTGTTTATTATTTGCAACATTAACGTAAATTTTTTTACACAAATATTTTACAAAACGCTCGCAGGTTCTTACTATAGCTAGAAAACAGAATTTAAATCACTGACCCCATGGTCCTAACATTTCTGCCCCAAAATGTAAAAATATGTATCCATTACCGAGAGATACATATTTCCGCATTTAACTTGTATACTATCAACAACAAATCGAAAACAAGGCCATAAGATCGACAAAACAATATAAAAAAGTAACATGTAGTTTGTCACACCATTATCTCTGCACGGAGATTTGTTGTTTCTTGCTTTGATTTCCCCTTTATAGACACAGCGCATTAACAGTTACTAAAAGGACCATTTCCCTTTGAATAAGGTTCCGCTAGATTTATATAACAAAACAATTTCTGTGCGTTTTGCTTTGAAATGTGACAAACTATGAGCACAAAGCGGAGTTTTTTCTTTCTTTATAATTCGGGGAACTTCCTGTTGGGATCGGGAATATGTTTTTTTGTCAAAGCGTTAGCAGCATCATTAAAAATAAATAGGAAACCTCAGTCTTCCACTGCGTGGGTTTTAGAAACTTAAATCCTTTACGCCCTTTAAAGATCTGTTCGTCAGTCAGTCAGTCAGGGGTGCGGATGGTTGCCGGAGCCAATGCTCCAACCGCAAGAGCTATTACTACATTTAACAAACTTATCCTGCAAACAGATGCTGATTTATTCTTTGACAACGCTTCTAAGGTCTATTCCTTGATGACATTATTTTTGAACACGACATTGTAACTTTGACATTTCTAATTTTATTATACTGACATTTCCTTTATTTTTATTATTATAATTTTTTTTTTTTTTTTTCTCTAGTAATTTTTATCTGTTAATCTTGTTTTTTTTTTTTATTGTTTTTGACTCTGTAAATTTGCGTATCTTTTGACTCTATTTATTGGAATAATATTATTTTTAGCTTCAATTGTATGCCCTATGTATTAATTTTACTTTTAAGATTAGTGATAAGTTTCAGTCTATAAAAAAGTAGGTACTCTGTGGTGATAAGTCAGCTCATGTCTATAACTTTTTGGGCGCTTTGGTTAATGTTGTAAGCCCAAATTGTGTTTATTTTTTAATAAATAAATAAATAAGTTCGGTCACTCGTCAGTAGAAACCGGGTATACTACGCTTCAAAACTCATAAGTTACTAAACATTGGTTTACAGCACACGAAGTGAAGAACATCCTCCTACCCGATAGACTGACGACATTAAAACCTTTTCTGTAAACGTATCGGCGTGGCCTATGTCCAGCAGTGGACTTCTACAGACTGTTGATGATGATGATAATGATTTACAGCATTAAATCGCTGAAACGGTCCATTATTTTCGTATTTATTTATCACACAAATTACCCAAACAAAAGCTACAAAAAATTCAGGCAGTAAATCTTCTGGTACATGTTAAAATTTGGCTTTTTTCATATTTATTGGTGGAATTCGGTTTTATTGAAAGAGTTTTAGGTTGGGGGAACAATATAGAAACAAAATTTTTGTTGTTTTTATATAATATACGCCGTTTGCTTTGTTCGCGTACTGAATTTGATAAGAAAGTATTATATGATTTTTAGGATTTGGGCTTTGTGAGTATTTGTAAAATTTTTGATTTTATTTCTCAATATTTGATTCCACGTAAAAAAGTATGAGCTTATGTTAAGGTGACACTAAACGCCGACTCAAACACGTCGATAATCGAGGCTAATGCACACCATTATACCTTACATAATTTAAGAAAGAGTACGACTACGTACAACGTTGTCAAACTACGTAACTAGCCTTACAACGATTGTATGGCCAAATTGTGACAAGTGTCACCTTAAGTATTTACGAGAACAATCTCGTAAAAGTACAGTTTCTCCTTACCATAGTATCCACTAATCTAGAGTCCATGAACCTGAGGCATATCACTTACCCTCAGATCACTTAGTTCCAAGTACCAAGGTTTTCAAAGGGTGTAGTCAGAGGTACGTCTAGATATGACATTTGGTACATACCCACATTTTGCAGTAGTCGGTATTTCATACGTGACAGGTTGCAAGCCCATCGCTGCTGCTAGAATACTAACTGGTTTCTTCACGAGTTTTTCTTTACCGTTTGAGAGCACTGACATTGCGCACATAAATTTACAAACAGAAAAATTCATTGGTGCACGGATTCGAACCCACGATCTTAAGACTAGAAAGCGGGCTCACTTCCACAAAACCACTGTTGCTCTCGGTGTATACATAGGTATACTATTAGTATACTATATAATAGATTTTAACTACCGCAGGCTGTATTTATTTCAGGTATTTCGAAAATGGTTTTTATAAAATATTCGTAATATTTTCTCCATATTGATGAAAAATAAAAATTGAAGTGCATAAATAACGGGGTGGAATTTGTACAATAACTTTTATAGTATTGTGTAAGTGAATGCAGAATAGTGGAACAAAGAGGTATTTTTAGGTTTCCTAACGTAATTTTAGACTTGGTCGCGAGAAAATGGCACCTTTTTTTTTTTTTGTTCACCCAGGAAAACCTTTTATAGGTACCATCAGCCCGGGGGGACCGATGGTTATGTGGGAGTCCCGCCTTGACAAAGGCAGTGTACCCACTAAAAACCTGGGGTGTTCCTCCACTCCGCAAGAGTGAGGAAGCCATGGGAGAGAAACTGGCACCTAGATTCACCTAGTTATAAGTCTATTCGTGAGCACTTTAGTTTTATAGACTAAATACCCTTTCAAAGTCAAAGTCAAAGTGGGCGAATGTCCGCCTGCGGTGCAGAGGTTGCGGGTTCGATTCCCGCCTTGGGATAAATGTTTGTACGATCTGCAAATATTTATTCCGGGTGTTCTGGGTGTTTTCTATGTATAATAAAAAATATGTATGTATTGTATTAAGTATGTCAGTCACCTAGTACCCATAACACAAGCTCTGCTTAGCTTGGGGCTAGATGATGCTGTGTGGATTGTCCAGCATTATTATTATTATTATTATTAAAGTGTATTTATTTGCAGAATTACATGTATAGGTACAGATGTCACAGTATTGTCACTTTGACTTTAAATTCAGGAAGATTTTATATTGTCTCAATAGCTACGCTCCGAGTGAGATTTAAGCCCATGACCCACCACTTGATGCGCAGTTGGTTAGTGTAGTATCAACAAAGGGAGGGTTGTGGATTCAAATTCCATTCGGAGTATAACTTTTGAGATAGTATATTTTTTTTCGTCCTCAAGTGCTTAGTACTAAATACCTACTTAAGATTCCTTGAGAATGTCTGATGGTGTAGTCAAAGGTACGTCCAAATATTACATTCAGTAAATTTATGGCGTTTTTATTATAGATAATGGCACGGAACCCTTGGTGCGCGAGTCCGACTCGCACTTGGCCAATTTTTACTTATAAATCTTAAGTCCCGTAATCCAGTTCACACATGGTATTTGTCTTTGTGTCCAAAAACTCGCCAACCGCAAAACATGTAGATACACAGCTTAACCTAAACATAGGCCATAAATTGTCAGTATTCCACCCTTTTTGTCGCGGATGTATTTAGGTTCGTCCACATGATTTATAATTTTCATCCCGGAATCCCCCCTCGAGGGGGTAGGGGTCCTTTCAACACGGCCTGTAATAATTCCCAAGGAATTTACTCGCCAATTTGTTGTACACGATAATTTGGATAGAAGTTCGGGATTTGGTTGACAATTTGGCTCATAAATACTGTAAGCGGAGTTGACAACTAGTATATGCAAACTTCCTTAAACCTCTATTCCCGCTGGGGAATGGTTTCCGAATAGCGACCATGAATCTAAAGACGAAGCAAAGGACGTCCTCTTACCCGATGGATTGAAAGAAAGAAGAGAAAGAAAGAAGAGAAAGAAAGAAGAGAAAGAAAGAAAGATAAGCTTTTTATTGACCCAAACAGATATTAATAACTATTTTACCAACCTTCTTACATTCGTAAACTTAAAACTACATTACCTATATAAAGCAAGTACCTACCAACCTACCCACTTACGTACATTGCTGCAAAACAAAATAAAAGGGGGCATTGGTATTCAGAAGGAACCTACCTAGGTACCTTGAAATAAGTGGTGGTAAAGGAACAGTAGAAGTTAGTGTAATGGGTTCAATAAGGTCCCTGGCTCAGTATGGGACATAGTGCAACATTAATAATATTCCTAGACAATCGACACAGCATCATCTAGCCCCAAGCTAAGCAGAGCTTGTGTTATGGGTACTAGATAACTGATATACTTAATACAATACATTACATACATAGATATTTTTTATTATACGTAGAAAACACCCAGAACACCCGAAATAAATATTTGCAGATCGTACAAACATTTATTCCAAGGCGGGAATCGAATCCGCAACCTCTTGCATCGCAAGCGGACATTCGCCCGCCGCGCCACATCGGTCGTCAAAGTTAGTGTAATGGGTTCAATAAGGTCCCTGGCTCAGTATGGGACACAGTGCAACACTGGTATTCTGCCAGGGCCTATGGGGAGTAACATAGAGATTGACGGCATTGTTAGGATCTTGGGAAGTCAATGGATGGAAAGGACTCAGAATAATTCTTCCTGGAAACGTATGAGGGAGGCGTATGTCCAGCAGTGGACTTCAACAAGCTGTTGCTGATGATGATATGCAAAATTGTTAATCATCATTATCATCAGTTCGACTACTGCTGGACATAGGCCTATACCATATTTGGGGGGTGGGAGGGGGATTTTATGCTACTTCTGCTTATGACAGACAGATAGACAGATAGCGGAGTCATAGTAATAGGGTTCCGTTTTACCCTTTGGTTACGGATCCCTAAAAACGATTCAAGATAATCGCTGAATATTACTGAATAAATGCTTTTGTTTTTGACTTTGAGCATTTACTTTCTACCATGAATGCTGTGCGATATTCTGCTGATCATGTAAGTTTGCTTAACCGTGGTTTATTGTTGGTGCAATCCAGCCTAAGTATTCGATTGAGCATGAATATTAATGTACCAGCGACAGACCGAGTGCAACGTCATCTAAATCAGATTAACGCGACTGAAGCACTGTTAGTAGATAACTGAGTATTGACGTCTGGTTTATAACTAGATGCGTCAGAATCTACTCTTAGAAACGATAGACGATGTTTCGTAGTATCGTTTTTAGGGTACCGTACCCAAAGAGTAAAACGGGATCCTATTACTAAGACTCCGGCTGTCTGTCAGTCTGTTACTAAGCTGTATTTCATGAACCGTGATAGTTAGGGAGTTGAAATTTTCACAGATGATTTATTTCTGTTGCCACTATAACAACTATTACTAAAAAAAGAATAAAATATTTAAGGAGGCTCTCATACAACAATTGCTTTTTTTTATATAACCTAATTGTTATCTAGTAAAAAGACAAGTATTATCACATAAAAAAACGGTAGAAACTAAGCTGTAAGTTCCTTGCCCATTCTTCTTAGCTTGATTGCGAGGAACGCGGTTCTTAAAACAATAAGTAAACCTTAAGATCTCAGTCGAGGTATGTAACCTTTTGACTTTCGTAAAAAAATAATCTAAGGTTATATTATTTTGTTTATAAACACAAAATAATTAACTAAGTAAAATGTTCTCTAAGGCTTCTGTTTAAAATTTATTATGCATTAAGTTACAGGTATGAGTTTCTTCGAGCGTAAACTATTGAATAAGTAAATTGTGTTTGGGTAAGAATCAAATCTATTTAACTAAGAAACTTTGAGACTCCAAATAAATTTACCTACGCTGACCTTAGTCAGGGAGGTCACCTGTGGGCACTTTTACATTATTTATGTAATAAAATTGTATTTGCATTTTTATCACAAGGTTTGTGCTTTAAGTTTTGATTTATTTATATGCATCCAGGTCTTGACCTGCGAGGCAACGATATTTTACGAATATAGCCTGCTAAAGCTTATTTAGGTTATCCTACCGGCTGCGCCACAAGTAATGTTCAATGAAACACGGACTAACGTAGATTGATTTATCGTGGTCAGTGTGGAGGGTATTTTCTATATATATAATAAAAAATATCTATGTATATAATGTATTTAAATATTTAATTAAATATTTAAATAAATTGTGCGGTGGCTTTAAAATTCTATCACCATGGTACTCGAACAAATCTAAGCCCTTAGAAGTACAAGCCATTAATCCACAAAGGCGTGACAGCCCTATTTTAACGGACATCCAATCAGTTAAAGAACGCAATAGTCTATTTTGCACAATTAACGTAATTACGAGAATTCACATAAACATGTCATATCTGTACGAAAATATACCTTGGCGTGTTGGTTTGTTTGTTTTGAGTCTCGAATGGAAATTCGGTTTGACTACATCGTAATATCAAATGTGGGATGAGTCTGGAATAGGGGACTATTAGGTGCTTAATAAGTGAGTGTTTGTTTATTTATCAAAACTTATTTTTAGATAGATAGATAGGTAACTCTTTATTGTTCACCACACAGAAACATAATACAGGAAATATACACAATTAGGCAAAACAATGGGCGGCCTTATCGCTGAAAGCGATCTCTTCCAGGCAACCTTTCCTATTTTTAATGTGTTTATTTTTTGTGTTTTTGTTTATAATTTACCTATTTTTAATGTGTTTATTGAGCAATTTTCATACAAACTTCAAACTCTGCCTCCTCTTTTTAAGAGTTGAATTTAACGTTTTTTTTGTTTATTTATTATATTGTATTTGTATATTACTTGTTCGACAACAAACCACATACATACACATTCTTAACTACAACCAATATAGTCCTTCATTATTTTAAAAGCAAACGTTTGATAGAATTTGTGTCAGTCAGTAATTTAGTCTGGAATGCTTGTATTGTTACAAATAAATTTATAGTTGACAGCATATAATTATAATATCTAGTTAGTAGTTAAGATATAGCAATTAAGCAATTAGTGTTGTAGAATAGCCAGAATAATCATAATACTAAAATTGTTTCATTGCAAAATGTGCTAAGCCGTCGTAACTAAATATTGGATCCTGCCAAAGTGCTAGCGATTAGCGTGCAGCTTTTGTGTTGGTATTGTGGTAATACTCTAGCGGCGATTTCAGATTTCACCACTTCCTCGTTCCATAATTTACGTTTAACTTGCATCGCAATTTAGAGACAACTTAAGTATTCATCACACTACAGAAATTAGTGGAACTAAACATTGAAAAAGACTCTAACCAAACTCGATTTGTGTTTGAACGCGGAAGTTACGTTTTGTTTTAGTTAATGCAACGCATTATAATGCTATCTATGCATTTACGTGTAAATACGTCGTGCTTATTGACTGTTGTGAAAGTAAAAATGCAACGTGTATGAATGATTTTTTTTGAACGCCTTACAAACTAAAAAAATTCGGCCAAGTGCGAGTCGGACTTGGGCACGAAGGTCAATGTAATAGAATAATAATATGTAATAATGCTGGATAGACAGACAGACATACAGACAGCAAAAACCTAATACCGAGTAAACCACAGCAGATAATGTACAATGATATCGCTCAAAAGTGATATCTACCAGACAACCTTTGCACGAAGAGAATTTTAAAATCAGAAAGTTGGCTGGGGTTCACTATAAATACCAGTAAATTATTTAAATAAAATGTAATAACATTAAAACCATCAAAATGTTAGCTTAATTTCAGCATTATCGCTATATGAGGCCATGAGGTGTAGTAATTTCCCGCTACCCGCTCTCAATCGCACCCAACGTCAGCAGTCAAAGCGACCATCACAAAGCAACCGGATGCATCCGAATATTCATAATACAACAAACCCTGGGAACGGAATGGCTGCTGGAATCCAACAACAATAGAAATTGCACGAATTTGTTATTTAAATATTTGCCTTTAATAAAAGCGAGGGTTTAATTATTGTGGTCTTCCGCTTGCTTCCTCGATTTGTAACCTATACCAGGGTTCAAGGAAAAATGGACTACTATTAAGTGGGTTGCTAAAAAAGGTATCTTTGAGGGTAAAATCCGGAAAATAAATCTATTTTTATATGAAATGACGCTGGTCGTAAGGGCGACATTTTCAGGGTATATTTGTCTTGTTGTGGACTAAGAAAGGAATTCTTGAATTAATCAGATATAGTTTACACCTTACTGAGGAGATATTTATACTGTTACTTTTAAGTACCGGTACTTAATTCTGCTTTTTAGGGTTCCGTACCCAAAGGTAATACGAGATATTTTTATGATTTATTTATTTATTTATAGGAAAACCAA
Source organism: Electrophaes corylata (assembly GCA_947095575.1). Taxonomy (NCBI): domain Eukaryota; kingdom Metazoa; phylum Arthropoda; class Insecta; order Lepidoptera; family Geometridae; genus Electrophaes; species Electrophaes corylata. The sequence goes on along the minus strand of OX352716.1, from coordinate 1,621,180 downwards.
CAGCTAAAGTAAATTTACTTAAATTCTAGTAGTAGCTCCAGAAAGCCAATAACAGGTTCTCACTGCATATGCATATTATGCATAGAAAATACACAGAATACCCGGAATAAATATTTGCAGATCGTGTAAACATTTATCCTAAGGCGGGAGTCAAACCTGCAACCTCCTGCGTTGACACAGTTGCGTAACTACAGTTGTCGGTATTTTTAAATAACACTTGTTACAGAATATACCACTTATCTCAGTGGTCAGTGGTCTCATCTGTAATTGAAATTGAACGAGCTGAACCATTGTTTAATTAATACGGGTCCCATCCGTTTGACTAAACACTAATTAGTGGTATCCACCTGGGTGGAGCTATCTGCTATGGGTCTGTTTCATAAAAACTTACGATATTTCAACGAGTCTATAAAATTATATTGTCATTGTCACTTTCATATCAATAAATAGAGATGGAAACAGACTTGCGGCCAAACGCAACTTAAATTTAATCACGTGATCAATTTTTGACAGACTTTATTAGCAAGCTGACACTTGTTGGCACTGTTTTTATGTTGCACTATTTTTACTATAGTTAATGGTACGGAACCCTTCGTGTGCGAGTCCGACTCCACTTGACCGCTTTTGTACTTTTTCTGTGTACATCAAAAAACTATACGTGCTACTACTGACTGAGCTGTGACGGTTGTCGAATATTACAATAGTCCAGAATTCAATCGAACATAGTCCAGATATACACACCAAAGCAATTACAAATTAAATCAATCCATCATATCACATGTCCATACTAAATCATACACAGCCCGATGACCAAGTACATAATTATTCCCTAAGACGTAGGTATAGTAGGATTATAGGGTAAGATATAGGATACATCTGTCTATATTGTGGCCAGATCTGTCCATATTCTTGTTAGATTTGTCCACAAGGTACAGTGTACGGATCGTTGATGCTTGAAATTGAATTAGGTCAGTTGAGTAATCTCTAGATTGTTTGCAACGGTCTGCAGATACCTACATACTGAAGCATACTGGATACTGAGTTATAATAGCTTGACGACCGCTGTGGCGCGGCGGGCGATTGGCCGCCTGCGACGCAGGAGGTTGCGGGTTCGATTCCCGCCTCGGGACAAATGTTTGTACGATCTGCATATATTTATTCCGGGTGTTCTGGGTATTTTCTATGTATAATAAAAAATATCTATGTATGTAATGTATTGTATTAAGTATATCAGTCATCTAGTACCCATAACACAAGCTCTGCTTAGCTTGGGGCTAGATGATGCTGTGTGGATTGTCCAGCATTATTATTATTATTATTATAATAGCTCGAGGTCTACTGTTCCTCCAAACCCCTATTAGTACTGTAGAAGTAGTATGTATTTACAATAAAAAAGAAGATTTATTTATTTATTTACAAACATTACACCTATTATTACAGGTTTAGACCTAATGCAATAGAGTAGTCATCAGAAAAAAAATACAATAAGCAAAACAATTCAATAAAATTGGCGACCGATGTGGCGTGGCGGGTGAATGTCCGCCTGCGACGCAGGAGGTTGCGGGTTCGATTCCCACCTTGGGATAAATGTTTGTACGATCTGCAAATATTTATTCCGGGTGTTCTGGATATTTTCTATGTATAATAAAAAATATATAAGCATGTAATATTGTATTGTATTAAGTATATCAGTCATCTAGCGCCCATAACACAAGCTCTGCTTAGCTTGGGGCTAGATGATGCTGTGTGGATTGTCCAGCATTATAATTCAATAAAATAATGAGCAAAAAAAAAAGATATGGTATTCAACCAGTAATCTGATTTCCATACTGCCTTTGGTAATTTCGAAACTAGATGGCGTTGTTGTGAGAAATTTCCATCAACATTTATTATGAAAAGGTTCTAGAGTGACCTACATTCGTTAACACTACGTGACTGTAACTTCCCAGCGACCTTTCAAACGAAATCTGTGAAACCTTTGTCAAATTACAATTTAACCCATTTGTTCTCGTTCTGCGCTAAAATATCTCGTCACGTTTCAACAATTAACAAAAAAGTAAATTTCTTTTATAAACGACCGACTAAATTCCTTGGTACCTCAGTTAATTTCGTGGCTGGTCGAGTTAGCCTAAATCGTTAAAGTAATTTGGACCCCATGCACAGGGTAATATTTACGGGAGGATAGTAGAAAAGAACTCATTCAAAAACTGTAAAAAGTAGGTTCAAGGGACATAAATATTTTTAATTAAAATATGTTATCTATATGTTACAGTCGCTACTTTTCTACATAAAACTATGCCAAAGTAGACTATCTACCATATAAAATCCCATACCAAATAAATATGGTTTTGTATTAAACTCGTATGCCGAAAAATAATCTTTAGTATAAATATTTTTTTCTTTTTTTTATGCTTCTGCTGGCGAAACAAACATATGAGCAAAGTCAAGGTCAGAGTCAAAGTCAAAGTAGTATTGTAGTAAATACCCAGAATAAATATTTGCAGATCGTGCAAACATTTACCTCAAGGCAGGAATCGAACCCGCAATCTCCTGCATCGTAGACGGACATTCGACCGCCGCGCCACATCTGATAGTCACACAGATAAGCATTATTTTGCTCCAACGATGTCCATGTCACAATGACATGTGAACAATGTCAGTTCTACAGCAAACATAATAAACATACCCCATCTCTATTAAATTAATCTGAGGTTACAAATGAAACTCTCGACGACATAAATTACTCGCAAATTAAAAAGAGAATTCATAAAGAACTTCCGCTGTTATCTCGGATATTACCAAGGTTTTTAAGCGGAAAGTTTGAGATTGCTTGTCCTGGTACGCCTCTAAATAATGTAAAAGTTTGAGAAACTTCTTATTGATTTACGTGTCTCTTTAAGTCATCAGTTTGGATCATTTTGTTACCTTCGAAATTGTTTTGGAACTTGGGAAGTTAAAAGTTTGGAGAAAAATTATAAGATAAAAATGAAATCGGGTCAATAAGGTCCCCACTTCTAGCTTCCTCATCACGTTAAGCCCCTTATAATACCTAAGGGGTAGTCCTTATTTTACATATGATACGTCAGTCATTTTAATAGTAGTATAACTCTTTGTAAATGGCTGGTCCGGGGAAGTTCTACCACCATACCTATTTCTGCTGTCAATCAGCGCAGCGTGTTCCGGCTTGAAGGGTGTGAGAACTGGTAAAACTACAGGCACCTCGTATGTCTGTAATTAATGCCTATACGCCCTAGGCCATAGGCCTTTTTTAAGGTTACGTACCCAATGGGTAAAACGGGACCCTATTACTAAAAATTCACTGTCTGTCTGTCTGTCTGTCACCAAACTGTATCGCCTGAACCAATATTTTGATAGCATGTAAAAATATTTACTAACTAAAATGTATCTTAGTAAATTCCTTGAACGGGCACCCGTCTATTCTAACACTGCCTTAAAATTAGCTGCTCTATTTTAAGACAGTGTTCGAAGTAAACGCGGTTCGAAGACAGACCACATAGACTCAGCAGAATTACTGACGCTTTAGCGTTGGCCCACACTACAATGTACCTCTCCGCACTTAAGTATTTGAATTCTTCTAATATAATATATAAAAAGCTTAGAGAATTGCTTCAAGTTCAATGACACCTTAATTACTAAACTGATTTGGATGAAAATCGAAAGAAATTTAGTTCGTAACATGGGTTAACATGTAGGTTATTTTTAATCTCTTAATTTATAGGAGCTGAGTAAAAAGTACCGGCCAAGTGCGAGTTGGACTCGCGCACAAAGGGTAAGCTGTTTGGCGGCAGAAATAGACATAAGTCAGTCAAAGTCAAAGTCAAAGTCAAAAAGCATTTATTCAGTAATATCCGCAGGGATCATCTTGAAACGTCTTAAATCTAGGTGAATCTAAGCGCCAGTTCCTTGCGACCAAGCCTAGAAGAACCGGCAAGAAACTTACGGCTTGGTTCCTACCGTTTTTCTTAATTCTTAATTCTTTATTGCACACATAAAATTACATAGGAAAAATACAAATAGAGGACATGTACAAAGGCGAGCTTAACCCTGACAAGAGTTTTTTTGTATGATCCTGTTACAAAATAATAATAATGTAAATAATGAAGCTCCAGTGTGGTGCCAATCTAACTGAATGCAAGACATGAAACATGCTAAGGCAATTATACCAAGAACTTAAAATACAACAAGTCAGTGCAGTCAATCAGTCAGTCAGGACAAAGATTCTTATAATTGGTATAAATTTGCACTAAGTGTGAGTCTGCGCTGTACTGTAGCTCATCTCTTGAAGCGTCAGCAAGTCTCATTGCACTAACTAGCTCATTAGCTCGCTCTACTTGAGATCATCTGATATTTTAATGAAAAACTGTTTTTTGATGAAGAGCAGGAAAAACTTAATTTTGCTAAAACTGATTTGGATCTATATAATAAAACAGTAAACCTTACTTCCAGTTGTATAGAGTTGGTGTGACAAATTATTCTCTTTTCAGATTCTCGGTCTGGGTGTTAAATGGTATTCTAAGAATGTAAAACAAAACTACAGTAATCATTCTATCAGTCATCTGATTCCCATAGTACAAACAACCGTTAGTTTGGGGCTAGATTACGAAGTGTAAAAATGTTAAAAAAAATACCCTGTAGAACCGGCTTACTAGTTAACAAAGCCATAAATTTCTTACCTATTCTTGTGCTAAAACCAATTTCATCGTTGGTTTATAAGCACTCCAATGCTTACAAAAACATCCAAATCATACAGCTTTCAAAGCACATTTCTTGAAGGCGACACACGAGGTATGGTTTCAATAATATCAGGACACACGTCTAAGATTTGTTGTCACAACGGATTGCGAGTGCCGTTGTAAATCCACATTTACCCCGAACACTGTTTTATATACGACGTGGCTGCACCCACATTATTATTACCGGAGATACGGCAAAGAAAAACCTAGTGGGTGAAGATGAACCTTTTCTGTCAGGTCTGTCATGAATTAATATATAAATTAAATAAGAATGAAGAAAAAAACCATACCTTTTGTATAAAATAAAAAATATCATGATTTCTAACCCCCCCTAACCTTCTTCCCTCCCTACTTTTAAGGTATAAGTCGCCTCCCTCAGTTTTTCCCTCCGGAACGCATAATTCGACTGTGCCTATAAAAGTTTTATCGTGTCCGCACTATCCATACTATAACTACTTTTCTTTACCTTTAAGGTCTCTCAGTCCTTGTTTTTAGCTACAAGTGTCTGGTCTGTGCACTGCTCTATGTCATCGGTTATGAATTTTTCATGGTGCGGCCGAGGACCATGTGCTCGCTGCGGTAATGCGCACGCCGTTGTTTTTGGACGAGCAGTGTCTGTGCCGCGAGATTACTCAAGGTACTCACACTGGGGTTGATACTTTTTTACTAACTTAACTTACTACTGAAACACAGTCCCGTGATCCTTACAATGTCGTCAGTCCATCGGGTAGGAGTGCGTCCTACGTTGTCGGTTCTATGAGATATATAGCCTGTTCATTACCACTTTGACTTATTGATTCTGAGAGCCATGTCGGTGACCTTGTTTCTTCTACGAACTTCCCATTTCTGATTCTATCTCGTAGTGAAACTCCGAGCATAGCTCTCTCCATAGCCCGTTGTGCAACTTTGAACTTGTGTCTGAGCCACGTGTCAGAGAATTTCAGAGGGTTGACTACACTGTCATTTTTGAGAGTGCCTTTAAAGAGACAAGTCTGGGAACGCACGCTCGGTGTATGAAGTTTTTAATTGCGTCATTAACGTTTTGAAACCTTGCTTTTTTTGGGATATGAAGCTATTGAAACTTTCAATAGCTAGGTGAAACTTTTGGAAACTTGAAATATGTAAACACATCACTATTCAAATATTAAGTTACTGGTGGTCTAGTGGGGCTGACCTGGCCTTCTGATCGTGGAAGATCGTGGATTCAAATCCAGTCGTGCACTAATTAAATTTGGTACTAAGAGATCTGAGGGGATATCTACCGTACTCGTTGATTAAAGTCGTACCAGAAAGAGTAAAAGATATAACTATTACCAATGTTATATAATGGTACGGAACCCTTAGTGCGCGAGTCCGACTCGCACTTTTTTATTTTAGCTGGTTTTGGTCAGTCTAATATGTATATAAATATTCTACCTACTACTGTATTAAACCCCTTGCTTTTAGAGATAAGACTCAAGCATAGATTTGTTTACAGTTTTTCATTGTGAAATATAAGTATAGTTCTGAAATATGAACCTTATTACAGTACTCTTAAGAATTATCTTAGAATATAGAAAAACAAATACCAAGAGTTTAGGGGTATTATTGGTACTCTTAGCCCTGTATTCAAAGAAAGGGTTCTTAACAACCCCTAAACCTTCCAAGTATCAGTTTTCTTCTTTAGCCTTAATCTCATAAACAACTCACATCTCAACCCACCTCTCAGACTAACCAATTCAATTAAGGATAGTATGTAAATTGGCTTAGTCTTAGACGATATAGGGTGTGCACAAAAGCGTTATCTGCGGACTATACAGGGTGTATCAAGCTACGGACACGTTGCTTTGAACAATGGCATCACTGTCGGCTGCCTTGTGACGATAAGTGTGCGGTTCTCAAAGTTTTAGAGTATTACATATATTCTGTATTTTACCAAGTTCTTTCGGTAACATTTTATCAGTTTTGTTGTATATATTGTAATGTGGTCTGCAATAAAGTATTTTTGAAGTAAAACTTCTAATGCGACTTCCAACAAGGTTGCGTTAAACGTTTAACGCTACCATGGAGGGAGTATGAAAGCACTGTTCTTTCTCTCTTTCTCTCATAGTTACATTTCGTTTCATTTAATAAACAACTGTGTTCATTGTACAAAATATGTTTATTCTCTTTTTGGGACCAAACCCACCACTTACAGCGCAGAAAGCAACTAAGCTTTACCAACGCTGTACCAACTAAGCTGTTATAATGTTAATTATAATAATAATAATAATAATTCATTTATTTCAGATCACAATCCATCCATAAAATATACAAACATAAAACTTCCACAATAAAATCAAATTAAATTAAATTAAATAATATTAAATAAAATTAGATAAAATTAAATAAAATTTATTATTTTAATTTATTAGTTAATGACTCACCACTACAAAAAAAAAACTTTAATATATAAGTTGTCCTAACACCACTTGAGATTTACCGTTCTGTCGTCTGTTATTATTTTAATCCAAAGTTTGAGCACCGCAGTCCTGATGAAGGGTAGGGTCGTGTAAACAGGAAGGACGCCATGACAACACGCGCGCCACAGTGACCTTGCCAATGAGTTTTATATACATTTTTATGCAAAATTTATACTTTTAGGCTCCTTATGGAGTATATATAAAAAAGACGTATTTTTCTCCATAACAATTTTATATGTACCCGACTGCCAAAAAGGGTTGTTTTAGAAGCAATGTCATGATCAAAATACTGACCCTTCAAAGATGAACAATCAGAAACGGGGTGTCTACTCCGGAAAACTTCGCATGATAGTTTTGAGTTACACTGCGCGGCATGCGAAGCAGCGACAACTTGACTGAGGAACGGGTACCTAGTTACTCTGCAATATAATCGAAAACGGTAATACGAAATCTCTTAATAGTTTTCCAGAATAAGAAAAATATTTCAAACTAGCGAAACGCACGCGACTTCGTCCGCAGCTATTTTCATACAATTTCAAGTCTCTACGATCAGTGGTTTAGGCTGTGCATTGTCTATATCCTAGCCAGTCAGTCAGGACAAAGATAACTGGTATATATATGTAAAGACTAGCGGCCACTCGCAGCTTTACCCGCGTGGCAGTTTTCCCCCGTTCCCGTTATTTTTTTGGGATAAAAAGTAGTCTATATGTTAATCCAAGTTATAATCTATGTTTGTTCCAAATTTCATCCAAATCGGTCAACTGGTTAGAGCGTGAAAGAGTAACAAACATCCATCCATCTATCCATCATTATATAATATAATATCATATACGCGTTTATATTAGTATTAAATATTACTTTAGAGCGAAAACGATAACGATGGAAATCGAATCGCTTCATAACAAATGTCATTTTTTAGAGGCTGTCATGATAAAACAGTCGACGTGTCAAAATGCTTAGTAAAATCCTACAACATTTTATTTAGAACTAGCTGACCCCGCGAATTTCGTTCCGCATTATTTTTATTACTTATTTAATTCCGAGCATTTTCATATTTATTCACCTTTTAAACCTTTTCTGGACTTCCACAAATAATTCAAGACCAAAATTAGCAAAATCGGTTCAGTCGTTCTCGAGTTTTTGTTAGACTAACGTCAATTAATTTTTATATAGAGATAGATTTAGAAGGATGGGTACAAACCCACCCTTGCCCGGATTTGTACTTCCTTCACGATTTCGTACCGATTAGCTTAAGAACAGAGTCCCGTTGGGTACATTTTATGCGTGTACTAAACTTTTTATATATCTTGTATGGCATTATTTCCAGTAAAGAAAGCTTTTTATCTTGTTTTTATGTAAGCTTCGAGATAAATCCATTGTTTTACGGTTTAGTTTTTTAACTTAGGCTGACATGGATAAGAGAAATCTATATTTATATAGGTAAAGTTTATAATATTGCCGTTATAGCTCAGAGGCCTCGTATTATTTTTTGAACATGAGACCTTTTGACCTATCTAAAATAATAACAATAATAATAATGCTGGACAATCCACACAACATCATCTAGCCCCAAGCTAAGCAGAGCTTGTGTTATGGGTATTAGATGACTGATATACTTAATACAATACATTACTTACATAGATATTTTTAATAAATAATGATTTGTATTAAGTAAACCACTCGTAGTACCCATAACACAAGCTCTGCAAAGCTTGGGGCTAGATAATGTTTTGTAAACATACCCAATATTTACTTTACAATAGCTTTTCCACATTTTGCAATTTGGATCTGGAAACTAACGGGTTGCAAACCCATAACCGATAGACAAAAAAAGTCTTGCTTCCTACCATTTCTTGTATCAAAGTAAAATAGAATGAAGTTTCAGTAGAAGCAAAAATATTTTTCATAAGGATAACTTTTAAAGCCATAAATATCTGCCAAATCAAAACAAGAACATTCTTAAGCAACTACAAAACAACGTCGGTACGTAAATCCGAGTAAAGATGACAAATCCGCGTACATAATCCTTCAGGATCATGTTCAAGCCGTCACTTGGAATCTACGCTCAAAGTAAAATAAGTTTTATAGTCACAGACAGAGAGATGAAAATGCTTAATGCCATACTTAGGCCAGCTTACACAATAATCACTAAATGTATTTAGCCAACCCCTAAATGCATTTAGTAAGCTAATTACGTTTAACATCGTGCACAAGGAAAATTAAGTCGCTATTACTATTATTATCAGTAGTAGAGCTTTTTGTGAAGGACTCGTCCGGGGAAGTACTACCACCGTACCTATTTCCGCCGCCAAGCAGCTGTGTTCCGGTTTGAAGGGTGTGGGTGTCGGTGAAATTACAGACACTTAAAACTTAACACCTGTATGCCTCAGTTTGATGGACGCTGGGCAGTGCATTATAGGGCACGTTCGATTTTGAAAGAAATTTTTTGTTTAATTAATCTCGAGATGGTCCCCAAGAAATTTGACCAAAATCAGTAAATCTACCCAAACGAATTTCCAAGCAAAATTTGTAATCGGTTTTACGTTTAAATTGACACTATACCTAAATCCAAAAAACACGGTATTTTTGTGACGTCAAGAGTGAAACAACCGTTATACCTTACAGTCTTGTCGTTAATATTTCTCTTGAAGGAAATTTCCCTGACTTTAAACTCGGCCAAAGAGAGTTTTTTCTTAGAAGATTAATGTACAGTGCAGGTGTCTGGGGAGTGTCCGCCTTCGGAAGTGAAAACTGCTTGGTGCCGATAGGGATGCTACGCAGGTGCTACGAAATGCTACGAAAGTGCTACAATATGCTACGTGGCTACGGAGATGTTACAACTTAAATATTAGCTAGCAGTTTTATAGAATCGTCATGTATTTTTACAAAACTATGTATACAAATGGTGTACATTACAGAATAAATATTTGCAGATCATACAAACATTTATCCCAAGGCGGAAATCGAACCTGCAACCTCCTGCGTCGCAGGACATTCACCCGCCGCGCCACATCGGTCGTCATACTATCATTTTATTTGTCATATTAAACAAACACTTTATCACGCGCCGGAATTGAATCTATTTTAGGCCTTACACGCCACGCAGCCTCCGAGATAACATTATTTTATTTCTAGCAAAGAAACATCCTGCATAGTTCAGTAACCCTACAGGTATACCTACTGTTTCTTTTTCCTTCACAATATACATTGAGTACAAGTGACGGCTACAGGTACAGTTAACTTAAAAAGTGAGTATAATCCTAATCCTAACTAATTCCTAACTATTCCTAACTATATTAATATTAATATTATAAATGCGAAAGTAACTCTGTCTGTCTGTCTCTCTGTCTGTCTGTCTGTCTGTCTGTCTGTCTGTCTGTTACGCTTTCCCGCTTAAACCTCTCAACCGATTTTGATGAAATTTGGCACAGACAATCTTTAGACCCTGAGAAAGAACATAGGCTACCTTTTATTGCTAAAAAAAGGGATGAAAAGGTTGAAATAGGGGTTGAAAGTTTGTTTCTTAATTTTAAAAGATAAAACCATGAAACTTTATATTTAAGCACTTGATATGAAATAATTAAACTTGTTCTAGCGTTTTTGAAATTTCGACCTGCGAGGGGATGAAATAGGGGTTGAAAGTTTGTATGAAGTTCGTCATTTTTGAAGATAAAAACATTACATTTTGTATTTAGGCACTAAACAAGAAACAAAAAATCGTTTGTTCTAGCATTTTGAAATTTTTACCAGTGTGGGGGTGAAATAGGGGTTGAAAGTTTGTATGGGTGTCCGTCGGAACAGAACGGATTCGGAACGGGAACTACGAAGCCAAACTTTTTGTATACAAAATCTTAACCACTGAACCTAGGAACATGATATTTAGAAGTTTTGGGTGTATCAAGTTCAAAAAAAATTGGCTTTTGAAGTTAAAGTTCCTTTTAACGAATACTCTGCATCGCCGCCGCTGCCGTCGGTCGTCGGTCGTCGGTCGTCGTCGCGCACATTCGCCGAAGTGTGGCGGCAGCGGCAGGCAACGGCGCTGTCGTGTGGTGGGGGAGCGCACGATTCTAACTATGCCTACCCGAACGGGCAGACACGTGAGGGCAGACGACGTTGTCGGACGCATGCGATTAGAGAAATTTGCGCTTCAGAGAGTAAAATTATTTTATTGTTTCGTATAATTTTTTAAGTAAGTATTTTTCTTTAGTTAAGTCCTGTAAAGTAATTTTGTACAAACTTAATATTTCGGGATCTTTTAGTTCATAGTTAATAGTAGGTAAGATAGTTTCCGTTATTTTAAAAAAATCCGATTTGCTTTTATTTCCTTTTTTGAATTAATCTAATAGGTCGTAGTAGGTGTAAAACTAACCTATTCTACTTACCTTCTACTCTTTTTATGCATTGGTTGTAAATAAGTATTGATAATTTAATTTCTTAGTTGAAGTTTTGATTCCCCGCATACCCATGATCCCTACAGGTTTACCTTTTCAGTTTAAAAGAATCCAGTTTCCTCTCAAACCAGCCTTCGCAATGATCATTAACAAAGCGCAAGGGCAAACACTTAAAGTAGCAGGTGTCCATTTAGAGAAAAACTGTTTTTGGCATGGCCAACTGTACGTGGCCTGCTCGCGAGTGTCGAGTCCAAACAATCTCCACATTTTAACAAATAATAACAAAACAGCAAACGTTGTATACAAAAATATTTTAAATTAGGTCATTTTAAAATATTTTTGTACACAACGTGACGCTGGCCCCTGTAAGCGTCTGTTGGACATAAGGGACCAATAAATTTTCCTAGGTACTTTCTGTCACTCAACACATACATACAATACATACAATACAACACACAACACATACAATACATACAAAAATACATACATACATGTTGGAATACATAGGTACCTTATACCTACTGTAAACAGATATTTTTTAATTTTTTTAAATATACCTTCTCTCTTTTAACCAAATGCTATACCCAAATCTATACCGTTCTATTAATATAATCCATAATATTCAAATTAAAAGTACGCAGACGAAGTCGCGGGTATCAGCTAGTAATAAATATTTTGAAGAACCAAACCTCACTACTACTAACAAACTAGCCTCAAACAAAGCAAATATTTCTTTTTTTATTTGACTTGCTGATGGAGCTAGCAGATGGCCCTACCTGATGTTAAGTGGTTACCATTACTTATAACAAAGCATTTTCTAGCAGGTCACGCTTATTATAAACGTGCCTTACGATGCACTACTCTGCGTCCATCAACTTGAGGTAGTGTGCATGTAATTAAAAGTTTGTACAACTACTACGTGAATACGTGCAGCAGCGCCATCTAGTGAATTTGACTTAAAAAGCTTTATCGACGTTTGTCTCACTTCATTTATAAAATATCTATGTGTGTAATATATTGTATTAAGTATATTAGTCATCTAGTACTCATAACACAAGCTCTGCTTAGCTTGGGGCTAGATGATGCTGTGTGGATTGTCCAGCATTATTAATATTATTATTTGAGTTCGTGGTTTCTCACGATAGATGGCGGTGGACGTTTTCGCTGGTATATTTGGATATAATATGTATATTAAAACATTAGTTTGCGGTTTATTTTAGGCTGCAGTAATTTATTATATTCAATTATATTGGTTGCAATTACATATTTAAAGATGTAGGTGACTATGCTCTGTGTTAATGCGAAGATATTTTTAAATTTGCAACACAAGTTTTGCCTTTGATATCTCTGAGTGCATTCAAGTAGTTTTTTTTGTTGTAGTGATGTACGACAGCTGTTCGGTCCAGAATCCTTTTCGTTTTTTGAGTCTTTGTTTCCTGTTTTAGGTTCTGAGATTAGATTTGTAACTGGAGTGGGTTAGGTTTACGTTTATGTTTGCCTAGGTCTTATTGTTGTTGTTTTACTACAGTGTTTCAACAGGGAATAACGATGGTATTATTTTATAATGCCGCTAAAAGTTAACGTAGACGAGAACTATGAATATCTGATTTTTTTGCCATTTTTATTATAGATATTAGTACGGAACCCTTCGTGCGCGAGTCCGACTTCCACTTGACCGGTTTTTATTCTTACTTTCTTTCCTTCTTTTTAAGGACACAAATGCCCCTAGGTGAACCCGCTAAAACACAAAAGGCAAAGCTTCAATCTAATTGTCCAAACTTGAACCTAGACGATAATTACTAAGCTGAGTGTACTTTGTACCGGTACCCAGCACTTAGCTCATACAAAATGCAGGTCGGTCAATAATTTGTTTGCAGAACAATACAACTGGTGTTAGTTTAGATTATTGAAGCAGCAAGTATGTACATTTTCTTTGTTTTGTGTACTATTACAGAATACTTAAGTGCTTATAGCAGATACTAGAACAATGTACCTAAATAAACTATTGGAGTAACCGTTACTTTGTTTGCTATTTTCTTACAATATTTTTTTCAACCACAATTAGAATTTTTTTTATACATCTTGTTGATGGAACAAGCAGATGGCCCACCTGATGTAAAGTGGTTTCCATCACCTATAACAAAGCATTGCCTCGTAGGTCACGCTCGTTAGGAGCGTCACCGACGATGCATTACTCAGCGTCCATCAACCTGAGACATAGGTACAGGTGTTAAGCCTCATGTGCCTGTAATTACAGAGAGAGATTCCTCTGTTGGCTGGAACAGTAACAGCCTTACAACTTGGCAGGCATGGTAGATATCACGCAAGAGCTAAACACCTGTATGCCTCAGGTTGATGGACGCTGAGTAGTGCATCGTCGGTGACGTTCCTAACGAGCGTGACCTACGAGGCAATGCTTTGTTATAGGTGATGGTAACCACTTAACATCAGGTGGGTCATCTGCTTATTCTAGCAACAAGTCACATACAAATTAAATTAATTATTCTATGTGACTTTATCGTCTATGAAACTGTGTGAATTTATTTGTTTTATCAATGCATCCTTGTGTCTGAATCAATAAATGAATTTAATTTAATTTAATACGTGTGCGTTTAAACAAAATTCCTCTGTTCAATCTAAGGTGTTCATTTTGACTTGTAATTGGGCGTTGCTCAGAATTTGACTCTTATGGCAGGTTCATTTGTACCATTCATCTCACAATTTCTACCTTACGGGCTTACAGCTTCTCAACAAGGAAACGCAAGAGCTCAATATAGCGAGCTTGTCAAAGCTTAGGACTTTATTAGCTAGGTCACTACCAGAGGTTCAACTCACGTAACGAAATATCATCAAATTCAAGTTTTAACGTTTCAATCTCCAAATTGTATTCTTTGAATAGGCTCAAACTCAACAATTAGATTCTAGTTTCAATCTCGTCTTAGCTCCAAAAAAATACGAGAGTTCAGACTCAGATCGGTCTCATACATTTCATCGGTTGACGACCGATGTGGCGTGGCGGGCGAATGTCCGCTTGCGACGCAGGAGGTTGCGGGTTCGATTTCCGCCTTTGGATAAATGTTTAGTACGATCTGCAAATATTTATTCCGGGTATTCTGGGTATTTTCTATGTAAAATAAAAAATATCGTAATGTATTGAATTAAGTATATCAATCGTCTAGTACCCATAACACAAGCTCTGCTTAGCTTGGGGCTAGATGATGCTGTGTGGACTGTCCAGCATTATTATTATATTTACTAGCTGATACCCGCGACTTCGTCTGCGTACTTTTAATTTGAATATTATGGATTATATTAATAGAACGGTATAGATTTGGGTATAGCATTTGGTTAAAAGAGAGAAGGTATATTTAAAAAAATTAAAAAATATCTGTTTACAGTAGGTATAAGGTACCTATGTATTCCAACATGTATGTATGTATTTTTGTATGTATTGTATGTGTTGTGTGTTGTATTGTATGTATTGTATGTATGTGTTGAGTGACAGAAAGTACCTAGGAAAATTTATTGGTCCCTTATGTCCAACAGACGCTTACAGGGGCCAGCGTCACGTTGTGTACAAAAATATTTTAAAATGACCTAATTTAAAACATTTTTGTATACAACGTTTGCTGTTTTGTTATTATTTGTTAAAATGTGGAGATTGTTTGGACTCGACACTCGCGAGCAGGCCACGTACAGTTGGCCATGCCAAAAACAGTTTTTCTCTAAATGGACACCTGCTACTTTAAGTGTTTGCCCTTGCGCTTTGTTAATGATCATTGCGAAGGCTGGTTTGAGAGGAAACTGGATTCTTTTAAACTGAAAAGGTAAACCTGTAGGGATCATGGGTATGCGGGGAATCAAAACTTCAACTAAGAAATTAAATTATCAATACTTATTTACAACCAATGCATAAAAAGAGTAGAAGGTAAGTAGAATAGGTTAGTTTTACACCTACTACGACCTATTAGATTAATTCAAAAAAGGAAATAAAAGCAAATCGGATTTTTTTAAAATAACGGAAACTATCTTACCTACTATTAGCTATGAACTAAAAGATCCCGAAATATTAAGTTTGTACAAAATTACTTTACAGGACTTAACTAATCTAGAATAGATAATAGTTTATTATATAGTAGATACTATAGTAATCGAGAACCTAGTAGCTAAGTCAAACCTTTCTTAGGGTTTTTAGCTACTACTGATATAATTGTACTGCTTTTTTTCTGTCACATAAATAAATAAATAAATAAATAATAAAAAATACTTACTTAAAAAATTATACGAAACAATAAAATAATTTTACTCTCTGTAGCGCAAATTTCTCTAATCGCATGCGTCCGACAACGTCGTCTGCCCTCACGTGTCTGCCCATTCGGGTAGGCATAGTTAGAATCGTGCGCTCCCCCACCACACGACAGCGCCGTTGCCTGCCGCTGCCGCCACACTTCGGCGAATGTGCGCGACGACGACCGACGACCGACGACCGACGGCAGCGGCGGCGATGCAGAGTATTCGTTAAAAGGAACTTTAACTTCAAAAGCCAAATTTTTTTGAACTTGATACACCCAAAACTTCTAAATATCATGTTCCTAGGTTCAGTGGTTAAGATTTTGTATACAAAAAGTTTGGCTTCGTAGTTCCCGTTCCGAATCCGTTCTGTTCCGACGGACACCCATACAAACTTTCAACCCCTATTTCACCCCCACACTGGTAAAAATTTCAAAATGCTAGAACAAACGATTTTTTGTTTCTTATTTAGTGCCTAAATACAAAATGTAATGTTTTTATCTTCAAAAATGACGAACTTCATACAAACTTTCAACCCCTATTTCATCCCCTCGCAGGTCGAAATTTCAAAAACGCTAGAACAAATGTTTAATTATTTCATATCAAGTGCTTAAATATAAAGTTTCATGGTTTTATCTTTTAAAATTAAGAAACAAACTTTCAACCCCTATTTCAACCTTTTCATCCCTTTTTTTCGCAATAAAAGGTAGCCTATGTTCTTTCTCAGGGTCTAAAGATTGTCTGTGCCAAATTTCATCAAAATCGGTTGAGAGGTTTAAGCGGGAAAGCGTAACAGACAGACAGACAGACAGACAGACAGACAGATAGAGAGACAGACAGACAGAGTTACTTTCGCATTTATAATATTAGTTAGGATTATTATTGTTTGTTATAAGTGACCTATCGGTTTCCACCCGTCAGCATCGTAGTCTAGGAGGAAAATCCCACTTACAGAATAATTTGGAAGGAATTTCATATGAGAATTGTTTTCCGCGAACCGAGCTGAGGTTTCCAAATAGTATTATATCTCCGACAAAGTTAAATAAGCAATAGAAGTAATATTGCGAATGAATTCTGAGGGGCGGTTGATATAAAACTGGGTGAAATAGGCCGAAATTGTGACTTTGAAACAGGTACATAGAGCTACCGCATTCATAAAGTAAGAGAAAGCAACAAATCAAATCAATCAAATCAAATATATTTATTTGGAACTAAAATATGGCACAGGTTTATAAAAAAACGATGATATTCGCAGAAGCTTTAAGAACTAATAATAATACGTACGCCTGAAGCTTTTTCGTACAAACTTCAACCCACGCTGTATATAGGTACACCAACTACACTACACTGACGACCGATGTGGCACGGCGGGCAAATGTCCGCTTGCGACGCAGGAGGTTGCAGGTTCGATTCCCGCCTTGGTATAAATGTTTGTACGATCTGCATGTTTTTATTCCGGGTGCTCAAGGCGTTTTCTATGTACGAGTATAATAAAAAATATCTATGTATGTAATGTATTGTATTAGGTATATCAGTCATCTAGTACCCATAACACAAGCTCTGCTTAGCTTGAGGCTAGATGATGGCTGTTTGGATTGTCCAGCATTATTATTGTAGGGGTTGAATTTCGGAAGACACAAACCTATTAAAAATTTTCAAGTCACACGATCAACCGATAAGGCCATACGTCGTTTATGTCAGTCAGTCAGGACAAAGATTCATATAACTGGTATAGATTAAATATACTAGATACCTATACTGACAGTATAGTATCATGCGTCAATATCTATATTTTTTTATTAGAATAACAAAACAAAAAAAAAACATTTTACATCGGCCAGCTATCCAGAGTAACTTTTAGTGACAGCTGTGACAGACAGTCAGACAGATGGACGGCCGGACCGGGCGGTGAGGGCTTTGTAATAGGGTCTGGCACCCAACGAAACGAAACAGCTGAATTGAGAATTGGAAAAAAGGAACACTTACGCTCTCATTACACTGTCTGTCTTTTCATCCGTCACCACACTCCTAGATGGCTAACCTGGGACTCTGTTTACATTTTTTCAGTTTCAGGAGAAAGAGCATGACTGGGGAGGGATCCATCAATAAAACAATTCGTATTTATTCTGTCTATGAAAACGGCAAAACGCACCGTTAGCGCGATGCAGAAACGGACATTTTACTAGTGCCCTCTAGTTGTAATTCCAGAACTTAATTTACTTAGAATAAAAATTTAACACGTTTATAATCATAGTCAATAAAAAAAAATCTATTTCTATTTTTTATTATATCTACCTGTATTTTTATATAATTTATGGCAAATATTGTATTTACCTATTGTATAGTCACGTTCAAAGTTATAAATTTGTCCGGACAGCTTTATAACGTTTTGCAAACAAATAGCTTCCCGCTGGCCGCCTTAACGAAATTAAAAGTGCTCCTTATTATACATAAATCAGCCCTTAAATCAGTTGCTTTTAAATCGCTGCCTGTACAAAACTGTCGAAGCGTTACGCTGGGTAATTGTTTCGGGTTCCGTATGTAAAAAGAAGGTCGGGGGAAAAGAGAATGAATAAAAGAGATGATTTTTCCCGCTTGATACCAACCTATCTATTGTGTTGTCTCTCTAATTTGTCAGGGTTGTTTGTGTGCTGTGTGCACATAATAAATGTATTTTCTTTATTTCTTTCTCTTTAGTTCAACGGGGATCTGATGACGTCAAGAATTTTATTTAAATTAGTTTGGTAGTTCTCAAATGCCTGCAGTGTTTTTTTTTATTGAACTATACATAATATAAAATATAAGCCTACAAAATTATTTATAAAATAATATTATGGCACAATCTTATAGTATTAGGCATAACACGCAAGAGTAGGTAAGTACAATAGAAAGATAAAAAAAGTTTGAAAATAAAAAGCTTAGGCTAAGGACTCACGAAGCGGTTTTCACCCGTGCCCGCCGCGGTTGCGGGCCCGCAGCCTTTGTAGAATACAGATATTTATGTAAAAAATTAAAGCACATTTCACGACGCGTTTTACGCCCGCGGCGATTGTTTGCGGGTCCCGCTGCACCGGCGGTCATCTTGTACCGGCGGGCGCGGGTCGCGGTCCCGCAGCCGCGGCGGGTTGCACCCGCGCGTTCTGCGGTCGGTTGGCAGGTGGTTGCGCGTGGACTTCTTGCAACCGCCCGTCTTGCGATTATCAACCGCCAAGTTTGCGAGCGATAACCGCAACCGCGACGGCTGCGTAACCGCACAAAACTCCGGTCTCGTGAGTTTTTAAAATAAAACTCCATTCCGCCACCGCGGCGGGCACGGGTGAAAACCGCTTCGTGAGTCCTTAGCCTAAAAATGTACAATCCACATACAAAGACACCATTCAAATAGTAAGTAAAAATGTGCTAAACACCGTTGCGGTAAATAAATAACGGTTTTCAGTCACATTTTAAACACAAGGGAACCCTAAATATGGTAATTTTATGTCCGTCCATTGTAATAAAGCTTAAAGACTAATTCTAGAGAGAAAATATTTGGTAACTATAAAAACTTGGCTCAAAATTACAATGATAAAACATCCTTGAGCTAAGGTTAATTTTTGTGCTAACAGACGGCCCGTAAAAAAATAACTGATGGAAAGAACGTTTAAAATGAGGTTTTTGCTAAAACATGTATATGAGTGTTGGGATATTAAACCGACTTTGAACAAAAGAGGTTACTATAAAATAAAAATTATAAAATATCTTTGTCCTGACTGACTGATATATCGACAACACACAGCACACCAAGCTAATGGTGTATTTTGTAAATGTCTTTTTTTTAAATACATGCATAGAGTACATATAAAACCCAGACACAGAACAAACATGTTTGTCCTCTGTGGGGATCGAACCCACCTACAGCATAGATGGGCTACTATGAAATGAGCTGTGACGGCTATCAGAACAAATTTTTGTCCAGAAAAAAGAATCGAGGAGAGACACACTTCTCATTTAAACGAGCTCTAAAAGTAGAGTATTAATATTAAATCAACCTGAGTTAAAACTTACAATATTAGCAAAGTAACACTTAATTAAAAAGTCAATTACGAGTACTACCGTTCTTTATGCAGTAACTAGAACTTTGTAACAGTAATAAATCAGGAATATCTTGTGGAAATATTAAAGTCTATAGACAAAAGTGAAAGTATTAAATTCTGCGTTCGTTATTTTAAAGTAGTAAGGGTAAAACCTCACTGAGCGTATCTTGCACCGCGGTACGCGAGCTTTTAAATTTTAAATCTATAAGTTGCATAAAGCACTGGCGGTGTGGGAGTGACCTCGCCTTCTGATTCTAAGGTCGTGGGTTCAAATCCTGTCGTGCACTAATGACTTTCGTCCGGTTGTCTGTCTGTCTGTTCTCGCTTACAGGTGGTATTTCGCAACCGATTCTGACGAAAATGCACACACAAGTTCCTTGATTTATTAAAAAATGTTTCTCAATCGCAATTTTTGATTGGGGTGAATATAGGGGGGAAAAAGGGGGAGCTTTACTGTTGCGTTATTTACTGACGTATTTCAATCAAATTTGAAAGGCACATCAATCAACACCAGATGTTTCAAATTAAAATCCACAAGAAGGGGCTGGAGGGGGGGAAAGGGGAGAAGTCTTTTTTTTATTTCTTTGGAAAATTTATACCTTCCTATACTAATTAGACACAGTCCTCTTTAGCTTTCTAGACTTTCGAGGACCAAGGAAACGTGAAAAATTGCTAAAACTTTTGCTCAAAAGTCTACATAGGTTAGTGAGGTATACTGTTCTTACAGAACCCCTACTTTTATAAATGCTTCAATAGTGGCCATCAGCTTGTTATGCTTACTTAGTACCATTTAGATGGAACGTGAGTCTCTAGCACGTTTTGATGCGATTATCGAAGACGACATTCAAACAATAATGTAAATCCAGCCAAGTGCGAGTCGGACTCGCGCACGAAGGATTCCGTACCATTATCTATAATAAAACAACAAAAAATCACGTTTGCTGTATGAGAGTCCCCTTAAATATTTATTTTATAATTTTTTTTAGTATTTGTTCTTATAGCGGCAACAGATATACATCGTCTGTGAAAATTTTAACTCTCTATCTCTACCACGGTTTGGTTGGTGACAGAAGGACAGACGGACAGACATACAGCCGAGTCTGAGTAAAAGGGTCCCGTTTAACCCTAAAAAAATATATTTGTAGACGAAACGTGCTTAAGAGAGAGAATAAACTGCTCATTACAAACTAAACAAATAAATGCAAACAAAAGAAACAAGGCTTACAATTAGCTCTAGCTCACTAGCGTTGCTTGAATAAATTCGCTTGGTATGTATCGGTATAACTTGCCTGCCGATTTTGGTACTCGCTAATCTTGCCTCCACACGCAAGCAATTTAGATAAAGAGGGCAAAATACCTGAGCCTAAGTAATCGGCGATTCAACGCGAAATTCACGGGCTAAACGAAATTACAAGTAAGCAGAAGCTTAAAATAAGGGCTGTTGTAGACAGAGATAGTGAAATGACGCAGTTTCCTCAATCACAAATTATCAGGCTAAACATAATAAGTTTTCAAAGATTATATCCAACGTTTAATCACCG
Organism: Electrophaes corylata; assembly: GCA_947095575.1. Classification (NCBI taxonomy): domain Eukaryota; kingdom Metazoa; phylum Arthropoda; class Insecta; order Lepidoptera; family Geometridae; genus Electrophaes; species Electrophaes corylata. Next base: position 1,599,690 of record OX352716.1, on the reverse strand, counting down.
AATTCAAACGTAAATTAATAAATATATTTTAAACTCTAAAAAATGCCAGACGGTAGTTTCAACAACAAGCTGATGGCCCACCTGATGTTGGGTAGTTATATATAAAGCCTATAACAATCGATATCCCACAGGGCATGTATGAGAACTCAACCTACATGGCATTGTACTGCGTCCAACACTCTGAATTGTCTGTAATTATCTGTATTACATCAGTGCCATTACACTTGTCATCTAAAACAATATTTTTAAGAAAATCCTTGGTTTGATCTAAAGAGCATGTTATGCTTAGAGTTTTAAGTTGATCCAAGGAAACCAGTGTAACTTATTAACCTTTGTTTCTGAGCAGCATTTAGACCGAATGCCTTTTGTTCTATTTCGTGTTCGTATTCAAAAATACTTATAAAAATTAATTGCTGTTCGTTAATCTCGCTAAAACTCGAGAATGGCTGGACTGATTTGGATAATTTTGGTCTTGAATTATTTGTGGAAGTTCAGAGAAGGTTTCAAACGTGAATAAATATGAAAATGCTCAGAATTAAATAAGTAATAGTAATAACGCGGAACGAATTCGCGGGGTCAGCTAGAAAATATATAATAAAAGAAATGTGTCCCATCAACTCATGCGTCACTTGTGTTGTAAACAAGTAAACGACAGTAGTAGCGACACGTCTCTACGTGTAAACATTTCAGACTTCATTTGCAATTTGCCCCGTTGCGAATACCGCACGCAACCGACGAAATTCAACCACGATTACGTAAATTAGCAACAGAGTAGCTGCTAGCTAATAGCCATTAGGTAGGTACAGTCACACAAGCTGATAGCGAACTGGCTATGAAAAGAGCAATGCACAGAGTTTCACTAAGAAAAGAGGAAATTAGAAGAAACCAAGGTCACTGGCATAGCTCTTAGAATTCGTTATTTAACATTAAGTCATCACCATCATTTATAATATATTACGCAATAGAACAACCAAATGGCCACCTGATATTAAGTGGTAACTATTACCTATAACAAAGGGACGTGCCGTACGTACGATGCACCGCTTTGCGTCCATCAGCCTGAGGCAGGTGTTAAGCCTCATGTGCCTACGTTTTCATCGTAAAAAAACTGTAACAAAATCCATGTGATTTGTTGACCAAACTATGTATCTGACTGTACTGATTGTGTTGCGTGACTTGTGGCCCGTTTGCAGAGCCTAGATAACGACGCCTTAATTGTATGAGCTTGCCTGTAAAATGCTAATCACGAAACTCTATGTCATTTCGATGTTGTAGATAATTCACTACTTCAGACACTGTACGACTAACTACCATTTTCAATTTACACCAATTCATAGAATTTTTGTCCTGTCTAATTGACATATAGACAACGCATAGTTTAAATCACTAGTCGTAGAGACTTGAAATATCAGGGTATATTTGTCTTCTTAGATTCACTAGATTAGATTTACCTAGATTTTTAAGACGTTTCAAGATGATTTTGATTTATGGCTCTGTGGCTTATTGTCACAATTCTGCCATCCCTGCGGATATTACTGAATAAATGCTTTTTGACTTTTGACTTTTGACTTTTTTGACTCTTGGTGCATAAATGAGTTTTAAGAATTCTTGAAATTCAACCCCTAAACAGATACAGCTGTACCGTGGTTCCTGAAAATCTAGTCGGTGGTTAGAGACTAGACTTGTTTAGGGTAAGTAAACGTGTACTAAGCAAAGAGTTTCCGAAATTCAACCCCTTAAACAGATACAGCGGGGGTTGATGAAGCCGTGAGTTTTTTGTCTGTTTTTTTAGGATTGGTCGCGTTGAACTGGCGCTTAGATTAACTAGCTTTAAGACGTTTTAAGATGATCCCTGCGGATATAACTGAATAAATGCTTCTTGACCTTGACTTTGACATTGATGTTTATATAAAAATAACTCCACGTTGACAAAGTCGCGCGCGTTTTCGCTAGTTATTAAATAAGTGTGCAGTGACTCTGCATGCTGCAGTGTGCGCTAATCCTGTCTCTTATATCCCGTATATCCTAATATCCCACGCACGTAGGTTTTGTCTATGGTTGTGACAGAGACATTCACAACTACCTATTTATCAAGCTAAGCTCGGGGCTGCTCGGGGTCATGTTCGAGCAATTTACACAACAACTACTGTAAACCTCGGTTTTATAAGAAACGGTAACCGTCTTTTTGGCCGTATTTTAGAAGACTGATTAAAGTTTGCAATCAATCTTATTTTGTTTTAACCTTTATTTTACACAACAAATAGGCTGTTTAGACGACGCGAAAGACTTCGCGCGTTTGTGAAAGTATCGTGTTCTGGTATCCTAGTATCGTCTCAATATTTTAGGTAACGTTAAAATTCCTGTCATGAGAGGGGAGACATACCTAGATGTGAATTTGTACTGGCTAGACGATGATAGTTTTTATATATAGGTTACTGTGATGGTAGAAAAACCCAGGTCATCGACATCACGTTCTCTCTCTCAGAATCAGCAAGTTGAAGTCGCAATGGGCAGATCCTATAGCTTGTAGAAGCGACAACCGTATTGATAGGATCCCGGGAAGTCGGTTAATGGAGAGGGCTCAAAATCGTTCTGCAGGTCTACTCTCAGAAACGATAAACGAAGATTCGTATTTTGTAATACACTGCGGGGCAACTCGATAGCCGTCAAAAGTCAAGTTGTTGCTGCCTTACATGCCGCGTAGTGTAACTCAAAACGTGAATACGAAACTTCGTTTATCGTTTCTAAGCGTAGACCGGCTGGACACGTAAGGGGCAGGACTATGCCTAGCAGTAAGCTTCTGATGATGATATGACGGTTTCAAGTTTCAGGAAAATCATAAGTTATTCCCTACATACTTTACGGAACATGTGCCCGCAAGCTCGCTAAACTATGATCTCAGTACGAAGGCCCAGAAGGAATCCTACAACTATGCAGGCGTGGTCTGAGGTCGCCAAAAGTCGAAATGTAGAATGTTTTGACGTTCTCATCACGTAATGAAACATCATTTGTAAAGTAGGTGCTTAAGTTAGAAATAGTTTGTTTGTCTCGATGTTTATATTTTTATATTTTCTTTTCTTTAGCAATGCCTTAGATATAACGATTTGGAGTACTTTGTAATGTTAGGTCTATGTGTAATTTGAATAAATAAATTTAATAAGTACCTAGCTACCCCGAGCTGGAGAAACTCAGCTTGTACATATCCCAATTAAATAATATATAGGCATATAATTTCGAGTCTCTGCGACCAGATTTTTGGGCTATCCGTGGTTTAAATGCCAGTCAGTCAGTTAGAACAAACATTCTTATAAATAGTATAGATTAACATACATTCGCACAACGCCCTCTAGCCCCAAACTAAGCAAAGCTTGGTTCTTCTAGGCTTGGTCGCGAGGAACTGGCGCTTAGATTCACCTAGATTTAAGACGTTTCAAGATGATCCCTGCGGATATTACTGAATAAATGCTTTTTGACTTTGACTTAGACTTTGACTTGTACTATGTGAACCATCAACCATTTTCATTTTCACCTAATGCTAAGACGTGATGTAGTAGTATGTAGTAGTATGTAAGTAGGAATGATTCTCCAAACAGCAAGTTGTAAATCCAAAGTATCAAAGTCGTTAAGCCAAACGACCGTATCCATAGACGTTGGCTTTAAACAAAACGGATGAACAATACAAATCAAAAAGCTTAAAAACACACTAAATACTGCAGAAGCTAACAATGTTTGTACATATTCTTGAACATCTTTAGACAAAATCAAAGGTTTATTCATTGAAATCATATACATTACTTAGAATCGTCTTAAATCTAAGTGAATCTAGGCGCCAGTTCCTTTAATTAACACTTGTATGGCTTATGTTGATGGACGCAGTGCAGTGTATTGTAGGTTACTATCTAACGAACGTGATAGTTAATGTTTGTTATAGGCGATGGTAACCACTTACATCAGGTGGGCACGATACTTGTTTCATAAGCAAATTTTATAAAAATAAAAAGAGAAGCGAAAAAAAGAAAAAATATGATGATATGTGTGTGCGACCGCCACAAAACCTTTCCTACCTTCAAGTCTTCAGAGGATCTATAAATAAAGATCCCTTCGACGAAAACCGCTAAAAATACTTGTCATCGGAAATATCATAAAGCAAAAGACACAATACATTTGGACGGTCGTAAATCGAGCGGCGACGATATTAAATATTCGTTAAGACATCCCTTCGAAGCTGTATAAAATAATATTGGGCATATTTTAACGTTTGTTGAAATGCTATACATTTTTACCTGAAGGATGGAAAGTTACACCGAAATGAACGTCGACGAACAAGCATTAAAAGTTTTTTTTTTCTCATCTTATCCCACTGCTGCAAAGCTTTTCCCCAAAGACCTCCAGTTCTCTCTTTCTCGAGCCTTCTCCCACCACGTCCTTTCAAAGGCGTGAAGATCGTCTCGCCAACGCTTTCTCGGGCGACCCGGAGGCTGCAGCCGTCAGGAAACCAAGGTGTACTGGTGTTCGCCCACCTGTCGGGAGGCATTCGGCTATGAAGCCAATCCTATTTGAGCCTGGCAGCTTTGTCTCCTACATCGCAAGCCAGTTAAGGAACGCAGCATGGAATTACGCACTCGGCTCCCACCTGATGGACCGCGGATATTGTGAAGGCTGCGGCCAATCGGTGGACAGAGGAGACTCAAAATAATTCTTTGGTTTGGTTGGGAATCATTAGAAAAAACTACACTTAAAATATAAAACGACATAATTTAAATATTAAAATTTCTAAAATTCTTTTAGTCTCCGTTTATTCGTCAGCATCGTGTTTGCCTTTGTTCGTGTTTGTGTAAATGCATCCCGGATATTAAGTGGCCATAAATTGCGGTGTCTACGGGATGACTCCCGTTTCACTTAACCTTTTTACGTATAATATTCAGGTTTCACCGCCTCCGTTAATGTGCGGTAACGTGCGTATGGAAATTGTATGGAAATTCGCGTTCGTTAGGTCGTTCCGAGGTCATTCTGCTTATTGGTAGAATTCAGAGAATCAATGGAGGTTGTTTCGTACTTGAAATATTTTGGATCGTACAAGAACATTTTTGATTTCATTGCTAGTCAGTTAACCGTAGCGTAAATTCATGCATACGTTATTATACGTATAATAAAAAACCATTTGTAGGCATTTTTACAAAACATCATCTAGTTTCAAACTATGCATATAACAAACATCTATGTTTATCATACAAATGTTTGTCCTCTGTGGTGATCGAACCCACAACCGACAGTACAAAAGGCAGTACTACTTAATGAGCTTATTTCATTTAATTTTGTTTATTGAACAAAAGCCAGAGCTATGAGGCCTATCGTATTATGATTATTTATAAAACTATTATAAAAAGTATAGTCGATGCATGTGATTTTTCAAAAAAGACTTTTTAAAATGTTTTGTGGTTCAGTTTTGACATTTGTACACAAGAACTTAATATACAACAGAAGTTCAAAAGACAGCACACGTCAAAGTCAAAGTCAAAAATAATTTATTCAGTAATATCCGCAGGGATCATCTTGAAACGTCTTAAATCTAGCTGAATCTAAGCGCCAGTTCCGCTACGTTACGCTTCAACTAAGAGTAATGCTTACAATCTATGCGTGGCTCTCGTGGCATAGTACTGCGTCTGTCAGATATATAGGTGCTAAGTCTCATATGCTTGTAATTCCACCGGCATCCATACCCTTCTAATAGGTATCTACGCTTCGTAAGTTACTAGAAAAGTTTACCGTGTAAATCAAAAAGTCCACCTGGCTGATGACAAACATTTCTCAACAAAACAAGAGCTATTCATCCAAAAACACTTTACAGTGTAACACAAGGCAGGTAAAATGGCGCTTGCCATCTGTTCTCACAACCTGACAGGCTTCCCATGGTTGTAGGTCTGCCTTCTGCGCTAGAAATTATGAGTTTGATCCCCACCAAGAGCAAATGCTGTTATAATGTTTGGGTGTTCTATTGTATTGTATAAATATTTATTTATAAAAAAATATAATTATCCTATCAGATTCCCATAATAGCTATCCCATATCAGCTGTGCTTAGTTTGGGGTTTGATGGCGTTGTTTAAATATTTCAAGTACATACATGTATTAACTATTACTAATTTTATTTTTATAGCCACACAGTTTGCACCTTTGCAGCAATCATTTATTTGTTGTTCGGAAAAAAAAACCATAGTTAAAAACTAACTCAATAGAATAACACTGCTAAACGTAGGTTTCCCCCATTCGTTTCAAGAACGATTAGGAACTAAGACACTCACCACCACCACCACCCCACCACTGTTACCTCCCGGAATTCCACCCCTACCTATCAGGATCTTTAGAAAAAACCAATCCAATTTCTATTCCAGGTATTTTATTAGGAGTAGGTAGAAGTCAGGGGCAGGCAACGTGACCGGTAATACATGACAAGATATTAACAAAAAAAGAAGAGAGAAGCTCTGCTTAGCTAGTTGGGTTACATACACGGTTATGGGTTTCCGGAGATGAATTGCTTTTTAAAAGTGATATGTAGAAATTCAGGAAACTACCTAGTTTACATTTTAAAATAGAAATTATTTTGTTGTTAGTGTTTAATTTTAATTCCTACTGAAGTTAAAGTTTATGATAAGTTAAGGATATGAGGGCGCCAACCGCAGGTAGACTCAGCTACGGTACTGTTTTAAAAGTTTAAAAAAAGGTAGCAAGTAACAAGGGAAAACTTCACCGGGACGCTGGCTTAACCGTACAAATCCGGACCAGGTGGCGGTTTCTTAGGTGTACTAAGAAAGGAATTCTTATTAGTTCAACCCCAAAAATTGTGCAGCAAGGTTGTAGTTTGTGTGTATAGAATCACGGGAATTAAATTACACGCAATCCAAACAAGCAGATTACCTATAACAAAGCCTCGCAGATTACACTCGTTATATAAACGTTAGATTTTCGTGGACATTTCGTGCAGCATTTTAAGGCTCCGTCTCCACGCCTATGAGGCTGAAACGCCGCTTTCAAAACGGGTAAAAGACACTTGTGTCGATTGAATTCTTCAAAAAGCTCTTTTTGGAACAAGTGCACTGGACATTTCATTAATGGTACTGCCCTCAAAGAAACCATTTATATTTTGACCGTTCGACCTTTTTACTCGATGGCATATGAAAAAGAAGGATTTCTTTTAGGTATAGAAGGATGTTGAATTTCTGTAGCTCTATTTTTGGACCTTGTATTTTCAACCTTATTAACCGACGTTTTTTCAACAGATTCTGTTACTTTCATGGAAGGTACTGTACAATCGTTTCTGTACAGGGAAAGACCTAGATGCAAAAGGCCCAAAACCGTAATGAGTAGCGTTTGAGGGAGGAGGCTTATGCCCAGCAGTGGGTTAGTACAAGCTGCCAGTGATGATGATGATTTACTGAGTATTGACCGTGCTTGGGTATCAAAGTCGTGAAGTTAATAAATTTTTTTCTTGTACAAGAAAAATAATATTAACTTCACGACTTTGATACCCAAGCACGGTCAATACTCCTTATACATAGTACCGTAGTAGTACTAAATCAAGATTCTTCAAGGGTGTCTTAGAGGGTAGTCGGAGGCACGTCTAAATATTATATTTGGCGCATATCCACATTTCGTAGTAGTTACTATTCCATGCGTCATAGGTTGCAAGCCGTCGCTAGAACACTAACTGGTTTCCTCTCGATGTTTTCCTTCACTGGCATTGCATACCAGGCATAGTTTTTTCGTCTTGAAAAATCTGATGCACTGCCATAGAATCAGAAGACTTCGCTGTACTACAATTACCTGAATTACCATACACTTCCAGTAAAAGTTTAATTTAACTTATCAAGGAAGCGGAATGCATGGTACATTGTGGCGAGCGATGTGGACGGGCTAAGCCACGGATCAACCGTAGCCCGCTTAAGGCTTAGCTGACCGGAGTGAGTATAATAACTTACTGGGAGATTATGTGATAAGAGATATTTAGGTCTACGGTATACCTCCATCACATCAGCATCATCCACCTGTAGAAGTCCACGGCTGGATATAGCAAGAAATACATTTATGTTGGTCACACAGGCTCTGAATACACAGTTCCAGTTTTCGGAAGTAATTTTATTACTCCCTGTACATCGGCCAGTCAGAACAAAAATTATTATAATTTATAATTAGTATTAATTTTGACGATTCTCGACTTTAACAGGTCCTACATAAAGTCGTTTATTTGTTGTTACACTTTTTAATCAATAAGTTACACACGCATGGTATTTGGTAGGTTAAAAAATTTGCTGGTAAGTATATAAATCAAATCGGACAAGGGTTTGTTAAGATATGGGGTTTTAAAGAGGGTAAAATGAAAACATTTTTGTGTACATGGCTTAACTCCAATTCCCAACAAGGTTTCCCTGTTTGATTAATGTTAGACTCAATAATAATTAATGATTGTTTGATATTTGCAAACTATTTTATAGTAGGACATAATGGGATATCTAATGTAAAACCCAACACCAAGAATATTGTATATTTGTACCTGTGTTCAAGCAAATAAAATTCTGATTTTTGATTTCCTGTATTTGGGTCGTCAGTGCTCCCTGTATACGTCAGTATTTTAAAAATATAGTATAATTATAATAATGCCTATAAAAAACCTGCAATAATGTTAATATCTTAACTAATAAATTTTGTGGAATATAATTATTTTAACGTAATTACGCATGCAGGTTTTAATTATGCTATTAACTTTATTGCAGGTGCTGTAGGAGTTGCACATATACGTCTAATTTAATTTATATTTTATACTTTTATTAACAAGCTATTTAAACTTATGAGCTGAGCAATTTCTATGCCCAAAAGGCTTTACGGCAGAACAATAGCGACACATTACGCGTTTACTCACTGTTTTGAATAATCTGCTGAATATACTGCTGAATTAAATATGCTGAAGTGGGCTTGGGCTGGCCATGTCTGCCATATGCCAGGTGAGCTGTGGGCAAAAGGTCATCGAGTGGCACCCTAACACAGTGACAAGCCCCGGTAGACCCAACAGAGATGGCAGGATAAGCTCGACTGTTTTCAGTTGGACTGGAAAAACTTAACAGGATCGGAATGCGTGGTGGGAATAAGGAGAGGCTTTTTCCCAGCAGTGGGACACGAAGGGCTAGTAATAATAAATAGTAATAGTACAGCACTTTGCGAAAGTTTTGGGAAAATTAAAAATAACATATTTATTTCGCTAAGTAGTAATACTCGTTTTTCTGTATTCAGATTTTAAGGTTATGGATGCCAGTGAAATTACCGGCACATAGGACTTAACACCTGTATGCTTCAGGTTGATGGACGCAGAGCAGTGCATTGTAGATTACGCATCATGGCAATAATTTGTTGTATGTGATGATTAGGTAGGTCATTTGCTTGTTGTTGTTAAAGTCTTAAAAAAAAAAGTCGTTGTCATCCTGTCCGAGCCTATAGCTAAGTTCCAAGCGATCTCAAGAATGTAAACCGTGCCTGAGGAGGAAAATATCTACAGTCGTAAACATGTTTTATTTATACCCAAAATTTTTGAGTTCTCGAATTTTATGCGAAGAAATGTAAAGAATGTAATAGTCAGCGTATCTTAGGATTCAACACACGGCCCTGACATGGGTCCGAACAGTCAGCAATTTGTCACTTGACCACTCCACATCCATCAATTACTCCATCGCAAATATTGGAGCCGGGTGAAATATGTTTTTCCAATTGTGAAGAGTAAAAATCTGTGTGAAACTCTGCAGCTTACGTGGGACCTTCTGATAACTTAGGGCTAAAATCATTTTAAAAATGTATATTATTATTTTTCTCAGTAATAAATACTTACTTAAATTAGAGATGTTTTCTAAAGTGTAAAGTTTATTTAAGTGTATTTATGTAAATTGATATTTTTATTTAATTAGACAAAAATAAACAATAATTTTAAATACTTGAACTAGCAGTAATTTTCTTTGTAAATAAAGAATTCCTAGTCTGAAAAAAATAGATAAAAGAAAATACACTCAATTCAATAAAATATCTAATGCATTTGAGTGTATTGTTATTTAAATTGATAAAAGAAAATACACTCAATTAAATAAAATAACCAATGCATTTGGGTGCATTTTTATTCAAATTGTTAAATGAAAAATACACTTAATTGCATTAGTTATTTTCCTCCCCAAAGCTTTTGTTTATAAATAACTAAAACGCACCCTTCTAGCGTGCAGTAAGGATATTACGATCAATTATCTATTGTACACTGAGCCTAATGAGTAGGAGTGACGCAAGTAAGTTCACACATACATACAAGAGCTATCGTTTAGTGTAGACAATGCTTTAGAACAGTTGCTTTCATGCCCCTGTGGGACCGTTTTATGGTATACCGCTTAATTGAAGGTATATTGTCTTTACACTACGGGTAAGAGATTACGGTCCCATGCTTCTGTTTTTGGCAGAATCCCAATGCAAGAGCTCCGGCGGTGTAGTGGGAGTGACCTTATCTTCTGAGGTTATGGGTTCAGATCCGGTCATGTACCAATTGATTTATGATGTTATGTGCACAATTTCAGTATTCCTAAATAGTGAAGGAAAACATCGTGAGGAAGCTAGTTAGTATTCAACCCGTCACGTATGGAATACCAACTGCAAAATGTGGGTATGTAACAAATGTATTATTTGGACGTATCTCTGACTACAGCTTTTAGACATCGTCAAAATCTCGAGTAGTTACTTGATACTAAGAGATCTGAAGGAATATCGACCGTGCCTGGGAATTGAAGTCTATTTATTTATTTATATTGACGACCGATGTGGCGCGGCGGGCGAATGTTTGCCTGCGACGCAGAGGTTGCGGGTTCGATTCCCGCCTTGGGATAAATGTTTGTACGATCTGCAAATATTTATTTCGGGTGTTCTGGGTGTTTTCTATCTATAATAAAATATATCTATGCATGTAATGTATTATATTAAGTATATCAGTCATCTAGTACCCATAACACAAGCTCTGCTTAGCTTGGGGCTAGATGATGCTGTGTGGATTGTCCAGCATTATTTATTTATCTGTTTCAATAGTCGTTACTACTCAAACAAGCGTTGAAGCTCACTCAAGTAAGTGCAGTGTACATTGACACTCCAACTTGTTCTCCGTCTTCAAACTTGGCCTATTATTAGTACTATAAGTTTTCAGTTGAATTATCCATTTAGAGCTTTCAGTTTTGTTTCAGAAGATCTTTGGAGTGGGAATGGGAACAACTAAGATTTATAACAGAAGAATTACTATTATTTTGCAAATGATACAAAAGATGAGTAGGAACTAAGTTTCTGCCCGTTCTTCTAGATTTAATCGCGTGGAACTGACGATTAGATTTATCCAGGTTAACAGTTTTTTTTAATAAAACCTTATATAACCTTTAGTAGTAGTAGAGCTTTTAGTGAAACGGTCGTCCGGGGAAGTACTACCACCATGCTTATTTCTGCCGCCAAACAGCTTGCTGTGTTCCAGTTTGAAGGGTGTGGGTGCCGGTGAAACTTAAAGCACATGAGGCTTAACACCCGTATGCCTCAGGTTGATGGACGTTGAGCAGTGTATTATAGGTTACGCTCCTAACGAATGTGACCTACAAGGCAGTGCTTTGTTATAGGCGATGGTAACCACATAACATCAGGTGGACCATATGCTTGTTCCATCAGAAAATTGTATAAAAAAATGCACTACAGCAGCGCTACTTTTTAACTGCAAACATGTACCATGTTTACAGTTAAAAAGTAGCAAATTTAGGCTGTGCGTTGTATATATGAAAGTCAGTCAATCCGGATAAATTCTTATAATTAGTAAGTACTTATAGTTTTTTGTATACTTACCTACTTTATCATACTAATATTATAAAGAGGAAAACTTTGTGTGTTTGTATTTAATAGGCTCCAAAACTACTGAACCGATTTGAAAAATTCTTTCACCATTTGAAAGTTACATTATCCACAAGTAACATAGGCAAAATTTTTTTTTGAAAAAAAATAGTGTTCCGTAAAATATTTGGGTTTTTCCATAAAAAATCAACCAGAAAAGTTACTTATTTTGCGTACGCTGCCTAAACTATAAAAGATAGAACCATAAAATGTTCTAAATAATTGTAGATCTTAAAAATATCTACAAAAAAGTCCGCGACACACTATACCTATCTATGTCGAGTGAGGCACAACAACCATTTTCTTATTTAAAAATCTTGATTTTTTTTTGGACTACATTTAAACGCATTTATTTTACTCATACTATTAATCCTTATCGAAATTAATTTATTAATCACTAAGTACAGTTTATGTAGATAATATTTGGTCTTTGAATGATTAAAATTGGACGTTTGGTTTTGAAGTTATGGCGAAATTAAAATATTACGATTTCTGCTGCACGGCCCGTTGTGAAGTGAGCGTCACCAAGGTGCGCGTGCGGGAGGGGAGTTTAGATCTATGAGTAAGGTACATGCGCGGCTTTAACGTCAAATGTTGTTTATAGAGAAGCTCTACAATAATCGCTTTAGTTATCTATCCTGAAACAACGGGTTGCACTCAGGGACTGCCGGCAGAAGTGAAAATTTAGTATTGAAGATATAATTTTGACATTTCATATCCAACTATAAAATTATAAAGCCGAATGTTTGTGAGTGTGGATGTGTAGATGTGTGGATGTTTGTTCCTCTTTCACTCAAAAACTACTGGATGGATTTTAATAAAATTTGGTACACAGGTAGCTTATAACCTGGAATAACACATACTTAGGATACTTTTTGTAGCGATAACCGACATAGACGAGGGCGGAGCCGCGGGCAACTGCTAGTATTTTATTATAGTTACCTACACTATAATATGTACGTAACTTTAGTTGGTAAGCAGATAGTTTTATTACAGTTTCTAAAGCACCTAGTTACCTAAGTAGTAATTTGCTTGTGCATAGTTTCACTAAACTTGTCAGTATACTCCTGTACACAAACATACATTGTAATCTTATTCAATAACATTTTCAGGCATCCTTCCATATCTAATAAAAACAATAGGTACCAAACTGAGTGTGAGATTGAATCCATTCAACAAGTACGTACCGGGTTGCCGACAAACTTTTAACTTGCGCAGAATATCGACAATTTAAAACTATTACGAGTACTCTACAACTTTCTTAATAAAACTGTGTTTACTGAAGTTTGATGTAATACTTACCTATTTTAGAATCTGCCTATCTACAGACAAAGTTTCTAAGTTATTGCGAACCTTGCGAACAAATTTCTAGACTTTTATTGCTGGCAAAATGCAATATTTTGATTTTAACTTTGTCTGCCTTATTTTGATATTTATTACTAGCGAATACTCGCGTCGTCGCTGTGTAAACTTTTATATTTACAGTAGTCACCATTTTGGAGAAATTCACTATTATCTTACTTAATTTAGTAGCTCTTTGTGAAACGCTCGTTCGGGGAAGTACTACCACCATGCCTATTTTTGCCGCCAAGCAGCTTGCTGTGTTCCGGTTCGAAAGGTGTGGGTGCCGGTGTAATTACAGGTACATGAGGCTGATGGACGCAGAGTAGTTCATCGTAGAACACATTCCTAACGAACGTGGCCGTATATTGTTATAAGTGCTTATAACTAAAGCCACATGTGAGTGGATTTTTCTCGTGATGTATTCTTTCGTCGCTTGAGAGCATTGCGCAAAATATAAACATCTATAGGCATTATAATCGTTTTCATACCTCCGGCTGCGACCCGACGCGACTGCCCGGTGCGAAGCACTTACTACAAAATCAAGTAAAGTGTTGTGACTTACAAAGTGACCGCACAAACTCCTCAATCTCAAACGGCTCATATTCTCGGTGCTCCAGCTGAAGGGGCTCCGGTCCGGGGAAGTTGCTGAAATTGGCGCAAAGTTCCCCAACTCTAGCTAACTTTGGCGATGCTAATATCAGACGTATTGATTCGTATTTGTTGTTTGTGACTGAGTTATACCTCCGGGGCTTAATAGCTTTTCTAGTAAGAGTAATGTGAGGTACACGTATTTTTATTGGTGGGCTTTTTATACAATACTATCTAGCCCCCAAAACGCTTAGCTATTATCAATAAAATAAATAGATAACTGATATACATGTATAATATATTATTAATGTTTATACCTTTGTCTTAGTGGTACTGATTCGGATCAGTTGAGCTATCTCTCGCTTGTAAACGGTCTGCAGATAGATCAACCGTTTCTATCAGCCGCTAATATAACAGTTGTTTAATGAACATAAGTATTTGTTCTATGTCTGTATGTTATGTAGTATTCCAAGTAAGAATACTTATAGTATATTTGTCTATTTGATTCTCACGAAAAAATTAATAATGGTACCAGTTTTGCTTAGTTTAAAGCTAAAGGGGTTTGCGTGATTGTTTTTCAATATACCTATATTTTAAAACTACACAGCCGAGAACTAACTCCTTTGGGTTTTTTGCACCGATACAAACACGTGTACTTTAGATATCTCTATATTTTGTCCAATTCAGTTTGGATAAGCGAAACACCATTCCTTTTGTATCCAGTTTCCAATTTGTTTTGTTCCACCTGCACGAAACACTTCCTGAAAACCGCTTACCGAAATATATCGACCATGCCGTTTAAGATTCTGTCCACGTCCCACCAACCGAAAACAATCGACACCAAACAAATCCGGTAAAATGTACCGAGAACCAGTTACGGCCAGTTGTGTCCGGATTATACTAACAGCTACTAATTGCTACGTGGACGGAATGCGAGACCGATTAAGCTATGTAAGTTAAATGGAGGTTGGTGAGGTGATAGAGGTAATGGACTCCCATCTCTGGCTTCTTAAGGCAGGCATACAAGCTCTGTATTGATATCCTTAATTTTTGTGTACCTAATTGAAATATTTCAATAGCAACATAGCTACGAGTAGCTACTCCTGTTTCTTTGTTATAAAGCCTGTTTCTTTTTTACTCGAAAAAACAATACGATTTCGTATTGACGTTACACTACGTGGCAATTCAGTAGCTGTTCCACAGTCAAGTTGTTGCTGGCTGACACGCCGCGCAGTGTAAACCAAACGATGATACTTGATAACTTGTAGATACTCAGAATATCAGCATGACCATCTGGTCGTCATATCGATGTTTTGTAACTCATCTAGATACTTAACAAACTTTAATTGCTTTCGCAGCAGATATTATAAGCTACACCAGCAATTTGGCACATCGCCAGCTAATCGCCTGTTTCCGGATTGATTCTTGGCGGGACAAGTTCACTTCCGGTTCGGGAGGTTAGTATACCATGGGCACTACACCCAATTCTCGCATTTTATTTAAGTCAAGATTGAAACTAGAATTTGATTGTCGAACCTGGGCCTGTCGGCTTTAAAAGCTTCAGTAAGATGCTAATCCATAAGTGAGGCTTAGGTAAGACAGAAATGTGAACAGGCAATTGTTCCACATGTGACCACTCATCATCAGGTGACACACATACTTGTACTGACACTTTATCTTTTCTCTTTCTAGTTACCTAGGAGTAAGAATCACCTAGATTTAAGACGTTTCAAGATGATCCCTGCGGATTTTACTGAATAAATGCTTTTTGACTTTGACTTTGAATTAAAAGGTGGGATAATAAAATTGAACACAGGTTGGTAAGTATTTAAGGTAGTAATATTCTATAACACAACTCTGCCCCGTTACTCCTACTATATAATGGCAACTGTATCAATAGTAGAATTGTTTGAACCTGTTTAGTTTTGACCAAGCAGTCTTTTGATGAATAATTAGACCTTACAACACTACAACTTCATATAGCTTAATTTTTCTTATTCGGTTAGCTACAGATATTGATTACTCATGGTAGAAATATATTTATATATTATTTATATATATATTATAAACTTACAATCGAAAAAAGTCTTCTATCAATTATAAGTACTTTAACCGACTCGGTATCGTTTCATATCGTCAAGACTGGTGCTAAATGGCTTTGGGTTATGCTGTCCCGAATAACGGGTTGGATTTAGGCGAGTGATGGACACTGGATAAGCTGGCTAAGGCGTGTGGTAACCAACACATTTACCCGTGGTTACTGTGTACCGTCTGCGGCTAAAACGCAGCTTCCACTTGAAGGGTAGATCATGGATACCGGTAAAGAGACAGGTATATTATAACATATAAAAAACTACTCCTAAAAACCTGAGACCCAAATTACTCACTTTCTATATTAAACTAGCGGCTCGTTTCGGCTTCGCACGGGTTTTAGTAAGGATCCCTATTTTTTTTTAAATATAGTACAAACTATGTCATCCGGGTATAGTGTAGCTTTCCAACGGTGAAAGAATTTTTCAAATCGGTCCAGTAGTTTCAGAGCCTATTCAATGCAAACCAACAATCAAATTTTTCCTTTTTATAAAATATAGTATAGGTTATTTATTGCATAGGTACTATATAATATATTATATTATACTAATTTTAATAATTAAAATAAAATACACTTGGGTGTTCCAAATTGGATGTAGACCTCCATGCGATTCCATTGCCTGCTAGTCGAGTCCACGTCTTCCCCGCAACCTTTAGGTACAACATCGTCACTCCATCTCCTTTTGTTTTTCTTCCTTTCGGTCTTCTTCGTGAGTGAGTTACGTCGCTTGGGTACCAGTGTAGGATACTATCGCTCCATCGCCCATCTTGTGCTCTAGAAACGTGACCCGTGCGAATATATATCAATATTTATATTCGAAAACAAGCGGCGTATTCATGGTATTCTGCAATTAGGATCCAAGGACCAGGGTTTAATACCACCCACGTGCCAACAACCAGCTAATTGGCTAGATTCCACACTAATGCATGTATTTATCAAGAGCAATATCTAGGTTATAATAATAGCTAGTTTCGCCGCGTGCTCGCAACAAAGCCCATTTCGACTAAAGGATTTTAATGGCGGGGCGTATTTTGGCGGATTGCGTCCGAAATGAAATTCATTGTGCCCCCAAAATGAGTTGCTATTGTTCTCGCCGTAGATAAAACATGGCAGGAAAATTACGGAGGGCCCAAACGATTGTGTCAGTCATTGAAAGCTGGGTGTTATACAGTATTGTCGGTTTTTTTGGAGGCAGTTCACGGGTTCGCGGCGTGGCAGACGGAAAAACGATACTTTCTTACCCCTAGTTTTATTTTCTGTTTTTCTTCTCAACAGATAAAGCAAGACAGAAAAGCGAATGCTTTTCCAATTTGGCTTTACTTACTTACAGTCGAATTTAGAATATTGAATATTCTCTATGTTAGAGTGTACTATGCAATTTTTAAAATAATTTAATAATGATTTTGTATTTATCCCAAAAGTTATACCACCGATTTGAACCAACAACTGTCCTCTTGATACTAGGATAACCAACTATGCCATCGAGAGCCCAATCGCACTCGATGAAATAAACTCAGGAGTATTTTTATACGATACTAAACGACACTAAGAAACTAATAAAAATTAAAATAAAGTATAAATATGTCTCGGCAGAGCCTACGCCTTTACTTCTCTTGGGGAAAGCCGCGGGGTGTCGAGGCCCTCTGGGGTTTTAACTCTAGCTAGCCGTCTAGTAAAGTTCATGACCGAGGGCTGTTGAGTATCTGTCTCGGGGTATTGGCATTGCCATACAGGGTTTCAATGCAGCGTCTTGTGGTTTGGATCAGTTGAGCTATCTCTAATAGTAGTAGAGCTCTTAGTGAAGGGCTCGTCCGGGGAAGTACTACCACCATGCCTATTACTGCCGCCAAGCAGCTTGCTGTGTCCCGCTTTGAAGGGTGTGGATGCCGGTGAAATTACAGGCACATGAGGCTTAACACCTGTTTGCCTCAGGTTGATGGACGCAGAGTAGTGCATTTTAAGGCACGTTCCTAACGAGTGCGACCTGCGAGGTGATACTTATAGGCGATGGTTACCACTTAACATCAGGTGGGCCATCTGCTTGTTCCATCAGCAAGTTGTATAAAAAAACGCAGATAGCTCATCTGAAATGATTCTTATTCATACTTTTTCCATGCGTGTTTTGTGCGTACTTATAAAAATACTGGTATTAGTTATAATTTACCAATTTCACATACATTTTGCAGTAAATTCGAAATAAATATAAAAATATTCGTGCTTTGCCACATAGATCAAATTACAAAAGTCTAGATGTTAAAGTTGAGTGTTTTGTTAAAACTTGTTAATTGTTTAAAAAGCTCTTAGAGAAAGTTTGTTAAAAAAATTACTGTTTCAAAAACTAAATTCAACCCTTCGTTCTGACAAACAGCACTCTAGTACTTCACTCCCAAAGTCTTGTTTTCAACGTTTTGTAGCAACTAAATTATAAAGAATCAGTTTTATTAAAGGTTAAACTTAAAACAAGGAAGCTTTTAAATTTTAGTAATAGAGCTGTAAAACAAGATGGGCTCCTTGATTTCCAAACTAAGTTAGAAAACTTGTGTTTTGGGAACCAGTGATCTTCCCTGAGGACAGTTATCTATAAATCGAACAGTCCGATTATTACCTTTACCTTACTTATTACCTTTATCTAATGTGAAAATAGCATCGGTCTACTACTGCTATATTCTACATCGAAATAGCTTTACTTTCAATATCTGAAGTAAGTTGAAACATAAACTTAAAACATATTAATTTCAGGACCGCATAAAGGAAATCTCCGATTTTTAACCCAGAATACCAGATGGAAGATTAATCCAATTTTTGGTTCTACCCAGAGTAGAGACAAAGAATAAATAACTACTACATACAAAATGTTCACTTATACACTACTTAACTACTTTGTTTACTAAAGAAATAATAATAATAAAAGCAAAGCTTGTAGAATGGGTCCCAGATAGCTGATAAAATACTAAAATACTTTTTTTTATGTCAATAGATACTTAGAATACCTACATATTATAATACGATTAGTGTAAAACCATGTATCTGTGGCCTTCAGTGGTCATGGCTCCCGTATTCTGGACACACAGAAAATCACACACTGTCGTTCGGCTAAGCTCGGACAGTAGGGATGATTTATCATCTGAAAAGCCTTCAATGTTTATTGAAATTACTGTCAACACCGCCCGGTTGGAGCAAGTGTTGGCCCTGGGGGCTCTGATTTTATCGGTTTACCATTGTGATGAAAGAATTAGCCAGCCTAGGACACTGCGTTACCGTGTCCTAGCTGTTTTCTGAGTACGCCACGAGGAAGCTTCTGTCCCGCCCTCCCGCCTCCCGCCCGTCTGGGGATTAAAATCGTGAAGTTATTTCATTCTTTCTTTTTTCTTATTCAGTGCAGAATTTAAAAGCACATTTCTACTTACAGAAGGGTTTTCACTCGGTCTTGAGCACTGACATCCGGGTCAATAAGGATTTCAAATCGATGAATGAAAATAATCTCACAACTGAGAATCCGATTCAGTAGAAATTAAATATCTTTCTAGAGTTATTTAAACCTCCAATCATACCATATTTTGCTCTCATTACCCTTATTACGGCAATAGACAAACATTTACACACAACAAAACGCACGCGGGATTCGCTTGTGAAACATTGGCTCTTAAGGTTAAACAAGTCGGTACGTTGTCCATACAAACGCTGTAAGTGTTTAATGTCTACTATTTATTAATATGCGTCCAAAGTTAAGTTTAAAACTGAATTATCTTGCCGTTATCTAGGTACGTTACCCTATATCCTACAGTAAAATCAGATTGTCTTGAAAGTTACAAGCGTTACAAGAATTAGTACTAAATCTTTCGACGCTTGTAAACATTTACAGCGTTTGTATGGACAACGTACCGACTTGTTTAACCTTAAGAGACTTGTGCTATTAGGAGAACCCACTAAACGCATAATATAATAAAACTCCCGGGTAGTGCCGGTCGAACGATGGTGAGAGGCATACATTATTTTTATGTTCTAGAAATGTATTTTCTTTTTTTCTTTCAAAACAAACACTTGTAAATTTAAAACAAACACCTACTAGAAGTACATTTTCTCTTCGACTCGAGTTCTTAGATAAATAAACCACTATCCCAAAGCCTATTTTAAAACAAATAAACACAAGAAACCTTTTTGAATTTGAAACAAATCCACTTCCAAAGATAAGTAATCTTATGCCCAACTTATCCAATTTACTACAGTATGACCTTTTTTAAACACACATGGCTAAAATGTCAAGAATGTCAAATTGGGCCGCCAACGCGGCTTCGTAAAATCTGAAAAGTTATAAATAAACAATGTAACATTATATTGAAAAGTTCTATCCATCTGTTCCTATGGAATGGTGGTACTTAGGGCCTGTGGTCCTCGCCGTTATCATGTTCCTCCTGGTAGGCACCGTCTTTGAGAGAAGGATTGAAACAGCGTGGCATCAATTCAGTACGTATGTTAATTTGTTTCATCAGTTCAATCCGAAGCTTTGGTGCATCATTCTGCTTGTAGGTTTGCCAACTCTGCTTATGTATCAATGTTCTCATCAAGAAACTTTTATCTTACAAACACAAAAGAAAAAATTTTGGAGGAACCAACATGATACAGTAGTAGAAATATTTTCTTGTTTACAGTGGAGCGTCGTCGAGCTCAGGTTGCGGCGATGGCTGCACAAGACCAACTGCCCTCCCAAGCTGACCCACCACCAGTAGCAGAACTACCTTGCAACGCATGCCGCCAAGCGCCAATCCTCAACACGTGTGCTGAACCAGTACCGGCCACCGAAATACCAGTTCTTAATCACTACACTGAAGTGCCTTCTTCCACTGTGAGTGAAAATATGGACACGACTATCAAAACGCCTTCGAAGAAGTCTTTGCGCAGCAGAAAGTCATCTACAATCCTCAGCAGTAAGAGTGTGGTGGTTGTGAATACTTGCAGTTAGAATTTGTGACGTAGATACTGACAGAATGCCTCGTAGAGCAATTCAGATTTTAAAACCTGATACATATTGTCAATCTGCATAGTAGGTACTCTGCAGAGTAACTGGTGACACAATATAAGACACTTTTATCTATATCAGTACTACATAATACCTATTCTGAAGAAATTAGGTGTCAAAGAAAGATTTGAAAAATAAACTAATTCGTATTTCTGAGTCTATTTAATTGAAGAGTAGTCGATTAAACAGTGGATGACTTTAATAATAACTATCAATTTTGAACACGGCACTGCTTAAAAATAATCTCAAATATCTACAAAAACCTGTCTTCATCTAAACATTGTGAAAGCCACATACGCCGGGCATCGTACTGTCTATATCTAGAAAAAAATGCAACTCCACAAATTCAATTATGTTTGTTTAGAGAATTACAAGAATCCTGGTCTCGAAAGGGCCGACGCAATTTGCTTCACTTGGGGTCGAAACTTTAGTGGTGTACCGAGGCCCTATGGGTTTTTTAAATTATATCTGGGCGTCAAAGCGACGCGTGACTCGAGGGCAGGTGCGTTTATTTAGCGTGGCAATGCAGCTAGTATTTTAGGGATGCTTCCGATTGATTCTGATTTAAATCTTTAGATCGTTTGCAACAGTCTGCAGATAACTTATCTGTTTCATGTATTTTGTACCTATTATAAGTACTTGTATTATTCACGTGGATCATTTTTCTAGACTGAAACTACGCCGTCAAACCCTAGAATGGCATTGAACGAAATTAGAACCGTGATCCGAATTTTGAAATGGAAATTTAAAAGATTGACAATTAATATGGCACGGGTGCTTTACGTGTTCGACGATGCGTAAATACGTCTTTGAAAACATCTTAATCTTTTTACCTTTATACATATTAATAAATAAAAGTCTGTATTTTGTGCAACTTTATGTTTTTCATGCAACTTACAAGAAGTTCGACCACCTGATCCTAAGTGGTAACTTATAACAAAGTATAACCTCATAGATCACATTTGTTAAGCCTCAATATGTGCCTGTAATTTCACCCTTCAAACCAAAACAGCAAGCTACTTCACCGGACGAGTCCTTCATTTAGAGCTCTTAATACTGATATCTTGTCTCTTGGATTATTTTGGTTGACATTTAATTCCTTGAACAGAGTAATTTAAATTACCCCTCAAAGCAGCGTATCTTTTCAAGTTTCCCACTATATTTGGATATACGATAGTAAGTAGGTGCTTAGTTTTCAGGCGGGCAAATGCTATTCATTGGATAAATTGATCTCTAAAACCTCTCTAAGAGGTTTACTACACGTACGTTAGAGGTTTCACCGAGAAGACCGTAGCGTAAGCGAGCTAATTTACAACCTATTCTGCACCTAGACTATCTAAAACTCGTACTAAAATATGTTACCAAACGACTTTTTATAATAGACCAGTCAATATACATATATACATAGTACTATTTCGCCACTTCAATCTCTATAAATCCAAAAAATTGTAAACGTATATGTGCAACTTCTACAGCACATGCAATTAAGTTAATATCATAATATCAGCAAGCGTAATTACGTTAAAGCACAATATAATCCACAAAATTTAAACCTTCAAACACGTGTGTTATAGACACCTGTTTTACTTCTTTACGAAGCATCCTGAAGAACTGACTTGCCGTGGACTATAGTTAAGACCAATAATACAATTTAAACACTGTCGTCACTCATCAGAAAGTAAACGTAATTGTTACTTTGGTAAATAAGGTTTGTTGCCTGTTGTAATGTGGCGATGTTCGAAACTCAGAAGTTTAGTTTCGACTAGCGTTTCGTATCATTGACGACCGATGTGGCGCGGCGGGCGAATGTTTGCCTGCGACGCAGAGGTTACGGGTTCGATTCCCGCCTTAGGATAAATGTTTGTACCATCTGCAAATATTTATTCAGGGTGTTCTGGGTGTTTTCTATGTATAATAAAAAATATTTATTTATGTAATGTATTATATTAAGTATATCAGTCATCTAGTACCCATAACACAAGCTCTGCTTAGCTTGGGGCTAGATGATGCTGTGTGGATTGTCCAGCATTATTTATTTATTTTATCTTTCAAAGTTTTCAAGTCCATTGCTCAATACAGGTACAAACCCTATTCGTTTCCAGGAAGGACGGTTTTGAGCCATTTATAGTCTTTCCAGGATTTTAGCAAAGTCGTCGGTCCCACCCGATACACAGTTCCAAACTACTCTCCTTCTTCCGGTTATCAGTCGCAATTCAACGCTGATCATAGTTTTACTAATTTCTGTAATGAATCAAGACAATAACAAGACCACACATAATCGCACCTTTCAGTACTGGGTGAAGTTTATATGGGCTCAAAAGCCCTGATGTAGGTATATCAGATTTATATTGGAAATGTTTATAATATCGTTTCAAGTGGCGTGGAAGTTTATCAATTTATTATGAAAGCAATTTTCTTCTTCAATAAGGTTATCCATTTTGATTTGATCAGATTAGACGTACAGACAGCGACGTAATTAGAGTAACATTCTTAAGTTTGATATTATTTTGATTTGATGTTGAGAATAAATTGCAAGTCTGGAATATACCCTGAGTATGATTTATGTACACATTTCACATCGTATTGAGTATGATTTATATAGACTATGTGTCATTGTACCTCTGGTCTTTTTAGTTATAATTATTAAAAAAAACTATTGTTTTACTCTTGTGTTTTAATTGTGTAGAATAAAGCTATTATCTATGTGTGCGCAATTACCTATTATTAGTGAAGAAATACCTATTATTGTTATTTTTATTGTTGCGTGCACCCCTTTCTAATCCCGGACGCAAAAACGACGGGGTGTTACCCCGTAGCTCCCGAACGGATGAAACGAATTCGATTTTTTTTTTGATGAATCATAATTGATTCATGATTGATTGATTGATTGATTGATTGGGAGACTAATGTCTCGAAATGTTCTTAGAAATGTTGGGGTTTTTTTTTTAATTTTAACTTAATCTTGTGACTCATATATTTTACATCATGATTTGCCTTAGTTCTTTTCTTGCATATATATTTCTAGGCATAAAAATTGCCAACCCTCTCCACTGATTTCCCGAAATACAAACAAAGTCATCGGCTGGATGTATATGCGTGTTCAATCTAGAACTAGAAAACAGGTAGCTGTTTGGCAGCAGAAATAGATTAGATTAGATTAAAAAATCCTTTATTGCACAAAAAAACAGTACATAGGCGAACTTAATGCTAATTAGCATTTTCTTCCAGTTAACCTTGGTGTGATGTAGAGACGTAGTGGTAGAACTTTCCCGGACGAGCCCTTCACTAAGAGCTCTACTACTATATATAAATAAATACGGTCGTAAGGATGACTTTAAATCGTCTTGTAAGCAAAGTAATTTATAGTAGTAATAAAATTTGAAAGCAAGCACCCTTCCTATATAAAACACCATTGCGTGGTGATTACTGGATTGGGAATAGCCCTAGGCATAAACAGTGAATATTAATGTTTGTACGTGTTTCGTAATAATTTGCAATTATTCAGAGTTTATCGGTTAATATCTGTAATTATAACTTTAGTTATAGGGACGATAGTTTCGAGTTTAAATTTAGGTCTTAGCGTGACGAACGCTGTGCAATAAATGAGACAAGTAGTTCACAACTTTTCAACTAATATATTCAGAATAATGTACTTGTTCAAGTTTTGTTTTATATTGGTACTAGATGTAATAAATATTTATAATAATAATAAATAATAATGCTGGACAATCCACACAGCGTCATCTAGCCCCAAGCTAAGCAGAGCAACACAACTACTTACAACAATACACACAACTTAATACAATACATTACATACATAGATATTTTTTATCATGCATAAAAAATACCGTATTGATATGGCAATTACTGCCGCCAAGCAGCTTGCTATGTTGCTATGTTTTGCAGATTTGAAGGGTGTGGGGTTTTGTTGTCTCATCGGTAGTTTCGATACATCTATGTAAACTACATAAAAACTGTACAGCAGACCGTCTCGTCTGCATAAACCTTTAACTTATTTCTTATTTCGTAGCACTATCGTAGCACAGTAAAGCTGGCGTATCGCGTAGACCCGTCACCGTAGCCTCTACGTTCTGCCACGGTCTGACGACAGGTACCGTACTAAAGCCTCCTGCAGACAAGGACATATTATCCGGACTTGCCCGGCGGTGAGGCGAGCGGGAAATTTCCCCTGTGACCAAATCCTTTTTGGTGCGCGTTTACGCGTGCTAGTATTACTAAATATGGTTTGTTATAAGAGAACTTTCGCGACCACAAGGCCTACTGTCGCTTCTATATACTTAATCGGTTCATTAATTATTTTTGATGTGTCAATAACAGGCTATAAGCGAGTGCCTTAGCCTCTGTGAACGTGCTTTTAAGGTAAACCAACTGCTGGCAGGAAGAAACTACTCAGCAAGAGATTTGTTCCAGCCATTTTTCTTATAAAAAAAATCTGCCACGGGAGAAGGTACAACAGCGTTGCAACTGTAGTATGAAGCAACAACTTAACTCGTAAGGATCATTTTCATTTAGTAGGGGTTATTTATTATATCAATTTAGTTGCTCAGCTTAATACCATAGTGAACTTGCTAGGCAAGTAGAACAGGGACACTTACCTGTGTGAACACTACACGCATTATATTTGCCAAACACAGGTCGCTGATTTTATTACAAGCCGCGACCAGAGAGGGCTAGGCAGAAGTTTTTTTTCAGTATATCTTTTACTATAACTATTTTTATATGTAAAAATCTAAAAAGTTTATGTGATGTCATATTTTGAGCTTTTTCATTTTACAAGTTTAGATAGAAAACGCTTAAAAAACTTATTTATAATGAGTTCTAAGGGCTCCATTAGTTAAAATGGCTGAGATAGGTCTACGACATAAGACAACATAAATCTACAATAATCTACATAGATAAGTCATGATAGTAACTGTCACATGAGAAATCTTGAGATAAAACTTTTAGTGCCTCTGGTATTCTTGACGACCGATGCGGCGTGGCGGGCGACAGTCCGCCTGCGACGCAGAGGTTGCGGGTTCGATTCCCGCCTTGGGATAAATGTTTGTACGATCTGCAAATATTTATTCCGGGTGTTCTGGGTATTTTCTATGTATAATAAAAAATATCTATTTATGTAAAATAGTATTGTATTAAGTATATCAGTCATCTAGCACCCATAACACAAGCTCTGCTTAGCTTGGGGCTAGATGATGCTGTGTGGGTTGTCCAGCATTATTTATTTATTTGTTTATTTATTTATTCTGGAATAATAAAAATCTTGGAATCGTTTTATTAATTTCGAAGATATTAAATTTATAATCTTGCAACAGAAGCTGTGATAACCCTAATTTCTGATAAGTAAAATAGAAACGATAAAATCTTAAAATCCAATAATCCTTGCACTAAAACTTCAAATACCTCTCCATGGTCGAGTAAGAATACCTACAACAACACAAATACCAACTTAGAGCCAATTAAGTACATAAAAACGAATTAAAAGAAAACTTGTGTTTACTGCACAAACAGCTGTTTAATTAAAGTAACCATTAGTTGATTGTCATTCACGTAGAAAGCGGGCTACCGGCACCGATACGCCAGTCTTCTAATCTAGGTCTCTACTCTTAGAAACGATAACGAAGTTTCGTAGTGTCATTTTGTAATATACTGCGGTGCAACTCGGTAGCCGTTAA
The DNA here is from genome assembly GCA_947095575.1 of Electrophaes corylata. NCBI lineage: Eukaryota > Metazoa > Arthropoda > Insecta > Lepidoptera > Geometridae > Electrophaes > Electrophaes corylata. Next base: position 1,573,026 of record OX352716.1, on the reverse strand, counting down.
AAGTCAAGTTGACGCTGCCTGACGACAATACGAACCTTCGTTTATCGTTTCTAAGAGTAGACCTGCTGGTTCATAAGGTTAGCAGGAAAGTTCACTTACACTTTTGGTCGTTTAAAATCGTTCTACAAGCTCCACAAAGAATTCGGACTAATTCTTTCCCATCACACGTTTTTGAGGATACTGATCAAAGTGATCAAAGAAACATGAAGCAAAGACATAATTTACTGCTATAATTTTTTTCTGTGTTGCGCATGATTGAATAACGCTAAATTGAATTCGTATCTTTTGGAGTGAAACAAAGCATTAAGTACTATATTGATACAAAACATATACCGGGTGTAATATGACCATTGAACATTTACGAGACAAGTAATTATTATTTTGTTAATATTTACTTCTTTATAGATTTGGTCGAGGCATCGAACTCATACCTAATAGAGAGGAAATATATTTAAGTTGTTCTTAGACAAGAATCCCGTCAATATGGGGTGGTACGTATAGGTGAAATAAATAAGTAAAACTATTTCATTTTTGTTTTGTAACTACTTAATTTTATTAGTCAGTAACAGTATAACCTACCTACTTTCAGTGATTTCGGTTGTAAGTGTAACATACAAAATGTAGATTTAAATTGGTTATTGAACAGTACTATCGAATAGTTTAAGTTAAACAATACTAAGTCTGTGAACCTAGGATTAAAATAATAAATAATTTATGTTGTTTGTATGTATGTATTTTATTATCCTTCATTTATCTTTCAGACAACCTGCTTTTCATGTAAATGCCGCAGGTAGCGGGAGACGTAATCAACATTTTTGGTGACTTAGGTACACTATAACTTACAGCTTTAAGCTGGTAGCTGGCTCATTTCTCAGTTCTAATTCAAAGGCATATACGAATATATACATAATACATTCTATTACCGTGGTGGCTCAGATAAATTGTCTACTCAAAACTTGGTGGTCTCGACTTACAATAATAGGAACCTTAACTTACTTTACACCTTAGCGTACATTTTCTCATGACATTTTTTCTATGAATACATAATTTTTTGACTATTTTTACTGACATGCTACTGTGTTGAAAAGTTTTAGATAAATAAGCTGTAGGTTAATTTTCTAAGTTAGCACTATTATATTCTGGAGCTGTAAAGTGATTTTACTAATAAATGCTTATGACTTACCTACTTAGGCTATAGACGATACTATTACGCCTATTGGCGGTAAAGAGGAAGACCACGGATTTTTACTTACTATGTTGCGAACGGCCAATACAAAAGTAAACAAATGTCAATAAATATACGTTGGAACCTGGTCTCTGGCTAACTCTTACCTCTTATGTTCAAAGGCCTAAAAACCTTGAGATCTCGGCGAGATGTCTAGAAGACAAAAATCTCTACAACTTTTCATTCTTAACTTTCAGAAGGAGTGTAAAAGCTGATTTTCAGCTGTGTCCAATCCAAACTTACAGCAAGTAAACTGTTGTCAAAATTAATTTACCAAGTTTATGACCCGCCTTTCTGTGACCTCTACAAACTAGACGAAGAAAATAAACTTTTGAAGTTAGCAAAAACATCTTATCGAAATTAAAATATCTCATTCCAAAAACATTTATTTATAACTAATACTTACAGTATGGAAATTCAAAAGTTAAATGAAAGATAAGTAAAAATAAAAACCTTTATATCATTAGCCAAAATGAGGTAAGAGTTAGCCAGAGACGGTTCCAACGTATATTTATTGACATTTGTTTACTTTTGTATTGGCCGTTCGCAACATAGGAAGTAAAAATCCGTGGTCTTCCTCTTTGTCGCCAACAGGCGTAATAGTATCGTCCATAGTCTAAGTAGGTAAGTCATAAGTATTTATTAGTAAAATCACTTTACAGCACCAGAATATAATAGTGCTAACTTAGAAAATTAACACTGCTGAACATAGGCTTCCCCTTTTGGGGAAACGGGCCATAGTCACCAAGAATTGGCAAGCGGCTTGGTGGCAGGCATTGGTCCCGAAACAAAGACTGTCTAAAGTTCATAAAAATTTCTTGTGTAAAAGCATTACTTTTTTTAATAAATTGCCTGTCGATTCAAAGAATTTAACCAAAAAATGAGGTGATTTCTTTTGCTCAAATCGTTGCGACATTCAAAAACAATATTTACGAAGCCTTTGATGATGATTTTAGCATGTAATATTAATTAATTGTTTATTTACCGTAGTGTACTTACCCATTTTTGTGTTTTAATACCTGTTTAAAATAATTGACGTAATGTGGCCCACCAGTTCAGTGGTAACTATCGCCTATATTTAAGTATTGACTTGTAGGTCACGCTTGTTAGGAACGTGCTCTACCACGTCCGGGACGAGCCCTTCACTAAGATCTTTACTACTACTAAAGTTACTGCCCATCTGCTGGTGCCTTCTTTTAGCCGCTTCTTACAACATCCATGGAAGTAGTCATAACACAAGTAAGTGCATAAGACATTAAATAGTAATATTCTACTTAATATGTACATACGTAAAAGTCCGTCAGACGCGACACAACACGCAACGCCACTGCCGCCGCCGCATATCCAGACGCGGGTTAAGTTTCATGGAGTCCCTACTACCGTAGCTTATAAACACTGTCGGAAATTGATAGGCTATTATACTAGCATTATATTCCGTCCAAAAAACCTAACTTGTACATGCACTTCCAAACTACGATCCTCTCTAAGAATGAAAGAATGTCAGTCGGTACTACAAAGCTTTATTTTGAGGAAAATACATATTATTTTAATGAAATTCGCGTGGCATTATCAGATTCATAAATTCATGAATAAGACGTGCAACCGCCATCAAATATTCAGCAAGCTTCGTAATCAGAATATTGAAAAATGTATTCTCATATGGTTTTATTCTTGTGTTTTTCCATAGAAGACTTTGTTTCTAAAATGCGGTGAACGACATATAGCAATATCGACCTTAAAATGGAAATAGTAACTAAATAAGCCCTCTTAGTACATTATTTATTATTATTGACCCTAATCTATACCACTTATAAGATTTTTTGTTCTGCCTGACTGACTGACTGGTGTCCATATTTCAAATACAATTCAATTTAATTGTTTGTGAATAAATGAAATGAAATGAAATGAAATGACATATAGACAATACCTAACCTAAACCACTGGTCGTAGAAAATTAAAATTATCAGAGGTAATTGCCTTGGTGCGTGTGTACTAAGAAATAATATTTTAAATTAAATCCTTAAAAGTACAGTGGGAAATTCCCACTGGGAATTGAAGTTTATAAATATAAAAATAATTTCTACTAGAATGAAATAAAAAAACACCAACCTTGTTTAGATAGTGTATAGATTTTTTTAGCGTTAATCCCCAATGGTAGAAACTACACGTGGATTTCAACATCCTAAATGCAAAACAATTGATTTGATTAAAGTATATCGATAATTTTGTTCAATGTTGATAAAGCAAGAAAAACGGCCGCTATATTGTTACCAGCGTTTTGCAGAAATCCAGCTCAAGGAGGTTATTGCAAAATAAAATAATATGGTACCCGACGTGCTCGATTAAAATTTTCAAATGATATTGCTTTTAAAACCGAATGGAGACGAAAAACGTCCTTATTACCAAATAACAAATGAAATTTCATGAATTTGTTCAACATACATTTGTTGTATATTCCATTTTATTATTTATACAACCCTTGCATATAAAAAACTGCATGAAGCTATGTATAGTAGTAGTAGAGCTTTTAGTGCAGGGCTCGTCCGGGGAAGTACTACCTACCACCATGCGACTGACGCATTCCTATGCGTCAGTCAGGCAGACAAAGATTCTTATAATTTGATAGAAGTTATATCGATTAAGTATTTTTAAATTTTCCTGATCAGCTGTTCTACTCTTGAAATCGATAAACGAAGTCTTGCATTGTCGTTTTGAATTACACTGCGGGGCCTCGGTAACACATTCCACAGTCAAGTTGTCGCTGCCTTACATGCCACGCAATGTAACCTAAAACGACAATACAAAACTTTGTATATCATGTTCAAGAGTAAACCTGTGAACACACTGGTATCTATAAAAACGAATAATTATCGTCAACAATTTAATTACAATGCAATATTATCAATGTTATGTAGATATTAATATTTACGGTCATTATAATGTCTTATTGTATAGTTATGTCATAATATATCAGTTAATAGCCTTAAGTTTCTATTATCCAGGATTAACTATCACATAAACCATCAGAGTATCAGATTCTGATATTAAGATTACTGTGTTGACTATCTATTGGTATTTATAATCTACCTAGGTACTATTTACTTAGATTCTAGAGAGCATCAGAGGTCTAGTGGGGGCTTAACACTTGTGTACCTCAGGTTGGTGGACGCTGAGTAGTGCATCGTATTCCACGTTCCTAACATAATATACAATAGCATAACAAGTTCTTACAAAAAAATTAAAAAGTGTTTAGTTAGTGTTTAGTTAGTTTAGTGCAGACAAGTAGTACTTGAATACAAATAATAATAATAATAATAATAATAAAAATAAAGCTGGACAATCCACACAGCATCACCTAGCCCCAAGCTAAGCAGAGCTTGTGTTATGGGTACTAGATGACTGATATACTTAATACAATACATTAAATACATAGATATTTTTTATTATACATAGAAAACACCCAGAACACCCGGAATAGATATTTGCAGATCGCACAAATATTTATCCCAAGGCGGGAATCGAACCCGCAACCTCTGCGTCGCAGGCGGACATTCGCCCGCCGCGCCACATCGGTCGTCAAATAATATTATTATAACGCTCTCAACATTAGATATACGAAGCGATTGCAAATCAAATGATTTGAAATTTTAATATCTGTCTGGAGTATAATTGGCTGCACTGAGATAGAACAGGAGTCAACGTCTTTATATAATAAAGACAAGGAAGACAGAAAAGAAAGAAAAAAAAGATTTCACTTGTGACGAATGACGACGCACAATATTACAATGGGACTTAGGTACATGCACATAAGAGATAAAAAAAATACTAATGACCTTGCTTATCAAAATCTGTCAAAAAATAAACAATGCCATCTCGTTTATAGACTATATTGATCCAAATCCTGTTTATTTATAATATTGTAAAATTTTTTTTTTTTTTTTTTTTTTTTTTTTTACATTTTGATACCTAAGCGTTTGGCTGCCATCACACCTGATGGAAAGTGTAGATGCAGCCCAAGGTGGAGCACGCTTAGCTATAATCCACTTGTTCACTCTTGTCTTGAAAACTCCCAAGTTATAACGTTCCGGAAACACCGACGACGGTAAAGAGTTCCACTCCTTGGCAGTCTGCACTAGAAATGTGGAAGCAAAACGCTTCGTGCGAAAATGAGGGATATCAACCATAAAGGGGTGACACCTATCCGTACGTCTGGTAGTCCGGAGGTAGAAGGGCGATGGAAGAATTGAATGGAAGATGGAAATTTACAAGTATCCTGGGTTATAACGTAAATATATATGTCAGCCAGTCAGTCATCCAGTCAGTCAGGAAAAAAATCTTATAATTGGTATAGATTAGTATTGGTCATGTATATGACTTTTTTGTTTTCCACTATATAATATTATTATCACTCCTTATTCACCGCCGTCCTTTGCTTACTACTCGGTTAGCTCAATACTCTTAATCCAAAGGTTGCTTGGAAGAAATCGCTCAAAGCGATAAGGTTTAGCCATAGATTTAATAAGCTGTATCGTGTTATGCAGTGTTAAACAATAATAATAATCCACAATCCACATAGCATCATCTAGCACCAAGCTAATAAGCAAAGCTTGTGTTATGGGTACTAGATGACTGATATTACATGCATAAATATTATTTATTATACATAGAAAATACCCAAAACACCGGAATAAATATTTGCAGATTGTACAAACACAACAAGGCGGGAATCGAACCCGCAACCTCCTGCGTCGCAGGCGGTCATTCACCCGCCGCGCCACATCGGTCGTCGGCGTATATATCTATACGCTTGGTCCCAGGTGGTCCAAACATATCCCAATATTCGTATCCACCTGGGTAAATTATGCGTGTAATTAATTAATTTATGATACACGACTAAATTGAATCAACACATTTGTGAGATATAATTCCGTATGCTACCTTATTAGATTGGAAAGGTTATTGCTAATTAATTTAATTAGTGCCTGTGGCGTACTGTTTTAATCAAACTTAACGGATTGTTGAAAACGACTGGCTGTAAAATGGATAGGTTAGGATAGGATACGAAGAAGAGTTACGTGCCGTTACCTATAGTACCGTTATCTATAGAAAAATGGCAAAAAAATTAAGTTTGTTGCATGAGAGCCCTCTTGAATATTTATATTATTCAGTTTTTTAGTATTTGTTGTTATAGCGGCGACAGAAATACACTATCTGTGAAAATTTCAACTCTCTTACTATCACGGTTCATGAGATACAGCCTGGTGACAGACGGACAGATACACAAACAGGCAGCGGAGTTTTAGTTATAGGGTCCCGTTTTATCCTGGGGTACGGAACCCTAAAAAAGGTTCTCACTGCAGTTTTTTTGCAAAGTGACTTACCCAATTGCTCGCGATCTCTCAGACTAAGACCACCTGTCTCAACAATATTTTTATAACGAGAATATTATAATAACGGAATATTCCTAGAGATACGATTATTATATTATTGAGTTTGTTTTCTTTAGCTCAACTTGTTCTTGTTCTGTTTTGACTCGTCTTCACTCTGAGGTGTGATTTTCAGACTCGCAAAAAGTTAGCCTATTTACACCTACTTATGGTAGGTAAGTGTCGAAATTTTTATCATTTCAAGAGGTTGAACCTTATTATTTTTATTTAGTTACAGAATGAATTAAAACCTAATTGTACCTACCTATAAATACTTAGAAAATATAGAAAAAAAGAGAGTTGAGTTTTGAGAGCATGATAATTAGTATACAATTCTTAATTCTTTAACATTTTAAAATCATTGGAAACAGTGACATCTTTTAACAATAGACGGAACTATTAGAGGTTGATACATGAAGTCTTCTCAATCGGAAATCCAAGATGGTCTTCGTTTACTCATGGTATACAAATACGACAGTAACTAATATCCTTGGTTGTCTCCCAGATGGCAGTTAAACATTATTATTTATATTCAGTGATAAATATACTACTTTTTGCTCTCATTTCCGTTTTTCTTCGAAAGAATAATGAGTACCGGTAGGTACCTAATTGGGGCGGAGACTTTGGTACGCCGCTAAAAAGGTTTTTCCTAGTTTGAGTTCCAATGTTGTCAAACAAAAAAGCGATGGACTAAAAAATTTCAATAAATCAAGGAACTTTTGTGCCATTTTTCGTTTATATCGGTTGAAATGCGACCTGTAGGCGAGAATAGACTGACAGATTCAGACCACAGAACATAGACACAAGCGTTTTTTCTCTAAACAGACGCTTTGTTTGCTCAATTAGGTAGGTAGGTACTTATACTTTTTTATGCAAATTTTGATACCCTTTGGCCTAATAAGTCGTGTGCGAAACGTGTGTTTTAATCGTTTACCGATACGTGTTCGTTAATACGGTGCAGGTATAAAAATTTATGGCTTGTGGTCCGGCACAAAACGCCTACCGAAATAATCATGGCAATACTATACCTACCTACCTCATCGTTAGTCTGTAGATTCCACTGTTGAAGAAAGGTCATGAGCCTTTTCCATGCACCTTTTCATGGTTCATGAGATACAGCCTGGTGGCAGACGGACAGACAGACAGACAGACAGCCCTATTACTAAGACTCCACTATACGTACTCCACCTTTGGGTATGGAACCCTGAATAAATTAGTAAAAGACACATTGAGAACTTATTTACACGTGTCGCAAACCTATCGCACGTTACGTGATAAGGTTCGATCAAATTGTCACATATTGCAGTTGAAGATAAGTGTTCAAAGCACAAAGTTTTGCAACAATCAAGGAGTGAAAGCCTGACGCAACTACCTCCTCCACACCCGAAGAATACCTAGCAGGTAGTAGGTATACAGTATTCTCTGATCTCTGTACTCGGGTTGACCAGTGTGTCGGATAACGGGCCTTGTTATACAACGAGATGGTGAGTACATCATGTACATGAGTTGACATGTTGACATTAGAAAGTTATACATACGCCAACATTTTCCAAAGTTTTTGATTCGTTTTCTGTCATCTTTGGACGCAACATTGTATTTTCATTTTAATTGTTTTTCTAGTGTTATTTTAAGTTCTGATGGGTAATTTTGGTGGTATTTTAACCATCATTACTTGAGATCTTAGCACAAGTGTGAACAATTGAAATGAAAGTGTGTTATGAGGCATCCTGATTTGAACGAAAATGTTTCCCTTTGGTTTTGAAGAAAAACGCCATCTTTTTCTTCAAAACCGATGACGGCTGACTTTACTTTTTTTACCGACTCGACTTGACTAAAAAGAATTTATTCAACCCACTTGATATTGGCAAAATTGTCCGCAAGACGGACAGATGCCACAAAAAAAAAAAGGCATTTAAATAAATTTACATGAATTTGATTGATACGATTTTGTAGCATTCGCTTGTTTTATTTCCGGGGTCTACTCTTAGAAACGAAAAACGAAGTTTGGTATTATCGTTTTGAGTTACACTGCGGGGCCTCAGTAACCAATTCCACAGTCAAGTTGTCGCTGTCTTACATGCCACGCAGTGTAACGCAAAACCACAATACGTAACTTTACGAGAGATACTCTTATTATCAAATCGCTCTGTGATATTTTTTGTAGAAGAATATAGTTGTTTTTTGATGCATTTTATGAGCCCGCGGGATTGTTAATAGTGAAAGTGTTAGGGCGTCGACAAGTGAGTCATTCGGTCAAGTTCAGAGGCCCCAACCTCAAAGAGAAACAAAATATATAAGTACAACAAAAAAAAACAATGTTGTTATTTATTATTTAATGGGTAAATAAACGAAAAAGTTTAATTTTCTAAAAAAGCTGCTTTCGGTCGAAGATGCTATAAACCTTACATTTTGAACATCGCAACTAAGTGCGTATAGTACCTATTGATTTCAACGTAACTAAATTATGATATAACAGTAGTGTATCTCTATATATATATATATCTCTCAAGAAAGGCTAGACCTTTTTATGGTTATTGTATTTTTTGATTTATCTAGGCTTCGTCCGGAATAGAATAAGTACTTAATAAAAATAATGCGGAACGTTTTTCGCGGTGCCAGCAGCTAGTTTATTATAAAATTGTGTGCGATTTGAAATTACACGGGTCGAGAATCTAACCTGCAGCATCTGTACCTAAGTCTCAATCAGGTCAATCAGGAACCGAGTCTGACTACTCAGGCTAGACTCAGGTGGTATACGTATTTGGATTGAGAAACTGAGCTTTCTATCATTGTGTCATCAATAACTTATAATGTCATCGTAACGTGATAGAACTGTGCTATACCTACCTACCAGATGTGCAATAAAGCAATCTGTAGACAACGCTCTCCATAGTATATTATTTATACAAGACGTACAGTCAGCTGCACTAGAATGTATACAATTTGTAACTTTCAAAACGGTATCAAAACCTTCTAGTAAACTCTTAAACAGTCAAGAATCGTGAAATTAGCTGATCAGTTCACTTATTTTTTAAGTTTTTGCCCTGTTTATATTAATTGTGACGCTGTAAAACCATTCTGTAAGCTACGAATTGTATATATTCTAATGCAGCTGACTGTACCTTGGTAGGCTTGGTATATTATTAACTTTGAGGGTTTTCATTAATCTTGGGGAATCAGGCCGACTTAGCTGTGAGGATGAAGTAGGCCAGGTAGACAGGATATTAGATGTAGTAAGTCCCATGTTATACAGTGCCCCGTGAATAATAGGGGTATGATTGAAAAGTTACCCCTGTCTCTATATAAATCGTCTACAACAGATGCAAAGACTCGACTTACGGTCAAAGCACACGGTTTTACAAGCACGCATTATATAATTTTCGTGCCCTATCAGTCTCCTCGTAGAGATTATTTCGTAGTTTCGGTGGAATCGGTGAGAACAGTTGTTTCCTTCAGAATAAAATTAGTACTAGTACAAGTAGGTTTTCCATTGGGAAGATTCTGCGGATCAAAAGTCAAAAAGCATTTTAGTAAAGTCCGCAGGGATCATCTTGAAACGTCTTAAATCTAGGTGAATCTAAGCGCCAGTTTCTCGCGACCAAGCCTAGAAGAACCGGCAAGAAACTTACGGCTTGGTTCTTACCGTTTTTTTGTATGATCCTGTTACAAAATAATAATAATATCTAGTGCAGCGTATACCTATGGAAAATGAGATTGTCTTTGTTATAGGGTGCCAACCAGAGTGACCACGCAGCGAGCTCCAACAAAGCTGATCTGGTCAGCAGGATAAAAGCCAGGGTCGAGGCAGCGGACCCGAAGAAAGCTAAGGAGTTAGGAGGGGTTTTCCTGTTCAATATAATCAAAGGAACTACCGTTTATTCTTGGAGTGAGTAGGTCTTTTCTTACCAGTCAATCGACATAAGGCAACTATTTGCACCACTATAACTGTACCACCTTGATCTTGCATCTCCGGAGTACTAAACACCGACATTGTAGTTACGAATCCGCCTACCGTGACAACCCTTTCAAACATGGGAAATGCCAATATCCTATATCTATGTACGAAAAGTGGTCTTATTTCGGCTGATGACGTCCTGTGTCGTTACCACCTTTAGAACCATGAGCACCGGCTCTGATTCCAGTTGCTTTTACTCACCTTCAAAGGATCAATACACCAGGGGTTGGTCAATATAATATCCTATATACAAAACATCATTACTGCGATCACCAGTCCGCCTCCCATGTGTGGTAACTACGGCCACCCAAAAACATTAAATAAACAAATAAATATTTGTGGACATTTCTACACGATATCATCTGGCCCCAAACTAAGCCGAGCTTGTACTATGGGAACCGATGACTGATATATCACTTAATATACGTTTTTTTTCTGTAAATAGATAAAACACACAGACACAGATCAAACATCTTTTTATATAATTTAAATTATATATTTATGATTTAATTATTATGTAATTAAAAAAAACTATGTTCATCACACAAATGCTAATCGCCGGTGGGGATCGAACCCACCACCTACAGGGCAGAAAGCAGAGTTACTACAAACTGAGCTGTAACGGGTCGTTCATACGACATAATAATCCCATGACTTGTATGTGTGGCGGCATTCCTTACACATTGTCCCAATGTAAGTCTTGTATGTATTTTTCAGCCATGGATTTGAACAACGTGAAAGTGTACGAAGGCGAGCCTATAGAAGATCCTGATGTAACGTTTACCCTAACCGAGCACTACTTCAAGCAGCTGGTGCAGGGCCGAGAGGATCCCAGGGTCATCATGCAAGCAGGGCGGTGCTCTGTGACGGGAGACATCATGCGGGCGATGAAACTTGAACCTTATATCAAACTAGGTTAAGGTCGTTTAAGAATCGTTAACCTATTCTGCTTTTGACGGAACGCAGGGTACTAAAAATAAGTACTTCATCACCATCACCAGCCATCATCTGAAGAGGTCCACTGGTCACACATATCCCCTTCATTTCTAGGAAGAAACTGAGTGTTCAAGCACCGATTTCCCGCGATCCTAACAATAACATCAGTCCATTGAGTTTGGAGATGTCCTAAAGTTTCCTAGTCGCAATTCAACCCCTAGCTACATTTCTAAGAAGATAGTTTTTGAGCCTTGTACAACCACTGACTCCCGCGATTTTGACAATACCGTCAGTCCATAGGGTAAAGATTCGTCGTCCTAACTTCAACTACGGTTGGACTGGTTAAAAACTTGGAGCTAAACGTTGGTCGTGATCTGGAATAGCAGAATAAACTAGTTATGTATAGTAAATATACATAATGCAAAAATAATGTGTGGAAACTTGTAATTAGCATTTAGTATCGACTAATTATTTTATACTTTTTTAGCTGTAAGTCAAGATTGTAAAAATAAAATATAGAAATAAAAAAATATATTTTAGAGTTCGTTACTAATAAATGTAACTTTGAAATAGTTATATCTCATTTTGTGTCTTTCTATCTTTTGATAGGTAGGTATTCTGATTTATTTGTATTAGGAAAAAACTATACGGTGTAGAATTACGTTGGTAAAATTATATTTCATCGCTGACTGTACCTAGCTAGCTTACTTTAATTTACTTATTGGGTAATAAAAAAATTATACGTAAAATCATACAAACTCAAGTGTTTTATTTTATTTTTCTTAACCATCATTATTCTAAACAGTTTCTTTATTCATGTTTATCTAATACTAATCAATTAATCGTAACCTACTTATCAGACACATTGAACTTGTCTTCGCATACGTCAATCAACTTCTAACGATGATTTAGATATCAAGTGACCTACTACTCGTACTAACGGTACAAATCAGTCTATCTCAAACAGATTGAAAGTAGTCCACCAAAGTTGTTGATAGAGGTACCGTAGGTAGGTAAACCTAGGTACCTACTTGTGTTTAAAAGACAATTTGAATATCACGAATATCAGTCAATATTTACGTTTTAGTTGAAGAAATCATTTTATCTAGCTAATCCCGTTTACCAAGATAAACATGTTTAGTGTAACAGTAATTAGCTTCCTAAATGCATTTAGGCGCTCGCTAAATACATTTAGTAATCGTTGTGCAAGAGGGCCTTAAAATTCAAACTTTGCTCATTGTTAATTGACTAAATTTTAAATAAGTCTCCGTCGTCAAGCGAGGTGAATCTAGGCACCAGTTCTACGCAACCAAGCCTAGAAGGACAGACAAGAAACTTACGGCTTCATTCCTACGGTTCTTTTATGAGGTGGTTTTATAAAGAAGTTATAACATGAATATTGACATGAATTCACTGTGGGATTTATGCAAAATAGAATAGAATAGAATAGATATTTATTCACACAACACACATACACAGAGACACCCCAGATGTTAGATGTTGTTGTTGTTGTTGTTGTGTGTTGTTAGATGTTTTTCTAATTTTATTTAACAACCAATAGATTTTTTTTGGCGACCGATGTGGCGCGGCGGGCGAATGTCTGCCTGCGACGCAGGAGATTGCGGGTTCGATTCCCGCCTTGGGATAAATATTTGTACGATCTGCAAATATTCATCGCTGAAGATATAAAGAAATATCTCTATTTTGTACTAGATAAAGAGTAGACAACATTTTGTCGCGCTGCACATCTTATCCGAGCAGGAAATATGTAACAGCATCCACTGAGTAGTAATCACATAAACTGCGGTCACCAATTCGCCTGCCAAGCGTGAAGACCAGGGCAAAACTCCCATAAATGTTGGAGACCTATTTCCACCACTAGACTTTTTTTGGATAATGATAATGACTCACTTGGCGGTCCTAAAGACCACATGAATTATACCGATTCACTTATCTGTTCATCGTATCTCCATACAAAAAATTCTAACTCGCAAACCGAAATCCGGTATCCGGAAAACGTAAAAAGACTCAGAATCCGCCTACTGGGAGCAAACTTGCAGACCTCCAAAAGACACAGGTCAGCCCTCACTAGAACGAACTCGTTCGCCATCCCATACTAAAAACTCTTCTAAAATAGCATGAATGACGGAAAGGCGAGTGGGCAATTAGAAGTGAGGGCCGACCCCAATCGCATCAGATCTATATCCACCAGCGATCATACCGGTTTACAAACGGGACCGCGCAGTTCAACGCCTGAGTTCGGTCGTCCACCTTTAGACCCTGACATTATACACTATAACTACCTATAAATAGAAAGCCTATCCTATGTCCTAGTTCCACATACCTAGGTTCTACCTGAGGGGTAACAATGAGCTTGTTTGTCTTTATCTGTATCGTAAGTCCAAACAGCCCGAACAGACGCAAACAATGGATAAGAGAGCATATTTGTACAAATCTAGAATCTATTAGTACAAAAAAATTAAAAACAATGCTGTCAAGCACGATAGCAACGGCAATTGTGGCGTTGTTTTTGACAGTTTGCAACTCAATAAAAGCTGATGGCACTAGAAGATGATGCTGATGCAGCTAGCTCAGTCGTTCTTTAGCTAAAACCAAAGAAAACTTGTGTTTTCTATGCTATGACTAATAGTAGTGCTTTTGTGAAAGGCTAGTCCGGGGAAGTAATACCACCATGCTTCTTTCGGCCGCCTAGCAGCTCGCTGTGTTCCGATTTTAAGGGTGCAGGCTGCAGTGAAATTACAGGCAGATGAGGCTTAACACCTGTATGACTCAGGTTGATGGACGCATGGTAGTGAATTTTAGGGCACTTTTCTAACGAACGTGGCCATGACGAAGCAATGCTTTGTTATGGATGATGCAAACCACTTGAGCATTCGAATAAAAAAGCTACTGGTGAACCTGTTCAGACTGATGATAAACAGGTAGTATATAAAAGCTCCAATCTCAACCAAAGTACTTTGCATAAAGGTCCATCTACGACTCTTCACCTTCCCTCATCAAATCTGAAACATAAAACTCGCATTATGATTTCTAATAAACGTCCGGTCAATAAAACCATAGGTCCTAATAGGTTTAGAACGGCTCCTAGATTATTAAAAAGCTAAGGACAACTGCCATTGCCCTTCAACCAGAATGCACTTGAAGTACCTAGGTCTGTACAATCATGTGCGGAAGTGAAAATCTCCTTTCTATCATAGGACGAGCAGACGCACTCTTACTTGTTAAGCATATCTCCCATTTGCACCAAGGGTTTCGGTTCTACCTTCATCATGCGAACCGCTAAGGAGTGGAACTCATTACCAGCGTCTTTTTTTCCTGAATACCTACTCCTAACTGAACCTTTTAATCAGAACCTTTTTAAGGTAAGAGTGAAAGTATCTTCTAGACCGTTTTGCTTCATTGTCACTTACCACCAGGTGAGATCAAAGCCAAAGGATAAGTCTATCAAGGTTTAAAAACGTCAAAAAGCTTTTATTCAATAATATTCGCAGGGATCATCATGAAACGTCTTAAGTCTAGGTGAATCTAAGCGCCAATTCCTCGCGACCAAGCCTAGAAGAACCGGCGGCAAGAAACTTACGGCTTGGTTCCAACCGTTTTTTTGTATGATCCTTTTACGGTCAATGAGGTGAGAGTTTATCTGACAGGCAACGAACCGTGCTACTCACGGACGGTCGTAGGAAATTGGAACCTGGCATTTCTGGCCCCTGTGCCACAAAGGTTACTGCATAGTTTCTAAGAAAAAAAGTTTGATTGACGTCTGGCATAATGGTGAGCAGTGGTCTTGTGGCCTCATTCATGCAAAAACCAGTGTGCACTTCTGCACGCGAGCGTACCGGTAAATCCACCTGAGGCATAAGAGGTTTTTAATAAACATATCATTTAGTTGTGGACCAGCGACGAAAGCACATCTTTGCAATCCTGTGTTCAGTGTTTCATTAACGAAGCAATGTCTAAGGTTATTTTAGTTCTTGTCCTCGCGGCTTGTATTGCTGTTTCTAACGGTAAGTTTCACGGTAATTTTTATAATAGATATTATATACTATAACTTTTATATACGAAATACTTTTTATCTACCGTAATTCAGCAGTGAAATTATAATTATGCATTTATTTGCACGATGTATGGTCAGATGTTATCATCATCAACACTCAACAGCCTGTAGAAGTCCACTGCTGGACATGTTTGTATGAAAATAGCTTCACGCGGACGGAGTCGCGCGCGTTTCGCTAGTCTTTTCATACAACTTCAAGCCCCGCTGCGTTTAGGGGTTGTTTTTCGGTAATATACCCTGAAAACTTTGCACCTAGCCGCTTGGGCTGTGCATTTTATATAAATAAACAAAAAGTTTTTATGCGGCACAAGCATATGGTTCACCTGATGTTAAGTAAAGAAATATGCAAAGGAATATAATTTTTATTGTGTAGTGTTCGTAACATTTAATTAATTTTTCGATTGTGCACCCGAATACTAATAGGTACCTAATACTGTGCTAATACTAATTTGTACTATAACAATTATATTCCCATCATCTTATACTTTCAATAGTTTACAATAAAGGTTATTCTGATGCTTAATGCAAATACAGTTTGTTTACTTATATACGGCAAATCTGATGTTAGGACTCATAGGACATAGGACACACACACATACAAGGTTGAGTAACTGCTGTTAAACCGTTTCTTATATTTAGTGTTAGTTAATATTTTAGATAATATGTAGGTTATTTTTGCTTTGATTTATTGTTATTTTTATACTCAGCTGTTTAGTTTTAGGATTGGGCGCTACAAATCGCGACACAGTTTTTACTACTGCGATTTTTAGTGTTCTTTTTTGTTCCTTGCACTTAGTCTATTAAGAACTTGTAAATAAATAAATAGGACTGACCAGACCATCGGTGACGGAGTCATCCAGTCTGAAAATCTATTTCCGTTCGGTTCCCTGCGTGAGAACAGTCTCAATATGTTCAAGATTGGATCCTACTTTCTCTATCGGTATTTGTTCAAGTGGAAAGTTCTAGAAAATTCTCAGAGACATTACTAACATGTACTTGTACCAATAGGTATCGATGTGACGAACTATGAGATAAGCAGAAACAAACTTGGCGGTGAGTCTCCATGGTTGATAGATTTACTACACAATCAGTCATTTCATTATCACGGTGAAAATTCATTCTCATTCTTGCTTTCGAGTTTTCATTTTAACCGTAGCTATCTCCGACGGGATCTTCTGTGGGTAGTGATGGAGCAAGCAGGTAGCCCACGTGATGTTGAATGGTACCTCTGTCTATAACGATCGTGTTACTTGACAGAGCACGTTCTATAAAGAAGTGACTTATGTGGTATCGCACTGCATGTGTTAGATTTAATGGGGGTGTAAAAAAAAAAAAAAACAAGTACCTGCTTATTATTAAAATATTTTTATTTTTTCGTGTTATATTTTTTAAGATGATATGTTTGTTTTTATGTAAGAGTGAATGAGGAATAAAAAGGCTATACTTATTATTATATAATTGCACTAACACCCTCCAAACCGGAACACAGCAATGATTGGCGACAGAAAGAGGCACGGTGGTGGTAATGGTCCCCTGACTCTCTCTCACAACGAGCTCTATTACTACTGCAATGTAGAGTGGTATCAGACTAGCGATCCGATTCAGACTCAATGGATAACAGTTGCTCAACTGTTCCCAATGCCCTACCACCTGCACACGGGATCACCTTATAAATGCCACAGTTGAGTGAAGGTGGCAATGTTAGGTAGTATTATGTTGACACGCAAGAAGTAGAAGACTGTCAAGTTTATCAGTATTTTTTTTCAACAAGTTTATTTTATAATAGTTAGCTTTGTATTTGGTTTTTAAGTTCTGGTAGGTCGGTAAATAGGTACTCATTAACAGTAGTCTACCGCATAAATCATGTAATTATTTACTTACATCGTAAAATGAATGATTGTTTAGAAGAAATTGAACTTCAGGAACTTCTACATTATTGTTATAAATACTAAAAAAAGTCTTACCTAATTACCCACTGAGCCAATGACACAGTGCACAAGGTCAACACAAATGTTTACTGTATCTTGTAACTAAGGGCAGGTCTTGACGAACGAACAAACGGTTGAATCTAACACTGATGTCACTGACATCGGGCAAGATTATTAAAAAAGAAAGAAATAGGTACAGTAACGGTGATCCCTAGGCAAAGACATCCTCCTAGTCCTAGTGGAATATTCTCCTGGTTCGTACTTTCACGTCTTAGAAAATAAAACAATTATGGTCACTGGCGATCGGAACTAATTTTGTCTAAGCTATCAAAGTCAAAGTCAAAGAATATTTATTGCTTGAAATACATGCTAAAAAGATGTTAATTATTATATTATATTATGTTTCAATGTATTCTGCTTAATTCTAGGCGTGCAATATTTAAATTTACATAGTAGTCATACAATTAATCACTCGTAACGTATCACTCGTGACGTATGCAGCGGCTACTAATAAGTAGAGCACCTCATGGCAAGTAAGGAATAGGGAGTAGCCCCAAAGAAATCAAATTACAGTGCAGTGTAGCCAAGCAATTTCCGCAAAGTTTGTAAGTACTTTACCTGTTCAATGACATCATAAAAAAAATGTTTTTTGAACTTTGAATTCGTTACAAAACGAATTATGTTCGACCGTGTAAAAACAGCCTTAGAATCAACAATTACCCAAAAATCTAGAGCCGAGATAATTAACTAAGACATAACAATATTTAAGTTAACGACCAAGATTTGAATCTTTTTCTCATTTTATTAACGCATCACAAGATCTGTGTACATAATTAACAAGACGAGTATCGCTCACTTCCTTTTGTAGCTAAAATTACACCATGACTAGAAAATTTTAGGTAGGTAGGTACTTACCTAGTAGTTTTTCGCTGTTTTAGGATATTTTTACCATAATTTATAGAATAATATTGGGTTTTGAAAGAAAGGTTTGTTCAAAGCCTACTGTTTAAAGTTTACGTTTTTGAAAAAAAACACTCAATATCGCAATCACACATTTAGAACGATCACCTACATCAAAATTACAGTAAGGCAATCAAAATTCTTGAAAATGTTGTTACCAACGGTGTTAGTCAGAATCACATCACACCCTGTAACATCCAAGTCACGTGATAAGCACGTGTAGTAACCATACACGCTTTGCCGATTATCAAGCCATCACCCATCCAATCGACCAAACTAACCTGCATCTCATCTCATCACTAAAATTCATCCAACAGGTTTCGGAATAAAGGATGTCCTGCACTATATCTTAGGTGGCAACGGATACTACAACAACTACCCTGGAGGACACTACCCTAGCGGACCTGGAGGGCACTACCCTAGCGGACCCGGGGGGCACTACCCGAGCGGATCCGGGGGGTACTACCCTGGTGGGGGTCACCACGGACCCCCAGGACCTCCTGGCGCGCACGCTGGATGTCCGCTGTGCGACTCATCGGTGTACAGTTACTGCTCACATAAGGAGGCTCATGATGCATGTTGCTGCAGTGGCTCCTGTAAGTATAATGCACATGTAATAAGGTTAGGTACCACGACATATTAAAACCTGGCAAGTTAAAGTACCTAGCTATATAAAGATACGATGCATTAAAATCGATTTTTCTGCGCTATCTAAATGTTTCTTGGTAGGTAGGTAGGTACTCACCATTTTGTCACCTTATATTCCAAGACGTTCCAAAATGAAACCGTCTTGTTTGCCAAATCAAAAATCCGTCTTTTATTTATTAATGCAGTCATACTGATCTGGAGACCACAAAATACTCACATTAAACATAGCACTACCAAGTTGCACTACATTTTAGTAATCCTTTTTCCAATTTTCATAAGACCTAGATGTACATCAACTGCTTGACTTTCGATTTCCGAATACCTCTCGTCATTCAGTCACTAAAAAGATGACTCTGTTCTCTCACACCTCTCTTTCCAGACGGCTACGGTTGCTACAAGAGCGACTGCAACTTCCTCTACGCCAACACCTGTCAAGAGTACAATCTGATCTCCAGCTGCTGTTGTGTGGACCTCAAGAGTGCCGGGGCCTCGCCGGTTATAGCTGCTCCCATAGCTTAGATCTAGTTTAAGTTCACTGGTTGATTAGGTTTATTCCCGTTTTACTCCCAAATGTATGACCACATCGTGAGTGAACGGAGCAATTTTCGACCTATTGTAGACGCAAACGTTTTATTCTAATGAGTATCTCCATGTATTATACATAGAGTTGTTGTAGGTATAGGTTACATATAATCAGCTGCACTGAGATATATAAGTAATTCATAACTTTAAACTGGTGTCTCGGCTCCCCGTTTGTATCGCGGGGGAATCTGAACACAAACACAGCGCCGAGGGGTTCGGTTGACGGACTCGTCGACTCACTAAAACCACCCGTAGCCGGCCTCGATGCCTGCCAAAGGGCTCCGAGAACTCTAAAAATACCTACCGCTTCGTTGTCTCTCTTGTATATCGTCTAAAAAGTATGCCCCGGGAACGACACCCATAGCCGTCCCCAGCACTTGTGGTTAGGGCTACACAATATGCCACGATATACCAGCGCCCTTCCAGGGTCCGCTACCTGTCCTGTCGAAGCCCTCGCTCCGACTGCACAGACCGGAAAGGCCCCCTGTTCAGTGCAAAAGACAAAACACGATGTCTATTTTGACGTAACGCCGAGTTTAGTACCAGGCTATCAGGGCATATTAGCTATATGTACCTACTCAAAAAATAAGTAAATTCATGAACTGATTCCATAGCTCAGTTTTTACTGCGTGAGAGTATTGTAACACCTTGATACTATTTTAATTTATAAAATATATCATAGTACAGCCGACTGTACCTAAATTATAAGAGAACGATTGCAGTCAATGACTGTTGGTGAACTACTTTAGGATATAAGATTAGATAAAATAGGTGTACCTACTAATCAGAGTGCGCGCAACCGCTTTTACAGAGTACAGTCACAAAAAATCGTTATAATTATGACTACACTGAATCAGAATGTTCGGTGGCTTTATATCAAGGTGAAGATCTTAACCCTTTCAGACCTGATTTTTTTTTTTTTTTAATTTAGTTGTGATAAAATTTGTGTTGATAAAGGGGGTAAATTTGATTTAAAAAATACTGAAAAAAAAAATCAGATATGTGTAGTTTTCAGGAAATTTTAGTTTTTCTTAATGTACACAAATGCGTACAACCGGCCTACATTGTTATAAAACTCATAATGGAGTGGTTACCTATTCAAACAAAGACTGGTATATTTTTATAGAATTTTTATCAGAAATTCAAAAATCAATAACTTTGTACTTTTTTTTAGGCAAATTAAACTTATGAAAAAACCCTTACTAGGAACATTGTAATCAGCAGGCAGGTATTAGGTATATTTTACAGTAGGTTTTGCACTTATACCTACGTTTACGTATGGAAAGTTAGAAAGCAGTTCTTGTCTTTGCTTATGCTTTTTTTTTTTTTTTCGAACGGACTAAAATGCTGGTATAATCGCATAGCGATTTCCGACAGCGTTACCGGGCTACTGGCGAGTGCAGAAGGCGCTACGCCATTACAAAAATGGTTTTGTTGGCAACGAGCACAAGGGCACCACTTAGGTACGGACCTCGGCTTGGGCTGTTTAGGTTGCCAGGGAAGGGAGCTACGAAGAGACTCTTCGCCCTGACGGGGCGTCAACGGGGAGACGTCTTTGACCCCGCCGCCGGGGTTTGGTGTGATTGTGGAGTGTTTCCTGTGTCCGGACTCGATGAAGAGACCTCCGCCGAATTCGCGGCGGTGATCGTGTCATCTGGGTCACCTAAAACGTGCCTAGGTCTACGGAGGGTACACTTGATGCATGACCTTCCCTTGCATCCCACCAATTTACAGCAGGTACCAGTTAGCCCACCGTCATCATGTGCAGGAAAATAACCAATTGCATCGCGAGCTATGTCTGTTCCTGGGCGAAGTTCTCCCGCCAGAACAACCGCCAGGTCTGATGCATGAAATATCATACGCAGAGGCCACTTCTTGGACTTTATAAATGTTCTGTAGTAGCTCAGCAGCTGGTCCAGTAAGTCAACTCCTCCCATCGCATGGTTATACTTTTTCACGATTTCTGGTCTTTCAACATCAATGACCGATAACCGTTGGGGAATAAAGGTTCTCGAATGGCGACCACGAACCGGAAGACGAAGCGTAGGACGCCCTCCTACCTGATGGACTGACGACATTGTTAGGACCGCGGGAAGTCGATGGATGGAAAGGGCTCAGAATCGTTCTTCCTGGAAACGTGTCGGGAAGGCCTATGTCCAGCAGTGGACTTCTATAGGCTGATGATGATGAACATCAATGAACTTTTGTAAAACTACCTAAATAATTGAACTTTGTAACAACAATTATCGTAAAATCAAATATCGCGCGTTTTATAAGAAGGGTAATAACATGTACATAAATTTGATATTAGCCTGATGTGTACAAATGTGTACATAAATATTTTTACAGTTTTCCGAGTGAAATAAACTACTACCACTGTAAAAATACGTTACAAATGATTTCAATACTTCAATTCATCGATAAATAATTTTTGTTAAACGTATTTCACCCTAAAGCTTATAATTTAGGAATAAACAAAGCGGCTTACCCGCACTCTTCATAAGTTCACTGACCACTGACACGAAATCGACCAAAACTTTTCAACTACGATAAGAGATGGCGTTACTAGTACTGTTTTCGATAGCTTTTTATGTGTATAAACGATCACAACCGCTCTAAAATACAAAATAATGTTTTAAAATTGTTTTATTTGGGAAAAACCTTAATGTGTACAAATGTAACCACAAGGACTGAAAGGGTTAAGCCATCCTAACTTGCTGAAAGAAAAAAAAAGAAGTAACTTCATGATTTTAATCCTCTGGCATGGTAGATATCCTCTCAGAGATACATTTGGCACACAATTTCAGTATTCAGTATTCAGTATTCAGTATGTTTATTGCCTTATTATGTAAGTAGGTTTAACATTGTCAGATCTTAGGACTATATACAATTTTTGGTGCCAATACACATAATATACCCAGTAAGGGTGTTGCAATAGAGTAGAGCGGACCGATATAGGTATAAAAAGAACATGCAAATTACATAATTATAGGTAGGTATCATTCATTCATTAGTAATTATTATTTATTATTTGCAGTAGTATTCCAGTATTCCATACGTGGCAGGTTGCCGCTGCTAAAATACTAACTGGTTTCCTCATGTTTATGATAATAAGCAGATACTTCTTCTGTCCGTCGGTTGCGCGCTACCTGAGTGACATAAATGTTTAAATCCACACTTTTCAGTGTCTATTATAATAATTAAGAATCTCAGAAACCTACCTAAGTTATTGTCTAGCAGATAAGAACAATAAAAACCTATTTTACATTTCCAGTTTTTGTTAAATTTCAAACATCTTAGATTAAATTATTCCGAGGTCAAAGGAAGGGTTTAACTACTATAAATAAAACAAATACATTGGCTTAGAGGTACCCATTTATGCACCAAAATACTTAGTTTACACCACACTCGATACTCATAGAAAACTGAGCTACTTGGAAAACTACTGAGACTACTTTATTCCTAGTGTTATAAGAGTCAAATTTCTTGATTACTTAGTTTAAAATAAAAGTTCAGAAGCAATTTTATATAAAACATGTAGCCAACCAACCCGAATAATATAAAATTTTGGTATTTCCAAAAAAAATCGATTATTTTATAGTTCGTTTTGGTTATACTTTGATACATTAAAATGGCAGTTTAGTTAGGTAGACACATTCAGTTATTTCAATTAGAAATAAAAACACTGATATTAACCGTATCTCTTACTAACCTTTTACATCGGAGGACATGTTAATGTAAATCCGGAAAATCTAGAAATTAATTACATAGGTGCATTACTGAATGTTATATGAATTAATGTGATAAGTTATAAAATTGCCACTAAACTATGCGCTGTAATACGATACGATAAGATTCATAAGGTAGCATACTGTCCCGTGCCGTAGGGACTGTTAGGCGGTAGGTTCATACAGACATACAAACATAAAGACTTATAACGTAATGTAAACATTGATATTATACGTCTGAACTCATTTCTATCTATAACTGTTTAAAAGTAGTATGACAATGAAATATGACGAGTATTTTTATGCCCATATTTCAAAACAATGTCCCTTAGTACAAAATTGCGAACATATAAATTTATAAAAAATACTGTTTTTCGTTGTTAGTAGGTACTGTCATCCGTCTTTCTCCCTCCACATATGCGTTCTGTGCGTGTGAGTCGTGTGGCAAAAACACAGCATGCTATTTGTAAACATCGAATGTAATTTAAATAACTCATCTTTTTTTTTTAAATGGCCAAAATTGACAATGCCTCAGTCTAATAATTAAAATGAGTCCAGACGTCACCTAAGAATACGAATACAATAGCAACCATTGAATGCACTACGTATAGTATAACACGAATGCCTTCCGATCACCATTTATATGGGTGACCGCTATTGGCTCCACCAGAGCTTTGGAGGGCACGCTCTCGGGTTCTCCGAAAAACGGTAAAGGAAATGACGTATTGACGTTTTTAGTACACTGCTGGGTACCTCGGTAGTTGTTCCATAGTCAAGTTGTCGCTGGTTACCATGCCGCGCAATGTAACTCGAAACGTGAACATAAAACTTCTATCGTTTTACCCAGGCTATATCCATTATGCCATGAGACGGAGGCCTAAGAGCGGCCTGAAAACTCTGTCACCAAAGTTGGCCACTAGCTCATACGACCTGACCATACTTCCCAGACTTCCGAAAGATAAGCATTACTAATTTTAAAAACATTGTTGTCGTTTTAAGCTCAGGAATCCACAGATTTACATGCAGTTTATGTTGCGAACAAAACTAGACCACGGGTCAACCGCCATAACTTATAGCAAATTATTATATTAAATTTTCGTGCCTTGACTTTCATTGAGTAAATCTTACATTAATAATGTAGATTTTAAGCAATGTTGGTGCTCATCATGAATTGGTTAAAATATAATATTTGAAAAAGCCGTACAAATCGAAATAATGCTACAAGCTTGAAACACGCTCCTAAAACGTTATTCACTAACTTAAATGAAATTAAAAACATGGAAAATTAATAGCTTTAAGACATAATCTCCAGGCACGGTAGATTTCCCCTCAGATCTCTTAGTACCAAGTACCTACTCGAGATTCTTTGAGGATGTCTAAGGGAAGTCAGAGGTACATCCAAATTACGTTTGGTACATACCCACATTTCGCAGTAGTTAGTATTCCATGCGTTATAGATTGCAAGCTAAATAAAGTGAATGAAATAAGACTTTTTAGTCAGTCGATAAGAACAAAGCTGCCAGCAGCTCACAAGACAATAAAAGTTTCAGGTAACTTTGGCATCACAAAAACCTATCATTAAACAATTTATTTCATGCTCAAAATTTTATGAAACAAATTGGTTTATGTGAGTTGATGACGAAATACTCAAGTTGAATGTTTTGTTAACATTTTGAATTTGATAAAAATACCAAACTATGTGCAATATAAACAAGTTACAATGAAAAAATCACTAGACAATATGCTAAAATTGCAAAGAATACTAGTATTACCCCAAATAAATCTGTAGATATCAGATTTATTTCGAAAAACTTATTATTAATTAACTTATACCGCTGAAAGTACACTCGTACAAAACCTAAAACTTTATGAAGTTCAAATTAAACATGCTGTAAAAATATTATTCGATCATACATCTTATGTTATGGTAGGCGATAAACAAGTTCATCCTTTAAACATCACGTGACTATTCACGCAGAACGCGTTTTTTAGTAGTAGTCTTAGAAGATGCCTCGAATACAATCTCGACAACATACTCTTCCTCTACGCTTCATCCA
The DNA here is from genome assembly GCA_947095575.1 of Electrophaes corylata. Lineage (NCBI taxonomy): Eukaryota > Metazoa > Arthropoda > Insecta > Lepidoptera > Geometridae > Electrophaes > Electrophaes corylata. Next base: position 1,547,506 of record OX352716.1, on the reverse strand, counting down.
TCAGAGGTAACTCCTCCTTTCTTGCCTCTTTTGCTCATATTTGATGAAAATTACACGGATTATAATAAAGAGCGTCGCTGGCGCTATTTTGCAATCAAAAGCCGCACAAACCAAACAAAATGGCGCAATGGCGGTCGGCTTCTTTTGCTCCGCAGTGTTTCCGTGTTCTCGCGGAATGTCGAACCCGTTGCAACGCAATCTGTGCACTGAGTGGGCCACTGCACTGGGTACGAATAATGCCAGTCAATTAATCACTAAAAGGCTAAGCTTTATATCGCAGTATTCGTTCTTTCGATCACTATTTATATAGATGACAGCTGTTGGCTCCACCAGAACTTTGGAGGGCACGCTCTCGGTCCAGAATACTCGAAAAATGGTAAAGGAAGTTTGATGTACTTGAGTTTCGCCTAGCTGGTGTCTTTCTTCGCTCAATGCTGCTACAATTAGAGCAGAGAACTGAGAGCGGATTCTGAGTTTTTTACGTTCTGCGGATTCCGGATTTCGGTTTTCTATAAGTTAACAAAATACCTCAATGTTTTCTATGATGTGGTCACACGGTTCATTAGTCAGCGGAGAACTTGTTTAACGCCTAATACAAAAAAGAAAGCATAAAACTAAGACATAAAGCTGTCAGATCGTAAGGCTTCAACTACATGGTACCATTATGTGGCATTATATGTACCATTATATATGTTAAATACATACAAAAACGTATACTAGGTTGACAATAGAAGTTATTCCACGCATGTATTGTATGGAATGACGACATACACTCAAGATTTATCAATCAAGGTTTAATTTGAGTTTGGTTGAATTGAATGGAACGTAATCATTTGACTTTAACCTTTGTTTGCATTGTAGCTAAAATAGCTTGAGAGTGAATCTGGAGTGTACGATATCGTTGGTACAGGATGACAACCGCAAAAGGCGATTTGATGCGGGTATACGGAGTCAAAGTCTAGATGGAGCCTCAACGCATCCGATAATGATTCTTCTCCTTAACCTGGCAGAGTTCACCTTTGAAGTCAATCTCAATCTCAAAGTCTAGATCGCGATTGTTGCGCGCGTTCTGACGCATCGAGAATGTACCGGTTATCTCCTCGAATTTCTTCACCTGAAGATACCAAAACAAATAGTATTATTCATACCGTTTAATAAAAAAAATAGAAATAAATAGCTTCACTACTACAATCCCCGATCACAGTAGATCTCTTACCACCAAGTACCTACTCAAGATTATTTAAAGATAATAGTCTAATGGTTTACATTATACATTTGGTACACCCATATTAATTTTGAAATAGTTGGTATTCCATACGTGATAGGTTGCAAGCCCATCGCCGCTTCTACAATACTCACTGATATCCTCACGATATTTTCCTTCACTCTTTGAGTACCTACTGGCATGGCATCATCATCACCAACAGCCTGTAGAAGTCCACTGCTGGACATAGGCCACCCCTATATGTTTCAGGAACGATTGAGCTCTTTCTATCCACCAACTCCCCGCAATACAAATGTTGTCAGTCCATCGGGTAGGAGGGCGTCCTACGCTTCGTATTCCAGTTCTTGGTCGCCATTCGAGAACCTTTATTCCCCAGCGGTTATCGGTTCTACGACCAATATAGCCACTTTGACTTGCTAAGACTGAGAGCTATATTATATACCTGCCCAATGCCACTTCAACTTGCTGATTCTGAGAGCTATGTCGGTGACCTTGGAAAATATGGGAAGTAACTATTCTAAGCCAAAGACCGGGAGTAGAACGGCCGTCATAACAATACTCACAGTCATGTAGTCGTCGAAGTAGAAGACGGTTTGCTTCCAGTGCGTGTAGGGTGCTTCGGGCGCGGTGCTGAAGCCGAGGCGTTTGTGCGACTTCGTGAACTCCACGTTGAAGAACGTCACTAACGCCTGGATGAAATCGTTGCGACGCACCTGTACACAACACCACACTCATAAACACAACACTCACGCATAAAGCAGTCCCGAGTCCACGGGTCTACTCAGCAATAGGATATGGAATTCAAACTGCGCCTCAACGTTAGATTAATAAACAACAGGAACCTCCGATTTGAGAGGATTCAGGAGCTTGATGAAGAAACAGGTAATTCAACTAATATTAACTAGTAAGTACCTGAAGATGGAACTTAGATTCAAAGTTGAGATCTTCTTTCTTGACTGTATATAAGTCAACCTCTGACAGCAAGCACGAGTTTGTCACCACCTGAAATTTAATAGAATTATAATTTTTAAGCATTTATTCAGTAACACCACAGGGACCATCTCAAAACGTCTTAAAGTTAGATGAATCTAAGTGCCAGTTCCTCGCAACTAAGCCTAGAATTAGTAAAAGAACTGACACTTATTACCAAACTAACAATATTGTGAAATTCGCGGGAAGTCGGTAGATGGAGTGTTTGGAAAATGCCCAAAATTTAAGGCCCTATGCCCAGCAGTAGATTCCTTCAGGCTGAAGATGAATATGAAGTAAAAATAATAAAAATAAGTGTACAATAGATAGCCCATGTACCCTTACAGGGAAGTCACACTTGAGAAATAGATAAAATTAAGATATATCAACATCCAGCTCACCTGCTTGGCATCAACAACATCGACAAGTGGCTCGGAGATGGCCACCTTCCGGATGGAAGACATATCGAAACCGTACACATCATCCCACCAGTTGATCTTCTCGTCCTTGTACTGGCGGTCCTCGATGCCGCAGATGAAGAGGGTGCATCTGTAATATCACGTTTTAGACTAGAGGTCAAATAGTACTGGGCATAGCAATAGTTGTGTTTTGTAAATCAAACTCGGCAGTTGAATCCTAAGAGGTTTGACAAGACTGTAGCACGTGTATTTAGCTTAATAATGCTGGAACAAAGCATTGCCTTGTAGATCACTTTGCACCCAACAACCGAGGCACAAGCCGGGCTAAGATGTGCAACGCGACAAAATGTTGTCTACTCGTCATGTCGTGCAAAATTGAGATATCTCTTTATATCTTCCTGTGCTAACATGGCAGTACCAAAAATCTATCTCGTTCTGTCAAATGAAGACTTAATGATAATGTTTAGCTTATCTGTGGGTCTTTTATCTATAATTTCTATAATGTTAATCAATAGAAAAAGTATCTCGTGTCAAGCGCGACATATCCGGCTGAAGCTACATGTGCAATTCTACTCTTCAACTGGAACACAACAAACTGCATGGCGGCAGAAATAGGAATGGTAGTAGTACTTCCAACGACCCTTTCACTAAGAGCTCTACTACTACTACTACGAGTATGATACTTGGCTAAGATGATGATATTCTAATCTAACCTGTCAGGGAACAGCATTCCATCCTTAGCCAGCCACTTGTCCCTGGCGAACAGCACAGTATCCAACATGCTCTCATAGAACAGACAGTAGCCCATCCATTCCGATATGATGATGTCCACCTTTGCCACCGGCAGTTCTATTTCCTCCACCTGTTTGAGACAACGTTATTTAATAACAGTGCCTATAATATAAAAAGCGAATATCGTTTATTGCTTTTTATAATGTATTAGCCTACTCAAAACACATTTGATATTTACAATATTGTCGACAAGGGACTTCTGAAGTATTCATCTGGTTGGGTAACCAGGTATTGGGGCAGTTGATTGTAGAAAAAGCTGCCATAATTTAGGATAATCATGTCCCTCTCTCTTGTTATAATTTTTTAAATAAATAAATAGGGTATTTATTTATTTAAAAAATTACATCCTAGCATAACTTATTAACCACTTCCTTCAGCCCCATAAACCTTGTCATTTCTCAGTGTGCAAGGGTGCCTTGCAAGTTGAGTCGCTGTTGAATTTGGTACATGGGCTGCTGCCAGCTTGGTTACCACCTAACCCAGGGATGAGGACTCTCTCTCTAGTGTTTATCATAAAGGCAGGGGTCTCCATTGTCACGTTTCCTCTTACGACATTCAGGATAAGATGGTCCTATTGTCTACCAGAGGCATAGAAATTCTGTTCAAACAAACAATGCTTAAACTATTGCAATCTCTTACCAAAAAGGTGTTATATAATATAAAATATAATAAAATAATAATGCTGGACAATCCACACAGCGTCATCTAGCCCCAAGCTAAGCAGAGCTTGTGTATTGGGTACTAGATGAGTGATATACTTAATACAATACATTACATGCATAGATATTTTTTATTATGCATAGAAAACACCCAGAACACCCGGAATAAATATTTGCAGATCGTACAAACATTTATCCCGAGGCGGGAACCGAACCCGCAACCTCCGCGTCGCAGGCGGACATTCGCCCACCGCGCCACATCAGTCCTCGTTATAGACATAATAGTTAATTTTCAGGTCGACCCACCAGGGTGACTGAATCAGTTAAACTCGTCATAATCCAAAAATCTCTCGTCAGTGGCTCCAAGAGGCCACACCCCGGAAACCACGTCGACTCGTGGGCGAAACCTGACAGAGGGGGCTTGAGTGTTATATCTAGCGCTCAAGTTTCTGGCGGTCATCCCCCGCCAAGTGCACTAAAGCCTATCTTGGTCATATCGGCAGTCCACTCTCAGTGGCAAGATAGCAAGGCATTGTGGAAGGCCTAAGGAGACGATTAGGGTTTGGTGATCGTCACCTAGACACTGCATCCCGACTCTCCTCTGATCGTAGCGGCTATCCGTTCCATCGGAGAAAGGAGAGAAGGGACCAGAGGGTGCGTCTGCGTGTGCGCGCGCGCTTATGCACCATAATATCTCCTGCGCAACAGACTGTTTCTGAATAATGGCTCTCACACATTATTGAGTTAAAATGCCTGTTCAGTACCTACACAGTCGCCGTAGCCGAAATCGGTTAGGAATAATAATAATAATAGTGAATTTTAAGCAATTTCTAAATTTATGTATAAGTCATATGGCGTCGTACCTTGCCCTTGATAATCTCGATGACTTCAGTAAGGCGGTTCGCCTCCACGATCTTGCGCGCGTAGTCAACGATGTTAGAGCACTCTATAGCGAAGACCTTAGCAGCGCCGGCCTTCGCGGCGAACATAGAGAGGATGCCGGTACCGCAACCAATGTCCAACACAGTCTGGAAGTTACAAACTCATTTTGATCTTCTAAATAACAAGTCCTTCATAAATATATTTCCAAATGGGATTTGAACCCACATTCTCTTGATATCGCGATGTGTTAACCAATTGCGGCCTCGGAGGTTACTCCGCCCGCCGAATTGTGGTTTACTCGTCTAAGGCCGAATTATTTAAAATAAAACAGGGCTTACATCTATTGTACCTTAATATACAGTGAGGATGTTTTCCTTCACCGTTTCAGAGTAGCTAGCTTACTAGTACTAGCTTCGTGCATATAATTTTTTCGTAAAGAATCCATTTGTGTACATATAAAATCCATTGGTCTCATTATACCACTGTTGCTCTCCAGTATCTGCCATGGATAATCTCCAGTATAGGACGAACCCCACCTAGATAAAGATAACCTGGATAAAGTTTCTGGATCTGTACTCACCTTGCCCTTGAACAAGTGCTTGTTGTGATACATAGCATTCCTGTAGGTGAGGGTTCGGACCTCATCCTTCAGCATCTCTTCATGGATGCCGAAGTGGGCATACGAGTCAAAGTAGTAGTCGCGAGAAGTCATCTCATCAGCTGTAACAGTTTTGTCCTGCCCTGGTGAAAGACTCGCTGTTGAAGGTCCTGGCGAATGACTTGACGATGCAGGCTCTGCTGTGTTGGAGATAATAACATTTTTTTGAACAAAAATGCTTTTTGACTTTGATCATGTAATTTTCAGTATAATTCAGCTAACTTATTCTTTAGATTATCTCATAATTGATAAAGTCATTTGAAAGTAAAATAACTATCACATAATATTAATATTAGGTAGCATACAAGATGTATCCATTAAACAGTAATACTGTCATACAATGAAGCAGTTACTACATAAAGCCTACCATACCGAATTTCATGATGTGAGTACCTAGTAAACCATATTTTGATCGTGATAGTTGTTCCTGTAGCAAATGCACAAAGAAAAGTATGTATAGTCTCCTCAAATTTCAGGCAAATGGCGATAGGGAGGAACTTAGTTTTTTGCCAATGTGCTTTGTTAAGCAACTTTTAGTTCAACAACTTAAACAAACCCATGCTATTCACACACGTAATTAAACTAATCATGGTTTTGATTAGAATGCCAAGAAATCTTAGCGTTACAGGTCACATTTGGCGTAATTTTCCAAAAACATCAAACACGTTTCTATCAACCAAGAACCCGGCATTTTTACTTTTTATTATCAAATAACTTACCATTTTCTACGAAGGGCGTCGATGCTACTGGGGTTCCTTCTTGTGCAACGTCCATGCTTTCCATTTCAACAGTAAATTACCGAACAAAAGAATATATTTTTGGTATAACCTGAAACCAGGAATGCCGAATCGATCTGTCAGGTTTTCCTTCTGCGCAGAGCAACTCAAATTTCAGCAAAATTGCCTTTACTCACAAACTATTATAATGCACTACAACAAACTAAATATCAAACTCTGTGATATCAAAGTTATCACAAAATTCTACGAAGGTATTCCAGAAAAATGCTCGAATTATTTCTCCAAAGAGGAACGAGCCTTTTTCTCAAAAAACTCAAACGAAACGAACGAGACCACAGAATAGGAATACTTTGATAGATCGGAAGGAACGATGCGAAACGTTTTTTTTTTTCTTACCAAACTGAGTGAGTTGGTTCCTACGGGTACCGTGATTACACAGCCATGGTAAACACTGTCAGGAATTTGTGTAATTTTGGTTTGGCATAAAAATTACAATATAGTCGTGTCTTCCAAGTCCTACAAAACTAACTACTCTTTGAAAACACAACCATTAAAACCTATGCTTCGTTTTCAATGCACTCACCTTCTAGTCGGATTTCTTATTATTTTACCGTTGTTGTAGTGCTGCCTGACTCTAGCATACGCAAAGTACGCAAACGCTACCTAGCGTATACAATCGATCACTCATGATTCTACATCAAATTATCGAACGCATCGACAAGAAAATCGATTATTTTTGTTTTTATATAGTCAACCGTCAGACATAATAATGTATAACATTTTATCGTACTTAGATACCTACTTATTTATTACGATAGAAATGTTTTTTTTATAAAACCTTTAGAAGACATTAGAAGAAAAATGTATACCCACCTAATTATTTTTTATTTCGGACCGACTAAAACGCTAGTGTAATTAGGTACCTAGCTATTAACGACAGCGTTACCGGGCTACAATTAAACAAAGTTTAAACTTATATGTAGCACCCACAGAGTACTTTTTTATAGACTGAAAGCACCATTAGGACAGTACCTACCGCTGATGTAAACATCATTAGGATCATAGTAAATAATATTGAAAATATAAATTAAAAAACTGGGACTGCTCGATAAGCCTACATTATCACCAGACGTGACACCTAGAAGTTTGTCGTTTTGGTCAGACCTATGATGTGACACAGCTTGGAGGATTTCACCAAGGAGCGCAACACGGCATGGTAGTGAAAAATAACAGGTTCGCACCACCTCTGCTGGCACCACGCAAGTTATTCATCGAAGTGCTACCTCTTTTACCACATAGTTTAGGTACTTGTGTGGTTTTCTCTCATAAAGGACCCTCTATCACTTAAGGTGGTGGTATCTCATAGAATAGGAGTAGGAACGCAGCAGCAGCATCTTATGTGCACATACCCGTTTGTCACCAGTTGTCTGGTGTGCAGCTATGACGGCTATCACAAATAAAAATAGTATTAGTAAAACTACCTAAGTAGCAATAACTTTCACCCCAATTATGCTATTTCATTATAGGTACCTACTATTTTAAAGTTTAGTAGGTATGATAATTATTATTCCATCGCCTGATCAGTCGACACCATTTTGCTAGCTAAGTACCTACCTATATATTTACACAAATTATAATAATAAGATAACATAAGACCTATTTCACTAAAAAAAGAAATAAAATTATTTAACTTATGCAAAGCGCGCGACTTCGCTAGCGTGAAGTTATATTTTCAAACAAACTTCAATCCCCGCTGTACCAAGACAAACCTATCCTGAATATTTCCAGCCAGCTGTTTAGACTAGGTATACCTACTTAGGTCAGTCAGTCAGGACAAACATTCCTTTAATAATTAGCCTAAAATACTACCTACAATACTATACACCTACTATATTATATACCTACTACCTACTACCTACTACCCCATATACCTAATAGTAAGTACTAAGTAGGTACCTACTTTCATAAACGCGCTTATTCAATTAAGTCTCACAGAAATTTAGACATAGTCTCAAAACCACCTTCTACCCATCGATTAGATTGTGCTCAGCAAATTGATGACTGCTGACGCGACACTGTACGTGTCTACTCGTAGATGGTAGCAAACATTGAGACTCTTCCATTGCGGAATCTTGCCTTATTCTCTGGTAATAATAAATGATTTTACTTAGCAGCACGGGGTAGTCAAGTTGGCGTCTAAATAAATATGCAGCATATTTTGACGACCGATGTGGCGCGGCGGGCGAATGTCCGCTTGCGACGCAGAGGTTGCGGGTTCGATTCCCGCCTTGGGATAAATGTTTGTACGATCTGCAAATATTTATTCCGGGTGTTCTGGGTATTTTCTATGTATAATAAAAAATATCTATACATGTAATGTATTGTATTAAGTATATCAGTCATCTAGTACCCATAACACAAGCTCTGCTTAGCTTGGGGCTAGATGATGCTGTGTGGATCGTCCGGCATTATTTATTTATTTATTTGTTAAAATTATATTCTAGTTTCAGCTGAATTATCCTCGACTGTAGGAGCAGGATTAGGTACTGCATTTGGCACATACCCATACTTTGCAGCAGTTTGTATTCCATACGTAACAGGTTCAATCCCATCGCGGCTGCTAAACTGGTTTCCTCACAATGTTTTCTTTCCTTGTTTGAGAGCATTGAGCACATAAATTAGCTGAATACTAACTAAACAATTTGCAATTTTTTTTATAGACACCATGTTGATTGAACAAGCAAGCAGACGGCCCACCTGATGCTGTGGCTACGCCTATGACAAAGTATCTAGGTATTACCTAGTAGATTTTGTCGTTAGGAACATTCCCTACGATGCACTGCATCCATCAACCTGAGGCGTACCTACAGGTATTGAGCCTCATGTGTAGTTTCATTGGCACCCACATGCTCTACACCGGAACACATCAAGCTGCTTGGCGGCAGGGCTATTCTGTATATAATTGGACGGAAACATTGTAACCGTGTTCTAGCTGCACCACAGAATAGGTAGATAGGTACATGAATAAAAACATTAGATGAGTAAAAATTACTTAGCCTTAGGTAGGTACTTAGGTTTTCAAGAGTCATATACAAAAGAAAAAAGAAGCGGTGTATTATGTAGGTACCTACCTACACTTAGGTACAATACTTTATCACTAGGTGCGTTGGTTGATTTGGTCTCCTCAGTTTATGATTCAAAGGCAACAGTGAAGCACGTTTGTACCAAGTGTAAGTTGGCGGGAATAAGTGCCTGGACGAGATCAATCGTCGTGCGTGCCAACGAAATTGAGACTGAATATTAGGATTTATTCAACTGAAAACAGTACTAGTAAGTAAATAACTTCCACGTTTCAACGATAGTTTATGACTAATAAGTTAAGATAAAATACATTTATTATTCATAAAGAAACGTCTGGTGCTCTAACATAATAATAATATGGTTAATATTATAGTTAGCATCAGATGTTTCTTACGACAAAGGTAGGTACGTATTTGTATTAGCTACGAATTTGTAGTAAACAAAGTTAAACCGAAAAAACAGTGGAACAGACTTAAAAGCGAAACTATTTTCTTTGCATTTACTCAAGTTTATTTGAAAGGAGGTCAATGACTCTAGGTGATGTGGTAAGTGATCTAGACTCTATAGTAGGTACATATGTACTATTAACAATTAATTTTGTCCTGTACAAAATGTACCTAATTTTGTCCTGTTTGTGTGGACAAAATTAATTGATTAATTTTATATTTGCGAGTAGGTATGTAAGGTACTTACTAACATTATTATTATTATTTATTTATTACATACTACCGAGGAAATAAGTTTTGCTAAATAATTAAAAATACTAGGAATTATGATGGGTGCCACCTCTCCAAGGTTTTGTATTAAAACTAAGTAATCATCATCATCAGCCTGACAAAGACAACTGTTGGACATAAGCACCCCCCACACACATTACATTTACATTTTAAATTTCCAGGAAGAACCGTTTTATGCTTCTGTATCCACTAGTTTCTTGCGATCTTTACACACATTGTCATTGGTTTATCGGGTGAGGCTCCGAGAGCTATGTTTATCATAGTTTTTCTAAGAATTTCCTTAACTCCAGAATTAGAGTACCTACGTAGAACCTAAAACTTATTAATTACTCTAGCTAATTAGGTAATTTATTTTGTCATAGGTAAACCCAATTCATACAATTAATGAGTCCACCATAATTAACTCATTATAGTCTAAGATTAGACAGCAGAAGTCATAATTGAAGTAGATTATGGCCACTATCAGCATTTTAGCGATATAATTACCTACACTTCTTATCATAAACTCTGCTCAGTGTGATAGGTCGGTCAGTGTGAAATGGGAATGCGTGTGTAGTGTTTGTTTAATTGTGACCACGGAAGCACGTTCGTATTGTGAAGGATTCCGTTTTGTGACAATTCGTGACTGAGTCTCCATTTGCAAATGAAACCTTGTTATTTGGTGCCACGCTAATTAAAAAAACATTACACGCTTTGTTTACTCTAGCTGGAATAAGAAAAATAGTGAAAAAGGTATAAATATTGGGTGTTAGTTAAGACTTTATAAAGCCTTAAGTAATTTAAACTCTAGTTTTATAAGTTAGTAAGTAAGTACTTACTTTACACTACTTAGCTATACCTTTTTTTTGTAAACGGGGGGAAATCTGCTACCAGACACCCTACCGCACCGAGGGTGCGGTAAGGTAGTGTAAGGATGACGGACTCGCCGACTCACTAAAACCACCCCAGTGGCAGGCCTCGATGCATGTCAAGGGACTCCGAGAACTCTAAAAAGAACACTTTCTATCTTAACTCTTATTTCCATGTTTATTACTAGACCGTTGCTAAAAGCTTTATAAAGCTTTATATGAGAGCAGCGTATCCGTTTCCGTCGTATTTCAACCAGTTTTTATACTTTTAAGCCTTAAGCTTCCGGTCAAGTGGCGCCACCTGGCGGCCGCGCGCAGTTTTGCTTCGTAAAATGTACCGCGCCATCTTGAAACCATTGGCGTTTTGTTTTCCGTCGAAGCAACATGTGTCCAGCAGCTATCTCTGCGACGACAGTTGTTTAAAAATATTTTAAATCTGTTTCCTTATAGTGTTAATCTATTTAAAGTGATATTGTACTCTTCATACTGTGCAAAGGAATAAATCGTGAGTACCTTCTATTATAAAATAGTTGTGCGTGATCGATTCTTTTAACGATTTTTTCGTTGTGATCACGTGTCTTTGATTTAAAATTAACCAGTTTACTTGTACAGGCTTAGCATCTGTAACAATTTTAAATTTTTATTGTAGTCAAACCTGTTCGATTTTCAGTAAGATGAGTTTTAATTTTTTCAGTAAATTAGCCTTTGCGAAATATCAAACGTATTTATTTTGCAACAAATTAACCACAAGATATGGCTCCTACTACAATTAGTACCAGCCATAGCTCGGGTTTGAAGTATTTCCAGCAGAGCCTATTAATCTAGCCAAAAATGGAACTCCCACTGTTTTTGCCGTAAGATAACCTCACAACGTGGTTCGAACCCTCAAAACATTTTTATTGTCTGTTAATACGAATAGAAATGTCATGCTGAGGCTATAATTAGTTTGGGCGGTTAGCTGGGAAATATAAATGAAATTAAATGAAATTAAATCGAATCATTTATTTGCTGAAGTATGGTGCTTACAGGTGAAATAACTTCCTAGACAGGCATTGTATTTACAAAGATTGTTAATGTTAAAGTTACGACAACTTTTATCAAGCTATCTGAAGTTCAGTGCTTTCCTTAGAAATTAAGATATTCTCGATATCTTAACGATGTACTATCATACTCTTCGGTAGTATAGTGGTAGGTAAGTATCCCCGCCTGTCACGCGGGAGACCGGGGTTCGATTCCCCGCCGACAAACTCCAGGTATAATAGACCTGGAAACAAACAAAAAGGGGAAAACGTCTTACGTCAGTTGACACTCGCTTATGCTTGTATAAAATAAATTTTTAATTTATTAATCTTTTAACAAAAATACTGCGGTATTGCATTTGTTATATTCTTAGGCTTTCCATGTAAGCGTTAATCTGAAGTATTAGCAAAGAGAAACCTTTATCTTCAACTTTGCTCTTTATTATTTTCATAAATTTTACGAGATCTTTTTTAACAAGTTTGCGGGTACTCAGCTAAAAGTAACAAATACATAAAGATGTTATTACAAGCATAAGTGAATGCGTCACTGAGTAGAATACCCGTACAATTCCTACATTTCTCGGTACTTACCTACTTGGGTGTTTGAGTGCGAGCAAACCTGGAAAAGGTGCAAATCTTTTCTGAGCCAAAACTGGTTCTGGATGGTGAAATCCAATCGAATTTAATAACGACCACCCCTCGCGGGGGTAAGGCGTTTGTACAAGAACTGTGTTCTCGAAGGTGAAATCCAATCGAAGTTAATAACGACCACCCCTCGCGGGGGTAAGGCGTTTGTACAAGAACTGTGTTCTCGAAGGTGAAATCCAATCGAAGTTAATAACGACCACCCCTCGCGGGGGTAAGGCGTTTGTACAACTGTGTTCCATCGCTCGGAACTCAATGAACTTGTAATTATTCTGGCCATCTGAGGTACACAAAGACCTGTATCGTGTACATCTCATATTTTGGCCATCAATATCTGGTGGGTTCTTACTAGAAAATCCAAACCAAAAACGACCGCCCCTCGCGGGGGTAAGGCGTTTGTGTAACTGTGTTCCATCGTGTGGAACTCAATGAAGTTGTAACTAATCTGGCGTTCTAATGTACGCAAAGACCTGTATCGAGCACATCTAATTTTTGGCTATCAGTTTTTGGTGGTGTCTCACAGGAGAAAGCCAACCAATAACAGCCGCCCTTCACGGGGGTAAGGCGTTTGTACAACTGTGTTCCATCGCGTGGAACTCTTTAAACTTTTAATGACCCTGGCCTACTGATACACGTACATACGTGTATCAAGTACACCCTCGCGGGGTTGATGTCACCATAACCACTTTCAATACAAGGGTCAACTCTCTGATGCTCAGTTTGAAAACTGTAAGTACACTGGCATAGTTTTATTTTATAATAAGAGGCTCGTCGCCCGTGGCGCGTGCCTTAAACATTTTAAAAGCGTCCCAAGTACGCTCTATGGCCCCGAGCGGGGTTAGAAACCAACATATAACATCTAGTAATAGTTGTTACTCGTAATGTTAACAAGAAAGCCAGTTAACACACTTACACTCTCAATGAAAAGAAAGCACTAAAATAAAGATTGAATATAAGCGTTGCCTTGTTTATGCATACCTCTTTTACACACTGTAAAAAATGGGTTACACATTTTAAAAGCATAGTACTTACAGTACAATGCTTTCACTTTCGTCATTTCTATTTCTAGTGGTGCAGTCTGATAGGTCAGCCTATCATCATCATCATCATCATCAGCCTATATTAGTCCACTGCTGGACGTAGGCCTCTCCCAAGACGTGCCACTAAGCCCGGTTTTCGGCTCTTCTCAGCCATTATTAGCCTTAGTATAATCCCAAAGCGCTACACGGTCATTTCTGTTTGCCAAGCCTTTTACCTGTATAAGTATAACAAAGATTCCGGATTTTGTACAAAAACCTGGCGTATTATACAAAGTGAATTTTTCACGAGCGTACTTCAAGGTAGTAAAGTCCTATAGCTACTTTTTACACCTTATACAAAGAATTTGTTGAAAATACTTTACTTTTGTTGACCAGATGCCAAAATAATTTTTTGAAGATACTGTTTTTACCGAACGAGTTGGATGGCTAAGACAAAAGGTTAGCTATTGATATCGTTAATCGTGTGAATCTCTGCGATCACAAGTCAAAGTCATAAGGCATTTATTCCATGAAATCATAAAGATAACTTATAATTGTGCTAGAGCTAGGTGAATCGCATCAAAGTGTTGCCATGCTTTATTGAGATAGATAGATACATACTTTATTAAAATTGTATAGACTATAAATTTAAGAAACGCAATTTTTTCTAAAAAAGCTATCACTTTATTAGATCAATTTCAAAGACTGATTTTTCCAAATTCATAAAATGCATTTTCTGAAAAAAAAAAAAAAAAAAAAAAAAAAAAAAAAAACCTAGTGCCTGCTAGTTATTATACACGCTAGTCAGAGCCAAGTACCAAGCACTTACCGAGGCACAGTGCGACTAAAGGATTCACTCCGAGGACAATTCCGAGGAGGGAAAATTACTAAAACATGAATAATTTCATAGGTAATCATGATTGTCCAAAATGTTCTAGGCAGGTATCAAATCATGCTGATAATTTTTAAGCCATCGCCATCCAGTATGGTATCTATTACCGGTCGGTGTGGTTTGCTAAGTGGCGAAATTTCAAACACTGACTTGTCCGGCTCTAAATCCGCATATTGCAATCTAGTGTAGACTACCTTCTCTTTATTATCTTATGAACATGTAATAAATTTTACAAATAGATTTATTTTAGTAAAAAATACGTGAGGATAGTACAACTATCCTTGAACTATTTCATGGTGCGTTCAGTGTTCTGCGAAACTATACTAACTCGCATAACAGCTCACATCATTTTACTATCATAAATATCCCTCGTAATATTTCCTCATGGGAAATTACATGTTGACGTGCGAAACTCAAAGTCTAAGCTGTGGAGAAAAATCTAGTTTACAGGATTTTCGTTGATTCACTGTAAGTGTGGGAATACGAGGTGAAATATGAAATACAGACCAATTGGTGTAATTACTGCCGCGCACTGCCATATACCATACATACCATACTGCCATATATTTTTAGCTCATGTATGCTTCGATAACATGTGGCGTGAAATCGTTAGTAGTACTGCATATGTTAAATTTATCTTTGTGAGTTATGATGACCCAGACGCTTGTCTCTTAAACTCTTACGTTTAGTTATACAACTGATTTTAAAAAAGTTTCCGGTTTGGGACGCTGACAAACTTACTTATATTTCAAATGATTCTATTGTCATTTATTAAAATAGTCGCACCACGCACCCTAACTCAGGAAGACACTTATATGATCAGCCCTTGCGATAAATCTTACTTGCAGTTGATCCTGTTCCACATTGGATCTAACAATAGTTCAAAATTAATATCCAAAATATATAATTTGGTTTCAATCATTACACTATTTACTGGTAATTCTAAACTCAAGATGAATCGTATTCACATTGGATCCTATTCCACATTAGATCTACTGATATTATCACTTTATTCGACAGTCTGTTCAAAACTGATTGCAGTAATTATTATAAATAATTCCGTTGAAAATTATTATCAGAATTACTGATAATTCTAATTCCAGTATATTTAGGAATAGAAGAAACTATAAGTGGAATAAAAGGCTTTACTCACTTATTATTTACAGTAGTAAAGTATAACATAAGGCCGCATTACGCACCGTCATAGCAAGCTAGGTCAAAATGTTGTATAGGGAGACTGCTACATGACACTTCCGTACTTTAGATCCACGATATCTACTAAGTGGGATCAAATATTATTTCCCGACAATTTTTTTGCCTGAGGGGTTTATCAATCAGATGGTGGGTACCAACACATTCACATGTGATAGGTTACCACTCCATTCTTACAAATCGTCCGGTTGAAGCAATAACTGAGCTTAATAACCCTTTCAAATAATAAAGTGTTAGTAGCATGATGATTTACGAAAACTTTCATTGTTTCTGATTATAATAAAATCTGATCTTATGCAAGTAATTACACATTAATTACACATTACAATTACAAGTAGTTATTGTAAATAACTGCAGCGATAGTAACTGATCTGTACACTACATATCAAGTACAATATATGATGTGTTAATAAGTTAATAAAACATAAATTTTAATTTTCTATTCTTAGTAGGTACCTACCTACTTACTATTGTAAAATATTTTAATGTCACATTGGCGCTAGGTTACCACCTATTTCTTACAAGTGGCGACACCAGGCGATAACAAACAGGTCTCATATAAAGCTTTATAAAGCTTTTAGCAACGGTCTAGTAATAAATAGCAACGTTTTACCTGAAATAAAACGTATATTTAATACTTACCTTGCTAAAAGCTTTCACTTTTATCTCTGCCTGGTGAAATTAAGCCAATGGTTTCAAGATGGCGCGGTACATTTTACGAAGCAAAACTGCGCGCGGCCGCCAGGTGGCGCCACTTGACCGGAAGCTTAAGGCTTAAAAGTATAAAAACTGGTTGAAATACGACGGAAACGGATACGCTGCTCTCATATAAAGCTTTATAAAGCTTTTAGCAAGGTAAGTATTAAATATACGTTTTATTTCAGGTAAAACGTTGCTATTTTTAAATTAGCATTTTACTAAAAAGAGGTGACTTATTTATGAAAATAATGAAATGAAATATTTGTTTATTGACACAACGGGTAGCTAAGTACATCACAAGTAAGTGCATATGTATTATGTATATTATAATATTAGGTATACACTATTTAATGCAGATGACTTATATTTATTGAACATAGAGTAGGTAGCTTAGGTAGAGCCGTAGAGATATTTTAGCATATAATCAAATGCATAAAGGTACTTCTCTAGTCGGTAAAAATAACGTAATGTACATTTTCATTACGTTTTCTAAAATTAAAGACCGACCTACTATCTACCTAGAGATCTAAGACCTACCCATTAAATGTAGAGCTATACTTAGTTGGGTAACTTCGATGCGTAGCTAAGAACAAATGCCATTTTCATACAGCTTTCAAGGAAAGGAAAAACCGGCCAAGTGTCAGTCGGGCTCGCGCACGAATGGTTCCGTGCCATTATCTATAGTAAAAACGGCAAAAAAATCACGTTTGTTGTATCAGAGCCCCCTTCAATATTTATTTTATTCTGTTTTTTAGTATTTATTGTTAAAGCGGTAATAGAAATACATCATCTGTGAAAATTTCAACTCTCTTAGTATCATGGTTCATGAGATACAGTCTGGTGACAGACGGACGGATAGACAGCGGAGTCTTAGTAATAGGATCCCGTTTTACCCTGTGGGTACTAAACCCTAAAAATAAATTCAGAACTCTAAAAAGCTTTTTAGAGTTCGGAACTCTTGTTTGAGATTTTAAGTACCTATTGATCTCAGTATCCATCCCTGTGCCTTGTCTGACGAGTGACATAATAATAAGTTCCAATTCATTAATTGTGTGCTGATACATAGTAGTGCCAATTACAGATGAACAAAGCATTCACCTACCAAGTCGAACTCCTAACATACCTACTCCATACATCAATGCCTAGGAATGAAGGAAAAATATAGTGTTTATATGTTAAGAAACAGGATTTGGAGATCTAAAATATATTTACCTACAATCTAACTGTCTGTATCACCTGTTATTATTATTATTATTATATTTACCAGCTGGTGCCCGCAACATCATCCGCGTGGTTCGTTTTTACCATCTTACTTTACACCTATCGTTGTAATATTTTGGCTAATTTACAAAATATCTTTAGAAATAATAGCTTATTATAAACTTTCCTATTTAATCTACTAACTCCAAAATCAAGACGTTGAACTAAAATAGGCAGTAAATACTTACCTACCTTTGAGTTAAAAATACAAACTTAACTTAAGGGTAGGAAAAATAATACAAAAAAAATATATACTTTTTGTAAATATATTTTATTTTGTAAAGCAAATTCGACCACTCACTGAAATTGTATCTTAGTTAGGTAATTAAGTACGCCACATTTGGCATAGATAACTCAATAAGACTTAGCAACAGACAGAAAAGTTATCTGAGAATGTCTAGTCTGTAGTAGTCAGTAATCTGTCCATAGCATCTACAAGGCAAGGACACCTTATCATTTTTACACCAATTTTACCAAATCATAAAAAAATATAATTCTACTTTTGTCTTGTCTTGCCTAAGCATTTGTTTTGGTAAATATTTAGGTAGGTAGGTACCTAGGCATTTATTTACAAAAAAAAATTACTGCACTGAGTGTGACATACCTAAACAATGCACTCTTTTAGGTATGTACCTACCGATCTGTAGTACCTACCTACCTACCACCTGCAGAGAAATTTAACATCCTTTAAATTCATTTTCGGAGAATCTTGGTTCTGTGTAAGTACTTGAAACAAGTTTTAAGTAATTTCAAATAAAAAACCAACTCCCTCACGCATGCTCACAAAATTGCATTCGCAGAACCAGCTCACACGTTGCAAGATGTGATTTACAATGTTTAAATCAAACAAAAAAACAACACAAAGTGCAACATTCATGTGCTTATTTTTTCAACTCAAGCCAAATACAAATATTGGTTTTAGCACGAATACAAAAAACGTGACCGTAAACATAATAGGTAGGCATGTTAGACATGTTCAGTGTTGTTATAACAGTATTTAGGCATATAAACTAAACTAATATTGTAAAAATAAATATTTTTATATTTTGTAATGGATAAACTCAAAAATACGTAGGTATGAAACCAATTACACCTATAGAAGTAATCTAATGATTACTCTAATGAGTAACAAGAGCTACTTTATCTATCCATGCAAAGCCGGGGAGTGTTACTAGTGATATCATAACATAACATCTAATCCTTTTGTTTCGTATGCATCAGGCAGGATGCACAGAGTGCAATGACTACTGATGATATACAGAAATAATAACACCATTAATAATGTTTATGCCTCGCTAGTTAGTTCGTATAAGGGCACAATGCCCTACTCACACAGAAAGTAAACATACTCCACATCCACCAGACGGGATACAGTTTATTCCCATTTAGTGACTTTCACGTTTTATTTTTAGAAGTGCATTTCGGTGCTTATTTATACGCTGCACGAATTCCATTATCCTTGACCGAGATGAGCGAAGTTGTACTCTTTAATTTCTCAGATCAATACGGACGGATAACTATTGTAAGTAGGTACTCGTACAATTCTTATTATTTAATAAGTGAATACATAAGTGAATACTAGTGTCTACTTATACCCATTACTTGTTCTCATGTAGGTTAGTTTAATATGAACATTTGGTTGACGGTTACTAATTAGTTGCTTCGATCATTTTAGTGGTACTTTTAGGAAGAATCGAACAAGGAGGTCAATAGAAAATAAACCTACATTGGTACCTACTTCGGGTAGGTGGTTTTCAGTTTATTTTACTTTACTAAGTTACGCTATCGCGAAATGTTCGATACAGTTACCTATGATTTTATGTACCTACCTATACCTACCTAGCAAGCATGTTAAAATGCATGTTTGCAAACCCTGCCTAAGAAATCAGATTACACTAAAGATGCGAATTTTACTAACCTGGTTATGGATATGTGTAAAGTTTAATAAAGTATTTTGTTATGATATTGACCATAGTAACATTATCTTCATTAAGTAAATAATTTTTAAAAACATAAGTAATAAAAAAAGAGAACAACAAAATTTTGCTATTTCAGAACTAATTATATTGATAAAAATGTAACTAAGCAGGAACGCAAGCACAATAAATTACATTTTGGCGCTATAAGGTATAAAAATATCACTTTTAAATTTACTTAGTACCTACCTACAAGTAGGTACGTAGGTAGGTACTCCAGTTGCCTAGAACGTGTAGCTGCGTAATTGCAAAAACACGATACGAATAAGTACATACATGAATAAACACCATAACTATAACTATGTAAAGTAGGGTTGAACTAAGTTGTGTAAGAGATAAAACCCACAATACCTATAGCTACTACTAGGTACCAGGTAAGTAGTGGCTAAAAGCACACAAGTGACGTCAACCTGAAATTTATCGCTATAAAATGACTAGACGCTGACTCGGACTTGTAGTTGGGTCAGGCTGCGAAAAACGTACCAATAGGTTTTTAGGGGAAGAGTTCTGATAGAAAACTACTGAATGCATTAATTCATAATAATGTTTTTCAAATTCTTAAATAAACTATGCGTGTACCTATAGTTTTGATACGGTGACCAGCTTTAAAATGACGGAGATTTTCGAAGCTCATAATCGACAAGTCATGTAGTATGTTACTACGAAATATAGTTATAAGCCTAGATAACGACGAGACGGATCGGTATCATGCTTGCTGTGGATGTTCATTGTCAAACTGTAAATTAAACACCCCGCAGCGTTTGTATGGAATAAAACATGACTAGCGTCACCTTAAGTTAGGTACCTCCTTGGTACTAAACTAAGGCGATTTATAGGTTTGTTTGTACCTATTATTTCACAGAATGTACACCACCAGCACAGCACACAGCCACAAGCAGTAGCACTAGCAATAAATTAATAATTACTTTAAAATTTTCCTGTAGGTAACTTTGTCATTTTACCTTAGGTAGGTTAGTAGGTACTAGGTAGGTATCTACTAGGATACTCATTTTTCCAACCTATTAGTATTTGAAAACAGTTATTATTTTTATTTACTAAGTTGATCCACTAACATAATACTTATTGTTTTGTGTGAGTAATGAAAACATTAAATAAACAAACTAAGAGATAACCCTTATAGTGAAATAAATAGTGAGGTCCTGTTTTTGTCCTGTAAGTGACCTGTCTGTCCTGTATTACCCAGGTTCCTAGGGTAATTACCTAGGTACATACATAGGTAGTTAATAAGTTTATTAATATCTTTAAAAATGACAGGTATATTTTTATTAGTTGTTGCTTAGCTACTTTTTGTTCTTCGACATGTACTTAATGATAAATTATAAACCAAACTTTAAAAAACACCATTGCAAAAGTAGGTGCAAATATAATAAGTACTATCCAATAATATTAATAAGTAATGTTTTAAGTTACTACCATTGCATCGATTAGTCTCACCACCTCGAGAGTCGTTTGGCAAAATATTTCTTGCTCTCCTCCTTCGTCTTTTGTTTTACTATTTTTAGTTTTGTTTTATTATTTTTAGTTTTGTTTTATTATTTTTAGTTACATCTATATCTATATACATATAAAAGAAAAGTTACACCACTTATAACTCAAGAACGCGTGGACCAATTTTACTGATTATTATGTTTTTGGATTTATCTTCGTCCGGAATAGGATAATAAGTAGGTAATAAAAATAAAATAATAATTAAGAAAAGTAATAATAAAAATACGGAACGAAGTAGGTACGTGAAATTATTTTATTATGTCCATATTATGAATCAGGTCCAACATGCCTACTCGGACAGAGATGAGACCTCTGTAGGTAGATAAGTGATATGGAGAATAGTTCAAATTTTATTGTTGTTTGCTCGAGTGCTCTCTCTATCAGTCAACTGATCAAATGAATGTTGATAAGAAACGGATCAATAATGCGTGTGGCATTCGTAGGTAGATAAATATCTATCTATGTAAATCAATGCTCTGGGTATTTTCTATGAATGATAAAAAATATCGATGTATGTAATGTATTGTATTATATATACCTATCAGTCATCTAGCACCCATTACACAAGCTCTGCTTAGCTTGGGGCTAGATGATGCTGTGTGGATTGTCCAGCATTATTATTATTAATATAGGTAAGTTTTCATTTTGATCAAATTTATTTTTATTGCATACCGCAAACCAGAGAGTGCTGAAAATAATTGATCTTGACGGGTCAATAAAATTACTCTCCAAATTCAAAAGGGAGGTCAAATTGATCCCGTATGTAGGCATAGTATTAAGATAATACTATTATCCTTTTCAAGAGTTACTCACACACGTGAGGATGTTCAAGTTCATTCACCGTTAACTCGATTACGCCTGCCGGTATGATAGTCCTATAAAGTGGAATCTCTTAGTCTCGCATTCCAAGCCATTACTGGAAGTGGTCCTTTTTAGAGGGTTTAGTACCTACAGTAGTATTTTTAGTGTGCTATATACTTAGTACACAAACTTGTGATACTATTAAAACTGTCACGGTAATTCTACTGATACGAGTAAAGTGAGTGATGCTTAATTGTTCAATAACTACCTACCTATTTATGATGTATTCACTTAATTCGATTTTAAACATATAATCCCAAAAGTTATGCCCATGAGTGGTATTTAAACCCACGAACGACCCTTCTCTTGATACTGGGATGCGCGAGCCATCTGCACCATCGGAAGCCTAATCCCAAACGACGAAATACTCTTGGGTTCAAATCCCACTCGGGTGCATAACTTTTGATATAATATAAAATCTCTGTGATTTTCTTAAGTGCAGGTAAGCACAGTAAAAATACATAATAATTAAAAGTAAAAATAAAATTTGTTAATTATTTATTCCGTATTTAGAAAAAAACAAAACAGGATTGCAAAACTGGCCTTAACCTAGTTATAAATAATACTTATTCTAATGTGAATATTTTTTATTTTAAGTACCTAAAATCTCGTAAACTATTAACCTACTGAAATACAATAGGCTATGACAAAGACAAACTAAAACAAAGAAAATAAAATACCATGCACAATACACAAATAATATAATGCATAATATTACACATACTGTTACTCATACCTTACTCATTTTGTAAAGTAAGTTATACTTACTATACAAAAACATAATAGGTACAATGTACCTAGTGTGTTTGCCTGATGCCCATCTCTTACATTTTAAAATAAAGTTCGTTAGTAGGTACTATTATAAAACTATACAGCTAAACACCCACTGACACACTCACTGACTCACTCACTGACATGCCCGATTTCGTAGAAGGAGTAGAGTTGGGTATGGAAAATGTTCTAGGTAAGTGTTCCTACTCTAGAGTTGACCCAAGGAAAATTATTGGCGATTAGAAAAAACAAGATGGCGGCCGCGTCGATTTGCAAAATCGCAAACCTTAACCGATTTCGTTCGTTCAAACGTTGAATCTGAATAAAAAGTAGGAAAAATTTACAAAAATTTAAAAAAAAAAATGAAAAAACAAAATGGCGTCGTTTTATGTAGGTTTGAAATTTTTCACTTTTGGACCCCTCCTTTGGCGAATTACTTTGTTCTACAGACTTGCTAAGGTGGCAACACTGCTTATGCAGAAAGTTGCCGTACATGGCTGGCATTTCAGGAAAATTATGACATTTCAAAAAAACAAGATGGCGGAAGCTGTGGCGGCCATTTTGAAAACTGGTGTTTTTTTACACTTTTCAAAACGATTTTTTAGCAAGTTGGAAACATTTGATCGATTAGCGTTCTATGGGTCAGTTGCGTGTTTTGATGAAAAGTGTTGCCTGGTTCAGAAAAACTCCCCATTTTTAGGGTAATTTCCCAGATTTTCCTCAAAAACATGAAAAGTAGAAGGAGCTACATTTTGAATGGAGATTTGTCATAGCTGGCAAGACTTTGTCGGCCCACGTGACATTTGACCATTTTCATTCCTCTTAGCTGGCAACCCCACGAACCATGGTTGCTCTAATTTTGAGGACCCCTCTCGACTTTGGTGATCGACTTTGTTCTACGAATGTTGAGGTATGTCGACCGTTCCACCACCGTCAGGGTGCTTGGATCCTGGACTCTGAATGTCAGTTTTGACATTTCAAAAATCCAAGATGGCGTCGGGTGTGGCGGCCATTTTGCAAAAAAGTTGGGTTTTTGCCAATTTTCAACTTGAAAAAGGAGCCTGCTGGCAACCCCCGACTTGATTGAGGTCTATGAACCGATTGCTCAACTTGACTGAGGGTGTTGCCTGGTGGAGAAATCTCCCCACTTTTAGGGTAATTTTCCCAACTTTTGACTGATTTGGTTATTTTAGGGCGTTTTACGACTTTTTTGGGAACCTTGACCTGTCAAAGTGTTGGGAGAGCCTCGCGAGCTGCGTGCAGCGAGCGCAGCACCCAAAAAATTACCCCATTTTTAGGGAGATATTCCCAACTCTGACTGTTTTGGAATTTTAAGGTGTTTTCAAACTGGATGTGGACTTTGAAGGCATTTCACGACTTGAATATGTTGCCTGCTCATAAAATTTCCCCATTTTTAGGGTAATTTACCCAACTTTCAACCTATTTGGGTCTTTTAAGGCGTTTTTCAACTTTTTTGGGGGTTGGGATTTTTACAAGTCCAGCACAAAACGCCCGCGAGTTGCTTGCAACTCGCGCACCACGCAACCTCTAGTTATAATACTATACAGCTAAACACCCACTGACACACTGACTCACTGACTGATAATCGAGAACGGTATTAAGGCGTACAGATAGGTATGGAACATGTTCCAAGTTTATGTTAAGGCCCGCGTGTAGGTAAGAGGAAAATTATTGGCGATCAGAAAAAACAAGATGGCGGCCGCGTCGATTTGCAAAATCGCAAACCTTGACCGATTTCGTTCGTTTAAACGTTGGATCCGAATGAAAAGTAGAAAAAATTTACAAAAAATTTGAAAAAAAAATGAAAAAACAAAATGGCGTCGTTTTATGTAGGTTTGAAATTTTTCACTTTTGGACCCCTCCTTTGGCGAATTACTTTGTTCTACAGACTTGCTAAGGTGGCAACACTGCTTATGCAGAAAGTTGCCGTACATGACTGGCATTTCAGGAAAATTATGACATTTCAAAAAACAAGATGGCGGAAGCTGTGGCGGCCATTTTGAAAACTGGTGCTTTTTTTTACACTTTTCAAAACGATTTTTAAGCAAGTTGGAAACATTTGATCGATTAGCGTTCTATGGGTCGGTTGCGTGTTTCAAGAGGGAGTGTTGCCTGGTTTAGAAAAACTCCCCATTTTTAGGGTAATTTCCCAGATTTTCCCCAAAAACATGAAAAGTAGAAGGAGCTACATTTTGAATGGAGATTTGTCATAGCTGGCAAGACTTTGTCGGCCCACGTGACGTTTGACCATTTTCATTCCCTTTAGCTGGCAACCCCACGAACCACGGGTGCTCTAATTTTGAGGACCCCTCTCGACTTTGGTGATCTACTTTGTTCTACGAATGTCGAGATATGTCGACCGTTCCACCACCGTCAGGGTGCTTGGATCCTGGACTCTGAATGTCAGTTTTGACATTTCAAAAATCCAAGATGGCGTTGGGTGTGGCGGCCATTTTGAAAAAAGTTGGGTTTTTGCCAATTTTCAACTTGAAAAAGGAGCCTGCTGGCAACCCCCGACTTGATTGAGGTCTATAAACCGATTGCTCAACTTGACTGGGGGTGTTGCCTGGCGGAGAAATCTCCCCACTTTTAGGGTAATTTTCCCGACTTTTGACTGATTTGGTGATTTTAGGGCATTTTTCGACTTCTTTGAGAACCTTGACCTGTCAAAGTGATGGGAAAGCCTCGCGAGCTGCGTGCAGCGAGCGCAGCACCCAGAAAATTACCCCATTTTTCGGGAGATTTTCTAACTCGGAGTTTTTTTGGAATTTTAAAGCGTTTTCGAACTGGATGTGGACTTTGAAGGCATTTTACGACTTGAATATGTTGCCTGCTCATAAAATTTTCCCCATGTTTAGGGTAATTTACCCAACTTTCGACTTTTTTGGGTCTTTTAAGGCGTTTTTCGACTTTTTTGGGGGTTGGGATTTTTTAAAGTCCAAACCATAACCCACGCGAGTTGCTTGCAACTCGCGCACCACGCAACCTCTAGTTGTAAAATAAGACTAAATTTAAACTGTCACCTAATAAGGTGAGAGATGAGCTGACAGAATATGACCTGGAGTCTACTAACGGATAGTCATATAGAAACCGGGACGTTAGTCGGTAACTAGGTACCTACTCATATTCCCAGTTTCTGATTACGATGACACGTCTTAAAAAACTTTGCATGAGTCAGGCACAGCACAACACAGACAGGCAAGCACGTGATTTTTGTATGCTTAATATTGTTTTATGTTTTGTTATAGGATTTCAAAATGCCAGCAGAAGTTGCAGATTCTGAAAAACATGAAGCTGAAAATGGCATTATACCTAGTGCAAACGGGAGCACAGTGAAACTGAAAAGAGAGCTTGGGTTATTCTCAGCTGTCAATTTAATTCTAGGTGTCATGATTGGGTCAGGAATATTTGTTTCACCAGCCGCAGCGCTTGAGCACTCAGGATCAGTTGGCTTGTGTTTGATAATATGGACCTTATCAGGAATTATTTCCTTACTAGGTGGGTGTAGGTAAGAGTTACTAAGTAAATAAATAAAATAGAAATATAATTAGGAGGTACCTACTAACCCAAAATGTAATAAATGTCGCTTGCTAAGCAGTATTCTAGGACACCTTGTATTTTAAATCTATAGCATAATTTTATTAATATTTTTTTCAGGAGCTCTATCATTTGCTGAACTTGGCACAGTAGTAGGAAAGTCTGGAGCAGAATATTCTTATTTTGAAGAGGCTTTTGGTAAAACTCACAAATACTGGGGACCTTTACCTTCATTTATTTGTGCCTGGATATACGTTGTTATACTACGGCCTGCAGAAGTGGCTATCGTTGTTATGACTTTTGCAGAGTATGCAATACAACCGTTTACTATGGATTTACGTTCGGATTACAAAGACGTGGCTATTAAATTAGCTTCTTTATCTGCATTATGTAAGTATTATCAGTAGTAAAACTTTTGTCTAAATAATTTATTAACCGCAAGACCCAGTGTAGAAAACACCCCCGCCCGATGGGCCGCGACGACAACGGCGGCAATTGACTAGGAATAGTGGATGAGGAATGCTCAAAACCGTTGTTCCTGGAAACATAATAAAAAGAGACCTATGTAACGTACGTATGTACGTATGTATGTACGTACGTGTAGTAAACGTTTATATAGATGATCATGATGATGGAATAATCGATTCTCTAGAATATAATCGTTGCAAGTTACAATGTCGAGTCACTACTGAGCTGTCAATGTCACTCACTGACAGACGTCAAAGAAGTTGACGTTAATATTTTCAAAAGAAACCGTTTGTTAGATGTTGTTTGTTATCGGTTTTGTTTTTCTCTAGTTAATTTCATCATGGATTCGTGTGTTATTTAGTTTATGTATCTATTAACCGGTGCAGTGGTGGGAAAATAAGATAAGCTTATAACCTTTTTATGACTTGAGCGTACGATTACAATTCGAATTTAACTCAAATAAGTAAGTACATATTTTATTTAGTCCTTCCTTTCCGTCCACGAACCACCAGTGGTTTGCTCGACGTCATATTTCTAGTTTTTCTCAAAGATTCAAGTCTAATTAAAATATTTTTACGTTTTAGAATGTCGTCCGATCGTAATATTGAGACGCAAGAGTCTTTAAAACGAGAAATAAAAGCTATCCAAGCGAAGTGTGTGAACACTTGTCAAATTATTGAAAACGCTCCTCAGAACGCGCAAACCGTTTCCTCTGAAGAAATTACAAATAATAAGATAAGCAATTACATCGAAGGACTCCGCAATGAAGTCCAAAATTCAAATACGTTGCTTTTCACCGACGACAATCTTCTCACGAGCCAGTTTTTGGTTGAGATGAAAAAGAAGACTGAACAACTCGAAGAAATGAAAGCATTCGTAAAAGGAAACATACATGATATGAACGCAGAAATAAACAGGTAGCTAGCAAAGCAACAACACTTAATTTTAAACATCAATATTATTTATTACATAAGTAGGTATCAAACCTGAAGCTTATCAAATTATGCCTAAGCCTATGTTGGTCACTAACTTACACAAAATTTACAGATTACAATCACTGATTGATATATCTAAAGAAGCAAAACTGAAACCTAAAACAACAATGGCGGAAGTAAATCCTGAGCATCTGAACAAAGCTAAGGATAAGTTCAAATTAATGAAGAAGTTACTAAGCGGCCTCATTCAATCTCTGTTTCCCGATTGCCATGAACCTATTATTGAAGTTTTGGGTGTAAGTTGATATTTTTTTCTTCAAAAAACTTACTTGCATAATAGTTTTTACAAAATATTTTTTTCTCTTAAAAATATACATGTAAAACCAATTTGCAAAAACTACAAAATATATCCGCAACAACTGTACAAGCTTACAAATGGATATATCATTTTTGCTTCCAATGTGTTCAGAAAGATTAGCTAAAAAAAATTTAAATCAACTAAAACTTAATTTCTGAGAAACACTATTTTAATCCAATCTCAACAACATCATTCATTTATTTCAGACTCTTATGTCTTCTGGTAATGAAAACGGCTACATACCAATAACTGCAGAAAACTACAAGCTGATAGAACTATTAAAAGATATGAACATTGTAACGCCCAACCCTTACAGCAACATGGAAGTCAAACTCACATACTATTAAATCGACCTTGCAACATTTAAAAGCTATTATAACATATTCTAATTATAAGCACAAAAAGGTATAAGATGGAGAGTTGTATGTTTAATTTCCATCTGGTTAATAATAGGACAACATCAAATCTGTTTATATTTTGTATTTAAGTGTCATAAATGGTATTTATTAAGATTAAAATGTATTGTTTCATTTATTGTAAAAAACTGTGTGCCAAAGAAAGAGCAAGTGAGACAGAAAGAGAGAAAAAGTGTAAGTTGTGTTAAGATATTGAATTGTTGAAAGTTATTTTACAATTTGCAAAATACTTTATTGTACACCATAACATTAAAAGAACTTTTAATAATGATAGGGCAGTCTTATCGCTTAACAACTATTTCTACCAAGTGTTTCCCTTATCCACATAATATTTTTTTATTCAACTTACTCATGGAACAAGCCCATGGCCTACCTTATGCTAAGTGGTTACCGTTGCAACAGAGTTGCATTGCAGGTTACATTAATTATGAACATAACCTATGATTCTGAGGCCATACACCTGAGACATGCAAGTGTTAGGCCTCATGTAGCTGTAATCTCAGACATATTTCAACCCGGAACACAATAAGCTGCTTGGCGTCAGAAATAATCATGGCATAAAGTTCCTAACGTGTGCGTCAAGTTGGAAGCCTCACATTGGAATTTCGTATTTTGAAAACTAAAAAAAAAACTTCCCTGGTACACTTGAGTACATAATTGTATTTCTAATAATATTATATGTTTCAGTTATAATGACGTACATCAATATTACAAGCGTGAAGTTGTTTGTCAAAGTGCAGAATATTTTTGGAGTGTTCAAAGTTTTCGCATGCCTGATCGTCATTGGAGGCGGGGTATACGAAATCGCTAAAGGTAGGTGTATCTATTTAATGCTTGCTTTGTTATGGGTGATGGTAACCACTTAACATCAGGTCGTGGGCCATCATTTTTTGTAAGACTTCTTGATGAGCCCTGACCTGATGATAAGTAGTTACCATCACCTAGAACAGAGCATTGCTTCCCAGGGCACGCTCATTATAAACGTACCCTTACGGTGCACTACTCTGCGTCCATCAACCTGAGGCATACAGTTGTTAAGCCTCGTATGCCTGTAATTACACCGGCACCCATACCCTTCAAACCGGAACACAGCAAGCTGCTTGGCGGCAGAAATAGGCATGGTGGTAGCACTTCCCCGGACGAACCCTTTACCAAGAGCTCTACTACTACTACTACTACTACTACTACTTAAACGAAGTATAGCTTGTACTATGAGAACTAGATGACTGATAGAATACTTACTTATGTACTTTTTGTTGTAAATACATGCTTAGAATACAATATAACATCCAGACAGAACAAACAATAAACATACTGAATACTGAATACATCTATGTTAATCACACAAATGATTATCCTCGGTGGGAATCGAACCCACGACCTACAGCACAGAAGGCAGAGCTACTACTAACTGAGCTGTGAGGCTAGTCAAATTTGTTTACTTACACATACAATTAGTATTTATTTACGTGAGGTAAGTACGGTTACCGCACCATCACGACTCTGAATCTACCTCAGGGTGGCCTTGAAAGAACGAGTGACACGAATAAGCAGCCTGTTACATCGTGGTTTATTTCAGTTGTTGAGTAAACACTTCTGAAAATTGCCATACCCAAACTAATTACCTAATGTCTGTCCTTCTCGTTAACTACCGCGAAGTGGCTTCAATTTGATCCACTGTACTCATGGAATAAGTCATACCATCCAACACACCTTTATTAAAATTAGAATAAGTAACCTGATAGCCCGCGTTATGTTCATTCAAAGCTTAATTAATCAAAGCTTTTCTTTCAAAGCTTAATCTTAGACGAGTAAACCACTGGTTTACTCGTCTAAGATTCAAAGTCAAAAAGCATTTATTCAGTAATATCCGCAGGGATCATCTTAAAACGTCTTAAATCTAGGTGAATCTAAGCGCCAGTTCCTCGCGACCAAGCCTAGAAGAACCGGCAAGAAACTTACGGCTTGGTTCCTACCGTTTTTTTGTATGATCCTGTTACAAAATAATAATAATGTAAATAATGAAGCTCCAGTGTGGTGCCGATCTAACTGGCCTCATAGCTCAGTGAACAGTAGCTCTGCCTTCTATGATGTAGGTGTGGCTTCGATCCCCACCAAGGACAAACGTTTGTGTTGAACATCGATGTTTGTTCTCTGTCTGTGTGTTATGTTGTATCTTAAGTATGTATTTACAAAAGAAAATGTGTCTATTGTGTATTCCATCGATCTTCATCAAAGTCAAAGTCAAAAATCATTTATTCAGTAATATCCGCAGGGATCATCTTGAAACGTCTTAAATCTAGGTGAATCTAAGTGCCAGTTCCTCGCGACCAAGCCTAGAAGAACCGGGAAGAAACTTACGGCTTGGATCCTACCGTTTTTTTGTATGATCCTTTTACTAAGTAATTATACTTAATGTATAGTGTGGTCTCTATTATACCACACATTAGTATATAATACAAGCTATGCTTAGTTTGGGACTAGATGATGTTGTGCACAAATATTCGCAGTTATATTATTATAACAGCCGTTCAACATAAGGTTACTTAGGTACCCTGTAGAGGCCATGGTAGGAACAGCATCACGTACTCAATAATTATTCGCGTTTTGTATGAAATTAAAAATATTAGAAGTAAATAGATACGAAAAATTCTGCCGGTGCTGGCTGAGTCATACAATTATGCGTAGCTTAAAGAAGTGTAGGATGTGAACTAGGCCTTAATTATAAATTAGACGTTTCATGGCGGCGAAGTATACCAGCCGACTTATTACGTTAATGGGGACCCGTCACAGTTTTTTCTATGAATGCAGTTTTATAGGCCTTGAGAAACTAAAACATAAAATGCAAATTTTTTTTTTCTACGGCCAAAACTGACTAAGTTATGGGCAAAATACCGAACGAGATTCACTGACCGCGCGAACGGAAGCGATGACGTCACAATGGCCCAGCGCTAGCCGCCAAACCACTGCGCGCCCCGCGTTTCTGTTCGCGATACTCGTCCGACACGGAGCGTAACGTCACCAAGTGATTTGATTAGGTTTTTATTAGAAGGTTGTTATTTTAATATAACAAATGAGTATTAGAAATAAGGTAGATATCGGTTTTGAGCAAGCGCAATCCGATAATCTACCTAAAGTTGATACCTTCATGGTATTTGATTATCTTAGTAATCATTTAAATTACACAAGCGCTGAAATTCATGGTTGGAAACTTCAGAGGTAAACAAATCTCATTATCAACCTAATCAGAATAACAGGATAATATGTAGGTAGGTACACATACTTGGACTAGCCTATAAAATACCTAAAAGTTTTAGGTTAGTCAGCCAGGGAAGTTGTGTTTGTTGTTGTAACTACCTACGCTGTTATTTTCAACATTGGTATGTAGATAAGTATGTAGAAACTTAAAGGTTTAAAGAAAAATATTATGTAGGTATAAAATAAATAAAATTAGACTTAAATACTTAATTTGACAGGAATGTACCTACCTAAGTTCTTTGGACACGTAATTTAGAGCTATGAATAAACGAAAGCGTTAGGTATGTTAAGTTTAAAATAAGCCCTAAGAATTTAAATTATATTTTGTCGTAGGTTATACATCTAATCTGTGGTTATACCCAGATTTATTTAAAAATTATACAATAAATAATCAAGGTCAGGAATACAATACAGGAATGCAATACTTCCTTCTTCAATCTAAGCATTCCTCCCACAAGCCTGTACTTGACGTAGTTCTCCATATGACGACCGATGTGGCGCGGCTGGCGAATGTCCGCCTGCGACGCGGAGGTTGCGGGTTCGATTCCCGCCTTGGGATAAATGTTTGTACGATCTGCTAATATTTAATCCCCGATCCGAAAATGATCCCCGATATCCCGGGAAACTTGTGGGATATTCCCGCATTGGGGAATATTACCGGGAACGGCACATTTTATTGTAGTTAGACCTGAGTACGACCCTGGTTTTAACCCGACTACCGAGGAAGGGTTATTAGAAACTTCACTACTTACATTTTTTATCATTTACTTACTCATTGAAATATACCTAGTAGGTACGACCCTGTATTTTTCTTTAACATTCGTAAACAAGCTTTACTAAGCTACCTACGCACCTGTTTACCACACGAGTAATGATTGAGGATCATTTTGATGTAAGTAGGTACCTCCATAATATACCAACTATTATCATAGTTGGTATATTATGGAGGTACCTACCTACTTACATCAAAATGATCCTCGCAACAAAATCTTGAAGTTTGGCACGAAAGCGGAATTTTGTCATCCCTCTTCATGATAGTGCACCATTTTTTGCGCACTTTCGGGACCTTTGGCACATTGAAAAATAGTTTTTTAGGTGTACTAACTGAAGTATTAGTACACTTCGGTACTATACAGTACTTATAGTTCGGCATATTCACGTAAAAACCACAACACGACCCGCGCAGATCGAGTGAACTCTAATAAATGAATTGCGGAGAGCGCGCCCGCGGGCGGAAAAGATTTCGTGACGTCACATGAGCTATTCGGCCGCCCCGCGGTTGACTGGTACAAAATGTGTAATATCTTCGCAACCAATGGAACGATTTCAATGATTTAAAAAGTATCGTACCTAAACGAGTAAAAGGAACACCATTACATAGATAATATATGCATTTTCCGACTTGGTACGGGAGCTCATTTGCGTCTACTCAAAGTTTACTTACAATTATCCCCAAGTGGGATGTCCGTGGTATTGCGTTTCGTTAGTAATATTTACTTACTTTCACCGCCTGACAATAATTACGTGATTTATTATGATTTTATTAGTAAGCCAAAGCGATCTTATACCTACACAATATTCCAACTCCACGCCATACTCGTAGGTAAGTATTTTAAAAGTCACTATAAATTAAAACAGTTCGAGAGTGAGAATTTCGAAATGTATCGTTATTTCATAATAATAAATGTTAGGACATATTTTGGATAATTTAAGCACACGCTTAGGTCAATCTGATCGGGACGGGGTCAATGTGAGGTACATTTTACGACTTGCCACCCGGCGGCTTGAGCTGGGTGCTATAAAGTGTTCTACGCACTTTTGTACCTACATCTGTTCATGTTGATGGTGATTGTGATCATTTTTTATTCAAAAACTATGCTAAAACTACTTAAGTGACGTGGGTCTGCTTTAAACTGATCTAAGATACACTATGTAAAGTTCCTGAGACCAATCTTGCACAACTCTGAACCCAAGTGCCTCCCCTCCAACTTTTACAAGGCATCTTTTCATACCCCAGCTACCGTTGCCTCGCGAAAATATGCGGAGGTACATAAACTTTTTTAAATTATTTCAGGAAACACAGCCCATTTAAACAAAGGTTTTGAAGGCAGCACCACTAGTCCTGGAAGCATTGCCTTGGCTCTTTACTCTGGTCTCTGGGCATATGACGGCTGGAACAGCGTGACCGTGGTCACTGAAGAGATTATCAACCCTGCTGTGTAAGTATAAGATCCAATTGAGTTAAGCCAAGACGCCTCTGCATGGCTTGACGACTAACCGTATTATGCTAGTAGAATCAACAGTAGGGACTAGCTATAGCTCGATAGATGTAATTGCAATTTTTTAGGATGTTTAAGGGGTCAGATGCACGTCCAAACAATACAATTGGTACATATTTTGCGTCTTAAAGCTAGTTAAATCCAATTCCTTACTATAAACCTAAAAAAATAGGCAAGAATGTTACGGATTGGTTCCGTTTTTATATGATCTTGGTAGTGTTAAGCTCTCGTTTGTACAAGTCCTCTATGCATGTATTATTTGTGTACATTAAAGAATCAAGAATTAAGTTCCCTTTCACAGAACAATACAACATAAACAAACATAATTTATTTTCAACTTGAAAGGTATAAATGAATGCGTGTCACTTAGGTACTTGAGTAACACTACTAGAACTTAGAATACCTCTTACAGTATTTTTTATTTGCTACATAAACACACAAACCAGCAAAAAACTAAGACATTCAAAAGGAAAGATACAATAAAGAAATAGGTACGATATTATTTTAAATAGTGTAAATCTGATTAATAATAATTGGACCTATAATGAGTTGATAATATAATAATGAAGCTCTAGTGTGGTGCTATTCTAACTTAATAAGGTGAAGGCAAAACAGAAAAAATAAGGCCAAAAGATAGCACAACGCTACGCTTCAACTAATAGTAATGAAAGGTGTGGGTGCCGGTGAAATTACAGGCACATGAGGCTTATCACCTGTATGCCTGAGGTTGATGGACGCTGTGTATTAGTGTATTAGTGTGTGATGGATTAGTGCAACGTAGGACACGTTTCTAATAAGCGCGACTTGCGAAGCAATACTTTGTTATAGGCTATGGTAACCACTTAACATCAGGTGGGCCATATGCTTGTTCCATCAGCAAGTTGTATAAAAAAAAATCAGTAATATCCGCAGCGATCATTTTGAAACGTCTTAAATCTAGGTGAATCTAAGCGCCAGTTCCTCGCGACCAAGCCTAGAAGAACCGGCAAGAAACTTACGGCTTAGTTCCTACCGTTTTTCGTATGATCCTGATTCCTGATGAAAGCATTCTCTTCCTCAGTAACGTGCCTCTCAGCATATCCATTGCTGTGCCTCTGATCACGGCCCTCTACGTGTTCATGAACGTCGCGTACATGACTGTACTGAGCTACACGGAGATGGTGTCGGTACCAGCTGTTGCCGTGGCATTCGGGACCCGGGTGCTAGGTCCTGCAAGCTTCCTCATACCGATGGGCGTGGCGATTGCAACCTTCGGCTGTGCTATGAGCGTGCAATTTGGAGTAACAAGGTTAGATTTTAAGAATTTTTGCCCTGACTGATTGCAAATTGCTGGCATATAGACAACGCACAGCCTAAACCGCTGGTCGTAGAGACTTGAAATTTTCAGTGTAGAGGTGTACTAATGTTGCGGCCACACTACCGGGAAATGCCATTAATTCCGGCGATGATGGACGTTAACACCACCGCTTAAAGTCCATCATCGCCGGAATTAATGGCATTTCCCAGTAGTGTGGCCGCAGCATAAGAAAGGAATTTGCCGAAATTCAACCTCTGAACGGGTACAGCGGAGTTTGAAATTTGTATGAAAAGAACTTCCACTGCTGAACATAGAAATATAAATAGCATCACGACTATAATCCCCAGGCAGGGTAGATATCTCCTCCGATCTCTTAGCAACAAGTACCTATCTCCTAAGAGATTCTTCGAGGATGTCTAGGGGGGTAGTCAGAGGTACGTACAGATAGTACATCTGTTACTTACCCACATTTTGCAGTAGTTAGTATTCCATACGTGACAGGTTGGAAAGGGCTCAAAATCGTTCTTTCTGGAAACGTATGGGGAGGCCTATATCTAGCAGTGGACTTCTACAGGCTGTTTATGATGATGATCTAGAAAATTAATCTATTTATTTTCTCTTATACAGGGTGTGCTACACAGCGGCCCGTGGCGGCCATATGTTGGAAATGTTCTCATATGTTAACGTGAAAAAACTGACTCCTGCACCCGCTGTAGCTTTTCAAGTAAGTATAATTAAATATTATATTATAGTAAATCTAGTATGTATAGGATATAGGATATTCCACAAAGGCCTCATTAAACATACACAACAGAAACTACAAGGATCTACTATAGGCAGAATTACAACACTACCACAATTTTTGTATTGCCTATGCAATACAAAAAGTGTTTTTGCCTCACATCATTTTTGCATTGCCCATACGATCTGGGAAGTGTTATGTGTCTGACGTGATTCTTGTATTGCTGTGCAATACAAGAAGTGGCCTTTGCCTTTGCACAAATAATATGGTAACCTCGTTGAAACAAGTGATGCAAATTGGTGTCAACGCGGGAAGCGAACTCACTACCACATTTACCTGAGTATATCAAAATCAAAAAAATCTAAATATTTTATTGTGGAACTAGTAACGATGGAGTATTAACAGAAAAGAAACGATGATAGCTACAATAGTTATTAAAACTGTGTCGTAACCACCAACACCCACTTCCTAGACAGACAAAGAATGTTCCAGAATACAATACAAACATATATGTTATAGTTGCTAGTTTTCAAGCATGCTAATCGTGTGACTGATTCGCTAACACTCTAAAACAGAATTTCTCGATCCTAATCCAAAGTTTTCTTTACAGTGCCTTCTCACAGCAGTGTTCATATCAGTAGGCAACATCCGTACCCTGATAGAATTCGCAAGCTGGTTCCTATGGTTCTTCTACGGACTAGCCATGGTTGCATTACTGGTGCTACGGAAGACACAAGCCGACAAGCCACGTCCTTACCGCGTGCCGACTCCTGTACCCTGCTTCGTGTTACTCGTGGCTATATTCCTATCAATATTACCAATAGTTCACGACCCTTCTGTGAAGTACCTAATGGCTATTGGGTTTATTGTTATGGGTGTAGCTGTTTATACTGTCTTTGTTTATTACAAGAAGACGCCTACTGCTTTACTAGGTGAGTTCATTTCACTAAATTAGTAGTGCACTTTTAATAATGCTGGATAATAATGCTGGACAATCCACACAGTATCATCTAGCACCAAACTAAGCAGAGCTTGTGTTATGGGTACTAGATGACTGATATACTTAATACAATACATTACATACATACATATATTTATTATACATAAAAAATACCCAGAACACCCGAAATAAATATTTGCAGATCGTACAAACATTTATCCCAAGGCGGGAATCGAAGCCGCAACCTCCTCCATCGCAGGCGGATATTCGCCCGCCGCGCCACATCGGTCGTCAAGTAGTAGTAGGGTTCTTTGTGAACGGTTCGTCTGAGAATGTACTAATTAATGTATGCCTATTTCTACCGCCAAATAGCGTTGCTGTGTTCCGGTTTGAAGGGTGTCTGAGGCCCAATTCTTAATTTTTTT
Source organism: Electrophaes corylata (assembly GCA_947095575.1). Taxonomy (NCBI): domain Eukaryota; kingdom Metazoa; phylum Arthropoda; class Insecta; order Lepidoptera; family Geometridae; genus Electrophaes; species Electrophaes corylata. The sequence goes on along the minus strand of OX352716.1, from coordinate 1,509,960 downwards.
TGGAGCTGAGACTTTGAAACTAGAACTTGCACATTTTTCATGTGCTTAACCTGTGTCGAGATACAATGCCGCGCAATGTTAATGAAACATCAACACGATACGGTTACGCCACAAATGTTTTTTTTGTGCAATTCTACAGCTTCGAGCCGGATTTTGTTTATTTTAGTACAACTTTTTTTTTTCTTGATTTGCAGAAAAGGCAACATTCCTGACGCAAATACTGTTCCAGAGCGTCCCTCCGAGCCATGAAGACTGATTTTATAACTTGAATTTTAGGTCTATCTGTAAATAGTATAAGGACAAAAATAAAATGATCAATATATTATTTTACTGCTGATGTGGCGACGTTTTCGCACTTATTTTCCCAACCTTTTCAATAGTTCCTAATGTATTTCAGCCTGATCGGTTGTGCTTTTCAGGCAGTACAAAATACTAAATACATGGGAGTTTAAGTACCAATTAGAAATTTTTGGGGGACACTGACGGCCCCTTTGCATTGGGTGTAGGTGTAACCACAGAGTACTTTTTTATAGAGGTGTAACTACGTAAAGTGGTAAAGTGCTCTAAAAAAATGGTTGTCTCTATTTACGGAAGTTAATTTTACGTGATATCGTCTTATGATAACATCGCTTGTTCCGTGGTGCTCTCGCTTACAGGCGTTCATCGATTTATATGACGTTAGCACGTCAAAATATTTGAAGAGATACTAAAATAACCATTTAATTAATTATATATCAACGTCGCACCGCGCCATTGCAAAAAAGCCTTTGCCAGCACCGCTGAAACGCAAAATTTGTTGCGATTTTGCTTTTTTTTATAGATCGATCGATGAACGCCGGGTGATCGTCCGTAAACCGACTTTACATTTTTGGCTACTAGGTATGTACACTTTGGTTATTTCAGGGGCTGGTTCAACCGACCACCACTAAAAAGAATTACATCAAAGTATTCTTTGCTCTAGTAGGTACTTCTATTTGAACAAATTGTTTTTTTTAATAAAAATTAAACAAATATAGCGAAAATTAGTTTATCTGTCTACGGCCGAAATACTTCAGGGTTCTAACTTAGACTAGCTTGTTTGGGATTTAAATTCAGCACTCACAACAAATACAAATTTTAGTATCTTGTCGTGCAATGTACTATTTCTTTGGACCGACCGACGACGACCGATGTGGCGCGGAGGGCGAATGTCCGCCTGCGACGCAGAGGTTGCGGGTTCGATTTCCGCCTTGGGATAAATGTTTGTACAATCTGCAAATATTTATTCCGGGTGTTCTGGGTATTTTCTATGTATGATAAAAAATATCTATGTATGCAATATAATATTGTATTAAGTATATCAGTCATCTAGTACCCATAACACAAGCTCTGCTTAGCTTGGGGCTAGATGATGCTGTGTGGGTCGCCCGGCATTATTTATTATTTATTTATTTATTTACTTTTCTTTCCATGGCAGCACTGAATGAAGGAGAGATCCAACTATTTTATTTTAGTTTATACTATACTCTGTAGTCTCCGGCTCTTCAAGTATTCTCTGTGGGCCCGTTTACTCCACAGAAAACGGCCTGTCGTCCGGTGGATTGTATTGTATGTAATATAATTTTGTTTGTTTGATGTTTAGTGATGAAAATTGTGTGAATATTGCAGTGATTTCGTGATGGCTTACCACTACGTTGTGACGGCGCAAAAGCCAACAGCCGTAGCAGGATGTGTAACCGGTAAAATGTCCAAACAATTAGAATATTTTCATATTAGTGAGGTTACCTGTAATCAACAAACTTCGTAATGCACTACAGAATTTTGTATAGGATTTTCTACTAAACTTTCTGCTTTTTAAATAGGCTAGTAGCATAGTGCACGTCTTATTAGTAAACGAAGTAGCATATATGTATCGATTGCCCCTGACAAAATCTTTCAATCGAAGTGGCATTTTGCACATGGTTGGGAAATATTTGGTCTATTTTTATGATCAGTTTTGCTTCTTAAACATTCACTGCGTGCATTTCTTTCACTAGTTTAATTGAAAATGTAAGCTCTATTTAAAGATTCTTACAAGAATATCATATCCATGAAACCCAACAAGTTCAGTAATAATCATTCATTAATTTATTATATGCATGTTTTACAGGAAACTTTACGTCACCTACGGACTTAAACCTACTCGTTGCGAAGGTGAACCGTTTGGAAATGTACCTGGTAACTCCAGAAGGTCTACGCCCAATGAAAGAAGTAGGGCTGTATGGTCGGGTGGCAAAAATGAAGCTGTTTAGGCCTCCGGTGAGTAATCATCAGGGTAAAGATTGTACCTACATAATTATTATGTAAAATTTACTGTCATTTGGTACCTACATGTCAGTAAATTTACCTACTAGTTACCTGGAATGTGTGAAAAATTACATGATTACAAATGAGTGAGCACAGAAATGACAAGATAGAAACGAAAAATTACTTGTTTTTTCAACCCCACATAACATAGGTTTAAATAGGATAGTGATCCATTGAACATAGTGAAATAACAATGCAGTTGCAGTTTTTGCTACTCATTTGTATATAATAAAATCTAAATATAGTTCATTAGTATTACACACAGTTCCTTCCAGCCTAAAATTAAGCAAAGCATGCTCTATAGAAGAGCCATAACTAATACATATTCAAAAATACACAAGTAGAATACATTAGAACACCCAAATACAGAACAAAAGTAGGTATATTTCCTTCACACAAATGTTTGTCATTGGCGAGAATCAATTTACAGACCGCAAAGCTATGTAACTGAGCTGTGATGTAATAATTATCACACTTAATAATAATAATCATAATGCTGGACAATCCACACAGCATCATCTAGTCCCAAGTTAAGCAGAGCTTGTGTTATGGGTACTAGATGACTGATATACTTAATACAATACGATATTACATACATAGATATTTTTATCATACATAGAAAATACCCATAACACCCGGAATAAATATTTGCAGATCGTACAAACATTTATCCCAAGGCGGGAATCGAACCCGCAACCTCCTGCGTCGCAGGCGGATAATTGCCCGCCGCGCCACATCGGTCGTCATATTAATAATAATAATAATGCTGGACAATCCACACAGCATCATCTAGTCCCAAGTTAAGCAGATCTTGTGTTATGGGTACTAGATGACTGATATACTTATAATACAATACATTACATACATAGATATCCCAAGGCGGGAATCGAACCCGCAACCTGCGTCACAGGCGGACATCCGCCCGCCGCGCCACATCGGTAGTCAAAACTACTAAACTTGAAGGATATTACTAACATACACTTTTATTTCAGGATGAAAAGAAAGATCTAGTATTCATCCTGACAGCTCGTTACAATGCTATGATATTAGAATGGAGAAAAAGTTCCAATGGTGACTTGGAAGTGGTCACCAGAGCCCACGGCAATGTGTCAGATCGAATTGGCAAACCTTCGGAGAATGGCATTCTAGCTGTTATTGATCCACAAGCTAGAGTGATTGGATTGAGGCTATATGATGGACTGTTCAAGATTATCCCACTAGATAAAGACTCGACTGAGCTCAAAGCTTCAAGCTTACGGTAAGAAAAACTATACTAGCAGGTTCTGCTGATGTTAAGTATACTGCCTATTGGGCCATGCATGAATAATATCAAACTTCTTACTGTGTGCTTTTATGTTATGCCAAACTTGAGCTTTTAGCTTATCCTTGTAGTAAATTTCTACTAATTAGTTGCTAAAGTACCATATAAAAAATACTAAGAGTATTTCGCCGAATGAGTTTAGGCTCCCGGTGGCGCAGTTAGCTCATTCCCGTATCGAGGCGAGGGTCGTGGGTTTAAAATATCCCATTTGGCTCAAAATCTTTATGCATAATATTAAAACCTTAAATGCAGGTATGTACTGCAAAACGAATATATTAGTAAATTGCTACAGTTTTATATCAAAAGTGCTCACTAGGACTATGCGAGTGAGTTCAAAGGTGAGAGCGTAGCAGGCTCCTCACGAGTTCGTAGACTTATGGAGAGTCAATAACAGAATGATTATAATTTCTTTGGAGTTGGGCAGAACGGTAGGAACCAAGCCGTAAGTTTCTTGCTTGGTCGCGAGGAACCTGGCGCTTAGATTCACCTAGATTTAAGACGTTTCAAGATGATCCCTGCAGATATTACTGAATAAATGATTTTTGCCTTTGACTTTGACTTTGAGAATATACTTACTTAGACTGTCCTGTCGTATGAGAGTAAAATGATGTAGTCAACACGCTTCCTTTTCGTCTTGTTGCGAGCCCTCTGCACTCCCGCCTTGCTCTGACCTCGCTCGCAAGTTGCTAGTGTGAACCCTCTGGGATGTGCTTTGTGTCTTAATAATGTATTTTTACAGGTTGGAAGAACTAAATGTGTATGATGTAGAGTTCCTACATGGCTGTGCTAACCCAACTCTGATATTAATTCATCAAGATCTCAATGGAAGGCACATAAAAGTAAGTAAACTTTTACATCATCATCAAAAAACGACTGGCCTCACAGCTCAGTTGGTATTAGCTCTACCTTCTGTGCTGTAGGTTGTGGGTTTGATCCCTACCAAGGATAAACATTTGTGTGGTGTGATGATGATGATGATGACTTAAATGTTAGTTTTCTCTGGGTGTTATATTGTATTCTAAGTATGTATTTACAAAAAAACGTATATCAGTATTCTATCAGTCATCTGGTTCTCATACTTGGAGCTAGATAATGTGTAAAAATGTCCACAAATATTTATTTATTGAATAACAGTGTAGATGTCCACTGCTGGACAATGGACATAGGCCTCCCCCATACGTTTCCAGGAAGAACAGTTTTTGAAACTTGTATCCACCAATTTCCTGCCATCCTATCAATATCGTCGGTCAGATAGGAGGCTTATGCCCTAAACTTTTTCATACCAATATGTTTGAAGAACCACCGGCATCACTGAAGTCATCAATAGATAAATTATAAAGAGAAAATATTTGATTGTTTGTTTGCATTGAATAGGCTCTGAAACTACTGGACCGATTTGAAAAATTCTTTCACCATTGGTAATCTATACTATAGAGAGAGAGGAAATATAATATAGCCTATGTCACCTGGAGATAGTATTCTCCTAGTAGACTAAAACCTGTGCGAAGCCGGAACGAGCCGCTTGTAAATAGATTATTATTATTATTTTTTTATACAATTTACTGATGAAACAAGCATATGGCCCACCTGATGTTAAGTGGTTACCATCGCCTATAACAAAACATTGCCTTGTAGGTCACGTGATAATTTGTGGGTGGTATAAGTACATACACTTTGGACGCCATTTCCGACGACTATGCATCGACCTACTTCGTTTCGTTTTATGCCCGCCCCCTGCCTTGTCTATTAAAGAAATTAATTTGTGTTATATTATTTTTAGACACATGAAATTAATTTGCGCGACAAAGAATTTATTAAAATACCATGGAAACAAGACAATGTGGAGACGGAGGCATCTATCTTGATACCTGTTCCAAGCCCTCTTGGTAAGTGTATTTCTTGTGAATCTGTGTCAAAGAACATACAAGACCTGCTTAGTATAGAAAAAAAAAAATTGTTTGTCTGTTCAATCTTTACCAAGAACAAACATTTGTATGATTATAGGCGGATAAGTTGAGTGATATGTGGCTTTTAGGGTCCAGAGCCAGACGCAGCAGTCTTTTACCCTTGTATGATGAACATAGAAGTATAAGTGTTCTAAAAAAAGTGTATAGTATTATATCAGTCATCTAGATGTCTGATATATTACTAAACACGTTTCCATAGTATCAGCTATACATAGTTTGGTAAAAATATACACAAGTATTTTTTTAAAAGTAGTTGCTTGTTAAAATTTTCTCATGTATAAAGTTGGATATAAATAAGGTTATTATAAGGTAGGTAATTTAGGATGATGTTTCAGGTGGAGCTATTGTGATAGGCCAGGAGTCTATTGTTTATCATGATGGACAGAGCTATGTAGCAGTTGCCCCACCGCAGATCAAGGTAAAACCATACCATACTAATCTGCTATTGTTTATTTTATTTACATAATACAAGCTTAAGCAAAAGAGGTGGTTTAGTGAGAGTGATGAGCCCCCATTTACATAAAACAAGCTTAAGCAATAGAGGTGGTTTAGTGAGAGTGATGAGCCCCCGTTTTCTGATCTTAAGGTTGTGGGTTTGAAACTGATTGTGCACCAATGGAGTTTGCTATACGAAAAATGTATATACAATGCCAGAGTTCTCAAATGGTGAAGGAAAACAGCGTGAGGAAACCAGTTAGTATTCTAGCAGCGGCGATGGGCTTGCAACCTGTCACATGTGGAATACAAACTACTGCAAAATATGGGTATGGGCCAAATGTAATACTTGGACGTCCCTCTGACTAACCTCATTAGACATCCTTATTAGAACATCTGAGGAGAAATCAACCGTGCTTAGGGATTAAAGTCTTGAAGTTAGTACTATTTTTTAATACATAAAAGAACAAAGGGAGCGTTGTAATATCCGGCAACATTTCAACAAACAATAATCTAATCATTTTGAGCTATTTTCAACACCCACATATTTGAAAATATATGACCCTTTTCTATGCCGAGACCTTCACGTCAGTAATTGTATCAAAATCTCTTACAGCTGACTCCAATAAGCTGTTACTGCAGAGTTGATGTAAGGGGACTCCGTTATCTGCTGGGAGACATTTCCGGCAGACTCTTCATGTTACTCCTCGAGTTACAAGAGAAAATAGACGGTACACAGGCGGTGAAGGACTTGAAGGTGGAATTACTTGGTAAGTTGACGACCGCATTGGCGCGGCGGGCGAATGTCCGCCTGCAACGGCTGCAACGCAGGAGGTTGCGGGTTCGATTCCCGCCTTGGGATAAATGTTTGTACGATCTGCAAATATTTATTCCGGGTGTTCTGGATATTTTCTATGATAATAAAAATATAAGAATCTTGAGTAGGTACCTACTTGGTACTAAGAGGGGATATCTACCGTGCTTGGAGATTAAAGTGATGCTATTTATTTTATTCATGGTCGCTATTCGAGACGGAATCTATACATATAAAGGGTTATTCACATCACACTCATCACAGCTCAGTTTGTAGTAGCCCTGCCTTCTGTGGTGGGTTCGATCCCCACCGAGAACAAACATTTGTGTGATGAACATAGATGTTTGTTCTGTGTCTGGGTGTTGTATTGTATTCTATGTATGTATTTACAAAAAGTATATAAGTATTCTTTCAGTCATCCGGTTCCCATAGTACAAGCTATGCTTAGTTTGGGGCTAGATGATGTTGTGTAAAAAATTTCCTGACATATTTATATTTTTTTTTTCAGGTGAGATCCCAATTCCAGAGTGCATGACATATCTCGACAACGGGGTAGTGTTCATAGGGTCGCGTCTCGGTGACTCTGCACTCGTCCGTCTGTCTGCATCACGTGAGGAGGCGAGCCAGTATGTCCAGGCAATGGAGAGCTTTACCAGTCTCGCGCCTATTGTTGACATGTGTGTGGTCGATTTGGAACGACAAGGACAGAATCAGCTTATCACTTGTTCAGGTAAATATTTTTTTGAGCCTTTTCCTTCTTCATTCCATTCTTTTTCTACTGTACAAATAAAATCTTTTACAACTTGGCTAGATTTCTTAGTTGCTACCACTATATAGAAAACTATATTGTACACCACAAGGACATAACAAATTAAAAACAAAATTTATAGTAGCTACAGCGAAGTATGGACGGTCTTATCGCTATGAGCGATCTCTTCCAAACAACCTTTGGAAAGACTGGATTTTAAACAATCATAACATAGTTACCACATTTATAGCAACTGCTTATCACCAGGTGCATTCAAGATGGGTTCGCTTCGTATAATCCGCAACGGCATTGGCATCCAAGAACAGGCTTCAATAGACCTGCCCGGTATCAAAGGAATGTGGCCGTTGACTCTTACTCACGACTCCAACAAACATGATACACTGGTCTTAGCCTTCGTTGGACAAACTAGGTAAGAATATTGTACTAAGACTACTATATATTAGCAGTAGTGTATATATTAGTAGTAGTAGAGCTCTTAGTGAAGGGCTCGTCCGGGGAAGTACTACTACCATGCCTATTTCTGATGCCAAGCAGCTTGCTGTGTTCCGGTTTGAAGGGTGTGGGTGTCGGTGAAATTACAGGCACACGAGGCTTAACACCTGTATGCCTCGGGTTGATGGACGCAGAGCAGTGTATTGTGGGTTACGTTCCTAAAGAACGTGACCTTTAAGGCAATGCTTTGCTATACGCGATGGATATAACCACTTCATTCATTCATTCTTCGTGTCAATGGCTGATTATATTTATTATTTATTTATTTATTAAAAAATAAACACAATTTGGGCTTACAGCATTAACCAAAGCGCCCAAAAAGTTATAGACATGAGCTGACTTATCACCACAGAGTACCTACTTATATTACTACTACCTACTTGTATTAGTTTGCTCCAATGGGTAGCCACTTGTATGGCCTTATCCGCTGCTTTTTTTAGGTCCAGTCGGGTGCAGGTGGATGGGCACTTAACATGAGGTTATTCCATTATACTAATATTATAAAGAGGAAAGATTGAATTGTTTGTTTGCATTGAATAGGCTCCAAAAGTAATGGACCAATTTGAAAAATTCTTTTACCGTTGGGAAGCTACACTATCCCCGGGTGACATAGGCTATATTATATTTTCAAAAAAACTAGGGATCCTTACTAAAACCTGTGCGAAGCCGGTACGATCGGCTAGTAGTTTATATATTTAGATGACATTTTCAGAGTGCTGACTTTAAATGGAGAAGAGGTAGAGGAAACAGAAATTCAAGGTTTCGTCTCAGACAGACAAACATTCTTCACAGGGAATGTTTGTCATAGTCAGTTGGTACAGGTAAGTGATTAATGGATGTAGAAAAACAAACAAAATATATAAATAAAACTAAGTAAAGAACTAAGTACTGTAAGAACCAGATGCCTGATAGAATACTTATATCCTTTTTTTAATACATACTTAGAATATAATAAAACACAGATAGAGAATAAATATCTATGTTTATTAAGTACACAAATATTTATCCTCGTTGGGAAACGAACCCACAACCTACAGCGGGGAAGGCAGAGGTACTTCCAACTGAGCCAAGGTATAACAAACGTGACACTCGAAATTACGTGCAACCTGCAAAGATCATATAAACAAGAATTGAATTGAATTTAAGTGTCCGTGTTGAACTGAAAGAATGAAAAAAAGAAAAACCATCACGACTTTAATCCCCAAGCACGGTAGATATCCCCTCAGATCTCTTAGTATCTAGTATCTACTCAAGATTCTTCAAGGATGTCTAAAACGCCTCTTCAGAGAATACGTCCAAATGTTACATTTGGTACATACCCACATTTTGGTGGTCGTGCTCTAGAACCGTGTTGCACTCAACCCTGAAAGAAATATTCTTGACAGATAACAGATGAAGGCATCAGACTGATAGTGCGCACGAGTGACGGCGGGTGGCAGCTCGCGGACGAGTGGAAGGTGAGCGGGTCACGTGGCCTCTCCGTGGTGGCTTGCAACGACACCCGCGCGGTCTGCGCTGCCGGGCCCAGGCTGCATCTAGTGGCTATACTGGACAAGAAGCTACAACCTCTCAAGTAACTTTTTAACAGATCCATTTAGAATTAAACAGATCGACTTACAATTCAACCTTTCAAGTAACTTTTAAACCAATCCACTTACAATTCAACCTCTCAAGTAACTATTCAACCGATCCACTTAAAATTCAACCTTTCAAGTAACTTTTAAACCAATCCACTTACAATTCAACCTTTCAAGTAACTTTTTATCTGATTCACTTACAATTCAACATCAAGTAACCATTCAACCGATCCACTTCTTTTTTTACTTAAGTTTACTTTATAATAATAATGTTGGACAATCCACACAGCATCATCTAGCCCCAAGCTAAGAAGAGCTTGTGTTATGGTACTAGATGACTAATATACTTAAGATATTTTTTTTTATTATGCATAGAAAATACCCACAACACCCGGAATAAATATTTGTAGATCGTACAAACATTTATCACAAGGCAAGAATCGAACCCGCAACCTCCTGCGTCGCAGGCGGACATTCGCCCGCCTTACCACATCGGTCGTCAACTTTGTTTTGACTTTGTTTCCAGTGAGGTGTGCATGGAAGAAGAGGTGGCTTGCCTCGACCTCGGGCCGGGCGGAGACGAGGCGCTGCTGGGCGTGGGGCTGTGGACAGACATCTCCGTGCGGGTGCTCCGTCTGCCGGACATGCAGCCGCTGCACACTGAGAAACTCTCTGGCGGTAACTAACTTTACATCTATGTCACTAATAGTCAGCTGCACTACAATGTATACTCGCAGCGTTACAACAAACAGAGTAGACACCCAGATCTGTATTCAAGAGAGGGTTAATTTTAGGATTTCCCAAAATTTCAAATAAATAAATACCTATAGTAAAGACCCGCACTTTACTATAGGTAGAAAAAGTTATTATAAAATATGTAGATATAAGGTAGATAGGTTCAATATTAGATGTAAAATATTTGTATATACTAAATTACTTCCGTTATAATAAAATAATTAATATTGAAATACGTTCACAACGCCCATTCAACGTAATTTATTTATGTTTATACCCCATTGCTTAGTTTAGGCTAGATGCTAAAGTGTAAACGTCCACAAATATTTATGTACTAGCGAAACGCGCGCGGCATTGTCCACGTAAAGTATTTTTTTTATATTTTAATTTTTATTAACTTTGACTTCCGCTTTATCCGTCTAGAAGTTAAATTTCGGGAATTCCTGTCTTAGTACACCTCTGTCTAATATGCACTAAAAGTTTCAAGTCTCTACGAACAGTGGTTTAGGCTGTGCATTGTCACAGAGTCACTCATTGACTGTCAGTCAGTCAGGACAAATATTCTTATAATTGGTAAAGATTATTAATATGAAGTATTTTATGTGTTTCAGAAATAATTCCTCGTTCGCTGGTCATCTGTGTGCTGGAAGGTGTTTGCTACCTGTTGTGTGCGCTGGGAGACGGTTCCATGTTCTACTTCACAGCCGACCCGGCCACCGGCGTCCTCTCCAACAAGAAGAAGGTCACGCTCGGCACGCAACCTACTGTCCTTAGAAGCTTCAGGTAATAATACATATTACTACTGCTACTAAAAAAAAGGTTGTGAACATTTTTACACCTAATAATATCATCTAGCCTCAAACTAAGTGTAGCTTGTATTTTAAAAACCAGATGACCGATAGAATGAATACCGGGTGTAACAAAACTACTTCCGAAAACTGAAACTGCGCATTCAGACCATGAATACAAAAAAATCGACACTTCTGTTTACCAGCATAAATATCGATAATACACAATAAATTAGACATAAGTTCCAATTATTTTGTATAACGCATAAAAACGGCAAAACAGGAATGTAAAGGAAATCGCGATCATCTGACCGGTGCAGTCCCTGCCCCGCTGTACGGAATACATCGCTGGTTGATAAATAGGAATTTCAGCAAAATAATCGTATTACTCTAAATCTATTTGACTGACAACCAAGTGGAGACCTTATTGTAGGTAAATTTACACATTTTTTGAGTATTCGGAAGTGGTCTTATTTCACCCGGTATACCAAATAAATAAAATAATACCGATAAACTAAAAGAAATAGCTGCACAACTTTAATCCCCAACTGCGGTATACATCTCCACAAATCCAAATTCCAAGTACCTACTCAAGATTCTTTCAGGAGATCCTTCTTGTGTAAGGGAGGTAGTCAGGGACGTCATACATTTCCACATTTTACATCGCCCATCGTCGCTGCTAGAATACTAACTGTTTTCTTCACATTGTTTTCTGTTACCTTTTGAGAACACTGGTATTGCGCACATACATTTTTCTTACTTATAGAAAAATTTCTTGGTCATCGATTGGATTTGAACCCCCGACCTTAGTCTCAGAAGGCGGTGTCACGTTGACTAGGCCACCGGTGCTCTTTTTTTACATTTTGTGAAAAAAATACATATTTGCAAAATGCAGTAACATGTGGTTTTTTACCTACTTGTTTCAGATCTCTATCAACGACTAACATATTTGCTTGTTCTGACCGTCCGACCGTCATATTCTCGTCCAATCACAAGCTGGTATTCTCCAACGTGAACTTAAAGGAAGTAACCCACATGTGCTCGCTCAACGCAGCCGCTTATCCCGACAGGTAAGTCTATTCTTAACTAAACAACTAAAACTAAACTGTGTGAAACTAAAAAGGCCATTACAATTATTAAAAAGTAACGGAAGTACAACAGATGTTGATTACTCTCAGAATTGCGCGCATGTTTTTTTCGAACAGAAAAATACATTGTATTATTTTTGACATAGACCTCCCCCTATATTTGGGGGTCTGTGCCTGCTATAGTCACTACGCTCGACAGGCGGCTTTGTGTCCACATAGACGGGAACACCACAATCAATTGCATAGTAATTACATAAACTTTAAAGTCTGAAGGTAACATTTAAATAGTTACACGGTGTGTTGTCTCTCGCATGGACAGGAAGCTTTGAATAAGATCGAGAGAGACAAAACACCGTGTTATTTCGAGGTTATTATTGGTATGAATATTATTTCAGCTTAGCATTAGCGACAGACAGCACAGTGACAATAGGAACTATCGATGAGATTCAAAAGCTACACATCAGGACAGTACCACTTGGAGAGACTCCGAGAAGAATAGCGTACCAAGAGAGCTCACAGGTATGTGTGTCCTGACTTCATTTCTGTGTAATTAACTGAATCAAGCGATAAAATAGACAATCTAAATATATATAACTCAAAGGTGGACTGACTGACATAGTGATCTATCAACGCACAGCCCAAACCACTGGACGGATCGGGCTGAAATTTGGCATGCAGGTAGATGTTAGGACGTAGGCATCCGCTTAGAAAAGATTTTGATTAATTCTACCCCCAAGGGGATAAAGTAGGGGATGAAAGTTTGTATGAAACTTTGGTAATTTTAAACCGATCGGGCTGAGACTTTGCATGCGTAAAGCTACTATAATTTTATCCCGTAAAAATAACGGGAACGGGAAAAAACTGCCACGCAGCCGAAGCTGCGAGCGGCCGCTAGCTAAATATATACGTAAGACTAGAGACTTGAGAATTTAAACGATGCTTGTATTTTGAGATATTAACTGGACGATGATCTGGCCGGTGCGTTGCTCTCGCAGCCGGTTGGCGGCCCGGCCTTGTACCGGCCACCGGTAAAAAAACCGTATTCTGTTTTTTAGTATGTGTTACTAAAGCGGCAACACAAATACATCATCTGTGAAAATTTCAACTCTAACTTTCACGATTAATGAGATACAGCCTGATGACAGACGGACAGGAGTCTTAGTAATAGGGTCCCGTTTTACCCCTTGGGTACGAATCCTACAAATATGTAAAAGATCTCATTTCGTTGGGAACTAGTGTTGCATGTTTGATGAGTCGAGGTCGAGGCTGAGGTATATCGTGTGCGGTTGGTGTTGTCAGTCGTTCGGCGTGATCACGATGCGCGTGGACCGCGTGGAGGCGGGCGCCGGCAGCTGCGTGCGCGGCAGTGCCTCCACCACGGCCGCCAACTCCAGCGGCGCGCCGCCGCAGCAAGCCAAGCACGCGCCCAACGCGCTCGACCTCGAGATACACAACCTGCTGCTGCTCGACCATCATACCTTCGAAGGTACGCCTCCATCCCATACCGACGTAGCGTGAGCGTGTCACGATGCGCGTGGAGCGGGCGCCCCCCAGTTGATAGCGCATCACGCTTCGCACTTACCTCAGGTTGATAGCAGAGCAGTAGTAGGGCACGTTCCTAAGCGAACGTGATCTGTGAGGCACTGCTTTGTAGTAGCTGATGGTAACCACAGGTTACATCAGGTGGGTTATCTTTGTTCCATTTGCAAAAGGTATAAAAAACCACTAACCTTCAATGGCCAGTGAGTCATATACAAATATGTTCATACTGTTGTACCTTACATAATATACTTTTATGTATTATACGAGTAAGCCTATTTTGCAAATAAATATATTATTTTAATTGTTTCCAGTATTACACGCTCACCAACTAATGGCGAACGAATTCGCGATGTCACTAGTTTCCTGCAAGCTCGGTGATGACCCGCATCACTACTACGCAGTCGGCACCGCTATACTAAACCCTGAGGAAGCTGAGCCTAAGCAGGTAATTACACTATCAACAACAGCTTGAAGAAATACAGTTTATATACTTAATAATAATGCTAGACAATCCACACAGCATCATCTAGCCTCAAGATAATAATAGGTACTAGATGACACTTATAACTTTTTAAACTATCATGGTTTTGATCATGGCGCATGCAACTGTGCCGAAATATCGGGAAACAATCAAACTCAAAAATCATGGTAAATATCCCGTTTCTATCCAAAATATAGATGACACTTAATACAATAAAGTATTAAAATATAAATATGTGTAATACCTGTGTTTCCAGGGGCGGATTCTGCTTTTCCACTGGTCAGAGGGGAAGCTGGCTCAGATCGCGGAGAAGGAAATCAAAGGAGCCTGTTATGCACTAGTCGAGTTCAACGGCAAACTGCTCGCATCCATCAATAGCACTGTGAGTACTCTTAAGCCGGCTCTGAACTTACGTCAGTGATCAGTTTTAAATTGATGAGCGCGCGTCTTAAACGCTATACGTTGTATACATTGCACAACGCTATACGTTGTACGCCTGTTGTACTCAATACTTATAGGTATCTCTATTGTGTGTTTACTTCTTTGTGTACAATAAAGAGTTAATCTATCTATACGCTGTGCGAGCCGCTCGCAAGCAAAGTTAAATAAGTCTGATATTTTCAAAAGTTTATAAGCGGAGAACAAATTGAAAACAGTTTTTTGATAGTCTACTTCCTGCAATCATACGTTTAAGAATCGGCAAAAAATGGAAGTAAGAGTAATAAAAAAAAAGAAACAGCATAACGATTTTAAATCCTAAGCACGGTGGATATCTAATCTAAGCTAATTTTTCGTAAATTTTCAGTGATCTAAAATTGTTACAGTGTGGATCAATTCATTGGATATATTTGTGATTTTTGTCAATATTTTAATACCATTGGTTTTAGAGAAATCTTTAAAATCAAACCTCGAAGTGGAAGTTTTTACGCCGTAGGGTTTTAATGAGAGCAGTCTCTTGATTATGTAAACCCTCAATGCCTCAATGCTCATGGGTCTGTGCCAAATGTTTTATTTGGACGTCCCTCAGACTCCCACGAAGAATCTTCAGTAGGTACTAAGAGATTTGAGGTGGTATCTACCATGCTCGAAGATTACAAGATGTAATGCTATTTATTTATAAAAAAACATAACTAAGCAACACCACCCAAGTTGTCACAGATATCGTCGATCGCTTTGCTCTCTCGTTCAATAAGGATAGTAATATTAAATTGCCTCATTATCAGGTCCGATTATTCGAATGGACTTCGGAGAAGGAACTCCGCCTAGAGTGCAGTCACTTCAACAACATTGTAGCACTATACCTAAAGGTCAAAGGTGACTTCATACTTGTCGGTGACCTTATGAGATCCATGTCACTGCTGCAGTATAAACAGGTTAGTGAAATTACCATAATAATAATTACCATATAAGGCATTATTTTTCTTTAGATACTTTACATTCTATGACGACCGAATGGCGCGGCGGGAGGATGTCCACCTGCGACGCAGGTTGCGGGTTCGATTCCCGCCTTGGGATTAATGTTTGTACGATCTGCAAATATTTATTCCGGGTGTTCTGGGTATTTCTTATCTAGAATAAAAAATATCTATGTATGCTCTGCTCTGCTTAGCTTGGGGCTAGATGATACTGTGTGGATTGTGCATTTTTTTTATAGTCACAATTAAGTTAATAAGTAATTTTTTTGACAGATGGAAGGCAGCTTTGAGGAGATAGCTCGTGACTATAGCCCTAACTGGATGACGGCGGTTGAGATGCTGGATGACGACACCTACCTAGGGGCTGAAAATAGCTTCAACCTCTATGTCTGCCAGAAAGACAGGTGGGTGCTTTAACTAAATTAAAAATGTTTATAATCTATACTATATGTATATAAGATAATAATAATATTAAGAGAAATGAAAGATTTGATTGTTTGTTTGTTTGCATTGAATAGGCTGCGAAACTACTGGACCCATTTGAATAATTCTTTCATCGTTGGGAAGCTACACTATCACCGGATGACATAGGCTATATTTTATTTTCAAAAATTTTATTTTCGCTGGTTTTTTAAATATAGTTTTCATTATAGATAATGGCACGGAACCCTTCTTGCGCAAGTCCGAGACGCACTTGGCCGGTTGTTTGTAGATTGTCGTGGATGTGTAATTGTGTATTATATATGTTGTTGTATATTGCAGCGCCGCAACGACGGACGAGGAGCGGCAGCAGATGGGCTACATGGGGCAGTTCCACCTCGGCGACATGTGCAACGTGATGCGACGCGGCGCGCTCGTGGCGCAGCACGCCGACACGCACGCGCCCACGCAGCGCCCCGTGCTGCTCGCCACCGTCGGCGGCGCCATCTGTCAGTCGCACCAACACTTACACTAACACCCCTAACTTGCCCATTGCCCACTGCCCAATCATTCATTACGTACCCTCACGTGAGCCCCTTGGAGAGATGTCATGAGACCATCGGCGCCTTTTATTAGTCACGCACACAAACACTATAACCTCTAACATGCCCATTGTCCATCCATTTATTACGTGAGGGAAGAGCCCGTTGGAGAAATGTCATGAGATATTCTTCTCTTCTCCTTCTCACGTGACACATGAACCACTGAGTCCCTAGAGCAACGAGGTGGGCAACAGACAGATATCCGGTTCGTGATCGCCATTCGAGAACTTTTATTCCCAGTGGTTCAATGCGAGGTTCTATACGAGCTGTGATTTGCCCGTGGCAACTTTAACTAATTCTGAGAGCATCGGATCTCATAGGCAACGTTACAACGCAAAATGAGATTATTGGCCTAGTGCAAGTCCAAGTCAAAAAGCATTTATTCAGTAATATCCGCAATCATCTTGAAACGTCTTAAATCTAGGTGAATCTAAGCGCCAGTTCCTCGCGACCAAGCCTACATTTGGTCATTGGTAAACTCATTTTCCGTCCATTCTTCCCAGGTCTCGTTGTCCAGCTACCACAAGAAATGTACGAGTTCCTGAACCAACTAGAGGAGCGGTTGAACCACACCATCAAATCAGTCGGCAAGATTCCTCATCACTTCTGGCGTTCCTTCAACACGGACTTGAAGACGGAGCCGGCCGAGGGTTTCATAGACGGCGACTTGATCGAAAGCTTCCTTGATCTAAGTCGTGAAATGCAAGAGGAGACTTGCAACCATTTAAAGGTAATAATAGTTTAAACTTGCCATAGTTTTTTTTTACCGTCAATAGGATATCCCTAGATTTCAATCTCACCTGATAGTCAGTGACCATGAAGCAGGACAGTCTAGAAGACACCTATTCTCTTTTACCTTATTGACAGTATTGTACGCAATGTCAGTGCTCTCAACCGGTGAAGGAAAACATCATGAGGAAACCAGTTAGTATTCTAGTAGCGGCGATGGGCTTGCAACGTTTCACGTATGAAATACCAACTGCTGCTAAATGTGCAGCAAAACTAGCGTGCCTGCAAATTAAATATGTTTCTATTTTTACAGATTGATGACGGCGGGGGTATGACGCGGGACGCAACTGTCGATGACATTATCAAAATCGTAGAAGATCTCACAAGAATACACTAATGGTTGATATTGTTATTTTTATTGGTTAATAAAATAAATACTATAACTACTAAGTCCCAATTCTGTTGGTTTGATAAGAACTCGAATGTTTTTTATTTCTGACGTTTCAATATGAAAACAAAAATATTGAATTCCTTGGAGGTATTTGCTTCCCACTGCTGGGACGAAAAAGGCTTGGAAAAAAAAGATAACGATAAATCGACTTTGTAGCTTAGCCATGCTAAGAACTCTACAACACCTAGGTACCTAGACCTCTCTCTGTGGTCGACATTACACAACAAACTTTATAACTTTTCCTATGTGCAAAAGTAAAAGTTTTAAAATGGTGACCCTGGCGATGTTTAGATTGTTTAGTCAAGTTGGACGCCAAGTTGCAAGGAGTGAAACGTCGCATCATAACCACTTATATATCTTGGGTACTATAGGAGCATTATTTTTGTGCTTTGAGTATTGGTAATCTATACAAATAAATAAAATTGAAGTGTCTGTTTGTAATATTAAAATAACTGCTTTTTACTACATGCATATGAATGTATATGCGATACATATGCCAAAATAGCATTTTTTTAAATTTTTGTCTGTCTGTCTGTTTGTTCCGGGTAATCTCTGGAACGGCTGGACCAATTTCAACGGGACTTTCACTGGCAGATAGCTGATGTAACAAGGAGTAACTTAGGCTACTTTTTATCCTGAAAAAATAACGGGAACGGGAAAAAACTACCACGCGGGCGAAACTGCGAACAGCCGCTATTTTATGCCGTATTAACGCCATCTGTTGGCAACATTGAGTACTACTTCAGTTAAGATTTGTAAGTAAAAATGTTTACCTACCTACCGCCCAACGAAGTGGGCACGGGTCAGCTAGTAAATAATAATAATTGAGATGCACAGTTTTGTAATAGCATTGTCGAAAACATCAAATTCAATTAAGAGGCTTGTACCTTGACGCACACTTTTTTTTTATATAATATACAACTTGCTGGCACCTGACGTTAAATGGTTACCATCGCCTATGACAAAGTATTACCTCGTAAGTCACGCTCGTGAGAAACGTGCCCTATGATGCACTGCTCAGCGTCCACACACATCTCACACCGTCACCCACACCCTTCAAACCGGAACACGCTGCGCTGCTTGGCGGCAAATAGGCATGGTGGTAGTACTTCCCCGGACGAGCCCTTCACTAAGAACTCTACTACTACTACACATAAGCTTACGGTTCTATTTGGTATGGGTTAAATAAAACAAGCATTATTATTAATATAAATTCCGTGATTTAATCACAGAACGATACTAATCACAGTTTATTATTTCGAGCAGCTGCTAAATCAAGCAAGGATTGAAACAAACTGGAAATTAGGAAGAAATGTAGTTTGGTAGTCTCTGCCTACCCCTTCACTTATATTGTTTTATATTTTATTGCTTGATTTGACAGGTTATTCACAATACTTATTTCAAAGTAATAATAATCTAGTGGAAAAAATTCAAATTATCTATTGAAACAATTTCGATAAACATGACGTATCATGTACAGTCATGAATGTATACAATTCATTACTTACGGAATGGTTTTACAGTAACAATTAATATGTACAGGGCAAAAACTCAAAATATAAGTGAACTTATCAGCATCAGCTGTCACGATTTTTGACTTTTTACTGTTCAAGAGTTTACTATAAGGTTTTGAAAATTACGAATTGTGTATATTCTAGTGCAGCTGATTGTACTTGGATACAAGTAAAATGTATGAAGTCCTATCAGGCCAACAGACTCATTCTTTGATATCAATATATAGAAAAGAGTAAGAGTCATTTATTGTATTTACTGGTATGTATTACAAAATTTACTAGAGCCACATAATAAAAAATATACTTAAATTGGCAAACAATTTCTAGGTACCTTTTCTAAGCAAGTAGGTAAAACATTAATTGACTGAAACATACCTATAGCAGTAACTATTAAACATTCAATCGGTTATTACTATTAATAAACTCTTGTAACGATGAAATAGTTATACCATGTTTTGTCCTTTGCATTGACAGGAAGTTTTAAATTAGATCGAAAGAGACAAAATATGGTGTAACTATTCCTAAGTTGTGCGTAGTTAGTAATAAGGTCAAGGTTCAAATGATAACATTTCTAGCTAATTAATATTATGTATACTCAAAATAATAATTATGAAATACTTCATGTATGGAGAAATAACCAAAGACTACCTTGAATCTACTGGCGTTTTTATAGATTGTATTGTTCTTTTGTGAATAGGTACACGAGTTTTACATAATGTTATCAGCAGTTTGGCATATCAATCTATTTCAATATCTAGCGATTTACCTATAAAAAATTATAGATTTTTACATTTGATATTTCTTAAGATTTTTTATTAGAAAATCTATGCTTGAGTGCAATTTTCAAAGAGTATGGAGCTACAGACCAGCCACTACGGTTTTATGAAACATGTGAACTAATGTAGGTACAGAGGCAATATGAAAAAATAATTAAATTAGGTAGGTAGGTACATACTCGTCCGCTATCATCAGTCTATCAAATCGGTTTCTTTGCACTCAGCACAAGTTCTTTCATAGGTCCTGTGACATGAAAATCAATCTAAAGTGATTTGTGTCAAATCAAATCAATAATATTTATTGCGTTCGTCATCTTATTTATTACACATTCTATTTTTACTTCCAAATATACAGTTCAGTTGCTCCGATTGTCAAGTTATTGAAAATAGGGTCACACACGGCCTATGCGTTACAGCTATAAAATGCCGCTACGGTTTTGCAGACTGCAATTTTCTTTCGTACATTATGGCTGGCAGAAAATCATCATAAGTTGCGTCTGAATTTGAGATAAATGCTATCATCGCTGTTAAAAACCCAGAGTACCACTCCAGTCTAGAATGTATGCTTTCTGTTTCCCTTTGTATTTTCCACCACGAGCCACTTGCATGCAGTTGCTTTTCGAATGACTAGCAGCCGCCTGCGGCTTTGCACCATCTCAGGTCTTTAATTTATACTTAATAATGATACAAGTGCCATGATTTTGATTATTTTTTAAGCATTGCATTATACCATGATAACGGTTACAAGCAAGCGGTAAAAACAAGACAATTCATGGATGGTAGTTTAAATAGTTGTATTATTATGTGTAGTTATTTGTATGCTTTACCAACCAGCAGCGGTTAAAACTGCATTTACACAATCAAATCAGATTAAAAGACTACTTAAACGCTTTCTATAAAATGTTAAGTTAAGTTTTAAGACAATAAGTGTTACGCCTAGGCCCTGGTAGAATATCAGATTTACTTTGTTACCATGTGAAATAAAATAAATACAGACATACATTTTAGACAACGCCATGTGGACTACAAACTAAACTAGATAAACGTGTTAGAATACTCAAATACATTATTTATTGTTAATACATAGAGTGCAATATAACACCCAGATATAATAATAATAATGCTTCACAATCCACACACCATCATCTAGCCCCAAGCTAAGCAGAGCTTGTGTTATGGGTACTAGATGACTGATATACATAATACAATACATTACATACATAGATATTTTTTATTTTACATAGAAAATACCCAGAACACTCCGGGTGTTCTGGGTATTTTCATAAATATTTAATAATAATATAGAACAAATCTGTGTTCACTAAATGTTTGTTATCGGTGGGGATTGAACCAAACCTACATCAGGTCGAGCTACCAACTGAGCTGTGACGGCTGTCAATAAAATGGATGTCGTTGTAGCAGATACTGCAGGTTTACTCTTAGAAACGATAACCGAAGTTGCGTGTTGTCGTTTGAGTTACACTACGCGGCATGTCAGGCAGCGACAATTTGACTTTTGACGGCTGCCGAGTTGCCTCGCAGTATATTACAAAACGACAATACGAAACGTCGTTAATCGTTTCTAAGAGTAGACCTGGACAACGGGAATTTATTTTGAATCTTCCCTAAACTTTGAATAAACCTGTTTTAACTAGTTATTTTGAATAGGTAGGTACATTTAATACTTTAGTACTAAACTTTTAACTGCCTTTTCATTCATGAAAATAGCGTTCAAGCAGTCGCATAATCTACTTTAACCATGTCAACACGACTGTAAATACCTACTTCCTGTACTTATCGGCCTTGTGACGTAGGAACCACATAAGAGCGAACAGACAGCTCGGAGGACTGGAGAGAGGGCCAGTTGACTCCAACATCTTCTCAACTTCTGGTATCGACATCTCAATCACGTCTATAATCTCATCATCTACGCCGCCACCTAGAAAAATGAAATGTTACGTTGGGTGAAACACGCGTTTTTCAAGGACAAATTATTCTTCAACGGCGCCGGTGATCTATTGGAAGTGACCCTACCTACTGATCCTAAGGTCGTGGGTTCGTATCCAGTCGTACACGAATAGATTTTTCTATAGAAAAATTTATGTGCGCAATGCTCTCAAATGGTAAAGGAGAACATTGTCAGGAAACCAGTTAGTATTCTAGCAGCGGCGATGGGCTTGCAACCTGTCACATATGGAATACTAACTGCAAAATGTGGGTATGCACCAACTGTACTATCAAGACGTACCTCTGACTACCACCTTTAGGCATTCTCAACGAGTACATACATTTTATCACAACGATTTGGAAGATAATGGTGTGAGCAGGTTGTGCGGAGTAGCAGGAGAAAACTAGTCTAATTCAATTCAATTCAATTCATTTATTTGCAGAAAAATATGGTAGTATAAGTACAATGATGTCACAAGTATTCTAGTTCCACATATTTTTACCAACTAATGGTGTGCAAAAAATTTCGTTCCCTACTAAAAATATTAAAATTGTAATTGCTCTGTCTAAAGATCGACAATAGATATTTGGCCTGCTTTATGTTGATGTGTATGCCAGCTGTTAAGTGTGTGTCAAACATAATAGGGTGTGTGCACCTATCTATAGTAACTTAAGTCAGAGTTGTGCTAGCAGACACCTTACCATCTTCAGTCTTCATATCATCTGTGACTTCGCAATAGTAGAATGTCTGTAGGGAACCTTGGACACCCACTCCTGATCTGTAAGCAGATTATAAAAGTAAACAGGCATTTGCTTCTATTTAAGACAATCTAAACAGGTTTTCCTACATTAAATATTGAAAGACAGATGTGGCGCGATGGGCGAATATCTGTAAACGGTGGCTGTAAGTAATTTACAGAGCATTTTACACACCTTAATTTTTATCGCTAATTCCATTACAGTCATTACATATACACCTGTGTACATGCAATATTATGTACACAGGTTTTTGGAATTTTTGCAGGCAAAAACACCCAACTTACCTATAAGACATTATTTTGTGTAAACTCTTTACGGGCACATTGTACCCACATTCCTCCAGTACTTCCTCTTGAGCTATTACATCTATACTCTTGTCCTTGTCTATGATTCCTGCACACATCTCTAAAGCAATTCCAAGAGAAGCCGGGTACTTTTCAGTGTCTATAGGCTTGTTCCGGTCTTCTGGTGCAATACAGTTGTAATAGATTGCTGTAGAAAGAGAGAGAGTACACTACACTGAGAGAGTGGGTATTTGAGTTCTTTCACATTTGTTACTTTCTTTTAGCTTAGTAGTTAACGTAGGTGGGCCTAAAAGGGTCTTAGTACATAGTAGACATTAGTAATTAGACACCTATTAAGTAAAATGATACTTCATGCTTGCTTACCGGGACGGAACTGTTTTACAAAAATAATCTTCTTCCTGGTTACGTTGAAAACCACAATCGCAACGCTGTCGTGGACCTCAAGGAGATCCCAGGTCTTCTCAGTCCCGTTCTGAGTGTAGTTGAACCGGAAAGGTTTCACGTACGGAGAGTCAGGAAGTGGGCTAATGAATACATCTTTCAGATCCTCCATGGTTCAGCTTGCTTATTTGATTTAGATAAAATAAATCTTATCAGAATCCCTCACTTGCTCCGGCAAAATTTTTAATTTGGTTTTTTTTTTTTCTAACCCTAGCCCAAGCCCACAGAATACTTTGTGATTGTGATCTAGCCACAGATTACTTTTTTATAGACTAGCCTTGAGGTAGTGAGTTGAACGTCTCTAACGAACGAACGAAACTCAAAAACATCATAACGATGTATGAAGTATCCGTCCAAAATACTGCGGTTGTATACATATATTCTACCAAAATAGAAAACACCAAAAAATCGAAAATAATAAACAAGTAGAAGCCAATGCTAATTATTTAATTAATTTTTCCTACATAATGAAAATACAGTTTGTTTCTAACGATGCGGTGTTACACTAGCGTTACCGAATACCGTAAATAATTTTATTTCTGTCAGAACACCTTTGACGTCTATTCACGAGGTCATATTGCTATTCGTTATCTACGTAAATTATGCACAGAGTAGAGTACGTAAAAAGAAACTGTACATGCATGCCTTCATAAAGAAGAAGTAAATGTAAATAAAAATATACTTCTAATAGTTAAAATGAAGATATTTTATAAACTTTACGATAACTAGGTCATTTTATTGTATTGCATTTTGGTAAGACTGCTCATGTCTAAGTCAACTATGGGCTAGGCCATCTACGATATCTAGATAATGGCTAAATTAGAGAAACCAAGGTCAGGGTTTGTGATCAAACTATCTACCGAAACTGCACAAAAACTAGCTGAAGAAGAACGAGCTAAATCTAAAGCAGAGACTACTAGCAACCTCAATCAACCAGACTCTATAAATGAAATCAAGAACCCGATAGAACAAAAATCAGTAGAAAATCAAGACTCTTTAGAGGTTAGATCCACTGACGAAAAACCTGAAAATATCATTCCTGACAAGAAAGACAAAGATTCTAAAAGTTCAGATGTAAGTAATCCAGAATGGGGCGATTATGCACCTTACATTACTTACGAAGGGCAAGAAGCTATTTACACAGATCCTTCATCGAAGCAACAGTACACTTGGAGCCAGGAAACGAGCGCCTGGGCAGTTAAAGAAGATACTAGTAGAGTTTATAGCTACGAAAATGACACCCATGTTTACACTGAATCAGATGGTTCCAAGTGCTTCTGGGACGAAGACAAGAAAGCTTGGATACCCAAAGTAGATGATGACTTTCTAGCTTTCTACCAAATGTCATATGGTTTTGTGGATAACAAAGCTCAGGAGAAAAAGGAAGAGAAGCCTAAAGAAAAAGAAGTCAAAGTAAAAAAGTCTGACCTTCCTCCTACCCTCAAGCGGAAAGTAGAACCAACTTGGTTTGAACCGACAGAAGAAAAGAACACCAAAGTCTATGTATCAAACTTACCTCTGGATATAAATGAAGAGGAATTTGTGAACTTTATGCAAAAATGTGGTCTTGTTGAACGAGACCCGGCTAATCAAAAAATGAAGGTGAAACTGTATATGGATAAAGACCAGGACTGTTTCAAAGGAGATGCTTTATGTACTTACATTAAAATAGAATCAGTTGACTTAGCACTAAAGCTTCTAGATGGTTCTGACTTCAAAGGCAACAAAATTAAGGTAGAAAAAGCACATTTTCAGTTAAAAGGTGAGTACAACCCTGCTCTGAAACCTAAAAAGAAGCGAAAAAAGGAATTGGAGAAGTTGAAAAAAATGCAACAGAAGCTGTTTGATTGGCGGCCTGAAAAGTTCATCGGAGAACGATCAAAGCATGAAAGGATTGTCATTGTCAAAAACCTGTTCCATCCAACTGACTTTGATAATGAAGTGCAGCTTATTCTCGATTACCAGCAGGACCTAAGAGAGGAGTGTGGGAAAAGCGGGGAAGTTAGAAAAGTTGTGATCTATGATCGGCATCCTGAAGGTGTAGCTCAGATAACTATGAAAGAACCTGAACAGGCTGATGCTGTAGTGGCTCTAATAAACGGAAGATGGTTTGGGAAAAGACAGATTACTGCTGAAATCTGGGATGGCAGGACTAAGTACCGAATAGCTGAGACTGATGCTGATCTCAACAAGAGGGTGGACAAATGGGATAAGTTTTTGGAGGGGAAAGAGGATGATAAGAAGGATGAGACAAAATCTGGTGATTCAAAGGATTCTCCAAAAACATCAGGTGAATCAGAAAATACCTCAAAAACGGTTGGTGACTTGATAGATATGGATGTGCCTATTATAGTAACAGATGTGGTGGATTCTTCAGAACCATCTACAAATATTCCTGAAATGATCACACCCAAAGAGCCTGATTCAATTAGTAATAAAGCTGACTGAGCTTGATAAATGTTAGCTAGAAAGGGTTGGCTATAGATATCTTGGTTCTGATTTTAGCTATGGTTTGAGTGTAGAGGCCTAACTGGGGTTCAACTTGTATCTTTTATGCTGTTTAAGAATCCAAGAAAGGCACTGTAAATTAATTACTAAAAAAATATACATATACTATAAAATGTTTTATGGGTGTAGTCAGAGGTCACCATTACATTTAGTACATACCCACATTTTGCAGCTGTTGGTATTCCATGCATGACAGGTTGCAAGCTCATCGCCGTTTCAGTTAAGTCGATAAAAAATTTAGTACTTAGTGAGTAAAGTAACAATTTTTATATTAGTTATAAAAACGACATGGATATCAATAGTTTAATTTAGGTAATCTATGTAGGTACTTGTTGTATTGTGAGTTTCATTAAATAATTAAGCATAAAGAAAACTTTCACTAGTAGTAGTATTAGTAGTAGAAGAGCTCTTTGAGAAAGGGCTCGTCCACAGAATTAATACCTACCAAAACCGTACCTATTTCTGCCGCCGAGCAATGATGCTCGCATTGCTGTGTGTGTGTTCCGGTTTGAAGGGTATGGATGCCGCTGAAATTACAGGCACATGAGGCTTAACCTCAGGCGAGTATGCCTCAGCGTGGCGGACACAGGGTAGTGCATCGTAGGGCACGTAATGCTTATGATGACGTAGGCCATATAACTGTTCCACCAGCAGTAGCATAAAAAATGAAAAGTATAATTAAGACCCCAATGAATTCCCTAGCAGATTACTCTCCATTTTATAATAAATAAAAATAGAATAATAAAAGTGTATGCTACTACCATAATCTTAATTGTTCAATAATATTGTCTAGGTTTAGACCGTGGCACTGAGGCCACTAGCGGTCACCCATTTAGGTGGTAGTCGCGCAGAACGTTGCGCATCTACATAATAATATGCAAGGCAAATAAATCTATTTAGGTATATGCAAAAATCGAAGGTCCATCATTATCTTGAAACGAATGGATCTATCTACATTCAATCATTTTCATTGTAGTAATCTTTTTGTCGCGTCTGCGCTTCTGTCTGTACAGCAGTGTACACCAAAGAATATAATTCCCTATAGCGAGAGGTGTACACCGTACGCCTTCTCTCTATTTCGTCATGTCAGTGTCTCTGTCTGTCTGTCTGTCTGGCAGATTTGTCTGACAGTATGCTAACACTGACACCTGATCTAATGGTTGTATCCATGTACAATTTTTATCTAATTTGACGATTTTTAATTGAAAACTTGCATTTTTATGCTCTTCGAGTGATAGAGTGATCAACTTAGTTAATACCTGTGCTATTCGAGCACGTGAAATCTGTACTAGCTTTTTCTAAATCCGTGCGGAAGTGCCTGTGTACCGTCACGTCTAATCGGGGCTTCTCTCGCGGCTGTCTCCATGAATCAAAACCGGATAATATGCTAGCATGGCCGTTCAGTCCGACTCCGGAGGGAAGGACGAGGTGAAGACTCAGTTTGCGACGCGGGAAGGCACATATCGATTGATGACTCTGTCGGAGTATTCTCGGCCTAATCGAGTGGGGTATACCGGGGGGCCAGGCTCGGCGCAGGTGCGTGTGTCGCTGGTGACCCTGCCTCCCAGTCTGACGGAGCCTGACTCTGACTCCCCTCCCACGGGACCGGAGGACAGGATATGCTTCAATCATGGAAAGGAGCTCTTTGTTTATGTTTATAGAGGCATCAAAAAGGTATGGTTCCCTATGAAATCCACTTCAGTCATGCACTAAAATAGACTACTCACATCCCTGTTTACAGTGTTGTGGGTTTTGATAAATTAATTATGCTACAGCTAAGTATTTAGAAGCTCAATCATTCAAATAGTACAAATTGATACTGTTTTACTTATGAACCTTGTTAGTTGAAGTGTTGAAGCACCGAAATACTTGTTCAATGTAAATTTGGGGGCAATATTACAGATAATTTCAGAGGTACTTTATTAAATTACTTTTAAATGTTTTTTTTTTCTATCTGGAAACATGGACTTGCCACAAATTGTTTCTTGGTTTGGCATATTTTTGTGGTTTTAATAAAACCTAATACCTATTTGTTCTTGCATGGCTAAGTTAGATCTGCTAGTATATTCGATTATATGAACTACAACTTCATTTAAAATTAGTAATGCCTAGAATATTGTTTGCCATGGCCACCCATGGCATGTTCCACAAATGTGGATTAAAACTTAAATGATTGAAATTCTTTATATTTGCTCACAGGCTGCCGATCTCACTAAACCAGTGGATAAAAAGATGTACAAAGGCACAAACCCAACATGCCATGACTTTAACACTGTTACAATGACAGCGGACAGTGTCTCATTAGTTATAGGATTTTCTACCGGCCAAATACAACTAATAGACCCTATTAAAAAGGAATTAAGTAAATTATACAATGAAGAGGTGAGTTTATTTTCATGATAGTGTTGTGGTTGGAATTTATTTATAGAGCTGTATATAATATAATTAGGCATTTCATACTACACAAACTTGATTTGATGATGATGGATATATTTTTTTTGTTACATTACTAAGAATACAATATAACAGCCAGACAGAGAACAAACATACATGTTCATCACACAAATGTGTATGGTTGATGGGGAATCATACACAACCTACAGAGCGGAATGCTAGCTGAGCTACTACCAACTGAGCTGTAAGGCCAATCAGTTGTGCAAAATACACAATTTAGTGGCCTGAATTCATTATCCTCATCAACCTGAAGATCCACTGCTGTGGCAGTTCTAGGCAGTACTAGGCATAGGCTTCCCTCATACATCAGGCGGGCCATCTACCTACTTGTTTTGTCAGAAAGTTGTATAAAAAAAAACATTTCCCGGAAGATGACAGCCAACTCTACCCTAGGTACCTCTACCCTAGGTTTTTGAGAGCAAAATGTCCATAGTTCATTTAATCTCTTTTAATACCTACTATAATAGGTGTCATTTTGTTGCTGCAGTCCTGGTATAAGTCTGATTACCTAGTTATTATAGTTAGCTCCATTTCTTATAATTTCCAGAGACTGATTGACAAAACACGCGTGACATGCATCCGATGGGTGCCTGGGTCGAGCAACCTGTTTGTGACGTCACACGCTTCGGGCCAACTGTACGTTTACAACGAAGAGCTGAGTAGCGGGTCCGCCGCGCCTCACTACCAGCTGTTTAAGCAAGGAGATGGCTACTCCGTCCACACTTGCCGAACGAAATCCACCAGAAATCCACTCTACCGATGGCTAGTTGGAACAGAACCGAGCTGCATCAACGAATTCGCGTTTTCTCCGTGCGGCTCGAACATAGCCACCGTCTCCCAAGACGGATTCCTTAGAGTATTCCACTACAATACAATGGAGCTGATTGGAAAAGCACGATCGTATTTCGGAGGATTCCTCTGCGTGTGCTGGTCGCCCGATGGAAAGTACGTTGTCGTCGGTGGAGAGGATGATCTAGTGACCGTGTGGTGTTTCGGAGAGAGACGAGTGGCTGCGAGATGCCAGGGTCACAAGTCCTGGGTGTCCGTCGTAGCGTTCGATCCGTACGTCGTCGACTTCGGAGATCCTAATGCCGAGGACGTCGACGAAAAGAAAAAGGGGGAGAATGTGCAATGCTACAGGCTCGGGAGCGTATCCCAAGACACGCAACTTTGCCTCTGGGATCTGACGGAGGACGTTCTGAAACCGCCGCTGCGCGCGAGGGCCTCCACCCACCTGTCCCCGAACGGGCAGACGTTCGCCAACGGCACCGTGCCGGGAGTCAAGCCGCCGCCGAAAGCGGCCAAGGCTAACAAGATCGGACACAAACACGCGGAGCTCAGCGGGACCGCGTCCGGGGAGCCGTCCGGAGCGAAAGCGAAGACTCTGAACATCAGCGTCGGGGGGAAGGAGAAGAAGGAGGAGACCGCATCGCTCGGAGTGAACTCCATAACGCAGCGCCTCGCCGGGTTCTCGTTCGGCGAGCGTCGGTCCGACCACCGACGGAACTTCAGCCTGACGAAGACCGTCGAGACGAAGGGGTCCGCGCCCAACTCCGTGGCGCTGCGCAAGCCGGGCGCGCTCGCCGACAGCTGCGACGCGATGCGGCTCATGGGCACCTCCGCGTGTCCGCGCTTCGACGAGTGCCCGGTGCTGGAGCCGCTGGTGTGCAAGCGCATCGCGCACGAGAGGCTCACCGCCCTGCAGTTCCGGGCGGAGTACTTCGTGACGGCGTGCGCGGACGGATGCGTGCACACGTGGTCGCGACCGCGCGGGGAGCCGCGCCCCGTGCGTCGCGCCGCGCCCCCGGACTCCATCCACCGCGTGGACTAATGCTCCTGCAGTACTACGCATGCTCGCGGGTGTTAGTCGAAGTACCCTGAACTGAACGGCACCACCGCCGCCGCCGCCGCTCCGGTCTTTGGATCTTCGACGTTTTACTGCATGTTATTGTGATTCGTGAAGGTTTTGCTGAGAGTTCACTATGACTGACTGTGATGATTTAAGAGGTTGCTGTTTCAAATAAGACTGTTGGATAAGAGTGCGACCGTCTTATTTGTAATCGCCCTTACAAATTGTCACCTTAGTGACTCTCAGGAAGTTTGGTACAACTTTGAGACGCGTGTTCTAGACAATACTCAAGCATGAATCGAGCAATACCGTGATCTAGAGGTAGTTATAGAATACGCGTCGGAGTATCTCCACGTCCTTCTTTCTGTGAATTGTGGGTCTTATGTGATGTAAGCACTAGTGCAATAGTAAAGGTGTAGATCTAATGCAATGGTATGTCTAACGCGATAGATTTAAGTGACAGCTTGTGAATGATTGTCTTATTCCAATGTGTGTGTGTGTATATCACTGGAGCTTTCGGCGACATGTCCTCTGGAGCGGAACGTTGCAATGACTATCTAGTTCTTAATTCTTAATTCTTTATTGCACACAAACAATACATAGAAAAAATACATATATAGAAAACATGTACAAAGGCGAGCTTAACCCTAACAAGAGTTTTCTTACAGCAAACCTTTGAGGCTAATCTAGCCAATAAAATTGCATTAGCTTTTTTCAGATTTTGTACATATTACGCATGTTTCCCATATGGGTAGCAGATCACGGATTCTGGCATTCTGGCATGCTGGTCGGTTTAGGGTACAGTCAGCTGCACTAGAATGTATAAAATTAATATATTTGAATGACACAACAAATAGTAAATAATAAGTGATGATGCGATCGATGGTTACTCGTATTTGGGAATACGTTGGCGGTTGTAGTTAATATTCTTGTCTCTGCCACACTTGAGTCATCAGAAAGAGATGGCTAGACATATCAGCTCTTTTAGCTTGTTACCCTTAGCGACCAACATGAATAGTATTGCTTATAACAAAACGTGGTCTAAAAATAATACCAGGTTTACCTTCGCATGGGTTGATATTTCTTTAGACTGCTTTATGTAATAAAACCATAGTGGCTAGTGAGCCAGTTCAGTGCAATTTTATTGGTTAGATCTGCACCGCTCCGCTTCAGTGGACAAGCAGCCTTGGATCAGTATGATGAGTGGTAGAAGTAAAGGTCGCTGTAAAAAAGACAGTTGGTTGTAATTTATGTAAAAGTACCACATTCTCTTGTGTTTTTATGAATGTATCTTTAGTGTCAAAATAATAATTAACCTTTGTATGTAAAGCTCCAACAGGCAAGTTTTAAACGATGAACTGTGGTAGTTCTATCCAAATCCTAAAAATATACTGTAACAATATTTTTGACATGAGCATAGTATTGAATCCAGAGCGAAGAGTAATTCGACATTATTAGATTTATTCGTTTCGCGAGGGACTAAATGACCCGCAAGATAAAATTATGTTATTCTCATCTCTTCTAAAAATGTCAATACTTTTTTAAACAACATAGCATGACACAGCGTTACGAGCTCTACGGTGCCTGAAATTTCACTTGTCTTGGCGGTAGATAAATAAATAGGCATGATAGTACTTCCCCGGACGAGCCCTTGACAAAAACCCAATAGAGATTATGATTTGAAAGACATGATCTTATCTTTCAAGGATTTGAATAGCTCTTGCCCCGGACATGAGTTAGTAACGAGATTCATTCTATTGTATAAATAGACACTACATTCTAGTTATGAGTTGTTCTCATATTGTAAATATAGTTGTAGGTAGCGATCTAATCGCTTCGTGTAATGCGAACGCATCCTTGCGCTTTTTCTTTAACTATTTATTTGTTTTTCTATGTTGAGATGAATGTCTCAAAGACTTTCGGAGTTTAGATAATTTGGGAACTTCAGGTGAACAAAGTTAACTTTTTTCGACTAAATCAAAGTCTAAACAGAAACTCGAGCACAGATTTTTTGATAGATTTGAAATACGGACTTGTAACAAGTGTTTGATTCGTAACACAATCAAAATGCATGTAAATTATTGTGTTGCCTCAGGGCTTTATATTGGGTCTCCGATTTTTCATCTTTATATTGGAGGGTTTTATAAATGTGACGCAAGTGTGTCTGAAATTGAAGTGTGGAGGTCTATAATGGAGATTTGTAGCCTCCTGAAATGGCAGTTCTTAAGAAATCAAAAAATCTAGGTAAGAGTTTAGATTCAAATTGAGCGTTGCTTAAAAAAATGGGCCTAAAATACCCATGAAAGTTCGGTTTGGGTGGCGCAGCACTGAGGGTCTACTCTGCAAGATCAGGGGGTTCTTTTATGTCAGCGCGGGAGAATAAAATATTTATCTCTGTTGTAGACTAGACTGAAGTAATGTGGAAAAAGTTTCACCATTCACTCAAGCAAACTTAACAAAAATCTAGTGAGTTAGTTACATGCGACTTGAAGTTATTTAGCTATTAGCTTAGGATACTAGTAATTTTTTTTATCATAAATTATAATCTATCAATACTATCGGTTCCTTTGTTTTATTGTGTAAATTAATCAATTTAATATTGTGCTTTTCACGTTTACTGTAAATAACACTTACTGTTACGGTTACTACAACTAGTGGTGTTGTGGCGAAAAGACTTCAGATATACAATGCAATGCAAGACGTGTAATACGGTAATTAGTGTAATTAACAAGAAACACTATTTTTTTGTATCCTGCTCATGGAACAAGCAGATGGTCCAACTGATGTTAAGTGGTAACAAAACATTCAAAAGTCAAAAATCATTTATTCAGTAATATCCGCAGGGATCATCTTGATCAGGGATCATTGCATTGCAGATCACGTTCGTTAAGAACGTGCGACGATGCACTACTCCATGAACCTGAGGCATGCCTCATGTGCCTGTAATTTCATCGGCACCCACACCCTTCCAACCGGAACAAAGAAAGCTGTTTGTCGGCAGAAATAGGCGTGATAGTACTTCCCCGGACGTGCCCTTCACGAGGAGCTCTACTACTATTTCCTCACTTAAATTATTTGTTATGCCCTTTTATAGTCATTATTATTTATGTATAGCGTAAAACGTTTATTTAAATGCAAAATTGTTATAAGTTGTGTGTTTGTAACGGTTTGTATGGGCTGACGTTAGTCGGTATTGGCATGGAAAAGACATTTTGATGAGTTTCTGTTTCAAAGCGTGTAATATGTGGCTCTACAAAAATAAATAAGTACTTCTTGATACTATAATCAGTATATTGTAGATCAAAAAACATGTTAGCTTGTAATGTGTAAAGAAAGAAAGAACATTATAAAAACAAACAGCTTATATCATATTTACTACTTTTGACGGCTGTAAACAAATCAATGACGTTACTTGATGTAATAATAAACCTATTTGTAATTACGTCAATGTACCTAACTAGGTATTTCTCACTACTACTGTGTAATCGTCATAAGTAGCTTTACAAATGAATTGAACAAAATCCAGCTGAGCACTTTTACCAACATCATAAGTGTTCGACTGCGATTTTTTCTAGTCGTTACGAATGATAATTGATTTGTAAAACTACTTCTGCTACCTAATTTAAGCTCACGTTTTGAGCATAGTTTTCACTTTTATAATTAAAAAAAAAACTTCATTTGTACAAATAAATGTTGCATGTTACAAACTCGTCCTTAATATTAAGATGTAATTTTCTAATGTAATGTAAATTATTTCTTTTTTTTGTGGCCTTAATGTTAAATTTCCTGTGGCTATATTTATCGGTTATATCAACTCAAAGTTTTTCTTAAATGTATATTATCTAAAATATCATGTTTCTACAAGACCCATTCACTAAATGTGTATTGTAAAATTCCAGTTTACTTGTTTTTTAATATGTGGACTAATGGAAATCTACCAAAGTTTCAGATATTTGTTGTATGGCATATACGACTGTGTTTTTGTACTTCGTGTACCTCTAACTACACTTGATACAAATAAGTATCATGTACTCTAACAACGCCCAGCGTTCATTTACTTTAAAGCTTATGTTAAAAGATCGATTTACAATCTTAACTTTTGTTGAAAATGTGTCTAATCGAAACACTAAAACAAAATGAACACTGTTGCCACTGTAAAAAATGAAATTCTTTACTTGACTGGTTGCATAGGTAATTGTGATATTAATCACTATTGAAAATCTAAAACCTTAGAAGTTAACATTTTTAATTATAATTAATTATTCAAATTATAATAGAATTGGCAGCTATTATTATATATCAGGTACGGTAAACAAACTTATTCATAGGTTGTGCTCATAGATATAATTTTACTGTATCTACGTTGTTTTAGATTAGAGCAAAAAATAGCCTCGTGGTTAATACCAATTATGAGTAGTTTATTGACACATTTAAATATAGAATGAAGTATTATAAAGTACATAAAATATGTTTCTATTCAATAATATCTCATTTATAACATTTGCACTGCTTTAAGTGTCTGTGCACTCATGAAATTGATCGATGTAAAAAAGTATTTTAGCATGTAATTGAAAAATGTCGGTACTACCGACCTACTACAAATTATAAATTTCCACAATATCTATTCGTACTTAGTACAGTACAGTCGTGAAATAAAGTACGACTCGTAGCCAAAGAGATAAGTACTTGAAGATTGTCATGTGACTTAATATGTGGTTATTTTAAGTGTTCAGCTATTTTTGGACATTGAGTCGTAATGCTATTTCCGGCTGTATTTTTACTTAAAAGAGCCTGAACACATTTATTTGTTAATTAAATTAATTGAAAACTAATGTAATGACTAATAAAAAGTAAGACCGATTGACAGACAGGCAAATGTAGTTTTTATATATATATAAGTTATAGTTCTTTGTTATAAACTAGTGAGACACAAGCCTATCAAGTTATTAAATGAATAGAGAATTCTCATAATAATTATATTGCGTTTTTTTTCAAACTCTTACCCGACTCGTCCCGAGTTTGCCTCCATTAAAGCATAAAATATAATATTATGCTGGGTGTAATAACGACAACTCACGAAAACTTCAGAAAGGTTAAACTATTCATCAATATAATTTTGTTTTTACAAAACAAAACTGAGCACGGACAAACTTCGATGTTCAATAGAAAAGTTGAATGCTTGTATGAAACACCTGTATACTTGTTACACATCCATTTTATTTATCACTAGCTGACCCGTGCCCACTTCGTTGGGCGGTAAACATTTTTACTTACAAATCTTAACTGAAGTAGTACTCGATATCCGCCAGATCCGATACCAACAGGAATAGCGGCCGTTCGTAGTTTCGCCCGCGTGTCAGTTTTTTCCCGTTACTCGATATCGCCAACAGATGGCGTAATACGGCATAAAATAGCGGCCGTTCGTAGTTTCGCCCGCGTGTCAGTTTTTACCCGTTCCCGTTATTTTTTCGGGATTAAAAGTAGCCTAAGTTACTCCTTGTTACATCAGCTATCTGCCAGTGAAAGTCCCGTCGAAATCGGTCCAGCCGTTCCAGAGATTACCCGGAACAAACAGACAGACAGAAAAAAATTAAAAAAAATGCTATTTTGGTCTAATGGTTATATTTTTATTATATGTAGGTATTGTATTATATGTATTGTGTAGTGTAAGTAGTATATTATTATGAGTAGATATAGGTTTATCATATATTATTCTTAGTAAGTACACATTCTACCACTTTATTTTTACTTTTCTCTCTGCTCAAAGGTTTGCTGGAAGAAAACTCTTTTCAGGGTTAAGCTCGCCTTTGTACATGTCTTTTGTAATCACTTTTTGTAAATATTTCTGTGTACAATAAAGAATTTAAGAATTTGGTTTATGTATCGCATATACATTCATATGCATGTTGTAAAAAGCGGTTATTTTAATATTACAAACAGACACTTCAATTTTATTTATTTGTATAGATGTTAGTGACGAAGCTGCCTTAGTCATTCCTAACCGATAAGACTAAGCGACGTCTGTGCATCTATCATAAGGATGGGTGACCGTTACTGGCTTTTACATCCAGAAACCAGTTAGTATTCTAGCAGCGGCGATGGGCTTGCAACCTGTCACGTATGGAATACTAAGTTCCTTCCTACCACAAAATGTTGATATGTATCAAATGTATTGTCTGGACTTACTTCTGACTACCCCCTTTGTTTCATCATTACATTGTGTATAAAAAAATTACCGCTCGCTACGCAGGAAGTTGCGGGTTCGATTCCCGCCTTGGGATAAATTGCACGATCTGCAAATATTAATGCCGGGTGTTCTGGGTATTTTATATGTATAATAAAAAATATCTATGTATGTAATGTATTGTATTAAGTTTATCAGTCATCTAGTACCCATAACACAAGCTCTGTTTAGCTTAGGGCTAGATGCTGTGTGGGTTTTCCAGCATTATTATTATTTTTATAGCCAGACACAGTTAAATAAAACACTAGTGTATAACTACGCAATGTATTTATTTGTTCTAAAAGCCAGGGTCCCAAGCCGTCCGGTCAGTCGCGTCTTCCATCTTATAGCATACTATCGTATCACCCGGCTGCACCTGCAATTCAATAAATATTAAATCTCATTTCACACAAGACCACCTTCCCCCAAACTAAGCATAGCTTGTATATATGGGAACCAGATAACTGATAAAACTACTGCTACGTTGTAACTACTTATTGACCGAGCCAGCGAAGCGAGTGAAGCGTCTCTGTTTCGAGATTGGTCAAAAATGATTTTGTCCGGCTGTCTGTTATCGCCTACAGGTCGCATTTCTCAACCGATTCTGACAAAAATTGGTACACAAGATCCTGGATTTATTAAAAAAAAATCAATCGCGATTTTTGATTACGGTGAAAATAGGTGGGAAGTTTACTATAGCGTTATTTCAAGCATAATGCGGATACAGGAGCCCAATACAAGATACTATAGCGTTATTTAAGTCGATAAATAACGCTACGATCAATCAAATTTGAGAGGGACACTAAAGACTTCATTCTACACAAGATGTGGCGAAGGCCGACCTGAATATTACCATAATACTCACGACAGTTGCCTAGTGTAGACGGACTATTAGACCTCTGGGTAAAATTAACTAGTGTGAAGAGAGGGGCGGTACATACCTCTACAGTCGGGTCGTTGAACCGTAGACCGCACTCCATGTCACGTTTGATGGTAGGCACTTCTTCTTTCAAATGTTTCATTGATGCTAATTTACCTGTAAACAACATAACAAGCTAAATATACCAGTGGTTCTGTAAGAACATTAGACCTCGCGAGCCCTTATATTATAGAAAAAAACCGGCCAAGTGCGAATCGGACTCACGCACGAAGGGTTCCGTACCATTATCTATAGTAAAAACGGCAAAAAAAAACATCAGAATCAGCAGAAATACATCATCTGTGAAAATTTCAACTCTCTATCACGGTTCATGAGATACAGCCTGGTGACAGACGGACAGACAGACAGACAGCGGAGTCTTATTAATAGGGTTCCGTTTTACCCTTTGGGTACGGAACCCTAAAAAGAAATGAAACAACAGATGTGGGTCAAAACTTTGCACATTGCACATAATTTACCTTCAAAGATAACATCTTGTCCTCTCACAATCCTGTACAGAGCGTTCCTTGCGAGAGATCCCTTCATGCAACGGCAGCCCGCCACGGGAACCTTCTTCTTACCTTCCGTCACTATGAATTGCTGTAAAACGTTCGCTTCGCCTGCAAAATAATAAATTTCTACTACAATCTCGTTATCTATACCAAATATGATACCTATAACTGATATAAATTTTCAAGACAGGGCTATAAATTTTCAAGGTGTCTACGGGTGTACTATGAAAAGATTTTTTTAAATTCAACCCTTAAAAAGGGTCAGTCACATAAGGGGTTGCAACGAATAGTGAGACTAACGAACGCTCGTAGGATATTGGAACCGGGCATAAAAGGAAGAAGAAATATATTTATACATCCCCAAACTACACAAATTGCACACATGCAGGGCGTGTACACTGCAGTACACTAGATTTACTTAATTTAACTATAGAATAAAAATAAAAAAGCACATTGCTTACAACTAACATAAGTAACCTACTAAGCAGTAAGGTTTAGTAGTAGTAGAGCTCTTTGTGAAGGGCTCGTCCGGGGCAGTACTACCACCATGCCTATTTCTGCCGCCAAGCAGCTTGCTGTGTTCCGGTTTGAAGGGTGTGGGTGCCTGTGTAATTTCAGGCACATGAGGCTTAACACTTTATGCCTCAGGTTGATGGACGCTGAGTAATGCATTGTAGGTGACATTCCTAACGAGCGTGAGCTACGAGGCAATGCTTTGTTATAGGTGATGGTAATTACTCAGGTGGGCCATCTGCTTGTTCCATCAACAAGTTGTATAAAAAAAAATTGCAGTACACTAGGTTTACTTAACCTAACTATAGAATATATAATAATGCTGGATAATCCACACAGCATCATCTAGCCCCAAGCTAAGCAGAGCTTGTGTTATGGGTACTAGATGACCGATATATTGAATACAATACATTACATACATACATATTTGTATTATACATAGAAAATACCCAGAACACCTGGTATAAATATTTGCAGATCGTACAAAAAATTTATCCCAAGGCGGGAACCGAACCCGCAATCTCCTGCGTCGCAGGCGGACATTCGCCCGCCGCGCCACATTGGTCGGAATAAAAATAAAAAAGCACATTGCCTACAACTAACATAAGTAACCAACTTAGCAGGTTTGTGTTGCTTCGGGTCAAAAAGGTCCCTGCCTAGGAATGAAGAAAGGAAGGAATGTCTTACCAATGAGTTCTTCCTCCTGCCTCTTCGGTATCCTGATACTGAGTTCGTCTTTCACATCATCTACTAATCTGTAAATGACATTGTGTCTCTTCACGGGAATCGCCTTTTTCTTAGCATCGACGGCTAATTGTGGAGGGCAGTCGACGTTAAACGCGTAGATTATCGCATTAAACGCTTCTGCTATCTGAATCAAGAAAAAATATTTCTAGACATTTTTACACAAATGAAAAACTATCAACTACAGAAAAATGTGGGTACGTACCAAATATACTATCTGGACGTACCTATGACTACGCCCTTTAGACATCCTTAAAGTATCTCGAGTAGGTACCTACTTAGTACTAAGAGATCGGAGGGGATATCTACCGTGTTTAGGGATTACAGTCCTGATGCTATTATTATTATAATGCTTAACATATCTATGCCTAAGTTTTATAGACGTAGAGCAGTGAATCGTATATCAATGCTTTGCTAGTGATGGTGACAGCTTCACATCAGGTGGTTCATCTGCTTACCTCCAAATCGTTAGGCGTGACGGGTCCTACCCCGAAATGCACTAGGTCTAACCGCACGCGATCATGTTCGTCGTATGTCTCCAGGATATCCAGTATGGCCTCCACTGAGCCGTCCACATCGCCTGGGAATAAATACAAGTATGAACGTTCGTGTAACGATTATATTAGTAAAACTTAACCATTTGCTTATCCAAAAATATAAAAAGAATTACATCAGTTATTTTTTTCTTTTTATTTCTTAGCTTGGTTTTTGGAGTTCCGTACCCAAAGGGTAAAATGGGACCTTTATTACTAAGACTCCGCTGTCTGTCTGTCACTAGGCTGTATCTCATGAACCGTGATAAAGAGTTGAAATTTTCATAGATGATGTATTTCTGCTGCCGCTTTAACAACAAATACTAAAAAACAGGTTAAAACAAATATTTAAGGGAGCTCTCATGCAACGAACGTGATTTTTTTGCCGTTTTTACTATAGATAAGTTCCAACTCGCACTTGGCCAGTTTTTTAAGAATGATTATATTGTATATTGTAGCCGTTTGTTGTACCAGAATAAATAAATAAATACTATATAGCATCCAGACACAGAACAAACATTTGTGTTTATCAAAAATGTATGTTTTCGGTGGGGATCGAACTCACAACCTACAGCACAGGAGCTATTACTGAGCTACAATTGAGCTATGAAGTGTAAGTCAAAGTCCAAAGTATTTTGTAAGTAAGAAAAAGGTCGCTAAATTAGAGCGTAGCGTAAAATAACTCACCCTTGCTTACCGTACTCTGATCTCCGCCTTTTTGTTCTAAAATTAGTAAACACTTTACGTTGGCAAATTCGTGGCAACCCTCAGCCGCTGAAAAGCCATATAATAATAAAAGAAGAAGAAGAACTCACCCTTGACTAGGACGTTGAGAGTTGGATGCGTATCTTCCTGTATCATCTTCTCCCTAGGGCCGGTGCGCCTCACTTTGAACCGGCCCATGGCACGTTTCTTGGCTAGCATAGCTTTGTACTCTTGCTTGTGTTCCGCTTCCTTGGCGGCGATCGCTCCGGAGTCGGCGGCTTGCTTCTCTCTCATGCGGACGTTGTTCCGCCATTTCATCACTTCTGCAGCACGTTTCTGTGGGAGTTTTTAGTAGTAGCTTTTTGTGAAAGGAAGTACTACTCATACCTATTTCTACAACACCTTTATGCATCAAGTTGGTGGGCGCAGGGTAGTGCATCGTAGGGCTCCTAAAGTGTGAAAACTACCTTACCTAAACTTTCTGATACAAGCATATGGCCCGCCAGATGTTTAGCGGTAACTATTACCACACACACCTAAAGTGTGTGCCCTACAAGGCAACGCTTTGTTATAGATAATAGTTACCCCTAAACATCTGGCAGGCCATATACTTGTAACAGAAAGTTGCATAAAAAACTCATAATCTTTTTTTTGTCTATAATACTTATTTTTAAAAATGAATGCAGGATTTATTATTAATTGTTCAACATCCATAAACCTGAGGCATGCAGCCTAAAGTTCCTGTAATTTCACCGGCACCCACAC
This sequence comes from Electrophaes corylata, assembly GCA_947095575.1. NCBI lineage: Eukaryota > Metazoa > Arthropoda > Insecta > Lepidoptera > Geometridae > Electrophaes > Electrophaes corylata. The sequence continues at coordinate 1,468,542 of OX352716.1, read as the reverse complement.
CCTTCAAACAGGAACACGCTGCAGGCGGCAGAATAATTGGTAGTAGTACTGCCCCGGACGAGTCCTTCACTAACAGCTATACTACTACTAAACAATAGCATAGTTTCGAACATCCAACACTTTCAAACAGTCAAAAATGAATAACCTCAGAGCTGACTTCCAACACTTGATCTCCTGCTGAGGGTAGCTCCCTCCAGCCAAGCACCAGCACCGGAGTGGAAGGCGGGGCTTCCTGGACCACGCTGCCGTCGGCTGAGTTTAACACTCGCACCTAAAACAGAAGAACTTTTTATTCCATTCAGTTTTATTTGTAGTTAACATTAAATTCTAATTTGCTATGTACAGACAGCTGCACTAGAATGTATACAATTCGAAACTTTCAAAACGGTATCAAAACCTTGTAGTAAACTCTTAAACAGTAAAAACTCAAAAATCGTGAAATTAGCTGGTAAGTTCACTTATTTTTTGAGTTTTTGCTCTGTTAATATTCATTGTAACGTTGTAAAACCATGCTGTAAGTTACCAATTGTATACATTCTAGTGCAGCTGACTGTACACGAACCTACCTCTATAGTCACCTCTCTTTAGCCTCAAAGGTTTGCTGTAATAAAACTCTTTTCAGGGTTAAGCTCGCCTTTGTACATGTCCTCTATTTGTATTTTTCCTATGTCATTTTATGTGTGCAATAAAACAAAGTCTTTTTATACAATTTGCTGATAGAACAAGCATATGGCCCACCTGATGTAAAGTGGTTACCATCGCCTATAACAAAACATTGCCTTGTAGATCACTTTAGTTAGGAACGTGCCCTACAATACACCGCTCTGCGTCCATCAACCTGAGGCATACAGGTGTTAAGCCTCATGTGCCTGTAATTACACCAACATAACTTTCAGAATCTGCAAATTAAAGTGGTAATAGGCCATCGAGCTTATATAACCTTACACCTTCTAGGTGCTCTGTGACCTAACTGACCTAAATCATCAGGTGGTCTAAATCATCTGTAAAAGATGTTGAAGGTCAATGATGATGATGATGATAAAGGTTACCTAGAAGAGATCGCTTTTAGCGATAAGGTCGCCCATTGTTTTGCCAAATTGTGCATATTTCCTGTATTATGTCTCCGTGTGAGCGATAAAGAGATCTATCATCTATGATGTGCTCGTAGAAATGTCAAAACCGGTCTTCCTGGAAACTTACGGAGGAGTGTGTATATGTACACATAGCTAACCAGTCAGTCAGGACAAAGATTTTTATAATTGGTATAGATTAAAATAAATTACCTTTGCCCATCCAGCACCAGCCACAACAACGCAGCCTCTTCGCAGCGTCCCTCTTTGTACTAATACTGTAGCTTGCTTCCTGAAAATTATTTTCAAATTAATAAATTGGTACCTTGGGATACCATGTTATATATATTTCTATGCATAATAAAAAATATCTATGTATATAATGTAATGTATTATATCAGTCATCTAGTACCCATAACACAAGCTCTGCTTAGCTTGGGGCTAGATGGTGCTGTGTGGATTGTCGAGCATTATTATTATTATTATCTGTTTGTACTTACCCTGTTCTAGGATCCAGTTGAGCCTCTATCACGGTCCCTTCCACATAGCCCCCAGGATCTGCCTTCAGTTCCATAAGCTGAGCTTGAAGAGTGAGAGCCTCCACCAGGGTGTCCAGGTTCTTCTTCTTCAGAGCTGATACGGGGATGGCTTGGACATCACCACCTAAAGCTTCGCAGATAACGCCGTGCTGAGACAACGCCCGCATTGTTCTTTCCTATAAATTAAGATTACATTACTCTTGGGCCGCCGGGATAAATAGAAATAGGCTGTACTCCTCAGGCATGGTAGACAATACCTCTGATCTTTTATAATGTCTTAAGGGGCATAGTCAGAGGTAAATATTACACACGACAGGACGAGATAGATTTTTAGCACTGGCATGTTAGAAGGAAATATGTGTAGTGGTAGTACTTCCCCGGACGAGCCCTTCACTAAGAGCTCATTACTACTAAAACGGTGGGTAAAGACTATTGTGCAAAGTTAGCAAGTTGTAATTATCTAATGAATACATTGAGATTTTTAGGGTCCTTTAGAAACATAAATAAGAAATTGTGGCATACCTACAATGTTCACACCTGGCTTGTCGATTTTGTTGATCGCCACCAGAATAGGAACTGTAGACAATACAGATTATATAATTATGGTCGGTTTTTGGCCAAGTGCTAGTCGGACTCGCGCACGAAGGGTTCCGTACCTATTAATATTATACATGCGAATGTTTGGATGTTTGGATGGACCGATGGATGAATATTTGTTCCTCTTTCACGCTCTAACCAGTGGATCGATTTGGAATAAATATATGTAGATTGTAATCTGGAATAGGACATAGGCTACTTTTTATACCGAAAAAATAACGGGAACGGGAAAAAACTGCCACGCGGGCGAAGCTGCGAATGGCCGCTATTCTATAATAAAAACGGCAAAAAAATAACGCATGCGGCGTGAGAATCTCCTTAGATATTTATTTTATCCTGTGTTTTAGTAATTGATATAGACATAAGACTTACAGATAAGCTAAATATTAGCCACTAAGTCTTCATTTGACAGAACGAGATTTTTGCTATTGATGGACATTTTAGAAATTATAGACATAAGACCCCACAGAAGACGCGGCAACAGAAATATAGCATCTGTAAAAATCACAACTCTCTAACTATCACGATTCATGAGATACAGCCTGGTGATAGACGGACAGACATGCAGACAGCGGAGTTTTAGTAATAGGTTCCCGTTTTACCATTTGGGTACGGAACCCTAAAAATGAAAATCTATGATATATATATAAAAGAACGTGTTAGTAACACCACTTATAACTTAAGAACGTGGATTGTCCAGCATTATAATTATTTTATCATATTATTTGGACACCAGTAATGAATGAGGGTGGGCGCATTTAGATAGTCTTACCATTAGCTTCGCGTGCCATGCGTATGCTCTCGACGGTTTGCTCCATGACGCCGTCGTCGGCCGCCACCACCAGCACCACCACGTCGGTGGCCAGCGCGCCGCGCGCTCGCATCGCGGTGAACGCGGCGTGTCCCGGCGTGTCCAGGAACGTTACTTGCTCACCGGATGGGAGCTTTACTACAAATTAGTAGTACTTAGGAATAGTAGACTTTTTAGTGAATGGCTCGTCCTGGGAAGTACCACTTTGCTTATTTCTGTCGCCAAGCAGCGCAGCGTGTTCCGGTTTGAAGGGTGTAAGGTAATTACCATGCTTCTGCTTAGCTTGGGGCTAGATGATGCTGTGTGGAATCCACATCTATGTGAATCACATCTATGTTCGTCTCAAATGTTTATCCTTAGTGGCGATAAAACCCACAACCTAAAAGGCAGAGCAACTATAAACTGAACTGTGATGGCTGTCAATCAAAAAAGTAGATTGTTTACACAAGTATTTTAAAGGCCAAAGAAAGTATCAATTAGGTACAAACGAAGGCGGAATGCATTTCGTGCGTTTTTTATTAGCTTCTTTTATGTCATGGTAACAAGCAACAACAGCAAGTTTTGTATAATTTAGCGCTAGTGAAATATCCTCAAATATTGATTTACCTTCAAAAGCACCAATGTGCTGCGTTATCCCGCCAAACTCTGTGTCCACAACAGCCGAGTCTCGTAATGAGTCGAGTAGTGTGGTCTTCCCGTGGTCCACGTGACCCATTACGCAGACTACAGGCGGGCGAGGACGAAGAGCCTCGGCCGCCGCTGGCATCGCGGGAACTGCGTCTTTGTTCTACACACAAAATAAAACAAATTCATATGTACACAAAACAGAAACAACCTCAAGCCCATCACTTAGTACCAACTTACTGAATAAATACTTTTTGACTGTGACTATTATGTACCAACCTCTTCCTCTTCAACCTCCTGGTCAGGTCTTGGTACCAATTTGAATCTGTACCCCGAAATTTTGACAACATCTCTGACAATCTGCGGATTATGTATAACAGTGTTCTCCTTGTATACTATATCCGAAGTTTTATCAGCAAATTCTAACGCTTTGAAAACATGATCTGAAATTTGAGAAAAAAATAATAAAAAACAGGCCTTTGCATTTGTCGTAGATAATTTATACAGTGTCAGAGGTGAGTTTTTTCAATCGTGCCTCTATTTAAGGAGCTCTGTAGTGCTTGGGACAGGATTTTAGATACAGTAGGCTTGTGACCATACATGCTGAGCTAACTCTCAAGCTGTGTAGGAAAACGTTGAGAGGAAGCCTATGGCTTAGTTGAGGAATGCCATATTGTACTGAATATATAGGCTAAGTTTTATAATAAGTAGTAGAAATATGTAGGTAGATCAGCTCCTGAGCTGATTATACAATTCCTATCAGAATGGTGATGATACAATTTTATTATTTCAATCAGAACATAGTAAACAAGAAAAATGAATTGTTGTCAAAAGGTTTTTTCTTATTATTCTCTATCGTGTCCTGCTGAGAAAAAGTCTCCCATAAGATCAAAAACGTGGCTAACACACTCTAGCAGTTCATATACGAGTTGGTGAGTGAGCATTAAGAACGAAGGTATGAGGGAACTGACATTGTCTTTAGAAGACGCAAGGTTCCTTAAAAAATAGGAATATAAAAAAAGATTAAAAAAAAGAAATGAAGTGAGGGGCTCATATTGACTTACCCACATCTTTTTTCAGGACATCAGCTATGTCTCTAACAGTCATGTTTCTCCATATCCCCACCACTTCAGACCCAGCCTTGGGTGAGTACCTGATTGCTGGTCGATGTTTATTCTCCGCAGCCTAAAAAGTATTATTTAAGTAGGTGAAACTATTTAAATAGACAGCCAACTAATAATTTGTTTTTATACTACTTGCTGGTAACAAGCAGATGGCCCACCAGAATTTAAGTTTCCCATTACCTATAAGTATTTCCGTGCAGGTCACATTCCTGGCATGCTCCTAATGATCCTATAATACACTGCTTTGCGTCCGCCTACCTGTGGCACCCATACCCTTGGAAACCATGCTTGGCAGTAAACATAAGCTTGATGGTGGTACATTCACAGATAATCCCTACTACTAAAACTCGAACATATTATTTATCATGTTCCTCTATGGAACAGGATATTATTTTTTACAAGTAGGTACATTTTATACACTGAAACATACCTTTTCTTCTTCTGATCTTCGTTTTTTGAAAGAAACAGCTGATATAGTTAAATGTCTTGTTGTCCTAATGTGACCTAGTTCTAATGGTGGTGTTGTGCTTGACGCTTGCAAGAGGACTGTTCTTACTGATCTTATGGATAACCTGAAAAAGGTATAGATAAGGCAATGATTTCACTGGGAGTTTTACCTTCAAAAGCTATCACTGTTATGCGAATCAGCTGACTTGTTCTAAAGAACCCTTACTGACGAAAAGTACTTACCGCGTAAACATGAGGCTTCTGTACATTCTGCTAAATCTTTGTAAAGCTAGTGTTATGTCATGAAACAATATTACGGTACAACCTTTGCTAAATCTTGAGATAAACACACGCAGAGGTTATGTTTCATTGGTAAGGATTTTGTCAGTGCATTTTAGTAGGTACCTATTTAGAATTAAACGTTCTCTGTATATCTGTTACCTTAGAAGATAATCAGAAAAAATATTAGACAGCGTCCGGGATACTTATATCCTAATTAGAAATTAAAAGATATGATTTTGGTCTTCCTTTCCTTCAAATTATTGCTTTTATTTTTATTCTACGATTTTTCCCACAGATATAAAAACACACTTGCTTTTAACCACAGAGCACTTTACATCTTTTTCTCATCATCTTTACATCACGACTTTGAAAATAAAAATTACCCGTCTCCACAGAATGCTAGAACGGGGTGCCGTGATTACACAACCATAGAACACGCAGCCAGGAATCGGAGTACATTTTTGGCATAAATTTCAAAATTATTGAGGTTTGAAAACACCACTACTTTTCCTTTCCTTTTTGGTATTTTCGTTTCGTGCTATAAACCTATCGGCACGGACGTCACGTCGTCGTCGTGTCGTCGTCGGATCCATTTGCCATAGACATCATCCTATTTTAATCTCTCTATTTGATATGTCAAATCATAGACAATTACTATTTATGTCCGCCATTCATTCTTTTTGAGTTGCTTTTTCATTTTATTCTCAAGACCACGATTTGTCATCGAGTTCTACGCAACACCATCGCGTAATTAATTAACCTCCGAAGGAGCTTCCGACACAGTGAAATCCCCGTGCTCAGGTTCCGCCAACACCTGCTCATCATAACCGCCGTCTGACGTGATCATACCTGCCTGTGAGATCGTATCTCCTGTGATGCTCTCCTTTTACGCTATCGGTTCAGACTTGTGTTCAAATGCCTGATGGTGTGGAAACTATGTGCGAATAACAATAATACACTAGAGGACTCAGCATGGGGGCGTTTTTGAACAAGCCCGAGACGAAGAAGTACAACGAGAACGGGGAAGGAAACGGTCTTCGCTATGGCGTGGCGTCGATGCAGGGCTGGCGCGTGGAGATGGAAGATGCCCACCGCGCTCAGCTGACTCTGAACGGGACTCTGTCCGACTGGTCCTACTTCGCGGTGTTCGACGGACATGCGGGGGCACGGGTGTCCGCGCACTGCGCGAAGAACCTGCTCGACTGTATTCTTCAAACGGAGGAGTTTCGGCGAGATGACATAGTAGAGGCCATTCGCGTAGGCTTCCTCGACCTGGACAAGAAGATGCGGGAGCTACCAGAGCTGTGCAATGGCGAGGAAAAGTCCGGTTCCACCGCAGTCTGCGCTTTTGTGTCACCCAAACAGATATACATAGCTAATTGCGGTGATTCTCGCGCTGTTCTTGCTCGGAACGGGACGCCGATATTCGCGACTAAGGACCACAAGCCTGAACTACCGACGGAGAAGTCGCGGATCATCAACGCCGGCGGGTCTGTGATGATCCAACGTGTTAATGGAAGCTTAGCGGTCTCAAGGGCCCTGGGAGATTATGAATATAAGAAGGTAGTTGACCGCGGGCCATGTGAACAACTTGTTTCTCCCGAGCCAGAAGTTTCTACCCATGAAAGGGCAGAAGGGGAAGATGAGTTCTTGGTGCTGGCATGTGATGGTGTTTGGGATGTGATGAGCAATGAGGCGCTGTGTGCATACATCCACTCACTACTCTTGCTGACGGACGACCTTGTGGCTATCACTAACCAGGTCATTGACACTTGTTTGTATAAGGTGAGCACCTGTTTTTGTTGTTATAGTCATTTAATTTGCATGAGCCAATCGTAATAGAACTGGCAACACTGTACAAAAACATACCTCAATTTATAGCTACAATAATATTTTATAGCAGTTCAACTAAAAAACATTATTACATTTGAAAAAGTCATTGATTACCTATTAAAATAGAAACTAGAAGTGTTGTATTTGGCAGGTACCTTATTCTTATAAGACCTGAAGAAGTTGTATGTAAACATGTTTATTCAGGGACAACAAAGTGCTGCTAATTAAAATGTCAGGTTGTGAAGAATAAATCAACATTGTACTGACAAGCTTTGCAAGATTTGTTTAGCAGCCAATTACAAAAATATGTTTACAACAGTAACCACTAGTTTTACCAAAAGGACTGACCTGGTTTTAAAATAACATGCTGGCTTCATTTATAAAAAAAAAAACAGCATCACAGCTTTAATTCCCAAACACAGTAGATATCCACTTAGATCTCTTAGTACTAAGTACTTACCCTTTCTTAAGGTTCTTTGAGGATGTCAAAGGGATAGTCCGAAGTACATTCGGATATTTTATTTAGTACATACCCACATTTGGTACCTATGTAGTTGGTATTTCATACATGACAGGTTGCAAGGCGTAATGTTAATGAAAACTGTTGTAACTAGGTAATATTAATGTATTTTTTATTGTGAAATTTATCAACCTTCGATTCTTAACAACACAAAATTTATTACAGGGTTCAAAGGACAACATGTCCATTGTCCTCGTAACTTTCCCTGCTGCACCAAAACCCAGTGCTGATGCACAGAAGGCAGACCGACTGCTCGACGAGAACCTACGACAGAGGCTTACAGGTTGTTATCACTCACTACTGCATGCATGCTCACACAGACACAGGGACAGACAGACTGACAGTATTGCATACAGCAATCATACTCAGACATTATCGGCTGGCAGTTCAAATGATGCTAACTCATAAAGATCTAAGAGGAAGTCGTGACAAAAACATACCTATGATCAAATAATCAAAATCATTTTGGTCCAGATCTTAGCAAGTTCTTCGATCAATTCAACACTACTGCATGCTTTACACATTTACATTTAAGTAGATGATATTATGGTGCTTGTAAACAGGCTAGTTTGGTTTCAGTTTATTGCCAACTCTCTTACAAACTGTTTGAGTAAATGAGACAGGTAAACCATTGCAGCTACAATTTACTGAAACTCTAAGGTTGTTTGCAAGTGCCATAATGATTAAATCTAGTGCTTCTTCTTTCTCCTATACCTGTTCATCATTCGAGACAACAATTTTGGCAGTGACAAATGTGTTTAAATAACACTATAATGAAAAAGCTATGTTGCTTCCGAAGTTGATAGAAAAACAAATCAAAATCAGAGATTCATTCATATTATTTCACACTACAGCATCATACATGTTATACATAATGTATAAGATATAAATTACCAAAATCCAAAGCATTATTTAATATGGGCATCATACTGACTGCTTGGAATAAAAAAAAATAGAGCATGAGAAAAAAGCAATGCATTGCAATAACACAAAAAGATTTGTGCCAAATAATTATCAAATAGTAAGGCATTATATATTTATGGTCCAATAAAACTATGAGACGATCTAGTTACTTTTTATCGTAAATAGAATTACTGTGATATGAATTTACAACAAGATTACTAGTCACATGTAAAAGACAAAATTATTGAGTACTTTGAGATATGGAAGAAGAAATGGTCAATTTAGGGTTTAGGCATGTCTTGAAGACATAAGAGCTTAGAATATATTCATTTCAGTAAACTTCTTTACAAATCTTTAAAAATTTAATAGGTTTAAAATGCATTATATATATAAATGCAACAAAAATAAATTAGTTATTGCTAGTTTTTGTACTATCTATACAAATTATAAGAATCTTTGTCCTGACTGACATATAGACAACGCAAAGCCTAAACTACTGGTTGTAGAGACTTGAAATTGAGGATAATTCGTCTTGGTACCCTCTACGTACTAAGAAAGGAAACTATACTGCTATAAAGGGGGTTGAAGTATAAAAATAACTTAACGCGCATGAAGTCGTGCGCTTTTCACTAGTTTAATATAGTAATGACGTGTGTTCAGCCAATTTCTTATTTATAGTAAGGGTCTTCCCTCATGAAAATCGAAAAAGTGCAGTTTGAATTTGCATTAACGGCCTCTATTCCCAGAAGGCCGCGCTTTTGTGATTTTTAAAAGCATCTGAGACATAGAAAATAGTGTTTAAAATTTTGAAAAAAATATATTTAATACTTAAGGATCTGGTCTAGTCAAATTCGTATTCGGTTACAAGATCTGATGAACTTCACTCGATAAAAAAAAATCCCAAAGTTACCCCATTTTCAAATGTTTTTTTAACATGAAAACTAAACTACTGATATTTTGAATTTTTTTTTTGTACTGATTTAAAGACACAAAATATATCTAAACAAATTCGTAGATTTTGACTTGTTAAAATTATTTTCATAATCACTATGTTTAAATAACCACAAAATGCACAAGCCCGGCGGCGATCAGTCGCGCGCTGGCGCTTACAGACGACGGACCTGTGTCAATTTTTTCCGCGGCGAATTTAGTGCACCAATCAATAAGTTTTTGACGAATTTATATAATTATTGCAAGTTTCATAATGGGCAATAAACAACGCCAGCGAAAAAAGTCGTTTACAGGCATAAAAATAATAAATTAAAAGAATGCACTATAAAAATATAAGAAAGTAAGTAAATATGATATGATCTGTTGCGGTCATAGTGCCATAGTATAAGAATACTAGTAGGTATAACTAATGAATATCGCTGTCCGATTTTTATATTTTGTCTATATCCTACCTCTGCGTACCATGTGCTGCATTGACCATTTGCACTATAAATAAAAAATATAATTGGTGTTTACATCATGCATGAGTTCAAAAACGTATATAAACAACAACTGACGACCGATGTGGCGCGGCGGGCGAGTGTCCGCCTGCGACGCAGGAGGTTGCGGGTTCGATTCCCGCCTTGGGATAAATGTTTGTACGATCTGCAAATATTTATTCCGGGTGTTCTGGGTATTTTCTATGTATAATAAAAAATATCTATGTATGTAATGTATTGTGTTAAGTATATCAGTCATCTAGTACCCATAACACAAGCTCTGCTTAGCTTGGGGCTAGATGATGCTGTGTGGACTGTCCAGCATTATTATTATTATTATTATTATTGACCGAGCGAGCGAAGCGAGCGAAGTGTCCAGTTTCCAGATAGGGCAAAAATACTTTTGCCCGGTTGGCTGTTTTCGCCTAGAGGTCGCAGTTTTCCACCGATTTTGACAAAAATTGGCACACATATTCCTTGAGCTAAAGGAATTTTTTTGTCGATTGCGATTTTTGATTGGATGTAAAAAGAGGGGGAAAATGAGGGAAGTTTACTGTAGCGTTATTTATCGACAGATTTTAATTAAATTTGAGAGATACAATAAGGACTTTATTTTTCATAAGATGTTACAAAAATAATTCCAGAAAACGGGAGTGGAGGGGGTAAAACAGTACAAAGTTTGCTAATGTTCATTTCTGCCAGTGTATAAGTGGACACAGATATTATCGTCACGTACGCCTACGATTCTATATGTGTGTGAGTTTCGCGACGTTGCCAGCTCGCGGCAATCGCGGGTCGTGGGTTATTGCCGCTCTTCTCCGTGTTTTCATAATGAGTTCGGCCGTCATACCTCAGTTCGTGGTAGCTTTCTGCGCTGTAGGTGGTGGGTTGGACCCCCACCGTATACAAACATTTGTGTGATAAACGTACCTAGATGTTTGTTCTGTGTCTGGATGTCATGTTGTATTTACAAAAAAATACATAGGTATACAAGTATTCTATCAGTCATCTGGTTTCTATAGTACAACCTATGCTTAGTTTGGGGCTAAATACGAATATCTGGTCAGATTGAAATTCAAAATGGCGGGTGCAAATGATGGTACAAAAAACTGACATAGGTGTCGTTTTCGACTAATTTGGGGGTGCTGATTACGGATATCTGGTCAAATTTGAAATTCAAAATGGCGGATACAAATCATGATACAAAAAACTGACATGGGTGTCGTTTTCTACTGATTTGGGGGTGCTGATTACGAATATCTGGTCAGATTTGAAATTCAAAATGGCGGATACAAATCATGATACAAAAAACTGACATGGGTGTCGTTTTCTACTAATTTGGGGGTGCTGATTACGAATATCTGGTCAAATTTGAAATTCAAAATGGCGGATACAAATCATGATACAAAAAACTGACATGGGTGTCGTTTTCCACTAATTTGGGGGTGCTGATTACGAATATTTGGTCAGATTTTAAATTCAAAATGGCGGGAGCAATGATGGTACAAAAAATTGACATGGGTATCTTTATTGACTAATTTGGGGTTGCTGATTACGAATATCTGGTCAGATTTGAAATTCAAAATGGCGGGTGCAAATGATGGTACAAAAAATTGACATGGGTATCTTTTTCGACTAATTTGGGGGTGCTGATTACGAATATCTGGTCAGATTTGAAATTCAAAATGGCGGATACAAATCATGATACAAAAAACTGACATGGGTGTCGTTTTCTACTGATTTGGGGGTGCTGATTACGAATATCTGGTCAAATTTGAAATTCAAAATGGCGGATACAAATCATGATACAAAAAACTGACATGGGTGTCGTTTTCCACTAATTTGGGGGTGCTGATTACGAATATCTGGTTAGATTTGAAATTCAAAATGGCGGGTGCAAATGATGGTACAAAAAACTGACATGGGTGTCGTTTTCGACTAATTTGGGGGTGCTGATTACGAATATCTGGTCAAATTTGGAATTCAAAATGGCGGATACAAATCATGATACAAAAAACTGACATGGGTGTCGTTTTCTACTGATTTGAGGGTGCTGATTACGAATATCTGGTCAGATTTGAAATTTAAAATGGCGGGTACAAATCATGGGACAAAAAACTGACATGGGTGTCGTTTTCGACTAATTTGGGGGTGCTGATTACGAAAATCTGGTCAGATTTGACATTCAAAGTGGCGGGTGTAAATAATGGTACAAAAAACTGACATGGGTGTCGTTTTCAACTGATTTGAGTTTGCTGATGCCCGCCATTGAACCCATCATTTTGAATTTCAAATCTGATCAGATATTCGTAGTCAGCACCTCCAAATCAGTCGAAAACGACACCCCCATGTCAGTTTTTTGTACCCGCCATTTTGAATTTTAAATCTGACCAAATATTCGGAATCAGCACCCTCAAATTAGTCGAAAATGACACCCATGTCAGTTTTTTGTATCATGATTTGTATCCGCCATTTTGAATTTCAAATTTGACCAGATATTCGTAATCAGCACCCTCAAATCAGTAGAAAACGACACCCATGTCAGTTTTTTGTATCATGATTTGTATCCGCCATTTTGAATTTCAAATTTGACCAGATATTCATAATCAGCACCCCCAAATTAGTCGAAAACGACACCCATGTCAGTTTTTTGTACCATCATTTGCACCCGCCATTTTGAATTTCAAATCTAACCAGATATCCGTAATCAGCACCCCCAAATTAGTCGAAAACGACACCCATATCAGTTTTAGTACTATGATCTGTACCCGCCATTTTGAATTGAAAACCTGACCACATATTCGTATTTAGCCCCAAACAAAGCATAGGTTGTACTATAGAAACCAGATGACTGCTAGAATACTTGTATACCTATGTATTTTTTTGTAAATACAACATAACATCCAGACACAGAACAAACATCTAGGTACGTTTATCACACAAATGTTTGTGCACGGTGGGGGTCCAACCCACCACTTACAGCGCAGAAAGCTACTACGAACTGAGGTATGACGGCTGCCCTAACGGATGTATGTCTACTGTGCCTGGGGATTACAGTCGACAGTCCTTTTGATATGTACCTCATAATAATAAAGTTATTACTATGGTTCGTAATGAAATGTTTTCCCATAATTATCCGAAACTTATTATGTTGGCAATACATGTTCAATCCTCCAAAGTTAGTTTTTTAAGCCGAACTTATTATGAAAACACGGAAAAGAGCGGCAATAACCCACGACCCGCGATTGCCGCGAGCTGGCAACGTCGCGAAACTCACACATATAGAATCGTAGTCGTAAGTGACGACACTATCTGTGTCCACATAAACACTGACAGACATGAACTAAAATTTCGATGCTAGTTTTGCTATTACTCTTCTGTTTTCTTTAATAAAATATAATTTCACGCAAATGAAAACCACTAAAAACACCAACAATATTTATAACAATGTGAAATTATACTACCTTAGCCTACAATTGGTAAAATACATTTGTATGGAAATCGAACCACCTTAATACTAAAAATATTTCAATTTATAATATAATCAGAAAAAATCTTCTGTAAAGTTGACTTTTTACAGTTATGCCCCTGTTTCTAAGATACGACGAAATAACCAAATAAAGAAGACCAAATAGAGAATATTACAAACGTAGCTAGACTTTACTTTATTATAGGCAATAGCTGCACTTAACATCAGGTGGGCAACTTGCTTGTTCCGTCTTCATATTGTTTACAAAATTAATAATTTAAAAATATAGTGCTGGACAACCCACACAGCATCACCTAGCCCCAAGCTAAGCAGAGCTTGTGTTATGGGTATACTATTACACATAATATAATACATTACATAGATATATATATTTTATCATGCATAGAAAATACCCAGAACAGCCGGAGCAAATATTTACAGATCCTACAATCATTTGTCCCAAGGCGGGAATCGAATCCACAACCACAACCACATTCAGCGCTAAAAAACCGGCAAAATAATACCTTATTATGCTTAGAAAACAAAAATAGGGAGGTTCCTTCATTTATTTACGAAACTATTACTTTACTATAAACAAAGTTTGATCACTAAAGATGAATTTCTAAAGTCAAATAAAATGATCCTACTGCTAATTGCTATACTATGTCGCTGGCGGGGGCATACGAGTTCACTGCCGCTGCGTCCGCGCTACGTATTTCGCGTGCGGCCCGAGACAGCGCTAAATGCCTAAAGTTGCAGGAATACCAAGCCTTAACTATGATCGTTTTGAAGTAAATAAATTGTTAGTAAAAAAGTAATAAATTGGTTAATAGTCAATGACTTCATTTTTTCGTAGACGGTTTTTTGGCATTTCATGTAAAATTGTAGTTTGTTACAAAACTCAATTAACCGATTAAATTATGAAAATACATAACAACACGTGGTACGAATCGCGTGTTCAATGTCTAAATATTTTCTTGATATTTAAACAATAAACGAAACATAATGTACGATAGAGAGATGATAAGTAAATCAATTGTTAAGGTCATACCCTTGCGTTTTGTTGTAATACTGAAACGGAAAAAAGTAATTAATTTGAAGTACCTACTAACTTACAATTTTAAAAACTTTTTATAATTTTGTCTCGAATATTTTTGTAATACCACTAGTGGAGGCGCGTGCAAATTCTCGTCATGTTATTTTTATACAGGCTTTCCAACAGGTTACAGGCTATATATCCCTACTGCACCCCTTCAGAGGTTGAATTTCTTAGAGAGAGATTTCTTCTCTTTTAGAAGTTTAAAAAATCCTATTTTAGTACACCCCTACGCAATAAGAAAATATACTCTGATGAAGTCTATACAGGCGGTTTAGGCTGTGCGGTATGTAGATAATACTGTCAGTCAGCCAGGGCCAAGATTATTTTACTTAAATTACTTTCATGAATTTAGCTTATAGTAGCTAGCGCTTTATAGTAAATCGTACTAACGCTTATTTTACGTAATAAATAAATATTCGTACTCTAATAGATTTATAAAACTAGGATAGCAATAAAATTATACTACACAATCGTAAATCTTCTAATCGGTAAGAAATTAAATATCAGTGTTGTTTACTGAGTAATTACACGAAAAAAATACAGGGTAAATAGCAGAAGTCGTAATTACTGCCATTTTACAGAAACACGGGACCGTTGATCATTCGAATTGATCGCATGGTTGCATTTTAAGTGTTTTTTTGTCATATTTTGTCTTAATCGGTGGAAATAATTTTCAGCTGATGTTATTTTGATTTATGATTTATTTGATGAAATTATTTAAAATCTTCTAGTAAAATAAGGTCGGGCAATGTAATTTTAAAACTCATCCGATATGCATAAAATCCCAAAACTCATCTCTAAAAGCAAGTTGTAAAAACGTTTTCTGCCCAATATCACTATCTATTCACTAGCTATTTTCAGCCGTCGTGAAGACAGACATACTGTCGCATTTTTAGATTGATATAATATGATTTTAATATGTATTGCACACTACTCTGTGTGCATGGTACTTAATATATCAATAATCGTAACTCCAAGTTATTATGTTCACAACCATGTTCTGCATTTTAATGAGTTTTAGTATCAAAGCAAACAATAGAATTAAAATAATAAATTCGCGGACAATCAAGTATCCAGTGAGATTTAAATTAATATGTAAATCATTTTATACAAATTTGAATCTCATCAGCTCTGTGTTTACTACTTTATTACGTAAGACTTCATAAAAATATCTACATGCATAATAATAATGCTGGACAGTCCGCACAGCATCATCTAGCCACAAGCTAAGCAGAGCTTGTGTTATGGGTACAAGATGACTGATATATTTAATACAATACATTACATATAATAGATATTTTTTATTATACATAGAAAACACCCAGAACACCCGGAATAAATATTTGCAGATCGTACAACATTTATCCCAAGGCGGGAATCGAACCCGCAACCTCTTGCGTCGCAAGCGGACATTCGCCCGCCGCGCCATATCGGTCGGTGCATGGGTTACTAATCTGTAAATGTAGTGTACCTACTTATGAATTAGATTTGTGCATTCATTCCGATCTCTTGGCGACAAAATTAGACGAACATTTCGTTCAAATAATTGGTAATCCAGGTAGCTGTCGTTTAAAGTTTAAACTTTATTTGTGTAACCAGAGTTGCCATCCAAAATATTTCAAAATAATGGCACAGTCACTCTTCTTTAAAAAACAGTTAAGTAGGATGTTCTTACCGTACATGAATGTATAAGTATTAGTTATGCACGTGTCTAGCTGCCATGACGAATGCTAAATACCATGGACAGACAAACGCCCGCCCATCTCGTTGGAATATTAATAGACCCTCTGCATTACTTTGAGATCAATGCTCGTTAATTTCAGTTTAGACTCTATTTATAGAAAGCTATGGTTTAAAACGTCTCACTCAATTTTTTGCAGCTATGTGTGAAACTTCTTGTTGAAACAAGGTTTTGTACTGAGTTAAATGATCCGTTTCATTATAAATGTTTGAATTTTTAGGTTCAAAAAAAAAACTATTTATATACTCAACAAAAAACTAAATGTTACAAACTATTTTTATCAAAATGAGCCAAATAATTTAAATTGCAAAACTATTATACCTTTTTAATTAAATCATCTTAAATATATGGTACAAATTAAATATTTATATTATTAATAATCGTAAGACAATATTATTGATATTAAGACGTAGTTGTTAAGCATTAATTCTAATTTATTTGATTTTATTATAACTCAATACATACTCCTACATCTATAATAATACATAATTATAATTATAATTGTTGTTAAATAATATTGTTATGTTTTGCTAGATTTTATATAAAGATTAAGTATAAAATGTATACTTATGTAATAATACATATCTACATTTAACACTACACTAAGTAGTACTTATACAAGGTGTCAAAAGAAAACTCCCGAAAACAGAGGGTTTAAAGGATTCTGCACATTTTTCCCTACATACACCGAATTACTTTATCTCTAAAGACGTAAGTTGTCACTTGCTTCAATATGAGTTCTGCTGTTCAAATATCGTATTTATTGGAACTCCGGAGTTCTATAATTGATTTTATTCGTCCTAAATATAAACTACATCAAAAAAATTACTACAGTACTTTTATAATTTCCTCTTTTGATAATCGACCAAAACAAGGTCATATTCAAATTTTCGGGAGAAGTCGTTTTACATCTTGTATATTATATTTAAATGCTAATAAACATAGATAATATTGATAAATGATTAGTGATTTTAAATCATTAGTAAAAAAAACATCTGTAAGATGATACACCAGCAAAATGATTATTTATTATATGCTTAGAAAATTCAAAATTATACTTATTCGATTTTATGCATGTATTACTAGTAAATATATATTTATTATGATAATAGATACTATTGAATTTATTGATAAAATCTAAAGTTATAGGTCTATTGAAATTAAACTTACTTATAAAATAAGTATTCAATTTCTTACTAAAGTTTTATGCATTTTAAAACTACTTATCCATACAATTTTCTTATTACTTAAATATAAATCACAAGATTGTTACCCTGATTGCTTGAATTAAAGTATTAATACACATACAGTAGTTTCATTGCTTTGGTCCTATATTTGGCCTAATCTTTTTTATATACTTTTAAAGTAACTTCCTAAAGGGTTAAAGCAATGAATGTACTGCAATCTATGAAGTCTTGGCATATAATGCGAAGTAGTGAGCGAATGGCTATGAACTGAAGCCACACAAAGAAAGCCTGTAATCTTGTTGAGTTCATAGGGGCTATAGTTGTCTGTTTTAATATGCTTGTAAGGATAGCATTATGATACTCGGCATTGAGTAAGATTGATTCAATCACAGATAATGATAACCTCTAGTGCAACGAGTTCTTGCAACCAATAGGACAAATAAGTGTATCCGATACAGTAAAAAATGTATACATAATGCATACAATATCACATTTTAACCTTAATTATTAAAAAAAATACAACTGATACAAGTATTTAGAGTAAAACAGTTAAGCTATCTGTATTCGATCTAGATAGATATTTCTAGATCGGTAAGTTCGTTAGGATCAGTAGAGTTATACAAATTAGGACCACTCGGAAGCGTTGTACATTTTTATAACTGTGGCGGTCCCGGCTTAAAATAAGACCCCTTCATTGTTTTCCATGTACCTATGGCTTAAGAAGCGACTAAAAACCCACTAGGAGATAGGCAGTAGAATATGCCTTTTTCTCGTGGGGTTGTTAATTCGCCTGCCAAGTGGGGTGCCAGATGGAGTCCTTAGTCAGGAGCAGCTGAATTTAGGTCGCCGTCGTTCCACAAAAAAACTGCCGAACAGTGAACTATGGTCATCTCTTACATAAAATGTAGTGACAAACAGAGATGGCCAGTTTTTTGCAATGTAGGACTCGTCTGGGGTAGTACTACCACCGACTATATCAATTTTTGGCCGTCAAGTAGAGTTGATGTAGTGCCGGTGAAACTACAGGGCTTAACACCTGGATGCCTTAGGTTGTAGAACGTAGGACAGTGCATAGTAGCGCACGTTTCTGCTGCCTGTGAGGTAATGCGTTGTTATAAATGATTGTTACTACCTGGCATCAGGTGGGTCATCTGTTAGTTCCATCAACAAGTGGTTTAATAAAAAAAACCAGTCATGTTTATACTACCACCTTAGAATAAAATAAACACGTAGTAATAGAGTGATACGAAAGTAATCTAAAGCCGATTGAATTGTAGAAAATCTTAGCTGACCTTTTGGCAGGTCAAGGCTATTTGCCAATGTCAAAACGTTGGTATTAGTCGCGTGAGCGGCACCTATATGAAACCCTACGAATATTCGGAGGGAAAATAAAACGTAGACGTGTATTCTGCATAGTGTTATGAGGCTAGCGTGTTCCAAACCGACATTTATGTGTCGAGTTAAAATTGGAACAAAATCGTGCAGACAGTTTTGCGTAGTGCTATGTTTCAGTTACGATTTTACTTAGATTACGTTATCATTATTGGAGGATATTGATATTCTACACAGCGTCAGTTAGCCCCATACTAAGCAAAATTCATTATTTAAACTATTAAATAACACCCGAACACAAAGGCCGTTTTATGTCAACATACAAAAAAATATCTTTTTTGGGTTGGATTTGCACTAAATAATACGTATGTTCTATCCCACTCATTAAATTATATTACTACGAAAACTAAGCTTAATTGATAGTCAAAATGGGAAATTAATTAGATAAAATGAGTGACAAGATACTTTAGATTCAGCAATAAAACGGAACGGTTGACATCAATTCCTATTATCATTTTTCTATAGAACCCTAAGAATATTCAACTTTTAGAGAGTTCTTAAAATGAATCTGTCTTTTTCAGCTTTGATCGAGCAAGGTGCAGGTGTGGGCGGCGAAGAACGCGAAGATTCTGAATGCCACTTCTCTCGCGTTCTGAAACAACTCGTGCAAGAGAACATCCCCAACTTACCACCTGGCGGAGGACTCGCAGCCAAGTGAGTATATACTCTATTGTCAGCATGGTGAGGTGTATTGTGGTTGAGCATGATCTGAGCGAGATTGAAGCACCTGATCAAGAAAACACAGGCCATCAAACCGGAACTGTGTGGCTCGCGGAAGACAAGTGAGTATCAACTCTGTTATCAGCATGTTAAGGTGCTGGGTAGATAGATCATGAGCAAAACTTCAGTCACTTTCTGAAGAACCTCTTCCATGATACTTACCACCAGACGGCGCGGGAGATTTGCAGCCAAGTGAGTATTTACTTTGTTCTCAGCATGATAAGATGCATTGTGGCTTGGGCATGATATGAGTGAGATTGCTGAAATAACTCCAGGAGATAACACATAACCTCACAGTAAGTACTTGCATTCGGTGTATATGTGCTTAGTTCTGTCCCATAGCTATGATTATTTCAAGTACAACTTATATCAAATCGTTCGTTTAATGGTATAGGCGAGTGCCACCTCTGTCCCGCTTTGTGAAGCTACTCGATCAAGAGAACATCCCAGGACTGCCACCAGGCGGCGGAATTGCTGCCAAGTGAGTATTTTATGTTAAAGGTCATAAGGTTTTAAATTACTTGGCTCACCTAATCAGTCTTGTAATAAACTAATGGTATTTGAGCAGAAATTACCAACTTTGTATGTAGTACTGTTAATAATAATCCATCCTTTCACTGCATTGGTTCCGTGGGCCTAGCCAAGTCAAATTCACTTCTAAACGATGTTATTTCTACAGTTGGGTGAGAAAGTTTTACAAAAGATCGAAATTTGTTCTATAACGCATGTAAAAAGTGACACGTGACTTGGCTACGCTATGCCGTTGTAGATTTTGTGTAATGTTTGTTGATTTTATCCTATAAGCATCATGCAACATTTCATAAGCTTGTGTCAACCTCATACATTTGCGAACATTTCTACTAACATCATAGTAGAATGCGACATGACTTCAAGCGCAGTTGTATGCCCTATCGCACTGGCATCTAACCGTAGTGAACAAGCTGTGTCTATATGTCATGCTAACATCTTGTATCTCTTTCCAGGCAAGGGCTCCTGGACAAAATTTACAGGGAGTACTACCCAGAGCACGCCGACAGTTCTGACACCTTCGACTGTCAGTCCGAGATGACTGATGCTTTCGGGAACTAAGCAGTACCTTAGGCAGGCACATACACTTTGCGAAAGGATGTGAGTGATACGATCATAATCTCATCATCTTGGCCCTTTGAACGTAGGGTAAATATCATAAGCTTGACGCCCGTACCCGCGTTAGGGGAGCTTGCGTGATTTATCCTGACTCCTCTCCGACTAGAAGTAACTATAGGTCTTTTTGCTATTTCAGGATTTGACCCAAATGCCTTTCTGGTTTCAGATGTCCATCTGAGACTTGAGTAAGACCCATGGGGTTGTTATTTGTTAAAATTTGTGACGTTCAAACAATGTTACTGTAACAGTTGTATTCAGGGATGTGACGCATGCCCTTAATTAATAAAGTGAGCTTCGGTGATTGTTTTATATAGCAACCCTTATTACCAAAGAAACACAAACCACCCAACTCTGTAACTTATTTTAATTATGCAAAGTGTATGTTCGTGCCATTTAGCTGAATACCAGATTAGTACAAATCTAATAGAATTACAGTTACATTACGTGTAAATTTTGAATGTTGGCAACACCGTTTTATGTTATACTTTGTACATACAGACTCGAAATCGGTAATGTAATCGTGATTTTGTGGATTGGCGCTATCTGCACTCGTTTTACGTTGATTATCGTACGTTAGGAGCTTTGTAAAAAAATACTGCTAAAGTGTGACCTTGAAATATCTAGTTTATAACGTCGTCTATGTAATTTCTACGCAAGTAGGAAACAGAAGGAAATCTATTTGGGAGTTTTGTGTGTTTCAAAGCTATTGGTGAAGCTTCCTCTAGCGTAGACGTTCATTATATATGTATCTTTGATTTCTTTATCATGGCAATGTTTTACAGGAATATATCAAAATTAAATGTGGCACAAATCCTGTTAGTATAACCAAGATTTTTTTACTTAACTCTAGCACATGAGTTTTATTTGGTTATCTTAACGTTCTATGTTTTAGTAGTTTTCTTTTATGTTTTGTGCTAACAATGGCCATTTTTAAATGTCATAATATTAGATGTGTAATATAGATTCTACTACATATAAAATTATAATAAAATGTATTACTGCACCCATCTTTGTTTTGTGACATGAAAATTCTATTGTTGGTTCAAAGTGGCCACCTAAAGATTTGTTTCTTTAAATGGATATTTTATTTTTACTTTCGTTTAATACAGAACAATTGCGTTTTACTAGTGCATAAATAATGTTGCTTTATGTTCCCATCGAGAATTGATGGTTTGAAAAGCATTTGTGACATTTTTTAATAAATAAATCATCTGGTAAAAGTACATGCTCACGTTGAACATTTCTTTCAGGGCGTTTTAATGTGTAGTGAACAGCCTAGTTTAATATTTAGGTGAACATTCGTTTTCCTACATAGTTTTTGTACATAATATCTTTATATCTATAACTATACTACTGCATACATAGTCATTATTCAAAATATCAAAGAATATTATCATTATTGATTTAATTTTCATATATTTATCATAATAAAACTATTATAAATTGGAAGGTTGGAAATTTTGGGATTAATTAGATTTCGTTTTTATTGTCCATTATTTTGTTTTGCTTTTCTTTATTCAATATATTTTTAAGTAGTATAGATTTATCATTGTTTCGAAATTAAACTTTAGTTTCTTAATTTTGGTATGCTTTCGATTGCTTCGTACTTAGAAAAATAACTAATAAAGAAATTAAATTTATTCCGATGTAGTTCACACTTGATCGTACAACATTTTAAAGGACCTTCGATATAGTTAATTCATTAACTTGAAACCAAACTGTATGGGAATAAAGTTGATGTTTTTGACATAATGTAATATCAAATTATGTATAAGTCAGAGAATTTTAAATACTTTTGGATTAAATACCTTATGCGGTTTCATTTTAAATCGATATCTGAGACGTGATTTTGAAAATGATATTTGGCCTACGTTTGACCTAACTTAAACATAATATCGACGGCCCCACCGAATAAACGTGTAAGAGCTCTTACCGTAATTTTTTTTTTTTGTTTTTCGGTGTGTCGATTTAAAATACACCTTCTAAATTTTTTTCAGAAAGATTTTCCAATAAATTTAACGAAAACAATCAAAAAAAGCGTACTTCGAATGTTTATTCTACGGAAAATAAAAACACTAAACTCACACGAATATTGCAACAATGTGATTTTGCACACCGTTTACTCTTATACATTTAATGCAAACTTACTTTAGAATATTATTCGTCGGAAATTCAAAAAATACTGTAACTGTAAAGAGTTTTGCCGATGTGTAACTACCTAATACTAACATTGACAAATCCTATTATGTCCATAGAACAAAAAGGTATAATAAGTTACACTTTTAGGTAATAACATATTTTCCCACGAATAATAGTGTAAACATAGCATACCAAAATTTTGTTACTAGAATAAAAATGTAAAAGGGGTTTTTATTAATTTCTCGTAAATCATTAATATTAGCTCGGTTTTTTTAACGAAATATAGATAATTTTTTTTCCTTTAATTTGTCTATACATTGTATTGACGTACATCTAATCAATAATGAGCTATATTTTTTTTTATGTTTTTTATTTTTCCTGTAAAATTGCGATTTTCACTTTACACGTTTATTCGGTGGGGCCGTCGATATTTGAATGAACTGTCATCCGAATTGTTGATTACGGAATTGCTTGTTAATTTCCACTAAAAGAACACTGAGTTGTCAGCAGTATAAAATTTTTGCGAAAACAAGCTAACTTTGTGACAAAGTAGCTACAGAAGGCGAAAATAACGTAAAATAAATAAGTTTGTAATGCTACTTAACACTATTTTTAGAGTCATTAAATTGAAGTAGTTTTTGTCGTTTTCCCTATGGTTTTATGTATTTGTATATTCATTACTGGTCGGCGAGACTACATTATTTCCTTTACTTATTGGTTGTTTTACGTAGTGCTATTTTAGGTGTAGTTTTCCTATTAATTAGACCAAATATTACCGGCAGTGGGTTTTAAAAGAATCATTTTATAATAAAATGGTTATCAAATAGTTCTAACGTTCGATTGTTTTCTAATTATGTTGCCTTCGTGCAACGACATCTAAGTACTGTCTCGTAATATCTTGTAGACGCTTGAACAATAAATACCTGTACCTTTATAAAAATGTTTATTTTTTTTAACGCATTTTACCATATTTTGCGCTAAACTTGTACAGGCGACCGTTTTAGGATGATTTTTTGATATTTGTGTAACTTTTGGACCATAATGAAGACGAAACAATCATACGAAAAAGTGGTAGAGTAGACTAGGTAGTTACGAGGTTCACTACCGAATTTTAGGGGGAGAAGTTGAACTATAAGTAACCATACCATTCATATTGTTGTATCTGGAGTTATTAGGTTAACCGTCGGACGGACTTATTAATATTGTATAGCCTTTATTGAGATTGACAGATTCTCGTAAGCGCCAGCGCACACTGGAGCATTCCGCGACGGAGCACAAAATTTATGAAGTAAAGTGCAATTTGTCATATATACTTTTAATCTATTGGCTAAGATAAACAATACATTGATAAATTTAAGGTACCTACCTACTCACTCTGCTCTGACACTCTCCAATTTACGCAGGCCGTAAGGGTATCCTATCTTGTGTATCGGTTTGTCCATTGAGCGGAGCTAGGCGTGCGTATTGACATTCAAGAAAAAACTATTTGGTTGACAAAGGATTTTTTTATTTTGGTTTCTATTTTGTGACCCATCGAAGTTTTAGGGTGTGGTGTTACTACTGTTATGTAGTAGGCACGCAGTGTCTAACGTCAGTGGTTTTGTTTTGGTAATATCGTTCTTTGAAGCAAATTGGTTCCTGAGTATCTGGTTTGGACAGATGCAATTCTACCTTTACCTTTGTAATACTGTGTGCCGTCATAAATAAAATCTTTTTCTTTCTTTCTTTCTTTCTTTACACAGTAAATTTTGTATTAGGTAGATAAGTACCTTATATGTATGAATTAAAGCGCATCGCTCTAGGCCAAAATATATTAAATCATTACCTATACATTAAAAGTCATAATAATTCAGAGAGTTGATAAAGTCTTGGCTAGCGATTTGCGCGTCGTACACCGCTCTTTCCTGTGCGTCGTCAGATTCCTCTGGCTTGCGCCGCTGGACTTGCTTGGCTTTCCACGCCTTAGTGAGCGCAATCGCTTTCTAAAACACGAAAATACATTTTTTATGATGGGAATGGGCCATGCATTGCCCTGCATCATCAACCTGAGGATACAAAAGATAAACCTCGTGTGCCTGGTACTTCACCGGCACCCATTCCACCAAACCGGAAAACAACAAAGCGGCTTGACTGCAGAAATAGGCATGGTGGTAGTACTTCCCGGGCGGGCCATTCTTAAAATGTCCTGCTACTATAACGTGCCATTGTAATATATAATTTATTGACGATTGAATAAGATAAAATATACTAAAATAAATAAATATAAACTAAAATAGCTCTGCCGCGGTATGCTCTAGTGTGCGCTGGCGCTTAACCGGATAGCTAATAATGTAAGCGACTATTTACCTCTTTTCGTTCCTTGAAAATATTTGCGCGGAACTCTTCAGCTTCTGTATTTTTTAAACGCAGTTCTTTTGGAGTTCTTTTATATCTGCAATTCATTATGGTTAGTCTAAAAAAGTACTAGGTACAATTACTAGGTGCATGTACTGGGCGCTCAAAACAAGTACGAATTCCCGGTTGTAAAATCCGGGAAAAAATCCCGAATTCCCCGGTGATTGCGGTACCTACCGAGATTTCCCGGTTCCATACCCTTGTACCTTTTCTTTTAACAAATCAATAATAATAATAAGGTAATTTCGGTTTGCAGACAGTTGTAATAAGGTTAAAAAAGTTCGTCAAAAATTTGCTGGTTAAACTTCACTTACCTACTATCATCTACTTGTCGATGTACCACAGATGAAATACGTAGGTAGGTAGGTAGTTAAGAAATAAGTGGTGGTACTAACTTATGGAACAGTAGCTTATGCGCCAAGAAATGTATGGGATTCTTTGAATTTGCCATGCCCACGTCATGTAACGCATCAGGTATCAGACTGCCGAAGCTGTCCCAAAGGTATTTCACAGTCTCGGTATCCAATGTGCCTTAAAATAATATGTTTCAGCTGTGTTATTGTTATAGTGACGAGACGCGCTGTGGTTCTCATAAAAAAAAAAAAAAAATGCAAGTTTTTGCGCAATAACGCCTACATATTCCGCTCGTCAGGCTTACAATAGGCGGCGAGGTTTTCTACCCGCCTATTATATTTGCAGAACCTAAAGGGTTCTGTGAGTTAACCAATTTACGGTTCAGTGGGAAACTTACCAGATATATCCATGGGGTCAAAATCTGGGAGTACAATCACATGGTTAGGATTCTTGATCTCCTTCCTGCATTGAAAATCTTCCAAAGAAATACCAGCCTGCGCATTACCTTCTTCCATTTTGGTCAACAAGTTATTGTCTTCCAGTTTGTAAAGGCTTGTGCAAGGAGCACACTGATATATCTTTTTTCCTTCATAGTTTACGTAACGACCATATTTGTCAAAATAATATTCAGTTTCATGGACCTGAACGTAAAAAGATTATTTAGCGACGGCATAATAGTATACCACCTACTTATTTAACACTAGCTGACCGGTGCCCACTTCGTTGGGCGGTAAACATGTTTACTTACAAATCTTAACTGAAGTAGTACTCGATGTCGCCAACAGATGGCGTTAATACGGCATAAAATAGCGGCCGTTCGCAGTTTCGCCCACGTGGCAGTTTTTATCCGTTCCCGTTATTTTTTCGGGATAAAAAGTAGCCTAAGTTACTCCTTGTTACATTAGCTATCTGCCAGTGAAAGACCCGTCCAAATCGGTCCAGCCGTTCCAGAGATTACCCGGAACAAGCAGACAGACAGACAAAAATTTTAAAAAATGCTATTTTGGTATATGTATCGTATATACATTCTTATGCATGTAGTAAAAAGCGTTATTTTTATATTACAAACAGACACTTCAATTTTATTTATTTGTATAGATTTTGTCATAAAACTATATTACATTATGAATTAATGTCCTTTTTATAAAACACCTGCGTAGGGAGCCGACCTCGCGGCTGAGCCGCGCGGGTACCTAACTCATAGATCTAAACTCCCGCACGTGCACCCCCACCTTGGTGACGCTCACTTCGCAACGGGCCGTGCAGCAGAAATCGTAATATTTTAATTTCGCCATAACTTCAAAACCAAACGTCCAATTCTAATCATTTAAAGACCAAATATTATTTACATGAACTGTACTTAGTGATAAAATAATTTATTTCGATAAGGATTAATAGTATGAGTAAAATAAATGCGTTTAAATGTAGTCCAAAAAAAATTCAAGATTTTTAAATAAAAAAATGGTTGTTGTGCCTCACTCGACATAGATAGGTATAGTGTGTCGCGGACTTTTTTGTAGATATTTATAAGATCTACAATTGTTTAGAACATTTTATGGTTCTATCTTTTATAGTTTAGGCAGCGTACGCAAAATAAGTAACTTTTCTGGTTGATTTTTTACACCTTGTGTCTGAAAAACCCAAATATTTTACGGAACGCTATTTTTTCCAAAATAAAATTTAGCCTATGTTACTCAGTGATAATGTAGCTTTCTAATGAAAAAAGAATTATTAAAATCGGTCCAGTACTTTTTGAGTTTATTCATAACATACAAAAATACAAATCTTTCCTCTTTATAATATTAGTGTAGATGTATTGCTCCTGCGTTATCTCTTGCCCACCAAGCTAACAAAAGTGCGATAGTATCCGGCTCGAAGGAGTAAACGTTCAACATGCCTAAAGTTGGAATCATCTCACAGCAATACTGGGGCATATTATGGTTTTCTCGTCATGGTAGACTTCTCAGGTAGATAAATAGTAAACAAGCCTTTGCATCTTTCTAGATGCGTTTTAGAGCAGCGTCAGGTAGGTACCTACCTCTCTGAATTTCCCTTGACAGCTGACGTGGTAGATTCCCAGTCCATACTCGAAGACGTAGATCTGATGGTTGTACTCGTCTACGTAATAAGGTCCTATATTATCCGTGTATAAAATGCGATCTGTACCTGCGAAAATAAAGATAGGTACCTAGTTTGTTTTAAAAATAAATATCATTAACAATAAATATTGGTTTTGTTCAACACACTCGTGAGGATTTTGTGTTTTGGAACTCGTACAACTCAGAAATCAGTCCTTTCAACTTGCCACAGGTTTTTCGTTGTGTTGGGCCATCGTATCGTTGGTACTTGAATCTTCCTACATTAAATTAGATCTATAATAGGATCCATAATGGTAGGTTTACCTCTACAAGCGAAGAATGTAACCATAGCCCTGGCTTCCTCCATCATTTTCTCTTTCAGGTAAGCTTTGTGTTCTCCCAAATTTTCATTCATGTTTTCCCAACATCGGCGTTTTGCGCCCGGAAGCTCTGTCGTTCTAAGTTAATTATAAGAAGCGTGAGTTTTAAACTGTGACTACTTAGAAGGGTGTCTTTGAAAATTTGCGACATTCCACCCAGTATTAAACACAAAAGTCATAGTGTTGATCGCGCTTAAATTTGCTATAGTTCTCTGCTAATGTAACTGGGTTATTGTTAGTTGTAGAGCTTTTAGGGAAGGGTTCGTCCAGGGAAGTATTGCCACCATGCCTATTTCTGCCGCCAAGCAGCTTGCTGTGTTCCGGTTTGAAGGGTGTGGGAGCCGGTGTTATTACAGTCACACATACGAGCCTTAACACATATACCTCAGGTTGATACGTAGAGTTGTGCATCGTAAGGCACGTTTATAATGAGCGTGACCTGCTAGGCAATACTTTGTCATAGGTAATGGTAACCACTTAACATCAGGAAGGCAATCTGCTTGCCATCTCTTAGTACCTCTTGACGTGTAGGTTAGCGGTACCTACCTCATATTATTCCATGTCTGTTCCTGTTTGGCTACATGATCTTGCTCGGCCTTTATTTTAATAATATTTTCCGCAACCTCGTTAAACTCTTTCAGTCTCTTTTGCCAGTATGTTACTTCTTCTTCTAATCGGGACAGTGGGACTTCTGTTTCAAAGTTCTCTATTTTGTTTCTGACAATGTCAATACCGCGACATACCTTTGAAAAAAAACCGTAGGTATTTTAAGAGAATATAATATGAGCTGTGAGGCCAGTAAATAATATACCTAGGTTCAGTCAGCTGCACTAGAATGTATACAATTTGTAACTACCACAACGGTATTACAGCAAAATAATGAACTCGCTTACACCTCAAAAACTAAAAAGTCATGAAATTAGTTGATGACCTCACAATTTTTTTTATAATTGTCGTGCACATATTCTTAACACCGCTGTGAAACCATTTTGAAAGTTACAAGCTGTCACAGCTCAGTTTGTTGTAGCACTGCCTTCTGCGCTGTAGGTGGTGGGTTCGATTCCCACCGAGGACAAACATTTGTGTGATGAACATAGGTAGGTAGATGTCTGTTCTGTGTCTGGGTGTTGTATTATATTCTTAGTATGTATTTACAAAAAAAATATGCATTCTTCTATTTAATATTATGTATTCTATCAGTTACCTGGTTTTCATAGTACAAGCTATTCTTAGTTTGGGACTAGATGATGATGTGTAAAAATATGTGCAGCTGACTGTACATGTAGATATGGTACCTCAGCGAGATCAACAGAACATCGTCTATCAGATCTGCAGACGTTCAGGCTCTCTTTGTTCTTATCATAGAGCTGATGCATCATCACGTTCAGGGAGTCCTCGCGCTCCTCTTGTACCTTACGCAAGTTGTGGCTCATGCGGAGAAGGATCTCTTCCAGGCTCGTACGGGTTTTGTTTAGCTAAAAGGTAAGTTACCTAATGTTAGAGAACATTTTTATTCTCCGACGTCGCATGGCTATAAAAAGAGATGTATAGGTACCTAGATATATTTATTTAAAATAAAAATATAGGTGGTCATTTTAATCTAATAAATTCATGCCACGGCATGCTCTAGGGGGTGCGCTAGCGCACTGACGAATGCACGTGGATAGTTGCCTACCTACGTGCATAAAGTTCTACGTGCGTGCGTCAGTCAGTAGGTACCTACACGACTTCCAGCGACAGAAGTAAATTGACAATTGTCACTACTGTCAATGTCATACTCCACAAAAAGAAGATCCTAAGTTATATACGTATTATAAGATGGGTAAGTAAATTTTTGTTTTGTATTTATTTCCCTAGGTACCAGTATACCGGTACCTACCTAACATCTTTACGTCTCAGACTGATAGCACACGTCACACGATGCAATTATTACTCTAAATAGTGGCAAAGCGCTGGTTTAATTACTACGCAGTGAAAAGGATAGCCAGTACCTAGATGAGTCTCGCGTAGTGTGTGCACTGGGCAAGAACCAGAAAGAAATAAAGATCAACTTACACACTCAACCAGCATCATCGCTAAATAAACGTAGGTATAATTAAACATTTCACTCATCTTCTGAAGCGCAATTTCGAAGTGGTCCTTTACAAATTCATCCACTTTGTCTTGCTTGTGTATCTTATCCAGCTTATCTCGGAATTCGTAAACTTTTTTCATAAAGCCGTTGTATTGCCCCTCGATCTCTTTATAAATAAGTTTACCCGAGGGTGTTCTTATTGGAAGAAAATCGTTGCCAAATTCAAGTTGATTCGACAAATGAATAGATATAGTTTGTTCTACCAATGCCATAAGATCTTCTCTTGTGGTCACATTGCTACACTTATCCGCCGCTTTTATTGCCTCGTCAATAGTGTTACTGAAGTAATTAACGAAACTACTAATGATTCTCTTGACATCCCCGTAAAAGGTGTGATACAAACCATCTTGAAATTTTACTTCAGTTAATAAGCGAACGTACTCCATTAGTTTTGGTGTTATATTGCATAGTAAAATATGAACTTCCTGGAAACTCATTCGTCTCAAATTCTGTATAAAATCTTTGTAAACATCCATGATTGCAAAACAATTATTTCTTTTAAAAATATATTGATGTATAGTGTAATTTATATTTCCAAACTTGGCTGACACACTGCCTTGTTTTCAGTTTCTATAAAAGTACTCTATGCACAGAACAATATTTATTACTCCTAGCGTCACTAGCACTATTACTACTCCGTCTATCATAAAAGTTTTTGTCTCTAATAGTTACATGTCTTACATGTGTATTCGAATTTTACCGCCACGACCACACAACCACAGAATACTAAAATATATGACCGATGACGACATTAAAGTGTTCTGTGGACCTTACATATAGGTGACCTTGAAATAAATTTAAATTGTGAACAAATTATAGACAGTGCTTTACTTCCGGTTCGGTTATATTCACTCATTCAGCAGAAGTTATAAAATAGTGTTCATTCTTATTCGTCATTTTGTTATTGGATTAATTGTGTTGCTTTTTGTACCTACCTACTATATTATTTAAAATACTTAGGTACCTTGAAATATGTTAGGTACCTACCTACCTACCTACTTATAATAAATGGTAAAATTGTTGTGAGTTGATAGGTACCTACCTACGAGTGTAAAGACGTGTTTTCCAATCGTACTTTCAGGTTAACACAATTACAATAGCTCGAAGTTATTACCAAATTGATCTTCAATTACAACATCAAATCTGTTAAAACAAACGTTACAATGTGGAATAATGCCAAATTCTTGGTATTGTTTATATCAACAGGTCTGTTTATCTTCTTTTTTTTGTACCTACTGCTCTAAAACTAAAAAATGGTATGATTTACCTACCTTTCTACCTAGGTAGCTACCACGTATAAAGCAAACTGCAGTTTAAAGCATACTGAATATCTTCTTATAATAGTAAAGGCCACAGCGGTTTGGTTAGGAAGGTACCTACTTACCTACCTACAACTTCTTTGTTCTGTACCTAAGATTTAACATATATTTGGTGGCATGGGTTTGATTATAGGTTCCAGGAGCATGATTTTAACTACCTACCTATAGTTTGAGTGTAGCTTGCTGGGGTCAGCTTGAACCGTTTATGCTTTTAATCTTAAGCTGTGAGGTTATTAATCATTGAAAAACTATACACCTCCAGGGCAAAGTAACTCAAGGAGAGGACTTCCCATTCACCCTTCCGACCCGCGTACCCCTGCCCCTCCAAATATGTTCCCTATATAAACTATAACACACTGAAAAATAAAATATCATTTCATAATTTCTTAGTTTTGGCAAAAGACCTAGAAAAGCTTGAAGAAATACCTGCGCTGCTAAAAAATGGCATTCATATCAGAAATGAACAACAGCTCCTGAGTAAATTAAATGATATGATCTGCGGTGGCTCTAGCCGCTTGCGCATCGTAACAGATTTTGATAATACATTGACGGCCGATAGCGGAGTTAGTAGCAAACCCGTTGTAAATAGTTTTGGTAAGTACGCTTATACCTAAAAAAATCTGATAGCCCACTTAACATTTTAGGGCCTGTGACCTGAAATATGTATGCTTGTTTTAGAGATGTTCAGAAAATGCCCTTCTGTGCCGCAGTCGTACAAAGATGAAGATTATAAGTTATATCTCAGATATGGGCCTGTTGAGAACGATCCCTATCTAAGCATAGAAGAAAGATCTGCTAGCAATGTCGCGTGGTACACAGCAGCTCTAAATCTAATGAAGTATGTAGGTAATAAGTGTTACTGGCATTCACATAGTTTCGTTAAAAAATAACTTTCACATCTTATTACAGTGGTCTGAAGTTTCCACGACAAGATCTTATGGATATAGCTCGCAATATAACAGGTAGTTTTAGGTAAGTAGTTCTGTGTTAGTAAAGATATAAAAATATTGTATTTAGTCTCTCTAATATATTTTTTTTACCTTTTCAGAGATAGAATTCATGACCTATTTGAATGGATTAATATAAAGAAAGTACCTTTCATAGTCGTATCATCAGGACTCGGAGAGGCACTTCTCGATACACTTCAAGCTGCTAACTTATCTTCGCCACATATGAAAGTAAGATATATGCTTGATGCCTAGTGTTTTGGTTTGAAGGGTGTGGGTACCGATGAAATTGCAGGCACATGAGGCTTAACACCTGTACGTCTTAGGTTGATGAACGCAGAGCAAAAAGGCTTATTTTGATTTTCTATAACTCTGTATGGTAGTGTAGCGTGTATATACCTATACACTAGTAGCTACATTCATATTGTTTAAAACTTTGATTAAGTCAGCCCTTGTAAAGCGACGAGTGATAGATCATTCGTACCCACACAGTACGAGTAGTGTATCTCGATACCTCAAGGCACTCGGTCGCTCTCTAAATTCAATAACTAACTGTAATTATTTTTCATGTTTCGTATCAATTAAAAGAACATCTTAAAGTTGATTAAATATTTTTATTTAGTGATCCAACATTAACACTAAAGTAGTGAATCGTGTAAGCTAATATTCATAGGTTTTTTTACTTAAACCGTATAATCGTTGCTGTAGTAAAAATCTATCTTAAAAAAAGTAAGGCAGTCTTTGGGGACTGCTGATTGAAGTAAAAACTAGGCCAAAAAATACACAATTCTAAATAGTGTAGGTACATATAGCTCATGGAAAACGTTCGGTGACGATGACGCGAGTTCCATGATTTTTGTCCACCCAAAAAGTGCTCAACGCGCTTAGAGAAGTTTCCACTTCAAAAATTATTATTCTATAATATTATTTCACAATAACTAGGTGATCATGCTATAGCTTAACAAAATAGTGAGTACCTATAATAATACGTGTGCTTAGTTTTCACCTATCGGCCATGAATACTTAGGTACCTACTTACATAATTTGATTGCAGGTTGCAGCAAACTTCTTAAAAGTAAACCATAAGGACATTATTATTGGAATAAAAAATCCTGTTATACATAGTTTGAACAAAAAAACGAGTGTCACGTTAGCCATGTTTAATGAAGAACATAAAGACAGAAGCAATGTGATTTTGATGGGCGACGCTTTAGCAGATTCGCTAGTGGTGGATGAATCTGGCGCTAGTGCAATAATTAAAATAGGATATTTAAGTAATAAAAGACTGCAACTTCTATCCCATTATTTGAATGCTTTTGATATTGTGATAGAAAACGATCAAACTATGGATGTTGTTATTGGTCTATTAAATTCATTAGAATGACTCTTCGTTTAATTTAGAAAAGTAGGCTACGCCTACCTTAGCTTAGGTACCTACCTAACTTAATATGCACACAGATGCCGCAGTATGTGTAATTATTTTATAAAACATGTAGGAGATCCAAAAGATAAAATATTGTGCACGAACCGTACCTACTCATATAATTTTTAAACATGTAACAATTTTTTTTTTATTTTATGGTTGTGTGGAAGATTTCGCTTACTGATTGGTAAAACCGCCGATTGAACTTTCCGATTTGTAGCAGTCTTCTTTTTGTGTACCATTCATCCTGTATGCGTACAATAAAGCCTTTTTCATTCATTTATTTTGTTCTTAACAGTTTCCGGTCATGTTAGCAATATTTTATTTCATTTTTATTTCATTCGTTCAATTTAGACATTTAATTTTAAAATATTATGTCTAATAATTTCGCAACAACCACCGGTAATTCACAATCGTAGTATTTCTGGGCTAAACTTCATACATAGTTTTAATGTTCTCGAGTTTCGTCTAGTCTAGCTGTCACTTGCTGGCAGTACTGGGACACGTCAGTCCTTAAGGATATATGGATTCTGTGGTCTGGCTAAATGAGTTCTTCTATTCTGTGCTTGCTTCATTCTGTGCACGCAGCTGGTGTAACAAAACAAAGCATTCTGTGGGTTCGGGTTTCTGTCGTGTCGTGTCGATTCGATCGCTAAATAAAAAGTCGAAATTTTATCAAAAAATATTTAACAATATGAATGATATCAAGAGTTTAGTGGCTGTACCTCGGACATTATTCTTGAAATAAATTCAAGAGAACCGTTCACGCAACAAGGTGCTAATCCCAAAGCAAGTTGGACCGGAAAAATATTTAGTTCTGAAAAGTTGCTGCGAGGCGGCGAATTGGTTAGCACGTTTCTGGGCTAATATTAAGGTTTAACAGCTTAATATATAATTAGAAGTCGTCAGGAATACTAACTTTGTTAAGATCCCAGAAATTATATGTCCGGAATAGTTTAAAATGTTTTTCACGTGATCGGAATAATTAAGTTCAGTTGTACGAATTGATGAACGAACAATGTTTACCGCTGCACTTTTGAGCTACGTGACGACAATCACAAAGCCTTTGTGCGACTTGCTCCCTAACCAAGTTCTCATCTCTGTGGCAATCAATAAACTTA
Organism: Electrophaes corylata; assembly: GCA_947095575.1. Lineage (NCBI taxonomy): Eukaryota > Metazoa > Arthropoda > Insecta > Lepidoptera > Geometridae > Electrophaes > Electrophaes corylata. The sequence goes on along the minus strand of OX352716.1, from coordinate 1,433,319 downwards.
TAGGTAGTAGTACTCCATAAATAATATTTTTTCTAATAATCTTGACCTACATTGATAATGTTTATGTAATATGACACCTACTCATTATAGATATATACATAACATGTGCTGTGTTTTTTTGTAGAATAATGGTGGTCTGACCGGTGCATTGCTTAGTAGAGGAAATATAAAAAAATAGAATAACTAAATAATCAAAATGGCAAGGTATTTTGAAAACACATCAACCTTTAACTACAGTTGGGACCAAATTGCGTGCGGGTACTGGAAAAGGTATCCTAACCCTCAGAGGTAAGTTCTTTGTTTAATTGTTTTGACATTTTTATCCTTGAAAAGGTAACTTCATTATGGCTATGTCTAACACTGTGCTGTACTTAATAAACATGCCATCAAGGCCATTCTTTTGTAATCAAATCACTTTGATGAACCAATTAATGTCAAGTTTAATTATTAATTTAAAAGTATTCCTACTTGTGGTCTTTAGTAGTTCTAGGTTTTATATTGTTTACCGAGTTAAGTATTTGGTACTGAGAGATCTGAGATATCTACCATGCCAGATTAAAGTCATGAAGTTATTTCATTTTATTTTCTGGTTATAAAGTTTAAATAAATTCACTGAAGCTAAATTTAATTTAGTAGGACAAAGAGTCTAAATAATATGAAAAAGTATTAAGAGTTTATTTATTTATTTAAAACTTTTGTTTTAACAATTTAGTGCTGGGAGCACTTAATGTTCATCGAATTTGTCTACCAGTTATCCTGTATATTGCAAGAAGATGGTGTGGAATGTTTCTATAAAATGGTATTTTTCTATATGAGAACAAGCTATGGAACATTTTTCTTATTTCGATGCATATAATATGGTGCAAAACTCGAAAGTAATTAATTATTGTGATTTTATGGATTCTTATTATTATAAGAATTTGCACTGTGTTTATCACTTTGAACTTTGAGCAAGCAGATGTTTTAATGCAATATCTAGTAATACCAGTGATGAAGAGATTGATATTTTCAACACCAACACCAAGCGCATAAAGCGCTACATGTGTGACTCTTTTTTTGTTGGACAATACAACCAATTTATTTTTAAATTTAGGTACTAATTAAAAAGTGATTTTTAAGTGTAGTGGTCTCTGTCTACTCCATCAGTACTGTTTTGTTTTAACATATTTAGTAACCAGATGTGGAAACTTGTAATTAGCCTTAGATATCCATTTTATATTTTATACTTTATTTAGCTGTAAGTTTTCCTAAAATTGTAAAAATAAAATAATAAAATAAAATAAATGTAAAGGTGTTAAGTCTTTCGTGCCTGGAATAGCACTGGCACCCGAAAACTTTTAAATCAGAACACAATATCAATGCTTGGTGACAGAAATATAGGTGTGGTGGTAATACTTCCCAGGGCAAACTTTTACAAGAGATTGTGTTATTCATAATTACAGCACCCATGTTTTATCCGAAGACACATGGAGCAGAGAAGTGGGGAAGGATGGATGTCTCTACACAAAGCGAGTTCTCACAAAGACAAATAGAGTACCAAAATGGGGTGAAAGGTATGTACTATGTACCTATTTCTCCTCCTTTTTATAAACAACACAAGTTCATCATCAAGGCTTAGCAATGGACTTTAGCAGCCAAGGTTACCAATCTCCAACAATTTGTAAACATTATGGCTAGATAACACGCTACAGGAAAAATACCTACTTTAAACATGCATTATCTATATTACAAGAATCTGAAAAGGTTACAACTAAAAAGTGGCCTTGTCATACCTACCCCAATTTATTTTATTAACAGGTATTAAAACAAGAAGTATTAAGTAGGCCTTTCAGTTGGAACTAGCTCTGCCTTCTGCGCTGTAGGTTGTGGGTTCGATCCCAACCGAGGATTAACATTAGTGAAATGAATATAGATGTTTTTTCTCGGATTGGGTGTTATATTGTATTCTAAGTATATAGTTATAAAAAACAGAAGCTTTGGGGTAAAATGGTGTTGTGTGAAGTGTCCACAAATATTTATTTAATTATAGACCTCTTCAAAGACCAGCCCTGGACGGTCATATCCTCGAACTTGCATCATCGTTATTGCATTAGGAGTCTTAGGCATGGTTCCAAATAATATCTACCTTACAAACATCCCATAGTATTACACAAGAATTGTTGCTTGTCGGATATGCCTTGATCTCATTCCATAATGTTACAGTGACAGTTTCCACTGACCAATGAGTTAAGAGTTTATTTGATAGGCAACCCAGACTACTAACGGATGCTCGTAGGATAAAACCAGGCATAATCCGATGTAATTATTGAATTTTAATAAAACATTATCAGTTATCGCCATATGATGTGGATTTGTGTACTTATTTACGTCATTGGTAACCGGTTTGCCGATTCAACGTTTACTATCTGATGAATGAGGTGGCGGCCCATCAAAGACAATATAAATAGAATATAATAGGATATACGTATATTATTTCCAAATAATAGGAGTAGGAAATATGACGTTGGATGGGATTTCCATTTTAATAAATGACCATGCTAAATCGCTAATTAATATAAAAAAATTATCTAATTTTACGTCAAATTTCCATACATTTGGACTAAACTTCATGATGCTCTCGAGTTTTGTATGGGTGGGGTCCGGCAAAGAATTATGACTCTTCCTCCGGTGGATGTACTAAGAAGCAGAGTCGACTAAGGGAACATACTAGAAAATGGGCAACAGCATTTATGAAGTACATAACCACATGCCATGGCGAGTGGTGACCACGGCAACACCCTCTCCATGATGAACGGCTCCCAGTCTCCGATAGTTTCGCTATTCCTGGCCAAAACTACATTGTTAAGATCGCAGCAAGTCGATGCACGGAATGGACTTAAAATCGTTCTTCCTTGAGGTGTGGGAGGGCCTATCTGTAGCAGTGGACTTCTACAGGTTGTTGATGATGATTATGGTGGCGGCATGCATAATGGCGGCTAGCTGTTTGTACTCATAGATGATAACAGGATGAGACGACCCCTGTCAGTCTACAAAATACAGATCGCCTCTGGTCCCGCTGTGCCATAGACACTACGAACTCAAGATGAACATTTTACAGTGGTTTTACCGTTTTAGGCACTGTTTGATAAACTTAAAAATGATTTTGTTTGTCAACTTTATCTGATATGTTCTGATAAAATATCTTATTACTTAATGATATCAACATGTGTGTCTGTTGAGGTTTTAAAGTGAAATGATAATTCAAAAGTAGCGACTCCGTTGTTTTTAACAATAGAAAAAAGTAAGGGAAATATATTGAGGAAAATTAAACCTTTTTCACGATGTTTACCTTTACTTTTCTAGCATAGGATGATTGATTGTCGTGCCAGGGTCGATTATTTTAAGATCTTCTAACATGAACGAGATAAATAATATTAAGAGAAAAAAGAGGTATGGTGGTAGTACCTACTTCTCCGGACGAACCCTTCACTAAGAGCTCTACTACTACTAAAATCAATAAAACCATAAGAATCACATTGGTGAACCTAGATGCCGCCAGTTCCATAAGAATACATACCAAGCACCCAGTATTTCATATCGTATCGTGAGTGATTTTCATTATTGGTTTAATTATTTTCAGGTTCTTCAGCGCAAAATCAGTGAAGATCATCGAAGAGAGTGTATTGAACCCTGAGAGCAAAACCTTAGTCACATACACCAGGAACCTCGGGTACACGAAAGTCATGGTACGATTGAATAAAATAATAAATAATAATGGGCGACATTTTTACATGATCTAGCTTCACACTCGGCAAAGCTTTACAAACAGCAAACATGTTCATCAAACAAGTATTTGTCTTCGGTGGGGATCGAATCTACAACCTACGGCAGGGCTTCTAAATGAGCTGTAAAACCAGTCGATTGAAGGCAGCACTTGAAAATTGTACCCGTTTTAAATATTTGTCGTGGAATTATTTTGTTATTTTGAAGTGAAAACTACTTTAGGCGCGTTGAGCACTTTTTGGGTGAAAAAAAATCATGGAACACGCGTCATCGTCACCGAACGCTTTCCATGAGCTATTGTATGCTCTGTATACATATTTATTTGTACTTTTTGGCCTAGTTTCTATCGGCAGTTCCTGCCTTACTTTTTTTCGCATAGAAATCGAATATCATATTAACGCAGGGTAGAGCGTCGTAGGGGACACTCCTAACATGCGTAACCTACAACGCAATGCTTTGTTATAGGTGATGGTTACCACTTAACGTCAGGTGCCTAAAAATCTAGCCTAAAAAATCAAAGTTTCGTATTTCCGTGTAGTATAGTGTGCTGGTATGTTTAGGGGTGTTTTTAGGTTTCACATTTTTACGACATTCTGGGTTGACGAGAAATGTGTGTCTACGTAACACAGCTACTTAGGAATATATTTTCTTACATCACAACCGCGTAACTGGTTACGGGTTTTGGTTACGTGAATGCGATAAAGGAAAATGTAATATTTCAGAGTGTGGTTGAACGAGTGGAATATGTATCAGCGGGTCCGGGACAGACGCTGGCGAAGCGTTCCGCGTGGATTGACTCGCAAGTTTTCGGCTTCTCACGCGCCATCCGCGCTTTCGGAGTAGACCGCTTCAAGAAGAACTCTTCGCAAATGGTAAGTACAGGACAGACAGATAATTTCGGATTAACGTGACGTGTAGATCGCGGGAATTCGTCAAGGTCGTTCTTCTTAATCATATACATACTCATTCACACACTAACAATATAGACTCACTAGCTCATTACCTAGCAATATAGACAATATATCTCTAAATCCCTAACTAACTCAATATATTTACACCGAAATAATCTTAATTCAACCTGTATTAATTTAACTTACTGTTTCTTATTTTACTTTTTAAATTACTCCTCATGGATATTGTAAGAGGCGACTAAGAGACCAGGATATCAGTAGTAGCATCTCTCAAGCATAGTAGTTGGTTTTTGACTTGAATTATATATTTTAGGTGAACGGGTTCAACTACGTGCTGAGCGCGATGTATCCTCGCGCGGCGGCGCCGACGAGCCCGCCGCCCGTCATGGCGCACACGCTGAAGGAGATGCGAGACGCCGCCGCCGCTGCCACGGACCGCGCTAAGCGAAACGTGCTCTCTTCTGTTAACAGAACGTAACAAGACGACTAAATCTGAATTCTTTAATTCTCGCAAAGACAATGCTGTGAAAATGTAGCTTTGTCGCTGTCAATAATCTTTTAATGTTATTCGTATGGTTCCGTGCTGAATTTTGTGAGTGATCCCGTGCTTAATTTAGTGTGCGGTCTTGTGCTGATTGTAATGCCTGGACACGTACCGGATTTAATGCGTAGCTCTTTTCGGAATGTAGTGTGTGGTCCCGTGTTGAATTAAGTCCGTCGTCCCGTGCTGAACTTAGGTCTCGTTCCTTGCAAGTATCCACTAAATTCAGTGGGTTCCGTGCGGGATTTAGTGCGTGGTCTCACGCTGAATTTAGTGCGTGGTTCCGTGCTGAATTTAGTGCGTGATACCGTGCTGGATTTAGCGCATGGTCCCGTGCTGAATTTAGTGCGTGGTTCATTGCTCTAATTCATATCAGGTGGTCCACTACCTAAAATGGTCGATCAGTCTGTTGCCATCTCTCTTTGTGATATAAAAGTGACAGTGACAAGACTATTTTATATAGCTGCTAAAATGTGTCGGAGAATATGAATGAGAGCTTTATAAAACTATAAATAAACAAGCCTTTTGTACAGCGTCAATTTGTTCACTCGTGCCCCTGTTTACGAAGCGCTGTAGTACCTGGGACATTATTTAGATGGAGTAGGCACGTATACCATCGTCACAACTTGTCGGCCTCATCCACAAGACATCTATGGCTAATACGAACGGAGCTGACTTAACAGCGAGTTTACGATGTTTTCCTGCACCGCTTGAGATTCTTTGCCGATATCCAAGACTATGAAAGTAGGATACAGTTTCCTGAAAATCGATAACATGGTATTCAAAATATTACAATGAACAACGTAGTACAAAAAGCTGTAAATCAAAATTCGCTGTTTATTGTATTATAAAAAAAACTACATTGTATATTTTTTGTTTCGACGTTGTAGTGAAAAATATCATAATTATTGTAAAGGGTTATTATAAATCCCTGTATGATGTCACCATTTTATAAAACACAGTGTCTTCCCAAACAAATAAAGTAAAAATGTAATCACAACTTATTAAATTGTGTATCTTTGTTGAGATGTCGATAAAATATAATAATGATTATAAAGAGCTAGTATTGTAATTTGCTCCTTGTTCGATTTCATTGTTTTAAAAATACAGTTGTTGTCCGATTAAATCAAGTAAAAATGTAATCACAACTTGTTAAATTGTATATTTATATTTAGACATTATTGTGCTAACTTTAATAATTAGTGTAAAGAGATTTGGTCCCTGTTGATGTAACCATTGTAAAATCCAGCTGTCTTGAGCTGTCACGCTGGTCTCACAGCTCAGTTAATAGTAGCTCTGCCTTCTGTGCTGTAGGTTGTGGGTTCGATCCTCACCGAGGATGTATTTTAAAAAAAAAACGCATATAAGTATTCTATCAGCCATCGGGCTTCCTTTGGGGCTAGATGATGTTGTGTAAAAATGTCCACCAATATTTATTATTATTTATTGATCAAAGAATTGAATTGAAACACTTATTCTAAACGAAAACACTTGTCTTGATGTAAATTGTTACAATAAATCAAACAATCTTACAGGTCATCATGAAAGGGATGCGTAGACAAACATAAAAACACAATCATGTTGGTTTTGCATAAATAAAGGATTTTGTAAATATTTTTCTGTGTACAGAAACAAACCAATTTATATTGTTTTTTATTCCAAATGTTATTGACTGAGTGTGGTAAATAGAACCCACAACTCTAAAACCCTATGGGTATGCGAGAGTATGATTATTCCGTGTAAAGAATAATACAAGGATTTGGCACTTTTTTTTAAGGAATAAAATTGCACTGCCATGCTTAATCAATATTAATAACTAATAAAAAACACTATTGTACCTTAGTACCACATTCCAATCCGTGGCTAGATAGGACTGCCAATATAATATTTAAAGAAAAATACAACGAGTTATGCGTGCGATTTGGTGCTTATGATATGATAATGAAAAAAATTGTTAGTATGTTGGCAACCCTATTTATTGATTTGGCATTTTCTTATTCAAAATGCTTGACTGAAAATATGTTTGAAACTATCATAAAATATGTATTGTATATCCAGAATATTTATTTATGCTAGTTAAATTATGCATCGCGTATGAGAATGTTGTGTAAATTTATAAGTAAATTAATTAGACTTCATGATAGACATTGTTATAAATTCTGAAACCTACCTGAAAATTATGTAGGAATACGTTTTACCACAAATGTTTAAAGTTAAACATGCTGTATTAGACATTGCTTTAAATTGAATTGCGTCCTTTTCCTACAAACTTTCGAACATTTTTATGACTCCAATTTTAGAATTTCCTTTAGTAGAATGTCTCTACGCACAAAAAGAGAAATATACCCTGTAAAAAATGTTTAGTCGATCAGCTGTGCTGTTTATTGTAGTCAGTCAATCACTCAGGGCAAGGATTTCTATATTAATAATTCCTCTAAAATTTTAACTTGTTCGTAGTCTAGTCTTATTATATACCTAAATTCAATAAAATAATTTTAGATTACTTGTAAGATACAGTTTCAAAACTATTACAAGTGTTTTACAGTGCGGGCCTTGCTTTGAAGCACGGTTCCTATCATGACGGCTCTAACATGCGTCTGGCGCTATAAAGCTCAATTCAGCTCATCGAAATTCCCCGATCAATCTAATACTGTTACACAGTGTTGTCTCTTTCGATCTTATTTGAAACGTCCTATCATTGCAAAAGACAAAAAATGCCTATTTTATAGTTATACCGAGTCTTCCCGATCAATTTAATACTGTTACACAGTGTTGTCTCTTTCGATCTTATTTTAAACGACCTATCATTGCAAAAGACAAAAAATGGTATTCTTTAAAGTTATGCTAAGTCTTTTTAATATCATTTATGTTTTGCCAAGCTCATGCTAAGAGGACCGTTAGATCATCGATCGACATCCTAGTGTTGGGTAACTTGGAAATTTATGATCCATTACGGCGCCAACTTCAGAGCGGTCAAGATAAATCGTGCACACCACTGAAGCAATTACCTAATCCAATGGGCACTTTATTTACTCTCTGAAAAAGCGTCGCAAGCCTAGTAAGATCATCTGTCTTTATTTAAAACCTCTTTTTTATAACAAAAGAAAGAGACAACAAAGCCTGAGATGCAAGTCACTCTCTTAAACTGCTCTTCTTGGACAAAATAATATCAGCAAGCGCGTTATGTGTTATTTATTCGGGTCTACTAATAGTTGTTTCATTACATCAGTATATACTATACCTACTATTTATCTAACGTCGCGGTAGGTATAGCGTAGGTACCTACGTTGTATGTACTGTATTATGCTAATTGCACAACTAAATTAAAAGTTATCACCATAGAATTTACGAAACATAAATAAGTGATGAAAACAAACATATTTCCATGGTTTGTGCTTGTGTATTGTTTGCGATATTAATTTGTTTACGAAGCTAATGATACTACACAGATAATGCATTTTAGGTCTATTTAGTACCTAATCTAGATTAGTACCTAACTAATGTTCTAGTAAATAATAAAATCTTAATATACCGTATAGTTTCTTGTTAGTTTGGAGTATAAAGTATATTAGATTTTAAATCACATCAATCAGATGTTGGTATAATATAAAATGTTTGATTGAAATATGAGTACCTAGATATTTATGTAAGATCTAGGTGGGAGATGTTTAGAGCGTTATGTAAATTAGAATTAGTTACCACATTCAGTAAGAATTAATAAATGAAACATGAACATTTTGTGGTTTGTATTTCATGCTTTAAATGGCCTGCAAAACAGAACTGGTTTTATTCACTGCGGTTTTAGTTAATAGTTCAGGCACAGAGTAAATAATAGGTATTAAACACAATCTCTTTAAAAAGGAGTTGGGAAAGATAGATGCAAGACTACTTACCAGAATAACAGTAGGTAGTATAGATCCTGCGAAGTTCAGAATAGTAGCTTTTAGTGAAGGGTTTGTCGTTGTGCCAAAAACGGTGCTCATGCGTGCCAAGTTTCAGCAGTTGTGCTTCAGTAGAAGCCGAGATATTACACCCTATTGGTGAGGCTTCTAGCTTGACATTTGGTTTTCCTTTGATTCTGGCAAAACGCTCTTATAAACGCAGCCCGTATATACCTAGTAGTTATATATAGGTAACTTAACCTAACCAGCTAGATATTTCATCAGCAGGAAAGTGGGTAGACTCTGCTGGTAGAAAATGATAACAGCATTATTCAGCAATCATTTTATAATTTGTACAATTTACTGTTAAAAAAATCAAACCATAATACAATACTTTTCTTACATTGACTATATTTTGTTTAGCGTCTACGATTTTATAGGTACCTATTCACCCAAAAATATATTTTCTTGATACATGGATCCACCTACTTTATTTTTATTGCCGCTCGTAATCTCGCACTTCTACTTCTAGGGTTAATTTCCACTTCTTCTTCAGTTGGTACTTCTACATGCTTATTGATTGCTTTCCAGGATGTATCCAGAAATTGATTTATAGTATCTTGATCCTGGACCAACATTGGGTTGAGGTATTTGAGAGGAATAGGGTTTGCTACTTCATTGATAGTGTTGCCAGCAATATGGCGCTTAATTATAGTATCTTCTAGAGAATGAAAGCAGATTGTGACTAGTTTGCCGTTGATTTTGAGGAAGTATCGAGCCAATACCATGCCATAGTTGATTTCATTCAGTTCATTGTTGACAAAGATACGTAATGCTTGGAATACTTTAGTGGCATTTGATTGTGGCCTTTGTAACTTATCAAGCCGTATTTCATCAGGGCAGCATGAATTTACCACATCAACTAATTCATGTGTGGTGTCTATATTTTTGATCATATATCGAGCCTGAATGATTGTTTGAGCTATCTTTGCTGCTTTCTTCTCTTCACCGTAAATCTTGAAGATCTTGTAAAGTTCACTTTCATTGGCTGTAGCAAGAACCTCTCGTGCTGTGATTTGTTCAGGATCTCTACCAGCATCCATTCTCATATCTAACAAACCATTTTTGCTTATTGAGAATCCTCTTTCCCCTGTATCTAACTGCATGGATGAGCAACCAAAGTCGAATAGAATACCATCTATCGACAACTGGCTAATATTCTTTTCCTTTAAAAGAGCAGGTAACTCACTAAATCTTCCGAGCAATGGTGTGACTCTGTTCGGGTACTCTTCAGCAAACTTCTTAGCTCTTTCAAAAGCTGTAGGATCTCTGTCGAGTGTGATTAGTTTACAGTCAGCTGTTTCAAGGATTTTTCTTGAGTGGCCACCAGCTCCAAAGGTCATATCAATATATATTTCATTGTCTTGAGGTTTTAGATGTTTTACAACCTCATTTAACATCACAGGTGTGTGGTCTCTGTAACGGAAATGTTCTGTTGACAGTTTCCGAGTAAAATAATTTAGGGGGAAGCGTGGAAAGTATTTTAGAATCATTCTGAGTCCTTCTTAAAAATTTTACTAAAGAAACCTTTATTCTCCTCCTTCAAGTACTCCAGACATTCGTTGGATAGTACCGAGTTACACTCCTCAGTGCTCAAGCCGGTCGCAGTGCTGTTAAGAGTTCGTTTATATTTGTTATTGTAGTGATTATCGGCCAGCTTGTTTAGAGAATTATATTGCCGAGTACAGAGCTCTGAATCTAAATTCTGTCTTTCTGATGACTCAAATGCTACCTTCACTTTATCTCTGATGAGTTTCCCAAGATCTCTGCAAGCAATATTATTTATAAGTACAAGATTTTATGGTAAATATTAGGGAAGTCACTGGTGGTCTATCTACCAAACTCACCTTTCGCCTTTACTTGAATCCACAGGCCATTTAGCGATAAGTTTCGTGAATTTCTTATATTGAGAAGTCATTATCTACACTAAATATATTAATCTCATCTCATAGAAGCCGGTAATTAATTAAATTAACCAACAGAAAATGGTAATCATTCTATCTAGAAGAAAGGAAGCAAAGCAAAAACAACAAATTGTCAAAGTTAGGTTATGTAGTTTGACACTGACATGACAATACTACTTGACATCAAAACATAATAGAAATTTCTTTTGAAGTTTACGGACGGTAAGTCTTAAAATAAAAGTTTATTAAAAGGCGAAAGAGTATAAAATAATAGATTTTTTCTTTCTTACCGGGAAAGAAAATTAATCTTTGGATTTGGAAGCAAATCAACCTTCGATCAATAATTAATACAGAAAGCAAGTATCCTGATTTGAATGAAAATATTTTCCTAAGGTTTAAATAAAAACGTAATAGTGTAGGTATTTAATTAATTCATTTCATACTAACTGTAACCTGGCGGGTAGAAAAGTCTTCTTAGGTAGATACCTACCTACCTGTTGAGTAATTTCTATAATACATTTAGGTCTAAAACGTCTAACGGCATTCCGAAATAGACCTACCGACAAAATATACCGATTAAAAAAAAACCAAATTCATCGCCTGCAGTTTTGTTTTAAAAGTTCTTTATTCAAAATGTTCTTAAAATCACTTAAAAACTAAACACAGTTTAGTAAAGTTCAATTTACATTTAGGTACCTAGGTAACTCAACAGGCTATGGCGCCTTTAAAAGTTTTTTAAATAAAATTGACATTTATGATAACTACAATAGATACTTTATAAATCCTAGCTTAGATAGGTATGCAACAGTATGTTACCTGTTCCATTGTTATCTAGGTAGGTATGATAATGCCTGCAGTGATGGTGTACAGAATATTTTTTTATTAAAAGGCAATTCAGTATTATTATTATTATTAAATTGTGCAAGAAGCTCCAAAAAATATGTTTTATGACGTCAAAAAAATTTAATACTGTTTTCTTTTGTAAAATATACTCTTCATTTTATTTCTCTGATCTTAATATACCTAGGTAGGTACCTACTTCATTTCTCGTACAAAAGTTGGGACCTCTTAACTGTAGGTATCGAAGACAATAGTACCTACCGAAGATATCACTGAAGGTAGCGTCTACAGTTCAAGAACAGTATCCTTCCTAAGAATAGGTACCTCAATACGTACCTAATCAGCCTAAATAGATCCTCCGCTGGCCACTTTGGGAGGCTTGTCACTTTGGGAGGCTTGTCACTTTGGGAGGCTTATCATAGTCACCATGCGTCGTAGGCACTTTGGTGATCTCAATGTCGTCAGTGTTGAAGTACTCAGGAGATGCTACTGCTGTTTATTCCCTGGTGCGTTCCCTTTCTAAGTTTTCTTAACTCACCGCGGCAAATACCTAAGCATACACTACTACTATTTCATAGGTACCTACTTCTAGTTTAATTACTTAGTGCTTTACACCGTATGTGGTGTCTATGTACAGTCAGCTGTAGGTATTATACTAGAATGTATTCGATTCGTAACTTTAAAAACGGTGCCATAGCGTTACAATAAAATATTCATTAGTTAAGCGAATTTATCAACTGATTTATAAATATTTGCTGAATTAGAGTTTGTTGTAGGTACATTGCTGTAAAATGTTGATGAATGTTAAGAAATGTATACATTCTAGTGCATCTGACTGTACGTACATACAATATAGGTAAGTATATATATTCACAACACTTTACGTTCAATATCTTACTGCACTCCATGCCAAAAGATTTTCTTCTCGAAAATCAACATTTTTTCAGTTGCTGGCTGGTTGCCTTCTCATACGTTAAATTGAAATACTACACGTCTACAATATTTTGCGTATCGACTATTGCTCGTTTTCTTAGGCGGTTCATAAAAGTATTGAGAACGAATGCAGCTATGTGCACGGGCATTGGAGATAGTTTTTGATAGAAGAGATCGTTAGTGTAAGGTAACGCTGAACGTTACAAAGTGTGAGCCTTTTGTCTAGATAAAGTCGCTATTTGAAGAAAGCGACTGATCTTTTTCGTTCATGACAACTTTAGGTGAGTATGCCCACCTGGATATTAAATGATAGTGTGTTTTTTGTATGCAATAACTAATTTTAGTCAGTGCTCGCACCACAGAAAAATTTAAACTCACTTTTCGGGATTCAAACTTTTTGACCCTCATGGTAAGGCCGGCCTGATACCTACCTGATTGTAATGTAATCGTCAGCTTCTGAAACCTAGCTTCGTTTATCTTGTGGGCATAGTTCCAATCCTAACACTTGATAATTACATTACTGCAACTTAAGAGTGCTAAGAGTGATCAGCCTTTCACAGATTCTATTAGCTCAATAATTTTAGACGCAAACATTACATTTTAACTCATAGTGAAGGGCTCATCTAGGGAAGTACTGCTTGATGATAGAGTTAGGTATGGTGGTATCCTAGGTGGGGATGGAACCCACAATCTATAAGCACAGCAGGGGTATTTTAAAACGTTCGGGTACAATTCCGAGCGGAACAAAGATTGTCGGTATCTGTTCAGTAATTTTAAAATAGCGTTTTCGGAATTTCATCGGAAGCTGGCGTTACCGAACCGAAATGGCATAACGAACGTTTACTGAGCCGTGAGGCTAGTCAGACTTAAAGTCGCGCGATACGATGTTTATAAACAGCGGCTTAACCGTAGGGCGGGCGGCGCGCGCATCCATCGGCCATTTCCTTCTGCAGTCGGCACCCGCGCGCCATTCCCGCGCCATGCTACCAACAAACCATAGCATTACATAATTACAAATATCCTGTGTCGGACAATACCAGTGATCTGTGCCAGACTTAACAATAAAAAACAACATTAACTTATAAACAGTGCTTGAAAGAATTAAGTGAGCGAAAGTGTGCAAATCGGATAATCTTAGTCGGGTGAGTTTTTAGTAAATCAGCATTTAGGCATTTACATTATTTTCAGTTATTTTTTTCTGGTTTTTTTAATAAACTAGTAGAATAATCATTTGGTTATTTGTACCTTAGTTGCATTCAATATCATGCTTGAAAGTTGTCGGTCAGTTATATTTGAGTTAGATAGTCGACTGAATGTTTCATTATCGATCCCCCAGTCTCGCTTGTTTTGTTTTACGCTGCTATAACACTCAGACAAATTGAGTCTGGTCTAAGCATACATTTTATCAATGTCTGTAGCTTGTTTTTAAAAGTAAAACAATACAATCCGTTTTATAAGCTATGTAGAGTCATTTATTTAAATATAAAGCTTAGTACAGTATACAGATTGTCTGTATAGATGATATACCCAAAAATAAATAATAAAATATATTTCATTAATGGTAATAATGCTGGACAATGTACACAGCATCATCTAGCCCCAGCAGAGCTTGTGCAATGGGTACTAGATGACTGCATGATATACTTAATACAATACATTACATACATAGATATTTTTTATTCTATGTAGAAAAGGGTTTAGGGTATTTTCTATGTAGAAAATACGCTTGTTTTGTTTTACGCTGCTATAACACTCAGACAAATTGAGTCTGGTCTAAGCATACATTTTATCAATGTCTGTAGCTTGTTTTTAAAAGTAAAACAATACAATCCGTTTTATAAGCTATGTAGAGTCATTTATTTAAATATAAAGCTTAGTACAGTATACAGATTGTCTGTATAGATGATATACCCAAAAATAAATAATAAAATATATTTCATTAATGGTAATAATGCTGGACAATGTACACAGCATCATCTAGCCCCAGCAGAGCTTGTGCAATGGGTACTAGATGACTGCATGATATACTTAATACAATACATTACATACATAGATATTTTTTATTCTATGTAGAAAAGGGTTTAGGGTATTTTCTATGTAGAAAATACCCAGAACACCCGGAATAAATATTTGAAGATCGTACAAACATTTATCCCAAGGCGGGAATCAAACCCGCAACCTCCTGCGTCGCAGGCGGACATTTGCCCGCCGCGCCACATCGGCGGTACACTATTTATGATAAAACTGTTTTAAAGTTTAGTAAGTAAGACTAAGATGAAATTGAGAGACAAATATGGCTATGTAACATAGCTCTTACTATAGCGTGAGGTAAAGCAAAATATATTTTAAAAAATAAGTAAGGAGACCCTGTAAGTATTAGTTTCATCATTATCATCTACAGTCTGTAGAAGTCATAGCTGGATATGTCCAGGCCTCCCCTATACTTATCTAGGAAGAACGAATGAGAGCTATACACAGAATTTCAGCGTCCCTAGATATATCATCGGTCCATCGGGTGGGAGGCTGCCTTTCTTCGTTTTTCGGTTCGTGGTTGCCATATGAGAACCTTTAGTCGCAGCGGCTGCCGGTTCTACGAGCTATATGGAGCTATACTTCAACCGCTATACAGAGTTGTATCGGTAACTTTGGTTCTTCTACAGAGTTCTTCTTTTCTGATTCTATCATCATAGTTCTCCCAATAGCTTACACCCTTCATATTTAATTAATATTTATTTACAAAGAAAATTATAGCTAATATAAGTATTTATAATTGGTATGTACATATGAAACAGTTGAGCTATCTACAGACCGTTGCAAACGATCTAAAGGTAGCTCAACTGATAATATTAATGTAATATTAATACAATGAATATTAATATTAATATAATACACGGCCAATTTGACCATGAAACCGTTTTCATTGCGTAGGTGTGAAAGGTGCGTGTAGGTTTCATAATCACGTGATCACGTTTATGAATGACATCCCATGGTATGTATGTATGTAAACATTCAGACAAATTATTATGTAAATTTTATTTTCATGAACTGTATTATATGTAAACCTGTATCACTCCAATAAAGAAAGGCCGCCGTCGTTTTCAATAAAACAAAACCGGCCGAGTACGAGTCAGACTCCACGAAGGGTTCCGTACCATTATCTATAATTAATAAAAACGATAAAAAATCACGTTTGTTGTATGAGAGCCCTCTTAAATATTGATTTTATTCTGTTTTTTAGTATTTGTTGTTATAGCGGCAACGAAATACCTACATCATCTGTGAAAATTTCAACTCTCTAATTATCACGGTTCATGAGATTACAGCCTAGTGACAGACAGATAGACAGACAGGCAGCGGATTCTTAGTAATAGGGCCCCGTTTTACCCTTAGGTACGGAACCCTAAAAACGGTAGGAATCAAACTGTAAGTTTCTTGCCGGTTCTTCTAGGCTTGGTCGCGAGGAACTGGCGTTTAGATTCACCTAGATTTAAAACGTTTCAAGATGATTCCTGCGGATATTACTGATTAAATGCTTTTTGACTTTGACCATATGTGGACTCTTCCAATTCCTAATTGTCATAACTTTGGTGTGCCCAGGAATTTGTGTTCATGGCCGGGCAGTATTTAATTCAGGTTCAAAGGCAAGATGATACGCTTGTTAGCGCCCGCCCGCATTGTCAAGTTTGACGTAGGTCGTGGGTAGTTAGCACTTCAACGGACAGTCGGTATAAACTTCGTATTTGTATTTGGCCAACAGAAGCTAATTTCGGGAAATTCAATAGGTTACACTTACTATACCTAGAATATAGTAGAAACTTCAATCCCCGCAACTTTCATACAAATGCATAATTTTTTTATTTTACTGGTGCTTCACAGCTCAGTTCGTAGTAGCCCTGCTTTCTGTGCTGTAGGTGGTGGGTTCGATCCCCACCGAGAACAAACATTTGTGTGATGAATATAGATGTTTGTTCTGTGTCTGGGTGTTGTATTGTATTCTATGTATGTATTTACAAAAAAAAAAGTATATAATTATTCTATCAGTCATCTAGTTGTACAAGCTATGTTTAGTTTGGGGCTAGATGATGTTGTGTAAAAATGTCCTGCCATATTTATTTATTTATTCTTTTTCTTTCGAGTTATTGGCTAAAACCTTAGATCATTTACCTCTAGATAGACTCTACTCCTGCAACGCGTACCTAAAAAATAGGCCAAGTTAGGCAAACTTGTTTGCGTGTCACCCATACATCAACACGCGCTCACATTGTCTTACACTCATGGCACGTCATTATATTTGTCACTGTGTGCGTGCGTAACATTACCAGCTGACAATGTGTTTCCCAGTTTATGGGGTAAACAGATCAAATTTAGGTTCCGGTTTTTAAGTAAGATGTGACTGCGTTTTTTAGCACGAGACAGTTTCGGACATATAAAATTGGTCAAGTGCGAGTCGGGCATGAATAATTGACTATTTTTTTCATTTATAAAATGCAAATATGGTTCTTTCAACTACGCTTTGTGAATTATTAAATGTGTGCCCGGAAATTATTTTGCCAAAAAATGGTCAAGGGGAAGTCGGGTTATGAATTTGATTTTCTTAGGTCTGTTTTTGTTACTAACAATCTTATGACTGTTTGTAAAATAAAATGTAAAGCAAATAAAAAGCAAAAATATATAAGTATTTTTTTATTGTACGACAAAACGCTTTGCATTCATCTCACCTGGTTTTAAAAAAAATTTAAAATGCGGCTTTTCTGTATAATTTTCACCCATTTACTTTTTTGGATAGGATCACTTGGAATTCTGAAAAAAAAATGTAACATAGTTACTATAATTATGGTCAAGGTCAGTGCTAATATATATACTTAGGCCCTTTATTAGTCGAAAACGATACTTAGTGGAAAAAATTGGTATTGGTAAAAAAAAAACAAAAAAGTTTTCACCACCTTGAATTACAAAATTAATGTCATCTTTGAAATTGGTCGAAAACGATACCCATATTAAAAAAGCTTAAAAAATGTCTAAAAATAAGAAAATCAACGATAAATATTCAAGCCCTACTCGCACTTGACCATTTTTGTCAAAATCCTCTTGGGTACATACACAACCACATAACAAAAATTTTGTACTAACTGCCTAATCGGATGAACAGTAAAATGCAGAAGTAAAACCTTCAAACAATATTCAGGGCTACTCGCACTTGACCGATTTCTGAGTCTGAAATAAAACTCACCAGCGCCGTGCGCTTTTTCCATAATTATATAAGTAGAGTGCACACGAGACCTACGAGTGTATCCTGCAGTAAACTTTATTGAGTACCTAATGAGGATGATGATGATGATTTATGTATATTCTTTTTCATAGTCTGTTACTAACATAAGTAAACGACAATCGCGCACTCACATGGGGAATTGTGTATACAAAACCTTGCAACACTAACAAACATGTCAAGTGCGAGTTGAAATAATACGCGCTAATTTTTGAATTATATTTATCAAATTACTTGGAATTAAACTTAAAATTTAGATACTTACTGATGGAAGGACACTTCACTTGTCATTTTTAATCGTCCTCTGTAGTTTCTGCACACTTTTATTGTACAACTCGCCATTGCAGACACAAAATGTTACACAGAGATGTGACCGTCCGCCATGAAAATTCAATTGACACTGATGGGCGGGGAGCGACTTGTCGGAGTACAGTACTCTGACATTTTTTTCGATGCGTTGGTGCGTTTGAAGCAGTATCTAGAGAGTAAATGATCTAAGGCTAAAACGAATTAATTATATAATCCTCTCCTAAGCACATCATTGTTCTGTGCGAAAGTTTTCAAATAAATAACCCCCACTGTACCCGATTATATTGATTATGTGTTCTACGAACCAGACAAATATACCCTGAAAACTTCAAGTCTCTATAACCAGTGGTTTAGGCTGCGTTGTCAATATATTAGTCAGTCAGCCAGAACAAAGGTTCTGATAATTTACTATACTTACTTACCTATTCTCAGAAAATTTAAATATTCACAAAACCTACGCAGAGTATTATTATACCTGTGATAGCGAAAACGACTCGAGCAATTACTAATGAACGAGGGCAGCGTAAGTTTAAATTGAGTTAACCTTACAGAAAAACATTTATAAGATGACCTTTTAAAAGTTACAGTCCGAAAAACTTCGTAAATTCAATCAGCACCACAGATTAAAATAATGGACGAACGCAGTTCGATTCCAATTTGAAATGCATTTTTCGAACACGTGCACAAAGCTCACAGAGCCTTTGAAAGCCGTTACAAATCAATAGCCTCTTTGTTGAGTACCTAGGTACCTACTTTGTGAAAAGATGCCTTGCAAATTATGTAATAGGTACTAAGTAGCAGCACAGATAAAATTTATGGACAAACTCAATTTGGTTCGAAATTTGAAATGCATTTTTCGAACACGTATAATTTGTTAGTGTGCATAACTTAAGTAGTAATAGCAGAGCTTTTGGGAGAGTGATGTTATGCACAAGTTATGCCCCGGGTGGGCTTTGAAACTACGACCCTCCCCTTGATACGAGCGCTAGCCATTTGCGCCATCGGGCGCTTAATCCTACTCAACGTTATATTCTTAAAGATGGGTTTATATGGTACTACGGAAAGCACACGTGGTTAGCACATCCCTGTATTAAAGAGAGAGTCATGATCATGGGTTCAAATTCCACTCGGAGCAAAACTTTTGGGATATTAATGAAATCTTGTCTCATTTGCTTCGTTCATCATTTTTACCATAAAACCTAAAAAATAATAAAAAATCATTAATGTCTTATACATCGTTTGCTTAGAGTACATTAATCTTAAGTTTAAAGATCTTTACCATTACCTATAACAAAGCATTACCTCATAGGTCACGCTCATTATAAACGTGCCCTTACGATGCACTACTCTGCGTCCATCAACCTGAGGCATACATATACCTAGGCCTCGTGCGCCTGTAATTACACCGGCACCCACACCCTTCACACCAGAACACAGGGGCGCTGCTTGGCGGCAGAAATAGGCATGGTGGTAGTACTTCTCTGAAAGAGCCCTTCACTAAGCGCTCTACTACTACTACTAAACAAAAGAAGAGATAGTTTCATAATTTTCCTAATGTTTCCCGCTTATCGGTAACTACTCTGAACTTCTTATAGAACTGGTTCAGCACAATGGCCTGCAACTTGTCGTAGTTAAGAAACTTAAGTCTTGTACCTACTAGGCATACAGGAAAGTACTTCTTAGGAACTGACGAGATAGGGTCGAAAATTGGTATGTACGAGATTTTTCAAACATATTACTTTATTTTACCTAATTAATATTATTTTTTGTTTACATATATTTTTTCTAGCTTTCTTTTTTACTTATGCTTCGTTAACTTTTACTTTATACTTTGTAAAATTAAAATCTGTAGGTGCAATTTTAAAAATATAGATGGTATAAGAATTTCCGCGGCGAATCACTGTGACCCCGCCATACAGGCTATTTAGTCCTAGTGTGGGAAACAGAGTCACCTAACGGTACTGTACCATTGTTTGTGAATTATTTTTAAGTTACCTTAAGTACCAGCATCTGATTTAATTTGAATAAATTATTATTATATTATTATTATTTTTAACTAGCGGTTCGTCCCAGTAAATAATAAATTATTAAAATAAACGTTACAAAAAATAATTTACATCAGAAATTGGCAGGTTAGTCTGGCAAACTCCAATTTTCAAGCATAGACAATATCTAAGTGTGAGTGAAACTTTAGTAATATGATTTTAATTTGTCTGAGGTTGAAGTTTCCGTTTTGAGGGCAAGGTTAGAGAGATAAAGGGGTTGAAATAGGAGGATCATTATAACGAAACTGGGGGGGTATTATTGTACCGAAAGAAAAACATTACTTTTAAAAACCGGCCAAGTGCCTGTTGGACTCGCACACGAAGGGTTCCGTGCCATCTTTAATAAAAACGGCAAAATCACGTTTACTACTTGAGATTCTGTTTTTAGTAAGTATTTGTTGCTATAGCGGCAACAGAAATACATCATCTGTGAAAATTTTACTCTCTAACTATAGCGGTTCATGAGATACAGCCTGGTTACAAACGGACAAACAGACAGCGGAGTCTTAGTAATAGTTTAGTTTTACCCTTTGGGTACGGAACTTTAAAAACGTCCTATTTTCTAAGTAGGTCAAACCTTTTCTTTCAGTCAAATGAAAAATACTAGGCAAATTACGTATTTAAATTTAAATAAAATAATGAAGACAAAAAAACAATGTGAAGTACAGAAAAACAACAAAGTAGGTTTTTACTGAGTAATCTCTATCTTGTTTATGTCAAAACTGAAGTAATTTTTTTGATAGAGACTAAAACTAGTTACCTATACGGTTTTGCCGGTAAAGCTTCAACCCTAAACATCCGCATGCAATCACTTTTTAATGTAAAGCTTTTAGTCATCGGGTAGATAATCCGTATTCATCTGCATTAAAAACTCAAGCTATACAATTTGCTAGTTTTAATAGTGCTTACCTGCACTTAGGGAAATCACAAAGATTTTATATTATCCCAAAAATTATTGACTCAAGAGTGGGATTTGAACCCACGACTCTCCCCCTGACCACGGTCAGGCAAAAGTACGCTATTAAAAACATCCCAAGACTTATTTTCATCGAGTCATTTGAATTCTCGATAGCGCAGTTAGCTAGCGCATCCCCATATCAAGGGGAGGGTCGTGGGCTTAAATCCCACTCGAGGAAATAATTTTGTAGATAGAAGCCATAAATTGTTTCAAACATGCAAACGATAATATACATGTTAAATCTGCTGTGTGGTTTGGTAACATAACTACCAATCACAATTTACTTGACCTATCTAATTAATTGACGAACAGTTAATCAAGTCACAAATGATGGAGTTCGCTTATCCCGAATTATCCCGGCTATTTTTTACTTTTATCTATTCAAACATCGACGAACTTAATTGTAATTTTGAGGAATGTTTAGGGCTGTCCAATGCCCGTGGCGTATTTTTTTGTCTTGTATAATATAAATTGTCGCCAGTTAGCTTTCCGTCAGTTTTTAGTATTCTGTCAGTGTCAAACACATGTGACATTCAATAAACTACCAGTTATCGATACATTTTTTTTGTTGTATTCCGCCCTCTCTGTGCCTAAGTCACATAAGACCACAATGATTAATAATGTATACCGGTATTGTTAAATGACTGTCAGATGGCATAGAGAAAAGAAGAAGAATCATATATATATAAACAAACATACAATAGTAGGTTTATCATTTTTAGTTTTTATAGTGCTGGAAATCACAAAGATTTTATATTATCCCAAAACTTATTCCCTCGAGTGAGATTTGAACCCACGACCTTCCTCTTGATACGGGGATGCGTTAACTTACTGCGCTATCGAGAGTTCAAACGACCCGAAGAAATTATCATTATGTATGTCAAAAGTGAGTGTGATTTTGGTGGGTCATCTGCTTATTCCATCAGCAAAAAATAAGTTTTTGATATAAGGTTAGAAAACCTAGTTAAACATAGAAAGATAAGAAGCAAAACAATTTGTAATAACCTAATAAACATTTTAGCGAAAACTCAAGCCACGATGT